>OX101747.1:10542124-12942124 GCA_944452665.1 Stenoptilia bipunctidactyla | reverse complement strand
GTTAAGACACACTTTCTTCGAAAATCTATGACATAGTAATCTATTATATTATTATTATATCATAGTATATACTATTTAGTATACTTATATGTATGTATGTATATATTTGTATGTATGTTTATTTATAATATATTTATTGGTTTTTTATATCTGTATAGTTTCTTATTTATGTACCTATAATATTAATATATTATTTATATGTATTTAGTTCTTTAGTTTTTAAGTTCTAAAATGTATCTTTTAAATTATGTCACTTTAAATTATCCTTTAACACAACCCAGGGTTGTCTGGAAGAGATTGTCTGTAGATGATAAGGCCGCCTATTGTGCACTGTACCTATTATATTTTTAATAAAGTTATGTCTTACTCCATGTGTACAATGAAGAATAAATAAATAAATAAATAAATAAACCGTGACTGCGGTGTGAGAGGTCCTGGGCTCGAGTCCCATCCGGGCCATTTTAGGAAACGTGCCTACTTTTCTGATCTTTCGGATCTTTCTTTACGAATGTTCGTATAATATGGAGTCAGTTACAATATCTTTACAAACATTTAAAATTAACAAGGCACACATTTATTTAAGCTGGTCGTGCGGCAATGGATAGATTTTAATTATTGCTCACAAACCGTCTCCATACTATACGAACATTCGCAAACATACGAGTCGATAAAGTTCTGTGCTCGCACTGCCGAGTTGTATTTCTGCCAAATTGTAACCAAAATAAACACTTTTGACAAAAGTGTGCCGAGAGTATTTTTTCGCCGGCTTTTTTCCTCGCGTTCTTCCTAGGGTTCTAACTTTATTTCGGTCTTAAAGCCCAAGATATAGAAATACGGTTATTATCATTGTGATCCGAGAGACGCACACTGCTGCTGGACAGAGGCCTACTCCAAGATGACGACCACTTTGGCGATGGGGTCGATCCCCGCACGGAACAAGAAAAATAAAATGTTCCGTATCTGGGTGTTTATCTATTTATTTATTTATATTCTAGGTTCCCCCCTAGTTCGCTATATGGTGTCCCATAACACAAGCTATGCTTACTTTGGGGCCATGTAGTTGGTTTGATTGTCTAGGGATTTTTTTCGCCACGTGGTCGCCAGTTCCCGCGCCGCCCTCACCTAGTGTTTGACATCACTGAGTGTATAGTTTTGTACCTAACCCAAAGTTAATAAGAACCTTTTTTTTCAGTTTAGGTAGGTACTTATTTTACAGCTTCTATGCTGTACTGGGAGCAAAAGAAAAACATAGAATGTGCCAGCTGCTTCTCTTCCCGGGAATACTGTGTCCGATACAGGGGATACAGGGACCGAGGTGTTATGGGAGGCTTTTTTGTGAGCGATAGGCTAATCCCCTGTCACTGCAATGGTCTCTCTCCACTTTATAATGCCTCCATGTTTGTCAAACGTGGCATCGGATGGTTTTACAGCCTCTGGTGTTCTGCCTACCCCATATTATACGGGATGCAGGCGTGAGTTATGTATGTATGTACTTATTTTACAATTTTTCTTCGTTCAGCGTAGTTCTATAGGAAACCCAGCAACCTAGTATGTACCACAATACGTTTGTAACTCGTAAACTAAATAAACTAATCTATTAGGTATAGTACGCGATTATATTCGTAAAAATAGCTTTATTTTATAAGTTGAAATTGAGGTTGAAATATGGATTTTCAATGAAAATAATTTCAAATCCTTTTCTATATAGGGTCGCCACATAATAGTCAATAATATTTTAAAAGCAGATTAAGAATAATGAGTTGGTGGATTCCGGAGAGTGGGGGAATTCCGAAAAAAATTTCTTTTTAACATTTTTCAAAAATTAAAATTTTAAAATTCTTCTAAGTGGCCAAAATTTAATTTTAATCTGTAGCTTATAACAACACAGCAAGTAATAAAAACGTTTCCATCTTATTGTATGTAGTCATAAAATGAAGATTATTCTTAAATTTTGCTCGCTAAGAAGAATTTTGATATTTTAATGTAAGTATGAAAAATATATTTATTTATTTTTTTCGTATTTCACACCCATTCGTCATTCTTAATCTGCTATTAAAATATAATTTACTATTATAGGCGGACCCTGTATAGCATTATGCTGACTAGCAACAAACTTCAACATTTATAAGACTAAACAATATCATACTGACTCCATGAAACTCCTAAGTTTGTATGGAAAAATGTACAAAATGAGTATCTCTCCGAATTCTTTACATACCCTTGACTGAATGTCAATACAGAACGATCCACCACTATTTGAGTTAGGGATTTATTTCGAGGGTCGTATTGCGCTCTGGATGACTTTGAGACTAAACATCTACTTATACTAAAAGTCACAGGAACAACAAATTATCTAGGTTTACTGATAAATGCGAAAGTCTGTCTGTCTATCGGTATGTCTTTTACGCTTCCATGCCTAAAACAAAGTACTGATTTGAAAGAAATTTGGATTGAAAATAAAGTTAAAAAGCCAGTTGTAAATAAAGATTGCTTTAAAAAAAACTTGTTGATACATTACTGATATTACAATATTTTTTTTCTGACACTCACACAACATTATCTAGCCCAAATTAAGTTTCTAAAAAAACTTGTGTTATGGATACTAGATAACTGATATATACTTAAGAAATATATAAACATACATATTGAATAAATACATATGACTTGAATGAATCCATGACTTGACGACTAATATCTGTGTCCATCACACAAATATCCGCCGCCGCCGGGATTCGAACCCAGGACCTCTGGCATAGAAGGCAATGTATGTTACCACTACACCACCAGCTGGTCGTCAATTACTATTACTAATACTAATTGCTAATATCATAAATGTGAAAGTTTGGATGTTTGTTCCTCAATCACGACAGTAGGAATGATTTTGATGAAATTTCACGTAGTGATAGTGTGCAGTCTTTAATAGCACATAGGATTCCCGATATTCTCACGGGATTAGAGATTGCGCGAATTTCGAACAACTAGTTTTTTATACGGCTCTTATATATAGGGCATTAACTTAGGTAGATTTCAAATCTTAGTAATATTTTATAATCGCGAGGTCGCGGGTGCGATTCCCGAACGGAACAAAACAAAGTTCCGTGTCTGGGTGCTTATATTCTAAGGTCCCCCTAGTTCGCTACATGGTATCCCATATCGCATAGCTTACTTTGGAGCCATGTAGTTAGTGTGATTGTCTGGGGATCTTTTCTTTAAATTTTGCCTTCTAATGTTGACCGAGAAGGTCATGTCATATTAAGACATTAGTTTATCCGAATAGCAACACCATCTTCAAACATAAATCGTTTACGGTTCGTGCAACTGCTTTGTGGAATAAGCTGCCATAAACTGTAAGAGATAGTCCATCGATATCAATTTTCAAAAGAAAATGAAAAGCACACCTTCTCTCACAAACATAATTGTTTTTATCACCACTCAACACTTGTGTACATCGCATGTATATGTATATATTAATTTATTATATATTATTCATAATATGTACCTAAGTTATATTTTCATAAAGTATGTATTGTATATTTTTATTAATTATAAATATCTATTTAATTATATTGGTTTAATTATATTATCCATGCACCTGCTTCCCTACTTCTCAGAAAATATCACACAGTCATGGGTTTGCTGGAAGAGATCTCTTTAAGAGATAAGTTCGCCTTTGCAAACTATAGTTTATTTGTTTTTTTTTTTAAGTGCAGTAAAGAATATATATATTTTTTTGAATTCAGTTCAATTATTTTTGCGTTTATATTACAAACAAACAAATATAAACCAAAAATTCCTCTTGATAACAGCATATTTTCACAATATCTATAGCTATTTAATAATAATTACAAATAACTCGTCTCGATATCATCTTACTCTCCCCATATTTAAGATAATTCACTGTTATGCTGACGGTACACCAATAAAAGTATCAATTACACTGGTAGTAACACTGAATTAATTTAACTGTTGTTTAAGTATTAAGATATCTATAAACCACAGTTAGGGAAGACTCGTCCATTTTGACAATTCTCGACGGGGTACAGATTAGGGGTAGGGTAGTTTGAATGGTGTTATGCAGTTTTATTTATTATTTTTATTTTTTTATATTATTATGTTTAAAAGATAATTTAATATTGAATTGAATAATATAAAAATATAAGTATTCTTTTTTAATTTCTCAGTGCTAGTTTTAAATCAGCGCGTTCAAATTTAGAGATGTTAACTCTATGTTCCGTTCTCTGAAAAGATAAAATTCAGTTAAAAATTTTGGTCTAAAAAAGAGAACATGTCAAATTTTACACTCCGCAAGCAAAAAAAAATTCTTCGCGTATTAATATAAATATTAACTCAATACTTATGAATAAGCTCAAGAGACCAAGTAACTTGCAAAATGAAAAATAACATGTTTTTTTATTATTATTGTCTTTAGTCTTTTTTTAGACTTACTAATTACCGTAGTTGATAACAGCTTATGGCCCAAAGGCTTTTTAAAAAGTTGTTTTATGGAGACCATTGGAACTAAAAGGTTTCCTAGTATACAACTAATAATAATAATAGTAATTTGGGGACTACTATTCACTAAATGTTTTACGTGTGACTTTGTACTAATTTTTCTTTATTCTTGTTTTCTTTTTTTTTCTATTGTGTAAAACTAACTGTGTTAGTTATGTAACTGGGCACTGTCCGTGTAACTAACAATAAATAAATAAATAAACAAATAGTTGCATAACACCATCCTTTTTTAAGTGGATCAAATGCACACTTCAGACTGCACTTTGATGCTTAATGCTGTATAAGTTTGTTACTATTTGCAAGGGATTAATTGACCGCAACGGCGCAGCGGGTGAGAGTTGCTTTTACAAGCGGGACCGGGGTTCGAAAATTAATGATATGACTTAGAACTGCAATATTAAAAATGAGAGGTTTTTTACTGAATTAAATTTAACTGTTTAATTTAAATCAATAATTTCATTTTGTCCGTGCAGAGTGGACTTAGAATATTCCTACCTTGGATCACGTGAAGATCCCCGACTTGCTAGCAACCAGCCTTCAAATAAAATCTGCCGTCAAATATTACCGCTCCAGAATATTTACCGAATATTTACAGAATATTTTCAAATATACAACGTGTAACAAAATGACGAGATAATACTTAAGGGGATTGTATGTTTGGTGATGTATTTTATAAGTAACAGTAACATATTTGTTATCCTTACGGTTCGACCGAAAAACGAGTTCAAAGTTTAGATCAAAATATCAAGTGCCAACCCTAAAAACAGCTGTTAGTTTTTGATGAAATCTATTCGAAAGGAGATGGCGTAAAAATAAAGTGATGGGTAACTAAGACAGATACTACAAAGTTCAGCCGGTGCGGGAAAGGTCATAAGGTCACTGACTGCGGCACAAGTCTAGTTTTAGCTTATTAGGTTGACTAGGGTTGTCAAAATATTTTGTTGTAATATAATTAAATAAATTTGTATGAAAGTCTATACCAGCACTGATCATGCTAATTCTTTTACTGTATATTCTACGTATGGTATAGAAGCTAACCCTCAAGTTTTATCTCTCCATTTTGTTACACGTTGTAGAATGTGGCAAAAGTCCCGCTACCATTTTGATTGCCTATAACTTTGTTCGAAGAAAAGATAAGTAGGTTTGGTTTTCATAAAAACTTTATTTGGTCTTTAGATGTTTTTTCGTTATGATTGGAAACAACACATACAGCCCGTTCAACAATTCAATTATTGGATGACATTTTTCCACGAAGATTAATTTCGCGAAATGGCGATTTAGCATGGCCAGCCAGATCTCCGGTTTTAACAGCACCAGACTTTTTCTTACGGGGTTTTTTAAAATCAAAAGTTTATATGAATAAGCCCCCAATATTTCAACAACTAAAAGACAATATTCGTCACGAAATTGAAGAAATTCAGCCTGAAATGTTACAGGATTTCATGAAAAATGCCTTAAAAAGGGCAGAGAGTTGTATAGCGAATCGCGGTTATAGACAATCACAATGGTAGCGAGACTTTTGCCCCACCCTGTATTACCGTGATGAAGGTGATGTGCTCCGACAATATTTTATGAAGAGCCAGTTCTTTTCTAGGCCTGAGGGCTATCAAAAATGATACTTCAACTTCAACTTCACTTACATTCAGGTGAGATTGAGGTCAAAGGCGGGCTTAGTACTTAATGAAAAAAACAGTAATTTATGTTTTCGTATGTACGTATAGGTACCTACATAGATATTATAATCTGTTAACCCGTCCAAAGCCTTCCTATCAATACACCTATAACACAATCGGGGAACTTCATTGCGCACTATGCGATCGTGTATTCAAAACAAAAATTGGCTTCGAAAGTCACGTTCGAGCACATGAACGAAGACAGAATCCGTGAAACTGACAGGGTGTCGCCGTCGACGAATACGTCTGGGGGGACATCATCATCATAATCCATATAAATTGTTATATTGTTATAAGTTTGACAAGGACATTATGCTGAGATAATTTCCCTCATTCCATCGTCCATTTTATTAGAAGAACATAATTTATTTTCCAATATCTTTTATTTTATAGGTAAACAGTAGGTACATATTATCTAATTAATATATGTTTTTATTTGTTACAGAACTGGATTAAGACTACGACAACTAACCGACGGTCGCCATCTTGTACAAGTAATTTATACGCCCAACGGACTCATCCAAGACTGCGAAGTAATAACACAAGGAAAAGCAGCAAGAGACTTCCTAAAAACACTGAGAAAAGAAATAAAATCCGCGTTAGATGAAAAAACATACAGACTATTAGACAAATCAAAGGAAAATGGCGATGAAAAGTTTTACCGCCATTTTGATAACGTGACATTTAAACTTTTAAAACACGGGGAGGTGTTGCCCGTTCAAATTTCGGAATGGTTGAATTATGACCGATTGAAAATGGAATGTTTAGAGAGACATGAAGAGTTGAAGTATATGATTGAAAATAATAATAAAGTTGGGGAAATATCACATTCAAGGTATGTATTATATGTTGGGTGATTGTGGTCAATGTTATAGTTTTAAGCGTTTGGGAAAATCTATTTTTGAAACTTGTTTTAGTAGAAATTTTTGATAATATTACAGTATTTTATGAATAATTAAAAAGATTATCAAACATTTAAACTTGCTTTACGATTTTAGTAAGCAATCTCACTCAGCATGTATATTATCAAAATTTGTCATAAAAAAGGCCATCCACAAAATCTTCGAAATTAAGTAAGTACTTATTTATTAATTTCAAAAAGATATATTTCAATAATATACATTCAAAGATTGTTTCTTAAATGGGATAAGAAAGAAATAAAAGAAAAAACATATTTTGTCAATTAAGAGTTCCTATATTTTCTACCATCTAGTAAATTCTAATTCTTTTGTTTTATTTTTATACTAACCGGCAAGAGCACCTTAGTGCTGAAACAATGCTGCTTAGGCGCAGACTCGTTTCCATACAAAAGTGCGCCATGTTTGTATGGGACTGCGCTCGCGCTTGGTCTTAGCCTTTTAGTATCAGATTAAATATCACTAAAATACATTTTCCCAAACATAACCGCTTGTCTGTGCACGTTCTCATGATTGTCAACAAATTCCTTTTTCCACAGCGCTCGCCATAGCCATGACCTCTTCCGCATTTCTGATCGTCATCCTCGCAAATCTTTATGTGACTACCCTCAAAATATGACTTTTATAAGACAGCTGTAATATTTACTGACGAAGCTAAAACACAAATACATCTATTCCCATCCTATACTTATGTATGTTGACTTCTAACACAGCACTTAATGTAATGTAAAGATATTGGTAAATCTAAAATTATTCAAAGAAGAATAAATCAAAGCAAATCTAGACATATGATATTGCTTTAAAGTTATAGAAATATGAGTTTTTTTTTTAAGTTTACGATTCATAAAAGGCTTTCCTTGGCTGCCAACCATATGATAGATGATTCTGGTAGTCACAGAACAAAATAACAACAGTTTATTTATTTATTAACATCTTTATGTTGGTAATACTAATAAAGTGAATAATATTTCAAAGTGTGTATGTGTTTTTTTTATGTTTTCTGTAAATTTGTCTACCAAATAGAAGCATCGTTAGTAAATACTACTTCTGTTATTCGCATAATTATATTAAACAACTGTTCAAAAAATATTACACTTTGTCACTTTCTTATCAAACACTCTAGAATAAAACTAAGCCCTTACTACGCTTTTTTACCTATATGCGTCTCATTCAATCGATTCAATCAATTGACTGCTATATCATTATTTCTGCACCTGTGATAAACAGCTATTTTAAAACTAAAAAATGGCTCGGAAAAATATTTTATATGGCACTTAAGTTTTAAGGCGAAGAGATTGCTACGAATAGTTTGATGATCGATATCGTAACTAAATATACACAAAAAATACTTCAGCCTTTGATTATGAAAATATACCAACGCACTTCTTAAATATTTTATCAATATATGTAGGTAAAATAATAGTTTTTATTTATTTCTTAACGACTCCGCAATCTAATTAAATATCGCCCAATGTTAAGTAATAAATGGAAAACACTTCAAGAGATATTCTTTTTAAATACATATAAAATAGTGATATTGCCAGTGCAGACTTTATATAAATGGTATTCGTTAGCCATCGGAAAACGAAAGAAATCCGACCACCAATTGGATCTTTTATGACAGACTGCATATACGCACATACTGCAATTAAAAATTGTATCTTTATGATAAATTTCACCTTTCCTGCTTTAATGCCTGGATGAGATTCCTATAATCTTTTTCATCAATAGAACGAAATTCTAACATACAGTGCTTTATTTACTATTCTACTTCTAATTTAAAAGATATTAGCAAAAGCCATTACCTCTATCAGCTGCATCTTATTCAAGTCTTCATGACGTCTATTTAAGACTGTACAAACAAGAATACTTTTCTACCGACATTTTCTATAGATCTAACGAAGCATTTATTCAATGACTACTTCTATGCATTTTTTAAACTAGTTTTTTACTAATGCTATAACCTATGCCGGGACAGGTCGCGCCGATCTTTGAGGGAGCATTTCATAGTGCCAGGAACAAAATGGTGCGGTGCTGGCCAATTGGCTGAAACCTACAACGAACTCGGTGAAGACAAAACAGAAGACCGATGCTGTAGGGCCCACGATAATTGTAGGGCTAACATCGGCGCGTTCAAAAGAAGATTCGACTATTTCAACTTTAGACCTTTCACGATCTCACATTGTCGTTGTGACAGGAGGTTGGTCATAATTTTTTTATCAATCACGCATTCAAACGCGACCTTTTTGTGATTAATCTCGGTAGTGGCAACACCGGCGACATTGACATTGACAGCGCACCGGATGTGGTTGTTTTTTTAAAGCACAAACCGTTTTGGTTTTCAGCTTAGATTGTATAAAGGCACTTTCACATGGGTAGTGGTAGTTGTGTTGGGGTTTTTGGCTTTTTTGTGTGTTCTGGGATTTTTTATGGTGGTGGCTAACTATTTTTGTTTGTTTTTTTCTTTGGGTTTTTATAGATATCCAGCGAACTTGGAAATGGTATAGAAGACAAGGAAGTTTTCTATTATTTCAGCGTGTTATTTAGTGCTAAAAACGTATAATTAGGTATAAGTACCTACATATGAACAATTGGGAAAAAGATTCAATTAAACTCGAAAATACATATTTTTAATAGATACCTACTTACTTTTTCGAGTAATTCCTGGTAATTTTTCGATGATTTTTATGAAACCCATGCCGCTGCTTGTTTGAATTTAAAAATCGCCCTACAACTACTTATCTTTTATATCTGTAAGGCTCGGAGGCATTGCTTATGATATATACAGGGTTAATTTTTTAGTCACCAGCCTTTAAATGTTATTTTATTTTATAAGGTATAAACGTAACTGCATATTATTTTAGTATCACCTAGTGCTGTAAATAAAAATATGGAAGCACAAATTTTTAAACCTAAAATTTTGACTACCACGCAGCATTTCATTGTTACGAAGTAATACAACATGTTTTGTAGTAGCGCGTAGTCGTCTTTATTTTAATGGTATTCATTCATAAATTCAGATTGAGTATGCTTTGCTTAATATGTTAAAGAATATATTAATCTCATTGTTAAAAAAATACATACCACTTTGGCATACCACTAAAAAAATTGACGACCACTTTGGCGATGGGGTAAACCTATCTGCCTCAGACGCCAGTGGTTGCGGGTTCGATCCCCGCACGGAACAAGAAAAAAAAATGTTCCGTGTCTGGGGGTTTATCTATTTTTTTTTTTTCTAACACTCACACAACATTATCTAGCCCAAATTAAGTTTCTTAAAGAACTTGTGTTATGGATACTAGTTAATTGATATACATAAGAAATACATACATATTGAATAAATACATATTTTTTTTATTAGAAAATAAACTTAAATAAACATATAAACATCCATAACATGACGACTAATATCTGTGTTCATCACACAAATATCCGTCGCCGCCGGGATTCGAACCCAGGACCTCTGGCATAGAAGGCAATGTACGTTACCCCTACACCAGCCGGTCGTCGTTTATATTCTAGGTTCCCCCTAGTTCGCTATATGGTATCCCATAACACAAGCTATGCTTAAAGGCCTTCCAGACGATCGTATCCAACCGCCAACAAGCGTGACCTTGGTCGGATCAACCGAAATTTGTATTTGTTCTACACGGTCGGATGGTTGACTCAACTTGTCACTTCTCTCCGGACTTCGTAGCGTAAACACGTAGGTATCTAAATATGATTCCGTGTGTTTTGAAGCAACAAAAGATCGGCTTAGCGTTAACTTTTTTATGTTTGAGTGAAGTAGAAAAATAAAGCAATTTGTTTAGAAAGAGAGCATGTAATTTTTACAATAACAATTTGACATTACATCTCAAAATTTTAAAATTTAGAAAAGAGTTGCAACAGAGGGTTAAAGGCCTTCCAGACGATCGAACCCAACTGCCAACAAGCGTGACCTTGGTCGGATCAACCGAAATTTGTATTTGTTCTACACGGTCGGATGGTTGACTCAACTTGTCACTTCTCTCCGGACTTCGTAGCGTAAACACGTAGGTATCTAAATATGATTCCGTGTGTTTTGAAGCAACAAAAGATCGGCTTAGCGTTAACTTTTTTATGTTTGAGTGAAGTAGAAAAATAAAGCAATTTGTTTAGAAAGAGAGCATGTAATTTTTATAATAACAATCTGACATTTCGTCTCAAAATTTTAAAATTTAGAAAAGAGTTGCAACAGAGGGTTAGAGTTTATATAATAAATACCTCATTACTTTAGTTTAATTTTTATGTAAATCAATTGTTTTAGCTATTGTTACTACACACTTTTCTGTATTATCAAACTGTAGAAACTTCGCTAGTTAATGTGTTATTAATGTGATTAAATTTACGTGCTATTTGTAACTGTTTGTTTCCCAAATAAACATAAATAAATAAAATAAAGAAAAAGAAGAAAGTGGATGAAACTGTGGCTGAAAGAGCGAATAATTTTTATTTTTATCTTTATATGTTTCGGAACTAGAGTCTCAAAGACATGGTAAATCAATATACAGACATATAAATTCAGTCAGAGTCTCTCGTTCGCGGATTTCGTATTGCGAATCCATTGCAACCACAATGACGTGTGCTCGCCACGACCGACAAGCGCACACTGCAGGGCTCGCGTTGGCCAACAGCGTTCCAGACGGTTGGCTCCAACCACGATCGCAGCCTGTCGGGACGGACGCGCTTCCAACCAAGGCCGTTGGCATCAATCAAAAAATTGATTGGACAACCGAGTTCTACACGATCCATTTTTACATCAACTCAACCAAGGTCACGCTTGTTGGCGGTTGGATCCGATCGTCTGGAAGGCCTTTTAGAGTTTATATAATAAATACCTCATTACTTTAGTTTAATTTTTATGTAAATCAATTGTTTTAGCTATTGTTACTACACACTTTTCTGTATTATCAAACTGTGGAAACTTCGCTAGTTAATGTGTTATTAATGTGATTAAATTTACGTGCTATTTGTAACTGTTTGTTTCCCAAATAAACATAAATAAATAAAATAAAGAAAAAGAAGAAAGTGGATGAAACTGTGGCTGAAAGAGCGAATAATTTTTATTTTTATCTTTATATGTTTCGGAACTAGAGTCTCAAAGACATGGTAAATCAATATACAGGCATATAAATTCAGTCAGAATCTCTCGTTCGCGGATTTCGTATTGCGAATCCATTGCAACCACAATGACGTGTGCTCGCGACGACCGACAAGCGCACACTGAAGGGCTCGCGTTGGCCAACAGCGTTCCAGACGGTTGGCTCCAACCACGATCGCAGCCTGTCGGGACGGACGCGCTTCCAACCAAGGCCGTTGGCATCAATCAAAAAATTGGTTGGACAACCGAGTTCTACACGATCCATTTTTACATCAACTCAACCAAGGTCACGCTTGTTGGCGGTTGGATCCGATCGTCTGGAAGGCCTTTTACTTTGGGGCCATGTAGTTGGTGTGATTGTCTGGGGATTTTATTATTATTATACCTACCTTTTTTTGAAAAAATCGATACTGATACTTATTGTGGAATAAAATAAATCCGGTGACTAAAAAACAACCCATAATAGTATTTTTTTAATATTATTTATTTTTTACACGCCAAAAATGTAACTTGCATCAAAAGCCGCAAAATCCAAAATATTGCTTGAGGAGTTCAAAACAATAGCACTCAAATGAGAGAAAGAAAGAAATGAACTTATTCTCAAAACTATAGTAGTAAAAATATAGTACAAGTAATAAATTGAAGATTTAATCGGTATACCTTATTAATTATAAAATAAAACATATCTAAAATAAAAATAATACCCATTAGGAAATAATTAACTTCAGTACGGCAGTCACAAAGAGTCTTGTGGAAAGACTTGTTATTTTGTTGTCCAGACTGAACTTCAAAATCAATCAAAATCAAAAATTGCAAGGATAATATAATAAGCGAATTTTTTAACGCAATAAATTCTTGTTATATTCTAGAACATAGGTATTTAAAATAATAGGTTGGGGGAAAAGTCTTTTCGCATTATAGTATGTATGAACTTGTAATAAAATCTCTTTGGCTATAGTATTTGTATCTGGTTGGTTTTAGTATCATTGAAAGTTAAAATTTTAAAGAACATAATTCCAAATTCAAATTAGGAAAATGTGTGATTTTCATTTGTTTTTCGTACTGTCAAGATGAGTGAATCTAATGAAGAAATTCGATACATTTTAAAATTTTACTACAAAAAAGGTAAAAATGCAACGCAAGCCGCGAAAAAAATTTGCGATGTTTATGAACCTAGTGCAGTGTCTGTGAGAGTAGCACAAATTTGGTTTAAGCGTTTTCAATCCGGAAATTTTGATGTCAGAGATGCACCTCGCTCTGGTCGCCTTATTACGGATAAAATGGATGCCATTTTTGAAAAAGTGGAGCAAGATCGACATATCAGTAGTTACGACGTAGCTGAAGAACTGGGAATTGACCACAAAATAGTTTTGGCGCATTTGAAAAAAGCTGGGTACACAAAAAAGCTCGATATTTGGGTACCTCACGAGCTCACTGAAAGAATCGTGTACTCATTTGTGATTCTTTATTACGACGTAACGAAACCGAATCATTATTGAAGAAGCTGATAACTGGTGATGAAAAGTGGATCACGTACGACAAGAACGTGCGAAAAAGGTCGTGGTCAAAGGCCGGTCAGGCTTCACAAACTGTGGCGAAACCCGGGTTACCTCGCAATAAGGTGATGTTGTGTGTGTGGTGGGATTGGAAGGGCATTATTCATTATGAGCTGTTACCACCAGGCAGGACTATCGATTCTGAACTCTACTGCGAATAACTTATGAGATTAAAACAAGAAGTTGAGAGAAAGCGGCCGGAATTGATCAACAGAAGGGGTGTGGTGTTTCATCATGATAACGCTAGACCTCACACATCTATAGCCACCCAGCAAAAATTAAGAGAGTTTGGCTGGGAGGTGTTAATGCATCCGCCGTATAGTCCTGACCTTGCACTTTCAGATTTCCACCTTTTTCGGTCTCTTCAGAATTCTTTAAGCAGTGTTAGGTTAACATCACGAGAGGACTGCCAAATCCACTTGTCGCGGTATTTTGATGAGAGGTCCCAAAAATTTTATACCAATGGGATCATGTCCCTACCTACAAGATGGCAAAAGGTTATCGAACAAAATGGTACATACATACTTTAGTTAAATGTCACTAAACTGTATTAAAAAATGTTTTGAATTTTCTTAAAAAATGCGAAGAAACTTTTTCCCCAACCCAATAATACTGGCCACTTTTAAAATCTATGGTCTTTAACAGTCAAGAAAGGGACAAAACTTTTTTTGTGTTCACGACACAAATAAAAAAAAAATTCAACATCCCATCTCGCGACTGTCACTGTATCTTTTTTAGATCTAAATTAGTGGAACAACCTCCAATTCCACGGTTTATAGTCGAACTAATGACATCATTTGATATCAAGGATGACCAATTAAGATGAGAAAGAAATTCCTATGTAGATTATCTATTTTCTTTTTTTTCTTCGGGGTACCAAAAAAAACATTTATGGCACTAAACACTAAAACATTCAATTGTTTTCTTTTCATACCCGGCTTTTTCTGTTGAAGGCAATTTTGCTTGGTGGTAGGATCCCTTCTGGGTCCGCCTGGCTAGCGACCACCCTTTATATAAAGTCTGCCGCCAAATGTTACCGCTCCGGCGGTAATGTGTTCCGGCAATATTGTATAAAGAGCCAGTTCCTTCCTAAACCCGTGTGCTTTCATCTTCGACCTCATCGTCACTTACCATCAGGTGAGATTGAGGTCAAACGCGGGTTTAGTCACTTATAAAAAAAAAAAAAAAAAAAATTTAAATTTGTAACTTAATCAAAAGCCGCAAACAAATATAGTTTACTAGCTAACCCGGCAAACGTTGTTTTGCCATATAAAAAAAAATAGATGTTGGCCGATTCCCATAGATACCGGATAAGCACAAAAAAAATCATCAAAATCGGTCAAGCCGTTTCGGAGGAGTATGGCAACGAAAACTGTGACACGAGAATTTTATATATTAGAAGATAGATTACGAAATATAGTTCGTAATAAGTAACCTTGATTCGTGGGCAACTAACTAAGACAAGTTAATTAATGAAGACATAATTCCTGGAACTTTTTACTAAGACTGCTAGATTATACTTCACTCTTATTGCGTACAATTTAAGAATGATATCAATCTCAAGTCCAACGTCTACAACTTGGCGTCCAGCACTCAGATCATAAGTAAATGAAGTCGCCGCCGTGGCGAATTGGCCCGTATATACTGGGTGTTTGGTATACAGCTGGCCAAATTAAAATGGGGAGTAGGTGAGCCTATTCTGAACATACTTGCTTCGAGTACTACTAGCCTATTATAGTTTAGTAAATATGATAGTTTATCAAACTTTAAAAAAAAAAAACAAATTTTCACCTTCTAATCTAAATAACTTTTTTTCTTGTATGAGTATCTTCTCAAAATAAATTTCATTCGTATTTTAGATATAGCCTTATTATGAATAAATGGAAGTCGTTGTGGCGCCGTGGTTACTGTGTGTATCATACGATATCACAGATTAAGCAACGTTTGGTGCGGTCGGTTCTTGGATGAGTGACCGCCGACCATTCATTTCTCACGACAACTTCCGTGCTTCGGAGGGCACGTTAAGCAGTCGGTTCCGGATGCTGTATGCTTGTATACAGTAGTCGTTAGGGTTTGTCAGAAGCTACTTTGGCGCCCTGAAAATTCTGACATCCACCACCCAGCACTGGGGCAACTTGGTAGATTATGGCCTGTACCTCCTAGTCACCCAGGGGAGAGACTCATGCAGTGGGCTCATTACAAAGAGTTGTGATGATGATGATAATGATGAATAAATGAGTATTTGATGCTAAAAAATCGAGATTTTTTTTATGAGGCAACAAAGTCTCAACGGCGAGGCAAAATTATATCAGATATTTTTTTTACATTGCGTTAAAAGCATTAAAAGAAACGGTGAGAATTTGAAAATACTTTTAAAAATATTGTCTTAAGTTTTCGCGATTCATACTATTAAATAAAACACTTTTTAACCGGATTTATCGCGTATATTTACATTTTGAATTTTGACTCGACGTTTCGGTGTCTTTTCAGACCCCGTGGTCTGAGTCGCTCGTGAGTGTTTTATTTAATACTTTTAAAAACTTTTTCGGTTTATCCTCTTTCTAATAATATGCTATTACAAATCATCAAAAATCACGACTCCATTGATGTTTTTTACTCTAGATAAAATAAGATATGGTTATATTCCTTTGTTTACTCTTATATGAGCAAATTAAATAAAAAAAAGGAGATAATTAAATAAAATAAAAAAGGAGATAAACCAAAGAAGTTTTTATAAGTGTTTTAAAATTCTTATCGTTTCTTTTTATTTTTTTATTACAATGTAAAAAAATATCTGATAAAATTTTGCCTCGCCCTCGAGATTTTGTGGCCTCATAACTTTTTTTTCTCGAACTCTTGCATCAAATACTCATTTAGTTATAATAAAGCTGTGTCTGAAATACGAATGAAATTTATTTTGAGAAGATACAAGAAAAAAAGTTATTTAGATAAAAAGGTGAAAGTTTGTTTTTTTTTGGAAATTATGATAAACTATCATGTTTACTAAACTATAAGATATAGGCTAGGAGTACTCGAATATATGTATATATAGAAGTCTCCTGAAGTCGTCGTGGCGCCGTGGTTACTGTGTGTATCATACGATAAAACAGATTAAGCAACATTTGGTGCGGTCGGTGCTTGGATGGGTGACCGCCGACCATTCATTTCTCACGGCGACTTCCGTGCTTCGGAGGGCACGTTAAGCAGTCGGTCCCGGGTGCTGTATACAGTAGTCGTAAGGGTTTGTCAGAAGCCACTTTGGCGCCCTGAAAATTCTGACATCCACCACCCAGCACTGGGCCAGCTTGGTGGATTATGGCCTTACACCTCCTCCGTCACCCTGGGGAGAGACTCATGCCCTGCAGTGGGCTCATTACAAAGAGTTGTGATGATGATGATGATGATGATGACTCGAAGCAAGTATGTTCAGAATAGGCCCACCTGCTCCCCATTTCAATTTTGCAAACTGTGTACCAAACACCCTGTATATACGGGCCAATTCGCCACAGCGACATCATTTACTTATGATCTGAGTGCTGGACGCCAAGTTGTAGACGTTGGACTTGAGATTGATATCATTCTTAAATTGTACGCAATTAGAGTGACGTATAATCTAGCAGTCCTATTAAAAAGTTCCTAAAATAAAGTTTACTAAAATATAATAAAACGGCTAGTAGTACTCGAAGCAAGTATGTTTCGAATAGGCCCACCTACCTCCCATTTCAATTTGGCCAACTGCGTACCAAACACCCTGTATATCATTAGATTAATGCCGCATTTCGAAAAATCTGCTTTTTTTTTTTCCGCCACAGAAAATTTTGGCACCCCCTAAAACAAGCTTTGACCAGTAAAGCAAGCTTTAGCGGGAGGAGGATGAATCCTATTACGGACGAATGGGCATTCTATAAGCTGTTAACCCCAGTGGCTAACGGAAAATAGAATGCCCAGACAGTGTGGAGACTCACTCAGTGAAGCCGAGCATACCCACTAAACATCCCCCTTTACGACCTACCTTGATTCAGGTTCTTGATCATTTATCGGAGCGACAGCCAATTGGAGAGAGAGGCTGCGCAGTGAGCGGCATCCGGACGGCTGCCGCCAAAAGGAACTGAAAGCGAGAAATTCAGAAGCTAAGACTAGCAGAAATGACAAAGCTGAAACTAAGAGATTATCTAGAGTGATCAGACTCACTCTGAGATAGGAATGCTGGAAAGAAGGACTACGTTTAGAAACGTTGAGCTTGCTGGAGTTTCCTGATAAGGGGAGCGAACTTGGTTAGGACCGGAAGAGCACCGTTGAAACCCTCTGGGCTGGCGTCGAGAGCGGCGCCGAAAGCCAGGATCTCGTCGATGGGAGCGAGCTGGATCCAGAACGCCATGCGGTCTTGAGACCCTTCTGCATTCTGGCACTGGGAAGCCGATTTGGCGGCCGGTTGCGATTGAGTCGCGACCCGGCTGCGCTGACCTGGAACGATAGAATTAAAGGCCTTAGGGGCCTTTGAACTGACTGGAGGGGCGTCCGAGCTAGGCTGCGGTCGCTCTCTCCAGTTCTCGATGGGCTTCACGGTAGCCCTGGCAGCACGCGGTGCCTTGGGGCAGCCGCGAAAGTTTGCTGTGTGGCCTGACTGGCCGCACAAGCCGCAGGACGGAGCGGTGGGTGAATCGGGAGTGCGAGAGCACTCCTTAGTCCCATGCGGATCTAGGCACTTGACGCACCTAGGGGAAGCAAAACAGTTTGCCGCCGCATACAGTTGGCAGCGGTGGCACTGACCTGGGAAACCACGCTTGTGTGGAACTTCGACGCGGATGTTGGAGAGACCGCACACGGTGGGCTTGCCTCTGAAAATGGACTGCCCTTGCGGGCTCCTCGCTAGGATTACTAGCGCTAGTGGGAACTGCTTGCCTCGCTGCTGTGCATTTTGTGCACAGATTCGACGGGGAAGCCTTGAGATGACAAGTCCTCTTGGATTTGCTCGTTCGACAGCTCGAACGGCACGTTCCTGAGGACGGCACGAATCTTACGCTCCTCAGGGAGAGCGTAGGTGTGATACTCGAGCTTTTGATCAGCAAGAAGCCGAGTAAGATTCCTAAAATCGGAAGTTGAACAGAACACTGAGACCTTAATAGAGTCACCCACGTTGGATGCCTTTACGCACTGGATCTTCAGATTGTGCCTACCGCAGAGGGCTGAGACCTCGGTCCAGCGACTCTTGTCCCGTAGAAAGACGGGGGGCGGAGACTTGACTTTCGGCGGAGCCGAATCTGATTGCGACGCAGGCTGTGACGCCGGGATCGCTGAAACAAAAGGCGCAGGAGCAGACGTCGTTGCGACATTTTGCGGAGCAGGAACAGCGGCTGGAGCAGCTGAAACGGACGGAGACGAAGTCGAGGAAGCAGCTTGCTTCTTCTTCTTTGATTTTGATTTTTTGCGAACCTCTGTGAACGGAGCAGGAGATTCTGGAACTATAGAGGCGGAGTCGGACGCACTACCTGGCGGGGTAGTTTTGCGTTTGCACGCTGTAGAGTCTACTAACATGTTGCTTTCGGCTTGCACAGAGGGATCTGGCGTCGCCTGAAGGTCAGTTAGGTAGTTCGGAGGGAGGGAAGACTGAAAGTCCGGAGGGATGAGATCTGCAAAGTGACCAGGAGGGAGTTTGATGCCCTGCTGGTTTGCCTTGACGAAAAGATGAAGAGCGGACATAATACATTGTAATATCTTGCCCTGTTGGACGCAGAGTTGATCTACTGATAGCTGCGGAGGATCCATTGAGTATGGAAATGGAGAATGCTGTAAGAGAATATCTTAAGCGAACCTACGTGCCGGTGAACGGCGAAATGGCTGCACAAACTGCGCTGTAAGAGAAAACGACCTAGTTCGGACCTATTGCCGATGAACGGCGGACGATCAGGCTTAGTTGTCACGGTTACGTATCCACCTGACCAGCGATGCTTCGGCCGGCAGTAGTCGGGTCCGCCCTGAAAAGGGCAGATGAATTAGCCCCGACACCACACAACCTCCGCAAGAGAAAACTTTCCGAAAGAGCTTAACTTGGAGCCTGACCCGCACGAGTGCGGGGGAGGGAACAAGGGCAGCGCAATACGAACACTCGGGAGCGGCCGCAGACACGACCGTTCGGGAGCGAACGCAAACGGGAAGAGCGAAAAATCTGCTCGTTTAGTCTTCAACAGTAGAATTGGCCACTAGACGTAATTGAAAAGCGTTTCAATATTCAACGTCTTGACATTTAAACGACTAGGTACTAACAATAGCAGGATTACTAATATCGGTTTATGACTATCCTCTTTGGTGTTATGATCGTAGCCGGCAGGCATTATGAAACGCTATTTTTTTTTTCTTTGGTAGTATTTTGACAGTCCGTTGAATATTAACCCTTTACCCACCAGACTCTATATCAGTTGTCGTGCTCCCAGCGCGAAACACAGTAAATCTAAAAATAAATACCCACAACAAATAGGGATTTTCAATGGTAGATCGATATACCCGTCCCAGCTTCGCACGCTTCAAATTCAATCTTAATAGTTTCAGCTGTTTAAGCTTGAAGAGGTAACAAACAAGGAAACTTTGATATTAAATTTCTAATAGTATGTATTTCGGTAACCAATCGAAACAAAAATCCTTTAAAAGATTTTGAAAGTATATATACGACCTTGGCGGACTGGACTCGAAAATATTTGTCGGTTATATCCGACCGTGGCGGTTAAAGGGTTAAAAATAAAGAGGGTTAAGCTACGATCAGCGAGGTCTATTGGTACAAGAATGATTCGCCCCTTCGTCATCGGTACGAGGATAGGTGACTATGACAACCGATCATTAATTCCTCAATTCCGTGCTTCGGAGGTCACTGTGTATAGGTACAGATTAGTTACTAAATATACAGAGTATTATTAAAGTTTGTCAATTTATCCATTCCCTGAAAATTGTGACATTAATTAGAGCTATAAAAGCTTATTTTTTAAATCCATCACTCTAGCTTGAAAAAAAAAGGCACTTTTTAACCGAATTCAAAAAAAGGACCAGTTTGACCAGTAAGTATGTATGTATGTTTGTCCGCGATTTTCTCGCGTTTGGCTGAACCGATTTGGATGCGGTTTTCAGAAAAAGATTTTTCATGTTTAGGAGAAGGTTTTAGTATATTGACCAACTTTAAAAAATAAGGTTCTCAATGTACCGACTTATCTGTTTATTTCTAAAAATAAAATTTTAACTGAAAATATCGCTCAATTTTGAGCTCCCTTAAAAAACAATTCACTTTAGTTTGGCAAGTAACTTTAAAAGTTACCGCAGTTGATAAAGATTCCAAAATAGTATGTCTTGCTAGATTCTTTCTTAAATGATCAACTTTCATTTTCGTAAAGAAACTCGATTTTCAAGTGTACTCAATTTAAATGAATATAATGTACCCAAGACTTTCCTGGAAGCAGTAACTTTACTTAATTCTAGTATGAGAAAGATGCTATCTATACTATTAAAAACTCAAAAATAATTCAAATGAAAGTTGCTACGTAACTTCAGTTAAATTTTCCAGGTAAAGTATACCTGTACACAAAACTATTTTCAATACCTGGTATTGCAATAATTCATTCAATTCAATCATTCTTAATTTCCAACTCATTCACACGAGAGCTGGCAACACCAAGTATTTACTGCTCTATCATTTGTGATGGATTTACAGCCACTTACACAACCACACAGTGCATTTACGATTATTATTTTTGTTAATAAAAATATGTTGGTGGTCTATTTTTATGATTAGTTGTAAAAAAAGTTGAGACATCGACTGATCGGTTACATATAGATTGTGTACTCTTCGCTGTATTTTTGTTCTGTCCGAAAACAAAAGATGTACCTACGTTTTTTCCGTACTCTCTTCAGTCAAATAGTGAAATCTTCAAAACGGGATTCTTAATTTAAAATAGTTTACAGCAAACACAGTCACAAAAAAGGTTTAAAAAGACTTTTTTCAGTATGCCTAAGTGCTTGAAATAATGTAGCTACATTTATACTTTATACTTTCTGCTTTTTGTATTCTATTTCATTGATCAAAGATATTTTACAAAAAACCTTTTTTTTTCAAAAAAGCACGTAGAATTTGAGTGACCCTAAGCTTATGTCAAGAAAGAATATGAAAATGAAAATGAGGGTCTTTTCTTTATACGTCCAAGAACTATCAGAACTGGTTAAAGTAATTGTACGCTAATTAATCTAAGTCTAGGTTAAAAACAAACTTATTTTTATCTCTACATAATAGAGTTAGGATAAAAAGATAAAATAGGTATAATATTTTCTTCATAGGTGCTAGCTAAAATTGTATTTTTAAATAATTAGCAAGGTCACATTTGCGTTACAAATTTTTTAACTGAGCATTCAATTGTTTTGAAAAAAGAACAATTTGACGGCAGAGGTCATAGCCGCGGCTGTTCGCGCTATTTTCAATGAACTTCCAAAATTAAAAAAAAATAAAAACTATTGACAGAAAAAAAAGAGATGCTATGGACGTACTGCGAGTGCCAGGGACAAAATGGTGTGGTAAGGGTTACACTGCGACGAGGTATTCTCAACTCGGAGGATATACGAGGACAGATAGATGTTGCAGAGTCCACGATATGAAATGTCCATTTTGGATTGGTGGGATGGAGAAAAAATATGGCGTGTATAATTGGCGCGTAAATACGCTGATGCACTGCCGTTGCGATGAGAGGTTGGTGATGTATAACTTTTTTCTTAGCCAGAATTTAAAAATAAAGAACTTTTTTGGTTACTTTTGTTTACAAAGGTAAGTTCTTAAACTATGCAGCATAGTTTTAAGTTAAATTTTATTTATTTTGCATGTTTATGTGCCTTTTGTGTTGTTTTGTGTCATGCATGTGTGTTAAATGTTGTTTTGTTAATGTTTCGATTAAGTTCTATATTAAACAGTAGATATTAAAGTGTTTTATCGGTGATGGTCTGTTTGATGATGTCTTTGTGATGGCCTCTAGACATCGGAGCAGTTGATCCACCTGACGGTAAGTAGCAGTGAAACCATGGACATCTCTAATTATATCGTTAACCTAGCGATACATTGATCTTGGAAAATACCATTCGTATTTGAAAAAATATTCCATCCGCTTTATTATTATTTTATCAAAACGAGTGTTAAACGTCTGAGGCACGGTACAGGTATCTACAGTAATTCAACTCAGCCGCATCTTATTTATACATTTATTAGATACTAGCTGCTGCCCGCGACGTCGTCTGCGTGAACGCTATGCAGCACCAAACGCACCTACGATTATAACACTGCTAGCGTGATAATATGTAGCCTATATGTTGACCCGACTTCTTAACTATCTTCATGCCAAATTTGAAGCAAATCCATGCAGTACTTTTTGAGTTTATCCCGGAAAGACAAACAGACAAACAGACAAAAATTCTAAAAACTATATTTATTGTTTCTGTTTCGATTGTAGATCATACCCCAAGTATTCTTTTAAAAAAATATTCAATGTACAGTTTTGACTTTCCTACCATTTTATTATATGTATAGATTAGTATTAATGATGCAATTACTGCCAGCTGTAAAAGCCCACTGTTCTTGTAATTTCACTGGCTGTTCCTACCTTTTATCTGGAACACAATCAATATACTTACACGCGGTTGCTATGTACAGAAGGCAACAAATCAAGCGTTAAAAACCTGTAAAACTTCCCTAGTAAATTTTAACTTAATGTCGAGGGAATAGAGTACAGATTCAATAAGAATTTTTTTACAGGTTTGGAAAGTTTGATCTGCTGCCTTCTGTACAAAACAAGCTACAACCAGTAAAGTCAGGAAAAACGTCTTCAAAAGATTATTTTAGTTAAATCTTATAAGTTAATCATTTTACCTAGTTATAAAAAATATATTTAAAAATAAGGACTACAAAAGATGCATCTAAATGGATTATATCAGTCGACTTGCCTCACTTGTTATAATGACTGTATAGACACTGAAAATGTAAAATATAAGATAATAACGCTGAAGCTCTAGAGGAAGGCCATATTATACCAAGAAATTCTTATGGAACCAAAATATATTACTTATATTATGTTAATAAACTTGGTTAAATAATTTAATTTAATAATGGTTAGAGTTTGGTTGAAGACCGTCCCTATCCTGACTTCCTAACTGACTGTGTACTACTGTGTATTCTAAAATCGACACCCAAGTAGAAAACTCTTTACCAGTACAACAAATTAAAAATAATCATAACTCTTAATTTAAAAGAGAAACACACGAAAAAGGCGTTGACTTTAATCGTATCGAAAACAAAAAACAACTCAAATCAAGATAAAGCATCTCTCCAAAATAATTATCGCTGCATATTAATAGAGTCATTTCCGAGAGAAAACGATAGTGAAAAAAATAAATAAAAAATAAATTGTTTTTATTAAACCGTGAATCTACAAAAAAGGTATCACCACCCTACAGTTGTAAGAGATAGGCGCTTAATTTTGACTTAAAAACTATTGAGTCGATCCCTTTTTTTTTATTTCCTTAAAATTAAATACATTCATGTATTTACATAATAGTATTGAAGTGCATAGTTAAGAAAAAATATATGTATCATTAAGTACTTATCGTTAAGTACTTACAAACTTTTCCGTCTTAGATCTGATTCAACTAGTGTCCTTCTTGAAAATTGAATTTCTATTTTAGGTACCTACTTACTTTATATTCTATTTATTTATCAATTGTATTTGAAGAAGTGTGTATATAAAAAATCCTCAAAACATCTTTTTAGATTCAGAGAAACCTTTAGTAAGCTTGTTTTATGGAGAATTACTCAACAGACATACTTATTATGTATCTACGACGATGTAAACTAGAGAAATCATGCAATATACCTAGATCTTATGAGTGTTTTATAAATCAATATACTGTAAAATACAGTTACAATGGGGAGTTTTCTGACAGGTCATTAAAAAAACAAATCTGTACAAAATTGGTACAAAAGGCTTCGATAGATGGCGCTTTACAAAAGGCGAAGGCGAAGAATTTATCCCACAGTGCGTTTTTAAAAGTAAAATAAATTAATTGACGTCTGTATCAGAAATTGAACGTATAATTAACCATAGATGGTAGATACCAATTACCTACATTATAGTTTACAGACTTAACGCCTTCGGCTTTTTAAAAGTGCCATCTATAGAGGTTTATTGAACTAATTTTTATGAGCTGTCAGAAAACTCCCCATTATAAAGTACCGCAAATTAGATAATATATAAATCCATAGAGTATATCTTACTCTGATAGATTTTTTGCTGTGTAGGCTTGGTCACGTCGGCTTGAAAACTACAAAAATATACTGAAAAGACAAATTTCATTTAATTTCAAATATTACTTTACGCTAAAAAATATTCAAGAAAGACCTTTAAAATGATATTGAATTGTTATTCATTTGTATGTTTAATAATTGACGTAGATACACAGCAATATCAAAAACCAAAGTCATATACTAACAATCAAAAAATAATTACAGATACAAATAAAAAACAATATCAAAGAAGAAAGCGGCTCCGCAGTTTATTCTGTTCCTAGATGACAATTATAAAAAACCGATATCATCGTGGCATACCTCCTAATTGGAGGTCATAAATTACTGGTCACACCCGCTGCTGCTTGCCCTACTCACGAAAACAAACCATACTTCACATCATTTAGTAAAACTCAACCTTATAACCATTCCTTAAAGGTTAACAAGAAATGTATGGTTCACCCTTGCGTGCAGTGTGATGTACAAATCATTATTAGTTAGATGAAGGTTTTAGTTTTTTTGTTTTTTTTTTTTAATATCAGTTTGGTAACCGAACAACTGTTAAAGCTATCAAGCCTTTGAACGTTGTATTATATGTGTCTTATTGGGAAACTTTCGTAATACACAAGAAAATATTAAAATACATAGTAGGTACCTACGAGTATTATATAGGGTGACTGATGACAAATTTAGATACTGAAAGAGAGCACTCTGTACTCGATTCTGATCATAATTATGAAATAAAACTAGGTACCTAATTTTTGACTAGAATTCCCTATAAATAAATACTACTATGTTACTATTTACATAACATACAACTGAGTCGATCGCGGCACGTGGCCTGGCACGCGGATCGCTGCCAACGCTAGCGTAACCATGCGTTGCGTAATCAATTCTTTAAGTTTCGGTTAAGTTTACTCAGTAGATTATTAATATTTATTTTTTATTATATTGGGTGACCGCCGACCATTCGTTTCTCATGGCGACTTCCGTGCTTCGGAGGGCACGTTAAGCTGTCGGTCCCGGGTGCTGTATACTTGTATACAGTAGTCGTTAGGGTTTGTCAGAAGCCATATCGGCACCCTGAAAATTCTGACATCCACCACCCAGCACTGGGCCAGCTGGGTGGATTATGGCCTAAACCTCCTCGTCACCCAGAGGAGAGATTCATGCCCTGCAGTGGGCCCATTACACGGATGATGATGATGATGATGATATTTTTCTCTTCATGTATGATCACAAACTATCACGTCCTTGAATTTCAAAAATGACCCACCAGTCACCCTGTATAAGAAAAGAAAACAGTCAGAAAAGTTTATTAAGCAATAAAATTAATCTAAATAATTATATTATTCAATATATATTATGCAACTGGCTGTTGCGCGCGATTTTACCCGCGCAATTTCGATTCCCGCGGGATTTTCGGGATAAAAAGTAGCCTATACGGATTCGGAAGAATCCCTCTAAGTAATGGTAAAATAAATTTTGAAATTGGTCCAGTAGTTTTTGAGCCTATTCAATACAAACATACAAAAATACAAAGGTTTCCTCTTTATAATATTAGTATAGATTATATCATACGAATCAAAATTTCACTAACTTTTTTAAATATTTTGTGTCTCGATTTCTGTAAGAATATATCATGCATGCGTCGCGTCGCACCAAACATGTCAACCCCCGCGGAGAGCTGAGTGCAAAGCAGTATTTTGCAGACGATTGTCTTAGCGGTATAAAAAATACTTATTACACATACATAGGTACATACAGAACTTCACGTCTCCCTTTGGGTTAGGCAGAGACAAGAGAACACCAACTGCTACGATCCAGACATACCTCTTTCGCTTCCTCCACGTTCATTAGTCACTTAGATCGCAGTCGTGGCACTGGGCTTCCTGCGCAGCCTCTATCTACCGATTGGCTGTCGCTCCGCTGTTGATCAGTGGCCTTAATCAAGGCGGGTCAGTAAAGGGGGATGTTTAGTGGGTATACTCAGCCGGCTGAGTGAGTCTCGTGGCCGACACTGTCTGGGCACTCTATATCTGCTAGCCACTGGGGTTAACAGCGTATAGAATGCCCATTCGTCCGTAACAGGATTCATCCTCCTCCTGCTAGAGCTTGCTTTAGTGGGTGCCAAAGACTTTCCTTGGCGGAAAAACAAAAACAAATACTGGGCTTAGTCGCCTTTAGCCGCATAGTCAGCTTAAAATAGCAATAAAATAGCCCTGGACAAGCGTTTCCTAAAAGGTGATTAAGACCCCTTCAGGGTCCGCCTGGCTAGCGACCACCCTTCATATAAATGATAAGGGGTCCACCCTATATCAACGAAAAAACGACTTCCAAAAAAGGAGCAGGTCCTCAATTCGTGTGTATGTTTTTTTTGTGTCTTTGTCACACGATATTTCGGACAATTATAAATCGATTTTGAAAATTCTTAAATATGAGTAGGTTCATATTTACGAAAATATGATCATAATATCATTTGAAAAACTTCTATCTCTCACACTTATCACATATTATATAGAATAAGTGTTTATGTATAGTATATTTTGGTGTATTTATTTAAATTATGTACCCAAGTACGTAATAAAAATATTAATAATATTTATAAAATAATCACGTCATGTTATGTTTCTTTTTAAATTCTAAGATTAAACTTAAGGTTGTCTGGAAGAGATCACTTTGAAGTGATAAAGCCGCCTATATTGTCCCGTTTCATGTTACTGTATTACTGTAGGTATGTTTTTAAATATTTAACCAGTCTATGCAAGTGGCAATAAAAGTGTTTGAATGAATGAATGAATGAATGAATGAATAACCGTTCCTTCCTATACCGGCGTTCTGTCATCTTTGATCTCAACTTCACTTACCATCAGCCATCAGGTAAGATTGAGGTCGAACGCGGGCTTAGCCTCTTATAAAAACAATGTATTTATCACTATAATGTATCATATTTAGAGATTTAATTCCTATCTACTTACAAGACTTATATTTCTAAGTATGGTGTAGGCGTAATAAATCTGTTTGCATTCATAAAGTAGGTTAAATGTTCCGTAGGCGGTGGTAACGGAACACCGAATAACAGAAAGCTTGCAAATGGATAAGCATTTACGGATGAAATCAAAGTAGATTAAAGTTGATAGTAAAATATAACTATACTAGCTCGTGCCCGTAACTTCGTCCGCACAGAATCAGCATTTCGAGTATGTTATTTTTATCTCCAAGGTCTTATCTATCTTTAATTTAAAAAAATGTTCACTGTCTGGGTGTTTATTTATTTATGTATTTATATTCTAGGTTTCCCCCTAGTTCGCTACATGGTATCCCAAAACACAAGCTATGCTTACTTTGTGGCCATGTAGTTGGTGTTATTGTCTGGGGATTTTATTTATTTATTTTATTTATTTAATAATAAGAACAATAATCAAAGAATTCAGAGCATTAAAAAAGCGGACTTTACGTCATAACTTTGGCCGACTTAGAGTGTCATCCACTTAAACATTCTCCGAAATCATACATATTGTTTCAAAAAAAAAAAATTTTCAATAAAGTACTCAACCGATTTCAATGAAATTTATATGGGACTGACTATGAAGTATCCCCTATCATATAAAACAAGAATTTTCAAAATCGATTCATAATAGTCTGAAATATCGTGTAACAAAGACACACAAAAAAACATACAGACCTCATTGAGAACCTCCTCCTTTTTTGAAAGTCGGTTGAAAATGAAGAATATTAATTATGAACTACGGTGGATTGTAAAACTCCCAACCACAAAAATCCTACATATAACTATACATTACATTAGGTACACAGGCAGAGCGTCTTTTTAACAAATCGGTAGAACCTTGTTTTGATTCACACAATAGGAATATTGAATTGAAGATATTCAATGTTTGAAGATACCAACGCCAGTGGTTGCCGGGTTCGATTCCCGTACAAGAAAAAAAAATGTTCCGTGTCTGGGTGTTTATCGATTTATTTATTTATATTCTAGTTTCCCCCCTAGTTCGCTACATGGTATCCTATAACACAAGCTATGCTTACTTTGGGGCCATGTAGTTAGTGTGATTGTCTGGGGATTTTATTTTATTATTTATTTATTGTGAAGTTTCATAAAAATCCATTCGGTACCTACTTAATTTTTGCATGATAGAGTAGGTACCTAACAAACATCAATACATACAGACTTTCGCGTTTATAATACAGAAGGCAGCAGATGAAGCGTTACCTAATCAATGAATGCAGAGCATTAAAAAACCGACTTCACGTCAAAACAAAAATCCTTTCGGTACCAAATTTTTGCATGACAGAGTAGGTACCTAACAAACATCAATACATACAGACTTTCGCGTTTATAATACAGAAGGCAGCAGATGAAGCGTTACCTAATCAATGAATGCAGAGCATTAAAAAACCGACTTCACGTCAAAACAAAAATCCTTTCGGTACCAAATTTTTGCATGACAGAGTAGGTACCCTAACAAACATCAATACATACAGACTTTCGCGTTTATAATACAGAAGGCAGCAGAGGAAGCGTTACCTAATCAATGAATGCAGAGCATTAAAAAACCGACTTCACGTCAAAACAAAAATCCTTTCGGTACCAAATTTTTGCATGACAGAGTAGGTACCTAACAAACATCAATACATACAGACTTTCGCGTTTATTTATTTATTTATTTATTTATTTACACTTTATTGTATGCCTTACAAAAAATACAAAAAATTGAAACACATAAAAAAAGATATACAATTGGCGGCCTTATCGCTGTGAAGCGATCTCTACCAGACAACCATGGATGTAGAATATTAGAAAATTTAGCTTGGGGCATACCTATAAACCTACATAAAACATACACTACATAAAAATATACTTAAACTATACAAAAATGATATTTATAAAAATACATAAATGGATATACTAAACATACCAATAAATATACATAACACATACACATTACAGTACCTAAATAAGTGATCAAATAACTTCACTTGCTGATAAATAGTGGGATTTTAGGAGTTTTTTAAATGAATGGAGTGATTTTGCTGATTTTATATTTAAAGGGAGTTTATTCCACAAACTTACTGCTCGAACCATGAATGATTTGCTTAGATAATCCGTAGAGTGTGAAGGTGTGCTGAGCATGAGGTTGTCTAACGATCGTAGAGTACGCTCATGTTGGGAGTGACGGAACTTAAAATATTCATGAAAATAGCGCGGACCAGTAGGATTGAACAGTAGACGATACAGTAGACAGAGAACATGAATATTCCGGCGAAATCGAATGGGAAGCCACTTGAGCTTAGTGCGGTATTGAGACACATGATCATATTTGCGTAAACCAAATATAAATCTTATACTGAGATTTTGGAGGCGCTCAAGCTTATTAAGTTGGTCTTCGGTGACATCCAGATAGCATACGTCTGCGTAGTCAAGAATGGGTAAAAAGAGAGCATGTGCAATCGATATCTTGGTGGAAATAGGAAGAAGATTGCGAAGGCGCTTCAGCGAGTAGGTGGCTGCAAACATCTTTCTACTTAACTCGTCCATCTGAGGCTTCCAGGATAACGTGCAGTCGAGAACTAAGCCAAGGTTTTTCACATTTTTGCTATAAGCAATAACCTCTTCATTAAATTTAATGTTAGGGCAGAGTGACCAATCTATGCGGTTAACGAGTCTTTGGCTGCCAATAATTATCGCCTGGGTTTTCGAGGGATTTACGACAAGACCGTGAGCAGTACTCCAAGAAAGTATTTTTGAGAGGTCTTGATTTATAGTATCGATGCTAGCTGGTAAGTCTTCTAAGCTAGTCTGTAGATAAATTTGTAAGTCGTCTGCATACATATGGTAGAAAGAAGATAAATCTTTGGAAATTGTATTTATAAAAATAGAAAATAGGAGAGGAGACAACACGCCACCTTGTGGGACTCCTGCCTGTACATCGGTCCAAGATGAAACGGCATCACCGATAACTGTACGCTGCCGTCGTCCACACAAGTAAGTATGAAACCAAACAATCACCGATGGAGATATGTTAATTAAGCGCAGTAGTTGTAGCAAAATATCAAAATCGACGGTGTTGAACGCATTGCTAAAGTCTAACAATGTTAGAACAGTTAACATTTTGTTTTCCATGCCGTTTCTGATATCATCGGTAATTTTTGCTAATGTTGTGATGGTACCGTGGCCAGATCGAAAGCCAGATTGGTAGTCATTTAATATTTTATTTTTCTCAAGAAATTGAATAAGCTGTTGGTGGACGAGGCGCTCGAGAACTTTTGAAAGAAAAGGGAGTATAGAAATGGGTCGGATATCTTTAAAGGAACTAGGGGAATTATTTTTTGGTATAGGAATAATCTCGGCGTTTTTCCATAAAGATGGAAACTGGTTAGAAGAAATGGATTTGTTTAGCAGGTGTGTAATTATGGGCAAAAGAAAGTCGAGAAGAAGAATAATCATCTTACGACTAACGGAGTCTGACCCAATAGCGTTGGAGGTAATGGAATTTATAGCTTTCTTAACATCACATTCGGTAAATTGTTTAAAATTGAATAATTCGTATTGAGGTGCGGGCAAAGAGGACAGTTGATTTAATGTACAATTTTTAGAGGCATCATCTATAGAGCCAGAAGTTGAGAAATGTTGATTAATTGAGTTTAGATCGAAGTTATCTGGAAGAGTTGTATTTTTATTTTTGCCAACACCTAAAGTTTTAAGGAAGCTCCAAACTTTTGTTGGGGTTCCCTTTGATATAGAATCATGGATATGGCGTCGTTGTGCATTTCTACACATAGTATTGCAGCGATTTCGTAAGTTTCGATACTTTTCGAAATTTGTCGAATTTGGTTCTTTGCGATATTTAAGCCGAGCGCGGTTGCGTTTGTTCATCAAAGTTTTTATTTCCTCAGTAAGCCACGGAGCGGGAAGATGTTTGATCTTTACGGGTCGTACTGGAGCATGCCGATCGTAAAGCTGAATCAAAAGGGAATTAAAAATGTCAATTTGATCATCGATATTTTCAGCATTTACTACGGCATCCCACTGAACTTGCTGTGCGTCGCGAAGAAAATGATCGAAGTTAATTCCACCAAAAGACCGTTGCAGAAGTATCTTGGGCTTTGATTTAGGTGTTTTAATTTTGTAGGATAAATGTATCAGATCATGATATGAAAAGGCGTTTGCTTCAGTTTGGCCATGGATAGCGACGTGCTCTAAGGAAGACACAATCATAATATCTAAAAGTGAAGGCGTGGAGTCGGGGAAAAAATGTGTAGCACGAGATGGGAGAATGTTTAAATTGCAGGCGTTGACTACGGACTTCAAATTAGCTGCACGGCTATCGTTCTTCAACAGGCAGGTGTTGAAGTCCCCCATGATGATAGTGTGGTTAAATAGCGGGATCAATTCTTCTAATTTATTTTCTAAAGTAGAAAAGTAGTTGACAGTATTGTTTGGACTATAGACTACGCCTAAAAGTAGCTTTGTAGTACTGAGACTAATTTCTGCAAAAAGATATTCAATTGCGTTTATAGACCCAGATGCAGTGTTAGAAGCGCTTAATATCTTGTAAGGTAAATGTGACCGTAAGTATATAGCCACGCCGCCTCCCGTACGATTGATACGATCGTTACGAAGCATGACAAAGCCAGGTAAAGCGTAATGCGTCGACGGTAGGCAGGGCTTCATCCAGGTCTCAGAAACCAGGATTGCGTGTATGTCTTTACTTTCAAAAGTTGCTAGCATATCGGAATAATGTGCCGGAATACTTTGGGCGTTTATATGGACAACATTGAAATTTTTCAGTAAACCTGAGAATTGTGAATTTAGGTATTGAGATAAGGAGGGAGAGGTACTGTAAAAGCTTTCGGAACTGTTCAAACCGTCAGATGAGCAGGACATGAAATCAGGAAATATATCAGATTCATTTATAGCTTCAGAAGTATCCATTTTATACAGGGTCTTTCCTATGAAGATCAATATATTTTAGAAGAAGGTTAAGAATGATGTATGGGTTCAATTTATGAAAAAAATATAAATATAACTATATTTTTTTTTATTGAAATTTTTCAATTCTTTTAAGTGACCGAATTTAAGATTAATCTGTTATTTACGACAACCTTGCAAGAAATAAAAAAACCTATCTATTTATTTTAAGAAAATCACTTCACTAAAACAAAGATCTTACGCGGTTAGTACCTACCTATCCACGCGAGCAAGGTCGATGCCTCGCGCGCCCGGGTGATGCGTGACCTACTTAGCTTGATGTATGACGTAACAATCAGCTGTTGTAATATCATACTTATTTCGTATAAAAGTTGATTCTAATTTCCCATCACACTTCAATTGGACTGTCAATTTAACGTTCAACTAATTGTAAATACCGTTTTAGTAATGTTGACTTCTTTGATAATGTTTAAATTGGAAATAAATTTAAAAAAAGCTTTCGTGCTTGAGCTGTTTGTCTTAACGAATAAATGTATTTTATAATCAATTGAATGTTTAAATGGAATCACCTTATTATCAACTATTATTATTTACAGTTTATGTACAAAAATAACTTACATATTGCTTCCTGTCAATGATGTTAGGTACACAGCACACGAATACACATACACAAGCACTTATTAGTAACTGCTGCACATGACTACCTATTTGCGATACACAAAGTCTTGTTCGTTTAATAACATTGGCAGCACACAACATTGGGGCACGTGGAGTAAATGTGCCATAAACTCGATGGCGCTGCGCTGCACAGCTCCTAGAATTGTTCGGAGGGCGGGACGCCTTCCATGTCTCTGCTCGTACGTGTCACGAGCTCGTGACAGGTTCTCACTCGCAGCACTAGCACAAAGCCATTTGAAAATATTCTTGGTTTGTGTACGCGATATTAGGCATTTTGACAATTATTAATTTACGCGCGCGTAACATTAGACAGACTTTTACAGACTGGCGAGCGCTCGCCGAGCGGTGAGCGGGTCGCGCGCGTTTGACTCAAACAAAGTCGCCGCCGCCGCCGCGCCGCGCCGACAAGCCAACAGAGTGTTGTCGGCGCGGGCGGCTCGCTTTACTTTCGGTGTCGATAGTGCCGTCAGAGAATACCTACATACCTATGCCTAGTGCGATTTTTCTCTGTGTGTGTGAGTGAGTTTCGCGTAGTATAAGTTATTGTTTGGTTATGTATAACGTATTTCTTAATATAAATAGTTAAATAGAAACACTTTTATTTCTTGTTTTAGTCGTAAATAACAGATTAAACTAAAATGTTGTTAACTTATGAGAATTATAAAATATTTATGAAAGATTTTTTTTTGTTAAATTGTAACAAAAAAAAATTCTTTCATAAATTGAATCCATACATCATTCTTAACCTCCTCTTAAAATATATTGATCTTCATAAGAAAGACCCTATATATATTGATGAGTATGTACTTATATATAAATATAATATAATATGTATATACGAATAAAATTTTAAATAACCACTACGCTAACATATAATTATAAATAAATATATGTATAAAAAAGGCAAACTCTACCCACCAGCTATTACAAAAATATACACATGAAAAAAAAAACAGAAGCTACAAAAGAAAATATACTGAAACGGAGATACATTTAGAGTAGTGTTTAACTATTTAAATGTTACAAGCAACTTCTTTATACCTTAATTAATAGAAATGTGAAGTAAAAACAAAACAAAATAAACTGTACTTGAGGCCTTTCTTAAAAAAAAAATCAATCAAAAAGTGAAAAAAAAAATGAACTAAACTTAACGAAGCTGACAGTGACGTTTCTATCAAGCTGTCACTGAATGTCAGTTTACTTATTTATATCAAACAAACAACTATGCAAATTAAAAACATAAAGTGGGTTGTCGAAGATTGTTTGGATAATTAGATTGATTGAGTTACTTTAATGACATTCAAAAAGAAGTTACCTATTATTATTCGAGGACATTGATGAACATGTAAAGGGCCTATTTCTTGACCGCCCGCCGCCTTGTTGAAACAATGGTCTTGTTTTGTTTTTCCGGCCGAGATGCTTCTACTACCTGCGGTGTTTTTTCTTCGGGTATATCATCCAAGTCTGATAGACATAAAATCTGCTGCCGGCTTCCATCTGGACACTGTACGAAGACGCAACCAGCATTAGTCCAGCATTTAGTTATGCCAAAGCGTTGCCGCGCCGCTAAGAAAGCATCATGCCGCATCCTTGTCAGAAACTCTGAGAGTGTAATGCCAGAACTCTTCAGTGATGCTTTGCTGGACCAGATTTTGTCTCGGGTTGATAAGGAATGGAATTCAATCAGCAAAGGCCTGGATTTGCTGTCTCTTGGTTGTCCCAAACGATGACTGCGCACTATATCATCTTCCTTAAAGGAGCTGATTTTCATTTTGTTTTGAAATACTTGAGCTGCCATAGAAAAAGTATTTTCATTCCTCTCTTCTGGTATTCCATGCAATAGAAGTATTTTTCTACGTCCCTGCATCTCCAAACGATCACAGCTTTTTGAAACATGATCTATTTGCCTTTGCAGTAACATCATAGTTTTTTGGACAAAGACTTTAAAATCAAGAAATTGTTGTGGCAAATCTGATGGACTACAAGGAGACTTACTGAGAAAGTCCTGCTCGAATTGTGTCATCCTGCTTGAGAACATGTCTTGCATTTCACACATTGTTTGTTGAAGGGATGAGATCTCCATAGTGTATATAATAGAAGATTGTGTATGTGTAGTGAAAAATTAATATAGAAGCTGGTAGGCTTAGTTTTTAGGTACACATAAAGTTATTGTAAGTTTTAAATTTAAAGAAAAAGACTGTTTAAATTAAAATAAATACAGAGCTTGCACAAAAAACGTTTGCTTTATTCTAAGCCTACCCCCAAAAAAGGCGCGTTTATAATACAGAAGGCAGCAGATGAAGCGGTACCTAATGCAGAGCATTAAAAAACCGACTTCACGTCAAAACTTGGGCTGAAGTATAAGGTCATCAAGGTAAACGATCTCCGAACTCTTTCATATTTAAAAAAAAAAAACAAAAAGTACTCAATCGATTTCGATGAAATTTACATGGGACCAACTGTGAAGTATTTTCTATCATATGAAACAAAAATCATCAAAACTGGCTCACCCAGTCAAAAATTATGAGGTAACAAACATTTAAAAAAAACATACAGGCGAATTGAGAACCTCCTCCTTTTTTGAAGTCAGTTGAAAACTGTCTAATTTCCCCAACCAACTTTTAACTTAATGTCAAGGGCATAGAGTTCAGATTCAATTACAATTTTTGACAGGTTTGGAATGTTTGATAAGCTGCCTTCTGTATCTATAATAAAGCTGAAGAGATCGATTGTTTGTTAAACCCGCTTATCTATGAAAGTATCGGTCGGATTTCTGCTTGATAGCCTAACTGTTCGGGATGCATTTTGTTAGGAAATCCGTGAAAGATCAAAAGTCATGCGCGAACCTCCTTTTATAGGATAAAGAAAAAATACTTAGATAATGAATTACGGACGTTATATTTATACAGCGCTATCTAGCCAGCAGTGCGATCACAGAACTTTATCGAATCGTATATTAACGAATGTTTACGAATGCTCGTATAGTATGGAGTCGGTTGCAAGTTTTGAGTAACATTGTAATTTTTTATTTTACAGATATTTATGAGTACAACATGTTTACAAACATTAAAAATTAACAAGGCACACATTTATTTAAGCTGGCCGTGCGGCAATGGATAGATTTCAATTTTTTCTTAAAAACGGTCTCCATACTATACGAACATTCGTTAATAAACGATTCGATAAAGTTCTGTGCTCGCACTGCAGACCCGGAACATTTTCTTTTCTTGTTCCGGGCGGGAATCGAACCTGCAACCACTGGCATCTGAGGCAGATAGGTTAACCCCATCGCCAAAGTGGTCGTCTCTATGAAAATATCGTTACTTATTTTTCATGATAATTGACAAGTTTGTCACTAATTCTGTCATATTTTTCAGAATAATAGTAAAATCTGTGAAATAGTTCCGTAGATAACCCCGAGTCACCGACGAAAGACAAACAAACGTCCCCGCTTTAATCAGGTGTAGAGATTATACTTACATACATATTTTGCATTTACCAATATACGTACAAACTAATTCGCATCTGTATTAAAATTATGACAGATATACTTTTTTAAATCAAGATCAAAGGTGCTTGTCCCTACTTTTCAAGTCAAGCGCCATTTGGCGCCAATGATATGTATTTTTTTAATGCGCGCTCGAGTTGTCACGCAATGACACGGAAAGAAACCATAGACAAGAGAAACAGGTGGCTGCATCTTCTCATTTGAAATTTTCAATGAAATTATTGAGTGATTAAGATCGATTTTATAATATTTTGCTTATTTGCAAAGACGGTCACCATGGCGCATTGGTCTACTTTAAGACGCCACTATGCTAACCGATTTCCACACGGAAGAAAAAAAATTCATCTTTTTCTGGGTGTACCTATTGTGTCTTGATATTCCAGGTTCGTCCCTACATGATATTCCATATCACAAGCTTTGTTGGGGCCATGCAGTTGGGGTGATTGTCTGAGGAAAAAAGAATTGACGAAAAACTAGGATTCATCCTTATTTCAAAACAAAATATTCGAAGCTAATAGGAAACTTCATTCACTCTTCGCAGGCTTGGCTTTTAATAGAAGTGACTACGATGGGTAAAGATAACGTATTTAATATGCAATATAATTAAAGTCAATCTAAAAAATATATAATTATCACTAGTTCTGCAATAGAAAACCAGGATCAAATTTTACCTGCCGCCAAAACACACCTCTGTCAAAATAAAAGTCTACCCGCCATCTTGTCTTTACGGGCGCGTTTCTTTATCGCCACGCTTCGCGGGATTTATAATGTGTGAATAATGTCGCATGAGGTTAAATACGTTTGTCTGACAATACATAAATTACTAGGGGATGGAAAAATCTTTTCTTTGAAGATATGAGCTTGTTTAGCCAAGCGTAAAGGTTAGCCTTTAGTTAGGGGACACAACAAAAGAGTGGTTCGACTTGATTTATAATCTATCACCCAATTTTATCGGTAATGTATGGATGTACTGTATAGATAAAGTCGTTGGTCTGTGAACCATAAAAACAATTTAATTACTGTAGGAATATAATGTGTGACGATACGCGAATATGTTTTATTGTGGTAAGGTAAAATCTAGTATTCTAGAACAGGACTGAGGTGGCATTTTTTTTTTTAACTAGCAACTTCACAAAGCTTTTGCACATTAAAAATTTAGAGCCGATTTAAAAATGTTTTAAGATTATGAAACTTAAGACAATAAAATTGCCTAAAATAACCTTCCTCAACAGTTAAGCTATCACATATACACATAACTTCACGCCTGTATCCCTTATGGGGTAGGCAGAACACCAGAGGTTATATAACCATATGCTGTCACGTTTGACAAATTGTCACGTTTCACGTTTGACAAAAAAATTTGCATTACAAAGGTGGAAAGACTATTGCAGAGATAGGGGGTCAGCCTATCGCCCACAAAAAAAACCTCCAATAAAACCTCTGTCCCTTAACTGACTTTTACAGTATGCCCGGGAATCTCTTGAAGCAGCTGGCACCTTCTATGTTTTTCTTTCGCTCCCAGTCCAGCATGGAAGGACATCTAGAGATAATCGTATGAAAATACAGTAATTCGAAATTAAGTTCATATACATAATTGTCGTTATTACTATTCTATTATATTTTTATAATAATATTATATCATCACGTTCAGACAGCGTGAACTTTGTTTTATCCTATTTCTATAATAATTCAAATAAACGTTGATTCAGCATAGAGTTGCTAATTTTTTTTTTTTTAATTTCTGTTTTAACGTGATAATGAGATGAAAAAATCTCAACTATTTCATATTATTGCAAAAAAACTGGATTCCTTTCTAAATATATAAAATACACAATGAATTTATTTACATATTTTTTTAGATTTATGTTTATAGACTGAAATAATATAGGGGTGAATATCAGATTTCGTCATAAATTTTCTAATTTCTATGGCGCATTTTTTTTTAAATATTTTCAGTAAATGAGATAACATACTTTGTGAACGACTTTATTCCATGTATAAATATGTTATTCTGCCTTTAATTACATCAGGAGTTTTAAAGTTTTAGCCTTTTGAAAATTACATTGCCAAAGAATCTAGGACATGTCCAGAGAAATTAGAAAATACGCCAAAGAAATTAGAAAAATTCAAAACTTGTGCCAAAGACATTAGAATAATGCGCCATACAAATTATGTATGTATAATTTTAATTCGATTTTGTTCATTTATTTAATATAAATCAGTTATGATTAAATAAAACGACATGTTTTCGATCAGTGTTTATTAAAAATAAGGTAGAGGAGCCCGGGGCTTCAATTAACCGAGGTAAGTATATAAAGGTATACAGGTACAAACAATTTTTTTTTATTTGGGTAAGACCCCCTTTAGTAGGCACCTAAAACTTATGATTTATAAGTGGTTTTTTTGATTGTAGTAACAAAAATATTAATTCTTTTAAAATAAAAAATATCAAGTTCTCAAACCTACACATTAAATAAAAACAACTTCTAAATCTTTTTGTAATCCTATAATTATAGCTAACAGCTTTGGTTATTACCTATACAAAGGGATGACAAGTAGTTTGACTACACTTTGTACTAACTAACTAACTAGCCTTAAAATATTATCTTCATAATTTGTACTAAATTTCCATGGCATTTTAGCAAAATTCGTTATAAAAAATTCTTAAAACTAAATTCTCAAAAATCAGTCTTCTTCTTTAGAAGTAATTATTTAACAAAAGTAAACTTATTTAACTATTTGTTTTTCAGACAGTTAATCAAATTGTGTGTTTACGATTTTGTCACATCAGCAAATAGTTCTCAGAAAACTAAAAAATAATTCTAAGTGTATGAGAAACACTGTTTTAACTGGAAGCCTCAAATTATATCTCTTTAACATTAACTGTGTTTGAGAAAATCAAAGTCTCATGCTCGGTCGCTGTTGGTGGGGGAAGAATACACACTATATCAGCTACTTCAATTATAGAGATATCCTTGGGAATGGGTTTGAACACTTTTTTGTTTTTTTTTACCGATTTGTATCCTTGAATAAGTAGTTTCCCATCATCATACATCTCTTTGATGAGGCAGACGTACATAAATGTTGTTTTTCCTCTATCAGTAGGGAATGTGGCAAGGATATAGTCTCCAATTTCAGGCCCTGTCACTACATGTGTGTTTTCATTAAGGCTGTTGTTTTTGTCTTCGTTAACAGTTCGTAAGTTAGGAGAAAAGACATGTGAGTTCGTTGTATTTAGTTCCGTAATACATTCCATGCTATTACTTGCCAAAGATCTAGTAGGTGACGAGTCCATAGTAACTGGTGGAGATTTCAAAGCTGCAGTATTTATTCCAATGGAAATGATGTTTGTTACGTCTCTGATCGTGTGTTCTTTCACATCAAGGTAATTTTGTTGCAAGTTAGGTTTAGTGATTGAATGTTCCAGACTGTTTGAATATAATATTAATGAACTGTCATCAATTGTAAGGATTGGCAAACTACCGCAATATGGGACGTTGTTTTCATCATCATGAGAGTTTATTTTTGAACGCAATGAAACATTATTAGGTTCTAAACCAGTTGTACGGTCCAAACTCTTATGGTTTTCTGATTTAGAGCTATCGACATCTGGCGACGTAAGCCGAGATTCTGATTCAGGATTACACTGACAGTGATTGCGGTTTGTTTGTGTATTAGGTATTAAATCTTCGAAATCTACTAATGGATTTTCAGAATCTGTTAATGTATCTTCAAAGCGTGGTGGAAGGAGATCAATATTTACGTCAACTATATTCAAACTCGTCAAGGATTCGTTTTCATTCAAATACTTTGCCAAAGACCCGATGTCGGACATTGTAGGTGTATCAATACGGATATTAGAATCTAATAGGGAACTATCTTCGATCGATTGATTGTCGTACACTGGATCAACTGCAGAGTCGGTATAGTCCTCGTTTTGCACTGTCATCTGGTCAGCAACGGGTGGCTTAACAGTTTTTTGTGACAACAGTTTTATGCTTTGTTTGTTAGACATCCCTTTTTTAAATGACTTTGTTATTGGAAATGTCATCAGATTTTTAGTAGCCGTTGGTCGTCGTCCCACAACCCTTGTAATAGTTGCATTACTGCTTACAGGCTTTTCAACATCATGGAATGCAATATGAGTTCCATGAGTACAGATGACAGCGGCATTTGAAAAGCATTCTTTTTCATCACATGTTCGCATTCGCATTGCTAAGCGATTAGGTACCTTGCTCTTTGTTCCATACAACTTGGTGAGTTTTCATGGTTCCACGAAATGCCTGAATATTTGTATCCGGTATTAATAAATCTTTTTCGTAAATAGCGTAATCATCCACAATTTCCATTTGCACGCCTGTCACACTAGAGCGTAATAGCCGCATAAGATCTTCCAAACTAGAAATATCGTAACCATATGCCACTGTTTGATCAGCCGTTCGCTTTAGGAGACCACCAACACCATCTGGCGCGCCTTTACCATGGCCACTTTCAGAGTAATTCCAAGTAAGTTTTTCCAAATTTGGGAATTGCCAATATAACTTAGCCATGATATAAAATGCCTTTTTATTGCGGTATTGCGAAGATGGCGAATCTGATAAAAAATGCATAACTTTAACTTGAGGAACTTTTTCTTGGATGAATTCTAAAAGTGGAATCAGATGTGCCCAGATTGCGGCTGGGTCGTGGCGCAAGCATGTGCTCAAAGTGGCAATGGCTTGTGTTTTGTACTTGTCTTCTGCAGCGCAAGACTGATCAAAATAGTATAGTACTGCAGTATGCAGCGTTATCTGACTCCTACTTCCACCAAAGTGAAGTGCCTGAATTTCTTTACCAAACTTAATGGAGTAGTTTTCACTAAAATCGATATGCAGTATGCATTCTTCTTTAGAAAGATTATTTTTTAAATTCTTCACTGCTGCACTTTGGTTTACAATGATACCGCAATGTGTCAAAAACGGTTTAATCAACTTGACCAAATCATCAATAGCTGCACGTGGATTAGTATTTAATTTAACTTTATCTGTAATGATAATTTTTGTTTCAACGCCTCTATTATCTATTGTTTTAGGTCTTGCTTGCCATTGCCAGTAAGTTAGAGGTTTAGAATCATCGAACTCTTTAATTTCAAGACATTTTTGTCTACACTCCTGACATTTTCTGAGCAGGCATTGCACGTTATTAGACGCGCAGCACAAAGATTGGCAGATATCAGTACAGCTATTTTCTGATACTATATTTCTCCGCTTTAAAGCTGTTACAAGCAGTTCTACGTTCGCATGCAGCTTGCACAAGCAAGTTTCCCTGGCATTGATGTTTGGGATTCGAACCCAAAATGGACGGAATCTGCAGAAAGTTGTGTAACTGATTGTCTGATGGACCGATTCTGCTTTATACCGCTCGTACAAATTTTTCATTGAATCGTTCAAATATCTTTTTTGCATTTTTTCTTTTTTTCGCGTAATATATTCTTTTTTACCTGGGCAAACCCTACTCACTTCATCTTCTTCAAAAAATCTGATAACATCCTTTTTTAGTGCACTGAGCGCTATGCAATATTTCTGTGATCTGTTCTTGGGCATATTTGTTAAAATTGTATCTTCTTTGCCCTTTGAACGTCTACTGTTTTGTTGCAGTCTTTCGCATTTTTTTCTGTACGCGTCCTTTACTCGCTCTAATTTAGTGATTTTCTTTTCAAGCGCCATGATTTCTTTTTTTTTCTCGTATTTATATCGCAAAAGCGCAGCTTTGTGCACGGATGTTGAAGCAGATGTACTGATAGATGAACCACAAGACGCTGTCGATTTAGGTGACATATTACATTGTTGGTATGCTGCTGAAGTGCTTGCTCGTGGGCTTTCACGATTTGGTTGAGAAGGACCATCTATATTCACGTTTCGGTTTTCAATTACTGGAGCCGCATTCATATCGTCTGCGTCTGAGTCCGGTGGACTGTTTTCTTGAAGTATCACTTCTAGCCGTGCCCGCTCTTTTTTTTTGTGATAGTATTTTTTAAAATTATCCCTATTTCGTTTCCTGATAATTTTCCGGTCTCTTGATGACATCTCACTAACGGCTAATATTTTTTTTTCTGCTTTTCTTTTGTGGTAGCTTAGCCGTTGCTTTTCCTTAAATTCCTCATAACGTACCGGATCATTCCGGATTTTTTCTAACCGCTTTCGCTCTGCATTCCTTTTTTTTTCTAGCCTTTCATCTTTGGACTGCTTTTCTTTTTTTGTAATATTTGTGTGCTGCGGATGACTACTGACTACTACTGCAAACAGTATTAACTTTTGGTTTTTGTTTCATTTTAATAGCTGATTTTTTTTTTCTTCGCGCCATTTGGATTTCAATTCTGTAACAAGTATTTAATAAATACAAAAATATTTTCCGGAAAATGATAAAATTCCTACATTCTAACATGTTCAATACCACTTTTTTTTTTTAAACTCTCTCGTTCATTACTAGTAGAAAACAATTTAAAGATTTTATTTTATAAACATATTTACGATTTTTAATTTGGACAGTTTCTTTATATTTTCTATTGTTTATCATGTAGAAACCAATACAGGAAATATTACGAAAAAATGCACCCTAAAATACATAATTAAGTTAATAAAAGTTCACTAAAGCAAGAAATTTTAAACCCTTTAGCACAATTTTTATCCATATCCTAATTTCTTTGGAGAAAATCTAATTTCTTTGGAGCTCAATGCCAAAGAATTTCGAAGAAATTAGAACCAAAGAAATTAGAATAGCACCTAAAAAAATTTTTTTATCTGTGAGTATTCAACGAACTGTTTTATCTTACAATTACGGAAGTGAGCAATCACAGCGTGCATACACTAAAAAAGTATAAAAAATTATAACACGTATTTAAGTATAAAATCGATTACCGAAGAAATTAGATACTCACCGGAAAAAAACACGCGCACACCGATAAAAAAAATATTCTTCCGAAATACGTTGAACTTTGCACAGAACTGCTTGTCGCGGGCGTTAGATCTCAACTAAACGGAGCGGGGGCGGGAGGTTATGATTGTCCACGTAACATGATGGCCTTATGCGAGACTGCACAAATACGCCAAAGAAATTAGGTGTTTTTGGGGTGGACAAAATTTAAATAACAATAACTTTTGATTAGATGATCAAATAAAATTGTTGTTTAAGCTACATATAGTTCAATATTCCTAAATATAGGAAAACCTGTTCAATAGGAGAATTTTGGAAAAAAATATTAAAAGTGAGGCGTTTCAAAAAAAGAACACAGTGAAGGACGCGCCAAAGAGCTTAGATTTTTGACCTTTGAAATTTTTTATAAATATCTTCTATTATAGAATCTGTCATTTTTATTAATGGCATTGTTGGTTTTTAGAAAGAACTTCAACCAAAAAAAAACTTAACCGCAATCGTTCAATATATACGAAGTTAACATGGGTGGACAAGTGCAAAACACGAAATCTGATATTCACCCATAGGTGCTTCAATATTAAATACTATCGATGTTTGCATTTTCCAAGTTACCTACTCGAAACCCTTTCCCCTTTTTGTCGAAAACTATTTAAAAAGTTTCTGCGAGCTTACGGCTGTCCAAACCTTTTATCTGAAAAAAAAAACAAAGTTCGAATTAAGAAAACAATCGCAAATACGTACTGCGATAAACCTATGTAGTTGCCTATTTGGTTTTTAAAAAAAAAATCGTTTATCTCGTTCTTGTTATTTTTAATTTTCAATTGATAGCGTTCGATTTTGTTATGTGTTTATTTTCATAGATTGCAAATATAGGACTTACATCAATAGGATTTTCAAAACTTTAATAGGCTTTCCTTTAATCGTATTATAAGTTACTTTAACAAATAGTTTTATGTTTAGGTACCTAATTCAAGATTGTATGTACAAGTAAATAAAACTAGAAACACATGAAATATATTTAATTTTCTTAAATAAAGTGTGATACCGTGAATATTTTTTAATACACATTTTGTTTATATTTAAAAAAATGCTAAGCATTGCTAAATGTCCCTTTTTTAGTATACCTACTATACTCTGGCTTATGAAAGCAAAGACTGAAATAACCTAGCAAATTAAAAAAAATAGCATCATGGTAACCCCGACCATAGTACGAAATAAATGGATAAAACAAACTTGATACTTGATTATTTTTTTAAAATTATCGTAAAAAATAACAATATTGGTCCGGTCCTACTTTTTGGTGAGAAGTAAATTATTAAAATGATAGGCAACTAGTATTAATCAGGTTTAAAAATAAAACTAAAAAATACAATAATTATTTTTATTCATTGTAATCAAAATCTGAATCCAGCAATTCCATATGGAATGAATCGTAAGTCACTGGTATCGCTGTTACCTACATTGATTATGAAACTATCACAATTTTTATTTTTTTATTCATTTTCAAATACGAAAATTACAAAATCTCAATTACCAATTTCAAATCCCGCGGTAATTTCGAGATAAAAAGTGGCCTATGTGCTATTCCAGGCTGTACACTATCACTATGCCAATTTTCATCCAAATCCGTTGAGCCGTTCTCCTGTGATTGAGGAACAAACATCCATACATCTAAACTTTCACATTTATAGTATTAGTAAGATAATGATTATCGCGCGCTTTGATATGATAATATATGTATATTTAAATATTATTAGGTATGTCAAATATGATGAGTGCATGCAGCGTCGCTCTCTATTATTTGGCTATTATGGAATAACGTATTAAAGAAATGTTCGTATTACCGAATATATCATTTCTGTCGTGTACCTATTATACAGGGTTGATTTGTAGTCACCAGTCAAATTTAAATGTTAGTTTTTTTGATACGATATAAACGTACATGCGTATTTATTTTGGTTTAGTTCAGTTCAAAAAATAAAGGTATGACACCACAAACCTTTATGCAAATAGTCGCTGTTGATGAACATAACTACTACGACGCGGCATTTCTTTGATAATACTACGATGTAGTAGGTACTGCAAGATGTTTTGTAGTAGCGCGTAATTGTCTTTATTTCAATGGTAATTTAGAGTGACCATGGCTTGCTTAATATGATAGCGGATATATTTATTTCTTTGTAAAAAAAATACATTTTTTTGCAAAAATTGTTTGTATAAATGATACTTATTGTGTAAAAAACATTGCCCGGTGACTACAAATCAACCCTGTATATACCTAATATGAATATATTAATCACACCTCCAGTAGGTACTATTATAAGCATATTGTTAACGAAACACAGACTATACACTAAAGCTAAAGTTTCCTTCGTCTTTGTCGTGAAAATTTGCGACGTCAGAAAAAAAAACAAGCAAAGAAAATAAAATTCAAAGTAAAACCTGCCCAGTCCGCTTTTCACTAATTCCTTTCCGACTAAGTGTGTACTTAGAAAGTGGTCGTATTAAACCTTCTTTTGTTCTTAGGCCCGCATTGATTCTGTATTTGGCAGTGCTTGTACGGTAACTAAGCCACTTTAGCTTAGACGTCTAGTGAGGGGACGATACGATAGATTTGTATCGATACGTTTGTTTTTAAAATGGCTATTAGAGGTAATTTCTTTATGTATTGTTTGAGATTTTTTTAAAGTATAAAACAATTAAGTACCAAGAATATGTAGTCTGTTTTTTAATATTTTACTTTTATTTGTATTTTTGATCCTCTTTGGTTCGGAGGCATCTGGATTCAAGGGACCATCGTTTCTTTTTTAACTTCCATAAAAATTGTATTCGCTAAGCAACATTAATCCTACTATCTATTAAGTGGTGTACGTAGTCTTAGGTGCCAGTTATTATCTGATGGTTTTCGTGGTCGATTGCTGTTTTATTTTAATTTCCAAAAAAAAATGTTTTTTTTTAATTACTCTTGCGTACTTACATTGGAATCTAAATGAACGAAATCTGTATATTATGTTGTAAAAAATAAATAGAATAAATAAATAAGGTAGATACGTATAAAAAAATAAATATACTGTACTACTTTTTTAACAAAAAGTAAGTATTTTTTAATTATATTAGTATGCGATCGTTCCCTGAAAGTATCCCGAAACAAAATTATGATATTTTTTTTACAAAGATGTATAAAATATCGATGTCTTATGTCAAAAACATATATATTTTTTTAAACATTAACATTAACTCTAAACAAACAAACATATTAACATTCAGCTTTACTTTACATCATTACATTACGTGAATACCAATGTTATCAGACGTAATATTTGTAAAACAAAAGAATTTGCAGTAAGCAACAGTTAAAAACAGGTTCATCGATAACTTGGAACATCACTAGTTTCCAGATGGCAGCTTGACCAGAACTTTGGCAAATGAAGCGAGCGAGTGCCACAATCCGGCCGATTCCCGCCAAAGGATCGCATAGAGTAGTAATAGGGTAGAGGTTGTGGCTTAAGAACTTTATTTTCTTAAAAAGAATTTAAAAAAGAAAAATAAGTTGCATTAATGTTAGAAGATTTTTGATGGTGTCAGTGTTTATAATTTTCATGGAGATATACCAAAAAGAGTTCATTATAGGTCTAGAATATAATCTAAAATAATAGTAGTAGAGTAGAGGCTTAAGAACTTTTTTCTCGAAAAGGATAATATAAAAAAGGTTGGAGTACCTAAAGTAAGTAAAAAGTTTGTGTATTGCTGCCAGTTTTTATAGTATTCAAAAAAAAGTTTAAAAAAATCATTTCATTGTATGTTTAGAATTAAAGTTTTCAGCAGAACTACTTACTTGAAAATATTTATTTATCCTTTATTGTACACTTAAAAACCTTAACATAACAGTTAATTTAAAAAAAATGTAGAAAAAGGAATTTTAGTCTCTACAAATCATTTTTTGTTTAATTATACCTACTGTTTTGAAAAGTTTACAGAACTAATCCTTTATCAGTTTCATGACCCACACATAAATTATTAACCATTTTTTTGCTTCTTTATTTTATGGATAAAATAACACTGGTGTCTTTATCACGGAACGGGACATCGTTAACGATTTAAGGTAACTTCTTGGTACAAATTGGTACACAAAAAAACGTTATTTATGAAACACCGTCCGTCATAATTTCGCATTTTTCACAATTCATTATATTAAAATACTTACTTAAAGATGCTGAAACGACTTGTTAAAATGTAAAATATACACTATAATATTCTGTCAGAAAAGGTATTTTCTTCAATAGAAATAACGTTTTCGCAGTCTCTACTAAACCCTACTCTACCCCGCTTAAATCACAGCTGTACAAGTACACTTCAGTGCAAAATAAGTCGTCAATCGTCAGCGTTAAACTCGCGCGCGATTTTCACACCGCGTTAGTTCTACCAACACAAAGAAAACAATTACGTGGGAACATGCATTTTTCTTTTAAAAATATTTTAAAAAACTTTTCTGCTGGCTACGCATGCAGTAGACACGGTTTGTTGATCAATCAAATACAAATACGACCAAGTAAATTTAAAAAATCTAAAAAATCTTGAAGGGGTATATTCTCTAGTGCTCATTAAAATTGAAGATGACTTCTCTAAGTTGCTTTTTTTATGACACGATAAAATTATATTTCTTATAGCGGTCAAATATTATGACTTATAATAACGTTAAGTGTGTGTTTTACACAGTTACTCAGATGATGAGTCATAAATTTTTAATATAGTATGTAAATCCAGTAAGATAGGTAGTTACATATTCATGATTTGTTTTTCGATTAGGTATTAGTCTGTTCTGGCAGATTATTAAAATATCGACATAAATAAAAAACGAAATGAAACATTTTCGGCTCTATCTATTTTCTTATTAGATTTTTATTCCAGAACACGAAATAAGAAGTTCATAAATATTTCCCAAACAACTCGGTCTTAACCAGTTTTTCCCACCTTTTTATGACAGCTCATAAAAATGGCCGCCGCCATGTCGTTTTAAACCACTATGAATGACCGATCGCATCTGTTGATGACATTAAAAATGTGTGGTGGACATTAAAAAGATGGAATTTAGCAGATGTAAGGATGTTCCGAATTTAATAATTCGCATTCTCTTTAGTGTGATTTTATGTGCAAGACTTAATGTTTACGAAGTCGTAAAATTTTGCAAAGGTGTTCATGAAAATGACATGTGAAACTGTAATAAAATTTGGTATTTTTATTGCAATGATTTCAAATTTTCACAAATACAAGATTTAATATTTTTTTTACTCGTTTTTCACTTTAATATTTTACGTATAGTTAAGTACTAATAGTTTAAGTATTTGTAGATTGTATACATTATACCTACGTTGAAGTTTTTTAGGAAAAATCTGAAATTTTAAAGGAGATGGCAATAAAATGTCTTGTCATTGTCATGAACTTGCGAGCGATACTTAAATCTAACTTCACGTCTATTTTATCTGTGAACCTAAAACCTAGCTGTATTCGAAGTTAGTGGTTAAGGTTATGCTCAGGTTACTTCGTACTATTGCATTGTTCAATTTGCTGTACCAATGCCTTTATTTGGGTTAACAGCTGTCATCAATTGTATTCTTGACTCACGTCAATTTTATAGGTGAACTCGTGGTTTAACTCGCGTGACTTTTGATCTCATAGCAATTCTTAGATCCTCAAGAGTTGATGTGTCAAATGCTAATAACTAAACAAAAAAAACATAAAACAAATGCATTTTCAGCAGGACCTCCAGAGATTTTGCTAAAAATGCACTAAATACTGTTCCTAAATAACTATTTTCGGTCCATCTCCCAACACGTCTTTACAAAGTTTTATTGAACGAAAATTAACATAATCTTTAATATCTTTCAGATTCCGAGCTTGCCTGAAACTGGCTGACACTTCAGTCTCTAATATGGTCGGCAAGCTGTTCTTCAACGTCGTACAAACGAAATGCTTCGTTCTGAAACCGGTAAAGGTCTGCACGCAAAGATCTTGGTGGGGAAAATGTCTACGAAGAGGCTACACGAAACAAGCTTTTTTGAGGGATAATTTACCTTATTGAACCTCCTTAGTCATCAAGAAGAAAAAAGAAAATATTTCAGCCAGGACTTTTACAGCTGATGAAAAATTGTGAAGTGAACGCAATGGACTGTGTTATGCTCATGTTTGATCACTGTCTCTTCATAGATTTAGTACTCTTTGTGTCAAAGGCTTATTTATAGACTTATCAACTTACACAGATAACAGTCACATTATTTTGATGCGTGTCTATAGAAAATGTATATTATTGTAAGAGTTTTACTGACATTTCAGTTTACTCCTGTGGTTGACTCTCATTTTTCTTAATTTAGTTTAGGTGGCTTAGTACTTCTTTGCCGTTTTCAAAATGAACAAATTTGTCTCTGTTCTTAGAAATTGGTAAGTTAAATGAGTGAGAATATTGTAGATACTTCGTAATTATCTATGTAAGCTAAAAATATTATAAATAAACTTATTAAGAAATAATTCAAGCTCGTCCAACATAATAACGTAGGAGCTCCGATGATCGCTTACACGCTAATAATGTTAGTTCAAGCCACCATGCCTGTGAATCCAGCATAGGTTGCAGTTTTAAGTTAAAAAAAACGGCTAAGACTAGTAATATAACGATGAGTCAAATTGCCAGATCAAAAAGCGTTTTAAATAATAGCCCAAAATATGCAACGTAACACAATACGCATGGGGGCTCTCACCCACTACCATTACCATTTAGATATACCTACTTGTATATCTAGGTCTATGATCTAGGTTACTATTTCATATGCGAATGAAAAAGGTTTGCCTGGTAATTTTGACGTTTATCTGTCAAAATAGGGTAGCAGAAACAAAAATTGGATATAAAAAGATCGTAATTTACTCTAAATAGAGCGATCTTGTAACAAGCTATTTCGTAACATATAAAAAGTAGGATTGGATACTGATTTAAAAACAGTGAATAGAAATAGAATAATAGAAAATACTGGCCCAGTGCAGATAGGTTGATGGCAAATTTGAAAATGCCTGTCGATTTCTAAATATCACTAGGAAACAAGCGAGTTCTTAGATACAGAGTTTACTTGTAGTCACCGACCAAATTTAAATATTATTTTCTTTGATACAATAGAAACCTACGTGCATCTTTATTTTAGTATCGCACAGTACAAAAAAATAAAAATATGGCAACACAAAGTTGTTTACAAATAGTCGCTGCTGATGAACATAGCTTCTACGACGTGGAATTTCATTGAAAATACTACGACGTACTACTACAAGATTTTTGTAGTAGCGCGTAGTCGTCTTTATTTTAATGGTATTCATTTGTAATTTAAAGTGACCATGCTTTGCTTAAATTGTTAGCGAATATAGTAATTTGCTTGTAAAAAAATACAGACCTGTTTTTTGCAAAAATGATTTCTATAAATGATACTTTTTACGTAAAAAAATTTGGCCGGTGACTACAAACCAACCTATATATTAGAGATATACATTCTTACCCCATTATTCATAATAATGAGTGAAGTTAACAGCGGTTTAAACATTGTTTTGTTTGTTTCCATCTCACATAAAATGAAAGAGCGCACTTATTTTAGCAGCATTTAAACTAAAATAGATTTTCCGCGAGTATAATACATATAAAATAAAAAAATACCAGATACATTAGTTCACTGGTTTTAAAAATATACCGCTGATTACGCGTTACAAAACTGTCGAATTTCCCTAACCAATTTTTAGCTTAATCTCGACGGAATGGAGTTCATATTCGATTACAATTTTGCGACAGGGTTAAATAAAACGCTTGATCTGCTGCCTTCTGTACTATGCCTGTATACTATGGCCAGTAAAAGTTTGTTAGAGACTATATTTATTTTTTTTATTTCCCGATTATAACGAACACTGCCTGGTTGCAATTATTTACATGATTTTAATCAATGAATTTGTAACACTTTCTCTTTTATGTGCGTGTTTTGAACAATTAAAATGTTTATGAATTTTTTCAGGAAGTTATATGAATGAGTGATTATACCTACCTACATATTGGTTTAAATAATGTCTTTTTCGATTTTTTATATTGACTGTTACAATTTTGCGATCAAATTTATCTAACATTTTGTACATAAAACTTTTTGAATTAATTGAAGTAATTGCTTAGAAAGGGCTTTGGTCTATGTGTAACATAATAATTTTAATTTTCAAAGGACTCCTTTTTTACGAAGCTCGATAATGAAATACAAAAATGCTCTCTGTAAAAACAGTCTTACATTTTCAAGACTATTTTACCCAATAGATAAATTAGGGGATTTTCTTACAGGTAGCTTATCAATCAATAAAAGTGTTGTTTTATGGCCATTTTTATTGAAATCTTCTGACAATGTTGGATGACAATAGAAAGTTACCTTTGTCACCATTTCGATAGGATTTGACGTGTATTTCGATTTGTACTCAATTGTTGTTATTTATGTTATTGTATCTTTTTGTAAAATGGCTAATTGACGTTATCAAAAAAAGCAGTTTGAAAAACGAATAATTTATTATAGATTATTTATTTTGTATACAGTATTATAAATACGAATTAACTTGCAATAATATCTTGTGAATGTAATTTTTAATATATTTTTGTAGAGGGACATAGAATCATATGTTAATTAAATAAAAAATAATGTAAATATTTCGTAGTTATATTGTAAAAAGTTTACTTACATACACTTCTTAATGCTTATAAGAATTTCATTGTGAAAACATAATTTTAAGGATACTTTTAAGTTCAGAATATCTAATGTAAACCTGAAGACAGCACAAAATGGAGGGCGCTTTTCCCGCTAAATTCTCTGACACGTGGATTTTTTTCTCGTTGACTGACAGATCCATAATTTAGTTTTTAAATGTCACAGACTGTTTCGGATTAAAATCGCGCGGAAAGTTTCACAGTATAGGCTTACCAAGTTTCACAGTATAGGTCATTAAACGGCCATTCGATAGTCTTATGATGAATAAAAAATAATAATTTTCATTTACCTTTTATTAGTATATTTTGAAAAGCGAATCGAATTACGCATCCAGCTTTATTAACTGCCACAAAATATGAAGACTTCCATTTTGAACGCTATGAAGTTCTACTTTAAGGCTTTTTCACAAAAAACTGTATAAAGAGCCATTTGTGTAATTAAATACTTTTAAGTACATATTTGCCGCTTTACTACAAAAGATTACCTATACAGTTTTGATCGTGTATACCTAATGTTCTTATTTCAAATCAAATTGTTTCACTTTTTGTTTTTTTTTTTGTATCTATGCAAAAGAGCTTTTATTAATGAACTGCCAGTAATTTTGTTGCACATATTTAAAAACAAACTTATAAACCGAAATAGATTCTCCTCACTGAGAAAAGGTGAAGTTTACAGTGTACCTAATAAAAGTACCTTCTTTTGTATGTATATAAAAAAAGACAATTTTAAATCGTATTTTTTGTAGTAAGACAGCAAATACAAGTTATTAATAAGGTTAACTCGAAAAGTTCCTCGTTTGACAATAGAACAATTTTAGAGAATAATAAATTAATTTAATTCTAAGATTGATGTTAGATCTATAAAAATTAAAAATAAAATATTCAAAGTCATTTTAGCCGTTTATTTTTTTGTTGTAACCTTATTTTAAAAATCGCTTAGGTACGATGTTCTCAACCCCATTTGTTTTAAGATGATACCAGCAGTAGCGGGTTCGATCCGAAATATACCAATGTATATTTTAGTATCTGTGACTAACCCACGTTCAACCTGATTATAACTGAAGATTTTAAATATGGAAGCACATAGATTTATAAAAAAAAACGGCTCTTCATAAAATGTGTTCCGGCAACACATGACCGTCGGGACGGTAGTATTTGGCGGCAGATTTCATGTGAAGGGTGAGGCCTGGAAGGGTTTCACACCAAGCGATTCGCACGGATTAGTCGCTTTTTACGTTTGCTTGTCCATGGGCGACGGAGCTATTATAGGCAGACGGCAGACCCTATGCTTTCTATGGTCGTCTGAACGGGTGTGCATGTAAGTATTTGCAAATAAAATTATACTAAAGGTAATTATTATCTTTATGTATTTAGACGACCGGCTGGTGTAGGGGTCACATACATTGCCTTGTATGCCAGAGGTCCTGGGTTCGAATCCCAGCGGTGGCGGATATTTGTGTGATGAACACAGATATTAGTCGTCAAGTCATGGATGTTTATATGTTTATTTAAGTTTATTTTTTAATAAAAAATATGTATTTATTCAATATGTATGTAAGTATATATATTTCTTGAGTATACATATCTATCAGTTATCTAGTATCCAATACACAAGTTCCTTATGAAACTCAATTTGGGCTAGATAATGTTGTGTGAGTGTCAGAAATATTTATTTATTTATTATCAGATGAGATTTTCATTGAGTCTGAGATGCGACGAGATGGTATGTACCATAGAGAAATATTATACTTCGGGGTATGTACCTACATAATGCAGCATTGATAAGTTTTGAAAAGCGCCATCTATCGTCGAGTAGAAAAACTAAACTCATCGGAAAAATTACTTATTTGGCAATTAATTTGGCCGGAATTTTACAGTCATCCTACCAGTAATATAACATTTAGCATATTTAATTTGATATATAATACTATGTTTATTTAAGTTGATTCACATAAAAATATGTATTTTTCAATATGTATGTTTATATATATATCTTAAGTAGGTATATCTGTTATCTAGTACCTATCCATAACACAAGTTCTTGAAAAAACTTAATTTGGGCTAGATAATGTTGTGTGAGTATCAGAAATATTTATATTTAATGCGAATATAAAAATACTAAATATAATATATTCAATGAATGCAGAGCATTAAAAAATCGACTTCACAAACTTTGGCTGAAGTATAACGTCGTCAAGGTAAACGTACTCCGAATTCAAACATATTAAAAAAAATGAAATTTTTCACGAAGTTCTCAATCGATTTCGAAGAAAAATTTATAAAGGACCAAATGGGAAGTATCCTCTATCATACGAAACAAATATCATCAAAATCGGTTCACCCAGACAAATGTTGTAAGGTAACAATCATAAAAAAAAACATACAGACGAATTGAGTAGATATCTCCTTCTTTATTTGAAGTCGGTTGAAAATCGATTCCTACTGGGTCTCGAACCAAGATCTCTCGCATGCAGGGCACGTACTCTACCAACTCAGCTACCGGCTCTAAGCTGTGGCCATCGAATTTATTTAGTAGGTGTAGGGGAGAACGGGCATGGTTGCCTCACGGGTTGGTTGTCTTGTCACAACTGTCATACAACAAAACGAACGAATGAATACTTCAATAACAAGTGCCGAAGAAGCACTAGAGCGCTTTACCTCAGATGCTAAGGTGAAGCGGAGAGGGATATGCCGCTCTTGCGCATCTTCAGCGCTTGTTTTATGGCCTTTGTGCAAACCAACCCGTGTGACAACCATACCCGCTGCCTTATCACGTAAATATTAGCGATCAGCTATAATGGCGCAGTCATCACGCCATGGACGCGCCATCCATTGCTTTACATCGTATTATGTAAGCGATAGCTGTTCAATAGTTCTTTGATCGCAGAATGCATTTATTGCTACGATACTAGCGCCAAAAACAATTTGGTAGCTAAAAAATAAACTAATAAAATGTGAAACCGATGTTTGCTTTTAAAATTTCGCAGAAAAGTACACACGAAAAGTATGAAAGTCAAAGGGATTATATATGAACTTTTAGTACATCGATTGTACGATAGAGGCAGCACAATCGTCGGATTGTTTTTGCTGTAACGTAATACGCATTAGTTCTTTTTTAGCAAATCTTGCGCAATTCATGCCATCGCTTTGCTCTTGCAAGTTACGTGATAAGGCAGCCGTTTTCCTTTGTATTACCTTTATACCTAATGCTAACGTAGCTCACTAGAGATGGGTTTATGCCCTGGCGTTTTTGGTGCATTGAGTAAATGCCTGATAAATGCCCGTAAATGCCGAGTAAATGTCTTTTGTCTGGGCATAAACTTTTTTTATTATTTATTTTTTTTATTTATTTATTATCGTATCTTATATCTAAGTATTCAAAAAAATAATTCATTAAAAACATATTTTATTTTAACTAATATACTGCAATAAAATAAAATTATAACTTGGTTTGAAAGAACAAAGTTTACTGTTGAAGCGGGAGGGGAGTAACACTGTGATTATTTAATGACTGATTATTTGATTAAAAGTTTTGATTTACAAAATACTTAAAGTTTAATTTTTATTCAAGTTCCTGCTTAATTTTTTACAAAATTAAGTTGTTTGTTTTTGTGCCTAGTGATCGGGCATTTATTTGGACGTAAACTCATTTATGCCCAATATGCCTAGTTTATGCCCATTGTGTCAATATTTGTTTATGCCCCCAATCCATCACTAAGCTCAACAGAATAATTAGTGTCATGAAAACCTCAAAGATTCAGATAAACAAAAACCCTTCAGCTTTATTAGGGTGTTATCACATCAATCGATTGACGTCGATCGATGTCGACTAATCCTTTCTACGATCTAAATATAATACAGGGTTGATTTTTCGTCACCAGCCAAATTTAAATGTTAGTTTCTTTGATACGATATAAACGTACCTGCATATTTATTTAAGCGTCGCTCAGTACAAAAAAGTAGAAATATGGAACCACAAACTTTTAAAGTCGTCGTGGCGGCGTGGTTACTGTGTGTATCATACGATATCACAGGTTAAGCAACGTTCGGCGCGGTCGGTACTTGGATGAGTGACCGCCGACCATTCATATCTCACGACGACTTCCGTACTTCGGAGGGCACGTTAAGCAGTCGGTCGGTATACTTGTATACAGTAGTCGTTAGGGTTTGTCAGAAGCCATTTTCGACGCCCTGAAAATTCTGGCATCCACCGCCCAGCACTGGGCCAGCTTGGTGGATTATGGCCTATACCTCCTCTTCACCCAGGGGAGAGACTCATGCCCTGCAGTGGGCTCATTACAAAGAGTTGAGATGATGATGATGATGATGAACTTTTAAAAAAATAGTTGCTGTTGATGAACATAGCTACTACGACGCGTCATTTCTTGACAATACTACGACGTAATACTACAAGATGCTTTGTAGTAGCGCGTAGTCATCTTTATTTTAATGGAAATTCAGAGTGACCATGCGGTGGTTAATATGTTAGCGGATATACTAATTTCCTTGTAAAAAAAATTAATGCTTTTTCTTTGCAAAAATCATTTCTATACATGATACTTATTGTGCAAAAAAAATTTGGCTGGTGACTACAAATCAACCCTGTATATTCGATCCATCGGTCGACGCCATCGATCAAATGGTGAGGTAGGGCAGACGACCCGGTTGTGGCCACTGATCCCTTTTTCGCCATTTTGGACTTCCAACCGTGATTACTAAGTCAAAGGTAATTATATTAATATTCTGTGTATGTTTATTAAAATATTGAATAATGGCAGCATTGTTCCTGTTGACATCTTTAATGTGTCGAACTTCACTTTGATAATAAATGTTTTTTTTTTTGTAACATGTCGTGCAATCCGTAAGAATCTTAGCAAAATAAATTAATAAGGCGAGCGGCAAAGTAATTAGTAATTATTTGCGAAATCGTTATTTATTTATTAGATAATCGTATTTATTTCATGTTTCAGATATATTGTTTAAATAGATATGAAGTTATTTTCTTACTTAATGTTTAAATAATGGGGTTGTGAGGGGATGGCCACTAAGGGAACAAAAATTATGAAATTTTCCATCTATGGCCATTAGGCTGGCAAGAACTGGTGTACGAAGATGCTCCAATTCTGGCTATATGTTTTAAATTTGATTTATTTTTGACACTATCTATTTATTTTCAGAGTTAGAAAATGCCTTCCAAAAAACATAACGCAGACAATGATTAAGTCACATTTCTCACAAAAACAATAAATATCCAAATCGGTTCACCTGTTTGGGAGCTATGATGCCACAGACAGAGTAACACACTCATTTATAGTTCACGGCTGAAGAATAAAACTTGCAATTTTTACATGTTTGCAAGTAAGGATCACGATCATAACCAATTATTAATTTGCTACTTAATAGTATTGATTTTTTGAGATACATCTCGTTTTTTGAGCACTTACCTTTGTCAAACGTGACATCAGATGGTTTTCTAGCGTCTGGTGTTCTGCCTACCCCATTAGGGATACCTACAGGCGTGAAGTTATGTATGTATATAGTAAGTAAACTTGTTTGGCGTCCACATACTTAGTTGGTGTGTCACTTTGGCCGGGTAATTTATTATTATTTGCATAATACTGCAAGGCCTATCGTTGATCTGACACTAGATGACGTTATCTGAATATGCGCCTAACAACATTGCGGCAAATAATAGACGTTTTAAGGTAAATTCATCACTTTTTTTTTACATTATAACAAAAGTTCACAAAAGATCACCTCATCTTGACACTTTTGACCTCTTTAACGTAAACACATAAAACTTCGTGTGTTTAAATAAACCCATTAGAACATGTAGAAGCCCAAATTTCATGAAGCTAGCTCAGCTCAAAGCTTAAATTTTAGTATTGACTGACTTATAGTACCTAAACCTAACCTAATTCCAGATGACCTATAAGGATGAAATTTGGAATCCAACTCGGTTATTGTGTGTAAGTGTAGAAAAAAATAAAAAAGGCAAAAACTAAGTGGTGTTCCCATAGAAAAAACTTGTAATATTTTAGTTATTTTTTATTCCGATAGATGTCTCTGTCTGTACATTGATTAAATCTCCTGTATGTATTTATAAAAAGTAATGATATCCCACCATAAAAATAAATGGTCAGTTTTTAATAAATAAAAACTTTTTATTACATCACTTATTTTATAAAATTATTCAACATTTAATTCTGATAAAAACTGGCCAAATCAAATCTTACCTACTTTAAGAATCACATTTTCAAATAAGATGCATTTTTTATAGGTACCTATTTAATAAAGCAAAGAAATAGAGTTATTATTTGTTCATAAAGTGAATTTGTTCCTATAAAGACATATTTCGATTTTGCATAGAACTTGGCACTCATTTAGATCTCCGTTCTCTTTGCGGCGAAGCATAATTTTTCTATTGAACTTGGCTCGCCTTTTTTACATTTATGTTTTTGGTGGGATTCGAATTTTACCTATGGATACAAAAATTTGTGGATTTTTATGATGTGGTCGTGCTTGAATAAATAAATAAATTAACTCGTCTGTTTCTCTGATGGTTTCTAACTTTTGTACCTAATATTATCTTTGTTTTCATACTAAAATAAAACACCCTGATAAGTCTGTAAAGACTCCAAAACATTGGATGTTTGTTTGTACCTCAATCAACGGATTTGTATGAAATTTAGCATAGTGTACGGTCTGGACAATCTCTACTTTTTGTTTAAATATTTGAAAGCACAAAGGCGGGTCCGATAAGTTTCATTTAGGGTAAGCGTCCACATGTCCACTTCGTAGGGATCGGACGCATCGCAGCAAACTGATTAATTTTTCACAGTTCAGCGGTGCGAGCACAGAACTTTGTCGACTCGTATGTTTACAAAATTTTGAATAGTATGGAGTCGGTTGCAAATTTTTTATAACATTATATATTTTTTATTTTACAGTAATTTAAAAGTACGACATGTTTACAAACATTCAAACTTAAGAAAGCACACATTTATTGAAGCTCGCCGTGCGGAAATGGATAGATTTGAAATATAGCTTACAAACCGTAAGTAAACTTCTCCGAAAGTTAAAGAATTCATTACGCACCGCATGGTTATATTCTTCTTCTCAGTCGTACACTCTTGGCAGAGTGGTCGTGGTTGCTCTGATGGCGTATAAGGTTGACGGTACATGTTTAGTCAATTATTTCGGCTTGAACAGTTTTTCTAGCAATGTCTCTCCATTTTTTCCGATTTGCTGCATTACGAGAGCATTCCATCATGGTAGTCTGAGTGGACGATTTGATAAGGTCTGTCCATCGAGTGGGTGACCGGCCTCTAGATCTTTTTCCCTCTACATGACCCTGCACCACCAGTCTTTCGATAGAGTGCTCTTTCCTAGATATGTGGCCAAAGAATTTTAATATTCGTAAATGAACAGTCGACGAAAGACGTTCCTTGATCTTGAGATGGTTATATTAGAGTAACACAATAAATACTTAGCGGGTGGTGGTGTGCGTGTGGCGGGAACACTGCTGTGTGCGTGTTGTCTGAGGCAGCACGTCGGGAAAAATGTAGTAAGGTCTCTTTATTTATTCATAGGAATTTCTGGTGAAAAATTAAGTACACACTTTAATTAATTAATTATGATCAAACAGAGTGCTCTCCTTCAGTATTGAAAATGTGTCACAAGTGACCCTGTATATAACAAAATTCCGAAGTCAATTCAATCCCTGCCATTTAATAAAATTAAATCAGTAATTAAAGACACTCTATCTCGAAAAGCTTCCTATAAAACTAAAGATTATTGAGACGATAAAAAGGCATGGGATTAGGCACACTACAGGATATTTCAAAAAGTTTCTAATTACTTATTAATTTTGTTTACGGCATGGCTGTGCAGTATGACATGTGGCATACTCACTTTTTTCACTCACTTATTTTCTTGTCAAAACAACAGCAAGAACGTCATGCTCTCTCAAGCGGCATGGGTAGTGGCAGCTTCGGGTATCGGGTCACCCTCTTCCCTAAAATATGGTTGAGGAGGGTGATGGCTGGTGCTTGCGTTATACTCGTGAACGGGTGCTGCTAGCAATGCCAGGACGTTTTGCTGATGATACTATGACTATTTTATTCCATTCTTGTTTAAATACTCTGGTCCCAGTTTGTCATGTTCGTGTTGTGCATGCATAGCTCAATGCACCTACTATGTAAGTAATTTGGTTGTGGCATGACATTGGCTCTCAAAATAAGCTGTCTTGTGTTCGTTTTTTTTTCATGTCATGATCAATGTACAGTACCACCTATTTGTATTAATTCGTATAATCCTGACTGAAAAAGAGTGCCAAGAGCTTTTTTCCGCCGACTTTTTTGTCTCTTGATCTACTATAATATTTTATTCAATAACTATCAACACCTTGTTAAGCCAACTTACAAAATTGTGTCGTCATTAAGCGACCATTCGATGGTCTTATGATGAATAAAAAAAAATCCTTTCATTTCGAAATTGCGCTTGTAAAACCAATAAAATTAACCGCGTTAAAAAGCTGAAATACTTTAAGCAACACAGAATTAGGACGGTATCTAAGTATGTATCACGATTTATGACTTCTTCCTACAAGGTGGACCGAAGTCGACGGGTCCAGTAAACGCTGGCTACCAGCGCAGGCCCGACGTTATGAGGCTTGGAAAATGTCTTTGTGCCAGTAGTGGGTGTCTCTCTCTTGGCTTATAATGTTCATGCGCATTATCAGAGGAGATTTTCATTGGGTCTGAGTTGCGACGAGATGGAGTGTACCTACATAATGCAGCATTGATAAGTTTTGAAAAGCGCCATCTATCGTCGAGTAGAAAAACCAAACTCATCGGACAAATTACTTATTTGGCCATTAATTTGGCCCCGAATTTTTCAGTCATTCTACCAGCAATATAATATTTAGCATTTGATATAAAATACTTAACATCCATCTTTGACGGCCTCGTTGTGTCGTTTTCAATAATTTCCTCTTCTAGTCTTAGATCCGAATGAGAAACGAACTTCCTGAACTGGATATCTGGTTATTTTCTATTAATAATAATTTATTTAGCCAGGAATTTTCAGCCATTTTGAAATTATTATGATTAAGACTATAAACAGGTGGATCTGGCCGATTTTGTACTTACTTCTAATTTTGTAGTCATATTGGCATAAGTAGATTTTAATGCGTAATGCACATGGCGACACGACAACCGATGTGTTTTATTAATACGCATATAAACTTCGCTAACTTTAAGTGACAATAAGGTCAAAAAAGCAAAGACATGGGATATGGAAGGAACTACTCTTCATAAAACGGTTGTGAGAGCAGTGATACTGGTAGCATGGTTAGTTACAGTGGCTGCCAATCCATCGTCGCCACGACCTAGATATTTTAACAACACTTTACAAAATCCTGAATGAACCTAATTCTCCAAACTATCTCAGTTCGCGGTTCCAAACACCCTCCACGCAACCGAGAAGGTCATGTCATATTATGACATTAGTTTATCCGAATAGCAACAACATCTTCAAACATAAATCGTTTACGGTTCGTGCAGCTGCTTTGTGGAATAAGCTGCCAAAAATTATAAGATATAGTCCATCGATATCAACTTTCAAAAGAAAATTAAAAGCTCACCTTCTCTCACAAACATAATTGTTTTATCACCACTCAACACTTGTGTACATCGCATGTATATGTTTATTATACATTATTTATAACATGTAAGTTATATTTTCATAAAGTATGTATTGTATATTGAACTCGTGAAATCAACACGGTACTTTTCCAGAAAGATTAAAAGCATCATGATGTTCTAATATTTAGAAGAGATGACAAAAATCTATTGAAAAATAACCGTCCCATGGCTAAGGTTCCAATCTTCTCAAAGATTATTGAGAATATTATTTACATAAAACTTAACAATTTATTCGAATTTAACCACTTTTTTAAGTAAGTCAATCAAAAAAGCAATATACGAATTTTTAGAAAGTGTCAATAATGTAAAAAAAGGAATCCAACGTTAGCTTTATTCATGGACATGCCCAAAGCCTACGATAATGTTAATCATAAAACACTTTTAAACAAACGTGAATCTTATGGCGTAAGAGGCAATGCACTAGAATCAATAAAATCATACCTTAGTAATACAAAACAAACGACTCACTTAAACTCAATCCTGAAACTGGCATCAATACTACACACATATCAAGTGAAAGACAGGTGTGTACAGGTATCCTCTAAGGCAGTGTACTCGGGCCTCTATAATTCATCATTTACATAAATGACCTCCCCTATGTGACTAATCATTATATAACGATGTTTGCTGACGATAGTACAGTAGTAGTTTACTTATGACGATAATAATAATACAGAAAAAGACATAAATAATACTCTATCCTCCCTTATTAACTGGTTGACATTAAATAACTTGACAATTAATTGAACAAAGACATCCTATATTAATTTCAAACAAAGAAATAACTCTCCGTTAAATATGAACATAAATTACATTAACAACGCAACACAAGTACAAGAAGTGGACTCTACAATTTTTTAGGCTTGACTATAGACAATAAACTGACCTGGAAACCCCATATTGCAAATACAGTAAAAAAGCTTAATCAAAATTCATACGAACTTTACAAATTAAGAAATGTCGCCAATGTTAAGACTCTGCTTAAATCCTATCACGGATATGTCGGGTCGATATTAAGATACGGCATTATGTTTTGGGGTAACACAACCGACCGAGGGACTGTCGTTAAGGCCCAAAAAAGGTGCCTCAGGTCTATATTTGGTCTTAAGCAGGAAGACTCCTGTAAACCCTACTTCCGCAAGTGTAAAATCCTCACAGCAACATGTATTTACATAAGTGAAATTGCAAATTTTGTGAGAAACAATCCGCGATATTTTGAAAAATGTCCCGTTGGGAGCCGACGTGAGGGTGCGGTAAAACATAAAATTGCACGGAAAACCCTATTGCTAAGAGTCAGCATAGACAGCATGGCACCTGTTTTATTCAATTTTGAAATCGACCCGTCCTTATTGAAAGACCCCATAGAAGTGGTAGGACTCATACACCTACCGGTCTTCTATCTGGTTCCTGATATCCAATTCTTAGTTACGGTCATATTGGTGTTACACAGATGAAGCTCTAATGCATAGTAAGAAACTTGCTCGTGATAAAATATTGCTGATCGAAGTCACTAAGGCTGCAAACTGGACAGCGACAGCGGCGCGGGAAGCGATTTCCTCGACACGATAAAAAGTATTGAGTTTGTATGAAACCGCGACAAATCGCTCACACGCCAGCTGGCGGCGTAGAGAACGGCCAAGATTCCCCGCGTCGCTTTCGCTCTCGCTGCCGTTCAGTTTGCAGCCTAAATGCGACGGTCCTAAAGGCGGGTACATATTGGTTTAATGTAATTAAACGCCTTGCGCGCATGAACTGTGCCTTTTTGTTGAGAATGGAGGTATTGCATCGTATAATAATATCGACATCTTTCATCTCTCTCTCCCAAAATTAAAAAAAAGAACTCTTTTTGCATCTCCATTTATAGTTATTTATTTTAATTTCATTATTGTACCTACTGTTTTGTTGGACCGTATTTTTCGTTTAAATTTATAATTTTTGTTATGGAAACTTCACTGGTCTCTGTCTTAATTATATATTTTAACTAAAAGTACCTATAATGACTGTTTGTTTCCTGAATAAAGTAAAATAAAAAAAAAAATAAAAAAAATGTAATATCACACAAATCTGTACCCAGCTAAATATGAAAGAATTATAATCCTGAAGATATTATAAAGCGAATAAGTCGTCTTTAACAATCAACTTATTCGGGAATTTAGGGATAAGGAAAACAAAAATAGTGTGGTAGGAATAATGTTTTTAATATTACTACGCTTTAAATAATATTTTTTGTCCTACTTATTATAATATTTCGCAAATTTCTAAAGTCTCATGGTTATACACGGTGACTGGTGGGTTACTTTTGAAATTCAAGGACGTGATAATTTGAGATTTACTGAGTTAAATTAAATTAAACTTGAGGGAAGTCGTCGTGGTACCGTGGTTACTGTGCGTATAATAAGATATCATAGGTTAAGCAACGTTCGGCGCGGCCATTTTGGCACCCTGAAAATTCTGGCATCCACCACCCAGCACTGGGCCAGCTTGGTGGATTATGGCCTATACCTCCTCGTCACCCAGGGGAGAGACTCATGCCCTGCAGTGGGCTCATTAGAAAGAGTTGTGATGATGATGATGATGAGTAAACTTAACTGAAAAAGAATTGATTACGCAACGTTGGCAGCGATTCGCGTGCCAGGTCACGTGCCGCGAGTGACTCAGTTGTATGTAAAGTAAATAGTAACACAGTAGTATTTATTTATAGGGAATTCTAGTGAAAAATGAAGTACTTACCTACTTTTATTACATAATTATGATCTGCAGGGCTAGCATGCAACCATCGATAAATAGTCGAATCGACAAGATAAATATTATTTTGTTATTTTATCCTATTGTGTAAGCTAATATGCGCACCATAATATATTGAATTACTCGATTTGATACCATGATTAAGACCACAGAACCAAATATGTCATAATCTTAATAAATTACATACACTAAATACCATATTCTAAGTAAATATCGATAAAAGTCCCGATTTATCGTTGTCGACGGTAGCATGCTAGCCCCGCAGAAGCGAGTACAGAGTGCTCTCCTTTAGTATCTAAAATTTGTCACCAGTCTCCCTGTATAACACAGAAAATACACTTTATTACAAGCTACTTTTATTAATCTCTTCTAAATCATTTACAAAATCAAGTTCCTTTAATTTGTTTAGTCTCATTCTCTTCCGTTTTATGTTTTCTTAGTATATGTCGTTTTAGTCCTCGCTTCCTTGTATAGATGGCGCCACAGTGCTCGCATGAAAACTCTTGCGTTCGTTCGTGAATCGCTGCAATATGTTCTTCTAGACTTACTTTGTAACCGAACTTTTTTTCGCACAGGGCACACTGAAATTTAAAAAAAAACACTAAATAATGACAGTTCTGCATACATATAATAACTTCTCGCCTGTATCTCTTATAGGATAGGCAGAACACTAGGAGTTATAAAACCATCTGATGTCACGTTTGAAAAATTGGAAAATTACAGAGGGTCAGCCTATCGCCCACAAAAAAACCTCTGTCCTTTAACTGACTTTCACAATATGCCCGGGAAGAAAAGAAGCTGGAACATTCTTTGTTTTTCCTTTGCTCCCCATCCAGCATGGCAGTTCTGCCAAGGGTAAAATGCGAAGCAACATTAAGTATTTAAACTAAATTATGTAGACAAAATTAAGTTGGTTGAAAATTTGTGTTATTGATACTGGATAACAGATTAATAAACTTGCTTCCATGCTGGACTGGGAGCGAAAGAAAAACGAAGAATGTGCCAGCTGCTTCTCTTCCCGGGCATACTGTAAAAGTCAGTTAAGGGACAGAGGTTTTAAAGGCGTTTTTGTGGGCGATAGGCTGACCCCCTGTCACTACAATAGGCTCTTTCCATCTTTATAATACCTCCAAATTTGTGACATCAGATGGTCTTGTAACCTCTGGTGTTCTGCCTACCCTATACAGGGATACAGGCGTGACGTTATGTATGTATGTATGTAAACGTGTCTCTTGCATGTCAACTAATGGAAAATGACGTTAAGGATTAAGGATATTAAATAAATACAATAAAAATCCCCGCATCCCGCATGCCAGGCGGGCGTTCTAACCTCATAGATATTAGGGATTTTCGTTATTATGCTAACGTAATGTAGCTCCACCTAGTGGTAATACTTCGCAGTTTTCCCACAAGAAATCAAGTTAACATAATACATCTCAATTCAGCAGTGCGAGCACAGACCTTTATAGACACGTATGTTTACGAATGTTCGTATAGTATGGAGAATGGGGTACGATTTGTAAGCAAAAATTTAAATCTATCCACTGCCGCACGGCCAGATTAGAATGACCTTGTTAATTATGAATTTTTGTAAAGTGTTTGTAAAAAAAACTCTTAAATATCTGTAATATAAAAAATTACAATGTTACTAAAAACTTGCAACCGACTCCATACTATGCGAACATTCGTAAACATACGAGTCGATAAAGTTCTGTGCTCGCACCGCAGATGAAATATTGCAATGAAATAATATTTTAAGATTTTTTGGCATTTTATAACACATACATAACTTCACGCCTGTATCTCTTATGGGTCGGCAGAACACCAGTGGTTATAAGACCATCTGATGTCACGTTTGACAAATGAGGTATTATAATGATGGAGAGAGGCTATTGCAGTGACAGGGGGTCAGCCTATGGCCCACAAAAATGCCAATATAACCTCTGTCCCTTAACTGACTTTTAAAGTATGCCCGGGAAGAGAAGCAGCTGGTACATTCTATGTTTTTCTTTCGCTCCCAGTCCAGCATGGTGCATTTTATAATGCTTGCGTAAATTTATGCTTGTTAAATCGGTCGACAGGAATTTATTTAGTACCTTTCTAATCTATTTTCATGCATTAATGAAAATATTAATGAACGTGGAGGAAGCGAGAGAGGTATATCTGGATAGTAACAATTAGCGTTCCCTGGTCTCTGTCTACCTCAAGGGAGACCAGACAGGCATGATGTTATGTATGTATACCCCTTTTTACCACCGGACTACCAGACGCAGACAGAACTTCCATCCCTATATAGTGGATTTACCAAGAAGTCGAACAAAACGCTTCGATAGTTCCTTTTTGGTACGGATTGCCAAGCTGTGGAACAATCTGCCTGCGTCTGTGTTTCCTGACCACTACAGTCCTGGAACTTTTAAGTGTCGAGTGAATAGGTTTCTCGTGGATGGACGTGTAACACCATAGTCTTCATGCGCACTTTCCATCAGGTGGCATGGAAGACAAACGTCCTATCCTTACAATATAAAAAAAAAATGTATTTAAGCATTCATCATCATCATCATCTTAGCCCGCGCTAGTCCACTGCTGGACGTAGGCCTCTCCCAACGCGCGCCACCGAATTCGGTCTCTAGCGCTGCGCATCCAGTCCGTGCCAGCGGTCTTCCGCAAATCGTCTTCCCAACGTGCCGGGAGACGTCCCACACTACGCTTGCCTTGACGTGGCCTCCATTCGAGAACCTTTGGACCCCAACGATTGTCAGTTCTTCGACATATATGGCCAGCCCACTGCCACTTTAGCTTGCTAACCCGGTGAGCTATGTCGGTTATTTAAGTTCTCCGTCGGATAACCTCGTTTCTGATCCGGTCTCTCAGAGAAACACCTAACATAGCTCTTTCCATAGCGCGCTGTGTGACTTTAAGGCGGTGAACTAGCCCTACTGTTAGGGTCCACGTCTCGGCTCCATACGTGAGCACAGGCAGGACGCACTGATTGAAGACTTTGGTCTTCAGGTTTTGCGGAATAGGCGACGAGAAGACGTGACGTAACTTCCGAAATTTAAGCATTATAAAGTGCAAATATTCTTAAGTTATTATTAATAGACTTTTCATCATTAAATTTCTACGAAATCATGAGCTACTATAATGAAAGTGTTGCTAGTAATCAAAAAGATGTACCTGATAGTCTTTAACTCCCAGATGTCTTTTCCTATGCGCTTTCAAGTTTGAGCTGGAAACACACTTTTGTTGGCAAATGTCACAGCTAAAGGGACGTTCTCCGGTGTGTTTTCTGGAATGAATAATAAAATAAATAAAATCCCAGAATTCATTAAGACTACATAGCCCTTAATAAAATTAATATAATCCCCATAAAATCACCATGTGACCACAAACTAAGCAGAGCTTGTGATATGGGATACCATGTAGCGAACTAGGGAGGATATAATGATACACTCTTTATTGTACAGTCTGTAACAGAATAATGTATACCACCCAGTCTCCCGCACACATACAATATGCACGCAAATTATATGACATATTATACAATTTGCGTGCATATTGTATGTGTGCGGGAGACTGGGTGGTATACATTATTCTGTTGCAAACTGTACACCAACATGGTTACGGAGGAAAAATTATATTAAATTATTACAATAAAATACATATGTACAAGGGCTACCTTATCGCTCAAGAGCGATTTCTGCCAGGTAACCTACGCATTACATTTAAGCGGAAGCTTAGATTATACCTATCGCAGCTACAGAACTATTCCTAAACCTATCCTAATGCCTTACCAGCATCCCCTATCTCCCTTAATTAGCCGTGTCCAATCTTTACACAGACTAATTTTTATTTTATTCAGATTAGTTCTACTATTCTAGCTGATTTATCTGTTTTCTGTAAAGTTTTTATTTATGTTAGTGAGTTAATCGTATAATTTAAAATAAGTATCTTTAATCTTTAAGCATTTTTTTTTCTTTTCCCTTTATTTTTTGTGTAATTTAAGTAATAGGGATTTATCATTAATTTAAAATAGCATACTAACAGTGTATTTCTCTGTAATATTTTCATGTATTTATGTAAACAGGGTTCACATCAGGTTATAGGTGCTGACTGAAAATCAGTGTTGTAGATCTTTTAGATCTGCAGCGGTTGCTGAGTCAGTTCCTTTTTCATGGCTGCGGGGTATTATTAAATCATAAATTTTACTGTGTGTACTTATGTTATTAAAATTTTATTTCTTTTGTGTATAGATTGTGTATTGTCTTGTATATAGATCTGTGTATCCGTGGCTATGAAATAAATGTTCTTTCTTTCTTCTTTCTTTCTTCATTAAAGGAAATTGAGTAGGATGGGTGCACGGCTTGTAAAAAAAAAAAAAACTAAATAAGTGCTTACTTATAATTACATAAATACCATATACCTACACGGGGTTAGGATCTTTAAGACCACATCTCAATATGACTAGGTAGTGTTTATGACTAAATCGCCATTAGACTAGGTCTCAGTTGGACTAGATCGTGATGGGACAATATAGCGAATAGACCAGATCTCTATTGAACTATTAATCAGTATGACCACATATCGATAAGACATACAGTTGGGTGGAATCATAGTAATCGTAGTACAACTACGCACAACCTCATTTTTACCTCATACTTCATAGATAGTACTGGCCGATGACTCTACGAATGTGTTTCCAGTATTATACTCTCTGTTACCAAATAAACAAGAAACCTCTTATGTGGCACTGTTTACCATAATACGTGACGTGCTTGGAGTACAAATTAAATCATTTAAGTGCGATTACGAATTGGCACTTATCAATGCATTTCGGTCTGTATATAAAAAGGCCAAAATAACAGGATGCTATTACCACTACAATAGAGCAGTGTGGAAAAAGGCTTCTGATATTGGTTTGACGAAAACTGAAGGCGGGCGTGACATTACCAGAATGACTGCAAATTTGCCTCTTCTGGGTCCTTCTTTTATACACGACGCTTGGTTGGCTATTATTGAGGTTTCTCAGAAATCGCCTGTAATGGATACTTTTATAAAGTATTTTTCTAGACAATGGATACAGAACACAACTTTGATTTCATGCGCGAACGAAAAGCACAGAACCAATAATAAATTAGAGGCATGGCATCGTCGCCTAAACGTACGCATGCAACATAAATCGTCATTGTTATTATTTTTATTTAGTTTAAAGCAAGAAGCTGCGATACAAGACAGGAAAATTCAAAACGTGTTGTTTGAGGTACAACGCAAAAAAAGAAATGACATAATATTCGATCGCAAATATAAAAAAGAGTTAAAAAAAGTTGAGAGGCATGAAATAACTTCCATAGAGTTTCTAAGAAATATCTGTAACTTGAAACGTAGATATTAGTAATTTCGAAGTAATAAAATTTGAATTGTTCTTCTTTTTATTTTTATTTTATCAATATTCTATTGTACTCGTATTATCCAGATCGGGTTGATGTAGTGTACATAACTGTACTTTACAGAACAAATGAATACAAGGTCCTAAAGCTCTCTGGTCATTTCACGACATAGTCAAATAGAGATATTGTCCCATCACGATCTAGTCCAACTGAGACCTAGTCTAATGGCGATTTAGTCATAAACACTACCTAGTCATATTGAGATGTGGTCTTAAAGATCCTAACCCCCTACACGTATAGTGACTGGTGGGTAACTTTTGAAATTCGAGGACTTTATAGTTTGAGGTCATACATGAAGAGAAAAAAATGTAATAAATATTAATTATTTACTGAGTACACTTAACCGAAAGTTAAATAATTGATTACGCAACGCATGGTTACACTAGCGTTGACAGCGATCCGAGAGCAAGGTCACGTGCCGCGATTGACTCAGGTGTAAGTAAAGTAAATAGTAACAGAACTTTATTTATTTATAGGGCATTCTAGTAAAAAATTTAGTAAGTACCTACTTTTATTACATCATACATAAATAACATCACGCCTGTCTCCCTTTGGATAGGCAGAGACTAAGGAACGCCAACTGCTCCGATCTAGACAAACCTCTTTCGCTTCCTCCACGTTCATTAATCGTTTCATACATGATCGTCGGTTACGGGTACTTTTAACTAGGCCCTTTTAAAGTATGTCACCAATTTGGTCGGCATACGTTCGCCTAGGGCGGCCCCTTCCGACAAGACCATACAATCGTGCTTTGTACACCTCTTTCGTAAATCTGCTTTGACTCATCCTCTTTTAATGTTCAAACCACCTTGGCATACCCTTTTCAATCTTACTTACTACGTTTTCTTTCAATCCACATCTCTTTCTTATTTCACTTTCTTATTTCACTGCGCACCCTATCACTCAATTTCACTCCACACATGCTCCTCAAAGCTCTCATCTCCATAGCACAATACACAAACTCATTCACTTGCTCCACTTTTTCGTCTTCTATCATAATATTGCATTCCGTCATATCTTCATTCCTCTCCATAACCACGATTTTCGTCTTTCCAACATTAACTTTCAAACCTTTCCTTTTAAATTACTCATACATCATACTGACCATTTGTTGCAATTCCGACGGTGACTATGCAAGTAGAACCTGGTCGTCAGCTGATCACTATCTCATTCAGTTTGAGACCCCATTCGGATTCTTTCATATCCGTCGAACAGCTATCCATGAATAGGTTGAACAGCCATGGAGACGTTACACAACCTTGTCTAAAACCGCGTTCGATACTAAAGCATTCCGTGTACACATCATGCAACCTGACACAGGCACTCGAGTCCCTATATAAGGATTTGAGTGCCCGTATCAAGTCACTGTTCACCCCATACTCAGATAGAGTCGACCGCAGTTCACTTCTAAGCACACTGTCGTAAGCAGTCGTAAGCCTTTTCCAAGTCGATCACATCATTATGACCAGAATCGAGTACAGAGTGCTCTCCTTCAGTATCTAAAATTTGTCACCAGTCACACTGTATAGAGATATTGCTCCGTGCGCAGAGCGATCACTCGGCCTATTTTATCTGTGTAGGGTGGGCTTAGAATACCGCTAATCAGAGTGTCCCCCGCTTGGTGGTAGGATCCCGTCAGGGTGCGTCTGGCTAGCGACCACCCATCATATATAATCTGCCGCCTCAAAATAAGCGGTGATGTGTTCGGGCTTTACGAAGAGCCAGGTCTTTTCTAAACCCGTAAACATCTTCACTTACCATCAGGTGAGAAAATCGGCTAAGTGCGAATTGAATTCCGAGTCCCGTATCAGAAAAAAAAAAAATACCCAATGACACCAAGTAAATGACCCCAAACTAAGCAGAGCTTGTGATATGGGATACCATATAGCGAACTAGGGGGGAATCTAGAATATAAATACATAAAGAGATAAAAGCCCAGACCTGGAACATTTTTTTTTGTCTTGTTCCGTGCGGGAATCGAACCCGCGACCACCGACGTCTGAGGCAGACAGTGTTACCCCATCGCCAAAGTGGTCGTCAAGACATTTACAGACACTAAAGCATAGGTCATACACGGCGACGGTAATTTGAACTGTCTTACAGCCCGTTCACACATGGTCCGTTTTACTGGATACGTTTTACCGGATACGTTTTTTTTTTATCGATGGCGCATGGGGTTGTTCGAGCGACTTCACATATGGCACAGTATTCCGTATACGTATTTACGGTACAAAAAAGGTATCCAGTAAAACGAACCATGTGTGAACTGGCTGTTAAGGTACTACGAAGCTTCACGAGACACAGCCTCGTGACAGGCGGACATCGCCTTAGTATCAGGGTCTCGTTTTACCCTTTCTGTATGGAACTCTAAAAATAAAAAAGTGTGGAAGATCATCTTACCTAATATGAACGTTTAACGTAGACTTCTGCGTCGCCCTGAACCCGCAGTACGTACAGACATGTTTCTTTGTTCCTGTGTGTAATAGCATGTGCTTATGTAAGTAGTCGCGACGAGTGAACACCCTTCCGCAGGTCTGTAAATAATATATCTTATTTAAAGTTTCAATAGAGTGGAAATTAAGTCGTCAGGTCGTGGTGAAGAGGCTCTTGTGTATATCAATCAATATTGCAGGTTAAGCAACACTCGGTGCGGTCAGTACTTGGATGGGTGACCATGCATTTTTCACGGCGACATCCGTGCTTCTTCAAGCATGTTAAGCAAGTCGGTCCCAGGTGCTGTATACTGGTAGTTGTTAGGGTTTATCAGGCTAGCTTGGTGGTTTAATAAATAAATAAATAATAGAATCCCCAGACAATCACACCAACTACATGGCCTCAAAGTAAGAGAAGCTTGTGTTATGAGATACCATGTAGCGAACTAGGCGGGAACCTAGAATATAAATACATATATAGATAAACACCCAGACATGGATTTTTTTTTTCTTGTTCTGGGCGGGAATCGAACCCGCAACCACTGGCATCTGAGGCAGATAGGTTTACCCCTTTGCCAAAGTGGTCGTCAAGGTTTCTGGTCCATTCTCCTCGTGACCCAGCCCAGGGGAAAGTGTTATTTTTTGTACGTAATTTGGAATAATTAATTTATTAACATGTTAATTTTGATTAATTCACACTTTTATTGCATTTTAACCAAACTTTTTTCTTTTAAATTGTATCTTAACTTTTGTAAACAAAAATTGTTAAAAAAATAAATTATAGGTACCTATGTCTACAAGTGGCAAATCATATTAACTTTAAAACTGAATAATTCAACAAAAATTACCTCACACACATAATGCTTTTTCTCAATAGTATGCTGTGCAGCATGCTTGTTAAGTTCTTGTTTACTCTTAAATGACTCTGCACAATATTTACATTTAAACTGCGGTACATCCGGCAGGGTAGTTGTATTTTTCAACAAATGCTTTTTCATATGCACTTCATAAGTTCTTCTATTTGGCTGTAACTTTTTACAAATTCTACACTCATAACCGTCTTTTAGGGGTTCACAGGCACTTTTTTCATGGATCTGTCTAGCTCTTCGCTCTGAAAAAGTTTTGTCACAACCAAAACATTGATACAGTGTAGAGGATCCATCATCAAGAATGCCATGAGCATCGGCTAAATGTAATATATACTTTTCTCTTTTTTTCCAATCTTTATGGCAAATATTACAATGAGTCTTGGATTTTTTATCATCTGATTTTAAGTTTACAATTTCTACATTACTTTTTGGCAGTTCTTCTGAATATACAGTTTCTTCATTATTTAAATCTGTGTCCTGCTCTTCATTTTTCAGTTCAGTATTAACGGAGTCGATTATCTTTTGAAAGTCGTCGTCAAAGTCTAGTTCACTTTTACATTTCACTTCCACAATTGATTTCTGTTTATGTCTTTCAAATATACTTCGCAGTTTTTGGTCAGCTTTGTAGCTACATATCTTAAATTTATGAAAGTTCTCAACATTAACGAAACAAGTAGAGCAGATTTTACTCGGAATTAGAACACTTCCAAATAAATTGATTCCTAAACATTCTAAAACTTTTTCCATGAATTCAGTATCGGTAGCTGGATTTTTTGCGTCAGGATTCCAACACAGCCTGCAGATATTATCTTGTAAAAAATACTCATAAGTTATTTTATCACTACTAAATAAAGAAAACATATTATCTTAAATGTTTTAATTGATAGTTTTCTGAAAGAAATTTTAAGAGCTGGGCAGAACATAAACAAATAAACTATTTCTCTCATGCAGATTGACATTGACGTCTGAACCATTGCCAATGTTGCGTTTAGTTTCACCCGTCACACGTTTATACTGCCATCTATTGCTGAGTAGCACACAACTATTAGTACATGCTCGACTGAAAGAGGAATGCATGCCTCTAATTTAACCTACGAAATGTTTTTTTATAATTATAATTCAGACCGCTTCTTTTAGAAAGTTTTGGCCTGATTCGTCTTCAAAGACGCCCTTTTATAAAACAAAGCGTGGGTTCTGGTTTTTACCCGGCTAAATAAGCATTTGTAATAATTTGGTCTAATTTTGTAAATGTTTGGTCTGGGTAAAATCAATTAACCTACATACCTATTTATCTTCTTACATTTAAGCCTCAACAGTTTAGTAAATAAATATAATATACGTAAATACTGTAATATTGTTCTAATAATTAACTTCAGAAAGGAACTTTCAAATTTATTTCTGCTGATAATGAAGTAGCTGCCTTAACAAAAATAGTAAAGTAGTACTCAAAAAATACCTAGATTCTAGTAAATTCTAAATACCTTCGCATTTTTCAAGAGATAGAAAAATATATTAACTTATTTAGCTAAGGCCTGATTTCAATTGTAAGATACAAGTTATCTAACAAATAAAGTAGTACTCAGCAGAATAAAGTTGTTTTATGATTTTTATAATTAACTTAAAAGTGCTTGAAGCTGTTGAGTTTTATTCATTAGATAACTTTTATCTATGACAACCACTTTGGCGATGGGGTAAACCTGTCAGCTTCAGACGCCAGTGGTTGTGGGTTCGATCCCATGTATTTATATCCTAGGTTCCCCCCTAGTTTGGGGCCATGTAGTTGGTGTGATTGTCTGGGGATTATTTTAAATTTATTATTTTATCTGACCATTAAAAAATCAGGCCCAAAAGTAAAAGAAACAACTCAAATAAATTTTATAGATTTTAATGTATTAACATCATTGCAAATAAAACTTTCGACTTCTTAAGAGCTAACTTACAATCTAATTGTTTTAAACTTAAGATTAGTCCAAAAATTATAAAAAGAAGTCCACTGATATGGTCATAGTATGCATAAACCCGTACAAATAGTATATTTAAGTTTTTTTTAATTTTAAACCTGCAAACAAAATGTTTTTGAAAACCATATCAATCTTGCATTAATATTCTTTCAAAGAATTTATAATGCATCATACACGCACTTTATCATAAATGAAAATGTATAAATCTACAAAATGTTTCTGACTGGCACATTATGTATATTGGAACAAAATCTTAAAGCCTAAACTTTAACAATAATCACTCAATCATTCTTCCTCTCTTTCTTGATCTTTGTCTTTTTTCTTCTTCTTTTTCTTTTCTTTACGGACTGAGTCATCAGCTACTTCTGTTGTGGTATCGGCAGCATCTACAGTTGTGTTTGCGTCTGCTTCAACATCCTTCTTCTTCTTCTTTTTCTTCTTCTCAGATTTTACTTCTATTGAATTATTTGGATCATCTGCATTTGCTATGCTGGCAGTTCGTTTCCTACTACTTTCATCTTCATGCTCTGGTTTGCTGCTTGCTGCTCCATTTTCTGATTTAACTTTATAGTCTACATAACTGTTGAGCCATTCTGATGGTGTATTCTCATTTGGTTTTCCATATTTGTCGAGCTTTCCTTGTTCTATTAACTTCTTTTTGTTTGAAGCTTTAGGACCTAATCCCCACTTCCTAGGGTATGTGTCTCTTTCCATTATGACTCGCTTCAATTTAGCTGCTACACCATGATCACAGGAAGCCATTGTTGATGTTGTCATTAGTGCAATAGCTAATGCCACGGCTTCTCCTTTAGTAGTCACTATAACAATTTCTTGGTCAATTTCTATTCCATCCTCATACCTTAAGATACCAGGTAACAACACTTTAGCACCATAACACACAGCATTGACGGCACTGTCCTTGATAAAAATCCTCTTATGGGCTATCAAAAGACCCTCTAAAGGTTTAATTACTCTTCTTAGATAAGTTTCATCTTTATGATTTTCATAAGCCCATTGAGCATCTAATATATCATGCATGGTAACCATACCTTCCTTTTCACCTTGAATACCAGATCGGACTCTCCTCAATTCTATCATCTGTCCACCAACTCCCAGCATAAGTCCAAGGTGCACACACATAGTACGGATGTAAGAACCAGCCTCACAGCTCACCCAAAACACACCAATATTACGCTCCTTGTCAAAATCTAACATTTTACTGTCATAAACAGTACGCACACGAAGTTGACGTTTCACAGCTGATATCAATGGTGGTCGTTGGAAAAGAGCACCTCGGAGTTTCTCCAAACCTTGAGTAACTTTCTGGACACTTTCCACTGCAGAGTGTAAACTGAACACAGCAACATACTCTTTGCCTGCATTTTGCTGGGACTTAACTAGCCTTGTAGCTCTGTCGATACACACAATCAAGCATCCTGTAACTTTAGGGTCAAGAGTGCCTGAATGTCCAGTCTTTTCAACTTTCAAGATCCTTTTAATCCAGGATACAACTTCATGAGAGCTTGGATTACTCGGTTTATCAACATTAATAAAACCTGTCTTGACGTATTCAGCAATAGGACGTTTCAAAGGAGAGTGACCAAACGGAAGAGGAGTGTAATGGTTAGTACGCACATTGAGACGATCGAAATTTTTCAACAACAACGGCCAGTAAGCTGTATCTAGTTTGCTGACTTTCTCAGATGGCTCGATTTTGAAATCTCTAATCTTCTGAAAAGCTCCAAGAGTAACAGCATCGTTATTTTTTTCTTTCTTCTTCTTTTTCTCAGAGAGCACGTCGCCACCCGGTTGCAATACTTCGGTCATTGTTTGTTGACGAATTTACAACGAAACGTCAACTGTTAATAATAGTTGTTCTTTCAGAACAACAGGTTAATCACAAAAGGCTTAAAAAATTAGAACAATTATGCACAACACCACACTAACCAAATATACTAAAACAGCACGTGCAACGCACTCGTTTGCTTGCTGCTGTGTCTGTCTGTTTTGTAAGGTTAGAAAAATGTTGCCAAGTATTAACTCTAAAAACTTCCTAATTCCAACAACTTTACCACATTTATTTTTATGTTTATCTAAATTTCTTTTAAAATTAAATATATTTGAAAATTTGAATTTGTGTCTAAACACTATCTCAACTTTGCGCATCACGATTCACGAATATTTATGGACAATATTGATACTTGATTATTTTTTACATAAAAGTATCGTGAAAATTAACAAAATTGGTAACTAGCGTCCTGTTTTTAGATCAGATGTATATTATTGAAACGATGGGCAACTGGTATCAATCAGGTTTAAAAAAACAACAATATTTAATAAAAATCTGAATCTAGCATAGTCAGCGACACTGGTAGTCTGTCTTGCTAACGAAATTATAACCTGGCTACTGAGATTAGAGACTGGAAAGACCTGGGGAATTCAAAAAATTATGGAAGCCCCGAAAAAAATGAATGAAATACATGGAATTAACAAAGTTGATAGTTGATTAATTTTTTTTATAGTAGTATAGTAAAAATAACAAAATTATTATTTTCCTTTTTTTTAGGATTTTAAGTTTTTTACATCTAGTAACACTTTAAACCCTGAAAATGGGGAGTTTTCTGACAGCTCATAAAAATTAGTTCAAAAAACCTCTATAGATGGCACTTTTAAAAAGCCGAAGGCGTTAAGTCTGTATACTATAATGCAGGTAAGTGGTATCTACCATCTATGTTTATTTATACGTTCAATTTCTGATACAGACGTCAATTAAATTATTTTACTTTTAAAAACGCAGTGTGGAATAAATTCTTTGCCTTCGCCTTTTGTAAAGCGCCATCTATCGAAGCCTTTTGTACCAATTTTGTACAGTTTTGTTTTTTTTAATGAGCTGTCAGAAAACTCCCCATTGTCGTGACAATTTTCAGGGTTTTAAGTTCAATTTCTGATGCAGACGTCAATTAATCTATTAAGTCTGTATACTATAGTGTAGGTAAGTTGTATCTACCATCTATGGTTATAAGTTCAATTTCTGATGCAGACGTCAATTAATTTATTTTACTTTTAAAAACACAGTGTGGAATAAGTGGCTATATGACAGACAAGACTCCGCCTTATGTAAAGCGCCACCTATCGACGCCTTTTGTACCATATTTGTACCGTTTTGTTTTTTTAATGAGCTGTCAGAAAACCTCTCATTAACGCGATAATTATCACGAGATGGGTATTGAAACTCAATACTTACTTGAAATAGGTAAAATTATTTACAAATTGGATTGAATCTATCACAACTTCGGAAAGTTGATATGAGAAGAAGTGGCACGAAACTCAGAAACAATCATCAGAAACAAAGATCGAGGCATCAAGTAAAGATGATGATGAGTTCAAAGATTTGAATGACAAATTTTCTGACAGGTAATAAACATTAGTTCAAAAAACCTCTATAGATGGCACTTTTAAAAAGCCGAAGGCGTTAAGTCTGTATACTATATTATGTATACTATATTATGGAATAAATTGCTGTATGTAATTTAATGTAGGTAAGTGGTATTTATCATCTATGGTAATTTATAAGTACGATTTCTGACAGAGACGTCAATTAATTTATTTTACTTTTAACAACGCAGTGTGGAATAAATTGCTGTATCACAGACAAGACTTCGCCTTTTGTAAAGCGCCATCTATCAGAGCCTTTTGTACCATTTTGTTTTTTTAATGAACTGTCAGAAAATCCCCCATTAAAAAAAACTTTTGGCGCTTCAATGTTGCTTCGTCGTCATCGATGTCTTCGACTCAATGTCAAGTAAGGGTGAAAAGGGTTAAAATTCTGTAAAGCTTCCTTTTTTTCAGGGCAAATATTAATGCACAATCGTCATATAAAAATTTTCGGAATGTTGACATGAACTCTCTTTATTTATTACATCACGATCCTGACCTACATTAGCTTAATAATTAAATTACCTTCAATAAGCTTGTGTTATGCCAAACTAGACTACCTTTATAACTTCTTAACCTTTTTACTACCTCTTTATATACCCAGATCTTAACCAGTAATCTGGGTATATAAAAAGGTGTTTATAGAGGGGTAAGTAAGGGGTTACTAATGAGTTGAATTTCTCAATCCCGGTATGAAAGGACTTTAGGTCTGTCTGTTTGTATTTCTTTTTGTATTCCTACTTGTGTTACCCGGGCGCCAGACTTAGCTTCAAAGATTTGCACAAATGTTTTACGACTTTGCAAAGTCATTTGAACACACATTGACGTAACCTGCCAGACTTGCTTCGCAAACACTTTTCTCCACAGTATGCTAGTAGACAACAAACAAGATGGACAACGATTTTGTAGACTCGGTTAGCCTGTATTATTTGTATATATGTAATTATATTTTTTTTATTTGTTATTTTTCGGGTTCCATGTACATAGTTGCCCCTGTAACAACTCTACAAATTCCAGAACGCACTCGCTGCCCCAGTCCATTATATGGCCGTATGCAGTGTAACATGCACACAACCGTCCCGCTCAACAACGCTCGAGCAACTGGACACTGAACAAGTGTGGCAGGCCACGCAAACATTTGCACACATTCAACTTTGAACGCTTTGATGTGTGGAAAAAGACCGACACCGGATGGCAAAGTGCAAAGCTTTGTGCAAACGTTGAATACATATGCAAAGTCCAGCGCCACACATTTGTGCAAACATTTGTTCAAACATTTGAAGCTAAGTCTGGCGCCGGCATTATATTCTAACTTTGACAACACAATAAATTAAAACATAAGCAATTTGCAAAACAGCGCCATCTACTGACTACGATAGGAAACTGCTGTGTGTCTGCTGTACGGGAAACCCCTTAATTTTCTACTTTTTAGTGTTTAATAGAGGCAAAAATACATCACCTTTAAAAATTCAACAAAAAATTTCAACTCTCGGTTCATGAGATACAGTGCTGGACAGACAGCTGAGTCTCGGTAATAGGGCCCTGTTTCACCCATTGGGTACAGAACCTAAAAAAATGTAATTAAGGTTTTTTAGGTACAATAAAACTAATGTATTGATAAAATTGATATTGTAAAAGGAAACAGTCAGTTTAAGTTATTTTTATCAATCTATCACAGATATATAGGATGTAATGGTTAAGTATGTACAGGCAAGAACGATTTGACTAAACACCGAAACGTTTTCTGCTGCTTCATCGACTTAGATACTTAGGCTTACGATAGTGTGGTGAAAAATTAACTGTGGTCAACTCTATCCGAGTATGGGGTGGATAGTAACTTGATACGGGCACTGAAATCCTCAAATCCAACCTGTCAGGTTGAATGATGACTACACGGAATGGTTTAGCATCGAACGCGGTGTCAGACAAGGCTGTGTAGGGTATCCATGGATCTTTAACCTAGTAATCTGCATGGGGTTTAAAAATGAATGTGATCAAAACTCTGCTTTACGCTTTGCATCGTCGGTGGTCACTGTGATGTATGAGTCATTTAAAAGGAAAGGTTTGAGAATGAATGTTGGAAAAACGAAAGTCATGGTTATGGAAAGGAATGAAGATATGACGGAATGCAATATTATGATGAGAAACGAAACAGTGGAACAAGTGAAAGAGTTTGTACACTTGGGGTCCTTGTTTACAAGAGACGTTTAGTGCCCATGGTCTGATCACTAGAACCACGGGCAAATCAAATTACCCATAGTCCTACCGATAGTACCACGGGCAACTGTATATGCCCGTGGTCCTACTCAAACTAAAATTAAACTTTTAAGGAAAAAATATGACAAAAAACTACATTGATTTATTATTTTCGCTACATGAAATAACTCTTTAAACTATTACCTATCCTATTCCACGGATTTTCGTAAAATATTTTCTAACTTAGACATTCTTTTGACCTCATATTAAATAATAAATAAATAACCAATATTATAAAATTCGTCAGTGTGGCGTGGTTCTAATAAAAAAAAAAATGGTTATTAATTCCACAAAAAGGTCGCTAAATTTGGCTAAAAACGTCGATTTTATAATTCAGTGATGGAATTGCTAAATTCAGAAATAAGTGCTGCACTTGATAAGCTGCGCTGATATTATCTAGTTATAGGTACCTAAGTTGAAGTGCATTTTTTGTTATGAGTTTTATTTTTTATAAGTGTCAATAACTTTTATTCATTTAAGTACACAATTTTGTTCTTAAAAATAATACGAATGGACGCACCATCTATACATATAATAAAATGGTAGGAAAGTCAAAACTGTACATTGAATATTTTTTTAAAAGAATACTTGGGGTATGATATCATACCGTATGATCTACAATCGGAACAGAAACAAAAAATATAGTTTTTAGAATTTTTGTCTGTTTGTCTTTCCGGGATAAACTCAAAAAGTACTGCATGGATTTACTTCAAATTTGGCATGAACATAGTTAAGAAGTCGGGTCAACATATAGGCTACATATTATCACGCTAGCAGTGTTATAATCGTAGGTGCGTTTGGTGCTGCATAGCGTTCACGCAGACGACGTCGCGGGCAGCAGCTAGTGGGAAAATATATTTGTCTTGGTCCTACTCAACCAGTAGAACTACCACCAATAAAATTTATCTTGGTTCTACCCACCACCAATAAAAAATAATACAGTATTTGTATTATAAATGTCCTACTGATCGGACCAAGGGCAAAAAAATATAACTGTAGAGCTATCAGTAGGACTACACGGTACGACCATGGGCCATGGGCAACAAACTACAAGAGATGGGAAGTAGGACGGTGATATTGAAAGCAGGAAATTGTATCAATGGCGCCTTGTACTCGATCATGGCAAGCAAAATTATACCAAATAAGGCTCGTCATTTTGGGTGTGGCAGAAGAGACATGAAAGCAGGATTAATGATGTGGAGATGAGAGCTTTGAGGATAGGGTGCGCAACAGTAATATAAGAAAGAGATGCGGATCGAAAGAAGATGAAGTGACTAAGATTAAAAGGTGTATGTGCTACGGTGGTTTGTATTAAAGATTTTTAATTTTAGTAGAGTTTTTAATAGAGTTTTATATATAGCATTGTGAGAAAGATTTAAAAGTAAATTGATATCAAAAAGCATACAATCACTTCGCTCAAATTGATATATTTGAAATGTGAATGATAATGCCTTTTATATCATGTTAAATTGTTTTCACGGTTTAGTTATTGAGAAGCTTCTTGTGGAAGATTAAAATCGAAACTATTTCAATTGAAAATGTTGCACCCGTTTAATTTATTTACAATAAATCCCCTCTCGGTGGCCGGATCTTTCGATCAGTTTATACATTTGGAAATGATAAGTGAAAGTAAATTTACGAAAGAGGTGAAGAGCAAGAATGTATGGTGTTGTCTGAAGGGGCTGCCCTACAAATGCCCATCAAATTGGCGACGAAGTTCTTAAAAAGGGCCTAGTTAAAAGTACCCGTAACTGGCGATCATGTATGAAAAGATTAATGAACGTGGAGGAAGCGAAAGAGGTATATCCCAAAAGGGAGACGGGCGTGAAGTTATATGTATTATTGCTTCTTATATTTAAAACACTCTATTGGTGCCATTTTACTCATTCGGTCACGTTCTTTGGAACACTTTGCCATTTTTTATTTTACACAGTCAATGTCAATGTCAGTGTCAAAAATAAATAATGACAGACAAAATCTGTCTGTCACTCAGCGCGTGCATGCGTGCGTTCGGTCGGGTTGTGTGTGGGATTGTTTACGTTACCTACTGTGTTTGTTTAATTTACTCTCAATAGAAAAAGAATTATAGAATGGCAGGAGTATTATTTGAAGATATTTTCAATGTAAAAGATATGGATCCAGAAGGCAAAAAATTCGACCGTGTAAGTCGATTACATTGTGAATCCGAGTCATTCAAAATGGATCTGATATTGGATGTGAATTCTTGGATTTACCCGATGGAACTTGGAGATAAATTTCGTTTAGTATTGGCTACGACTCTTCGTGAAAACGGCTATCCAGATGGCGGGGAATGGAATCCTCTAGAAACTGAAGGAAATCGTGCTGATAGCTTTGAATATGTAATGTACGGCAAGATTTACAGGTTAGACATTTAAGTTTTAAACAACTCTGTGGAACAAGTATTATTTATCTCATATTCTTTGATACTGGTCATCAGTGGTGTTAGAACAGCCTTGCCTATTTATGCTTCCTTTTTTTCCTTATTGAAGTACCACCATACCAAAACTTCACACTTGTTTCCCTTTGGGGTAGGCAGGACTAGGGACCAAAAAACGCTTTACATATTAAAGTTCTATGTAACTTTTTTAAAACAAAAGTGCCAATATACCATTAGATTATTCATTGAATATATTTCTCAAAATTTATTTACTCACAACTAGTCCATGAGAATGGTACAGAAGACAGCAGATCAAGCCGTACATTACCTGTCAAATTTCTCAACCAATTTTAACCTAATATCGAGGGCATAGAGTACAGATTCAAGTAATTTTTTTTGTCAGATTTGTAATGCTTGATGTGCTGCCTTCTGTGCATATCTTACTGGTACATATCTCTCAGAAGCTTCACTTATCTCAACCTTTGCATCCCAAATCACAATTTATAAGGGTGTGATAATATTAAAAATGATCACATTACATGACAGCATTAGCTAAGTCTGTCTAAAGTAAGTTTATAAAAAACTCCTACTGACAGTCTTAGTACCCAATTAATCTTGGCCAATACAGGGTTAATTTTATTTAACGCATCACCAGTTGCAGGTAGGGTTGCCAACCATACTGTTTTTTAACAGTATTATACTGTTTTCCACTACATTATACTGTTTACTGTTGAATGAAAAGAAAGTTTTTTTTTTTTTTTTTTTTATAGGTGACTAAACCCGTGTTTGACCTCAATCTCACCTGATGGTAAGTGACGGTGAGGTCGAAGATGAAAGCACACGGGCTTAGGAGGGAACTGGCTCTTTATACAAAGTATACAAAATACTGTTACAGCATGAAAAGCTTAACACTTTATAAGACTTTAATTAGCAATTTGTGCAAGAAGCTCTCAAAATATGTGTTTAAAGCTTTAAACAAATTGAATACTGTTTGATATTCTTTTCGGACTCAAATATTTCTAGAAAAAAAAGTTGGCTAGTTGCAGGCAGCCTCTCCACATCAATCCCAAAAACATTTGTTCTACAACTTTTTAAAATTTTAGTTTCCATAAAAAAAAAATTATAGCCTCCGTTTAGAGGCGTAACTCTATTTACTTTGAGTGTAGGTATGCGACGCACATAGTGCAGTGAAATATCGCTTCAAAATAAGTACCTACTAAATGTGGTTAGGAGAAAAAGCATTTCTTCCTTTTTATTTTTGTGTTAATAAATAAATAAATAATAAATATTTCTGACACTCACACAACATTATCTAGCCCAAATTAAGTTTCATAAAGAACTTGTGTTATGTACTAGATAACTGATATACTTAAGAAATATATAAACATACATATTGAATAAATACATATTTTTTATTAAAATAAACTTAAATAAACATATAAACATCCATGACTTGACGGCTAATATATGTGTTCATCACACAAATATCCGCCGCCGGGATTCAAACCCAGGACTCCTGGCATAGAAGGCAATGTATGTTGCCGATACACCAGCCGGTCGTCAAAAAAGTATTGTGTCGTTAAAAGTATTGTGTTATTTATCAAGATTGTTTTATTTTTCACGCATCCAAGTTATATGCACCCATGCAAGAGCTTGAATTGTATAGAAGAAATGTATTCTGTATAGAAATCCGTTTATATAACAAATTACCCAACTGATAAAATTTTACAATATTGTATAGTTTTTTATTAGGTAAGCAATACCTAATATAAATAATTTTTTAAATGAATGATAATGATTTAGTATGCATGACATTTAATAATATGATTAAAATTAAGTTACATAGTCTTAGACATAATAGAATTATCATTCTTGAATGTGATAAATAATTTTATAATATGAAATATAATTCTCAATATAACTGAAATGGACACAGTATTTAGGTAATGGACAAAAATAAGTGTGAATTAGAATTAGAATTAGCCTTTATTAAAATTATGACTTTGTAATTTTAAATTTTGAAGTGTTAAATTGAAAAGTGGCCAAAAATTTGCAAACAGATATTAACGGTTGAATATGCTGTACAATAATATTTAGATTTAAGAACCTTTTTCTACCATATTCTGTGAATAAATGATATTCTATGAATAAATGATATTCTATATTCTAAGATTTCTAAAAAGTCGTAGAAAAAATGTTGTTGGGATTGATGTGGAGAGGCTGCCCGCAAGAGGTGATGCGTTAATTAAAATTAACCCTGTATAGTTATAGTATAGCTACTCACTACTCACTAGTTCAATAAAAATGGATCTTGAAATAATGGAACTAGTGTCAATTTTTACTTTACACTAGTACCATTCACAGATTCATAATGGAACTACTGATAAAAATATTGAATATCTGAATCTACTGGAACTAGCAAAATTTTCGACTGTCTGCAAAGACTCCGAAACATTTAGTTTAAATTTAAAATGTAAATATATGCAACAAATCTGGTTAAAGAGTGTTTTATTTTTATTAGTAGTTCCATCATGGATCTGTGAATGGTACTAGTGTAAAGTAAAAATTATCACTAGTTCCATTATTTCAAGATCCATTTTTAATGGAACTAGTGAGGTAAATTATTATCAGTAGTTCCATCATGGAACAGTTAATGGTACTAGCTAGTGTCAACCACTGACCTCTATATTTACCACTGGACTGGCTGTTCCGTAAGTTTGACAGCTATATTTTTGTGCCTGTTTGAAGCCCCACAAGCGAGTAGCGAGTGTCCGCAGAACAAATTTTGACGTATATTGCAAATGGCCTCCAGAGAAGTGCTTGCTTATTGTTAAGTTATTTTATATTTTTAAAATATTGATTCGAATTTTATGTTGTTATTGTTATAAGCATTATATAAAAGTTATCAAGAATGAGGACATGTGTATATTGTAAGCGACTAGTTTTAGTACCACAGACACTCACTACGTCCGACAGCGCCAAAATGGCGATTATCAAACGGGCACAAAAGCACTTTGACAGCCGCCAGTCCAGTGGTAAATATAAAGGTCAGTACTGTTAGCCCATTGCCACAGCGGTCATCAACTGCTTTTTCCTGCACCTTTTGCCCTGCAACTGGTATCATAAGTGATTTGATTTTAGTGAATATGGCTGCAGTTATTTATATGTACCTCTGATATTTTTTTATTTTCTTTTTCCTTTTTTTGGCCTTTGCCCAATTATGGGACACCTAGCACTAGAAAATGGGAAAATTAATGTACAATAAGTAATATTAACTTTTGAAATAATGTCAAATTTGAATTACAGGATAGAAGGAGATGAAGCGGCAATGGAACCAGCATCCCGATTAGCTGCGTATGTCTCATTTGGAGGCCTTCTAATGAGATTGCAAGGGGACGCTAATAATTTACATGGCTTTGAAGTAGATCAACACATTTACTTGCTCATGAAGAAATTAGCTTTCTAATTTATGTTCTAATGCATATAGGTTAAGGTTTAGGATTAATAAATAAAATATTTTTATTGACAGAAAGAGTTTTTTTTTATTTATTAGTGACCAAACCTGCTCCAAAGCATTAATCTCACCTGCAATGCGAGCACAGAACTTTATCGACTCGTATTGTTACGAATGTTCGTATAGTATGGATTTGTTAATAATTGAAATCTATCCATTGCCGCATGGCCAACTTAAATAAATGTGTGCATTGTTAATTTTGAATGTTTTTAAACATGTACTCTTAGTTACTAAAAACTTACAACCGACTGCGTACTATACGAACATTCGTAAATATATGAACGAATAAAGTTCTGTGCTCGCACCGCTGATGATGATAAGTGAAAATAAGGTAAAAGATGTTCAATTCAATTCAATTCTTAACACTTGGCAACCAGCCGTCGATATGAGGCGACAAGCTATTACCTACTGCCAATATCATGTGATGGAGTAGACACGGTATTAGTTAAGGTCAAATGGAATTAACAAGTGATGCGCGACGTAGACCGGACATTGAGTTACCTACCTAAAACAATAAGATATCACAGTACCATTTGTTAGAATCGGTCACAATTAGAATCTGCCGAAAGCAGAATCTGTCCTAAGTAGAATATGATGTCAAAAGTAGAATCTGTTGAATGTAGACCAAACGCAATTAACTATCTACATATTTACACAGAAATATACTGGCATTAGGATCATTTTTGGTCACACCAAAGTCAGTCAAGATTGGGGGGGAGAACACTAGTAGGAGTAGTGGATGGGACTAGGGAAGAGTGGCTGGACAATAGGCTGGGAGGGATTTTGTTGCGCCAGTATGTTGAGTTTGGAAGGGAACTCAGCAGGGAGCTAATTATGGAATGTAAAGGGTGAGAGGACAGTTGGAGTGTTCTTGCATAAAACCTAGCGGCAAGAAATTGCCTGCGAAGATGTAGGGGGGGCTCACAACATTCCACTCTCATGGCATTTGTAGGGGATGATTTCATTGCACCTAGGATAATGGTCAAAGATGTTAGCACACGGGCTTAGGATGAATGGAACTGGCTTCATAAAAGATTGCCAGAACACATCACCGCTAGAGCCGTAATATTTGGTGGCGGATTTTATATAAAGGGTGTCCACTAGCCAAGCAGAACATGAAGGGCAAACTGAGATCGTAATTATGGTTGTGGTGCTGGAACGACTTTCAGAAGCTAATGGTTGGTTTGATTCCCAAAATTATTGCTAGTATTTGTTACTATGAGATATTCATATATTTGCATTTGAGATTTATATCTGACAAACCTACTAGTCGAATAAAAAACGAATCATCAATATGGTATGTTAATCCATAGCTGAGCTCCTGCCATATAAGTTGTATGCTGGGTAGGGCTATATGTCCAAGTACTACCTATGCATTAAATAATTTACTTACATCAAATTCTTAATTACTAAACTGTTCAATTTTAAACTCTTGATAGTAAGATTGTGTAGTTTAGCTTAAAGTGAAACTTTACTATATGTCTTGTTGAAATTTTATCAAGGAATATTTTAATCTTTGTTCTTGGATAAAAATTATTTTTGCTTACCTACCCGAATCTAATACGAGTTTAAAACTGAATTGACTTCACTACTATTTATGGAAACAGAAATAAAAGAAAAAGTTTAAAAAGTAATATTATCAATATTCATGCTAATATACTTGCTATTCGTGCTTTTGATTTAGAATCTACATACTTATATTCATACTATAGAAAGTGACATCTATTGGCGAGTAGCAATAAAGCATGCTGAGGAAGCGTCTCATGACGTATGCTAGTTCGTTATGATACGTTCTCAAATGGTTAATGACAAAAATTACATACAGATGGCGCTAGCTATAGCAAAACCGAAATCATTGTTATGAAATTGGAATAAAGAATTACTTGATGTTATATAAATAGGACTTTTTTTGGTATTGTGAAGTAATAAGTTCATTAATACAATAGCTAGTTGAGATCCACGTTTCACTTCCTTGCACCAAAAATTGTCGGTGATGTGTCCTGGCAATGTTTTATGAAAAGCCTAAAATTATACCGAAATACCAAAATAAAATAATCACATTAAAAGTATTTTAATTTAGGTACATACTTCCTTATAAATTGCGAATACCTATGACAATATTATACAAGTAAGTAGACCTACCTAAATAAACACAATTAAAGTTTACGGTAAGTTTAAGTCTTACAGAGACATCACCGCTAGATCCGTAATATTTGGTGGCGGATTTTATATAAAGGGTGTCCACTAGCCAAGCAGAACATGAAGGGCAAACTGAGATCGTAATTATGGTTGTGGTGCTGGAACGACTTTCAGAAGCTAATGGTTGGTTTGATTCCCAAAATTATTGCTAGTATTTGTTACTATGAGATATTCATATATTTGCATTTGAGATTTATATCTGACAAACCTGCTAGTCGAATAAAAAACTAATCATCAATATGGTATGTTAATCCATAGCTGAGCTCCTGCCATATAAGTTGTATGCTGGGTAGGGCTATATGTCCAAGTACTACCTATGCATTAAATAATTTACTTACATCAAATTCTTAATTACTAAACTGTTCAATTTTAAACTCTTGATAGTAAGATTTTGTAGTTTAGCTTAAAGTGAAACTTTACTATATGTCTTGTTGAAATTTTATCAAGGAATATTTTAATCTTTGTTCTTGGATAAAAATTATTTTTGCTTACCTACCCGAATCTAATACGAGTTTAAAACTGAATTGACTTCACTACTATTTATGGAAACAGAAATAAAAGAAAAAGTTTAAAAAGTAATATTATCAATATTCATGCTAATATACTTGCTATTCGTGCTTTTGATTTAGAATCTACATACTTATATTCATACTATAGAAAGTGACATCTATTGGCGAGTAGCAATAAAGCATGCTGAGGAAGCGTCTCATGACGTATGCTAGTTCGTTATGATACGTTCTCAAATAGTTAATGACAAAAATTACATACAGATGGCGCTAGCTATAGCAAAACCGAAATCATTGTTATGAAATTGGAATAAAGAATTACTTGATGTTATATAAATAGGACTTTTTTTGGTATTGTGAAGTAATAAGTTCATTAATACAATAGCTAGTTGAGATCCACGTTTCACTTCCTTGCACCAAAAATTGTCGGTGATGTGTCCTGGCAATGTTTTATGAAAAGCCTAAAATTATACCGAAATACCAAAATAAAATAATCACATTAAAAGTATTTTAATTTAGGTACATACTTCCTTATAAATTGCGAATACCTATGACAATATTATACAAGTAAGTAGACCTACCTAAACAAACACAATTAAAGTTTACGGTAAGTTTAAGTCTTACAGAGTGTGCTCTGAATAATGCATACAACCTGAGGATTTATCTATGCTTAAGTTAGATAGTTTGAACGCACTAATCTCCGAAACTAACCATTGGTTTGTTAAGTCTATTAGCATTTGACAGCTTGTGGAAAGTTATGGTCTATAATATATTTATGTTATGAAGAAATTCTTACTGAAAACGACGTGTGGCACTCGGAGACTGCCGCGGTAAAGCTATTGCATAGCATTTTTTTATCAACTTATAATTAATTTTTGCAATTATAATTATTTATTTATTTTATTAATGCAGCAATGTTTGATCTAATATGAAGTTCCACAAGTTCCTAGTAGATGGCGCTGATTGTTTATTAAAGCCCGCATGTAAAGTTATAAAATCAAAGTATCACCGCTGTGCCGGTCGGAGTGGGGGGTGTTAGGTTTTTTTCGTTACGAAATTTCTGGATTCGGTCCCACTTTTTCGGTTATACTTATACTTACTGTTATACTTACTGACATCGTTAAGAGGACAGATAGCATATTTGGCGGCAGATTTCATATAAAGGGTGGTCGCTAGGCAGGCGAAATCTGAAGGCGTCCAACCAAAAGGATGCCACTCGGGTTAGCCGCTTTTTAAACCACTTTTATCCAGGATCGTTAGGGATATTCTAAGCCACTGCAAGTAAATTAATTTTTGTAATTCGGTTTCTACCTTTTGAAATTACCTATTTTCCTGTGGCTAGTGTTTTCAGTTCATACCTATAAAATTTCCTAATTCCCTGAGGCTAGTGTTCACAGTTTATACCTATAAAATTTTCCACTAAATTTCTCCGCTCCTATAGTAATGTGTTCTGGCAGTCAAAGTGAAAGTCAAAAGAATCTTTATTTCGTAAGTATTTAAATAAATTTGAAATAAGTCACAATTTACAAATTGAACTGAATCTACCACCACTTCGGAAAGTCGATCTGTTGAGAAGAAGTGGCAAGAAACTCAACAGCAATCATCTTTTAAAAATACACAATAACAATTAACAATCTTCTTGCAGCTGGATATCTTATAGCAAATCTTTATACCTACTTATCCTTAAATCTATCGAAGGGTTAATCTTAAATATTTTGGAATTTTATTATAAAAGCGTACACATTGACCCATGAACGAGTTGGTGATCTTCTGGAGTCTACTATTATATTTTTACATTAGGCAATCAAGTACTAGACAGAAACTTAGACATAGATGTAGAGGTAAAGATAGAAGTAGATAGATGTAGCGATAGAGGTGAGAGATAATACAGATAATGTGGATGGAGATGAGGATAGTCGTGGACAGAGACGGGACACTAATACGGACGTGGACATGGGGGAATGGGATGGAGATGGGGAAGTCAGAGTCAAATTAAAACATAGTCATGAAGTCTTCAGAAAAACGACCTGGCACCGCTAGCAGCACCCGTTCACGAGTATAACGCAAGCACCAGCCATCACCCTCCTCAACCATATTTTAGGAAAGAGGGCGACCCGACACCCCACGCTACCGCTAGCCATGCCACCTGAGGGAGCATGACGTTCTTGCTGTTGTATGGATAAGAAGGAGATGGAGATGGTGTTGGAGATTGAGAATTTTTGAAAAACAATTTACAACCAAGGACTTTTATCGTCCATATATTCAGAAATTGTATAAAAGCCTACATAATTTTTGTTTAATAGTTTCTTTAAATTTATATTAGTGTTTTATATAGAGCCAGTTCTTGTTAAACCATCAGCACTTACCACCAGGTGAGATGAAGGTTAAAAGCGGGCTTAGTAACTGATAAAAAACCCATCAAATAAATAGTATTTTAACCTTCAGTGTATACTGTATAATTTTTGCTCTCTCTGTTATTTATTATTCTGTATTGTGCTGCGTCACCTCGAAACCCCGCGCCCCGCTGCCCGATGCGTGACGCAAGGTACGTTCTATCCGTATAAGTAGAGTAACGCCAGTTTAGAGACAATAAACATTTTTTGTATGGGAAAACTTAAATTTTTATAAAAATTATAAATTTTAAAAAGTCGTAGAACAAGTTTTGTCGGGTTTGATGTGGAGGGATTGTCTGGAAGAGATGATGCGCTGATTAAAATTAACCTTGTATAGCTATACTATGTTATGTTCTGTGTTTCTAGTGTTTCAACAGTGTTTGGCTTCAAAACCTGAAGTTCAGAGGGGCTAGCATGCAACCATCGACAACGATAAATCGGGCCTTTTATCGATATTTTCTTAGAATATAGCAATTAGAGTGAATTAGAGTATGTGTTTTTAATAAATATGATAGCTGTGGTTCTGTGGGCATGGTCATTCAAGTAAATCTATCAAAGTGGTTGTCTGGTAGAAATCGCTCCTCAGCGATAAGACCGCCAAGTTTTTATGTTTAGTGTAAGTGTTCTTTTTTCTTTTACTTTACCTGTAAAAACTGAAGTGTAAATAAATAAGGTGCGCATATAAGCTAACATGATAGTATAAAAGCAATGGGTAATATTTATCTTGTCGATTCGAATATTTATCGATGATCGCATGCTAGCCCGGCTGATATGAATGTTTTAGCGTAGAAGGCATAAATAAAGGGTAGATTTTGCAAAAATTTGTGACTTCTATTTATTTATTTTTACTTCTTATCAATCAATCACTCATTTATTTGCATAAAATATGGTACAGATTTAGGTCTTAAAATTTAAAAAATAGGTCATACATATTATACCTTTTTAGGGCATGCAAAAATAATTACTTCTAAACAATAATTAAGTAAGTAGTAATTAAGTAAGTAGGTATATAATTAAATATCATTGAAATATCATCTATTACTAAGATCAAAGAATTCTTATACACTGTAAAACATTTTTTTCAAGTAACCATTTATGATTTGAATTCCATACATGGCAATTATTTGTATTATTCAGCGGATTAATAATTGACTTATTACATACATACATACATACATAACCTGACGCCTGTCTCCCTTTGGGGTAGGCAGAGACAAGGGAACACCGATCGAATTGCTTCGATCCAGACATACCTCTTTCGCTTCCTCCACGTTCATTAATCTTTTCATACATGATCGCCGGTTACAGGTACTTTTAACTAGGCCCTTTTTAAGAACGTCGCCAATTTGATCGGCGTACGTTCGCCTAGGGCGGCCCCTTCCGACAGCACCATCCATTCTTGCTCTGTACACCTCTTTCGTAAATCTACTTTAACTCATCCTTTCCAAATGTCCAAACTACCGTAGCATACCCTTTTCAATCTTAGTCACTACATCTTCTTTCAATCCGCATCTCTTTTTTATTTCACTATTGCGCACCCTATCTTTCAATTGTGAAAATCTCAACGCTCTCATCTCCACAGCATTAATCTTACTTTCATGTCTCTTCTGCCACACCCAAGATTCACTACCATAGGTACATAAGCGTTGGCGCCAAAACTCCCTCAAGTACGGCAAGACGAGCCTTATTTGGTATAGTTTTGCTTGCCATTATCGAGTATATGGCGCCATTAATACAATTTCCTGCTTTCACTCTCCTTTCAATATCACCTTCACACTTCCCATCTCTTGTAAACAAGGAACCCAAGTATACAAACTCTTTCACTTGTTCCACTTTTTCGTCCCCTATCATAATATTGCATTCCGTCATATCTTCATTCCTCTCCATAATCATGACTTTCGTCTTTCCAACATTCACTTTCATACCTTTTCTTTTAAAAGACTCATGCATCACAGTGACCATTTGTTGCAATTCCGACGCTGAATTAATCCGCTGATTATTTTTATACATACAAGTACTTTTTTATGACTAAATTATATAATATCCTTTCACCAGAGGTTGCCTGGAAGTGATCGCTTTTTATATAAGTCCATTTTGAGTCATCATTATTTTCTAAGGAACTTATTCACCTTTACGTTTATAGTCGTGCACTCTACCAACTGAGCTACCGGGGTGAGTTAGGAGATCTGAGTTAGAGTTCCAGCTGGGATCGGTTCAATTTGGTATTTTATCTATAATATTATTTAAGTTTTAATCTCCGTCTTTCTTCATCGTGCTTCTCGTTTCAGAAACCAAACTTTATAGTGGCGTTTAAATCATATAATTACAGACTGTTTTTTTATCAAATATTTCGTTCGTTAACCGGAGGGGCGTACATGTCGCATAGTTTATAGACACATTCCCACCCTACCCTGCCCAGCAGTGGGTCGTGCTCTCAATTACAGCGACACACTCACATAAACAATACGGTTTTATTCAACCGTACTGACGTGTGACCCCTTGTGATTTTAAATTATAGATTTCAAATCTATCTATAGGTACCTATAATGATTTTTTAATAAAAGTCGTATTTAAATATAAGTATTTTATAATATCGTTTAAAGTTATTTTGAATTTGAACACGACTTTTCATATTTTTCTTTGACCAGTAAGGTGATAGACATCATCAAGTTGAATGTTATAAAAGTTACACTTTTTGACACTTTTTATACGATTATTGTTTGCAAGTATGTACCTACCTAGGTATGTGTACATACATACAGCACCCGGGACCGATGAAAGGCTTCACGTGCCCTCTGACGTACCTACGAAATAAGTACCTACCAACCCGGCTAATACTGCTATATCGAACGTTATTTATAATTATGTTAACTACATACATACATAACGTCACGCCTGTATCCCTTATGGGGTAGGCAGAACACCAGAGGTTACAAGACCATCTGATGTCACGTTTGACAAATTTGGAGGTATTATAAAGATGGAGAGAGACTATTGTAGTGACAGGGGGTCAGCCTATCGCCCACAAAAACGCCTTTAAAACCTCTGTCCCTTAACTGACTTTTACAGTATGCCCGGGAAGAGAAACAGCGTGCACATTCTAAGTTTTTCTTTCGCTCCCAGGCCAGCATGGAAGTCATTATGTTAACTATTTATTATATTTGCACCTCAGATTACAAAACATCCAGATTACGCGTTCAGTAATAAAGTATAAAGATTGATTCTGGTTTATTTGTATTCTGAGATTTGCACACGAGCTACTTCGCCTCAACAACCTCTTTCCACCGAATTGTATGACAATAATACTTAAGTTCACGGTGATTAACCATCTGATGTCCCGTTTTACTAATTTGGATTAATTATAATGATGGAGAGAGACTATTGCAGTTACAGGGGGTCAACCTATCGCCCTAAAAGACGCCAAATAAACCTCGGTCCATTAACTGAGTCCATTTAGGTACAGTATGCCCAGGAAGAGAAGCAGCTGATGCCTACATTCTATGTTTTTCTTTTGCTCCCAGTCCAGAATGGAAGTCCAGCATTGGAATTTAATTTAATTTATATCTTTTAATTTAGTTTTATCGTGATAAATAACTGGTAAACAAATAAGTATGTACCTATCTATCAAGCGGACTTTCGTTGCTTGTACCTAGTGCTAAAAGTTGTGAACGTTATTTATTATGTTGTTCATTTATACACAAGAGCTGCTAGGTACCTATGCTTCAACAACCTCTTCCGTTCGAACATAAAACAAAAATACTTAAGCTTACGGTAGGCAAAATTAACCCCTACAATGTTTAGTATGTGATACCAAAAGGTAATAAAGTTTAACGGTCTGTGTCTAACAAAAGAGCACCCTTTATAAAAAATCTGCTGTTATAATATCAGGAGCCGTATACTTCTTAATTTCAACGTTTTGCATTCAAATGACATGGATATGTAAGCTAAACGCAGATTATAATCAATAAAGAAATGAAATTATAGACAAACTCCACAGAAAAATAATAAAAAAACAAAACTCTGATTTGACAAATAAAGAACAAAGAGTATAAGACGTCATGGTGTGTGCACTTCACACAGTGGCGCCACGTGTCTACTAATGAGCGACGTACCTATTTGGAAGGAAAATATAATTGGTGTTTTTCCGATGAGTTAGCATTCTGTGAAGAGATGCAGAGAAATTTGTTTTTACGATTGTAGAAGTATTATTTGAAGGAAAGGACTGAATCATGGACTTTGTACTGTCAATAATAAATTTTTGATGAATTAGCAAATGGAGTCTATTAAAGCTTGCCTGCAAATCTTATTTATGGGCCAATTATTTTCATTTTGAAACCATTCTAAACTTAATTTTTCTCAACTGATGGTAAAAAAACAATAGGTTTCATGATAAAATGTAAAACGCTTTAACTAATGGGCTAATGGGTCTGCTGTAAGAAATTTCGATAGAGATAAGCTGTACCTTTGTACTTATTTTGTTCTATGTATCCTTATATTGTATCTTAACTTATGTGTACATAAATTGTTAAATAAATAATAAATAAATAAAATATTGACAAAATTTATCATCGCCATTTTGGTTATCGTCAGTTAATTGATTGCCCGAGGGATACTCAAGGGATTCTACCACTAAGTGTGGTTAACTTAGATTAGACACCCTTTCAGAAAATACACTGGAGCTTAGGATATTTTAAGGGATGAATTTATAATAATAATATGTACCTGCTGGCTAGGTTTTATTTTAAATTAAATTGGGCACCATTTTCTTGTAAGTTGTTAAAGCGTTTTACAAGCTTTAAGGCCAGAATGAAGCGTTTTTACACTTTTTTGAACGAGAATATACCCAGTAATGTGTACCTACATGTTGTGTCTGAAAAATAACCATAAAACCAACCGCTGTGTAAAAAAAGAAACATGATTAATGAAAATTGGCATGATTAAAAAAGTCACAAACATAACACTGCCATAACACAACAAACATAAATGCCAAAATAGATTCATGTTAAAGTAAGGAACATAAAAACACAAAGTGGAGTTCTATACTTAATTTTTGAAAATAAACCGTAATTTCACTTGCTCACGTCGGCAAATTGCAGGGCGGGAAGTATGGAAGTAAGCACAGCGCTTCAAGAGGTCCTTAATTAGAGTCTTTATTTTAAAGCTTTAGTTTTAAACTAGCAAAAGTTAAGGCCAAAATATAACATAATAGTTATAGAGTACGCCAAACATCTAGTCCCCTGGGATGTTGCAAGACGTTTAACGCAGGCGTGCTACCTACTTAAAAAAATTCTGCACGAAACGGCTTGCAACATCTTCAGAGGGGCCTCGATTTAAACTAGAGGAAACAGAATTAAAAATTCCCATTATTGTGACCATTTTAGATAACATGTCGATAAGTGAGAATTTTGAATACTTTAAAGTACCTACGTGTATCTAATCTATAGCGAATGCGCGTACAATTAGATTTTAAAATGTTTTTAACTGTTGACTTATGTCTAAATATGTAGATACGCTATACTCAGATAAACGCAATGAAATCACATTAAAAACGTCTATCATTTATAAGGCACATTTTATTATTTTCTTTCACAAAATGTGCTACTGTTGTTTAAATCCTATGCTTCTCATACCCTTATACCCAATACAGAAAATAAAAAAATAAAAACTGAAGTAGGTATTCATACTTACCTATTTATATGCCGGCAGCTAAGAAGGGTGTCAAATTAGTTTAATTTGCGACAAAATGGCGCCCGGAGCGGGGCGCTAACGACGCTTACATAATTATAGCTCAACTTGTCTGTTTGTTCTGTTAATTGCTTGAATTGCTGGGCGGAGTTTGATCATACTTTGAGAAAAAAGGATGCTGTAACTTTTGGCTGCTGTGTCTCTTCAGATATAAAGGTATTTATAGTGCTTATAGAGCTGCGTAGAGTCTTAATTTGGCGTGATTATTTGTTTTAAATGATATTTTAAATCGCATTCACATCCTCATTTTTGAAGTTATGATATATACCTAAATGCTAATAGAAGGTAGGTATTTGGCTACTTCTTCGTATGGAAACGTAGTTAGGTACTAACATTTATTGTTAAGGACAATACGGCTATGGAATACTTAGGTACCTACCTACCGTCCGAAAATCGATACCTACTAAGGAAGCGGCCGCAAAAAACCTTTAAGTACGTACCTACTTTTAGGATATTACCTTTCAAAGAGAATTCATTAATTTTTGAATCATAAGTATCCATAAGTTAGCTTACCAAAATAAAATATTAACAAGAATAATGTATAAAATATGTAGCAGCAAACTAATCCTTTAGATTGGATAATGATACGTATGACAAAGCAGATATTTCGATAGATACCCAAACCTAAGCCAAGTATTAAATCCATTATGATACGACTGGAAATCGAACTCTGAATACTTCGTAGCGACAGAAATGTGTAAAGAACTCTACATTGTCTATTTAATTAAGCCATTCTGTTGTGAAGTTAAAAGTAAATTAAAGTGTTTAGCGAAGTCTACGTTCTATAATAGACCACCAAAATTAAAATTTTCATGTATTATTTTCATCCCATCATTTTACAAAAAATAAACCAAGTAAATTCGAAAATAAATAAATTGTTTTCACCTTGAAATCCATTGGTTACGGTCCAACCAATCAGCGCGCGGCATAGACTGGAGGCGGGAAGAGGCAAACGTCAGATGCAAATTATATGTATTTTTTTAAAGAAACTGGTTTCCGTTGAGGCATTCTGTTCGGGCGACGTATTGTTTACGGCCAGTTACATCGGAGGAATGTTTATTTTATTCATAGCTTTTTTTATCAGAAACGCGCATTTTTAATCTTAGCAAGGAGTAGGTATAGTCTTTAAAATTTATTTTACGACGGTATTATAGAACGATACCTTGGTTTTATATTTTTTCATTTATCTTTATAAAATATTCTTCAAGAACATCAAGCAGCTTAAAAAAAATATTCTTAGTTTAAATCACAGCAGGTTTAGAGTTTATTGCGGTGAAAGCTAGAATAGAATTAATACGTACCTACTTAATCATAACTTACAATTTTGAATGTAACCTATATAATTAGATTTTAGCATTGTTCTAAAAAACAGGCTTTTGTTTACAGATATCCTTAAAATAAATACAGTTTAAAGAGACATCAACGAGAATGATAACACGTATGGTAAATATTTGGTTACTAAAATAAAATATCCTTGAAATATTATTTGCAGACTTAATTAGTGTCTTTGTCTCCTATGCAAACTTAAGTACTTTAAGTAGGTAATTAATTATTTTATTGACAGTGCTAATAACAAAATCTTACATATCAATTTATTGCCCATAGGCACACTAGATCCTCTTGCATGAAACTTTCAATCCCGGGCAAATATCAGGATGAAATGAATCCTGTGTAGGTATTAACATATTATTCCCGTTTAAGTCCTGTCTATCTGTGAGTGAAACAGATTAATCCGCTAAGCCGTGTAAGCGTCATAGCGAAAATCCATCTCTTCGTTCTCACAAACTTTCCTTTTTATAATAAGTATTCCTATAATACCTAAGTACATATTTTTTACCGTCTCTCTCTCTATTGTGTATCTCTATTGTGTCTTTTATTCCAAGATTTTAACTAGATATTAGACATACCTACCTAAATGAGAAAACTAGACACCGTCAGAAGTTTATATTCTGTAATTAGGGTTGTTTAATTATACCATCCATAACATATTTATTTATTTATATATTTTAGGAAGACTATCGATTACATAGTTTACAATAGGCTTATAGAGGATAGTACCTACTGTGACAATCATTAAGAAGTCTCCACTGATAGAATTAAAGTAGACAAATAAAAAGTTATAACTAAAATATAATATACCTACTGAATACAGCTCAAACATTTATTAACAATAGCTAAAATAGTTAACAAAACTATGAAAGTACCATTTGCTTTAGTGAATCATTACGATAAAGTTACAGTACACATTAAATACAGTAGGGACTAAGTAGTATGAGGAAATTACAAACCTCTGAAATTAATTAGAGTAAATTGTTAAATAATAAGTATGATGTATGATAAGTAGGTAGTACGTTATAAATAAGTACTACCTACATACATGGTTTTATATAAGTTAAATTATACTAAAATAATAAAGTGATGCTTACACACATACCTACACTGATATTTTAAATAGGATGCCGATAAATAACAATGTTTAGACTGAATATAAGGTATCATTATTAAGTGTTTATGCTTAAATACGATAAAGCCTTTATCTAATTATGCAATACAAACATTTGATAATCATTTTTCATACAGTAATGTTGAGCACAAAACTAAGTAGTTTTAAAGACTAGTAAGAAGAGCTTGTGGAGCTTGTGATGTGGGAAAAATTAAAAATTATACAACGTTTATACAAGCGAGAGGCATTAAATGACACCACATATCTATAAGTGCCAACTGTTAATCCGAAACTATTGAAAAAAAAGAAGAATTTTCAAAAACAACAGCCCTATATTTTTCTAAAACATTTTTTTTAAAAAGCTTTTTATTAAATGTTTTTAACAAAAACACACGAAGTCGAAACTGCATGAAAACTTTTTTATTCTCACGTTATTTATGTAACACTTAATTATTGTGTATAAACTAATATAGGTAAACCCAAATAAACCTACCTGATGCAGCGTAACTCTAGCTGTGATAAAAACATTGAAATTGCGATATATACAAAAATCAAACCACCTTCTCTACGTCACTGTTTTGTTAAATCTAGACATATAATATGAAAACCAGATTTTTTTCATATTAGAATATTTATAAAGCATTTTTTTTCATTGTGAAGGAAATAACTAAAATACTCTTACCTATTATAATTTTGACATAAAACAGAGAAATTTAATAACCCACAACGTATTATTCTTAAACTAGTATTCAAAAAAGAAAACGCAAAAAAATTCTAAGCAAAAGTTGTTTTATCTGTTAAAAGATTCACCCACATTCCGTTAGCAAAGCTAACAACTAACAACAAAAAGTATTTATCACGTACCTATTAACGTCTGTTGAAAGTAAAAATGAAAATATATTTGTCGTTCCCAATATCTCACCTTTTGCAGACAGGATTATCCCCTCCCTCGCTTCCCTCTGCTCTCCCTCTGGACTCACTGGAGGGCACAACCCGCCATGTCAGTCAAACGAAAACATCCGAGTCGTGATATCGCATCTGCCTAATGCAAATGACCTTTGCCTTTAAAAAAAAATATTGAAAATATCGGATGTGTCAAGTTCAATTTACGTGAAGCGTTCTTTTTTTGTAATTAATTGTTATTAACAATAGTTGGTGCTTAGTACTCTGTGTAACTTTAAACAAAAAAAAAATGTTTGCTGTTGTATTTTGGGCGGGAATTTTAACAATTTTGATTTGTTTTCTTAATTAATTTTTTTCTAACTTCAATGAATGACTGACGAAAATGTTAGGAAAGTGGATTTTGAAGTTCTTATGAAAAAAGTTCGATGTGATTTAAGTTTCTTGTGACGTGTTTGAAAGCCGAAAATGTTTCGGAAACTTCTTTATATATTTTTTCTTCGGGATTTCTACATTCTAGTTGGATTCTTATAGGGTAAGTAATTTCATTTTGATAATATTCAGCTTTTGTGATGGTTGTCCGTCTATTAATAAATAATGTAGGTAATATTTTTGACCCTTTTTTAATTTAATTTAATATTATTATGAAATTTATTAAAACAATATGTTACATTTTGATAATTTCTAAAATGTACTATTAATTTAGGTCTCATAATATTTTTGTGCGTATTTTAAAGTTTAAATTTTAAACTCGACCCACCAGGCTTAGAACTAGCCTACCTAAGTACCTACCTATTAGCTGAGTATGCCCAAGTCGTATATTTTCATCCTAAGTTCCAAGAATTACCTATATTAAGTAAGTTATTATACCTAGGTACCTTACTTTAAAGCGGATTCATCGTGGCTAATTTATTTTTTTTACTAGCTAATAGCGACGGTATCTTAAATAAAACCCTTTTTTACCGTATTTCTCGCGTTTAATTTATATTTTACATTTAACTCGACGTTTCGGTGTCTTTGCAGACCCCGTGGTCACCAGCGACTGTTTTCAGCCAACGACACGTTGAGTTAAATGTACACCTCATGTTTTTTTTGTTACTAAGAAAATTAGTAGTAGTTTTAAACTACCATAATCTGAATTTAAATCTTACTAATATTATAAATTTGAAAGTTTGGATGTATGGATGTTTGTTCCTCAATCACGGCAAAACGGCTCAACGGACTTTGACGAAATTTGGCATGGTGATAGGTTACGAATGGAATAGCACTTAGGTACTTTTTATCCTGATATTCCCACGAGATTCATAATTGCGCGGGTAAAACCGCGCGATACAGCTAGTATAAAAATTATTAATAAAGTTGAACCAAACAAATATCCGGATAAGAGTGTTTTAAAATGCGACTAATCCGTGTGGCCAGTGCTTGTGGTACGACTTCTTCAGGCTAGCAAGCGACCACACATCATGTGAAATCTGCCGCCAAATATTACCGCTCCAGTGATTATCCATTTGCCGCGCACACTGCGCATCTTTAAACGAATGCTTAAACAGTACCTAGGTATTACCAGGTGAAACACTGTCCACCTGTCTATATACCTACCTATATTTATATGTGTATTGATATAGTACCTATATATTTATATAGTACCTACATAAGTGTTTATGTACACGTTTATGTATGTGTATGTAATTATTCGTATGTAGTTTATGTTTACGAGCCGTACACCTCGCCCACATCCTTTTCCATCAATGCCTGGGTTGCCTGGCAGAAATCGCGCTTCGGCGATAAGACCGCCCTTTGTATGTTAATTGTGATTGTTATTTTAATTTAATCTATGTAACTATGTTGGTGTACAATAAAGAGTTTTATTATTATTCTGCATATTTACAAATACACGCCTTTCGGCGGAAAAGACCCGACAATCGGACCAGTCGGTTGGGTATCAGGGCAAGAAAGAAAGAAATATTATCTATTATTATAACACAGCGTGACTGGTGGATCACTTTTGAAATTCGAGGACGGGATAGTTTGAGATCATACGTGAAGAGAAAAAATATATTAAGAATTAAATAGTAATTATTTACTGAGTAAACTTAACTGAAAGTTAAAGAATTCATTACGCAACGCATGGTCACGCTATAGCCAGGCCTGGCTCACTCCGCGCGGTACATCCGTTCTTTACCTACAGCGAAGCGCTCCGCCGGCGGATTTCGAATTCGAATTTCGAGTCACGCGCGCGCGTTGTAGATACCTACATACCTAATAGCACTCACAGTATTATATGATCGAGGTCACAAATAGTATTTAAAAATGGACATAAAAAGAAACAAATATTCAATTAGTTTATGTTTAGATTTGATTATGTTCAATTTAGTAAACAAAACATAGATAGATTACTAATTATTCGTCGTAACTTTTTTTCATTTTGTACTTTAGGTAAGTTGAAATAATATTTTTTTACAAAGGTAGGATAACAGTAATACCTACATCGGTAGATACTTAATTACAAATAAGGAGATTAATTATTCTTCAATAGGCAGCAACCCTAACAGACAAAACTTCTAGGTATATTTTGCTGGTACGTAATGCTGTGCGAGCTGAATTCCACCGTATCGCGTCGTAGTAAGACTCGTATTTATTTAGATCTTCTTGCGGAGTAATTCTTCTGTACCCCCGGTACTATTACTTATTCTGTGCTATAGCGTTGGCAGCGTTCCACGTGCCAGGTGACGTGCCGCGATCGACTCAGGCATAAGTAAAGTAAATGGTAACATAGAAGTATTTATTTATAGGGAATTCTAGTGAAAAATTAACTATAAACTTTTAATACATAATTATGATCAGAATCGTGTACAGAGTGCTCTCCTTCAGTATCTAAAATTTGTCACCAGTCACCCTGTATTTTATGAAGAGCCAGTGAACTTCCCAAGCCCGTATGCTGTCGGATCTACGAGCATGTCTTCATTTACCACCATTTGAGATTGAGACCAAAAAAGAGATATAAAAAAGTAGATATTAAATAGCCGATCATATTTTTATAATTTTTAGACATGGACCTCGATTTACATTTGATTTCTCTTATTTTAAGTCGTTCTTAAGCATAAATAATCAACGAATGCAGCAGGATTAGCATGCAACCATCGATAAATACTCGAATCGATAAGATAAATATTATTTTGTTATTTTATCCTATTTTGTTAGCTTACACGCGCACCATAATAGATAGAATTACTCGATTTGATACCATAATTAAGCCTACAGAACCAAAGATGCCATATTCTTAAAAAAATACATATTTATTTGTTTTATTTATTTATTCTTCATTGTACACAAAAATAAGGAATATTTATACAAAACAATTTTTAAGATACAGAGCACAATAGGCGGCCTTATCATCGAAAGATGATCTCTTACAGGCAACCCTGGGTTGTACATACTGTAAGTGCCAAATTCTAAGTAAATATCGATAAAAGGCCCGATTTATCGTTGTCGATGGTCGCATGCTAGCCCCACAGAGCATTAAAAAACCAACTTCAAGTCAAAACTTGGCTGAAGTACCTATAGATAAGGTCGTCAAGGTAAACGATCACCAAATTCATAAATATTAAAAAAAAAAACATGAAGTACTCAATCGATTTCGATGAAATTTATACAGGACAAACTGTGAAGTATCCTCTATCATATGAAACAACAGTTTTCAAAATCAATTCATTATTGTCCGAAATATCGTGTAACAAAGACACAAAAAAAACATACACACGAATTGAGAACCTCCTCCTTTTTGGGAAGTCGTTTGAAAAGAGATTCGATTTCGAATCAGTTATTTGCTCTCAAGTAATAAATGTTGGTATTATTCATCATCATCCCAACTCTTTGTAATGCGCCCACACTGCAGGGCTAAAATTAAATAAATAAAATCCCCAGGCAATCACACCATTTACACGGCCTCAAAGTAAGCAAAACTTGTGTTATGAAATGCTATGTAGCGAACTAGGGGGAACCTAGAATAAGAACATTTTTTTTAGCAAAAGCACACAGGCTGCTTTTTATCCCGATATTCCTGCGGGATTCAAAATTGTAAAACCGTAAAACCGCGCTAGTTCTAAAAATAAAATAAATAAAAATAAAAATCCCCAGACAATCACACCAACTACATGGCCCCAAAGTAAGCATAGCTTGTGTTATGGGATACCATGTAGCGAACTAGGGGGGAACCTAGTATATAAATACATAAATAGATAAACACCCAGACACGGAACATTTTTTTTTTCTTGTTCCGTGCGGGAATCGAACCCGCAACCACTGGCGTCTGAGGCAGATAGGTTTACCCCATCGCCAAAGTGGTCGTCAAACTAACTAAATAAATTTGTTCCGACCGGGGATCGAACCTGGGACTCCTGCGAGCCGGGAGGGAGCTCTATAGTCAAATTCAAATTTTTCAAATTCAAATAATTTATTCATAATCATAGTTAGTTACATAGTAGAGATGTTACAAATATTATTGGCGCACCTATGACTCGCCATATTGGCATATGAATTTTAATGTCAACTAAAATGTCAACTTTTTATTGTACATGTCTATAGATTATTTTTTACATTTCTTTCATAAGTCATATAAAATAAATTAAAATCACAATTTAAATGTTAAAAACCTTAAAAACTATAATTATCAACTAAGTTAGGTACAGTAAAGGTCAATATAAAATTATTGAAAGCTATTTAATTTTCTTCTAATAATGTTATTGAGTATTTGGTATTGTTAATAAAATTTGTCGTTCAAAAATAGTTGATAATTAAAAAAATTATATGTTCTTATATTCTTATAAGTAAAAAAAACACAATTCAATTTTAAAATTTAAAATAAATTCTAAAAGCTAAGTTACGTACCTTATGATCACACTTAGAAAGAAGGTTTTATTAGGCAGAACTTTTGCAAAGTAGTTGCCAGTGTTAAGTTTTTAAGAAAGAAGGTTAGAGTCCAGATAACTTAAGTTTTGTTTCTACAGTTTAATCAAAAACCCATTTAGTAATTTTATAGGGCGCGTTCCGTCACAGCCATTCGAGAACGTCGTCAAAACAGTACGAGGTTACCGAACGTATTATTTTCTTTCAATACTGAATTTGTAATGAGAAACAATTATTTTTGTTAGTCTCAAGTTCTTAGAGAGAGAGACTGATTCACGCTTTTTGAACCAACTTTTAAAAGGAGGAGGGTCTCATTTCTTAATTCAATAAAAAAATAAACTAAGAAGCTCTATGTATTTAGCCAAAGTTTTTAGAAAGAAGGTTAGATACCCATTACCTAAGCTTTGTTTTTAAAGTTAATTTAAAAAAAGAACAAAAAGCTCTAGGTATTTAAAAAAACAGTCATTTACTTTATAAGGCGCGTTTAGTGATGGGTCGGGGGCATAAACAAATATGGACACAATGGGCATAAACTAGGCATATTGGGCATAAATGAGTTTACGTCCAAATAAATGCCCGATCACTAGGCACAAAATAAACAACTTAATTTTGTAAAAAATTAAGCAGGAACTTGAATAAAAATGAAACTTTAAGTATTTTGTAAATCAAAACCTTTAATCAAATAATCAGTCATTAAATAATCACAGTGTTACTCCCCTCCCGCTTAACAGTAAACTCCAGCTACCCCCGTTGTTCTTTCGAACCAAGTTATAATTTTAACCAATCGATTTTAGTAAAATGTTAAGGTTTATTGCAGTATATTAGTTAAAATAAAATATGTTTTTAATGAGTTATTTTTTTTGTATACTTAGATATAAGATACGATAATAAATAAATAAAATAAAATCTGTTTAAGTTTATGCCGAGACAAAAGACATTTACTCGGCACTTACGGGCATTTATCAGGCATTTACTCAATGCGCCAAAAACGCCAGGGCATAAACCCATATCTAGGCGCGTTCCGTCACAGCCGTTCGAAAGCGACGTCAAAACAGTCTGGGGTTACCGAATGTATTATTTTCCTTCCACGCTGAATTTGTTATCAGAAATAATTATTGTAAGCTTTTGTTAGTCTCAAGTTTTTAAAAAGGTGGTAAGAGAGTGATAAACGCTTTTTGAACCATCATTTAAAAGGAGGAGGTCCTCAATTCGTCTGTATGTGTGTCTTTATGTTTGTATCTAAATTTTCAATCGATTCGTATGTTTCATTTTGATTTGAAATCGATAAAGAGGTTTTCCAAAAATCGCCGTTGATAAGTTCAGTTTTTTTATGGTTTGCATTCCTGATTCATTAATAATTTTATTTAAAAAATAAGACCAAGATCAGGATAATTACTTTAAAAGTCATCTAATATATAAAATTCTCGTGTCACAGTTTTCGTTGCCATACTCCTCCGAAACGGCTTGACCGATTTTGATGAATTTTTTTGTGCTTACCCGGTATCTATGAGAATAGGCCAACATCTATTTTTTTTTCTATTTATATGGCAAAACAACGTTTGCCGGGTCAGCTATTTTAAATATAGAAAAAAACAAAAAGATCTACGAGTAGTTATTTTTTTAAAGTCACTTAGAAATTTTATAAATCGCGTTCCTTCGTTTGCTATTCGAGAGCGACGTCAAAACAGTCTGGGGTTACCGAACGTATTATTTCTTTCAATGCATGCTGAATTTGTGATCGATCAAAAATTATTATTTTGTTAGTCTCAAGTTTTTAGAAAGATGGTAAGAGACTGATTTACGCTTTCTATTTATTTATTTACTCTTCATTCACATATACCCAAAATGGAAAAAAGAACTCGGCCTTATCGCTACTGAGCGATCTTTACCAGGCAACCAAACCTACTTTTAAAAGGAGACTGTTCTCAATTCGTGTGTTTTTATGATTGCTACGCGATTATTTCGTCAATTTTCCATCGATTTTAATGTTTAATTTTCCAGAAAACACTTGACAGTTGATCACATAAAGGTTTCATTGAAATCTATAAAGTGCATTTCGAAAAAAATTGCATTTAGATGAACTCAGTTTTTATGGTTTGCATTCCTTAATTATTTATAGTTTAATTAAAAAAAGCACTAAAAAAACTTTATTCTTTTTAATACTCATTTAAAAGTTAAAGTTGAATGCGTGTTCCGTCACAGCTATTCGGTCACATAAAAGTCTTTTCATGTCTTTTTCAGTTTCATAAAAAAAAAACTAAGAAGTTTTATGTTTAAGTTTTTCTTTTTAAAAAAACGTATAAAGTTTAAAAAGAAGGTTAGATATCCAGCTTTTAAACTTAATTTAAAAAAAGAACGAAAAGCTTCAGATATTCTTTTTAAAATGTCATTTAAAAGTTATATAGAGCGCGTTCCGTCACAGCCATACGAGAACGCCAAAACACGATCGGGTTACGAACGTAATGTTTTAAACAGCGCTTTTGTTCCCCACTATTATTATTATTCCGTAATTTCTTTGTTCTTTGTTTGAATTTACCAACGAAAAAAGTATTGACCGTTAATAAATTCTGTCGTGGTGTCGGGTTTTCGACACTTAGTTTGAATAGGTTATTAAAGTATGACGGTTCAATGAGTTATTTATCGCTGTTTGGATTGTCAAGTTGAAATAATTTGTAAATAAGTTTTGTTTTTGGATTTTGCTTAGACTTTAGAAACATTTGTTATTTAATTTTAGCTATTGATATTTTAGCATTGCGGCGATGTACACGTTAATGCATTGCTGTTATAAGTTTAACATGCGTTGTTATATTTGGCATTATAACTTCCGAAAACAGTGAACTTGAATGTTAACTGAAATGGAACGTCTTGTCTGTAGATATGGTTTTTAGCTATACAAATAATGTATAAATAAAAGCATCGTCATCTCCAAGAGAGTGAGCTCTCATGACACTATATAGAAAGAAACGATATTTTAGCTACTTAATATTAAAGCTAAGTTTTATATACTTACTCAGAGTTTGAATAATATTTTCCCGTTGCTTCCCGTTTTCACATATTTTGCTTGTTTCATGAAAATCGTCACTTAACATCAGGTGACTTTGAAGTTAAAGTTCGTCCGGTCATGGATAAAAAAGATAGGTTCTTTGCTTTTTTATATAGGTAGGTAGCTAACTAACGTAAAAACTGGTGTAGTGGTAACATACATGGTCGACCGGCTGGTGTAGTGATAACATACATTGCCTTCTTTGCGAGAGGTCCTGGGTTCGAATCCCGGCGGCGGCGGATATTTGTGTGATGAACACAGATATTAGCCGTCAAGTCATGAATGTTTATATGTTTATTTAAGTTTATTCTAATAAAAAATATGTATTTATTCAATATGTAGGTATGTTTATATATTTCTTAAGTATATCTGTTATCTAGTATCCATAACACAAGTTCTTTAAGAAACTTAATTTGGGCTAGATAATGTTGTGTAAGTGTCAGAAATATTTATTTATTTATTTAAAAAATGTAGGTATGTAGATATTTATACCCAGTTTTTGTCTTTCATTTGTATTTCGGCTTTAAGTTACTGATGTCAAAGAAAAAACTGACTGATTTGGACATTTTCTCGTACTCCATTACCAAAGGACGACGCATAACTTTGTATGAGAGCTGGTACTCGCCTCAATAGACATTGTGTGATATATCGTTTAAAAGGGTTCATCTTCCAGAACAAGAATTGGTATGGCGCCTGTCTTAATTCTGAGTCCAAGCTGATAACCAACCTTATAAAATTAATCAAAATCTCCGAAGTCATAATTAAAAAAGCATCCTTAATTCAGGTGTGCAACAGATAATCAGAGCGGCGATGTCGCTTACTATCTATGCTATAGGTGACCCGTCTGCTAGTTTGACTCTGAACGGACTAACGATCGGAACTTAGCGCAATAGTAACTTTGATTCAGGTTACTAAGACCTATCAAACAGCGTATCCTACATGGCTATTGGCGTTGGATACCAATATTATAATCCGACATTTAAGAGCTCATAGCTGTGAACGGACTAACGATCGGAACGTGCCGCCATAGTAACTTTGATTCAGGTTACTAAGACCTACCCAACGGCGTATCTTACATGGCTATTGGAGCTGGGTACCAAAATTAGTCCTTTATTTAGGACCTTATAGCTCTGAACGGACTAACGATCGGAACTTGGCGCCATACTAACTTTGATTCAGGTTACTAAGACCTGTCCAACGGCGTATCTTACATGGCTATTGGAGGTGGGTACCGAATTTATGCGTCGTCCTTTAAAAATACTTAGTTTTAAACACTTATCTGTAGTTCGTAACTCCTGCTTACATTACATCCTATTTTAATTTAACTTTGAATTTGCAATTTCTCTTCTTCTTAATGTGTATTTAATACCTTTTTTAAATATTTTAAATTTAGTTTTTAAGGTCAATATATAAAATCATTATGATGTTCTCTGTGTGACTGTTGAAGGAAGCAAATGTAATTATTAAGTTATGTTATTCTTAATACCTATTATATCGTTTGTTTCTGTTTTGTCTCTTTGCAATAAATAAATAAATGTCTTTGCAGTCAAAGTCTTTCAAATCGATATTTAAATAATGTATTGTTACGATTGATACCCTATGGGGAGTCCCAAGAAATTCTTAGACTTATGCAAGATTAGGTCACACAGTCGTGTTTTTTCTTTTATAGAATTTATTTATTTATTTACACTTTATTGCACAAAGTAAAAAAGGAAAAATACAATAAAAACACAATGTTAAAAATGGTGCAATGGGCGGCCTTATCGCTGTAAAGCGATCTCTGCCAGAATGTAGAAAAAAGATTTACTCATTAATTTTCGATTTTCGAGATTCGACCATGAAGTTTACTGATTAATTAATTAATTAAATATAACTTATCTAGAGTTAATAAACGAGCGACGACATTATTTTTTACCCACTTTTTTTAAACATTAATTTAAAAATTTTAGACCAGCCCTTAGTGTCAAAATAATCTAGGAATATCTCATCACCATCACATCACTTTGTAATGAGCCCACTGCAGGGCATGAGTCTCTCCCCTGGGTGACGAAGAGGTATAGGCCATAATCCAAAAAATTCAGGGCGCCGAAATAGTTTCTGACAAACCCTAACGACTACTGTAGACCAGTATACAGCACCCGGGAACGACTGCTTAACGTGCCCTCCGAAGCACGGAAGTCGTCGTGAGAAATGAATGGTCGGCGGTCACCCATCCAAGTACCGACCGCGCCGAACGTTGCTTAACCTGTGATATCGTATGAATCACACAGTAACCACGGCGCCACGACGACTTCAGGAATCTACCTATAATTGTATATTACTCGCGTAACTTTTGATCTCGTTGAAGCCTCTTGATAAAATATATCCCATACCTAATCTAGCTCATGAATTTGGCTATAAAACGTAAAAACGATTTGCTGACTTAAGTAATTAAGGTTCTTAATTCAAAATAATTAAGAACCAAGCGCTAATCAAGTTAGTAATCTGAAAAGGCTCGATTGCATTGTGTTGTAATGAAGTTAGACAATTAAGTGTTTAATGCAAAAAATGCTTCTAAAATAAATAAATATTTCTGACAATCACACAACATTATCTAGCCTAAATTAAGTTTCTTAAAGAACTTGTGTTATGGATACTAGAAAACGGATATACTTAAGAAATATATAAACATACATATTGAATAAATACATATTTTTTATTAGAATAAACTTAAATAAACATATAAACATCCATGACTTGACGCCTAATATCTGTGTTCATCACACAAATATCCGCCGCCGCCGGGACTCGAACCCAGGACCTCTGGCATAGAAGGCAATGTATGTTACCACTACACCAGCCGGTCGTCAAAGAAAGAGAAAAAAGTAAGTATGAAATATAAGGAACAATACTTAAAAATTATTCAATTTTATATTAAAACCTCAAAAGACTCAAACCTTAAACAATTATATTTAAAAAAAAAGAAAACAAAATGACGAATGCTCTTTCACTGTCACGAAAAATAGGGATGCCACTTAAAAAATACTTCGCAGCCGGCGTATCAGCGTTAAATGGTTGAGATTTTACAGGGGTGGCAACACTCTCACCTGATTGGTCGATCGCGGGGTGGCTGGCGTTGTCACGGACCAATCAGGAGGCTGGTTTGGTACGTGCTTTATCTCGAACCTACCCCCGTGGGTTTAAGGGCTCTATGGTATTGTTTGCGCTGCATTTTAGCTATTTGTCAATTTAATTGATGTTTAAAAAGGTAGGGTAGGTGGAGATTTTTTTTTGAAGTGCGTATGGACTTTGGATTATATCCGGTTTTTATTTACGTCGGTTTTAGTGTTGGAGATTGATTATTATTATGTAGGTACTAAACAGGCAAAATTATATTAATTACAAAATTTTACGAATATTAAAAATAAAATTTCATTATTTCCATGTCGGACTGGAAGCGAGAGAAAAACATAGAATGTGCCAGCTGCTTTTCTTTCCGGGCATACTGTAAAAGTCAGTTAAGGGACAGAGGTTTCAAAGGCGTTTTTGTGAGCAATGGGCTGACCCCCTGTCACAATAGTCTCTCTCCATCTTTATAATCCCTCCAAATTTGTCAAACGTGACATCAGATGGTCTTGTAACCTCTGGTATTCTGCCTACCCCATAAGGGATACAGGCGTGACGTTATGTATGTAGGTATGTATGTTAAAATAAAATTTTAGGCTTGGTATCTTATTTTTAGTAAATTTTATACTATAATATCACTGAAAATAACTGCGATCAACAATAAAAGCATACGGGTTCTTTATACAAAATTGACGAGACATACGTATCATCGCACGATTGGTGATATTTGGCATTTAAATATAAAATCCGATTTAAGAAGTATTTTATTTATGTAGGTTGAATGAATATAGCGTATGACAATATTGGGGGTCTTAGCAGAATTCGAATCCGTGACTTCTGAGTATAGGCAGCGTTATTAGTTACTAGCCACTACTTTTTTCCACTCATTTTAAAGATAAATATTGAGTCGATTTCAAATATTTAAAACTTATTTCTTTGATCTTGAACTTGTTGTTTTTTTTTTATGTTGGATTGTGGACATAAAAACGAATGAATGAATATCGATATTGATGTAAATACTGATTGATTTTTTGATATTGATTCTATGGTTTAATTTTATATTGTGATTTTCTGTAAATGGCAATACTAAAGGGAGAGAAGGCCTTATCCCCGGCGATGAGCGTTCTCCACTAACAAGCCCGTGCTCGCAGGGAAGATACAATTGACAAGCGGTATAAAATTTTATTATTTTATCCCCAGCCCGCGCTAGCCTGGCAGAGTTCGCTTGGCTACCCTTCATATGAATGAAATCTACCGCCAAATAATACCAGTGTCGGTGCCAGGTCGTTTTGCTGATGATACAATGACTATTTTATTCCATTCTTGTTTAAATACTCTGGTCGCAGTTTGTCATGTTCGTGTTGTGCATCCATAGCTCAATGCACCTACTATGTAAGCAATTTGGTTTTGGCATGACATTGGCTCTCACAATTAGCTGTCTTGTGTTTGTTTTTTTTTTCATGTCATGATCAATTTGTACTGTATGTACCTTTTTGTATTAATTCGTATAATCCTGACTGAAAAAGAGTGTCAAGAGTTTTTTTCCGCCGGCTTTTTTTTGTCTCTTGGTCTACTGTAATATCTTATTCAATAACTATCAACACCTTGTTAAAGCCGAAGTACAAAATTGTGACGTCATTAAGCGGCCATTCGATGGTCTTATGATGAATAAAACATTTTCATTTCATTTCATTTCACCGACGGTGATGTGTTCAGGCAGTGTTTTATGAAGAGTCAGTTCATCCTTAAATCCGTAATTTGTCATCTTCGACCACATCTTCATTTAATATCAGGAATTGAGATGAAGGCCATACACGGTTTGAGCAAAGATGAAAAAGAGAAAAGGATTTTACATTAAAATCGATTGTTTAGTAAGTAACGAAGATTCTCGTATTTTTTGTAGAAACTTGTCATTAAAAAGAAGATTTTAAATAAAATCAAGTTGAATAAGTTTTATTTATGCCGGATTTCTTGATAACTTAAAACATTCATCAGCAGTAAACTTGAGAAAAACAAATTAAAGCCTACCTACTTGAAAAATAATTGCCGCCTTCAAGCAAATGCTACCTATACTTTTCAACCGACTTTCAAAAAAGGAGGAGGTTCTCAATTCGTCTGTTTTTGTCTTTGTTACACGATATTTCTGACAATTATGGATCGATTTTAAAAATTCTTATTTCATACGATAGAAGATACTTCATAGTTAGTTCCATATAAATTTCATCGAAATCGGTTGAGCACTTCATTTGAAAATTTTAAATTTTTGAAAAAATATGTATGAGTTCGGAGAATGTTTACGTGGATGACATTATAACTCAGCCATAGTTTTGACGTGAAGTCGGTTTTTTTAATGCTCAGCGGGGCTAGCATGCTACCGTCAACAACGATAAATCGGGCCTTTTATCGATATTTTCTTAGAATATGGTATTTAGTGTATGTAGTCTATTTATCGATGGTTGCATGCTAGCCCTGCTGCATTCGTTGATTATTAAAATTAGGATGGGACCTTTGTCTCCCATGACACCTTGTTTGTTAGTGATCATGTTGACTAAGGTGGTACACGTCCATCCACAAGAAACCTATTCACTCGAGGCCAGGGTCATCTTTGTCTTTGTATGAAGATTATTTACCATTGCAATATGTGAGTGATAAATCGCGTGTGTTGCAAACCAGCAAAAAATAAATTATAACACAATAAATACATTTTACCACAATTGCGGGTGTTAAAATGTCTTATTATCTTTATTTTTATTTTCTTTTATAACTTTTATTAAATTAATTTGATATTGCTTGAATTTTCATACACGAAAAATTGGTTACACTAGTAGCCCGTAGTTGTCTTTATTTTAATGGTAATTTAGGGTGACCATGGTTTGCTTAATATCTTAGCGGATATATTTATTTCTTTGTAAAAAAAATACTTTTTTGACTTTTTTGACTAGTACTTTCACTTGATTTAATTTGATCTCGCACTTATACTTACGTTTTAACTTTCCTGAAGAGTTAAGCTATCTAATATAAATGAACTTAGATCAAATATGTTCTACATAGTTCTGAGGTAATTTCAGATAGTAGCGTAAACACACAAATTCTTTAGGTAGCTTAATTGTAAAAGCTACATGTGTATGTTAATTACATAATATTTTTTGATTCGTTTATTAGTATCTTAAAATTGTGTAAGGAATATTTATCAAATCAAATAATTTCTTATTCACAAAAAATCACTAAAACCACTCATAAGAAAAAAAAACATTCGACTTTCAAACCAGTGACTCATTACACCGATTTTCATTCCCAGGGTTGCCAACACAACCCATTCATCCCCGTACAAACCCCCGCTGTTTCCGCACTGGGATCGCCCACAAAATATTCATTACTACAACACCGGCGCGCGTGGGAACGGCCTTAGCTGTATCATGAACTAGGTGTCATTATTGTTATGTCACGTTCGAAATTTAAAAATATGTACTTTTTTTTGTGTAGTTCCTATTGGAGCTTGGATATCAGTTTTTTTTTTATATTTGTATGTAAGCACTTGATAAGCAAGGATGTAGGTAGTAGTGTACGTCGTATAGGTACTGGAGACCTATTTAGGTTAATACAAGAAGTTGATTGTTTATAATAATCGAGAAAACAGATAGACAACGCAAATGCACGTACTTTGCGTGTCCAAACCCCGACCAAGCGTCAAGGTTGGTCGCCGCTAGATTCAGCCCCGCGTATGTATGTCTGTTTTCATCATCATCATCATCATCATCACAACTCCGTGTAATGGGCCCACTGCAGGGCATGAGTCTCTCCTGTGGGTGACGAGGAGGCTTAGGCCATAATCCACCGAGCTGGCCCAGTGCTGGGCGGTGGATGTCAGAATTTTCAGGGTGCCGATATGGCTTCTGACAAACCCTAACGACTACTGTATACAAGTGTACAGCACCCGGGACCGACAGCTTAACGTGCCCTCCGAAGCACGGAAGTCGCCGTGAGAAACGAACGGTCGGCGGTCACCCATCCAAGTACCGACCGCGCCGAACGTTGCTTAACCTGTGATATCGTAAGATACACACAGTAACCACGGCGCCACGACGACTTCATAAATAAATAAATAAATATTTTTGACACTCACACAACATTATCTAGCCCAAATTAAGTTTCTTAAAGAACTTTTGCTATGGATACTAGATAACTGACATACTTACTTAAGAAATATATAAACATAAATATTGAATAAATACATATTTTTTATTAGAATAAACTTAAATAAACATATAAACCATCCATGACTTGACGACTAATATCTGTGTTCATCACACAAATATCCGCCGCCCGCGCCGCCGGGATTCGAACCCAGGACCTCTGGCATAGAAGGCAATGTATGTTACCGCTACACCAGCCGGTCGTCTTAATAATCGATTTCATCGGCGGCATCGGTGTATTTGAATCGGTTTGTATTTCCCAGCAATAAATATCAGCTGTGACATCACAAAACATGTGAAAAAGTCGGCACGCTTGGTTTCAATGCAAATCATGACACATGCGTTGTCTATGTAGATGTATGTCTATGCTCCTGACATACTTTTAATAATACTTCATATAAAGAAAATGATATAATATTCTTACATAATGTAGGAGTCGCCAATGTGTTGAAAGAACGGCCTGGATCTGTTCTTCCCGATGTCACTGTTTTAGATAAATCAAATTCTCACTGATGTATTTATTTTGAGTATTTACTCATAAAATACCTTCTAGCCACATATTCAAAAAAACTAACAAAGTATATTGATATACATACATACATACATATACAACTTCACGCCTGTATCCCTTATGGGTAGGCAGAACACCAGAGGTCATCAAACCATCTGATGTCATGTTTGACAAATTTCGAGGTATTATAATGATGGAGAGAGACTATTGCAGTGACAGGGAGTCAGCCTATCGCCCGCAAAAACGCCAATAAAACCTCTGTCTTTTATCTGACTTTTGCAGTATGCCCGGGAAGAGAAGCAGCTGGCACATTCTATGTCTTTCTTTCGCTCCCAGGTCAGCATGGAAGCAATTAAAATAAAAACACAGTGGAAGGTTATCACAGTCAGAATAGTTTGGCGATGGGGTAACAATGTCTGCCTCAAAAGCCAGTGGTCGCGGGTTCGACTCCCGCACGGAACAAGAAAAAAAAAATTCCGTGTATGGGTGTTTATCTATTTATGTAGGTATTTATGTTCTAGGTTCCCCCCTAGTTCGCTACATGGTATCCCATATTACAAGCTCTGCTTAGTTTGGGGCCATATAGTTGGTGTGGTTGTCTGGGGATTTTATTTATTTATTTAATTTCCCTGCTGTTGAATGAAACATTTATTTAAATATCAATTGTAGTCCTCGGCTCCGCTCGGGTGCAATTTGGCTTTAAGTTGTTATTGTATTAAAAGTTGGAATATTTTTAAATCGATATTTTTACCGATTTTTTGTCAAAAAACGCGATAATTCGCTCCTAGGTAATGCATCGTGATGTTTTCAACCAACTTCCGAAAAAGGAGGAGGTTCTCAATTCATGTGTGTGTGTTTTTTTTTGTGTCTTTGTTACATGATATTTCGCACAATTATGTATCGATTTTGAAAATTCTTCTTTCATATGATAGAAGGTACTTCAGAGTTGGTCCCATATAAATTTCATCCAAATCGACTTAGTACTTCATGGATAATTTCAAAAATATGTATGAATTCGGAGAATTTTTACATTGACGATTATAATTCAACCAAAGTTTTGACGTGAAGTCGGTTTTTTTAATGCTCTGCATTCGTTGATTATATAGGCTACGAGCTGACCAGGCAAACGTTGTTTTGCCATATAAATAAAAAAAAATAGATGTTGGCCGATTCTCATAGATACCGGATAAGCACAAAAAATTTCATCAAAATCGGTCAAGCCGTTTCGGAGGAGTATGGCAACGAAAACTGTGACACGAGAATTTTATATATTAGATAATTCTACCTGGGATGGGAACTATATTTAGTCTGTTGAAATTCTGATGTAATGTGTGATTCTCTTTTATAAGATGTAGAAAAGATCAATCTTTAGTGACATCATTATCTTCGCTACGATCTCAGATAGGTATTTGAAACTCCGTTACTAAATCCTACATCAACGCAACCATAGACTCGATAGACTCAAAGAGACATTATTTATTCTGCATCACGTACTGGCTGGAATGGCATGAACTGTTCTATTGTTCATTTATGAAAAAGTTAAAAGTCCCTTAACGACCGAGGCAAAGTATGCAGGCTGTAAAGCTGACATTTATACTTTTTTTATTGTACTCGTTCAGTCGTCCTTCATTTTTTTATGGGTTGCTAATTTTAGTTTTATTTTGAGTAGATACGTAATCCTTTCTTTAGGAATATAATGTACCTAAATAAGTATTATGTGAATACATGGACGATAAAAGTCTTAGGTTAAAATCATAGGTATTTAAATGATGTTTCTTTCCACCTTTTCCGGACAGTTTCACTTTCTAAAGTGTTCGTAGATTCGTTTCTAAATAAGTAATGCGGCTTGATTAAAATGTATTTAATTTTGTTTATTGTGATTGTAACTTTGACGTTAAAGTTGTCCTTCAACGAATTAAATATACAAGGAGTACTACTTAGATACTTCCATGCTGGACTGGGAGTGAAAGAAAAACATAGAATGTGCCAGCTGCTTTTCTTCCCGGGCATACTGTAAAAGTCGGTTAAGGGACAGAGGTTTTATTGGCATTTTTGTGGGCGATAGGCTGACCCCCTGTCACTGCAATAGCCTCTCGCAATCATTATAATACCTCATTAGTCAAACGTGACATCAGTTGGTCTTATAACCTCTGATGTTCTGCCTACCCCATAAGGGATACAGGCGTGAAGTTATGTATGTATGTATGTAATTATCCTATGGTTACATTTTTAGAATGTACAAATTCACGGTTTAAAAAGTATTTTATTTAAAAAAAATTTTTTTATTTTATATATTACACTTCATCATCATTAACCACTTATGTGAGAATGAGGTTAAACACAACTAACACATAGCAACCAGTAACTAAAACAGATTACTTGTAATTTTGATTACTAAGATCTTTATGCATTTCAGCAAAATTATTTGTCTCGAAAGATTTGTGAGTAATCTTTGAATGGAATTTTAAATGTATTGTAAATTTAGGTGAAAAAATTGTCAGCTTTTTATTTTGTGACACACTAAAGAGAAGATTTTTAGGTCACTAGGTGGTATTTACATCATCGAAAACCCTTTTAAATAAGTGTATTGGAAGGCCATTTAAACCACCCAGCTGACTCACTTTCAGTTAGTGGATGTCTGAATGGGGAGTTTTCTGACAGGTCATAAAAATAAGTTCAAAAAACCTCTATAGATAGCACTTTTAAAAAGCCGAAGGCGTTAAGTCTGTATACTATAATGTAGGTAAGTGGTATCTACCATCTATGGTTATTTATACTTTCAATTTCTGATACAGACGTCAATTAATTTATTTTACTTTTAAAAACGCATTGTGGAATAAATTCTTCGTCTTCGCCTTTTGTAAAGCGCCATCTATCGAAGCCTTTTGTACCAATTTTGTACAGTTTTGTTTTTTTAATGAGCTGTCAGAAAACCTCTCATTGTCAACGAAATGTCAATTTGATATCATTTGTCTGAAATGCCTTTTAATGAACCCTAACGACTACTGTATACTATATTTATTTATTTAACATACATATATGTCACACCAACAACATTTGCATTAAAAAATTTCTTAAGAATAATTTTAATTTCAATTTTGTGGTATGATCAGCATTTACAAATGGTATTAATTAAATAGTATACAAAATATCCAATTACGTAATTTAGAATAAGTTAATTACCTACTTAAAACAAATAAAAAAAAAGAAAAATTAATCAGTTCAAACATACAATTCAGAGTCAAGAATATAATTGTCAAATATACAATGTCGGATCAAATTAAAATTAAAAAAAAGAAGAAAGAACTTATTATTATTGTTTTTTTAATTCAAAAATGATTATTCCATGCAAAATGACGACCACTTTGGCGTTGAGGTAAACCTATCTGCCTCAGACGCCAGTGGTTGCGGGTTCGATCCCCGCACGGAACCAGAAAAAAAAAAATGTTCCGTGTCTGGGTGTTTATCTATTTATGTATTTATATTCTAGGTTCCCCCCTAGTTCGCTATATGGTATCCCATAACACAAGCTATGCTTACTTTGGGGCCATGTGGTTGGTGTGATTGTCTGGGGATTTTAAAAAAAAAAAAAAAAAATGCCGCTTATAAATAAGCGAATCAATAACTATATGTATACTACTGTATACTATATGTATACAGCACCAGGAATGAACAGCTAAAAGTGTACCCTGTAGACTGAATCCTGTGTAAAAGTACTCCCTGTATATACTTTTGACTGCGCGCGGTTCTATCTGTGCAACTTATGACCTCCTCGTCGCCCAGGGGAGGGAATCATAGCTCTGCAGTGGGCTCGTTGTGATGATGAAAATGAACCTTTGATTCATATTGGTGTAGCGGTAACATACATTGCCTTTTATGCCACAGGTCCTGGGTTCGAATCCCGGCGGCGGCGGATATTTGTGTGATGAACACAGATATTAGTCGTCAAGTCATGGATGTTTATATGTTTATTTAAGTTTCTTCTAATAAAAAATATGTATTTATTCAATATGTATGTTTATATATTTCTTAAGTAGGTATATCAGTTATCTAGTATCCATAACAAAAATTAATTTGGGCGAGATAATGATGTGTGTTTATTATTTATTTATTTTTATTTTTTATTAATTAAGTATTTACCGAGTAATTTCCGAGAATAGTGACAAACAAACAGCCTTTCAGCTACATTATATTAGTACCTACATAAACATAAACCCTTGAAATCAAAATTAAGCCTCTCAAAGCAAATTCATTAAAGTTTAGATACCTATTCATATTAGATATAAAGTCCAAATTCCAAAAGTCCACTATTTGTTTAGAGTTTTCATAATTTATGTTACAGTTAATCATTTATCATAGAAAGCATTTTCAGTAGATAAAACAAAAACAAAGGAGGAGGTTCTCAATTCATGTGTACTTTTCGTTTTATATCTTCGTTACGCGATTTTTGTTTTGGACAGTTATGAATTGATTTTGTACATTCTTGTTTCATATGATCGAGGATACTTCAAAGGTGGGGTCCTATTTGAATTAAATCGAAATAGATGGAGTACCAACATTTTGAAAAAAAAAAAATTACCAAAAAAAAAACATTTGAAAACGGAGAATATTTACGTTGTTGATAAGTGATAACTTCTTCCGAAGTGATTTAAAAATGTTAGTGAAGTTGTTTTTTTTATGCTCTTCATTCGTTGATTGTATTAGGAACTCATACGGTGTCTGAAATAACACTGAAACGTCGAGTTAAAAAGTTAACTGAAAACATATTTTACTAAGGAAAACGTAAGATCATTACAAGGATACGAGTAAAAATCTTAACATTTTAAAACGATTACAGCCTTACAAAGTATAAAACATAACTATCAATAATTGAGGTCATACAATGCACATTGTATCGTATCACAGAATGCATAGATCTTCCAATGGTTTCACAACCAGTAAGCGAAAACACTAAATTCGCTGACAACGCGGGAAATGTGACATTGACACAAAAAAAAATAAGGAAGTAATTCGTTTGTACTCGATTTTATAATAATTGTTTGAAATTTTAAATTAAAAAAGGAACTAAAGTGATTTGACGCGCACGTGCAGCGTCTTCGCGCGCTTTTTCTTTGATTTTTCTTTTTAATTACTTACAATCGTTTTAAATATTTTTCTTTGAAAAAACGATTGAATAGACAGTTTTACGTGTAATACATACATCACAATATAGTAAACATATTTCGATTAAAAAGTGAACAAAGTATAAAAGTGCAACAGTGTTGGTTGAAAAAATATTGACAGAAAAGAAAAAAAAATACAAAATGAAGGTTCCTTGTGAGTATTGTCATTTGTTTTTCAATACTTGGGTACTATTAAAATGCTGCTGATTATTGTTTAGCGTAAACCTCGTGAATAGCTCATTTAATCAAATTTTTTTAAACATCTATAGAAGTTTTTATAGAAGTTCTATAAAGGTGTTGCATTTGCCGTCTTTTTAAATTTTAACTGGCCAGTAGGTTTTAACTGCAAACTTTTTTTTTCTTTAGCGTTTCAGGCAGAATTAATCGTTTAGTAAGATTGTCGTTAGGTTTATTAATTTGTCAACATGGGTTCCCGGGAAAGTATTTAAAGTGCTACAAAAGTGTTTTACACATATTAAGTTGTGCATAGATTTAGATAATATCATCCTTGTTAAAGCTTGTCAAATGCAGAAAATGATAACGATTTTTTTTAATACTTTTATTTATTCATTTACCAATTTATGAACACCTTTATAATACATTAAATTAACTTTCAATAAACACGAAATTGCAAATTATCTAATATATAAAATTCTCGTGTCACAGTTTTCGTTACCATACTCCTCCGAAACGGCTTGACCGATTTTGATGAAATTTTTTGTGCTTATCCGGTATCTATGAGAATCGGCCAACATCTATTTTTTTTTTTTATATGGCAAAACAACCTTTGCCGGGTCAGCTAGTTTCTTAATAAATTCCTTCAAGAGACCCAACTACTACACTACCAAACTAGAGAGTTTGGTTAAAATGAAAATGAAGTAGGTAGGTACATTTATATTGCAAAAATTTTTTTCATAATAAATATTTGTAGATACTAATATAAATATAAATTATTATATTATTAGATATTGGTATGGGTAACAAAAAGACAATTAGTTGCAAAACTTTATAAAGTCGATAAACTTATTAATTCTATTGATAATTTCCACTTTATTACACTAAAACTAGTGGAAATCTTGCAAAACTTTGATAGCAAAGATATTTCTACACTAACTGCTTAATTGCTGATAAATATAGACATTAAATAGATTTCTAACCGAATTTTATTGCATTTTAATAATAATAATTATATCATTGTCGGAAAAAGCGCGTAACTTTTCCGTCGTATCAAAAATATTGTTTAGAGTCTGGCTAACGAAAGTAGACACTGGGGATTTTCGCAAACTTTTTATATGGCAGTATTAGCATGAATGTCAAAGTCGTTTTTCTGGTGTCACTGTTGTCAATCGAACAATTTTTGGTGGTTTTGGAAATTGGATTTTGGATTTTTTTTAAATTCTTTACTATAATTATTATTTCACTTATTTTAGAGTTACAATTTTTACATATATTTGCTCACACAGCTCGTTCATTTGATACCCCACACGAAACCGAAAAGATTTTTTTTTAGGTCTTCACTTTAAGTCCCTTAGAGGGCGTTGTTGTCAATTTAACATAGCTTTATGTAGCCTTTAACCAGCGGACAGTGAAGATGCTTCTAACGACACCTCATTTGTCCAATTATGATTAGTAGTTATGAAGTTCTGAGGGAACAGATGAACATCCATACCCACATACATACGTACATACACGTCAAAATCATACCTCCCTTTTGCTTCGCCGTAGTCGGTTAAAAAAATACACTTTCGTTGATGTCTTATTCATAGTAGAAAATGTGAAACCGCATACATTTTATAACATAACGTCACGCCTGTATCCTTTAGGGGGTAGGCAGAACACCAGAGGTTATAAAACCATCTGATGTTACGTTTGACAAATTTGGGGGCATTATAATAGTGAAGAGAGACTATTGCAGTGACAGGGGGTCGGCCTATCGCCCACAAAAAATATGGTCTTAAATTTTCACGATCTAAAAGAAAAAACCTTTTAACCAAATACGAGACGGCTCGTGTCTTATATACAATATAGATAATTATACTCCATAAATTAGGTAAAAATCTATTTTCATCCGACTTCCAAAAAAAGAGGAGGTTCTCAATTCGTCTGAATGTTTTTTTTTGTGTCTGTAACACGATATTTTGGACAATTATAAATCGATTTTGAAAATTCTTATTTCATATAATAGAAGATACTTTATAGTTGGCCCATAAAATTTCATCGAAATCGGTTGAGTAATTCAATTAAATTGTCAAATTTTTTAAAAAATATGTATGATTTTGGAGAATATTTACGTTGATGACATAATAACTCAGCCAAAGTTTTGACGTGAAGTCGGTTTTTTTAATGCTCTGCATTCGTTGATTATTATGTGTGACTAGTTATTACAGCCGTCTTCACTCTTATATTTCTTGATTCCGTCGTATGACAGGAAAAAATATAATGGGCTAATCTAAACTATGTATTACTTATGTGCAAAATTTCACTTCCATCCCTCAAACTATTTTACCCTGTTATTTTACTATTTAACAGTTATAACATATTAAATAAAACTTTCAAATTTTACAATATCATCATAACTGCGTGAAATGCTGCGTGAGCCCACTGCAGGGCTATGAGTCTCTCCTCTGGGTGACGAGGTGTTGGAAGCTGGCCCAGTGCTGGTTGGTGGATGTAAGAGTTTTCTGGGTACCGAAATGGCTTCTGACAAACCCTAACGACTACTGTTTACAAGTATACACCACCCGGGACCGACTGCTCAACGTGCCCTCCGAAACGCGGAAGTCGTCGTGAGAAATAAATGATCGGCGGTCACCCATCCTTATACCGGCCGCGCCGAGCACGCTTAACCTGCGATATCGTTTGATATATAACCACGGCGCCACAACTTCAGATTTACAATATAAATGTATTGAAATGAAATAAATAAAAATTTCTTGAAAATATAATAGTGGTACAAAGGAGTCCAGAACGGCGACGTCGTCGATGCAGTTATTTTACTATTTTATTCGGAAGTTTGCGTATTTATATATTTATATTTTTTTTATGGACACTTATATGAAGGGAACTCATGAAATCTTGCCGACTCGTAGGCTCTCTGGCGTAGATATCCATGTCACTGCAGGCCTATGAGTCTCTCTCTCCCCTGGCTGAGTAGGAGGTTTAGACCGTAAACCACGGCTGCTTGCTAGTAATACACTAAAATAAACTTAAATAATTCTGCTTTCTATTGTATTTTATAATCAAATGATACCAAACTTATGTAAAGCATCTTATAACTCAAATACAACTCAATAAACCCAACGAAACTTTCTTATACCCAAAATTGGAATAAATAAGTCTTCAGAACATAAACCGGTTTCAATATAAATGATCCGATGTTGACTCCGCAAACAAAAATCTCGGGACACGGTAGCCATCTTGGATGATAAACAGAATGTGAAATGGCGGGACGCTAAATGCTTGTAGCTTTTTTTTTATTTGAGCTCTTAGGCAAAGCAAGCATAGGGATGGAGTAATCGTTAGGAGTAAAGTTACTGGCCAGTTATAATTCGTTTTTTTTTATTGAGATGAAATAAATGATGCATTCAACTTTGGTTATGTCAAAAGGCCGGTATTTCAATATTTGAATTTAAATTAGAAACACGTTAATCTTATAAAAACTTTATAAATATAAATTAAACTATAAGGTTGTTAAACGCATTGCCAGTGTAAGGACGGCCTAAAAATCTCTACCGCCGTTTAATAAGCGATTCAGAATGATCACCAATATAATTTACGAAATGAATATCATCATTTGGTGTAAATGATGTTAGTTGATGAACAAAATAAGCTGCCATCACTCAGACGAGTTTCGGTGCCTGTAGCTAGTGTATGTTATATTTTGGGTGTGGGAAAAGCAAAATGCATTTACACCAATTGATTTATATCTATAATGGTTTGTTTTTACTTATATGAAATGTTTTATTTTGGGCTCAGTCTCTGTACTGTTTTTGTTTTGCATCCAGTTCAGTAAATTTACCTGACTGACAGGTATGACTATACTTATTATTCCCATATTCTGTGTATGATCTGTATAACACAAACTTTTGGAAGCTTGTTTGGGGCTACGTGGTTAAGATATCATAAAAAAGTATTTCGAGTTCTGGGATTTATTTTAAAGATAAAAGGAAATCAAACAGAATACAAAACTAAATATTTAATAAAAAGAAAGGGAAATAACAATGAATATAGGACGCATTTTAGCATATCTTGCAAGATATGCTAGACACAGGCTACAGGGTTAATTTTTGCAAGTCTCTATGTAGTAGTTTCTATACTATATGTTTCTATTAATATACAAAATTCAAAAAAGTTTGACTTTGTGAGCATCTTTTGAATTTGTAGTCCAAGTTTGAGTTTAGAACGCTCTACTTTTAAAACAAAAAGTACGCTTTATCGTTAGATAAGTTTAAAAAAACATTGTATAGCTAAATAAGGAATAGGTATGTTTAAATTAAGAACTTAGTAGTGTATTGCTAAGGCTCAAGTAAAAGTGGGTGCGTAGGTACTGGCCGGTTTTAAATTGTTCTGTTTTTTAAATATTTGTTTAAAACATTTGCGTAAATACGTAAAGTTATGTACACACCTTTATGCGTTAGTTATAATCTTTTATTTACAATTGGACGTTACAAACCACCTAATTTTTTATAATTTATCTATAAATAAATATATATTTTTGTTGTTGGTAAATACCTATACGAAACGACGAAATACACGCATCTATCTCAACACAAAGTTGTTATTTTTAAAAACTTCAATACTTCGCTTCAATCTTTGTTTTATATTGTTGATGATCAGTTTGAAGTCAAAGATATTTAAAATAAATAACGTATTCAAACATATGCACTTCACATTTATTAGATTAGAACAATTCAACATTTAACAAACCATCGGTTGTTTTGTTACAAGGACCTAAAATAACTAAATCGATTTTTAAATTTAAATTTGCAAAGCTAGAAATAAAGAGAGCTGAATGTGGGGATAAATTCTTCATAAGTACCTAAGCCTTAATTTATTTTAAAGTTCTTATATTATATAATTCACATATCTATAAAATTGTGTAGTAAATACTTCCTAATACATTTAATTGTTGTCCATTATTCGAACAAATTCCAAAATTCATCACGTCCTAAAAATCCTGTAACCGTATAAAATTCACAATAATTACCGAAAATCCTGCCTAATGGCGAATTCGTGACTCCTAGAATGAATTCCTTAGCAATAAAAACAAATATAGTCCTAAACACAACAAATAGAATCCAAAAAAGTATTTAAAAGTGCCGCCATTTTGACTTCATGCGTGTACGCACGTTTGGCTTGTTCCAAATCTTTATAGATCGGTTTAGTACGTGATCTAACATGCATTTTTTCGATAGTTTTTTTTTCTTAAAACAAATTATGATCAATGATATGTTTGCTAGGGATAGTTTTTTTTTATTTGTTGCCAGTATTTTATTGGTATACCACCTGTTTGGTTTGAACGTGCTTTGGTTAAATGTAGGAACGGGTGAAGTTTTTGTGCGTTGCTATCAGCTGCATAATAAGTACTCGTATGTTTTTTTAACTCATATTTATTTGAAATGTAGTACATAATATTTATGTTATTGTCTTTTTTAAATATTTGGCTCTTCAATGGTAAGTACGTAACACAATTTAATACAGACGCAATTTGGATACCCTATTTCTTAAAAAAATATATCTACTATACGAACTTCATAAAATTATAACAATGATAAATACGTATTAGTATAAAATCAAAAAAGTAACTCTATTATTCAAAAATATTTAACCTATCTGGAAGCGAAATAATGACATTATGGTAAGGCAGTACAGGTCAAATTTAAATGGAATAACCAAAAACTAAGGGGTTTCGCAGTGTCTTCTTCATACGTTCATCATCATCATCATCACAACTCACATATATGTGATATATTTTCATTTAAATTTTATCTGAATTTGAATGGAATGTGTGAGTGAAACTGACTCAGTGGGTTAAAGGTAGAACTGCTTTGTGAATTATGCCCTCGATTGTTACTTTTTAAAATAATTCATTTCTAAGCCCGAGTGCCATCTTCAACCTCACCTTCACTTACCATCAGGTGAGGTTGAGGTCTGACGAGGGCTTTGTATATAAAAAAATCTCTTCAAAACACTTGTAATAAAAATACGTTCATACTTCATACGTTAAAACTTTACACAAACTTGTCAAAGTTGAAAAAACAAAGCTCACTTATAAAGTATGTATATAGTAAGGTGTGACAGTTTAGGTGATTTATTATTTAATAGATAGATAATAATAATAGAAGGGACCGAGGTGTTATGGGAGGCTTTTTGGCTGACCCCCTGTCACTGCAATAGTCTCTCTGCACTATTATAATGCCTCCAAATTTATCAAACGTGATATCAGATGGTTTTATTATCTCTGGTGTTCTGCCTACCCCATACGGGATACAGGCGTGAAGTTATGTATGTATGTAGATAGATACCGTATAAACCACATTAGGGCCGAATCGGCTAAAATTATTTAATGAGCGCCACACTAACTAGAGACCACGCCTATCGTGGCTTTATGACATTTGAAATGGTGTGTTTGTTAACGCTCGTTGACCTCTAAACCTACCAGTTCGATTCAGGAATATTTCTGAATCAAATCTAATATATTTATTGCTATATAGTATGGTACATAAAGATGTTATACATAGAGCAAGCTCGACATACAATGCTGTATGACAGCATGCAATCGGTATTATAATCATAACTAATCCATAAACATTGGTTATTAATTTAACCCACAACCAATACAAGGTTTTTAAAGTATTATTATTACACGAAGTTATCACAATTCAATTAATTCTATATGTGCTATTTTTCTCAAGATATTCATTTATATAATAAAAACATTTTTCACTTAACCGTTCACTAAATGATTTTTTAAATTTGATTTGAGGCAACGATTTAATTTCCTTTGGGACAGCATTATATATTTTGACGCACATAGCGTAGCACTGCCTGTTATAAAGTTCTAGGCGTGGTATTGAGTTATATATACTAAACGATTTCCATGTCGTGTTGCTCTGGTAATGTCCTTAGCTTTAGTGAAATAATGAACATTGCTTACAAGGCTATTTTAATATTTTGTTTGGTTTAAATAAAGATTGGCTGATTCGTCTGAATTTGATAAGTTTGGTTGAGCAAAAGATTACGCGGTCTTTCAACATCTAGATCAATCAATTGAAAGATTTGTTGACCTCTAAATTGTAAACGATGTAAGTAAGATACATGCGCGACAGAAACGGGTGGATTGAGATCATCTGCTCCAGATGTAACCTTGATGTTGACCACGATACTTAAACATTAGGGAGTGATTGAAAGTGAGAGAATTGGATTATCAAATTAAGGAACATTATAATCAACGCTATAAATAAATAAATAAATAAATATTTCTATTACACTCACACAACATTATCTAGCCCAAATTAAGTTTCTTAAAGAACTTGTATTATGGATACTAGATAACTGATATACTTAAGAAATATATAAACATACATATTGAATAAATACATATTTTTTATTAGAATAAACTTAAATAAACATGTAAATATCCATGACTTGACGACTAATATCTGTGTTCATCACACAAATATCCGCCGCCGCCGGGATTCGAACCCAGAACCTCTGGCATAGAAGGCAATGTATGTTACCGCTACACCAGCCGGTCGTCGAAAATCTATATTCATCGAAATATCTTTTATTGGTAACTAATCCCACTTTTGACCTCGGTAATTGAAGATGAGGTTGAAGATGAGGTCGAAGATGACAGCATACGGGTTTTGGAAGGAACTGGCTCTTCTTAAAACATTACCAAAAATATTACCGCTGTAGCGGTGATAGGGGAGCGAGGGGGAATGGCGCTCACCTCTGTAACTCTGTCAAAATGAAAGGTAGCATCTAGCAATATCTCTTGAAGTGCAAAGGGATAGGGCCTCTAAAAGACAGCGATGCAAAGGGTTTGTCAAGTCGCGTCATGTGACAGTGAAGTGCGTTTTTGCGTTTGCAGACGCGATGATGTAATTTTTGATTGGTTGTTTTTATCGGCAAGTCCCCATTTTAAATGGTTGTTTAGTTATTAATATATTTATTTACAATAAAGCCTCATTCTATTTTGTAACAATGCAATCAACTTTTAAATAATCTGCATGTTTTTTTTTTATTTCAACTAATTTACCGAACTGCCGTTTGGGGTAATGCCGCTCACCGGAGCGCCATTACCCCTTAGTGACTATTTTGTATTGCTGCCTATATGCAAAAAACTAAGAAGAAGGTTTCTATAAAGAAATAGCCATAAAACAGCTGTTTTCGATCTTATCATAATAGTTTTTATTTTATATCATAATAATTGAAGTTAATTTGAATTTTAAGTTTCACTATATTGGTGAAATTTAAAAGAAAATGGTCTTCAGTACAAATGGAAATAATTGATGCCTATTTGTGATTTTAAACTTTCCTTTTATTGTATTAGGTTGATCCCATTAATATTTCTTCAATTAAAATGTATATTACTAGTCAAATTCGAAAAAAAAAATATCGAACGTCATTACCCCGTACCATGAGCGGCATTACCCATAGTCGGGGGCAATGCCGCTCAAACTTGTTTTTTTTGAAATGTTTTTCTACAACTAAAAGGTCAAAGATATATGTTTTTGTTGTTTAATTGTTGATTACTCCATAATCAAAGAATTGCTTAGTCTTTATAGTTTTGATTTATCATAAATAATTTTAAAATTACACCATGTTTTCCTTAAGTGAACTCCATTCCCCCTCCTTACCCTACAGGGTTGATTTGTATTCACCGGCCAAATTTTTAGTCTGCGTTACGTAATAAGTATCATTTATAGAAACCATTTTTGCAAAAAAAAAGTATGTATTTTTTTTTACAAGGAACTTAATACATTAAGCAAAGCATGGTCACTTTAAATTACGAATGAATACCATTAAAATAAAAAAAAACTACGCACTACTACAAAAATCAGTGAAATTCGACGTCATAGTAGCTATGTTCATCAACAGAGACTATTAATAAAAAGTTATTGATGCCATATCTTAATTCTTTATACTGGGCGATACAAAAATAAATATGCAGGTATGTTAATATCGTATCATAGAAAATAACATTTAAATTTGGAACTCTTTATTTGAAAGCATAATTACATGAGGAGTGGTCGCTAACCAGGGTATCCCTGAAGGGATCTTACCACTACACTGGGTTCACTTGACTAATCCAAGATTTCCTACACCTTTACTTTTATGATAAGCCTTATACTACACGCTTATCTAGGGCCAGTAGGGATTTCTAAGATAAGGATAGACCCTATGCTGATCAACATTAAGATTCAAAGTTTCGCGTACCTGCAGAACCTACCGAATTCTTCACAGTCCTACAAAATCACCCGTTTACAACATTAGTAGAAATACATTTTTTTTAACTGGGTATCCAAATAACGAAACGTTTCGGTGTATTTTCAAACCCCGTGGTTACGAGAGTCTAAAGTACCAAGCATTCAACTAATAGTGATAATAATACACTAGAAATCCGCTAAAATAGTGTTTTCTTTACGATTATGAATCGCAAAAACTTAAAACAATTTTAAAATTAGTAGAAATTATAAAATAGAAAAACATTAGTAGAAAATATAACCTACATCCTGGCAACCCTGCGAATATTTCCCGCGTCATTACAGACATTGTAAAACACAAAAGCAGTCACAAATATAGCGTAACGCGCGTGCTGTTTGGCTAAACACTCAAGTATTTACGTTACGAACACGTACTTAGGAGTTACTGGTATTTGTCAATGTTACTTTGTATGAATATGAGTGACCTTTCTAAGATTGCTTCTGGTCGGTAAAGAAATTGGTCGTAAGATATCATACTTCTGCTTAATTCCATCGCCAAACAGGTTAGATAGGTTACGAATAGGAAAGTAGGCGGGAATTGCTGCTTAACATCGCAGGCATCGCAGCAGTGCGAGCACAGAACTTTATCGACTCGTATTTTTTTTCGTCTCGCTTTATCGTTCGTATAGTATGGAGTCGGTTGCAAGTTTTTAGCAACATTGTAATTTTTATTTTAGGATACAACAACATATTTACAAACATTCAATATTAACAAGGCACACATTTATTTAAGCTGGCCGTGCGGCAATGGATAGATTTTGTTATAATTATTGCTAACAAACTATCTCCATACTATACGAACATTCGTAACAATACGAGTCGATAAAGTTCTGTGCTCGCACCGCAGGGTCGACAGCTTCTTAAAAATTTAACGAATAGAGGGTTTCGTACAACTATCATGTTTTGTTGTATAGAAACCCCATAAATATTCATTTTATTTTCAACTGCCTTACTTCACAACTATCGTTTCTACGTTCCGTTTCTTAGTTTTTCTTCCCATTTTTAGCTCAGCGGACCGTTCCGTTTTTCACATTGGGTACGGACGGAACCCCTAAATTGGCACTTAATGTGCATCTTTAAAACCATACAATCAAAGAGATAAAAAACGCCGACGAAAACCTTCTTCTGCGACATTTTATCAAAAGGCAATATTACACAAGTAAGTAGATAACTACATAACTCTTTTGACGAAGATATGATAGACATAAACACATAAGCATCGCGTAACCAATATCTACATTGGTACAGTACAAAAAAATGCTTATACATACGGAAAGATTCGCACTGAGCAGACCAACCAGAGCGCAATCCTAACCTAACAATTCCCAATTTCAGACACCCAGCTCTATCTTACCTAAGTAGGTAAATAAAAAACATATGCAGTTGTTTTGAACACTATCAACTGTTCCTTCTGCATGAAAAAAGCATATACAATCGTAAAATATCAATATAGATCCTCTGAAGTTGCAAATAAATCTAAGCGGTGGAGGTTATTTCAAATAAGGCGTATGTAATGCACAAATGTTCGTATGTTCCTTTTATTAAAAAATAAGTTGTATTTGATTGATAAGGAATTCAATGAAAAATCGCCCAAAAGGTAAATGTATATTATACCAGGTGCATTATGTGCGAGTAGTCACTGAGGTAGGTATGTCAGAATCCATTTCGTCACCCCAAGAATTCTGATGTTTAACAATCTTACACTGGGCCAGTAAAATATAAGAAGGTAGGTACTTATATAATATCTATTGTCTAGTAACTGGTAAAACTTGAATTTTGAAGTTTGAATTTGTGTCCATCCTGTTCTTGTATTGAACCGAAATTTTGACCTCTTAGCATTGATATATTTTCGACCTTACGCAGTTGACTCTACTGTCATAACCTAGAAACTACACAATTAAGATTGTACAGTTTCACCCAAAAACTACAAAACCGCCAGATGTTTTCGCTACCGGATTATTACTACACTCTACCAGCCCTCGTTCATAACTTAAGTTGATACAAATGTTAATGCAAGCAGTAATCCTCGTAATCCCGCGCAGGATATTTATGGCGCCAAAAAAATATACAGATCACCTTTTCCTGTTTTTTTTTTTGCGGTTGTTAAATGTGTTTCTGTGTTGCCATTGTTTTCAAGTTTTTTTTTAAGAATTATGATCGTTAGAGATTTATTTATTTCAAGGCATAATAACAAATTGCAAACACTTTTAGTCAATAAAATTAAACTAAAGTTAGAAAATTACATTTCTGGTTTACAATTCAATTATAATCATGCACAAATAATATAGAAGACATTTAATATTAGGCTAGTAAACAATATTTAAGAAAAAAAAAAAACAAAGAACAAAAATTAGTAACTTATAAATTATTTTTCAATATTTTGTTTTTAAAAGAGGGTAATGAATCATTAAACAAATAAATATCATCACTTAAACTATTGTATAATCGACACATTCTGTAAAGGGGATTGTTGAAAGATACATGGTTGTTTGTTGGTTTTGGGTAAGTTAAATAGTTTTTGATGTCTCACTGATGTCATAGGGACTCTAAAAAAATGTGAATAATGTTTCCATCAATGTGATTATTTACAATTTTATATAAATTAACTAGAGGTGCTCTCGACCGCCGTGAACATAAAGAGACCAGGTGGAAATGTTGTAATCTATCATTTGACGACCGGCTGGTGTAGCGGTAACATACATTGCCTTCTATGCCAGAGGTCCTGGGTTCGAATCCCGGCGGCGGCGGATAATTTGTGTGATGAACACAGATATTAGTCGTCAAGTCATGGATATCTATATGTTTATTTAAGTTTATTCTAATAAAAAATATGTATTTATTTAATATGTATGTTTATACATTTCTCAAGTATATCACTTATCTAGTATCCATAACACAAGTTCTTTGAGAAACTTAATTTGGGCTAGATAATGTTGTGTGAGTGTCAGAAATATTTATTTATTTATCAATATATATAAAACTGTTCCGTTACTGACTGAGTGACTGAGGTACTGAGTGACTGAGTGACTGACAGACAACGTACAGCCGTAACTACTGGGCGTAGAGAGCTGAAATTTGGTACATACATTTTTTAGGGGATGTAGGGGTGCACTAAGGAAGGAATTCCCGAAATTCCCACGGGAACGGGAATAATTGGACTTTTTAGTTTGTATGAAAAATCTTATTCCTTGAGTGTACGGATGTGATACTTGGCATGAAGGTTCTTCAAAGAGTGACTGGTTGTGCTACGAAAAAAAATCTCAAAATTCACACGGGCACGGGAAATATATGATTTTTAGTTTGTATGAAAAAAACTAATTCCTTGAGTGCATGGGTGTGATACTTGGTATAAAGGTTCTTTCAGTGGGTGTCTGGTTGTATAGTTTCTGAAATTTCCACGAGAAGGGTAGTTAAGCGCATACGAAGTTGCGGGATAAAGCTAGTTATTTATATTCTGGAAGAGCCATTCTTTGCTTAGTTCTAGTACAATGGTAACGGACAAACTTCACCTGAACGGATTCCATGACCTTCGTTTTGAAGTAGAGTAATGCTACTGCGTTCTACAGGGTTAATATTTAATTAGCGATTCACCTCTTGCCGGCAGCCTCTCTACATCAATCCCAACAACATTTGTTCTACGATTTTTTAAAAATCTAAATTAAAAACAAATAAATATTTGCTCTATACTCTACATTTTGTAAGAAGTACCTATTATTATTATGAAGCGATATTTTACTGCGCAAGGTGCGTGGCATACCTACGCTCAGTGTAAATTTGACGACCGGCTGGTGTAGAGGTAACATACATTGCCTTCTATGCCAGTGGTCCTGGGTTCGAATCCCGGCGGCGGAGGATATTTGTGCGATTAACACACAGACATTATCGTCAAGTCATGGATGTTTATATGTTTATTTAAGTTATTCTTATAAAAAATATGTATTTATTCAATATGTATATTTATATATTTCTTAAGTACCTATATCAGCTATCTAGTATCCATAACACAAGTTCTTTAAGAAACTTAATTTGGGCTAGATAATGTTGTGTGAGTGTCAGAAATATTTATTATTTAGATTTATTATTATTAAATAGAGTAACTCCTCTAAACCGAGGCAATAATATTTTTTTTTTGTGGGAAAACTAAAATTTTAAAACCATTAATTTTAACAAAGTTGTAGAACAAATGTTGTTGGCATTGATGAGGAGAGGCAGCCTGCAAGAGGTGTTGTGCTAATTAAAATGAACCCTGTATAAATAATACAACATACAATACAAATATTTACATAGCTTGTATTTGGCTATCTTGTATTGTTTAACAACAAATAAGTTAGTTCCAAATATTTTTTATTACGTAAGTACACTTTATGCAATTCATATTATATAAAAAAAAAATTATCGACCAATATCTCTCAAGGTTCGCTCAACAGCTGTAACGTTAGACCGCAAAGTAAAATAATTAATATAGGCAGGTGATCCAAGCCAGTTCATAAAACTTTATGTCCCCCCCTAACCTAGCTGGGACTTTAACCAGGGGGAGTTTACTAATTTATTAGCCAATGCTGTCGATGGCAGCCGGAGCCAAAGTGGGACAAATCTATACGTATGAATGAGAAACCTTTAAAGTACTTTGCTTTGACGTAAGTCTATATTATGTCAATCTTCTCAAAAGTGACAATCAAAGACAAACAATCATCCATCGCCAACGACTGACTGACGCCATTTGTAAAAACGGTTCATTGCGTTAACTGCGTAATTTCAGCAACCCATTTTTAATTTGAAAACCTGTAAAATTTTTGATTTGAAAATCTGTAAGCTGTGTGTTTTTACGGAAGTGCTATTTGTTCAGTGCGAAATTGACACTTTATATTGTGATAGTGACACTAAATACTTTGTAATTGTTTGTTTGTTTATTTGCGAAATTAAAGCTTTTGTGCAGTAGTTTTAAGATAATGGTTGGAAAATAAATTTATAAACACCTATGAATTTTTATTTAATATACACAATTTTAATGTCAAAAAAAAAATTATACATTAAGTTCCTATCTTAGAGTAATAGACTGCAAAGATTACTACTGTGTAAAGTGGATCTATTAATACACTGAAAAGTTGCGGATGGCATTAACTGAAGCGCTAGTGAGCTGTATGTATGCATTTACGAAGTATGAAGTAATCGTTCTTCTCTCATAAGAGAGTATATTGTTCCATGACTCTAACACAGGACCATCAATACTGCAGACGAAAACTCAACCAATAAGCCACGGACACCGTCAGATAATAATCCAACTGTTACAATCAATTCGTCACAGATTATAATGCAAAACAAATTAGTGAAACGCACAATACTTTACCGCCTGTTCCTATAGAAAACAATAGGGTGACATCAAAAAGAATGGTCAACAGTGTCCCTTTCATAGCATTTGTCTTGTCCCGCGATATGAACAATTTGACGTCTTCCTACATTGCCATAAGAAAAAGCGCGGGAGAACGTTTATGAATGGAACTGAGTAAACCATAGACAATTACGCACCGTTGTTTTTTTGACGTTGTAGTGCGAAATTGTAAATGTTTTTGTCTATGCTGCACTTGCGTGGGAATGGTTTAAGGTATTTGTTTTGAAGTTTAACAAACGATGAATTTTACAGAGATGAAGCTATTGGTCTTATAAGCGTAAGTGAGTAAAGGTATTTTCTTTCATTAAGGCTCCTTTAGCATCTATGTTAACACTGTTTGCCTCAAATGGCAAAGGTTAGGAGTTCGATACACGTACAGTGATCATGTTTTATTACATGAGTCTATTTAATTTACTTGAGTTTCTGCATTGCATCCTACAAACCCTAGATGTAAGTATCTTGATAGAAAATTGAGACATAGACACGGTGGAACGCATTCAGGAGCCATCTGGGTTTCATTCCTACTTAGACCCTTTAATCGAAATTAATATCAGGTCAAATGGTCTCGGTCACCAACAATAAATACATACATACATACATAACTTCACGCCTGTATCCTTAATGGGGCAGGCAGAACATCAGAGACCATAAAACCGTCCGATGTCACGTTTGACAAATTTGGGGGTATTATTTTGATGGAGAGAGACTATTGCAGTGTCATAAAGTCAGCCTTTCGCGCACAAAAACGCCAATAAAACCTCCGTCCCTTTACTGTCTTTTACAGTATGCCCGGGAAGAGAAGCAGCTGGCACATTCTATGTTTTTCTTTCACTCCCAGTCCAGCGTGGAAACACCTAGCATCCTAATAAATACACTTTTTAAAAAATCCAAAAAGTAATTGAATAAGAAATCTTGTACCTACTGAGTATTAAAGAACAGTTCTTCTTAATCAAATGCAAACGTAAACAACACAACTATCTTGAATATAGAATGACCGCACCGCAAAATCTCGTTCCCAGGCTTTAATGCAATTTGTTGAATGATTACTCGTCAATAGCTCCACAGGTTCCTCGTAGTACTATGACTATTTAAAAATAAATAGAAAAAAAAAAAAAAAAAACAAAAAAAAGTTGAATACAAATCAGCTAACCCTGCCACAGACACGTGCGAACTCCCTGGCCACCTTTATTCACAACCATGCAGCTTCATTTTCAATTTCATCTCCTCCAAGTATAAAAAGTTTAATTGTTAAAAATTATACTAACTTATATTTAAATTTTCAAATTAAACTGAGTTTCACAACTAAAATACAGGTTTTATTTAATGATTAAAATTATGCTTTTTCCTAAAAACGCAATACGAATGTCCAGCAATGTTGTGAATAAGATGCAAGGGTGTCTTTAGTTTCGGCGTGAAACAAAGACTCTATAGCACTGTCCCTTTGCTTTACAACGCAAATACAAAAAAAAAACAATTGGGCGCGAAATTTATTGACTTATCATACTGGCTGGTTTCCCACGACTTTTTTTTTCTTCTTTTTTTTCTTAATTGTGATTACGGATAAGGTTTAAAGGGGTTTAGTTGTAATCCTTTTCAGATGGTTTGTTGAGTAATCATAAGGCACGGATTACGCATTTGAGGTAATTGAATGATTGTTTATGAAAAGCATCTGTATTGGATTAGGAAGAAACCTTGTTCCGGTTTTTTTTTCACCTTTCAGATAATTGTTGGATTTTTACTCTTTAGCAAATTATATGAATTTGCTAGCATATTGCCACTAAGAGATCTTTTACTTAAGTATTACATAAATATGGTTCTTATTTAGCACACCTGCGTTTTAACTAGAATTACATAAAAGGTATTTAAATAAAAGTTTTGATTATACAGAATGACGATGAGGATGAATGATGAATATAAAACTGATCCAATGACTCTAGATCTAAACAAATATTCCATTTCTACATATTTACAATAAACTATTTAACATGCCATCCCTTATCTGGTGTAACTAAACCCGAGTTAGAGCTCAATAACGGACGTATTCAGTAAAACCTATTAACAAAATAAATCTTAAATAAAAACTTAAAACAATCACAATCTAAAATTAACAGATACACGCATAATTTACTACACTACCCTACAACCCCTCATAAATTTAACAAACACTTAGATATATTGTCACAGCACCGCTCGAGTTCACCCCTTAAAACAATATGTTTGATCCCTGAATGACGCATGAGGACCACCACGCACGGAACCCGGATCCTTTAGATTATAACGCACGTGTACTCGTTTTTTTTGTTTTTAACAGTTGGCAGCACAGGGGTATAGGTAACGTTTATAAAATGTTATTAGTTTAAGGTTTGAGTTGATTTGAATTTGGAATGTTTTTTAAAATTTGAACTTGAAGAAACTTTTTGAAAAGAGAACAAGCTTCTTTGATTCTTCAGCTTCATTGCTTTTTGTATAATGGTTTGAATATATTTCAAGCTGGCTGTTCGAAATTTGATTTTGTTTCAAATTCGAAGCTCGTTAGCAGTTTGTTATATGACTACAATTATAGGTTTATGGTCTCTAAATTTACTAAAAGAGGTTTACTTAAGAGCCTGCGTCATATGACGTTGATAGAAATTTTGTGAAAATAGTTTGCGAAACAAGGTTTTGTCAATCTGGGTGACTATAGGTATTATTACTTACTTCCGCTGTGTAATATCCATAACACAAGTTTACTTTGAGGGCACATAGAGTCACTTCGGCAGATTTATTGCTTTATATTCAACAATTACTTAATTTCCGACAGTCATATAACCAGCTGGGTAATTACAATCTGTTGAATAAATAACAAAAATATTTCCATCACTTTTCATACAATCATCATTCCAATTCATTCGTTCACAGATGAATTGATAGGGCATAAAACGGTTTGTGTCCATGCATCTACTGAGCGAATTAAGCATTATTTTATTACGAGGCGGGCTTTGTATTATAGATCTTTTGACACGGTGTTAAATATGTATGGTTTATTTGGTTTATGAATAGAGATGGACTGATAGTCGACAAGGACTTATGGATGAAAGGTGTGTGAGTTGAGGACGTTGCTGGATATATTTGTCGCAATGTTTAGTTTGTATTTATTGAATATTTTGCAAAATTTTATTGGACCGAACGGCCTGAAGAACCTTTGTCCAGCATTGGAATGATAATGATAATTATTATCTCCTATTTGAATGATGATTACTAAAATGTTATAAAAGACGTTTTAGATTTAAAAAAAAATCTAAAATTTCAAAATTCTCAGCCTACCATGCATTTACATACTTGAAGCATGCAAATTCGTCAGAACACATCCCAAATTGTATAAAAAGCTCGACAAAGTGGTAAGTAAATACGTCCCTACCGGAAAAATACATTATTACAACCAATGTCCCATTTAAAAATACATTCATCTGGTCCTCTGTCTGTGATTATAAAACTATTTTCTTCAAACTATGCTTTAATTTCATCAAAATCACACTAAAAACTAAGTACAAAGCGAGTCTTTAATGCTCTAGAGCAATTAAAATTTATGAAATTTCATTATTGCATAGTTTTTTTTTAATCGCACCAAAAGATGCCAATCTCAATGGATTAGCTCTATTCAGCCAGCCGATATCAATACTTTTTTTTTACATACGTATTATTCGTTTCTATCCTACTTGTTCCAAATTTAAAAAATGATTGCTGCTAACTCTGATTTAAAAATGAAAGAAATTTTAAAAAGTGATTTGGCGGGAACTTTCTTAATTAAACTTCTATTTTAACTGTTTGATATGAGTTTCTTTTTTCTACTATTCCTAAAGGTAATAGTTGAAAGAAAAGCAGATTAAGTACCTCGCCTTAAGTAATTTATATTGCCCGCGAGCCTGTTAGATTAGCCTAAATCAGGCACTGGATGCAATAATAAATTACTTTGTGCTCGAGGCAATAATCCTTTATTAATCATTTACCGGAATATATCAAACACGAAACAAATGACAAAAGATTCACGCTCTTACTAAAACTACTCCTAATAAAACAAAAAATTAAACGACCAATGAATACTTGATTGACAAATTTAAATGAATTAGACATAAATAGGTATAAGTGAATTGACGAATAACTTTTGTATCTAAATAATAATTCGAATTTAAAATGACTTCAAATGTCCTCTCCTGCATTGCAATACCTAAATTAGGTGCATAATTTTACTAACTATTATTGTAAATTTACCTGCAAAGTCACCTGTAAAATTATGTTTGCAATAAAGTATTGAGTAAATAATAAACGAATTCAGAGCATTAAAAAAACCTACTAGACGTCAACACTTTGGCCGACTAATAATGTCATCCACGTAAACATTCTCCGAAATCATACATTTTGTTTTAAAACTTTGAAATTTTCAATGAAGTACTCAACCGATTTCGATGAAATTTATATGAGACCAACTATGAAATATCTTCTATCATATGAATCAAGAATTTTAAAAATCGATTTATAATTGTCCGAAATATCGTGTAACAAAGACACAAAAAAAACATACAGACTAATTGAGAACCTCCTCCTTTTGGAAGTCGGTTGAAAACAGTAGCCAGCAGGTAATTTGGAAGATATAGCTACACTTTGATGAGGCTTTTACTTTGAGGCTTTGAGAATGGTTGAAGGGGCACGATAAATTTTATCGGTCTTAATTTTATATGGTCGGCGGTCACCCATCCTTGTAGCGAGACCGTGTCGTACGTTTAATTGGTTTATTTAAAAAATATCATCATCAATATACATCAAACTGTTCCGTTACTGACTGAGTGACTGACAGACAACGTACAGCCGTAACTACTGGGCGTAGAGAGCTGAAATTTGTAACATAACATTCTTTAGGGGATGTAGGAAGAAATTCTCGAAATTCCCACGGAAACGGGAAATATAGGACTTTTCAGTTTGTATGAAAAATCTTATTCCTTGAGTGCACCGATGTGAAACTTGGTGTAAAGGTTTTTCAATGTATTCTGGTTGTGTTATGAAAGGAATTCCCGAAATTCCCACGGGAACGGGAAATATACGATGTTTTAGTTTGTATGAAAAATCTTATTCCTCGAGTGCAGGGATGTGATACTTGGTATAAAGGTTTCTCAATAAGTATCTGTTTGTATTATGAAAGGAATTCCTGAAATTCCCACGGGGTGAGGAAAAATAAGACTTTTATGTTTATGCGCGTACGAAGTTGCGGGAAAAAGCTCGTATGTTTATAAACAGATTACTTTATTAACACATCGGTTACATATAGTACGCTTTATTTTTTATGTATTTTTTACACAAATCCATCATGATGGCATTTCTTTGAAATATCCGTTTGAAATTGTAAGTTAGTGTTATGTGTGTGTTTTTTTTAACGAGCCAATTTTCATAAATCATATTTTTGTCTTTACACATCGGTTTGTTATATGTTAAATATTTGTGAATATTTTTTTACAAAACATGTGCATGTTATTACTGTGTTTATAATCGTTCAAAAAAGCCTATATGTCGTTCTTTGCTTTAACCTGCTCTATACCACGTTAGTTTATACATACATACATACATAACGTCACGCCTGTATCCCTTATGGGGTAGGCAGAACACCAGATGTTACAAGACCATCTGATGTCACGTTTGACAAATGAGGTATTATAAAGATGGAGGGAGACTATTGTAGTCACAGGGGGTCAGCCTATTGCCCACAAAAACACCTTTAAAACCTCTATCCCTTAACTGACTTTTACAGTATGCCCGGGAAGAGAAGCAGCTGGCACATTCTACGTTTTTCCCTCGCTTCCAGTCCAGCATGGAAGCGAGGTTAGTTTATAATCTATAACATAAGCTATATGCTTACATAAGTGTTGATGGCGCTGTGGCTGTGGTACATTATGTCAAATATTTTAATTATGTAAAATTTGTTTTGGAAAATCACTGTTCTAACTGGAATTGAACTGTTAAGGAATATATCGTAGGAGGCAGTTCTTCATTGTCGCTTACATCTACTTTTTTACTGAGGATAGATAGGTTTTTACATTAGTATAGATATAGTATCTACGTCGTCGTGGCGCCGTGGTTACTGTGTGTATCATACGATATCACAGGCTAAGCAACGTTCGGCGCGGTCGGTACTTGGATGGGTGACCGCCGACCATTCATATCTCACGACGACTTCTGTGCTTCGGAGGGCACGTTAAGCAGTCGGTCCCGGATGCTGTAATCGTTAGGGTTTGTCAGAAGCCATCTAGGCGCCCTGAAAATTCTGTCATCCACCACCCAGCACTAGGCCAGCTTGGTGGATTATGGCCTATACCTCCTCTTCACCCAGGGAAGAGACTCATGCCCTGCAGTGGGCTCATTACAAAGAGTTGTGATGATGATGATGATGATGATGATGATGAGAGTATATTCAGATTTTGAATGTAGAGTTAATAGCTGTACTTGATTAAGAAATTGATAAAACATGTAATTTATAATAAAACCAGCATTCGAGTCGCTCAACATGTCGACAGTTTTGTTTTACTAAATATGCAAAACCATTACATAGATATCATATTATGTCAATCGGTCTTCAAAATTGACAAAGGACCCGCGATAAAACTATTACTAACCGTTATGTAACAATATTATCAGGTTACACAATGAAAATATTGATGTCTTCTATCGAATCTGTCAAAAATGCAATACGGGCCCTATTGTGCGTCGAGCCCGTAGTAAACTATTGTTGTACCTGTCATAGTGTTTTTTTTTTTTCGGAAATGGACATAGGAAGCAGAGGTGTTATGAGTTCTGCAATCTTCAGCCAGTGTTGTTTTGAACCTGTTCGTGTAAGGTGCAAATCTTAGTTTTTTTTTTATTGAAATTGGAACGTGTTTTTTTTTTAATTTAATTTATAATGAAATATCCGTGTAAGAAGGTTTTTGGCAAATACTCAGAGTTCGAGATGGAAACAGACTTTTGTAAGTGCAATTTTTTTTATTATTTTTTTATAGCATCGAATCGATAAAAATGTTTGCAAGTAAACTTTTTTAACTGTAAACAAAAATAATATCAAGTAGCCATGATACCTATAGTGACTTAAGACAGTAATACATTATCCTACCTGTTATATTAAAATAAATTTTGCCAGTATACATAAACAGTAGGTACCTAGTTTTATTTTAAGTTAGGTACAATCTTTATTCTTTCTGAATAATATTTTACTAAATATAAATGTCTAATTAAAAAAAAAACAAGAACTCTTATGACATTCAAAAATACCTATTAACTTTTAATTTACTTTACCACGAATTCCATTGTATTGCCAGCAATTCGATAGTTTATTGCCAGTTACAACTATAAATGGCTGCCATATGTCGTATTTATTGTCGCACGGTTTTAGCCAATCCTATTTGGGAGGGGGAATATTTTTCTTTTTCATATTTCGAATTCCTGTAAGCCGGGAAGGTTATTTGTAAGTATTAAGGTTGCCAGTAACTTGAATAATTCATAGTGTTGTTGTTTTGCCGCCAGATTTTTTTCTTTTTTTTTCGTCGGCACAGAAAAGAGTAAACGTAGGGTTTTGAAGAGTCATGTTCTGACGTCGACGTAAATATGCATGTTGTGTCATTAGTGGTGCATATGTTAATTATTTGCGCATAATTTAAATAATTTTGTTTCGGGTTTATATTTTTATTTTGGTTTGTAGGCGGGGTTTTGTTGTTGGAAATGAAAGCTAGTTGTTTTTTTAGAAAAATGTTTAATTTATTTTCAATAGTTTTCAAAAAGGTTTTAAATTTGCTTTTGTTTTATTTATTTGCATATTTGGCACCCGATCATTTTGCCAAGTATAAACGGATTTTAATGTAACTTTTTAAATTTTGTTTTTAAGCTGTTAGGTACCTACTTGAATATTTATTTCACATAAACTTCATCAAAATCGATACAGCGCTTTTCTAAAAAATATTAATAAATACAAAAAACATATAAGTAATTACATATCTGGATAAAGACTTGTAAATGAGAGAAAATGATTTTATTATTAACGAGACTGTAAAGAGTTTAAAACTTAATGAGAGTGCACAACTTTTAAGTAACTCATTTGTAGCTTTCAAACTAAGCTAGAGTTATTAAGACGTATAACTTATTTATTTATTCTTCATTGTACACATGGAGTAAGAAACAATTTGAATACTTAACAATGTTATAGGTACTTATCATCTATAGACGATCTCTACCAGGCAACCTCGCGATAAGAGAATAAAACCAGAATAGAGTGTACCAGCAGTGCGATCACAGAACTTTATCGAATCGTATATTAACGAATGTTTACGAATGCTCGTATAGTATGGAGTCGGTTGCAAGTTTTGAGTAACATTGTAATTTTTTATTTTATAGATATTTATGAGTACAACATGTTGTACACACATTTATTTAAGCTGGCCTTGCGGCAATGGATAGATTTCAATTTTTTTCTTAAAAACCATCTCCATACTATACGAATATTCGTTAACAAACGATTCGATAAAGTTCTGTGCTCGCACTGCAGAATTGTTAAGTATGTGAAACGCTTGTAGGGTCGTCTATGAATAGCCCTTCTGCCCTGAATGAGTCGTAAAGGGCGACTAATTTAACTGCCCTATACTTAGTAAGGGAACCTTAGGAAGGGGACTACATGGCTAGCAAATAGCCTTCATAATTGTATTAGCCTTAAGTTTTTACATGTTGAAGGTCTTCAGAGACTGGTAATTCATTCAGAGTCTCCTGGTACATACCTACAGATTTAGATCCAGTATTAAACGTAGAATGTAGGGACCAGGTGTAGTCCAAAAGGGGGGTGAGAAGGGATAACCCCCAAAATCATGAAAAGATGAACCCCTTAAAAAACAAGAACTTAGAAAAAGATAATTTTGATTAAAAATTTAGTTGTGACCCCCCCAAAACTTCAAAATAAATAATAATTAATAAAAATCATATTTAACCGCGTCAAACGGTGCGCAAATCTTTGCAAGCTGATGTAATCAGATCTCAATTGCATACATACATAACTTCACGCCTGTATCCCTTATGGGGTAGGCAGAACTCCAGATGATATCAGACCATCTTATGTCACGTTTGACTTTGGAGGTATAATAACGATGGATAGAGACTATTGCAGTGACAGGGTATCAGCCTATCGCCGACAAAATGCCAATAAAACCCCTGTCCCGTAACTGACTTTTACAGTATGCCCGGAAAGAGAAGCAGCTGGTATATTCTATGTTTTCTTTTTCGCTCCCAGTCCAGATCTTAATTTAGGTAAATAAATTGTCAAAATTTTAATTAAAGAATGTCGAAATCAAATAAAAAATACACAAACAGTTATTAAATTCAATTTCAATCTATAATAAATATTCATGTACTGAGTAGTAGCTCTTGTCTTACAAAAAAAATAATTAATTAATTTTAAATTTCCTGAATGTCATGTTTATAATTAGGTTTCCGTCTGCACCTCGCCTGGTAGGGACCAGTTGCTTCTCTTCCAGGGCTTATTGTAAAAGTAAGTTAAGAGACAGAGGTTTTATTGTCGTTTTTGTAGGCGGTAGGCTGACCCCCTGACACTGCAGTCTATCCACATCATTATAATACCTCCAAATTTGTCAAACCTGACCACCGAAAACTCCTGAGAAATGCCATCGGAATTACTTAGTATACTTTTCTTAAATACGCTTATCTTAGCGTATTACGCTATTCTTTTCTTTACATTATATTGCTAACGTAGCGTTTTTTCAGATCAAAAAGATTAAGTATTTAAAAATACGATGCTCACTTTAATAGATATTAACAGTTTCTGTAATTAAAAGCAATACCACTAGATGGAGCTTCGTGCGTTAGCAATATAACGTAAAGAATAAACTATACCCTGTCAAATACTTAAATCAACTCAGTAAACTGACAGTTCCAAATGTCAAATTAAAAAAATAATGATACCAGTTAAAAACTTCGTAGTGTAAGTACTTACTGAATGAGAATAATTGAAAATGTTCGAGTCTTTGTCATTCGTTTTGCATCAAATTTGAAAGAAATTTATAAATAGGTAATTGAATTTGAAGTGTGTAGGTACTTTATCTTCAAAGTTTATTTAATGAAAATAAATAATTACCAAACATACCAAGTGCTTTAAAAAGGTTACAGTAGAAGTAAAATCGACTTGATAAGTTCTTAATTTTTAAATTCCTTTTGCCATTAAAAATTAATATTCGAGAATAGTTGCCTAAGAAATGTCTTGTGAGTCAAAATATATTTTTCCATATATTGCGATATTATTATCAAAAAATAATTACAGTCATTCACTTAATCCACTCACTATTTATTTTTTTCCCTAAAGTGGGCACACTGGAACTATTACTTTACTGCGTTGAATTATTTTCCAGGGTATAAGTAATTTCGATGCATCGTCCAGACTCCGGTAACTCATTTGGTAGAAAACCCGCCCGACAATCAAGACACCCAAGTTCGAGTACTGGTTTTGTGATTTCATTTAGACTATTTTTCAGTTATTTAAGAATAATTGAGCACTATTAAATGGAAAAACTTAAAAATATTTCACAAATACACAAAATTTTTTTTTCTCTCTTTTTAAAGACTATTTCTAATACAAATAATAATAATAAATTTTAATTTTTGATCCATGATCCAAACAAAAGGGTTACTTACAAACTATGTAAGTTCCAAACTACATATATACAAACATTACCTACTTACTTTATATTATTTCCATGCAAGTGTTTATTCTTCCAATGTTTTATCATTGGGCAATCCACCTCATCTTGCAGTGTCCGTAAAATATGCTTAATATTGTATTTAATTTTTGTCCAACAGCAAGCCGCCAAGAAAAAGTGCGGCAGCAGCCCTACGACGCTGCAGCCATCATGAAAGAGAAGAGCAAAAACGCGGCCAGGTCGCGGCGAGAGAAAGAGAACGCGGAGTTTCTGGAGCTGGCAAAACTCCTGCCGCTGCCCTCAGCCATCACCTCGCAGCTGGACAAGGCGTCTGTCATTAGACTCACCACCAGCTATTTGAAGATGCGCCAGGTGTTTCCAGATGGTATGGGTTTTTAATTTATTGATAGTAATTAATTCTGTATGAATGGTTTTCATACCTAAGAAATGAGAAGTAGGGCCTACATGCCCCCCAAAGTAAGCATAGCTCGTTTTATGGGATACCATGTAGCGAACTAGGGGGGAACCTAGGATATTTAAAATACAATAGGTAATAGATAAACACCCAGACACGGAACAATTTTTTTTCTTGTTCCCTGCGGGAATCGAACCCGCATCCACTGGCGTCTGAGGCAGACAGGTTTACCCCATCGCCAAAGTGGTCGTCAAAGAGTCGGGTTAGAATAAGTCGATTTAGTTAACGCATAATTAATGCGGCTAATACGAGTGAGCTTAAGTGGTAAGCTTTTTGACACTCCATGATTCGTCTGGCTAGCGAACACCCTTCATATAAAGTTTCGGCAGAGACGTGTGATGTTGTTCCAAGAAGAGCTTTTTTCTTTCTTATTACGGCTTTTACTCATACAATACTTTGATCCCTGAAGAAGCACTCCATCAGAGTCCAAAACTAATCGGATACATCTGACAATAACGTGCGTGTAAAAGGCTCTTAATAATTAATTTATTCTATCCATCTATTAGCCAGAAGACATCGACTGCTAGACAAAGGCTCCAAGATTTTTCGCACCGATCAGTCCTGCGAAAACCAACCTCCAGAGTTTACTGTTTACCATCTAAATCATCGGCCATTTTATTAAATCAGTGTTAATAATGGTTCGTGAAACCTTTGATACGAAACACATGTGTAATACAAAACAGATTCAATTCTTCTTCCAGCGTATTTTCAAAAAACACCCCAATACCCAACCATTTCTCCTTTCACCAGGTCTAGGAGACGCTTGGGGAGCGGCTCCACCTCCTCCAGAACCTCACGAGCAGTCTATCAGAGAACTTGGATCACATCTGCTGCAGACCCTGGATGGATTCATCTTTGTAGTAGCTCCGGATGGCAAGATCATGTATATAAGTGAAACGGCGTCTGTTCATTTGGGGTTAAGTCAGGTTAGTTCAATATTGAATAAGTATCCATTGTTAGTACCTATACCTAAGTGAGATGATGAAGTCTTGCTTGTGTATGTGTTTGTTGTAAATCTTGGTACAGGAAAATGACTTGAATTGTCATAGATTACAGTTTGTAATTGTGAAACACCTTATTAGGTCGATTCGAAACACAATGGGTTATATGATACTGGTTATTTTTATCTAGCGCCATCTATAATAAATAATCCCCTGACAATCACACCAACTACATGGGCCCAAAGTAAGCATAGGTTTTGTTATGGGAAACCATGTAGCGAACTAGGGGGGAACCTAGAATATAAATACATAAATAGATTAACACCCAGATACGGAACATTTTTTTTCTTGTTCCGTGCGGGAATCGAACCCGCAACCACTAGCGTCTGAGGCAGACCAGGCGCGGTCCCAGACTGAAATTTTGGGGGGGGTCACAAATGAATTTTGGGGGGGGTCACGACAATATTTTGTATCAGAAGTATCTTTTTCTTCCTCCTTCTCTTTTAAGGGGTTCATCTTTTCATGATTTTGGGGGGGGGGCATGTCCCCTGTGACCCCCCCCCCCCTGGGACCGCGCCTAAGGCAGACAGGTTTACCCCATCGCCAAAGTGGTCGTTTCTAGTTCTAAACTAAGCAGAAACTAGGCGAATCAGAAATGGCGACGAATCTTAGCTACCTTCGCTTGGTGGTAAAAACCTTCAGGGTCTGGCTAGCGGCCACTCTTAAAGTCTGCTATCAGATATCAGGGCGAGCATTTGTTCCGGCAATGTTCTACCTCCTTCATAAGCCCGTTGGAACTTGGGCCTCACCTTCACTTGCCATCAGGGTTTAGTAACCGATGTAAAAAGCTTAGCTTTTAGAAGCTAGTTTTGGGCTTTATATCTAATAATTTTAAGGTTTTTTTTTGTATGAAATCAATATATATAAAACTGTTCCGTTACTGACTGAGTGACTGAGGTACTGAGTGACTGAGTGATTGACAGACAACGTACAGCCGTAACTACTGGGCGTAGAGAGCTGAAATTTGGAACATACATTCTTTAGGGGATGTAGGGGTGCACTAGGGAAGGAATTCCCGAAATTCCAACGGGAACGGGAAATATAGGACTTTTTAGTTTGTATGAAAAATCTTACTCCTTGATTGCACCGATGTGAAACTTGGTGTGAAGGTTTTTCAATGTGTGTCTGGTTGTGTTATGAAAGGATTTCCCGAAATTCCCACGGGAACGAGTAATATATGATGTTTTAGTTTTTATGAAAAAATCCCATCCCTTAAGTTCACGGATGTCATACTTGATATAAAGGTTCCTCAATAAGTGTCTGTTTGTATTATGGAAGGAATTCCCGAAATTCCCACGGGAAGGGGTTGGACTTTTTAGTTTGTATGAAAAATCTTATTCCTTGAGTGTACGGATGTGATACCTACTTGGCATGAAGGTTCTTCGAAGAGTGACTGGTTGTGCTACAAAAAAAATTCCCAAAATTCCCACGGGCACGGGAAATATATGATTTTTAGTTTTTATGAAAAAACTTATTCCTTGAGTGCATGGGCGTGATACTTGGTATAAAGGTTCTTTCAGTGGGTGTCTGGTTGTATAGTTTCTGAAATTTCCACGAGAAGGGTAGTTAAGCGCATACGAAGTTGCGGGATAAAGCTAGTTTAGGATAAGACAATTCAAATCAACTATTATAGGGACTGGTTCTTTGGTTGTAGCACACCATTGTTTCTTTAATTCTATGGTCAGGTGAAACCTGCTACTATATCTTGGATTTTTTTAAGTTAACTTTTGGGGGGGATAACATCGCGTTACTAAATGCTCATAACTGGCACTGGCTGGGCAGTGGCTGCATTTTCTTGGCGTTATTTCCAAGTTTTCTCTTCTATCAGCAGTCCCTATAACTGCCAATACTTATAATTTTTATTTTCCTTACTATCCTTATCTAATAATCCTATATCAACAGGTAGAATTAACCGGCAACTCCATCTACGAATACATCCACCAAGCTGACCATGAGGAGATGAGCGCGGTGCTCAGTATACAGCATCCTCACTCTTATCTTGGACATCAAACGCCTAATCTAGGGTAAGTATTAGAACAAATTCCAAGTATAGGGTTGTCAACCATACTGATTTTAACAGTATTATACTGTTTTCAATACATTATAGTGTTTACTGTTGAACAAAAATAAAGTATACAAAATACTGTTTTCAGCATAAAAAGCTAACCACTTTATGTGCTAGACATAAATTAATAATTTGTGCAAGGAACTCTAAAAATATGCGTTTAAAACATTAAATGAATTGAATACTGTTTATTTTTCCAAAATTGTGTTTGATATTCTTTTCAGACTCAAATATACTTTATTTCTAGAAAAAAAGTTGGCAACCCTATGTGTACCTAAAGTCAAGCTTGCAGATTCATAGGTTATAAAGTTTATTTTTTCGCTTGCAAATCGATCTGACAATTTCCATTTCAAAACTTTTATGAATTTCCTCGCCTAGGTGACCAAATCTAAGTTGATACACCACTTTTTTGGCCAACTGTACAAAAACTAAGTTCTGCGGCGTTCGCAGTTAAGAAAATTTTCATTCGTCGTTCATTGACTGATTTTTGTTAAGCGAAAAGGTATATTTTAGTTATGTTTATAGCAAAATGGGGCAATCGCAGATATACAGAAAAGGGATATTCGTGAAAAATTGTTGATTTTTTTGAAAAAAAGACATAAAAAATAAAGTATTAAGAAAAAAACAAACGTCGAGTGAGTACTTAGTTCTCATGTTCACTTTCCATCTGGTGTCATGGAAGGCGTATTTATCTTTACAGTGTGAAATTTTAAAAATTAATTAATGATCTTATATTATAGTAGGGGAGAACGGGTATGCTTTTTTCACGGGTTAGTTGTCACAACTGTCATAAAATAAAACTAAACGATTAAATATTTCAATAACAAGCGCCGAAGAAGCGCACGAGCGCTTCACTTCAGATATTTAGGTGAAACGGAGAGGGAGGTGTCTAGGGTTGCCAACTTTTTTTATAGAAATAAAGTATATCTGAGTCTGAAAAGACTATCAAACAGTATTTTGGAAAAATAAACAGTAGGTATTCAACAGTTTTCAACACATATTTTTAGAGCTTCGTGCACAAATTATTAATTAAAGTCTAGCATATACAGTATTTAGCTCCTTATACTATGCTTTTTTTGTAAAATTTACTTCTTATTTAACTGTAATCTATGAATTATGCTATGGAAGGTCGGGGTCTCCTTGCACAGGCTCTTCAAGCATAAAAGGAGGCTCTTGACTTATATGTTCAAATGTACTATTTGATGATGAAATAAGTGATTAAGCTGAATTATTATTATTATGCTGAAAACAGTATTTTGTATACTTTCTTTTTGTTCAACAGTTAACACTATAATGTAGTGAAAAACAGTATAATACTGTTAAAAATAGTATGGTTGGACCCTAGAGGTGTCGCTCTTGCGTTTCTTCGGCGCTTGTTTTATGACAGTTGTGACAACCAACCCGTGAGACAACCACATCCTTTCTCCCCTATCCTAAAACTATAAAATTCAAGACAAGTATTTCGTCCACAGATATCCAGTAAACGGATCGTGGGGTCCAACAGTGGACTTCGAGTGCGAGCGAGCGTTCTTCATTCGAATGAAATGTGTGCTGGCGAAACGAAATGCTGGGCTAACCACGTCAGGGTATAAGGTAAGTTATATTTAGTAAGTACTTAATAATATTTATGAATATTTATTTCGGTCATCTTATCCTTAAAATAATAGTAACACTAAGAACCTACAACTTGAACTATTTTATTTTTTGTTAAATCCACAAATATAATACCTACATATAGCAGAGTTTGTTAGCTTAGACGCGCTAAATTTATTGAAAGGTATATTTTATAAAAAGAAATACGATATCCAAAGAAACGCAGGTAAAACAACATCAAATAGCTTGTTTTTAATTTAACTGTAATTAATAATAATAATTAAAATTAATTTATTACATAAATTCATTATTCATTAACAAATTCATGAAACGGATTGAATAAATTAAATATCAATAACTAAAGTAAATTAAATCAAAAATTTAATTGAAACCAAAATTATTTAAAATTAGAATCAAATTACCTATAAGATGATGATAAATAAAATGCAATTAATTAATTAAAATTGAAAGTATTTCAATTTGTACATTGTATATCACAATACAATTATACAAATCTTATGGTGTAAGAGATTAATTATAAAGTATTTTAATATTTTTTATACCTTTATTTCTCTAAATAACATTATCAGTATTACATATAACACTATTACTAAATTTTCTAATTATTTTTATCACAAAAAAATAACACAACAAAAATGAGAAGTGTTTTCCCGACGAAACACTTTCCCACTTGCTACAATACACACCGAACTTAACAACTATTGTGTTTAATTCAATTACTGTTTACTCCAATAACAGTATACGAAATCCCAAGTAATAGTACTAATTTCAATGATTTGTAAATACAAGGGGACGTAATCCTATGGAGGATACCGGATTAGACCTGATGGGAACGTACCGTTTTATTTAATGGTTGACCGAAAAAGGTTTTAGACAATTATTCCGACAAAGACAATTATAGTATATTTTGTGAGTTATTAAATACATTCGTACATACACACATACATAACTTCACGCCTGTATCCCTTATGGGGTAGGCAGAACACCAGAGGCTACAAAACCATCTGACGTCACGTTCGACAAATTTGGAGGTATTATTATGGTGGATAGAGACTAGAGAGGGAATGTTTTTATACTTAGTGAATTCTGTGCAATTGTAAAAACGACATTTCATACATTCTATGCATAGATATATCTATAAATTTATTCGTTAGGCATCATATATTATTTTATTTCCGTGCTGAAATTTAGACCTACCGTACCCAATTATTATACTAATAATATTTGGGTACTTACGTATAGGTACCCATTACAATTCAATTAATAAGTAAAATTTTCAAATTATTTTCCATTTATATTTTTGTAATAGCCATGATATATTTTATCAAAAAAAAAATAATTCAAAGATAAAGTGGTGTGTGAATTATAAATATTTTTTTATTTTAGTATTTAAGTACACGAAATAATATCCTTTTTTAATTCCTTAATAATCTTTAAATATTTTTATTATCTAACCTTGATATTTCTCTAAGCAATTAAGAAAAAAAAATCTAATCAAAACCTTTTTCCTATTGGCAAAACCCTATGAAATTCTCATAACTGGCACAAAACGAAAAAAAAATAACACAAAAAAACAATTGAACAGCGCTACCAACCTAAAAACAACATTCTCACCCACAATTCGAAATTCAAATCGGGAGCGAAATCCGAAGATCGTATTAATTCAAATGAATGCAAATATAATCCCCACTCTATGTAACCTCTTGTTGGTACTAAGGGTACATACAAGAGTACTTATTAGTACGTTGCATATGTTTAGCTAGCTTTGCAGGGGATGGTTTTAATCCATATAATTAAATTTCATATTTTTGACGTAAGTTTTGTAATACAAAAAATGAACTGTTTCCATATTTTTATAAAACTTTTGATCGCTTAAGAATTTATTGATTATCTGCGGATATACTAGGCTATCGAGTGGAAAAAAAGTTTTACAAATACGACTGTTCATTTCTCTTCAAACAAACTCTTCACATTAATATTTTAAAGTTTTTGCATTTAAAAAGCTTATTTTTTCTAAATAAATGAAAAAATGTGTTAAATAAAAATCACCCGACCAGGAGTCGAACCTGGGACCTCTCGTTTGCCGGATGAGTGCTCTTCCACTGAACTACCGGAGCCTGGCACCTACGCCTCGAAATTACTTAGCACATTGTTTTTACGTTATATTGCTAACGCAGCTCCATCTAATGGTATACTCGAAGCTTTGCAGCTAAGGTTGGTTGTTACCACATCAATCGACCGACCATCGATCGACGGACGAATGGAACAGTCGTCGTTGATCGAGCTGTTTTGATAAGACGCGCCGCCGCGCCGCGTCAACCAAACTTTTTAGAAGGAAATTAACCTTTTTGGAGCAATATTTTTTCTTTAATGACGTTTGTGTTTTTAATTCCTTCTATTCTGTTCAAATTAATGTATATTGTTTTTTTTTAGGAAAACGGAAATAACTATTTATCTTCTGCCACCTAAGCTGCGATAGTTAAGTAAATAAACACACTTTTAGGTTTATTTCTCAACCAAACAACGCATCACCTCTTGCAGGCAGCTTCTCCACATCTATCCCAGCAAAGTTTTCAAATAAAAAAAAAATTTATTGTCACCAAACTGCGTTACTCTGTTTACTGATGCCTTGCGTGACGCCACGTGCCGCGAGGCGCGGGGTTGCGGGGTGACGCAGCAAAATACAGAGTAATAAATAACAGAGGAAGCAAAAATTTTTTTTGTTATTTATCAAGATTTGTAAAAAGTCGCAGAACAAATGTTGTTGGGATTGGTGTAGAGAGGCTGCCTGCCTGCTAATTTAAATTTACCCTGTATAGCAAGCATATATGTTTTTATATATATAATTAATTATGTGAAATAAACAGCAAAGACGTTTCTAAACCAGGTGATCCACTGCGCCGGCTATCTCCGAGTGCGTCGGTTCGGATCAGGCTCGGCTCCTCTCGGTCTCATCGCCGTCGGTCACTCACTGCCACCGTCCGCCGTCACTGAACTAAAGCTTCATTCAAATATGTTCATGTTCCGGGCGTCACTGGATATGAAGCTTATTTTCTTGGATGCAAGGTTAGTTTTTGTTTAAAACTTTAAATTATGTTTGATTTTGATTTTAGAACTCTAGAGTCAGCCGTCACTGTCTCAGAGCGTTGCGTCGTTGGATATGAAGGTTATTTTCTTGGACGCAAGTTTGGTTTTTGTTTAAATTGCGTATTTTTAATTTTATAAACTCCAGATGTTTTGATTTTGGAACTCTATAGCGTCCGCCGTTACCGAACTAAAGCTAGATTCGAATATGATCGATCATGTTCCGGGCGTCGTTGGATATGAAGCTTATTTTTTTGGATGCAAGTTTAAATTATGTTTGTTTACGATTTTGATTTTGGAACTCTATAGCGTGAGACATCACTATTCAAATTATAAGGTATAATTATACGTACGTACGTATCATACGGACGTACGTACATAGGTACGTATGGTACGTGCGGTCGAACGCGGAACGCAGCGTTGCTAGTACAATTTCATAAATGAGCTTGTACAGTCGTGTCAATGGAATATAATTTCTCACTATATGGCTAAACGTCGTTAAAAATTTAAAAAAAGACTTGTTGCACTCGGAGACTGCCGCGGTAAAGCTATTGCATAGCATTTTTTATCAACTTATGCAATTATAATTATTTATTTATTTTATTCATGCAGTAATGTTTGATCTAATATGAAGTTCCACAAGTTCCTAGTAGATGGCGCTGATTGTTTATTAAAGCTCGCATGTAAAGTTATGAAATCAAAGTATCACCGCTGTGCCAGTCGGAGTGGGGGGTGTTAGGTTTTTTTCGTTACGGAATTTTTGGATTCGATCGCCACGCTCAAGGCCCGCGATAGAAGCTATGCAATAGCTTAAAAAATGACACCCAGTTAGTCCGTTTGTGGAATCGAGGTTGCTGTGCGGGGAATTTGTTTTAAAATTCAGTCGCTCTGTATCAAACAAAATTCATTTTCATAGTCATACGCGCGTGTGAGACACGTTCCACGGAGCGTTGCCGACTGAATTGGCATCCGCGTTCGGAGCGCGCATTCCGAACGTCCGTATCGAACGTGCGTAGGATACGTACGTTTAAGTTTTGTATGAAAAGTTTTGTAATCGAAGCAGTGGCTCGTTACAAATCCTTGTAATGAGCCCACTGTAAGGCTATGAGCCTCTCCTGGGTGACGAGGAGGTTTAGGCCACTATCCACCAAGCTGGCCCAGTGCTGGTTGGTTCGATTGATATACACTAAATTTCATCAACTCCACTTCAATCTCCAAGCACTTTCCCTTCAACTCATACTTATTTGAACGCTCAACAATTATACAAGGCATTCTTACCACAGTGACATTGGGCGATAATAATTTTTATAGCTTTCTGAGAAGCCTGGTCACGTTAAACTCGGTTCAATGCAGGCATTCGAGCCCTACAACGCGTTTCCATGGTACTTTTTTGAATCCGAAGTTTAAAACTTCGGATTTTCTCTGTTCCCTTCGAATTATGTTGGAATATCTACATAATATAAAAGGAAAGGTCTGGCTATCTGCATGTTAGTAAAAAAAGACCCAGACATTAATATTAAGTAGGTACATGACCCCGAAATAAGCAGACCTTGTGATATGGGATACCATGAAGTGAACTAGCGGAGAACTTAGAAAATAGTCTCAATCCAAATTCGTTGTTTGTTTGTAAACACTTAAATGTATGCGCGTTATCATGACAACCAAAATGGATCGAAATTAAGTTTCGTTCGATATAGAAATTAACTTGGGTGGTCCTTGATCACAGATTCTGTAAGAGTGCAGAAACTTTTCATATTTTCATATTTTTCTTTTCTTACCTATTCATATGATTTTTTTTTATTTATACTTTTATTCTACAATTTCAGAGTCAATAACACTGTGTGGTCTTATCGCCAAAACACGATTTCGTTCAGACAAACCCTCCGGTACATAAATTTAATATTTTTAAGAAGGGTTTATGACGATGGTATGACAAAACTAAAACCTTTTATAACCTAGTAGGTACTTAGCTACTTTATTAATTTTCAAACCGTACTCAAATTAAAAGACGTGATGTAATCACACAAAACATAAAGAAACAGCCTTCAAAACAAATATTACTATAATACGTATTCGACGTAGGTATACAATTTATTCCTGTGCCATTTCGGAGGCAGGAATGGCTTCTGTAATTAAAATAGTTTATAAGCACTTATACACTAACAACATGCGTCTTTGTTACTTTTAAATAAATCATTCATTCACTTCATATTTTAATCGTATCGTATACAACAATGGAAACGCGCTCACCCAAGCCCATACATTTATCGGTTCACGCCAATCAACTTCGCTGGGCGGCCCTAACAATGCATGTTTCGCAGAAATATCAAACTGCTACACTAGGCTTAGACCGCGGCTTGCTTCGGTTAACTTGTACTTAAAGGTCTTGTGAGAAATGCTAAGATATACAAAAAATCTTTCCACATACACAAACATAATTTTACGCCTGTATCTCTTATGGGGAGGCAGAACACCAGAGATTATAAAACCATCTGATGTCACGTTTGACTTTGGAGGTATTATAATGATGGTGAGGGATTATTGCAGTGACAGGGGGTCAGCCTATTGCACACAAAAACGTCAATAAAACCTCCATACCTTAACTGCTTTTACAGTATGCCCGTGAAGAAAGCAGCTGGCACATTTTACTTATGTTTTTCTTTTGCTCCCAGTTTTTTTGCTCCAAGTTTTTTTTTTTGAAAATCGTTCCTAAATTACAAAAATGTTTGAGTTGAAAGTTGGCTTAAGCATGACTCAAGTAGAGTTTAAGACTGGGTAAGTTTTCTGGATAAGAGGGCACGTTAAGCACCCGGTCCCGATGTTGTAGTCTTGCATACCTACAGTAGTTAGGGTTTAGGTTTATAAAAGGGTTTTAAAAACGTTTTAGGGTTTGTTAAAAGCCATTTCGGTGCCCTAAGAACTCTGACATTCACCACCCAGCACTGAGTCACGAAGAGACCCATAGCACTGCCGTGGACTCATTACAAAGAGTTGTGATAAAACCGTCCGACTAGTGGCCAAAACTCGACCACTACTTCCACTACAAAGGGTGGATACGACAGAACTTTAGACATGTTTTAGACATATTATCGGGGTCAGTAAGTCTCTAATGGCGACCACTGCCATAATTTCTACAATCTATAAGATTATGAACGCAAAAACGCATAAATAAATAAATAACACATTGTTTTTAACATTATCTTAGTACGTGCTGTATCTTGCTTCCTCATTATACAAAGTTATTCGCGAATATAATAAATAATTTTATGTTTATTGTAAAGAATTAATTCCTTTGTTGTTATTCTTTAATTTACGCGGTAGAAATATGGATAAACTTTATTTACACGCGACAGTAAAGAGGATGCATGGTGAAAAAGCGCGGAAACCATGCCAACATTATACGACGGCAATGACTCTTCAGAAAATTTATTTTGATCGTTAAGTGGAATGAAAGTAATTGAAAACGCGGAATAATATTTATATCTAAATGTAAATAAATTCTATATTAAATAAGATGGACTGGGAGCGAAAGAAAAACATAGAATATGCCAGCTGCTTCTCTTCCCGGGCATACTGTAAAAGTCAGTTAAGGGAGGCTTTTTTGTGGGCGATAGGCTGACCCCCTGTCACTGCAATAGTCTCTCTCCACTATTATAATGCCTCCAAATTTGTCAAACGTGACATCAGATGGTTTTATTACCTCTGGTGTTCTGCCTACCCCATACGGGATACAGGCGTAAAGTTATGTATGTATGTATGTATTAAATAATATTGTTTTGCTGACTCTGCCTAACCGGTTCGAATTGACGTCACAATATAGCGCTAAGGCAGTCCTATTCTTATTTGAAACGCATAGTATGTATTTATATTCTAGACTCCCCCCTATTCGCTACATGGTATCTCATGACAGAAGCTTATCTTACTTTGAGGCCATGTCGTTGGTCTGATTGTCTCGGGATTTTATTTATTTTTTATTTAGTTTTATCTGTTTTTATTGTTATTGCTATTGTGTACAAATAATAACAAAATTAGTAATTTACGTTTAGCCAATTTCACGATTTGACCACAATGCATTTTATTCATTTTAGATTCGTAGTAAAAATAATGCTATGGCCAATCCTTTGAATGTAACCTACCTAGTGTTTATAAATACGCCTTTAGCTACCTAGGCTACCGTATACCTACATACCTTTGTTTTCAATTGAGTTCACTATCTCTCACGGTATCGTTTTCTAGACTACTAAATAAGGTACTGAACTACCTAAACAAAAGAGGATATAAGTAGTTATCGAACTTTGTTGTAAACAAAAAGAATTTTTAGGAATCCGCGGCGAAATGATATAGACTCATACATACATACATACACAACTTCACGCCTGTATCCCTTATGGGGTAGGCAGAACACCAGAGGTTATAAAACCATCTGATGTCACGTTTGACTTTGGAGGTATTATAATGATGGATAGAGACTATTGCATTGACAGGGAGTCAGCCTATCGCCCACGAAGTTATAGACTCATTTTAATAAATAGTTGATTTGAATTTTTACTTGTAAGCAAGACTTTATTTTTATTGCTAAAGGTCATGAAGGTTATCAATTTCTTTAAAATGTATTTATATTTACTCATAAAAAAAAGAGACAAAGATACAAAAAGAAATGTAAAAAAAAACATTTATTTAAATAGTAATATGTGTATTTAACGAGGTCCTGCCAAATCAAATGGTAGACACTCAACGTATTGCATCATCAAGTTAAGAGTAATTTTCACCTATTCACTAAAGTTTTAACTTAAGATCCACCATATTATACAAAATATTTTTTAAGACAGTTACATCGATAAAATTAATCTTATCCGTTTAAAAACTTATTTCATTGAAACATCTTTACTTCCATTTGACCTTAGGTGTCAATCAACTTCAAACAAAAAACAAGCTAGATTCTAATCGATACAGAACCCTGCCATGAATACTGACTCGATTTTTTTCCGATTACTAATGTTACGTCTCGAATTGCCACCATCTGCACGTCAGGTGTTCAAAATTGTTAGTTTTGCATATCTACAAGTTTTCTATCACTGTTTTGAAACACTATACTTAGTATACCTTTGTTATGATAACGAAATGCTTTATTCAGAATCAGTGTTGCTATAAATAAATTGATAAGTTGTAATTTAATCTTTTTTTATTTAATATTTATTTCATTGTTTAGTTTTATTTGGAAATGGGTTTCTTATATATTGCTTAGTTAGATGTTACATAAGGAGTATCATTGCGATGATGGGGTAACACTTTCTGCCTCAGGCTTGTGGTCGCAAGTTCGATTCCCGCATGGAACAAGAAAAAAAACTGTTCCGGGTCTGGTCGATTATCTATATGTATGTATATGTATTAATATACTAGGTTCCCCCCTAGTTCGCTACATGGTATCCCATATCACAAGTTGCATAGTTTGTGGCCATGTAGTTGGTGTGATCCCATGTAGGGATTTTATTTTAGTTTATCATTAACAGAGTTGCTTTAAAATAATAGAGTTAGTAAACCAGGTATCGCCAAGATTTCGAATGAAATGCCTGCACCTGTTTTTCCTGACATACAGTCCTGGTACTTTAAATACCTACATAACCTCACGCCTGTATACCTTTGGGGTAGGCACACTAGGCAGAGACAAGGGAACACCAATGATGTAGAAAACTGCCTACTTTTTCCACTAGAGGCGCTAATTACGCTTGACTCATAACAACTGTCAAATACCATAGTAAAAGTTAATTTTATACTGTTTTTTTATAAAAAAATAGAAATGCATCATTGCGTAATAGTCTTAATTTTTAGAAAATGGATACCACAGTTTTTCTGAGGATATACACATGTGGAAGTTGTGCATGTACCTGATTTGAACTTTTATGGAAATGCACATATTACGGTCCATATTTTCCACATTTTCATACAGAAAAAACACATTATCATATAGATTTACTGCAAAAAAGAACAGCGAACAAGCAATTTCGATAAGAACTTGTTCATTTGACGGTTTGTAATGTGTCAAGCGTATGAAGCGACATCTATTTAGAGCTTTTCGTTTTCTTCTCCATTGCTAAGATCAAGACATACCTCTTTCGCTTCTTTCACGTTCATCAATCTTTTCATACATGATCGCCGGTTACAGGTACTTTTGGTCTTTTTTAAAAATGTCGCTAATTGCATAGATTCAGTGCTAGTACTTTTAAGCGTCGAGTGAATAGGTTTCCCGTAAATAGACATGTACTATCTTAGAGTTCATAATCACTTACCATCAGGTGTCCTGGAATACAAACGTCCGATCCTTATTTTGTATTAAAATCGCTGCAAGTTCTCAAGGTACAGTCAGCTACAAAAGTTGATTAACACATTGAAATAAGTCGTTTTTACCATATTGTGCCTAAATAACTTATAATAACAGATTTATATCGATATTGTAAAATAAATAAAAATAATAAGAATAGAATATTTCATTTAGAGTATGTATTTTTTTAGAATATGGCAGATTTAGTTCTGTGGGATTAATCATGATATCGAATCAAGTAGGTAATTCAATCTATTATGGTGCGCATATTAGCTAACATAATAGGATAAATACATACATACATAACGTCACGCCTGTATCCCTAATGGGGTAGGAAACCATTTGATGTCACGTTTGACAAATTTGGGGGCATTATAAATTATAATAATATAATTTATAATGATGGAGAGAGACTTGCAGTGATAGGGGGTTAGCCTATCGCCCACAAAAACGTCTAAAAAACTAATTATCCATAATAGGTAAAAAAAATCTGTAATATTTATCTAATCGATTCGGGTCTTTATCGATGGTCGCATGCTAGCCTTGCTGGATTCGAATCCAGAACCTTCTGTGTTCGTAGTAATAATTGATCGAAAATGCAGTAATCACATATTTAACCACTACATCATCCGGCCGTAAACTACGTAATTCATATTAAAAATCAATACATCGTGAACAATACGTTGTTCAGTGTCTTTAAACACATCATCAAACTAACCCTCGCTTTCACTACGTGACAAAAGCGAGATACATCCGCCAAGTCAGCACAACGAAGGACGCGGAGCTGCCTTGCGTTGCAAATATTTGAACGATCATATAGTTTAGTAACTCGTTTTTGCATATTTGCGGAAGTATATTAGAAATAGTTTTTTTTTGTTTCCTGTATTAAATAAGCCAATGTTGCTTAATGTAAAGGGCGAAGGTGTAATATTGGGTGTTCGGAACATCTCATCTGCGTTTGTTTTGCGTATTTTCCGGCTCTTGACGCACGTAGACCCTGTAGATAGCAAAATAACTTGGTTAAGTATACTCTGGTACTTGGTTACATTTTTGCGTATTTTTGGTGCGTCGACACACGATAATCCTGCATTACAAGTTTTTTGAAGTCACGTAGCATAATAACGCCATGTGGATTTTCGTAAAGTAACACACCTTATTTATTTATACTTCATTGCACACTCACAAAATAATAAAAGGAAAAGAATACATTAGAACAAAAACAGTTTTGAAAGGTACAATAGGCGGCCTTATCGCTATAAAGCGATTTCTTACAGACAACCTTACAAATGTATGAAAAAACTATATGAAGACATCACCTTATCCAATATATTTTAAACAACTTTATGTTCTATAAAATATGAGAGCGTTACTTATGCTTTCAAAAAGACAAACAACCCATAAAATCTCCAACTAAAAATCTTTTCACAGACACTATTCCAACGCACTCGTATTCCTGAGCCCCTTTAAAAAACAAAGGGTGTAATGGTGCTTCCCCAAGCACCGGATAATTACCCCGTGTGTACACTGCCTTAATAAGCGATATCGGATGTATACGATAGTGCAGAGCCTTTGTGTTTTTTTATGCCACGGCTCGAAGTTATGCTTTTTTTAATTAAAATAAAATAAATGTTTGACATACGAGCATATTCAAACAGTGCCGTATTTCCGTAATGTTAGCACACATTTGGGTTCATTATACATTAGATTCGCTAATTTTAACTCTTTCTCATGTCAAACTAGGAGACTTCATAGTGAGACAGTTACAGGTTATGGTACAAATTACAATACCCACGGCCCGTAAGTTAATGTTATAAGTACGCAACTTTTTCTTGTATTATTATGTATGTTAAATAAATAAATAAATATTTCTGACACTCACACAACAATATCTAGCCCAAATTAAGTTTCTTAAAGAACTTGTGTTATGGATACTAGATAACTGATATACTTAAGAAATATACTTAAATAAACATATAAACATCCATGACTAGACGGCTAATATCTGTGTTCATCACATCGATATCCGCCGCCGCCGGGATTCAAACCCAAGACCTCTGGCATAGAACGCAATGTATGTTAAATCTACATCAGCCGGTAGTCTAATTATTTAATAATTTATAATTAGATTCTATGTCTATGTTATTTAGTAATAACAAATCATACACAATACACGCAGACATGAGGCAAACATGTCTATGCACACAATATATTTGCATTGTGTGGGCAATGGGGATCGAACCTACATTCGATCATTAGCATCTTAGGCAGATAGGTCCACTATTACGAATATATTGTAATTGATTACTACTAAAACAACTTTATACTAGTAGTACAACTTTATATCAGGGGTATTAAATAAGATATAGGTTAAAATACACTTATTATATTAGAATTAAACATGACAATTCGTAGGGTTTTACCCATGTTACTATTAAGCATGTAATGGTGCGTACAGATTGCTGTAATGGAACTAGTAATGTAATATGCTGCGCAAGTTGCGTAATTGTTACATTACTAGTTCCATTACAGCAATCTGTACGACCATAAGATTTTCTTATTCTTTAGACTTAATTTTATCTACTTATACACTTTTTGAAGCTATCAAATGCGATATGGTTTTCTCAGATCCAGCTTTGAGAGATTTGCTCGTTTAAAAGAAACTCTTCATAGTGTAATTCTCCTTCTAATTTGTGCTTTTCATCATAGTAACTATGTTGTTTAAATATATCGACTTATGAACAATTTTTTTTAATAATACCTCAACATTTTACCATACGTATTAAAAAAAAAGTTTTTTACTCATATTGTCTTTATAATTTGACTCTTCCATAAAAACTGCCACTCGATAAAAAAAATAATTGGCGGAAGCGATCTTTAAGTCAACAGTATTCCCGAAAAGAAATACGGCCGTCGTTTTTAAAGGGGTTGTGAGGGGTCGTAAGGGGTCTTATGTGTCAAATTGCTCAGACAAGAGGGGGAGTATTGTATACTCAGGAATTAATAAAAAAACCTTATTGATGGTGTGTACTCCAGTTTTTTTTGTGTGTAATTGGAAAATAATTGAACAAATATTTGTTGTTGGCGAGATTTAAGTGCGAAAGATTTAGTTACGTTTGTAATGTAATCGTTGGGGTTTTGTTTGTGATTGTCTTTTTTGAATATAATAATAATAATAAATCAATTTATTTCGGGTGGCATAGACTCATAGTAATAATAAAAATGAACAATTTCTTTAAATTAACTATTGAATTAAATTAAATCCTTATTGAAGCACATTTAAAATAAATTACAATACATAACAATCATTAAAATCGCAAAATTAAAAGAAAAGGCAATATGGAACATCATCATCATCACAACTCTTTGTAATGAGCCCACTGCAGGGCTATGGGTCTCTCCCCTGGGTGACGAGAAGGTATAGGCCATAATCCACCAAGCTGGCCCAGTGGTGGTTGGTGGATGTCAGAATTTTCAGGGCGCCAAAGTGGCTTCTGACAAACCCTAACGACTACTGTACACAAGTATACAGCACCCGGGACCGACTGCTTAACGTGCCCTCCGAAGCACGGAAGTAGTCGTGAGAAATGAATGGTCGGCGGTCACCCATCCAAGCACCGACCGCGCCGAACGTTGCTTAACATGTGATATCGTATGATACACGCAGTAACCACGGCGCCATGACGACTTCATATGGAACAGCGTCTCTTTTATCTTCAAAGTATACTGATAAAATGCATTTTTATCGAAGGCTAAACTAGCGTTTGACTAGCATAGGAAAGAATTGTCTCTTCATACGACGATGAAGACGACCACTTTGGCGTTGGGGTAAACCTATCTGCCTCAGACGCCAGTGGATGCGGGTTCGATCCCCGCACGGAACCAGAAAAAAAAATGTTCCGTGTCTGGGTGTTTATCTATTTATGTATTTATATTCTAGGTTCCCCCCTAGTTCGCTATATGGTATCCCATAACACAAGCTATGCTTACTTTGGGGCCATGTGGTTGGTGTGATTGTCTGGGGATTTTATTTTATTTTATTTTATTTATATGACCATGACTCCGCTGCATTCATTCTACCGAAACTGAGGCTTAGGTTATGTCGACTTTCAGGGTATCAGTTTATTGCGGCTTACTGATCATTTCAATTGGTCATTGGAGACTTCAAAAACCCCCACAAGAAAATAGCATATCCATATGGTTCAATTTAGGCTTAAAAAATTAGATTCAAATAGATCTGAATGTTGGAAATTGAACCTTCCAGATTTGTGGCACCATTCGAAGACGCGGCGGACAGTTGAATGATGTTATATTCAAAACAAAATGTCATGAATGCATCTTTCAAATAACAGAAAAAAATCGTTAATATCTCATACACAGTCTGTTTCACTCCATTTTGAAATCGACCCGTAAAAGTTAACCTCAAGGCCACATAGTGGTTTGTCAGTATGAGTAATTAATTTATTGTTTTTTAGATAATTAAAGTTTATTGTATTGCCAACAGAGTCGCTTCGCTTACTGGATACGAGCCACAAGATCTGATTGAGAAGACCCTGTACCACTATATACATGGCAGTGATGTTTTACATATGAGATACTCGCATTGCACTTGTAAGTATATTTTATATTTTTGTACAGGGTGTCCCTTAACTTGAACGATAAACTGAAATGAAAGACAGATCGCTTTGCCATATAAAACAAATGGTCTCAGTAAAGAAATGTAATAATTTTCAAAAGATTTCCAATTTGCAAAAATGCCATTTTCATTCATTTTTTTCGTTGCGATGTGAACAAACAAGCATATACTATTCCAGGATAAGATATATCGTATTGAAATAAGTACCTATAATTTTTTTAATATAAAAATATTCTCTTTTTTCTGCTTTGGGCTTCGGCGGTGAAAAAAATGATCTAGCACATTTTACAATAAAATTACAAACATCAAACCGTATTTTAGATAATGGTATGCTAATGGCCATATCTTTAGAAGAAACAAGATTTTTTCAATTACTTACACATTTTTACCGTTCCTTGACTATGCTAAATTGATAAGTAACATGAATAATATTTTTACAGTTTTCACATTTTGTAATGTAATGCCTAAATATCATTTTATAACTTAATTTCAATGGCGCCACTCAGGACTTAGCTTTATAAGTAGAGCACCCTCCGGGGAAACGTCAGACCCGGTTTCTTGAAGCGATTTTATTTACTATTTTTATCTTATTTTTACATTAAATTAATAAGAGTTTTATTATATACATACACTTACATGACTTCATTCACGCTTGTTTCCCTTATGGAGAAGGCAGAACACCAGAGGCTATAAAACCATCTGACGTCACGTTTAACTTTCTCTTCTCTTTATATTCTCTTCTATTCACTCTTTACAGTAAAAAATATTTTTGTAACATGTCCCATCTATGTTCTACTGTTTGATAAGGCAACCTATTCATACATTGTGTTTATTTATCCTTATTTTGTTGTTCTATTTTGCTCTTTCTTGTATATGTACAATGATATCTCCACCTTCCAGTGCTAACGAAAGGTCAAGTGACCTCCCGCTACTACCGCTTCCTCACAAAGTCTGGCGGTTGGGTTTGGATGCAGAGCTACGCGACTATCGTACATAACTCCAGGTCTTCAAGACCTCATTGTATTGTGTCTGTCAATTACGTGTTGAGGTTAGTATAATGATTATTTAAATTAACTTTAGATACGGCAAAAAATTAATAAATAAAATCCCCAGACAATCACACCAACTACATCGCCTCAAAGTAAGCGAAGCTTGTGTTATGAGATACCATGTAGCGAACTAGGGGGGAACCTAGAATATAAATACATATATAGATAAACACCTAGACCCGGAACATTTTTTTTTTCTTGTTTCGGGCGGGAATCGAACCCGCAACCACTGGCGTCTGAGGCAGATAGGTTTACCCCTTCGCCAAAGTGGTCGTCAAAAATATATATAAAAAAAATATGGTGACCTGGAAGAGATTGTCTTTTGATGATAAGGTCGCCATTTGTAGGTTTTCTCTAACCTATAGCCTGTTGTATTAAAGTAGTATCGAATTATGTGTACAATAAAGAATAAAAAAAAAAACAAAAAACTAAAATACCCGACTGTGGGATAAAAACACAGATGAATATTATGTAATAAGTTCATCAAAGTTTCAACTAAAGCACAGAAATCTAGCATATTAGAGCTTTTTAAAAGTATTTGTAATAAAAATAGTACAAGCATGCGGGGACAAGCTAACATCGAAAGTTTTAAGCTGTATATTTGATGAATGGCATGGAAGATAAACGTCCATTTTTATAAGATTAACCCTTCGATAGATTTAAGGATAAGTGTTATATAAAAAGTTTTACTATAGGATTCCCTGGTTTTTAATTGTTATTGTGTATTTTTAAAAGATGATTGCTGTTGAGTTTCTTGCCACTTCTTCTCAACAGATCGACTTTCCGAAGTGGTGGTAGATTCAGTTCAATTTGTAAATTGTTTGACTTATTTCAGATGTAGGTATTTAAATACTTTTACGAAATAAAGATTCTTTTGACTTTGACTTCGATATTACTTATACAGGGTGAAACATAAGTCGTGAACAAAATATGTTTAATTTTGGTTAAACATGTTGATCTGACACGAGGCAAAATTTTCATACATTGTTTAATTATAAGCTATTAATATATTATTCCGCATGAGCATTAGATTATATTATGATAGGAGATAACTCCTAAAACATTCCATTAAAGTCTTTAGAATATTAGCTCACTTATGTTATTATTTACTGATCAAATCTAACAAAACACTTTTCTTTACAGCGACGTCGAAGAAAAAGGCCTAATACTAAACGAAGAGCAAGGCCCGCCAAAACTGACAACCCACACAGAGCTACCAACACAACCACACGAAACCACCACAACGTCCCCCCAAATGCCACATTTACGTCACACAGATAAAATAAGCCACATACAGTTGAACGAAAGCGATTTTAGCGGAGACTCCAGTGGGGGATACCCTTATCCAGAATATTCACTTCCAGTATTGCCATACGAAACACAAGAAGATTATCAGACACAAAATGGAACATATCACACAGATATTTTCTATAACGAACCTTATACAGAGCAAAACGAAATAATACATAACAATTACGTCACTTATCCCCAAAATCAACGCCCGTATTCAGCAAGTTCCTCATCTTGCAGCTCAATAGAAAGCTCAGAAATTGTCAATCAGTATAACTACACGAATTTAGCGATATACGGTCATAATGGACAACAAAATGGCCGACCGGTGTTAGAGAATAATTTTGGCGCGAATTATAATAAGATGGCGGTAAGTCCTACGGTACAAGAAGGTTACACGAGTGTTATTGTGGATAATACGCAACAATTTCATCATCACGGAGGTGGTGTCAACGAATTTGTTCATTGATTTTTAATTTCTCTTATTTTTGTATTATTTTGAGTCTCATTTATGACTTCTTAGTCGGATTTTATATACAGGGAGTATAAAGTCGATTCGACTTTTCTGTGTAGGATCTTAAATCACAGATCTATATAAAGTAGAGTCAACCAGTCAACCAGTCAACCTACCTTACTTACCTCAAACATTGGAGTGGAATCTTCCCTTAGGCAGATCTACTTTAAATCGACACCAAAAAGACTATTTTCTATTATTATACCCAAAAAATCAACATATTTCAAGATATTTAATTTAAATTGAGTCCAAGCAGAGTGAAGTTGACGTCATAGATATTTTTTAAGTGACAAATTGGTTTTCATGCATATATATAAGTCAGGTGGGTACTTTAATGCAATAGTATCTGATAGATCAAATTTATTAAATTTGAATGCTTAGGTACTTAAATCACAGATCTATATAAATTATACCCAATAACAACCTATCTTTGTATTACGATAAGTTGATTGTAGTTGTATCTGTCATAGCACAGTATTACATCGGTGCAGCTACAAGCAGAAAATAGGTCTCAATATTCAATCGACTTTGCGAGACTTCAATTTTTCAAATTCGAAATTCTTGTTTCATAGGATAGAGTAAATTTAATCGAAAACAATTGAGTACTTTTGGAAAATTTCAAATAAAAAAAAATATGAATACGGAAAACATTACATTATAACTCAGACAAAGTTTCGACGTGAAATCGGTTTTTTTAATGCTCTGCATTCGTTGATTATGACATACTTAGTTTTTTGAAAAACGAGACACATTTTGAAGTGGTTTAACTCATGATCTACTTTAATATAGGTCTGTGATCGAGATGAAACTTAAAAGATGGCGAAAAATTTTGAAGTGAATGTGTTTATATTATTTATTTAATAAAACTTTATCTATTACAGAGTCCTCTTGTCATAGTCAATAATATTTTAAAAGCAGATTAAGAAAGATGAGCGATTCTGTAATTCTTAAAAAAACTAATATTTTTCATAAAATTCAAAATATATCTCAGTGGGTAAAATTTAAGATTACAGATCTACATTTTTGACTACACACAATTAGATGGAACCGTTTATTACTCGCTGTGTAGTCATAAACTACAGATTAAACTTAAATTTTGATCACATAGAAAAATTTTGAAATTTTAATTTATAAAAATTTTTTTTGGTTTTTCGTAATTTAGTCCCACTCATCATTCTTAATGTGCTATTAAAATATTATTAACTATTAATGGGTGACCCTGTATTTCTAACTATAAGAAAAAATAAACGAATTATGTGCCAATGAAATAATAATAGTAGCTGTAGTTATTAATAATTATAACTTACATAATTTAATGCATTTTACGAGAACAACTAAATTTATTTAACATCCTGTATATAACATTTTGTAAATATTTAACTTAATACATTAAGATATTGAAGTACATAATTAGTGCACAGCAATGAAAACAGAAAGTGGTTAGATAAGTCTTGAGAAAGCATGAAAAGTCTTACATTAAATAATTTTAGTTATTTTTAAAACATTTTTGAAGTACAACTTATTTAATATAATTAAGTCTATTTACTTGAAGTTCCTTTTAATACTTTATTTTGGATTACACAAAAATTATATTCCTTTGTAACTGGAAGCACCGTTTTGAAAACAAACATAATTTTTTTCGGTATGTCCCAGTAGCCCCCAACAGTAATTCCACCTAGGGAGCAACTAGGACATGATCATAAAATATATCCCAGTTGCCTCCTTTTCTTTGCTAGAGGGGCCACTGGGACATACCGATTTAAATTTTTTGGTGTCCCAATCTTCAGACTCTTGGGGGCCACTGGGACATACCGGATTTATGGCGTTGTTAAAAGTTCTCAAATCTATTAAAATCAAAGTTTGACATTATGAAATGAACTTTTTAAGACATAAAAATTATGTTAGAATTGTCATACAATTTACTCACTCTCAAATCTATGAAATATATTTTGACATTTCGCAGAATAATTGTCTGAAGCAATAACGTTGTGCAAACGTGTATGTACAGAAGGCAGCATATCAAGAGTTACAAACGTGTTTTTAACTTAATGTTTAGGGCTTAGAGTTCAGATTCAATTACAATTTTTTGACAGGTTTGGAACGCTTGATTTGCTGCCTTCTGTACTTTCCTAACTATGACTTCAAATGTTCAAATATCCATTAAAAAAAAAAGGTTTTTCACATGGCAGGTAATTATGTAAATAAATATTCCTTTACATTTAAGGATTTATTTAAATGTAAAGGAATATTTATTTACATAATTACCTGCCATGTGAAAAACCTTTTTTTTAATGGATATTGAAATCTCATCGTAAATACAGATCAGTCAACATTTTTCAAAATATATTTCTTAGATTGCCTTGGACTTATACTAAATAATTACTATAAAAGTTTCTTATTCTTGTAGTTATCATATTGGCTTTTTGCGCCAATTATATCAAAACATAGACAATAATAGTTCTTTAAAGATTAGTTCTAGTCTGTATATAACTATAAATAGAGATTAATTAGCTTTAAAATTCATATAAGTACTCCAATAATATATAAAATCTTTTAAAGTTTTTTTTACATTGTTTTTTAATGCAAAAATAGTTTTTACTATCAAATTCATTAAAAAAAACGTATAGTTCACGCCAGGTGATCTGGATAAAAGAGCATTGACGCCTCTCCTACCAATGTATGCTATTTCACTAAAGAAACGATACAAAGCTATGAGAATTGTTGCAAATATGTCGTAAATAAAGCAAATGAACGTATCGTAGTAGAAGGCGAGGTGACCGCGTTCGCGCAAAGGTTCAATAAACTTTACACCAGCTTAACTTGGCATAGACTATATTTAAAATTGTATTTATGTAGTTATTTTTTATTTGTAACCCCATATACTTCGGTCTAAATAAATAAGAAATTAAATTGTATTTCTTCGTAGGCATTATTGTGATGCAAAGATAATAAATATTTAATTTATAAATCGGTATGAAACTATGGCGATTTTGCATTTTTTTTACATAAACTGTTTGGCATAGGTAATTTATATACTTCTTGCAATTTCTATTTCATGGGCTTTTTTTAAAAGAAAAACGATTTTGCTTAATTATATAATATGTAACGACAATCACACTAAGGCCTGATTTTTTAAAGGTTAGATGATGAATAAAGTATTGCTTCAAACTCTACTCAAGTTAACTGTCATTCTATGTCATTGCGACCATCGACAATCGACAACGATAAATCGGCCCTTTACATGGATATTTTCTTAGAATATGTGACTTAGAGTATGTATTTTATTTATATATTTTAGAGTATGTATTTTTTAAGCTATTGCATAGCTTCTGTCGCGGGCCTTGAGCGTGGGGACCGAATCCAGAAATTCCGTAACGAAAAAAACCTAACACCCCCCCACTCCGACCGGCACAGCGGTGATACTTTGATTTCATAACTTTACATGCGGGCTTTAATAAACAATCAGCGCCATCTACTAGGAACTTGTGGAACTTCATATTAGATCAAACATTACTGCATTAATAAAATAAATAAATAATTATAATTGCATAAGTTGATAAAAAATGCTATGCAATAGCTTTAACGCGGCAGTCTCCGAGTGCCACACGTCTTTTTTTTAGAATATAACAGCTTTAGTTCTGTGGGCTTAATCATGGTGTCGAATCAAGTAATTCTATCTATTAAGGTGCGCATGTTAGCTAACATGATACGATAAAATCATTCGGTAATATTTATCTTGTCGATTCGAGTCTTCATCGATGGTCGCATGATAGCTACTTATGCGAAGATTGAAAAATCCGGCCAATAAGAAATAGGCCTATGGCGTTGTTTTAAGTTTTCACGATTCGCCAAAAATCGATCAAATGGACTGTATTGGAATGAATTTTATCACGTGTGAACTCGTGATAAAACGTTGAGTGAAAATTGTATAAGTACACGATATTATCCGTGTTTTATTTAAAAATATGAACCGCTTTCTACATTTCAGAGGACGGTACCTAACCCTAGATTTTATTTAGTACAAAGTTTCGGCGTTTATGTATATTAAAACAAATTGTGATATTGCAAACATATTAATAACATTTATTTATGATACTGAATAAAAAACTATAATCAAGAGAAACTTTAGTTGTTTTATTTTAACTCGACCGAAAAAAAAATAAGGTGTAGGTATAATTCTGAGCCTGCATCTAGGTATCTTTAGTGAAAGCATAATTCAAAATATTATCCTACAATGTCGCTTCTATACGAAGATTTTATAGATAAAAATACCAAATAAAAACGATCCCAGCTGGGACTCGATTCCAGATCTCCCTCATTCCGGGCGGGCACTCTACCAACTGAGCTACCAGGGCCAACAACTATCGAAATTATTTGGTATTTTGGATTATTTCATTAAATGCTAATGTAGCTCCATCTAGTGGCAATGCTTTGCAGCTTTACCACCCAAAGAAGTTTTCTTTACCGAACTCATTTCAGATTAAACATTGCAATCAAAAAAATATTTTCACGAAACACAAAGATTCTTGATATCGCGATGTATGGTCAAAAATGGAGGCATTGTTAATTTGGTTCGAAAAATTGTTCTTAGACAGAGAGGTCGTTATAAAATAATCATTTACCCAATTGATTTTAACCGCTTGTGGTTGTGACAAGGTCCTCATTTAATAATAAAAATAATTTATTTATTTATTTTGGCGTCTTTGCCCAATTGATACAATTATTTCATTACAACCTATGTACTATGTTAGTAAATTACAAATGTCACCGCAAGATAAACAACATAATTTAATTAAATTAAAATATTAGATACTAATTTAAAGTATGTTTAAAACAAATTCAAATAAAAAAAATAATAATAATAATAATACCTGGGGCCTTACTCCCGAGTCCCGACGCGATCGAGAATCAAATCAACTCGATCTCAAGCATTTCGAAACCGATACTAGCGCCGAATCGAGCGGTGGCTCAAATTGTACCATAGATTTGGTCATTTGTTACAAGCTATAAACAGTTTATTCGATCCTGATTAGTTACAATTTGAGCTACCGCTCGATTCGGCGCTAGTATCTACTTTAGTACTTATTCTTATTTATGGTATCGGTTTCGAAATGCTTGAGATCGAGTTGATTTGATTCTCGATCGCGTCGGGAGTAAGGCCCCAGATACCCGACCGACTGGTCCGATTGTCGGGTCTTTTCCGCCGAAAGGCGAGTAGTTATAAGTATGCATAATAATAATAATAACAATAAATAGTATACCTAATTCAAATTCAAATCAATTATTTCAATTAAATAAAGATCATAATGAATACACACATTCATATTTAAGATGTTAGGTAACAGACATCTTAAATATGATTGTGTGTGAGTCAGTCGAAAGTCGTGTAGGATATAACTCACGGACATAGGTCCGTGAGTTATATCCATAATAGGACATAGGTCCGGTACATAGATAACGCAAATGAATGTACTTCGCGTGTCCGACCGAACCCCGACCAAGTGTCAAGGTTGGTGGCCGCTAGCTTCAGTCCACGCGTATGTACTTATGTCTGTTAGAAAATCGATATCACAATATCGATATCATTCTTAGTAATCGATTTCATCGGCGGCATCGGTGTCTTTGAATCGGTTTGCATTTCCCATCTCAAAATATCAGGTGTGACGTCAAAGTAGGTGTTTAAAAATCGGCACGCTTGGTTTCTATACAAATCGTGACACTTTCGTTATCTATGTAGATGTATGTCTGTAGTATAACCCTTGTGCAATGTGCCACCATGCCTCCACTTTCGAATCCGACTGTACGTAGCAAAGAGGAAAATATATATAGGGAAATGAGAGCCCATTTATGGAAAATTATGACAATCGATTTTGAAGAGCAAGGCCCCTACATTTTGAATCTGGATACTTTACACTCACACATACTCACACGTTTGCACCTATAGGTATTCCAATGACTTGTTATTCCTTCCTATTGCATGAGTTGCGAACTCAATGATATCTTTTATCAATCAATATATATAAAACTGTTCCGTTACTGACTGAGTGACTGAGATACTGAGTAACTGACAGACAACGTACAGCCGTAACTACTGTGCGTAGAGAGCTGAAATTTGGAACATACATTCTTTAGGGGATGTAGGGGTGCACTAAGGAAGGAATTCCCGAAATTCCCACGGGAACGGGAAATATAGGACTTTTTAGTTTGTATGAAAAATCTTATTCCTTGAGTGCACGGATATGACACTTGGCATAAAGGTTCCTCAATAAGTGTCTGTTTGTATAATGGAAGGAATTCCCAGAATTCCCACGGGAACGGAAAATAGGACTTTTGAGCTTATGCGTGTACGAAGTCGCGGGCAAACGCTCGTAAAATATAAATGTCAACTGAAATTTAAAAGACGCCATATTGAATTCAAAGACTACAGACTACTCACAAAAGAGAGCGCCATCAAGTGTCATTTGTCGAATTAGATTCAAATTTAATAGGTATATGGCACAAATGTTTCTATGCAACTTTTCCCCACCTGGTTTCCTCCCTACAGCGAAGATATCGAGATGGGTGTGGCCTAAGCTTTATCTAAGGTGGCTGGACCATGGAAGGCCATGCCACGATAATACCATACACAGTAATTCAATTTCATACAATCGGATGAAACGCGAGCTATACCTCGGCTCTAGGGAATGCAATCTCGCGAGATTGAGGATCGGACGAGATCTCGCGAGATTATGAAAATCAATCTCGCGCGATCTCGGCAATTTCGAGATCTCGCGAGATTTAAGAGTATCAATTTTTGCAAATAATTTCACTAATAAAATAGATATAGAACTCCCGAGACATTGAAAGAAAAAGAACCATAGATATTTTTAAATCAACATTTATTATTACGAAGTCAAAAAGATTAACTAACAAAAATAATAGAATTTGAGATGAGATCAATCAAATCAAAGGCTCATTTCGCCAAACTAAAAAGAGAAATGGAATATAAAGTGAAAACCAAATAAAAACAATCAAATTAGGAACATTAGCAACATCTCGCTATACAATTATTTACAAACTGTTTTGGAAGTAGCTTCTTAGAAAGCACAACGTATTTAAGGTATCGTCACCTAAACACCTTATTTTGCAGGCTAGATAGCCAGCCGCTGAGAATGCCCTTCCAGATCCCACACTTGTTGGTACTATAGTTGTGAGGCAGTTATCAGCGAACTGCACAAGTTCTCCTTTAGACCCCCCGGACTCGTATAGATTCATTTCCTTCTTCAACAATTGGTCCAGCGATTCAATCTCGCTAATCTCTCTCATCTCGCCCATTTTTAGGCCAAGATTAAAAACGAGATTGCATTCCCTACTCGGCTCGATCTCGGCACGCGCTCGGCAGTCGCGAGTGTCTGCATGCCGAAACAATTGTTGATTGAGCTTTACGTTAATATGCGGATTGTTTATACTTTAAGATTTGATAATACATCATTTCGTACGTCTCAGTCGAGGCGCAAGTATATTTCGGCCGCTAATTTATACTTATAAGACGATTTGTTATTCAAACCGTAAACATGATTTTTGACACAAAACGTATTTTTGTTGAACACTAAATTCCTATTCAATTCACGGAGTATTTTATTTGTTTCTATAAAAAAAGTTTATTTGCAGTCACAAAACTAAATGGAAGTAAACACAAAGTACGCAAATGTAATTTAAATGCTGAAAGCGGGCAGCCCTATCACATGTGAACGGAACGCGGCGCTGTAGGCATTTATTTCAAAGATGCGGCCGAGTTGAATTACTGTAGTGTAGATACCTGGCCTTGGAAGGTCAACTATTACAAAGTCATTGTTATAATCATGCGATGTCAAATTCCTTCTACTCACACTTAGACCCACTTAACTTAAGAACACAGGAGCAGCAGCAATTCGCTGGAGTTGCTACTTTGTTTGTGAGGTCCCTCGCTTTGTAGACGGTCTCACTCAGCAGCAGTGATACTTATTTGGAGGCAGGGACCGGAACCGCTTACCCTTAAAGAGGTTTTTGATTGGGTTTTTCATAGACTTGTTTTAAAAAACCCTATCAATTTGGTAACCGTATCGAAGACTTGCCCTAATTTAAGGCTTACCATATCAATAGAGTTAGCTTCACGTAAGCAGTAAGCCTATCGAAAACCCTATTGAAGGTTACCGATTCAATAGGGTTTTAAAACCTGCAGGCAAATTTAATCTCTAAGAATATCAAATTATCAAAAATATCACCATCTATTCAATCTCGCACTTCGAATTATACTTCCGAATTCAACAGCATGCGCGGAAAAGAGATATAAATAGGCAACCCTATCACAGGGTAAGCGCATCCGAAAGTAGTTAACTTTATTCAAAGTGTTACCACGTCGATAGGCTTACCATATCAATAGGGTTACACTTCCATATGGTAAGATTTTCATAGGGTTACCCTATCAATAGGCTTAATCAAATAAAGGGGTTTTCCGGTCCCTGATTTTATGAGGCTTCCCAAACGCTGCCCAGCCAGTTGGATTCTACGATTGACTCCTTTTAAAGTTGGACCTACCTAAACTGAGTTTTTGCTTTAAATCGTCTACAACTTGGAGCAGGCTGTTTGACATAATTTTCGTCTTGTCTCATTCATAAAAGGCTTTCTCATAATTTCTTCATATAAAGTCGGCCTCCAATTTGGTCATGTCAAACAGCCTGCTCCAAGTTGTAGACGATTTAAAGCAAAAACTCAGTTTAGGTAGGTCCAACTTTAAAAGGAGTCAATCGTAGAATCCAACTGGCTGGGCAGCGTTTGGGAAGCCTCATAAAATCTTCCCATATACCGCAGTGTCTGAAGAAATTTTGTTTAAAGCAGATAAAAGCTTACGCGTTCAAGAAAGAACTGACTCTTAGTAAAAAATTGCAAGAAAACATCACTGTAGGACGAGTTGTGTTACCTGGCGACAGACTTCTTAGAAAGAGAAATTGTAAACATGACTGCATTGTGGGGCTATGAAATCCACGTGGCTACTTACGTCTGACTAGTTTTCCTACGAGAAAAAACGCGACAAGGCGACATTCCACTATTCGAAAATATCGTAAAATAAGTAAAATCCTTCCCAAACTCGTGTTCTGCCATCTTCAATCTTATCTTCACTTACCAGTAGGTGAGACTGACATCAAAGGCGGGTTTAGTCACCAATAAAAAAATGGTAGTATTACGTACGACGTATCGAAGTAAATCCTAAAGTACACCTCTTCAGTATGGATTGAGAAGCTGCATTAAGGCGTATTCTCGCCCATACTAATTTCTTTTATCAAATATGGGCGAACAGAGCGTTATTTTAATCTGGAATGCTTGCATTAGCAATTATTTCTATATTTAGTTACAGCAAAATTACTTTTAAAATAAAAAATCTGACAAGAAATAGCTTAACTGAAGTATTAAATTTGGTTCAAATGTGTCAATGTATGGGTGGACGGGTACACGGATGGGTACACGGTGACAGTGTAGTACGTTAACAGGATGTTTTAGTTGTGTGCGTTCATTGAAGCTACGTTGCGTGTTTGGCGTTTGCTGAAAATGCGACGTTGCCGCTCAGGTCAGGCAACCTATGTACCTATTTTGTCGTTCAGAACTTAGGAATACTTCGGATTTCAGCGCACGAGATCTCCACGCCCGCGCCCCGCTCCGCGCCGATTTCATTCAGTCGAAAGATTTGTTTTGATACTATCTTTTTGTTTTAATTAGAAAATTGTAAAAATGTCTCCACCAACGTCTCAAAGAGACTATAAAAACCACACTTACTCTGGGCCGCGAAAAAGTCGCAAACGTAGTTATGGACAAATGAAACGGTATCATGGAGAAATAGTAAGGTAAGGTTTTATATATTTTATTGAATTATTATGTACTAGCCATGTAAGAAACATACAAACACACTTTCGCATTTATTATATTAGTTTTCATGAGAAATTGTTTGTAATTATCAGTCAAGTAAATAATTGTATTTTTTGTAGATTATTTGTGCGTTATAAATAATAGTAATATTTGTGATAATATTTCTGACACTCACACAAATTATCTAGCCCAAATTAAGTTTCTTAAAGAACTTGTGTTATGGATACTAGATAACTGATATACTTAAGAAATATATAATAAATAAGAAATAAATAAATAAATATTTCTGCCACCCACACAACATTATCTAGCCCAAGTTAAGTTTCTTAAAGAACTTGTGTTATGGATACTAGATAACTGATATACTAAAGAAACATATAAACATACACATTGAATAAATACATATTTTTATTAGAATAAACTTAAATAAACATCCAGTACTTGACGGCTAATATCTGTGTTCAACACACAAATATCCGCCGCCGCCGGGATTCAAACCCGGGACCTCTGGCATACGAAGCAATGTATGTTACCGCTACACCAGCCGGTCGTCAATATAATTATTTATTATCTCCAATATATTTTTATATATAGGCTTTTTGTTGCAGCCGTGCTTCAATATTGCGGAAGAAGGAAAACACTGATACCAACGAACCTTCTACTTCTATGTATGAGAAACATAACAAAAAAGATAACATTACGTTTTGTTGTATTAGTATAATAAGTTTAAGTAATATATAATAAGTAATTTTTAATTTTTTTTTAAATTTAGCGTGGATAAAACTGCGAAAACCTACAGTGGAAGTAAAAAGATATATACAGAATCCAGTTATACCCAAAATAAGAAAGAGCTACAAATAGAGAAAGAGCCTTCGTCAAGTTCTCTGGATATTAATTGGCCGCTGATTGATCCTACTGTAAATAGTCATGATTTGATTATAGAACCGCATGATAACTTGGCTGGTCTATCAGGTAACAGAATTGTTGACCTATCACATGTCCTCAAATGGGCTTTTACAACTGAGAAACATCATTCACAATGTGCAGGGAGCAGTATTGTCTTTGGGAATGAATTAAAAAATGGTTTCTATAGTATATTTATCTTCCAATGCAGTATGTGTGGTAAAGAATTTAGGTACAGCAATGGAAAAGAGGACCACTTCAATAAAGCTTTTGTTTGGGGAACATTGACAGCTGGCAGCTATTATACACAGGCTGCACACATAACAAAGTTAATGGACATCCCTACAATGTCAGCAGCCAAGTTCCTTGCCACAGAGAAACAATTAGGTGATGTTTGGAAAGACCACCTTAGTGAGGAAATTCAAAAGAATGGACAAAAAGAGAGGGCTATTGCTATAGAAAAAAATCATATAGATGCAAATGGTACCCCATATATAACGGTTTATGTTGATGGTGGCTGGCCTAAGCGATCCTATGGTCATGACTATAGCTCGCCATCTGGCATGGTAAGTATTCTTCTGAGGACAACTATATATTTTATTAGGATTACTTCTATGTTTTGTTTTTAACATTTGAGATATTTCAGGCCTGCATTATTGGCAAAGAAACAAAAAAATACTTGTTCCTTGGCATAAAAAACAAGTATTGCTACCACTGCCATATCTATGAAAAAAAAACATATGCTAGTGCCGGAGCACGTCTGCTTCAAGAACTATGAGGGATCATCTACTGGAGGGATCATCTACTGGAATGGAGTCAGCCATTTTAGTAGAAGGGTTTCAGAAGAGTCAAGAGATGCATGGTGTCTTATATTTAAATGTTGTTGGAGATGGAGATTCATCAGTATATGCACGATTAAAAGAAAAAAGTGTCATATGGGGGGCAAATAAAAAAAATTGAATGTAAAAACCATGTGTTAAAAAATTACACAGGAGCATTATACAAGGTAAAAGCAGCATAGTTTCTCCTTATATTTGAAAGATACGTAAAATTTATTGTTTTTTGTCAGGAACGCATTTTCAACAGCCGCACTTTAGTAGGTGGTATGGATGAGTTACTCATTTTAAATTTTTTTTTTCAACAGGTGGTGAAACATAATATCGTCCTTCACTATAGTGAAAGCACTCAGATCAGTAGTGATCTTCTTCGCAACAGATCGACTTTTCGCAGTGGCGGTAGATTCATACATACATACATAACTTCACGCCTATATCCCTTATGGGGTAGGCAGAACACAAGAGGCTATCAAACCATCTGATGTCACGTTTGACGAATTTGGAGGTATTATAATGATGGATAGAGACTATTACAGTGACAGGGGTCAGCCTATCGCCCGTAAAAACGCCAAAAAAACCTTTGCCCCTAAACTGACTTTTACAGTATGCCCGGGAAGGGAAGCAGCTGGCACATTCTATGTTTTTCTTCGCTCCCAGTCCAGCATGGAAGAAAGATTCAGTTCTTTAAAATAATTATACCTGATAAAATCCATTTGTATGTGTTTTATTTATTTAATCATTTTGAATAGTTGATTTGAATAAATGGAAATAGATACATAATTGTTCTTGATAAGCCCCTACTAACAAATTGAGATATTGCGGTGGTGTCTCAATGTCAATGCTTGTGCTCGGGTGCTGTGGTTCACTGTAAAAGTGTGCAGAAGTAGTTAAGTACAAACTATGTTTCGGTGCAGTGTTTCAAACCCTAATTGAAAATATTTATTTTTGAAACGATGTATTTGTTATATTGTAGTACCTATGCACTTGATTTGATTGGCACATCTATTAGATTGAGATTAAGGTCCTCCAGGATCAAATTATAATGGACGGAAAGCGATTTTTTATAAAACTACCTATTGCCACCAAATTATTCTGACCAATGAACATAGAAATTGTGAAACAGTATAGTTTCGAGATACATCAGTTTTCGGTTAAATTATGACCTCTATCACCTTCACATAAGGTCACTCTGTATGGCTCTACATAAGGCCTTCACTGCGTGAAGCGGACGCACGCTCGGCGTGCTTGTTACATGTGATCCTATACTTAGAGCAGCGCTAAATCAGGCGGGTCGCCCAGCGCACTATAATGTATGGCGCAAAGTATCTGCCTATGAAGGTCCCGTAAAAATCGGCCCAGCAGACAAAAAATTAAAAAAAAAATTGTTTTGGTTATATGTTTTATTTGTAGGTATAGATAAAGATAATCTATTATAAGATTATTCTTTGTTTCTTCGTTTTATAGTAATTACAACTATTATTTCGAAGTAAGTAATTGAAATTAATTTTATCCATCGAAAAAAGTATCAAATCATAAACGTACAATATTTAGTATTCGCAAATGTATCGAAAATAATTAGCTCCGCGCGCACGAGTGTCAACGACGTCTGCTCTCACGTGTCTGTCCATTCGGGTAAGCGCAGTCGAAAACCTGCCCCCCGCCCTTTGTGTGTCAATGTGTGCGTGAGAACTTTGCTGCCACTAAGAAGTTGTTATTTAAATCAAATATACGAATTTCGTGACTTAAAACTCAGCTAAATCTTGCTTGAGACATTACAAATGTTATGTTATTACAGCAAAACGTATAATTTTTAAAGAATTTGAACATTATCATTGATTAAACAATTAAAAACGTTTAAATTTTCGCATCAACGCCATCTATGAGTGCGAAGTGCTTAGCTGATGGTGAGAATCCACCTTAAAAGTAAGTATTGTATTTTCTTTAATTTCAATGATATAGAAGCCAAAGTTTTAGCAGGTTCTCTGTAAAATTGCTGCTAAATGCTGCCAAATTTTCAAAAGAATTCATCTATTACTTACTGAGTTCCAAGTGGCTCAATATAAGCTATTTTGTTGCGAAATAATGGCGCAAAATAAGCTATTTCGACTAGGTACCTAATTGTAACCTGTGATAGTCTTTGAAATAGGTAAGTACTTATGTTGTAGGATTGCAGGCATATGTTGTTTCTTTATACGTTATTTGCATTTTTAGTAGTTGAGATCGGCGTTTAAAATGCAATTGCAAAATTAAGGATTTGTTAAAAAAAATCACACACAGCGAAAGATAAAAATTGACAAAAAATCACGTTGTAGACTACTTTTTTTTCATTTATACCGTTGAAGACTTTCTTAAGGTCTTTCGACACACAGACAGGAGATATACCTACATACAATTGTTCCATATCTAACATTATGTATATCTAAATGTACCAGCTGCTTCTGTTCTCGTACATACTGTAAAAGTCAGTTAAGGGACAGAAGTCTTATTAAAGGTTTTTTTGTGGGCTGACCCCCCGTCACAGCAATAGTCTCTCTTCACATTATAATACCTCCAAATTTGTCAAACGTGACATCAAATGGTTTTACAACCTCTAGTGTTCCGCCTACCCCATAAGGGATACAGGTGTGAAGTTATGTATGTATTTTTAGATAAGACACAACAAGAAGTGGAGCGATCACAGGGTCCGGCTCGGAACGGACCGTCAGTCAGTGATTAGCATAGCTGGGCATTAACGAAGTTAACATTTTGACTGACTGATTAACTTTTATTTTAATTTTCAAAAGGGTTAACGGACACGTTAACTTCCTTTAATATGCAGATGTCAGTTAAACGTTAAACGCCAGCCAGACTATTGAAAACACGTTGAAAACCAATGCTTCCAACCAAGGTTAAGTTGTTGACAACCAATTCCGAGTCATCCACACTGTTACAAACGGCGGTTGCCAACAAGGAGACAACGAGTCAGAGTCACGAGTCAGACTCTATTAGAAGAGCTTTTGTTTATGCATATACCTCGACAATACCTAATCTATCTCAGTAAAAAAATGGACTCAAATGGATTAGCTTTTTGTATTGATATTTCCAAAAAAATGCAAGGACAAAACTTAGTATTATAAGATAAGCTTTTGTCGAGATATTTTCACACATTACGTACGACTACGAACAAAACCTAATTGATTGGTATACATTGCGATGAAAGAGATTAAGCTAGGGCTCCCGCACCGGAAGGTGTTATACACGTGCGCCATAAACCTGGTCAGCTATTATAGTCAACCCTGGACAATCCCGCCCGACATGGTCAAAAGTCAAACGTTAAGTCATCGAAATAACGATGGTCATAATGCATGCAAATTCTATTTCTATCTTTGAAAATCAGAACGATTGCCATTTAATTATCAGCCTATTATTGAAGCTAACGATCGGTAAATATCGATATCAAAATGGAATAGCATTTGTTGCTGCAATGTTAAATTGAAGTTATCTCACAAAGTCTACGCGATTTCCGTCAATTTCTGTACTAGAATATATTAGGGTTTCGGCAAGTTTTCGTCATACAAAAGCTATGCCAGTTCAGTTTGCACTTTCACTCTATAGCCTTTGTAAATTCGTAGCCGGCTCCTAACGAACTTCTCTAAAGGCTCGGCGGGTCTGGATATATCGGGATTCTCCTAGTTCCAGTGTGTGCTCTCCGTAACACAAGCTTATACGTAGGGTAAAGTTGAGGTCACATAGTTGGTGTGTCTGTTTGGGTTAGGTATTATTATTAAATATCTAAATAAACTTTCATTTATGCGAAGAAAAATATGATCGCTTAGACTGAAAACAATAGGGATCAGAGTTACAATTCAGCCCTAATCGATAATGTTAAACGGAAGCTTATCGCTACACGAAGTCATAGGCCTAAAATCATCAATTAAGGAAAACAAGTAGATACATAAATAACTACGTATCTACGAATACCCACTTAAGTACCTATCTAATTTTAAGAAGCACGCGGTCGAAGTGGAGGCATAGCACCTAGGTTGAAGTGTGTCATGTTATAATTGAGCAAATTTTCTATAAAATATTTAAGTTAAAATAGACTATACATATATTATTAGAATATTAGATAGATGCTGCTTGTGATTTATTTTAAAATGTTTCTAAGATAACGTCTACGAACGAAGGTTGTATTTAATAAAAAAACACAGATGGCGGCAGTTCTGAAATGTTTATACTACCTAATAGATGGCGTTACTTACCATACTCTTGCTACTCGCCAATAGATGGCAGTATAAAGTACAGCTACATCTACTCATTAATAGATGACACTAATAGTAAAGTGCAAGAAAATGGATACGATTTTTGTCTCGCTCAAAGGAATTGCCTACAGGTACCAAATACATTCTTACTAAGTAGGTATGTCAGGGATATGGGAAAGGTTATACAGGGAGTTTGGTCCATCGCCGGCCAAATTGATATGGCCTGTAGAATAGGTTATCTGCTATGCCCTAGTGGCCATTAAAAATTCAAAAGCCACGTGGTTTTATTTTAAAAGCATTTTTAAACTTTTGCAAGAAAAAGATATAAAACAGATTTTATTTCGCAAGAGTGAGATAACAGCTTCTACCAATAAACAAAAAGTTTTCACGCGTAAACTTATGCAAATTTTTTTTTTGCCACAATTTGGCACTTAGTTAAACGCGATCTACATACATACATACATAACTTCACGCCTGTATCCCTTATGGGGTAGGCAGAAAATCAGAGGTTATAAGACCAACTGATGTCACGTTTGACTAATGAGGTATTATAATGATTGCGAGAGGCTATTGCAGTGACAGAGGGTCAGCCTATCGCCCACAAAAATGCCAATAAAACCTCTGTCCCTTAACCGACTTTTACAGTATGCCCGGGAAGAGAAGCAGCTGGCACATTCTATGTTTTTCTTTCACTCCAGCATGGAAGTATTTGAGAAACTGGTAGACACTGGTAATTTTTTTTTTATACGTTTTTAAAGTCAAAGGCCGTTTTCATTTTTATTCGATTCCGAAACTTTGTGGGAGAATTAAACAAAAACTAGTTAACTAATGATATTGTTTTGGATGTTAAAAGCCTAAAACAGTACACATTCAAACGAGATCAAAATTAGCTGCCTACACTGAATACTAATTTTTATTTTTACATTTTTATGATGATTTCGGGGTGATACACAAAAAACGTTTAAAAATGTTATTAAAATAAAACCACATGGCTTTTCTACAGACCGTATCAATTTGGCCGGGGATGGACAAAACACCCTGTATAAGTATTAGAACTTAATGTTTTCTTCATACATTCCGGCGTTTTCTTGTACAGTCTGCAACAGAATTATGTATACAACGCGTATGCACATTGTATGTGTGCGGGAGACTGGGTGGTATACATAATTCTGTTGCAGACTGTACATACATGATACAGCGCAATGTCTCGGCTCCCAATGCTCTTTACTAACTGCACCCAAATTTTCAGGAGAAAAGGACAAATGGGAGTGTAAAATATTAATTTTCAAAGACGTATTGCACACTAGGGTACGATATTTTTTTGCACCTGCTATGTACCTACGCAATTTTTTGATGACGTTGGCTCTCACAATTAGCTGTCTTGTGTTTGATTTTTTTCTCATGTCATGGTCAATTTGTACTGTAGGTACCTATTTGTATTAATTCGTATAATTTCGTGTCGAGAGTTTTTTTTCGCCGGCTTTTCTTGTCTGTTGATCTACTGTCATATCTTATTTATCAACCTGACAAAAACACCATCAAATGTTCATAAGATGTTCTTACGATGAATTATTATTGTTTATTTTTTAAACTGAATTTTGATAGTCGATCAGCAACTTCTTGCTTTTATCGACATAGTCCAGAGAACGATGATTTCGTAAAAAGTTTTAAGTAAGATTATTTCAGCCTCATTTGAGGTGGAAACGACTTGAGAATAGTTTATAACCTTTCTCACGTCAGGCCCTACAAATATATCTTCTTTAATTTTCGCAAAAATAGCAGTAACCTAAATGGTTGTACAACTACGTAAGCGACTGCTGTGTGTTTGGTTCTAACGTTTCATTCTGGAAAGAACAAAGACGGATCCTTAGTTACGTGAAAACATGAGTGTTTAGAAATCTAATCATCACTTAACGTTTGTAAAGCAAATAAAATTCGTCCAAAAATTAAATTGTAAGTGCCAAAGACATACAAAACATATAATATCCAAAATGCAATATATTTTCGTGTAACGTTCGTCTACGAGTATTTTTTGCACTGAGTTACTCAGGAATGAATTTCGAATAGTCTAATATGTTTTTGTTTGTTAAACGCCACAAAGTAACATCAACTAAAATCATGTATGACCCGCTGCCACTGTTCTTACGGCCTCTGGACGGCAGGAGAACAAACTTGTTAATTAAGAATTGAAGGCTATTGTGAAAAAGGACCCATCGCAAACTACGTTCGAGATGCCTGCAGGCTGCGGTGTTAGCGATAAAACTGTTTAATCCACTAGAATAGTGACCTCCTTTCATATAAAATCTGCCAAATATCATCGCTCCGAAGATGTGTTCCGGCAATATTGAGGCCAAACGCGGTTATATCGCTGCTAAAGAGGGTTGATTTTTCGTTACCAGCTAAATTAAAATGTTAGTTTCTTTGATACGATATAAACGTACCTGCATATTTATTTTAGCGTCGCTCAGTACAAAAAAGTAGAAATATGGAACCACAATTTTTTTTTAAAATAGTCGCTGTTGATAAACATAGCTACTACGACGCGGCATTTCCTTGATAATACTACGACGTAGTACTACAAAATGTGTGTAGTATCGCGTATTCATTTTTATTTTAATGGTAATTTAGAGTGACCATGCCTTGGTTTATATGGGAGCGGATATATTAATTTCCTTGTAAAAAAAAATGTACTCTGTTTTGCAAAAATCGTTTCTATAAATGAAACTTATTATGTAAAAAAAATTTGGCCGATGACTACAAATCAACCCTGTATAAATACAGGGTGTTTCATAAATGAAATAACTTATAACTTGTGAAAACGTATATTTATAAAATCCTATGTCAGAGAACTATCAAGTTGAGGTCGTCGTCGTCTTCGCTGTCGCTACTGTTGTTGCTGGGTGCCTGCAATGAAAACAGAAAACACAGTTATTTTTTTTTTTTTTAATATAAATATTTCTCACACTCATACAACATAATCTAGCCCAAATTAAGTTTCTTAAAGAACTTGTGTTATGGATACTAGACAACTGATATACTTAAGAAATATATAAACATACATATTGAATAAATACATATTTTTTATGAGAATAAACATGACTAATATCTGTGTTTATCACACAAATATCCGCCGCCGCCGGGATTCGAACCCAGGACCTCCGGCATAGAAGGCAATGTATGTTACCGCTACACCAGCCGGTCGTCAAACTTACTGAATATATCTTTATTATAACTAGGAAATACTGAAACCCCATGGAAGTGCCAAGTAGGCGTGGTACAGTCAGCATCAAAAGTTGATGAACACATTGAAATTTTCACCATATTGTGCCTAAACAAATACCAATATTGACTAAACTCCGTGTAAAGTTGTAATAATAAAATATGAAGTCAGTCAATATTAATCATTATTTAGGCACAGTATGGTGATAAGCGATTTGAAAAATTTCAATATGATCATCGATTATTGATGCTGACCGTACAGTTGTCAATAGTAAGAAAAGTTATTCTCACTCGCCCGAAAAAGTTATTCTCAGAGCAACGACTCCCTCTGTTAGCAAGTAGCGGTATTAATTCTGCAATAACTAGTGAAAATGACGTTTCCCTTAGGCTAAATTCACCTTACTGCTGTATAGCATTAAGAGTTAGAATTCAAATACAGAAACAGTGCCTCAATTGGCTTTTTGCTTGGTGGTAGGATCCCTTCTGGGTCCGCCTGGCTAGCGACCACCCTTTATATAAAGTCTGCCGCCAAATGTTACCGCTCCGGCGGTAATGTGTTCCGGCAATATTGTATAAAGAGCCAGTTCCTTCCTAAACCCGTGTGCTTTCATCTTCGACCTCATCGTCACTTACCATCAGGTGAGATTGAGGTCAAACGCGGGTCTAGTCGTATATAAAAAAAAAAAAAAAAAAAACGTAGAAGTATTAACTTGGCAGTTTCATAAATTGATCTTGATTGCAATAAAAGGTCTTAACTACTTTTGCTTGTAAATCGATTTTGAATCTAATATAATTGACATAAAGGTACGGTTGAGGTAAGGTTCTATTGCAGGTCGGGATAAGCTGTTTTGAACTAAAATAGGAACAAGGAGGCCGAATCGTTGTTTTTCTGTAGTGTACAATTGAACCAACTGAATCGTGACCCATTTTGCTTATTATTCGTTTGAAACGTCAAACTTGTAAGGTCTATCGCGTATAATGCACTTAGGACATTTAAGATTCTGAACTCTGTAAATGTCTGTGTCGAATGAAATGATAACAAATTCGCCACCTATCTTCAAGCGAATTTCGACCAACGAGCTTTTAGACGGTTTGCCAAAATGAGCTCATTTATTTATTTATTTATTTTAAGGACTACCAGTAGAAGATTACATTTCCTCTTATATTTAACACTCATTTACAAACCGCATGCAAAATGTAACTGCTGTTTAAGGTAGCCACAACATACATACAAAAATCATCAAATTTGAGTTTAAATTTACACCAGTCACTTTAACAAAACTTAAAATAATTAAAACAGAATTAAATTAAAAGCATATACATAGCAATTAAAAAGAAAAAAAACTATATTACACAAATTAAAAAAAAAATCTAATCTAAGTTACAAATAAAAAAAAACATATAAGTAGGTACTTATATCAATCAAAATTAAAATAATTCAATGAAATCAAAATATAAATAGAAAAAAAAATTAATTAGGCACATGGTGGGTCATGATTCAGTGGGGTAGAAAACTGCCTTCTCATTCCACTAGAGGCGCTTATTACGCTTGACCCATAACAACTGTCAAATACCATAGTAAAAGTTAATTTTATAGTGATTTTGATCAAAACATTAGAAATGCATCATTGCGTAGTCATAAGTTTTATAGAAAATGGATACCACAGTTTCTCTGAGGATATACACATGCGGAACTTGTGGATGTTACTTGATTTAAAATTTTGTGGAAATGTACATATTACGGTCCACATTTTTCATATTTTGATACATGTGCTTACATTATTTTATAGTTTTACCACAAAATAGAACACAGCAGTTTCGATTACAACTTGTTCATTTGATAGTTTGTTATGTGTCAAGCGTATGAAGCGACATCTATTTAGAGCTTTTAGTTTTCTTCTCCATTGGTTAGATAGTACAGTCACGTTTAATAAGATGTATACATTTTCATAGGAATTTAAACCTTATGACCACCGAATAAGTTGCGAAGTGTATACTTCTTACTAGTCGTGATAGTGCAAGTAGTTCTTTGTGTGCGTTTAGCGACATCGGCTTCCATATATTATTATTTTCATAGCATCTCCAGATTTGTAGTCACCAGCCAAATTTAAATGTTAGTTTCTTTGATACGATATAAACGTACCTGCATATTTATTTTACCGTCGCTCAGTACAAAAAAGTAGAAATATGGAGCCACAAACTTTAAAAAAAAAAAAATCGCTGTTGATGTACATAGCTACTACGAAGCGGCATTTCACTGTTAATACTACAATTTTGTAGTAGCGCGTAGTTGCCTTTATTTTAAAGGTAATTTATAGTGACCATGGTTTGCTTAATATGTTAGCGGATATATTTATTTCCTTGTAAAAAAAATAATACTTTTTTTGCAAAAATCGTTTCTATAAACGAATCTTATTGTGTAAAAACAATTTGGCCGGTGACTCCAAATCAACCCTGTATTTCTAATATAAAAAATACTCGTGTCACAGTTTTCGTTGCCATACTCCTCCGAAACGGCTTGACCGATTTTGATGAAATTTTTTGTGCTTATCCGGTATCTATGAGAATCGGCCAACATCTATTTTTTTTTATATGGCAAAACAACGTTTGCCGGGTCAGCTAGTAGTATATAAAAAGGCAACAGTAACAGAACTCACTCTATTCTGCCGCCGTCTGCGATTACGTCTGGGTTGCTCCTCATGTTCAGAGTGCGATGAATCCGAGCTCGCCGCGCCCACGAATCCCATCACTGCGTTTCGTATTGATGCCACTGAAATAAACATACTATTATACTTTCTTGTTATTACACCATTTTCCATTTATTTATTTCTTCACAATAGGAAACAATTTAAACTTATGGCTAAACACAGTACTTTTTTACAATATTTTTCTATGTGTGAGAGTCTGGTGCCTATGATAGGTTTGTAAAACCTGTGTTACAGGTCACCAGGACCCTCCTCCGGATGGGCTGGTTACATGTATGCGGATAAATAAATTAGAAAACAAAAAATAAAAATGGAGATGAAAAAAAGAAAATTAAATGAAATTATAACAAAAACATTTGTTGACAGATGGAAAGTGTGGTGTTGTGTTGTGTGCATGTGTATTTGTGAGTGTGAGTGTATTTATTTGAGATATGATAATACCTACGTACCGAATTTCACTCTGAACTAAGAAAATCGTCCTTATCTAATTACACTATACTAATATTATAAAGAGGAAACCTTTGTATTTTTGTATGTTTGTATTGAATAGGCTCAAAAACTACTGGACCGATTTCAAAATTTCTTTTACCATTACTTTGAGGGATTCTTCCGAATCCGTATAGGCTTCTTATTTGTTTGTTTCTTATCTTATTTGTTTGTTTCAATGTTTCTTATTTCCGGAAAACAGAGTCCGCATATAATAGTCAATTATATTTTAATAGCAGATTAGGTATGATGAGTGGGTCTGAACTTCGAAAAAAAAAATTCTTTTGTTCTCTGTGAGTAAAATTTAAGACTAATCTAGATTTTATGACTATACACAATTAGACGGACACGTTTTTATTACTTGTTGTGTAGTCATAAACTACAGATCAAACTTAAATTTTGATCACTTAGAAGAAATTTGAAACTTTTATTTATGAAAAATATTTTATTTTTCGTAATTATGACCCACTCATCAGTCTTAATCTGCTATTAAAATATTATTGACTATTATATGGCGACCCTATATATAATACATAATCAACGAACACAGAGAATTAAAACACCGACTTCACCCACATTTTCGAATATTTTGGTACAGTCACGTGTACTAAGATGTATACATTTTCATTGGACTTTGAACTTTATTACAACTGAATAAATAGCGAAGTGTATACATCTTATTAGACGTCACTGTACATATTTCCGTTACATGCATGTTTTTATGTTCAAACGTAACCTTATCCCAAAAACGCGAAATTGTTCGTACTAATGTAAACAAAGTGATTGAGAATGAGAATTTTTCTCCGTTATTGTCTATTTTTATAACCGATATTAATAACGATATTATAACAATAACACTCACAGTCATCATCATTATCGGAGCCGGAGTCACTGCCGTCGTCGTTCTCTGATCCCGCCGCCAGTTCTTCATCCTCTTCTTCCTCCTGGAAACGAAATAAACATAGTCAGTAACAATCCTCATCTCCCGCTTGTTAGGCGGCAACTATACCAACTGAGCTACCGGGCCCTGGCAAATGCCATTGAATTAACTTAGTATATTCTTAAGAAAGAAAGAAAGAAAGAAAGAAAAAAAAAAAGATATGGCGCACCACAAACTTTTTTACAAATATTTGCTGTTGATGAACATAGCTACTACGACGCGCCATTTCATTGTTAATACTACGACGTAGTACTACAAAGATGTTTTATAGTAAAGCGTAGTCGTCTTTATTTTAATGGTATTCATTCATAATTTAGTAGTGACCATGCTTTGCTTAATATGTTAGCTAATATATTAATTTCCTTGTAAAAGCCATACCTTTTTTGCATAATAGTTGCAGGCGCGGTCCCAGACTGAAATTTTGGGGGGTGTCACAACTGAATTTTGGGGGGGGTCATGACAATTTTTTTGTATCAGAAGTATCTTTTTCTTCCTCCTTCTCTTTTAACGGGTTCATCTTTTCATGATTTTGGGGGGGGGGTCATGTCCCCCGTGACCCCCCCCTGGGACCGCGCCTGAATAGTTGCCTAATTGATACTTATTGTGTAAAAAAAAATTTGGCCGGTGACTAAACAACAACCCTGTATAATATACTAGGTGACCCGGCAAACGTTGTTTTGCCATATAAAAAAAAAAATTTGATGTCGGCCGAGTCTCATAGATACCGGATAAGCACAAAAAATTTCATCAAAATCGGTCAAGCCGTTTCGGAGGAGTATGGCAACGAAAACTGTGACACGAGAATTTTATATATTAGATGTACTTAACAAAAAAAGGGTACATACTAATCTGGCATATATGCTACCAAATGGTTGCCACTCAGCTTTGCAGCAGTGGGTATATTTGCTTGCTTCACCCAGAAATCGAACCGACTAAAATCTAAAAATGAAGATTTCATGGTATATCTTTCATTAAATTAACCTAGTATGTTAGAGAGATTTAATTCTTGTGATTGACTCTAATGATCGATGCAATAAAATTACATACGTAGTGTCATTTTTATAGATTTTAGTCGGTTCCCGGGTGCAGGGAGCGAATTTTCGAAAATCTTTGCATGCAGTTTTATTTCTTTTCCAAAATAAAGGAATGTTTCTTTTGAGTAAGATTTGCTATCTCTATAATTTAGAGTATTCCAGGGGGCATTCAAAAATTCCACCCTGTATAGATAAACGCCTTAACCCGGAACATTTTTAAGCTATTGCATAGTTTCTATCGCGGGCCTTGAGCGTGTGGACCGAATCCAGAAATTCCGTAACGAAAAAACCTAACACCCCCCACTCCGACCGGCACAGCGGTGATACTTTGATTTCATAACTTTACAGGCGGGCTTTAATAAACAATCAGCGCCATCTACTAGGAACTTGTGGAACTTCATATTAGATCAAACATTACTGCATTAATAAAATAAATAAATAATTATAATTGCATAAGTTGATAAAAAATGCTATGCAATAGCTTTACCGCGGCAGTCTCCGAGTGCCACACGTCTTTTTTTTTTCTAGTTCCGTGCGGGAATCGACCCCTCAATCTGAGGCAGATAGGTTTACCTCATCACCAAAGTAGTGAAAGAGAAATAAAGATAGTGACGGCACTGACCGCGTCCTGCTCATGCTCTCTCCGCCTGCCCACGTCGTAGATCTTGACGCAGGACTCCTGCATCTGCTCCATGTCTCCCGTATTTTCAACCACAGAGATCTGCGTGCCGTGCCGCGAGATGGACAGCGAGTATATGTTGCGCTTCACATCGATTGTCGCTGCGGATTTGGAAAGAAAATAAATAAATAAAAATAAAAATCAAGAAATTAGAAATATCCAGTTGTGCTTAATCCCACGCCTTTTTATCATCTAAGTAATCTTTAGTTTCATAATAAGCTTTTCGAGATAGAGTGTTTTTAATGATTGATTTAAATTAATTGAATGACAGGGATTGAATTGACTTCGGAATTTTGTTATATATACGTATTGACATTCCAATAAATGATTTGCTGCTTTAAAAGAATGCCCGGGAAGAGAAGCAGCTGGCACATTCTATGTTTTTCTTTCACTCCCAGTCCAGCATGGAAGAATTATGTTTCCAAATTGGAATATTAGATTAACACTTGCCCATAGTGTTGCTAAAATTACGTTGTTCTCGATAAAAATATCCAAAAATTACAATGAACTAAATGAATGGCGCACAAAAATGTGAAAGTTTAATCAACCACCATGTTAGGTCGTCCATAAATTTCGCCATTTTTGTTAGTTTCATTTCTGTCGAAACTGTCATGGTCGTGTCATCAGTCTTGTCATTTGGTGCAAATCTGTCACTTTAGGTTAGGACGAAGGGCTATGAAGGGAGAAGCTATTTTTAATAAATCTTGTGCTTTTTTAATAGGATCTGAAATTAAATGATTTATCTATGTTTGTACGTATATTCTCTTGATAGTACCGTTGTGCTCACATTCTAGCCCCAGGTACGAGGAAATGGAAACATGTCTTTTATACGTCTGAAGTATCCTCTATAATATGAAATTTAAAATCGATTCATAATTTTCCGTGAAATCAGGTAACAAAAACACAAAAAAAACATACACACGAATTGAGAATATTCTCCTTTTGGTTGAAAAAACAACGAAGAAGTTCAAGACTATCAAATAACGTTCTTAAATCTTCATTTTTCGCCTTTTTGGATACCATCCTATCTCAAAAACAGAGTACGAAGAAAATAATTAAGAGCTATTCATTATATATATTTTTTTTTTTTATAAGTGACTAAACCCGCGTTTGACCTCAATCTCACCTGATGGTAAGTGACGATGAGGTCGAAGATGAAAGCACACGGGTTTAGGAAGGAACTGGCTCTTTATACAATATTGCCGGAACACATTACCGCCGGAGCGGTAACATTTGGCGGCAGACTTTATATAAAGGGTGGTCGCTAGCCAGGCGGACCCAGAAGGGATCCTATCACCAAGCAAAGAATTTGCGATGTAACATGGTGGGAGTGACGGTTCAGTAACGTATCGTTTCGCTCCTGAAAGTTGCCGCGATTTACAAATGATGACTTTATATTTTAGCTGTACTGCAGTGCGATCACAGAACTTTATCGAATCGTATATTAACGAATGTTTACGAATGCTCATATAGTATGGAGTCGGTTGCAAGTTTTGAGTAACATTGTAATTTTTTATTTTAAAGATATTTATGAGTACAACATGTTTACAAACATTCAAAATTAACAAGGTACACATTTATTTAAGCTGGCCGTGCGGCAATGGATAGATTTCAATTTTTTCTTAAAAACCGTCTCCATACTATACGAACATTCGTTAACAAACGATTCGATAAAGTTCTGTGATCGCACTGCTGTATCCATATAAGAATATTAAGTTAATTTAATTTATAATGCTCAATTACTCTTAAATAACCGAAAATATGTGATAAATAAAAATAACTTAAAAACATTATTAAACGTTGCAATGCTTCACTTTAACTGGGATTCACAATTTCTGAAAAGAAATTGGTCTTGGGTGGTTTTAGCTGCAAAGCTATACCATTAGATGGAGCTACGTTAGCAATATAACGTAAAAATAAAAATGTGGTAAGGTACTAATTTCGAGGCGTACCGCCAGTAGCCCCGGTAGCTCAGTGGAAGAGCACACGTCCGGCAAACGAGGGGTCCCAGGTTCGAGTCCTGGCCGGGTGATTTTTTATTTATCACATTGTTTCGGTTATTTAAGAATAATTGAGCATTATAAATGCAAAAACTTAAAAACTTAATTTATTTATTTCACTGCACACACTCTCTATGTGCGCTTTCCATTTAAGATTAGAGTCAACTATTAATCCTAAAAATTTTGTGCATTTTATTCATTTATCCTTCTATTTTTTGTCCACAAATGTCAATATTAAATGATTCTGAGTTACTTTGTTTATTTGTGAAAAAAAATTAAATGGGTCTTATTCAAATTAATTTTTAAATTGTTTGTCAGTAGCCATTTCATTATTGAGGTCAATGTATTTTGGATGTCATTTTTAATTATATATTTGTCATTAATTTATAGTCATGTATATAGATTAGAAATAAAAATGGCCCCAAAGTACTACCTTGCGGAACGTCGTACTTGACTTCTCTGTATTTGGAGGGAAATCAGTTTATGTTAGGGAATAGGGGCACATTCTGGTTATCTGTGTAGGTTGTATTCTATTCGCAAGATATGATTTAATGAGCTTTAAAGTCGCGGCCCGAACTCCGTTCGCATGAAGTTTAATTGATTAATGTGTTATGATCTACATAATCAAATGCCTTTGTCAGATCCATAAATAATGCACACACGGTTGTTTTATTGTCAACGTTGGTAATACCCTTTTTGAGAAAATTTTACAACGCCACATTAATGCCTTTATTTTTCCTAATCCAACCTCTTCTTCAGCTAGTAGGTTTTGCTTTTCAAAGACATATTATTTAGGGCTTAATAAATAACCATTCAAAATATTTTGGAGAAAATGGAAAACAAATTAGATTTTTAGACGGCATAATGCTATTTAAAAGAAGTCTGTTTAATAAACTCGTTTTGTCGTTATATATGAAATTTCAAGCATAATTGCCCTTCACTAACAGCACCAAAAAAAAAAGAAATATCTTGTGAGCCAAAATGATTTATTCCATATATAATTATTTAGATAATAATTACATTCATTCTCTTAAAACACATTACTATTTTTTTTTCTACCCGAAAGTGGGCACACTGGAACTGTCATTTTACTGCATTGAATTATTTGCCAGGGTATAGGTATCCAAACGCACCTACTCCCGCCCAGATATCGCTAGCGGAGTTGAGCAAGCGCTTGCTCCTCCTTATATGACAAAATCTATCTCCTACTTCTGGTGCCACTGAAAATCATCGTCATAGCATCCTTGCGATGCCATGGCTACGAAGCTGAGTGGTTACCAATTGGTGGCATAGATCGGTAAATCTGTCTTTTTTATTCTGTAATTTTATCTGTAATTTTTTACATTGTTCTATGTTCCAATAAATATATTCTATTCTATTCTATTTGCGTTTAATGGGTTTAATTTTCAAAAAATATAATTGCTTAAATATGTTTTCTTTAACCACCGGTTAAGAGAAGTACGGTTATGTTTTATGTAAGTTTTTCATGAATCCATGATGGCATTTCGTAGCAATATCCGTTTGAAACTGTAAATTTGTGTTATGTTTGTGACTTTTTCATCGGGCCAATATCCGTAAATCATGTTTCTATCTTTACAAATTCGAGGACGTGGTAGTTTAAAATCATACATGAAGAGGAAAAATATAATATTAATTATTTACTGAGTAAACTTAACTAAAAGTTAAAGAATTGATTACGCAACGAATGGTTAGTAACATAACTTTATTTATTTTTAGGGAATTCTAGTGAAAAATTAAGTACCTATTTTTATTACATAATTATGACCAGAATTGAGTACAGAGTGCTCTCCTTCAGTATCTAAAATTTGTCACCAGTCTCTCTGTATATTGAGTTTATAATCGTTCAAAAAAGAGTAAAAAAACTACATCCTCGCGTTAAATTTGAGTTACTGAAATCAAAACCGCACGCACGCGGTAAAAGTGTTCGGTAGTACTGCACTGAACAATATTTCTTCTTTCTGATGATTCACAAAAAAAACTTATTTATTCCATAGGTTCCCAAGTATATCATATACTTCGGCTTAACAACTAGTTAAAGCCGAATTTTACGATGACGTCATCAAGTGATTTGTAAAATTCCTAAGATGAATGAAACTTTTCGAATTTCGAATTTTTTGAATCAAGTATCGGCACGACCATCCAAAACAGAGTGAGTAGAAATTGCAAAATAGCGATAATACATAGATCCATCTAAATATATTGAAAAAACAACCATGGTTGTGGATTTGTGTGTCTTTTTGATCCTGAAATAGACTTACCTATACTGGAGTAGTCATAAGGGTCGAGCGTTTTGAAGCTGGTGTCGAACTGTTCCCTTTCCTCAGCGTCTTGGTCCGAGCACACGGCGTATAGCGCTGTGCAAGTCGGGTTGAATATCACCTGCAATTAATTAATAATAATCTTATATATTTATTTATTCTTTATTGTACACCACAGAAAATAAAATACAAAATAAAACAAAAGCAGAAACATGGTACAAAAGGTGGTCTTATCACTATAAAGCAATTTCTTCCAGACAACCTTTGGGTGAGAATTGGAGACCAATTTATAGGGTGCCTAGGCGTACATATACTAAAATTTAACTTACATACGAATAATACATAAATATAAAATACATACATATATTCACTAAATATAATGCTCAATAAATTAAATACATTGTACTATAATGACGTGTATTTAGAAAGGAAGTACTGCTTGCCAGTCTTAAATGTGTCGATTGATTTGGCATACTTAATCTCCAGTGGCAAATTGTTCCACAGTGACACAGCATGGACTGTGAAAGATTTCCCGTAAAAGTCAGTTTTATGCGGGGGTGTTAAAAGCATTATTAAATCTTACATACATACATACATACATAACGTCACGCCTTATCCCTTATGGGGTAGGCAGAACACCAGAGGTTACAAGACCATCTGATGTCACGTTTGACAAATTTGGAGGTATTATAAAGATGGAGAGAGACTATTGTAGTGACAGGGGGTCAGCCTATCGCCCACAAAAACGCCTTTAAAACCTCTGTCCCTTAACTGACTTTTACAGTATGCCCGGGAAGAGAAGCAGCTGGCACATTCTACGTTTTTCTTTCGCTCCCAGTCCAGCATGGAAGATCTTATTATAAATCTTACTCATATTATAAATGTTAACGTTTGGATGGATGAACGTATAGATGTATGGATGTTTGTTCCTCAATCACGGGAGAACGGCCCAACGGATTTGGATGAAGTTTGGCATAGTGATAGTGTACAGTCTACTTTTTATCCCGATATTCCCGGGATACGAAATTACGCGGGTAAAATCGTGCTAAAAAAGTAAATAAATATTTGACAGTCACACAACATTATTTATACCAAATCAAAGTTATTAATGAACTTGTGCCATGGATACTAGATAAGGGATAAACATATTAAAATAGACTTTCGACAATAATTTTATTAAATGGCCCATTTTTTTTAAACTTAAAAATGATTGCCTAATAATGTTAGGCAAACTTTTAAGTTTAACCATAAAAAATAAAATTAATGATAGTCTGATTGTCGGGTCTTTCCCGCTGAAAGGCGTGCAGCTGTAAGCATACTTAATAATAATAAAAACTTAATTAAAACATTAATGCAGATAACATTATAAATATAACCACTGAATCCCGAACTAGCGTGAGCTGTGTTTTGGGATTCAGTCCCACAGGTATTCTTAATTTTTATTACTACTTAGGTATATTACATTTAGGCAACATAGTTTTTATTCTCTCTCTCTACTTCTACCTTTACCTCTATATCTATGTCTACGTTTCTATCTAGCCGGCCATAATAGTAGACTCCACAAAGTCACTAACTTGTTCATGGGTCAATGTGTACGCACACTATTATAATAAAATTCCAAAAATATTATAGACTAGACACCGTGCGCGGTTTTACCCGCGTAACTTTTGATCCCGTGGGAATTTCGGGATAAAATAAAATATAAAACCTTCCTCAAGAGTTGGGCTATCAGATGCAAAAAGAATTTTTCAAATCCCACTTGTAGTTTCTGAGATTAGCGAGTTCAAACAAACAAACAAACAAACAAAAAAACAAACTCTTCAGCTTTCTATATTAGTTTAGATTTAGACTTCGATAGATTTAAGGATACGGTTAAACAAGTGTTGCGTGAAAGGGACTACTATAAGATATCCTGATGCAAGAAGATGGGCTTCCCTCACTGGCTGTAAACTGTTATTGTGAATTTTTAAAAGCTGTTGAGTGTCTTGCCACTTCTTTTTAACTTTCCGAAGTGGTGGTAGAATCAGTTCAACTTGTAAATAGTTTGACTATTTCAAGTGTATTTAAATACCTACGATATAAAGATTTTTTGACTTTGACTTTGGTAATTCATTATTTTCATTAAAGTTACTGTAAAGATACGTTAAATTCACATACTTAAAAGTACATTGCTTTAAAATTTTATGCTAAACGAATGCAAAAGTACCATTCAATATCAATCATTCTCATTCAGTAGGTACGTAACACTACGAAGATTTTAACAGGTATCATTATTTTTCGTTTTGACATTTCGAACTGTCAGTTTACTGCATTGAATTGCCAAGGTATAGAGCCGGTTTCCATTTCATCTGCCATTTCATACAAGATTTCTAGAGCCGGATTTTCTCGGATTCGGACAGGTTCAAATTAACCTTTCTACATCAATAAGGTTCATTATTTAACACATGATTACAATCAAAGTTTATTTTATTAGCTATTAAATTTAAAAAAATATTACATGTAGGTTTGTCAAAATAAAATTTACAATTATTAATAATATATAAAATTCATCAAAACCAACTTGCATACAATAACTTACCTCTGATTTGTCAAGAGTCGGCACCGTCCGTAGTAAATGAAACGTCCTCAGGTCCCATACCTCTGTATTTGATATTACCTGAGAAATTAAAATAAATAAATATATCATTTTCTTTGAAGAAAAGCCCATAAAACCTATTATTTTTTTCCATTTTTTCAGACCAACATGGTCTATGGTTATGGCCGTAATTATTAATATAATCATTATTTATTTATTTCTCCTATAAAAAGAGTATTTACAAAATATACATACATACATACATAACTTCACGCCTGTATCCCTTATGGGGTAGGCAGAACATCAGAGGTTATAAGACCAACTGATGTCACGTTTGACTAATGAGGTATTATAATGATTGCGAGAGGCTATTGCAGTGACAGGGGGTCAGCCTATCGCCCACAAAAATGCCAATAAAACCTCTGTCCCTTAACCGACTTTTACAGTATGCCCGGGAAGAGAAGCAGCTGGCACGTTCTATGTTTTTCTTTCGCTCCCAGTCCAGCATGGAAGTTCTTACAAAATATTTTTTACAGAAGTATTTACAAAATATCTAAAGATACAAAATGAATTAAACAGGATTTATGGACACGAGCGACTAACCAAGACTCCGAAATGTCGAGTTTAGATATAATATACAGGGTTAATTTTATCTAGCGCACAACCTCTTGCAGACAGCCTCTCCACATCAATCCCAACAACATTTGTTCTGCGACTTTTTAAAATTAATGGTTAATCAATATATATAAAACTGTTCCGTTACTGACTGAGTGACTGAGGTACTGAGTGACTGACAGACAACGTACAGCCGTAACTACTGGGCGTAGAGAGCTAACATTTGGAACATACATTCTTTAGGGGATGTAGGGGTGCACTAAGGACGGGAATTCCCGAAATTCCAACGGGAACGGGAAATATAGGACTTTTAAGTTTGTATGAAAAATCTTATTCCTTGAGTGCACCGATGTGAAACTTGGCGTAAAGGTTTTTCAATGTGTGTCTGGTTGTGTTATGAAAGGAATTCCCGAAATTCCTACGGGAACGGAAAATATATGATGTTTTAGTTTGTATGAAAAAATCCCATCCCTTGAGTGCAGGGATGTGATCCTTGATATAAAAGTTCCTCAATAAGTGTCTGTTTGTATTATGGAAGGAATTCCTGAAATTCCCACGGGAAGTGGTTGGACTTTTTAGTTTGTATGAAAAATCTTATTCCTTGAGTGTACGGATGTGATACTTGGCATGAAGGTTCTTTCAGTGGGTGTCTGATTGTATAGTTTCTGAAATTTCTACGAGAAGGGTAGTAGCGCATACTAAGTTGCGGGATAAAGCTAGTATATTCTAAACAAAGAACGTCTCTAACCTGGCATTACTCTATTTACACTAATGTCACTCACCTTGCGTCACGCCACGTGCAGCAGGGCGCGGGGTTGCGGAGTGACGCTCAAAATACGAGTAATAAATAACAGAGGGAGCATAAATTTGTTTGTGTTATTTATCAAGATTTGTAAAAAGTTGTAGGACAAATGTTGTTGGAATCGATGTAGAGAGGCTGCCTGCAAGAGCTAATTTAAATTCACTTTGTCCGCACAAATCTTTAAAAAAAATGTCAAATTTAGCTCTCAGTTTACCAAATACAAATAGTTTAATAAAATGTGGCCCTAAATACATATTATTACATAATCTAGTTACGGTAACAGTTATACTTAAGGATATAATATGGAAAGAAAACATTCAATAATCATGCACCTTCAACTTCTGGGGAAGTTATAAAACTTCAGCATTTTCTAGAAATCCAATTCGAGTGGACAACCTTCCGGACAATCAAACTTTAACTAATATCTTTTTATGGCGTATTGGAGAAACAAAAGAGTCAGAAAATGTTCCTCACAATTTAAGATATTATTTTATTGGTGACGGAATGACTATCCGGACTCATAATATGAAGATGGCATCTCATGTGAGAATTTTAAGATATCCCACAGGAGAAATATGTTTCAGCCTAAGCTTTTGTTACTAATATAAAGTGAAGTCGTCGTGGCGCCGTGGTTACTGTGTGTATCTTACGATATCACAGGTTAAGCAACGTTCGGCGCGGTCGGTACTTGGATGGGTGACCGCCGACCATTCGTTTCTTACGGCGACTTCCGTGCTTCGGAGGGCACGTTAAGCGGTCGGTCCCGGGTGTTGTATACTTGTATACAGTAGTCGTTAGGGTTTGTCAGAAGCCATATCGGCACCCTGAAGAATTCTGACATCCACTACCCAGCACTGGGCCAGCTCGGTGGATTATGGCCTAAAACCTCCTCGTCACCCAGAGGAGAGACTCATGCCCTGCAGTGGGCCCATTACACGGAGTTGTGATGATGATGATGATAAAGCGAACGTGTATTTTTTCTTGGCAAAAATAAAGAATTATAAAACCAAAAGAAATAGCTCGAGACTTACCTCTAAACCATTCGGGTGGAAGACCCCGCTGTGCGTTTGATTCAACTTGTCGAACTTGTGAATCTCTTTGCCCGTATTAACATCCCATAAAACACCGTCTGAAGGGAAAAACAAAGAAAGTGTTAATAGTTTTAAATTTTATAGCGTTTTATAATGCTCAATTATTTTATAATTATTTTATAAAATTTCCTACTAATATTATAATTGTGATAGTGAGGATGAATAAAAGTAGTCTACTAAGGCCCACTTGCACGAAGCACAGGGTTAAAATGATAACTTTTACGTCTTTACCTTAGCTAAATGCTTATTTTGTTAGTTTAGGAAACGTCTTGCACCTACCAAATATAGGTTAGCTAACCCTCTCATTATTATTTTTGATGCTGGAAACCTTTGAGTAGTAATATTAGGTATAGAGCGCGCATATTGCAATTTCCACCTAATGCGTAACGTACGAGGGGTGATCCAAAAGTAATGATAATCAATAATAAATACAATGAATAAAATAAAAATAAAAATTTATTTCTCAACATAGTCTCCTAGCAAGTCTATACATTTAGTCCATCTCTTTTCTAAACCTAAAATTCCCTTAGAAAAAAAATGTTTATCTTGACTCTCAAAAAAGTCCTCAACCGCGGCCATCACGTCGCTATCATCGTCAAATTTCTTGCCTCGGAGGTGTTCCTTAAGTCGTGGAAAGAGATAGAAGTCACTGGGGGCTAGATCTGGTGAATAGGGAGGGTGTTCCACCAGCTCAAAGCCCGCTTCCTGAATGGCAGCCATGGCAATTGCAGCTTTGTGAACCGGTGCGTTGTCTTGATGGAACAGCACTCCAGCCCGCAGTTTGCCTCGCCTTTTCTCCTTAATAGCCTCCCGCAATCTTCTTATTTGTTCTGCATAGTAGGAGCCTGTAATAGTGGCCCCCTTTTCCAAGTAGTCCACCATGATTATTCCTTCAGCGTCCCAAAAAACAGACGCCATAACCTTCCCTGCTGAGCTTGACACTTTGAATTTCTTCGGCGTCGGTTCATCGGATCGTTTCCATGTCATCGATTGTTGTTTTGTTTCAGGATCAAAATGGTGGATCCAGGTCTCGTCCATGGTCACAAAACGTGACAAAAAATTATCCTTGTCTGCCTGAAACTTTTCGAGATTTGCTCTTGACATGTCGACTCGTTTCTTCTTTTGCTCGTCGTTTAACATTTTCGGTACCCAACGCGCGGAGACCTTTCTCATATGCAATTCGTTCGCAAGGATTCTTTGAATGCTGCCATATGAGATCCCTGTGACCTCAGCTACATGCCTGATAGTCACTCTTCGATCTTCCAATACAACTTCTTCAACTTTTTTCACATTTTCTTCAGTGAGGGACGTCGATGGGCGTCCTTCGCGGTGTTCGTCTTCCGTCGATGTTCTTCCCAGTTTAAACTCCTTAGCCTAGCGTGCAACTGTGGAATATGGAGGAGAAGAGTCCCTTAATGTTTCCATCAAGTCGCTGTGTATGTCTTTGGTAGACATTTTTTTCAAGCAGAGGTATTTAATGACAGCTCTGATTTCGTGTTTTTCCATTTTGATGTTTACTCCTTGACAGTCCGTATTCAAATGAATTTAGCTCCCGGGAATCGTGGCCTATTTATATGATTTTTTTTTCCTGTACTAGTGGGTAACTGAGCAAGTGACTGATATTTTTTTTATATTTTTGTGTGCACTAGAAATAACTGATTATCATTACTTTTGGATCACCCTAGTAGGCAGTTGAATATTATGACAGATAGGGTTGTGAATCTTATGCAAAAATGTTAATCATTTTATCGATAACGCTGCGAATGCATGATCTTACTGTATGACATACATAATAATTTTAAAAAGGGATATTAGTTAGATACCAATTGCAAATAAATTTTTTTTTTTTTTTTTTTATAAGTGACTAAACCCGCGTTTGACCTCAATCTCACCTGATGGTAAGTGACGATGAGGTCGAAGATGAAAGCACACGGGTTTAGGAAGGAACTGGCTCTTTATACAATATTGCCGGAACACATTACCGCCGGAGCGGTAACATTTGGCGGCAGACTTTATATAAAGGGTGGTCGCTAGCCAGGCGGACCCAGAAGGGATCCTACCACCAAGCAAAATATATATATTTCCTCATCAATTTACTTTTTTTACATTTTTATTTAACGCGAGGCAAAACCTTATTTCTTAAGCAACAATAATACCTACTGACGGGACAATAAACTAACTGCGTAGATGATACAGATTTAACGAAATCGTGCAATACATTATTATGCGACAGTAGTTTGAAACGATGGTAGTGCGAATAACACCTGCGTGATATCCTAGGTACCTTTGTGAAAAATGAATTAAGACGGTTCACGCATACCACGTTTTAAGAATATAAAAATATAACTGCATTTTAAGAAAGAATTAGTGCGTATAATTTAATATTTTTGTGTCAAACTTCAGTAGAATTCATTGATTTCTACTTTCAACACTTTTTTTAAACCTTTCAAGGGATGTATTTCAAAAAATAGACAGCCGTGGCCCTAGTCAACTATTTTGTACAACTCTGTACAGTGGTAAAGCCTTGAAAGAGTAACGTTTTTAAAAAAAAAAAAAACAGTACTGAGTGGATTATTCGCAAATTGTTTGTGTTTTAGAAAACAGTTTTACGTGAAAATTTTAGATTAAACAACGGTAAGTCCAGCTTTTATTGACTATGTGCATATTGGTGCAGATATTTAAGAGCAAATATTGAGGTTAATATGTTTTGTGCATGAGACTCGGTGAGCTTTGTTATGAAATGTAGCTCGTTCGGGAAAGTGTGCGCGGGTAAGTGAGCGCATGCGTTCACTTGCCCCGTGAACGAATTTTTTTTAGAAACCAATCGTGATGTGCTCAATTTGTAAAAACTTATTTAGGGGAGACCGGGGCTACAATTAACAGAGGTAAGTATTAACAAGCACATTTCTCGAAAACTATACCTACTGTACCTCTAGCACGTGTCTTAGTTTGTCAATTAGATCGAGCCGCATAGCACAGAATCGGTAAGTTGCGCTCCGCGCGTCAGTTGAATGAGTTGTGTGTAGGACGATATTTTGAAGCAGGTAACGATCATTTTATAGTTTACGATTTTTTGATTTGCACAAGAATGATAAATTGTTTTAATTACGTTTTATATTTTCCTGGCAGCGTTTTTTATAATGAACAGATCTACGTTTTATTTGTAACATAACTATTGACAAATATTTTATTACATAAATTATTAATAAAAATGTACTTTTGGGGCTACAATTAACACATCGGAGGGACATGTTTTAACGTGTTAATACGTACCCCAGATATGGGGGCTAGTATTAACAGGGTAGCTGAATGTTAGTGAATTATTATTTAATAGATACTTTTTTTATAACAGCATGAGAACTTACAAACGGAAAACTACGCGTGGTACTGCATCGATAGAGGTCAACGAGTTAGCTGCGCTAGAGATTATTGAGAAGAAAAGAAATTACAGGGATGTAGCAAAAGAATTTGACCTCTGTTATGTTTCTCTTTACAATTTTGTCAAAAAGAAAAAAACGGGTAGCATTGTAGAAATGGGCTACAAAAAAACCCGCTTAGTCTTCAATGCTGAACAAGAAGCAATAATAGCAGAGTATTTGTTAAAGTGTTCTACTATTTATTTTGGGTTGCTGCCCTCTGAAGTGAAAAAACTGGCATTTCAATGTGCTATGTTTTACAATATTTAGAAGGTACCAGAATCCTGGAAAACTAATGAGATGGCGGGCAATGATTGGTTTACGGGTTTCATGAAGAGAAATCCGAGGTTATCGATACGAAGCCCTGAAGCTACTAGTTTAAGCAGAGCTACTTCCTTCAACAGAACGAATGTCCATCTTTTTTTGAGAAATATAGATCGCAGATACGGATTTCAACCATCCCGGATTTGGAACATTGATGAAACCGGTGGGTATTTTCTTATTCTAATAATATTTATGATTCTTATTTTTTTCATATACCTACCTAATATTTTATTATTTGATGATAACTGGATGTATTTTTTTAGGTATTACAACTGTTCGAAAGCCGAAGAAAATTGTGGCAGGAAAAGAAATAAAGCAGGTCGGTGCTGTGACATCTGGTGAAAGAGGTATATTGGTTACACTTGCAGTTGCAGCAAATGCTATTGGGAACTCCATACCTTGCATGTTTATCTTCCCTCGTCTGCGATATAATAATATGTTTGTTAGAAACGGGCCACCAGAATGCATAGGCGTTGGCAACCAATCGGGATGGATGACTCAAAAGGAGTTTCTAAAATGGATTGATCATTTTATTAATCACGTAAAGCCGTTAAGAGAAGATCCCGTTTTACTTTTATTGGATAACCACACATCGCACGTTAATGTGGTAGTCGTAAATAAGTGTAAGAACAACAATATTATTTTGTTGTCATTTCCGCCGCATTGTTCGCATCACTTACAGCCACTTGACGTCGGAGTTTATGGGCCACTCAAAAATTATATGAACAGAGCACAAACTTCTTGGATGGCAAGTAACCCTGGAAAATCAATGACTATATATGACCTACCAGGAATCGTCAAAGAAACGCTACCATTGGCCCTAAGCCCAATGAATATTATCAACGCATTTAAGAAGTCTGGCATTGCCTTGCAACGAAGATGTTTTTCAAGAATCTGATTTTGCCCCATCTTTTGTCACGGATCGCCCAGATCCCAGCAATCAAAATCAGCCACTAGTCTCTGAACCACATGTTGATAATGATGTTGACATTGATAATCTGTCACTAAATTTGGGAGACCCTAAAGTTTTAGATGATGTGCCTAATTTAGATATAAGCGTGACTGAAGTGATATCGCAAATATCTAATGAACCAGTAGCTGGACCGTCAGGCATGCAGAAAGGTGCTAGTGATTTTGCAATTGACATCGTAAGTCCTCTGCCAAAAGCTGCAACACGAGTTTCATCTAATAGAAAACGCGCTAAAAAGTCAGATATTCTCACTGACACACCGGAAAAGAACTCTCTGGAAGAAGAACATAATATTAGAGAAATGAAAAGAAAAAAAATAACAACAAAAAATCAGAACAAAAAATATAAGGAAAAGGAAAGGGTAAAGGAGCAGTTCAAGGAAATATAAATAAAGATAAAATATAGAGAAAGTGAAGAAAGGGATATTAAATGAAAGGCAATAGCTCTAACGATGACGATGATTATTTTTGTATCATTTGCGGTGCCTATTATAATGAAGATACATCAGGAGGTGAATGGATTCAATGTATCTCTTGCAAGGATTGGGCCCAAGCAGGATGCATCAAAAGTGATATTTAATCATTTTATTGTTTAAATTGTAATTCAGATGATGGTTATGAATAGATGTTATTTTAGTTCGTAGGTATGAAAAATTGTTCCTAATTTTTGATATTTTTGTTGATTATGAGACTAAATTTTTTACACATTGTTTAAGTTTAAGAAACTTATCATTAAGTTTATTCCTAGCTTTTAAGATAAAAATGTGCCATCTCTTACCTCATAATACGATGTTGTAGGTATAATTATTATATCTTGTCCAGTATTAATGTAAAATAATGATAAATTTAAGGCTGATTACTAGTTATTCGGTAAGATTTAAGTATAAAATGTTGAAATATTTCAACATATTTTGAGTTTACATTTATTTTAACATATTTTGTGATTTTGTTAACATCATTATAAGAAAACGTGTTCCTTGCAAAGCTGTATTCTCATGTCACTTTCATAAATAAATAAAAATGTTTAACATTTAATAATTTTTCTTTATGTTAGTCAGCGTAACATAATTACGTTAATTTTTACCCCTTCATTTAATACTTGCCCCATACCTGTTAATTCTAACCCCAAACGTGAGGTAACAATTAACAACTGTCATTTTTAAGAAAAAGCGTTATATTTATGGCATCTTTTCTACTATGTTCGTTTTGAGATAGTTACGTAATACTTGAATGATTAAAGCATCATGTATTCTAAAACTCAAGTCTAAATGTTGAATAATTTTTAAGCTACAACTAAAAATATTTTTTTTTGTTAATTGGTGCCCCGGTCTCACAGTGGGACGTCCCATACCGAAAAATAAAAATATCGGAAGAAAGGGAGGTAGATTTTAAATAAAGGTAAGTTAAGATAGATAGATACCCTCTATAATTAACATAAAATAATGGATGTCATCCTCCTAGTTAATGAGTAATCACTAAGTGAAGTTTGTCGTGTGAATATCTCGTTATTTGTTACGTTACAAAGTGCATCTTACGAATAATAATTTCAAAGTTCTTATTATAAGCTGTGTTGTTATATGTTTTGAATATTATTATGGAGGACATATCTGATCGTAAGTAATATATAATAACATAATATTTTGATTTAGGAGTTAGTAAAATACGATAGTAAATTAGATAGTAAACCAAAATAAATTTTCAACTTTGACGAGAGTTTTAAAAAATACATCAAAAACCCTTTCTGGGAATGTTATTATTTCGTATTTAGTGATGTGTCTACTGCATTTTGACAATATTTTTTTTTGCGGAAACTTGCAGATTTGATGATTATTTGCATTTTTTTAGGATCAAGTCAATTGATTAAAATTGAAGATCTTTTCGAAACTTGGCTTTTGAGTCCTAAACAAGAAAGAATTCTTTTAGTGGCGAATAAAATACAAGAACTTTTGCATATAAACGAATGCCCAGACAATATTCGTCAAAAAATATTGAAATTATCGGAATTTTATTCTTTAAGAATTGATTCTAAATGGAAAGCTAGTTATCGTAAACGGGAAGTATTTCAAAAGAAAAACGATACGTGGCTAAAACGGTCCTTAAGCCTTCCTGAAGAAGTAACATCTTATTTATCTTCAATAGCCATACCTTGTGCCCCAAGTACCAGCAGAGGTAGGCCTCGGAAACGATTTGAAGAGTGTAGTATAAAAACAAAAAAACTTCGTGTTGAAGAGTTAGTACAAAGGAAAAGTACAGAAGAACTACGTTTTGCATCTGATTTATCTATGCGCCTGTCAGGGTCCCCATCAAAACAGGATAAATCTTTAACGATTCAGCAAACCCTAGCACTATATTTAGACTTAGATTTATCAAAGAGGAAGTATGGTATATTAAGATCTGTGGTAAACTCACTTCATTCTGACTGTTTTCCTAGTTATTACAAATTAAAACAATACAAAGACGGCCTTGTTCCTGAAAATATTGTAATAACAGAAACTACAATGGAAGTAAATTTACAGTCGCTTTTAAATAAAACTGCTCAAAGTATCATAAATATTTTACAGAGTAAGTCAGTTACATTTAACGAAAACGAAGCATTCACTTTGATTTGCAAATGGGGTTTTGACGGGAGTAGTGGGCATAGTACTTACAAACATATATTTGAGGATGCAAGTAATACTGATAGTTTTTTATTTGCTACTGCTTTGGTACCTTTGAAGCTGATTAATAAAGTCACAAAAAATGATGTTTGGACAAATCCTAAACCAGGTTCTACATTATTCTGTAGACCAGTGAAATTAGATTTTTTAAAAGAAAATAAAGATGTGATTATAGCAGAAGAAACTAGGATGAATGCCATTATTGATGAACTCGAAGATTTCACTGCTATCATACTTAATGGAAAAAATATAAAAATTGGCTTCGAAATGCTCTTCACCATGTTAGACGGAAGTGCAATTAATGTATTATCGCGTACTAATGCAGCCCAAAATTGTTATTTATGTGGTGCAAAACCAACTGAAATGAATTTGCCTTCCGTTAGTCAGCGGCCGTCAAATACGGATAATTACAAGTTTGGTCTTTCCTCTTTACATTTGTGGATCAGATGTTTTCAATGTATGTTGAATATTAGTTACAGACTTCCTTTTAAGACGTGGCAAATCAAGAGTGAAAAAAAACCTGAATTTCTCGATAGAAAAAAAGCCATCCAAGCGGCATTTAAGTCTCAAATGGGGTTAAATGTTGATATTCCCAAACCAGGTTATGGTACAACAAATGACGGCAATACCGCTCGAACCTTTTTTAGCAATGCCAAATTGTCTTCAGAAATAACAGGGGTTAATGAAGATTTAATAAAAAATTTGAATATAATTTTAAGAGTAATTGCTAGTGGACAGAATATAGTAATGGAAAAGCTCAAAATTCTAATTGAGAATACGAAACAACTTTATTTAGAAAACTATGAGTGGTATTATATGCCTAGTAGCATGCATAAATTATTGATTCATGGTTCAGATATAATATCCTCTTTTGATTTGCCAATAGGAATCTTGTCCGAAGAAGCTTTAGAAGCAAGACACAAAGAATTTCGTAGGAATAGGCTTTACCATACTAGAAAATCATCACGACTAAATAGCAACAAAGATTTAATAAATATTATGCTCATTACATCTGATCCCTTTATATCAACCCTTCGGAAAATCAATCGAAATAAATGTACGCATAAAGACACAGATATAAGTGAATATCTGCTCTTGCCTGAAACTGAAGAACACTCTTACTCTTTTAATTTACCTGCCCAGTTAAATCTTAGTGACACCGAAAGTGAAGATTCTCAAGAAGAATAATTAATTTAGGAATATAATTTTCGTTATTTTTTTTATAATATAAAATACTTATATATAATGTGTTAACCTACTCTATTATAAAGATAATTAAATACTGTGACTGTCATTAATTAAAAAGCAGCAATTTTTTCCATATTTTTTGAGTTATTAATTTCGCCGTTTTCTCCATACAAGCGTCCCACTGTGGGTCTCCCCTATTTTTTGTTTTAGTATTATCGTCATGCCCCGAAAATATGTAAGGAAAAAACCCGAGCTTGAATCTGTCTCGGAACAGCAAATTGCAAAAGCTAAAGCATTGATTGTAATTGGTAAAAGCAAAAGAGCTGCTGCAAGTGCTATTGGTATAAGTGAATCATGTCTGCGAAAAAGACTAAAGCTTAACAAAGCTGCAACTTCTATGGGACGCTTTAAACCTACATTTAATAGTGATCAAGAAGCTGAGTTTGCCACCCATTGCAAGCAAATGGATGAAAGGTATTTTGGTTTGACAATTACAGATTTGAGACGCTTAGCTTTTGAATATGCTTCTGCCAATAAAATTGAGAACCGATTTGACAAGTCAGCGAAAATGGCAGGCCGTGATTGGGTCGAATATTTTTTGAAACGCCATCCCCAGTTGGCCCTCCTGCAATCAGCAGCGACTAGTCTAGCCCGGGCTATGGGCTTTAATAAGATTCAAGTACATAGATTTTTCAAAAATTTTAAAGATTTGTATTTAAAGTATAATTTTCAACCAAGTCGCATTTACATTGTTGATGAATCCAGGATAAGCACCGTGCTCAAAAAAATGCCAAAGGTTGTCACTACAAAGGGAAAGAAAGTAGTTGCTAAAGTCGTATTAGCAGACAGAGGAATCACATTGACAGCTATTTGCTGCATGAATGCGAATGGAAATTACATTCCACCAGCATTTATTTATCCAAGGAAAAGGCCTCGTGATGATTTGTTGGATGGCAACAAATCATCACGAAATGCCGAAAGCATTTGCATGGTTTCTGACAGCGGCTTCGTTAATACTGAGCTTTTCGCATCATTTCAAGTATTTCACTCGCCCCTCACAGGAAGATCCAGTGCTATTGATTCTCGATAATCATTCATCACACATCAGTTTAGAGGCTGTGAGGTACGCTCGTTCGAATCATATAGTGATGCTAACCCTACTACCCCATGGAAGTCACAAGCTTCAACCTCTTGATAGGTGTTTTTTCGGCCCCTTGAAGACTAAATATTCTATTGAATGTGATAAATTTATGTCACAACATCCAGGAAGAGGAATCACTCAATATCAAGTTGCCCGTTTATTCAATGAAGCCTACAAGAAAGTAGCTACGCTGGGAAACGCTGAGTCTGGTTTCCGGGTCACAGGAATGTTTCCTTATGATGATGATTTGTTTGAAGAATCAGATTTTGCTCCATCATTTGTCACAGACCAGATGGCTGAGGGTATGGAAATCGATGAGCCGAACCGAAACCCAGTAACTGTGAACCAACCCCAGACTCAAAATATCGACAGTAGAATAGTCTGGCCCTCCCCTAGTCAAGGACCCATGGCAGTGAACCGCTCTGAAAATGATGAAAGTCAGGCCATAAATTCCGACACTGAAGAAGCTGAACCTTCTCATATCCGACGATCCATAGTAGTGAACAGGTCTCTAACAAGTGAATCACAGACTGTGATTTCTAACAATTTGACTTATAGTGAGCATCCCAATATTAGTCTTCAAGATCAATTAGAAGCAACCAATCTGCCACCAATTTATGCAGCAGACCAGACTCTTGAAATGATTTCTCATGACATTCCTGAAGAAGATACTACACCAAGTCCTTCAATAATTGATGCCATACTAAATTGTATGACAAAATCTCCATCGACAGAGACCTTGCAGCACTTGTTTTTTTTCTGAAAATGTTAATGCATCTTATCCAGTAAATGAGTCACTCAATGTGCACTTAAACTGTGACCCGAAAAATACTACTGAAGGTCCTTCTGTTGTTGTTTTCATCGGCCTCATCTTGCATTGAAAATGATCGCAGTACTAGTCAAATAACTACACGACAGGTGAACACAGAATACGTGTCAGTAGAACAGATCTCACCACTTCCTCGTATGAAAGATAAGCGACGTAGTGGACGCCGAGTTGCTATGAAATCTCAAATTATCATAGATAGTCCATTTAAGCAACAGGTTGAAGATAAAAAGAATAAAGAGGAAGAGAAGAATCGATACAGAAGGCAATTCCAAAACTGGAGGCCTAGACAAAATCCAAGCGTGTCGTTTTCCGTTTAACGTCACGCTCACGTCACGCTTTAGTGTTAGTAGAAATGGCAGACAAGTGCCATACGATACGGAAAACGCGCTTTCCGCACATCTTGCGGAAAACTCTGCGGTTGAAGGGTGATTGACTGTGAGGCAATTGTCAAATTATGTGTCAAGCAAGTTTCAACAGTTGTATCGCGCGCAAGTTTGTAATCCAATTGTACCAGGGAGTCTAAATCTTCTGTGAAATCTGCAATTATTAAGATTTATATTTTAATTGATTAAGTTAGTATCCTAAGTAATATTGCAGTCATGACTTAAACTGCAAATTATTCTTGACAATGCATAAGTAAACCTACTCAAGTCGGATTCTTGCTCGTTCCTGTCCTGTGGGGATGATGGGAACCTAATCCATTTTTTGACAATATTCGGGCGATTAAGTGCCTCTACCACTTGATGTATGCACCTACTTGTAGTCCTTTGAACTAATTGTTGACTGAGCCCAACAATGCGTTGATACGAACCAGTAGCTAAAAAGCTGAGAGTGCACAGAACCTGAAACAGGTACCTAGGTATTTTTTTATTGTGTTTAGGTAGAGGTTAAAATTTTACAGTTAGACAGCCAAAGAATCAAAGCAATAGCAGTAATATTACCTTTATTCCCAAACTTATTTCATTGGTGCCTTTTAATGAAGTTTGTCGGCGAAGTTCATCACAAAGACGCCTAAAACTTTGATAGTCAAGCTTAAATCGGTGAATAAATTCCAATTGCGGCATTGACGCGATTTGTTCCATATTTCGACGATTGATCCTGGCTCTACGTCTTTGCAACGCTTCTTCATTATTAGCAGCCCACATAAATCTCAACGTATGCATTTTAATAACTTATTTTTAGTCTTAAAAATAACTAAGAAACCTGTTTTAGCCAATGACTAAAGAATCTCAGCTCAAGCAGCAGGGTCTGAGGTCACGCTATTATAGCGTTTAACAGAAAGGATAAAAAAGCGTTAACCGTGGCAATTGTCTGCCATATGTATGGAATTGTGTTTTGCCGTCACGCTAACGAAACGCTAACGATAAAGTTGTAGGTATTCCGCACAAAATGACAAGTGGCTTTTGTCTGCCAATATAGCAGCTGTCACTTGGCTTAGCTTCACCATACGTCACTTTCATATATTTTTGTGTTTCCTCATTCCTTAACGCCTACGGAAAAGGGAATTTGTCTAGGCCCCCTGAACACTAAACGTTCCTGGCAATAAGAAGACCCTAGCGGCAAAAGATAAAAAGAAAGCTTCACTTACCAAGAGGAGCCAAAGGCCTTCTTCTTTTAAAGCTAAAGAGGATGAATACTATTGTCCCTTATGTCAAGAAAAATATACTCATCCCCCGACAGAGGAATGGATTAAGTGTATGGCACGTGAGGAATGGTGGCACGAGCAATGCACGTCGTATGAGAGAGGTGTTTTTGTATGTGATAATTGCAATTAACGGAATAGCAATACTATGTTTTTCATTTGTTGATTTATTGTTTTACGTTCGACTGATCTCAAAGTCATGTGTATTTGTTAATGTTGATTTATTCAAAAGACTAATTAATATATAAGTACAAAAAAACTGATGTTCAAGTCATGTGTGCCTTAATATTCATAATATTGATTTATTTCCAAAGGCTAATTACTCACTTGCTCAAAAAGCAACTATTTAGCTTTATAAGAAACATATTTTTACGTTTTATGGCTTATAATATAAAGAGAAAATTTAGGTTTAGTTTTCTTACGTGAATTCAAAAGTAATTATAAACTTATTACTCTCAAACACAGTAAAATGTATGTGCTAAAGATTATTTACAAAGAATTCTGCTATTTGTAGCATAAACTTTTTATAAAGATCTCAAAATGTTATAGTAATTACTTATATATTTTTTCGCATAAGAAATATAGTATCTTTGTTAATCTAGGTGTTGCGTTTACTTGCCCCAATAGCGTCTACTTACCCCATAGTCATGCGCACGGTTACCCAAATGACGTGTCAAGTAAACGCACTCCAACTTATTCTTAAAAGTCCTTTATATTAAGAAGAACGATACATTTACCTGTACAATATATAACTTCGATTAAAATACATTAAATTCTCTATCCAAAAATCATAATTTTATTTTTCTAATACCTATACTTTATTTTCTATGAGGTTTTAAAGGCAAAAGTGCGCCCACTTAACCCGAATGACTCTATGTACTATAATAAAGATTAGTTAAATTTAAAGATGTATTTTTCGGCCGTTAAAAAAGGCCCGCCTTGCCATTCAGCTGTAAAATTGTGACACAAACAAATAACTCAAATAAACATTGGCTTAAGTCATACGTAAAAAAAAAACTCGTATTAATTTTGAAACTGAATTTTTTGTTTATATTTTATATAAATGGCGTTAACTGCTGCTGAAAAACAAAGATGATATAAAGAAAAATTGAAAAGAGATTTTTATTGTATGAGAACCTACTTCCACTAAAAGACAACGATAATGACACGGATGCTTCTCTTTCCCACGACAAATCTAACCGAGATTCGCCTAACTTATCAAAGAATAAAGAAAATGGTACAAAAAAAAATAAGAAAAAAATAGATCAAAGTTGTACAGAGAAAACTTGAAACTCATGGAAGAAAATACTAAATTAAAGAAATAATACGAGAAATATAAGAAACGTTTAAATAGAATCTACGAAAAAGAAGCACAAGATAACCCTGAGACAACGAACAACGACAAATATGTTTAATTAGCAGCTGCCGTAAAAGAAAAATACAAAACTATTTAAAAAAAATAAAGGAGAAAAATACTATAAAGAACATCTTAGAAAATGTCGATACATCAACAAAACGTGACTTAACCTATAAAGCCCTAGGACTTAAAGGTAAATTGAGGTATATTACAAAAATACAAAAAAAAATTAAGAAGCCTACCACTTAAAATCAATGCTTTTTTCTTAAGAGACTTTACACCTAGAGCAACAGCATGAAAAAAGAAACCGAAACCAAAAATGGCACTAAAGTTCAGAAGAGGTTTTTACTGGATAACAGGATTTACAGCGATTTGGATTTACAGCGCTGTCCCGAGCTTCTGTCGTTACTAAAATTGAATGTTCCCTCAAGAAATTTGCGTAATTTTAAACCAATCCATCTTCCTATCTCAAAAACTAATTATAGACAAAATTCATTTCTATTACGAGCTGGAAAATATTTTAATGCTTTGTGCGTAAATCTAGACATTGACTTGTTTAATTCTAGTCACGAGTCAGTAAGGCGTGAGCTTACTAAATTGTTTTTTTAAAACTAATTATCTTTCTTTATGTGGCAATTGTTTTCTTATTATAGAGGAATAATGTTATTAGTGTGTGCTCAACTAAATTTGTTAATAATTTTAGATCTACTAGTGTGAATCGGTTATTAGTTATCGATTTTTATATGTAAATGTTAATTATGTTTGTACAACTGTTGAATCGCCGTGCAAAATAAAATAAAATAAATAAATAACATGAAAAACTTGTATAAGACCTTTAAACAAGAGAACCCAAACACAAAGTGCTCCTACATACTTTTATTTTACTAAAAATAGACCAATTTATGTTGTGAAACCGTCAGTGGACGGACGTGAAATGTGTTTGTGTAAGACTCACACCAATCCGGCATATAAAGCCAGCGCTTTGAGAAAAAGCTTTATAATTAACACAGAAGATGTGAACATTTTAATTTCAGCTACTGTTTGTGATGCAACAAATTTGAGATGTATGTTTGGCACAACAATGTCAATGTCAGTGTATTAAAGATAAGAATATTATATCTTGGGAAGAATGGGCAGGACTTGTAGAACATTATGAGAAGAAAGGTAAAAAAATTAAAGTTTCACAAATGTATTTTTGCTCGTGGTGAAGATATTTCATGTGTAAAATCCTTTTACGAAAAACTACAAGGTAAAAGTAAAATCAAGCTCTACTTCATTAAAACTGAGGACATAGAAAGTGTAATAAAACAAATTCCTCCTGAGATTTTGCCCCTTGTTGGAACATCTAAAGTTCACTAAATATTTTTGGAAGTTAGAGAGGAAATAAAATACAGCTGCTTTTGTTCAAGAGGTTTCAGTAAATGTTTAGAACCAACACTTTATATCCCCATACCTAAGTCTCCTGCTGTATCCTCAAAAATTGCTAACGCGCACTTTGTTGAAACCGATAAAGAAAACGACGGAGTCTGTAATTTCAATGCTGAACAACCAAGCAGTTATTCTGATGATGAAATGCCCTTAAGCAACATCGCAAAACTTAAAAGAGCGCCCTTAAGTGAGGTACAGTTGAGACTTATGCCTAGGGCTCAAGATCTACTATGATTTGGTTTACTGTACATCAGAAGCGTCTGGAGACGAACAGCAAGTGCAAGTCGTTAAACCATCCACAGTATGCTTGTGTGGTAGATGATTTAGACGATGATGGTGAAATAAGAGTTACATTTTTGAAATATGTTAAAAATAAAAAAGTTTTCATTTTAAATAAAAGTGACAGAGCCGATGTCGATTACACGGACATTGCCCAAATTCTTCCAAAGCCAATGACTTTTCAGAAAAGAGGCCATGTTTATTTCCAATTTAAAAAGTGTGTTGTAGTTGACGAAAAATGATATAAGTTTTAATTTTAAAAAGACCAAAGGTTCTTTCATAATACCTACTGTTCCTTAAAAAATAATAATAATGTCTGATAAATATTGTTTTGTTTGTGGATTTTAACCCTAGACACCTAACCTTCGTCGAATCGACGAATACCCGTCGGAAATATTGCTATCTCTTTTTATCGAGAGCGCCGATCGACGTGCCGTCGTTGTTTGTGGGGTTGGTGGGAGGGTTTGTGTATAATTTATGGTTTAAACGTTTTTAATTTTTTGCAGTTTTTACGATGGATTCCCAACGATTATTATCTGAAGAATAAATTACACGTTTATTATTGGAAGAGGAAGATGTTAGTGTACGGGAGGCATCATCTGAGAGTGAAATTGAAGATAATGTGGAGGTTGACGATGTAGTAAGTGATGTTCAGTACGAGCCTTCTGATCACGAAGATAGTCCCGTGAACACACAAGAACGTTCTTCCCCTGCTGCTATGGAGCCCCAAACATCTGCTGTTTCATCAAATGATAGCTCAGGTTGTATCATTACTCTCTCACAAAGCAATATTCGCAGTCGTAACCGTCATGTTTGGGCAACTAACAAGGGCCGTACTTCCCACAGAGCAGCTGCAATAAATATTGTTCGTGTTTCCTGAGGACCTACTCGTGACGTTAGAAATTTAGTAGATCCACTAATATTATTTGAAAAGTTAATTGACTGACCCGATTAAAGAAGAAATTCTAAAATGGACGAACTCAGAGATTGCGGTAAAGAGACTATAAGCAGATAACATCAGCACAGAGTGACACCTGCAAAGATGATGTTAGAGCTCTAATAGGTATTTTGGTATTAACTGCAGCTCTCAAAGATAATCATCTGACCCTGGACGAATTGTTTAACACAGAGTTTTGTGGCACCCGCTATGTCTCATGTATGAGCAAAGGAAGGTGTGATTTCCTTTTGCGATGTCTGCGTTTTGACGACAAGACATTTCGGTTGCAAAGACAAACAGAGGATGCTTTTACACCCATCCGAGATATATGGGAAATGCTTATGACTCAATGTCGGAAAAACTATTTTCCTGGAACGAATGTTACGATTGACGAGCAGTTATTAGCCTTCCGAGGGAGATCTAAATTTAGAATGTATATTCCAAATAAGCCGGCAAAATATGGCATCAAGTTAGTAATGATGTGTGACAGTGGCACAAGATATATGATTGATAGTATGCCATATCTCGGAAAAGGAACTAATACAGGAGGTCTACCTTTAGGTGAGTACTTCGTCAAGGCACTGACTAGTAGTATACATGGCACCAATAGAAATATACCACTAGCAAAACAGTTACTTCAACAGCCTTATAAATTGACGATTGTGGGGACATTGCGAGCAAATAAAAAGGAAATCCCGGAAGAAATTAAAAGCTACCGTTCCAGAGCCACTGATATATCAATTTTCTGTTATGGTGGACCCCATACACTTTTTTCCCACAAACCGAAACCATCAAAATGGTTTACCTTCTATCTTCTTGTGATAAGGATGGCACTGTTAATCCCGAAACAAAGAAGTCACGCATGATTGAATTCTATAATAGCACAAAAGGTGGAGTCGACACATTTGACCAAATGTGCTCGGTAAAGTCATGCAGCAGAAAAACTAATCGTTGGCCAATGTGTGTATTTTACGGTAAGCTGAATATAGCATGTATCAATAGCTACATTATATATTGCCATAATGCCTCTGTAATCGGGCAAAAAATAATGATTCGCTGTGATTTTATGAAGAAAATGCATTCGCAGCTTGTAGAACCGTGGCTCAAATTTCGATTGGAAATCCGTACTATCGCACGTCAAGAACAAGATAAAAGACATATTAGGTGTAACAAGCGCCGACGGTCAAGGTCAATCTTCTTCCAGCATTGACCTTCAGCCAGAAACACATAATATTAAAAAAAGGAAAGTCTGTGGTCTTTGTTCCTATAAAAAAAGGCGCATGACAAAAAGTTGTTGTTCAAATTGTAACACTGCAATTTGTGGTGAACATAAAGTGGATTTTTGTTAAAAATGTGCTTCCAAAAATTAGTTTTTATTTTTTTTTATATAAATAAGAAGAATGTTATGTTTATGTTTTGCCACAGAAGAATAGACTATTTTTGTTAATTTTTTTTATATAATTTTTATTAGTAAGTCTCATCTCAGTTGACCTAGTTTTTTAAGTGCCTTACCAAAAAACGATAATAAATAAATATATTGATCTCAAAAAGCAATTCATTGTTTTATTTACTAAAATAATACTTTATTAAACAATATATGTAATAAAAGTAACATAATAATGTGTTTATAGATATAAGTTTGTAGGGGAGCGAGGGGCTTGTTGTAACAGGGGTAAGTAGTAACAGGCCCTTTTCACTAGGATCTTAAACGCTATTAACGTATTTCTTTGGCTCGATTTAACCTATAAACCGCGCCGCATCATGTTGCCATAGCCAATGTCCCGCCGGCCGGCGCAGTGAGCGGAAGTGTGCACGTGCTTCATTTCTGCCAGGTAATATAAAATTGTACTGTCGTAAAATTTCGGTTTGCGTATTTAATATCGACTAATTTCAAATTTTCTATATCTTATTTCCATTCAAATTTATCTATCTCTGATAGTGAACAGTTTTTATGATTGCTAAATTGTTTAAATAGTTATCTTGATAAATGTTGAAAATCATACCATAGGGTTAGTTGTAACAAAATCCCGGGGCTTGTTGTAACGTGTTACAACATGCCCCAAGTTATGATGTAGATACCTACTTTTTTCTTTTGTTTTAGAATGAGAGTGTATAAAAGAAAGTCAGAGCGGGCAACACAAAGCCAAGAAGTGTACGAGTTAGTGGCAGCTGAAGTTTTAGAAAACAAATGCAGTATTCGGAAAGCTAGTCAGACTTTCGGATTATGTCACGTCTCTCTTTATAGATACATAAAGAAAAAGAAGAATAATGAAAGATTAAGAGTTGGTTATGTTAAGCCTAGACAAGTATTTACTGCAGAAGAGGAAAATAAGATAGCTTCGTACCTACTCAAGTGCGCCGATATATATTTTGGACTACTTCCTATAGAAGTAAGGAAACTAGCTCACCAATGCGGTGTGCAGCTTAGTGCTAAAAACATTCCTCCTTCTTGGCATAAAAATAACATGGCTGGTACTGACTGGTTCCAAAATTTTATGCGCAGAAATTCACATTTATCTCTAAGGACACCAGAAGCGACGTCTTTAAGTCGAGCGACGTCTTTCAATAAGAGTAACGTTAATTCATTCTTTGAAATATATCAACGACTTCTCCAAAAATATCAGTTTAATGCTTCTCGAATATGGAACATTGATGAAACAGGGGTCACAACGGTTCAAAAACCTAAGAAAATAGTAGCTACTCGTGGCCAAAAGCAAATTGGAGCTATCACATCGGCTGAGAGGGGAACTCTTGTAACACTTGCTTGTGCCTCTAACGCTGCGGGTAATTTTATTCCACCGATGTTCGTTTTTCCCAGGCTTAAATATTCTGAAATGTTTATTCGTGGTGGACCTCCAGATTGCATTGGTGCTGGTAATTCCTCTGGATGGATGACCGAAAAAGAATTTTTAATTTTTATGGATCATTTTATCAAACACGCAAAACCCACCAAGGAAGAGCCAGTTCTGTTGCTACTTGATAACCATAGCTCACACGTGAATATTGGAGTCGTTGAAAAAGCCAAAGAAAATAATGTCATCATGTTATCGTTTCCCCCGCACTGCTTCCACAATTTGCAACCTTTAGACGTAGGAGTGTACGGTCCTTTTAAAAATTACACAAATAGGGCACAGACAGCATGGATACACAACAATCCGGGGAAAACGATGACAATATATGACATCCCAGGTATTGTGAAAGAGTCGTTACCGCTTGCCCTGAACCCTACTAATATTATGAGTGGATTTAAAGCTTCTGGTTTATGGCCTTTAAATGCTGATATTTTCCAAGACTCCGACTTTGCGCCATCTTATGTTACTGATCGTCCAGATCCTACACAAGAGCCAGATGACGTAAATGTCACAGATAATATATCTTTGAATCTTGAAAATCCAGAACTATTAGATTCTGTCCCTGATTTAGATATAAGCACCACGGAAATTATAAGCCAAATCGAAACTGCAAACGAACCAACTCCGAGTTGCTCAGGTCTACAAAAAACTTTCTCGCCATCGAAGATTAGACCTTTACCAAAGGCGCAACCAAGAAAAACTAATACAAATAGCAGACGCAAAAGAAAATCTACGCATATTGACAGACACGCCAGAAAAAGAAGAAGTTCAGAAGGCGTACCTTGAACGCCAGGCGCGTCTTGGAAAATCCTGCAACCGTCAAATACAAAAGGGTACCAAACGCGCTGCTTCAACAAAACAAAGTGTTTCTCAGCGTCGTCCAAAGCAAAAACCTTCAAAACTGAAAAGACATAAGATGGCACTAAATTTTTCCTCAGAATCAGACACTAAAAAATGTTCAAAGCTGTCCCCCTCTCCCCTATATTATTTGTTTTTATAAGACTAAGATGTTGATCTCATTAACTTTAAATAAAGCATTTAAAATTTTCATTAAAACGTGTTTTAATTCCATTATTTACGATAAGACGTTGGTTACCCAAGGGACATATTTTGAGCTCCGTTTTGGTTTAAGTACTTAAAAATCCTTAAAAATACAAAAATCCGAAACTTCATTATATTGTTCACAGTTCTAACATATTTTAAGCAAAATAAAATACTATTTAAAAATATGTAATTTTTTTTATTGAGTACAGACAAAAGTTGATTGACCCATTTATGTATATTATTTATTTACCAGACGGAAGATCACCACCGTTTTGCCACCAATGAGTGGCACTTTATTCTAGAAAGAGTTAGCTAAACCTGCCTTAGACAGAATATTTTCTACGTTACTATAACGTGAACATGGCGTGAACACTACGTTGACATTCAGGGGGGTGCTTATGTTAAACTTATTTTATTATTTATCGAATATATACTATACAGGTCCTACTCTCCATACGGTTGTTTTCGATGATAGCGGAAATTAGGCTTTTTCCCATTTGCAATTACTTTATTCTCGGGGCCGGCCCAGCGCACTAGCAGCTATCGAAGGAACCAACATCTTTTCTACCGCTATGCTGGTTTTCCTCTGCTCTTTCCGCGATATTCGAGTGAATATTGCACACCGCCTAGTAAAAGTGGACTTTGGAAGTATTTAGTCAAGTTAGACAACAACAAAGTTAATTGCAATATTTATTTTAAAACCCTTAAACCGTCACGGAATACGTCAAACACGAATAAACATATTAAGAAACACCACGCAATAACGAGGTAATCTTTAAATTATGCTTTTTGTAAGCCAAACCTTTTAACTGATGTTATTTATTTTTAGGGAAAAGGAATTGAAACTAATTAAGTTATTTTTTTTTGTGAGAAAGAAGTTGAAAAGAAACAGACTCAGCCTGATAAAAAGTCGGAGCAGGCCAATCCGCCAAGTCATGAACCGCAGCCATCAACATCGAAATCATCTAATTTGGGTACATTTCTGACGACTCCTTCAACATCTGTAAATGTCGAGAGAGCTTATCCCATCAGAAAGAAGAAAGCAAGAAAGAACATTTATTTCATAGCCACGGATACACAGATCTCAGTCCTATCTGAGATAGTGAGACTTTCGATGCTTTTTACAGTGTTATGCGTTCAACAATTGAAGATTTATTGGACAATGTGGCTTATGTGGCGTTAATTTGTGACAAATGGAGTGAAATGATGACGGTTACCAATTAATTAGAGGTAACTGCTCATTATTTGCATAATAACCAACTTGTGTCACGTTGCATAGCTACCGTAAAAATTAAATGAGATTTGTGAGGGAATTCATATTAGCCTGGATAAAGTTACAGCACTTGTTACTGATAACGGCACGAATATGACAGCAGGTGTAGCAATTTTTATTGGTAAGAACAAGCATTTACCTTGGTTCGCACAGTAAATGAGGTAAGAGAGATTGTATTATTTTTTAAATCAAGTGTTATTCAAAGTGATTTGTTGAGACAAAAGCAAACTAGCTCTGTCCCTCTTAAGCTGATCTTAGACGTAAAGACTCAATTATATTCTGTCTATTATATGCTCCAGAGATATGTTGAATTAGCTCCCATTGTCCATCAAATTTTGATGATGAACAAGAAAGCACCACCCACACCCTCGGTTGTAGAAATGAAGAATATTAAAACTTTATTAACTATTTTAAATCCACTTGAATATATTACTAAAGAGATGAAAAATATTTGTCTATTAGTAAAATAAAACCGATAGTTAATTGCTTAAAAGCACAGATAAATGGCACATCTGTGGGAGATTAAGATAATAGCACCGGCGTCGTAGTACAGGCGGTAAAAAAAGAAATAGGAAAGGAGTTGGAATGCAGATTCGGACACATTAAAGAAAATCATTTGATAGCAATATCTTGTTTACTTGATCCTAGATTTAAGAATATTCACTTTCAAGATGCCAGAGCTTGTGCAAGGGCTATTTCTCAGCTAAGACGATTTATAACTACCACTCCTAGTATCGCCAGTGAACCTGATAGTGATGATTCCCTAGAAACAACATATGACTTCTGGAGTCACCATAAGAAGTTGGCTCATACGAAACAGAACAAAAATACTGGTTCTTCATTACGCACTGAAAATAAGGATGAAGTAAGCTTTTACTTGTCTGCTCAGGAGTCACCTATCTCAAACGTTCCATTAAAGCAATGGGAAGACATGAATGTGGTTTTTCCCAAATTATTTAAGCTAACCCAAGAGTACTTGCCAATACCAGCAACATCGGTCCACTCCGAACGTTTGTTTTCGAAGGCGGGCAGTACAATTACAAAAATACGAAATCGATTAGCGCCAAAACGCCTGGATAAACTACTATTTTTAAGTGATTGCACAGAGGAGGAGTAGGAAATAAAAATATATAAATGCTTTCATGTTATTTTTAATGTGATAAATAAAAACCTACCATTTTTTTGACCATATCAAAAGACAAAGTCAAAAGACGAAAGGATACTTTTCTTTCGATACTTTTACGAGTACGATACTTTTTTTCGATACTACTCATGAGTACATAACTTTTTGACAATACTCGGGTTAACGACTCAACCCTGTCATCTTGAAGGGTTAAATATTTAACAGTAGGGATGGAGCGTATTTACGCGACAAGATTTTGGAACCTGGTTTCTGCTTCCAAGTACACATTCGAAATACATTCAAGGTATTTTTTACGAGACCACACTCAAATACGATCGAGTCTTGTCAGTACAGAGAATGAATGCGTATCAATTAAGTATGATGAGCCCTTTAAACATGGCATAGGAAATCTATATTTAATGCACAGAGAACAAGGAACATTATTGTGTAAGCTAAGTAAAGACTTCACGATTTTTTGCTATTATTATTGTTATCTTTGATAGTATCGGAATAGGGTTTTTTTCCAATTAAATACTTTGAAAGTATTTCGTCGCTTATTGATGGGCACAAGGAGGATGGTAAGATATATCACTTTCGTTCGGTCTAATTTCATCATACCGTCAAGAAAGTATTTTGCCAACAATTTACTGCCGGCGGCGGAGTACGAAGCTGTCAAAATGTCTACAAAAGCGGCGGTAAGAGAAGAGCGCAACAACCATATGTCTGACCATACTCATGGACCATGGACACTGAACCATATGTCATGATGTATATAAATAAGGATTTTAAAATGAAAAGCGTATTATTAGACTGTAAAGTTATCGAAAATACCCTCATGGGGGCAAATTTGACAGAAGCCTTATAAAGTATAGCTCAAGATTGGGCTATAGCAGACCGAATCCTACTAGTCGTTTCAGATAACGGCGCAAACACAAAGAAAGCCATCAATATCTTGTTGTGAAAGCACTTCGGCTGCTCTGCCTATTTATTTATTTATTTATTTTTCGGAAGATTTACAGACACATAATAATATTATTATACAAATATATGAGTATTCCATAGCCATTTAAAAATCTCCACCTTTGAAAGGACTACTATACTCATAACCTACCCGTAAAAAGCCTTGGGAAACGGTTATATTACAAATCTCCTAAATAAAGTGAAGAATACAGTTTCCCACTTTAAAAAGAAGTAACGTGGCCTGGAATAAGCTGAAAATGTATCAGGGGCAGGTCAATAAAACAGTTAAGCGGCCAATACAAGATGTGGCAACTAGGTGGAATTCGTCCTTTTATTTGCTGCAGAAATTCGTTGAAGTAAAGGACGAAATCAAGTGTGCGTTGTCAAACTTAGATGCGCAAGTTAAATCGTTAACATCATATGAATGGGATGTATACGAAGCACTTATTTTAATACTTAAACCATGTGAAGAAGTCACAAAGGAAATGAGCGGTCAGAAATATGAACCGGCAACTCGGTATTGCCTATTACTGTTGGATTGACAAACGCTCTGGTTGAATTAGGTGAGCTTTCATACCAACAATGCAACAATATTTCACCAATTCCTGTTGAAGTTGAAATGTGCCGACAAGATTTGTTATCGGAACTACACGTGCGGTTTTCCCACTTGGCAAACAGTAAAACGTTCACCTTTTCAATGTTTCTCGACCCTCGGTATAAATTATACTTTGAGAATCCCAATGTCGCCGATCAGACAAGAAAGCATGTTATCGCATTGGTAACAGAAATTGTAAATAAGAAAACCGTTACAACGACAGACCATGAAACGGAATATTCGTCCTGCAGGAACCGCTTATAGCAGGGCGATAATAGAAGTACAACGGTACTTATAGGACAGGGTGTTGTCTCCAGATAAGAATCCCTTGGGTTGGTGGCAGTCAAACCAGGCCTTATATCCGCACCCGGCCACATTAGCTAGGACCAAACTGAATGCAATGGCGACCAGCGTACCTTGCGAACGCTTATTCTCGGGGAACTTATTATGTGAGAGGCGAAATAGACTTGAGTTTTTATGCAAGCGTAACCATTTCTGTGTTGCTCATACAATAAATCTGGCTGTTAAAGACTGTATCTATAGACAAACGAGTAAACAATTCAGAAGAAAGTGTTATAAATACAAAGCTGACAGAACTTCAATGCCGCTATACTAATGCCGAAGCATAGTTGCGCATTTCAAACATAGCGCAAAGTCTTCATATGCTTTAAAAGAAATGCATAAAACAAAAAACAAGACTTGAAATAGCTTTATTAAAACTGAAGCAAGATGTCCATACCCGATGGTATAGCACATTCCATATGCTCGAGCGTTTAGTAAAACTAAAAGTACCTTTATCGGCCACATTGCCACTGCTGGATTTGCCTTCGAGTAATCTTAACTCTAATGAGTGGCTTTTAGTAGAGGACGTTATAATGCTTTTACAGCCCTTCGAAAAAATAACGACCATAATATCAGGAGAGTCATGCCCCACATTGTCCTGCATCATACTGATAGTTCAAAGACTACAAAGCAACATAAAGAACAAACGCCCAATTACAGAACTGGGTATTCAGTTACAAAGAAATCTTCTGAACGTGATAGAGAAACGCTTGGCAGTGTATGAACAACACAGAACAGCAGCAAAAGCTACTTTTTTGGACGCACGGTTTAAGAAAAAGGGATTTTCCAAAGACTCAAATGCTGTTAGTGCGGAAATGTGGGTTATAGACGAACTGAAAAGTTATTGCGATGCGGATTCTCATTCAAACCCTGACGTTTAACCTAACCCATCGAATACAATCGAAACCAATCAAGATGATATTTGGGGAATACTCGTACTTATGACACCTTTCACATTTCACGTGAATATGTCGCAGTCATCTGGTTGAATTAGCCACTCAATTGGACGCCTATGCCAAATCAACGGCCTAGGCCGATAGTTGATTGAACACGAAACACTCAACGTTTAACAACTTGGCGTGTTGAAAGTTAGCCCTTTGAAGATGGCTGACCAAAATTCAGCCAAGTGATTTAAATTTGGTACAGTTTTAGAGAAGTAATAAAACAAGTAGGTCATGGTAAAATTAATTGTCATGACGGAAAAACCAGTCAAGCAAGTTTTTTTTTTATTAGATTTTATTTATTTATTTCAATTACAAGGAAATAAAATCCATTGTGGCGCATCGCCGGGTGCTGCCGCACCACGCTCGCTTCGCTCGCTCGGCTCGCGCGTAAATATAAATATCATAAATATAATAAAATAAGTTCCGTTTTAATGTTTTAATATTTAAAAAAATATATATCGGTTTTTATATAAAAACTATTAAGTATCTTCTTTTATGGACGACTATTCAATACAATCACAACACCCTAACCAAACATCATAAATTTAACAGTATCCAATTTAACTAAATGGCTAAACAACGTTTAGCGAACTGGTTAAACGTTGCGATCAACGACTTGACTAATTGTCCTTAAGCCAGTTGAAATGGCCTAGGCGTCCAATTAAGTGGCTAATTTAACCAGTTGGCTACGACAGATTTACCATATGTTGATCGAAAAACAAATCCTCTCGAATTTTAATTCAATTCAATTCTTGTAGTTTTGGCAACCAGCTGTCGATACTAAGCGACTAGCTATTACTGCCAGTGTCATGCTCTCGAGTTTTGGGAAACAAACAGAAATCTTTCCCCTTGCTGTACAATATGGGCCACAAATACCTTTGTTGTCCCGCAACCTCAGTGCCATCGGAGAGGTTATTTTCAAAAGCTGGATTATTATGTAATAACCGAAAAAACCGCCTAGCGCCTAAAAAAGTTGATCAAATATTATTCCTAAATAGCTATAAGAAAACTTTTCGTTATAAGAATTGATTTTATTTTCATATTGTTACTTAAATATATATTACGTACTTATAAACTATAAAACTATAAAGCTTCTTGTAGAAAATTATTTATATTCTGTAGTTAATTATGGTACTATTAAGTGAAATAGTTATTTGGTAATAAAAAGATAACTGAAATAATATTACTTTCTTAGAAGTGTTACAACAAAAGGTTGTTTATTATATTTTTTAATAGTACTAAAAGTACAAATTATGTATAAATTATTTCATATTTCTTGATCTCATTAAAAAATTATAAACGAGTGGGTATATTGTATTTTGTTTTAACTCCCACATAATGTCTTGTAATCTGTTTAAAGCTAGCTGTAAGGTTCACCATTTAAAGTCTCAGAAATTAGCCGTAAATATTTAGATAAATACTTTGATAATAAAGAGAATCAGTTACGGATAACCTACTAAATTTGTGTAATGCCTATACCTTGCATAGTGATAATCCTTTTTAATAATCTAATCATTTAACTACTTTTGTTATGTTCAATACTATAAATTTATTTAGATAATTAGTTGTGTTAGTAAATTAAATTTTAAAATGAAATAGTTTTCAATGTTTTTTATATCCTGCATTGTGTTAAACTTCTAAGTATGTGTTTTATTTTTATTAATTCGTAATTTATTTATCTATTACATTTTTTCATTTAAATACTTATGTTGTCGAATTCCACATGTTTTTATGTATTTCTTTGTCTGAGAGCAAAGTGAAGGCTGAAAATCAGCGCTGCTGAGACTTACAATCTTAGCAGCACAAGTTGAGCCTTTTACTGTTTATCACATTTTTTTTCTCTGTAATAATAGTGCTTAATATTTAGTGTTTTTAGTTTTATGTATTTGTTATTGTTATTAGATTACTCTTGTATATGTGTGTGTGTGATAATAAATAAATATTCCATTCTATTCTATATTCTATAATTATATCAAAAAATTTACAATGACAATTCATTCTTGGTCTCTACTAGAAACGAATTAATTAAATTTGTATTAATTCTAATCTAGCCAGCAAAAGCAATACAAATGGGTTCGTCAGATCGACTTTGTCAGTTCGGTTTGTAACTAGGGATGCAAACGATACATCGATTTTTTTAAAATATCTCATAGCTCATAAATATCGATATAAATATCAATGTTTTCATGAACGATATATCGCCGATGCTTATATGGAATCTATACCTTCACACAACTCTCATGACGTCAGAGACCGCGTTGCCGTCGGGTATATTTTCAAATCCAGTAAACAAAAATCATTTCAATAAAGCGTACCTTTATCTAACATTTGTGACGTCACTGGCGCGAGTTGATATCGGGTATACATTCAGATTTAGTATACGCCCGCGTAAGTCTTTTAAAACATACCCGACCGCAACGAAGCCATCGTTCGGTACTCTTTTGGCACGTTACTGTTTAAATCGTTCTATCCTTTGCACCCGCTGGCTGACGCAATATTTTGTTTGTTGCATCATTTTGTGACTACGTGCGAGTCAGTACTGTTTAAAATGTGATTGAAGATTGTGATTTCAATTGTATTTAATTAAAAAAATTGTCATAAGTGCATAGTACGTTGCGAAGATTATTATAAAGTGATAACTGTGAATAATGATAGATAAAGCCAGTTTAGAGGGGTTTATAACCGAACAATGTGGACTTATCGAGAATCTGGATTTTGAATCGGAGGAAAAGTACTCCATGCGATTTAGACTGAAGACTGAACAAAATGAACAACAAGAACGATATGTTAAGTTTATCGACGAGTTTGTTCAAAAAATATCAAATTTTACGAACACTAACTGGATAGTTCGAAAGTCATATCCTTCGTTGAAGCGCTTCTTATTTCGAAAAACCTATACATGTCAACATTCATCGTTCAATAAAAAATCTGAGAAGTCGTCTCGTGGACAAAACTGTAAGGCTAAAATAGACTTTGTTATCAAAAAAGTTAACAAGGACACTATTCGAAACGACAAACTGTTGTCGCAAGGGTATAATGTGTTAGTGACCATAGTTTTTGAACACTCTCATCACGTTTACGTTGCCGAAGCTTTGAATTTACTAAAATGCAGCCAGGAAACCGAAGAAACTTTTATGAAATATTTTGATAGTGGAATGACACCTTGCGCAGCAATAAATTACAACGAATTAAACATACTGGACTCGTTTCAAGATACTGATCTAAATGGAATAGAGATGTTATCAAACTCTCAAATAAATCCCTCCGAAAATCATGTGTACTGCATGTACAATAAATGGCGAACTGAAAAGTATGGCGACCGTAATGAATGCAATCTCCCCGAAATCATACAAGCGAAAATTGAGAGTTTAAATAAAAAAGGCTACTCGATACTGTTAAAACAAAATCCCAGGATTATCGTGATAATTACTCCTATTATGAAACGAGTTTTTCTGTCTACTGCATATGAGAATATGATTTTTGTAGACACAACATCATCGTGTGACCAGACAAGTTCTGCGATTACTCTAGTTTTTACACATCACAAAATCGGTGAGCTTCCATTAGCATGTGCTATACATACTGAGCAAAATGAGTCCAATTACACGATGGTTTTTGCCGCTATAAAAGAAGCTGTAGAAAAGAACGAGGCGGGTAAAAAATTAGAGCCGGATATTGTTATGACGGACGATTCTACTGCCGAGCGAAATGCTTTGAGAACTATTTTTCCAAATGCTCGATTACTATTATGCGCATTCCATGTTTGCCAAGCCTTTTGGCGTTGGCTTTGCGTTGCAGATCACAAGGTTGACATAATGAAAAGACAGTCCATCATGACACGATTTCGAAATATTCTTTTTATAACTGATCCAGAAGAAGCAGTAAAATTGTATGAGGAATTGACAGGTGACGAGTATGTTAAGACGATGCCAGCTCTATTAAATCATCTGAGTAACTTATGGAAACGCCGGCCTGAACTTTGGAGTTATATTTCCCAATTCTCCTCGGCTGTCTATTCAAGATAGAATGTCACTCGCAAGAATTGCGACGGGGGATGAGATTAATGAAAATTTCTACATGAATATGATAGATTTGGATCAAACACCGAACAATGATTTGGATTCGATAGGACCGCAGTGCTCTTCCTCTAATACACAAGAGCCGATACAGGTAGTACCACAGTCCTCTTCCTCAGATACACAAGAGCCGATACAGGATGTTGCCAATTCTTCATCTTACAAGCAACAGGCTGCTGTAGAATTCCCTCACCAATATAAAAATGCACTCGCAGAGTTTAAGACTGAAGTACAACGCTTCACAAAGTTATTTGAAACAAACCCCACTGTCCACAATCTAAGAGCACTGGGAAAATTCACAAATATAATCAAAAAAATTAATACATCAGAGCAAGGACAAAACTTTATTTTAAATCAGATAATAACAAGGCGTGTACCAAGGAAAATTAAAGTTCAAAGCACAGCGCTGAGTAGACGTAAAGACAGAGGAATAGGAAAGACCAAGTCTAGGATTCAAGCTGGGCGGCCGTCTAATACAGAACGCAGAACTAAACGAAAGCATAACTTAGGCCAGAATGTTAAAATGAATGTCCGTAATGCGCGCTAAATTAGTATTTTTAATTTTATAATTACCTATTTTTAAAGTAACTAATAAACGTTTTTTATCCACTTTTGTTCTCGTATAATTTACCTCAATCTCTAACCTATAAAATAAACGTCCCTTTATCTGATACCTACCCAAACGAATGTTGCAGTTGGGTATATTTTGACTTCCTTAACACGACGGTTCATATTTTTAAAGTATGCTCAAAACGAATGTTGCAGTCGGGTATATTTTTAAATCCTCAAAAAGGCGGTACATATTTTTATGGTATACCCGAACTCAACACTATAGAGCGTTGTGTGAAGGTATAGATTCCATATAAGCATCGCCGATATATCGATGACATTAGTAAAAATATCGATATCGCTCTTTAGTTGTTTGAGTTGTTTTTGACTCTTCTACCTGTCGGATTTTTCTTTGAGGTGAGTTGATTACATATTTTTGTTGTTTATTTATCTATTTAGCTACAGTACTGTGCGAATTAATGTGAACACGTTGTAATTACTACTAATACGCTTGTTTTTAATAGTTGGTGACATGTTTATGTCAAAATAGCGGCCATTTTGTATTTGTGTTAAAGTGGGTATTCAATCAGTAAGTCATTAGACACATATTGCTGCGGACGTATGATTATTTGTTATTTTTATTAATTATAGTGTTTTTTGCAAAAGGTGATTTATTTTTACAATTTTTGGTACTTATTTTTGAAGATGGATATTTCTCCAAAAAAACGTACTAAGATTGTTACTTTGAGTGAGCACACATCAATGACTCAAAGAGATATAGCCAGAGAGTGTGGTGTCAGCTTGGGAGCTGTAAACAAAATTTTAAAGCAAAATAGGGAAACCGGGACTATTGAGGTGAACAGAAAAGGGAAATGTGGAAGAAAAAGAAAGACAACAGCCAGAGATGAAGCTTATCTGATAAGGGAAAGTAAGTTAAACCCTAGAAAAACCAGCCAAGAACTTCAGCAAGATTTAGCGCATGCTGGGGTTGTTGTTCACGACTCCACCATACGAAAACGCCTTATTGAAGGAGGCCGAAAAACAATCAGGCCTCAAAAGAAGCAGTTATTGACAGCTGCTATGATGAAAAAACGATATGATTGGGCGAAAAAATATAAAAGCTGGACTGTAGAAGACTGGAGAAAAGTGTTGTTTTCAGATGAGAGTCATTTTATGGTACAAGGACAGCGATCCCGTTTCGTAAGAAAAAGCGACAACGAAAAACTGACAACCCAACATTTCGACCAAACGGTCAAACACCCATTAAAGAAGATGTTCTGGGGCTGCTTTTCCTACCAAGGTACTGGGTCTTTAGTGCCAATCGAAGGTATGATGAACTCAGAAAAATACAAAGGCTTGTTAGAACAGAAATTAGAAGCTGAGCTAACAAAAGTTGATGGCAATGGTCAAGCAATTTTTCAACAAGATTCAGCTCCTTGTCATGTGTCTAAGGTTATGAAGAAATATTTCAGTGAAAAGAAAATTAAATGTCTCGAATGGCCTGGGAACTCTCCGGATCTCAATCCTATCGAAAATCTATGGGCTATCGTGAAAGCAAGACTTCGAAAAATTGATTGTACCACTAAAACAAAGTTAATTGAGGCTGTAATTCAGTTATGGTTTAGAGACAGTCAAATATTAGAAAATTGTAAAAAACTTGTTGATTCTATGCCAAATCGCGTACAAGAAGTTATAAATAATAAGGGAGGACACATATGTTACTGAAACAATAAATAACTATAGTTACTTTCAGCTTATTTTTTCCAATAAACAATATTCATTATTTTTTCGACTTTTTCATTTGTGTTCACATTAATTCGCACAGTACTGTACATACACAAAGTTTATATTACTGTTATGTTAGCCCGAATGACGCGTCGACGCCATTTTGTAAATAAGTAGGGATTCCAGATTGCCAACTTAAAAAAACGATTGGACTAAAATTAGTGATGTGAAAGTGATGTGTGATAAATCTCGATGAGTTATATTCGATAGTAGTTTTAATGACATAGTTTACTGTTTAAACAAAATTAATGAAATATTTTATAAAATATTAAAATATTTATAATTACCTAATAATTTCTTTACTTAAACATGTGTTCTAAGTATATCAATCGTGTTTTTCTTATTCACAGAGAACGATGCCACCTCAAAAATTAAAAAGCAAAATTTGGATCTACTTTAATAAAAACGGTGAAAAAGAAGCTATATGCAAGATTTGTAAGAAGAACTTAAAAACTTCCGGTAATACTACTAATTTACGTAGTCATTTAGAAAATATACATTCTCAGCAATTGGAAGAGAACGATATTGTCACCAAGAGGGCAAAAATTAGCAATATATACTAGCGATCGTCACGCTGATTCTTCACCAATACCAACGTCAAACAGTACGTCAGACAATATTGTCAAAAATTTAGTTTCACCTCCATCGCAAAATTCAGTTGCTAGTTCATCGTCAGACATTGTTATTCAATCTAAGAAAATTTCACCAGCCAAACGTTGATGATTTTATTATCAATATTAAGAGCATTACTACACAAGATGGAGCAAAATCAAAAAAATTACTGAGGCCATTACAAACTTTATAATTATGGATAATAAACCATTTTTCACTGTAGAAGGCAAAGGTTTTCTTCAACTGATGAAAGAAGTGTGTCCATTGTACAAGGTACCAAGCCGAGAGACAATAAAATCCAGGATTGATGAAAAGTATGAGGCAATGAGTCAGATCTTTAAAACATACATAAAAAACGCTGAAAGCTATTGCATCACTTACGATATTTGGACCGAAACAACGCAAAACAAATCATTCATAGGTGTGACTATTCATTTTTTAGACAAATCTCAACTCCTCAGTGGAACTTTAGGTGTTTTCGAGATGACCGAAAGTCATACATCGGTCTACATTCATCAAAAACTCGCTGCTGTTTTTGCAGAATGGAACGCTTCTATTGATAAAGTTTCAGCTGTTATCACAGGCAATGATAGCATAGTTGAAGGTCAATCGGGAAATGTTTGGCGAGAAAAAAATTATTCCCTGCTTTGCCCACACGATCAATTTGGTAGTAACTATATCTATTGATGATGCGAAAAATTGCACTGAATTAATAGGCAAAGTTCGTGAAATAGTCAAGTATGTAAAAAAAAAGCGTCAATGCAAGGGACGAGTTGCGAAAGAAACAAATGGAACTGGGATTAAAACAAGGTCAAATAAAAAAAATGATACTCGATGTTCGCACAAGGTGGAACTCTTGTTTTTATATGCTTGAACGATTCATGGAGTTGGTGTCTATTGTAGGAGCAATTCTTTTAACTCGACCGGAAGCACCACCAATGGTAACCAGCAGTGAACTGGACTGCGTTAAGGAAATTATTGAATTACTTTGTCCTTTTGAGAAATTAACTAAAGAATTTTCTGGAGATAGTTATGTAACGGTCAGCAAAGTGATTCCACTTGTCAGTTGCGTCCGCGAAGTACTTGACAATATGAACGCGAAGAATGAAATAATTCTTCAATTTAAAGCGGAATTGAAAAAACAACTATCGAGAAGGTTTGATAACCTTGAACATTCCTCAATCCTTGCCATCTCAACTACTCTGGATCCTAGATTTAAATTCATGCATTTCAAAGATGCCGTGGCCAAAAGCAAAGTTATTAGTTACCTAAATAAATATGTACGAGAATATAACAACTTTCCTGGAACAAAGAGTGACACTTCTGATGAATCTGATAAAGATGATTCTGATTTTGATATGCGGAAATATCACAAGCAATTGACCCAAACAAAAATATGAAAAATAAATCATCTGCTATAGCCACGCCAGGTTCTATCAGTGAAACGGAAGTTCAGATGTACCTTTCATCTCCAGTTACACCAATAAAAAGTGATGCCATTGAAATTTGGGAAGATATGAAATCATTATTTCCAAAGGTTAGCAAAATTGCAATGATACCTATATAATAACCTACCTATTGTGGCCACATCAGTACCAAGCGAGCGATTATTTTCTGAAGCCGGCACAACCATTACCCAAGACAGAAATAGACTTCCAGGTACAAGGCTATCTAAGCTTCTTTTTCTTAATTCTGTCTCGAGATTTTTTTATTAAAAAAAATAAACGTTTTCTTAAATAATAATATGTGATTTTATTTTAGTGCTAAATAGGTATTTCTAGTAGACTTATTATTATTAAATTAGCTTAATATTTTTTTTAAATATCGTCAGGAATATCGATATATCGGTCTTGGGAACGATATTTTTTTAACATCGATATGGATCCCTATTTGTAACTCGGTTTCATTCAAACCGGTTTACATTGATTACGGCGGTTCAGTTTACAAGTCTAACCGACTTGTGCATAACTTTTCCAGATCGTTACATCGCTACTATTTAACAGTTTAAATCGGGCTAAACTGCTAGCCCTGTGGTTGGTGCAAGACAACTTATCAAGCGAACCCGGGTTATTTCTTAACCCTTACGTTTTTAACACTAACCCTGCTTGGTGCAAACATGCCTAAGTAAATATGATTAAGTCATTTATAACTCTTCTAGCGCAATTTAATCGACGTATAGCGACATCTATCGAATAGAAGCGAACTTGAATTTTGTATATTATAAATGTGAACGTTTGGATGGATGGATGTATGCATGTCTGGATGTTTGTTCCTCTATCACGGCAAAATGGCTTCATGGATTTGGATGAAATTTGGCGTAGTGATAGTTTACAATCTGGAATAGCGAATAGGCTACTTTTTATCTCGATATTCCCGCGGGATTTGAAATGACGCGGGTAAAACTGCGCGAAACAGCTAGTAGTAAATAAATTAACTCAAACAGGGCTCGAAGCTGAGTCTCCACTTGAAAGGTGGGTGCTCAGTGGGTGGGTAATCAACTGAGCTACCTGACCCTGGTAGATGCCATCGAAATTACTTAGTTCATTATTTAAGTTATATTATTAACGTAGCTGCAAAGCAATATCCCTATATGGAGCTATGTTAGCAGTATAACAAATTAAAAAAAAAACAGCAGACTCAAGACCATGCAGGTGGCTCTAAGTCTTCAGTCAAACCTAGTTACTCCACTGGTTGTTTTAATTGTAAGGAAAAGGGACATAGTTTTTTGCACTGCACTAAGCCGTTAATAAAATGCACGTATTGCAACAAGGTTGGACACACAGCGAAGAAGTGTTTTAGTAAAATTGAGAACAAATACACAAATGCTAATGGTGCAGTGCAGAAAACCATGAGGATCGATTTCATTAATGACAAAAATGAGTGCTTGAGAACCACGAGTCCTGGTTAAAAATTTATGGAAGAAGTGATGGTCAACGATTTAAAATTCAGGGCGTTTACAGATTTTGGCAGCGACGTCACACTAGTTAGTAACTGTAGAGAGTCTACAGTTAAGGAGTTGGATGTAAAACATGACAATACCCCAACATTTTCTATTACAGCGATCGCAAGCTTGTCAAGGCCTACATCCAGTAGCGTATTATAGCCGACAGACTTCGCCCGAAGAAAAAACTTCCATTCTTACGAGTTAGAAACGCTTGCTGTGGTTTGTTCTCTCCGTAAGTTTAGGGTTTATCTCCTAGGGAGAGAATGTAAATAGTCACTGATTGCAGCGCGTTGCGCTCTACGATCTCAAAGCGGGATTTAATACCAAGGATAGCGCGGTGGTGGCTGACGTTTCAAGAATTTGATTGCAGCGTTGAATACAGGCCTGGAGTCAAGTTCCTTCCAAAGTTATCGATGATCAGTTTTTTCCATCGATAATGACTACCAGCAGTGAGGATTGGCTGCTAACACTTAAACTTAGAGATTCTGAATTACGTGGAATAATAGATATATTAAAAAGTGGACTAGATGAAAAAGGTCTTCAGTACATAAAACAAAATTATGTTATTAAAGATAACAGGCTATTTCGATATTTAGAGGGTGACTTGGAGAAGCTTAGATATATGGGTGGTCCAGAAGGGAGCAAGGTGGCAAGTTTTTAAATTGAACCATGATGACATTGGACATTTTGGAATTGAAAAGACGTTAGATAGGATAAAAAACAAATATTGGTTCACTAAATGTCCGTTAAGAAGTACATAGGATCCTGCATAGAGTGTGCGTATAGCAAAAATAACACTAATATATAATAATACTCGTGAAGGATTGTTACACCCTATAACAAAGCTGGAGGTTCCTTTCCACACTCTCCATATAGACCATCTTGGACCCTTCGTAAAATCAAACAGAGGATTCACTCACTTAATTGTGATAGTGGTTGCGTTTACGAAATTCTGTTTTCTAAGGTCTGCGAGAAATACCAATACCCAAAATGTAATTAGGGTACTAGAAGACGTTTTCAGTACATTTAGGAACCCTGATCGTCTTATAAGCGATCGGGGTAGCTGTTTCACCTCCCATACATTCAACTGATTTTGTTTGGATAAGGGGATAAAGCATGTTTCAAACGCGGTAGCGAGCCCTAGATCAAATGGTCAAGTTGAACGGTATAATCGCAAGATCTTCGATTCTCTTAAAGCACTGAGCGTTATGCATATTGAAAAGCAATGGGAAAACCATATAAGTAAAATACAATGGAGACTTAACAATACTATTCATAAAACTATAGGACGGACTCCTTCTGAGGTTATGTAGTTATATTTATTCAAGTTATAAAGATATAATACCAATTTTATTCATAACTTATCTGACTATTTAATATGTATATAATATAACTTTATTTCCACTTTAAAGTTCACAATCTGATCCAATCACTTTAACATAATAGAAAAGAAAACAAATTAAGTACATTATTTTAAGCTTTAGGTAAGAGCACAAAAAGTTCAACAGCATAATACATAATACCTACACACTTAAGTTTCGCTTTAACATGCAAATTAGTTTTCTTATTGGCACAGCAAAAGGATCATAACAATGACTAGACTACCCTCCGCGCTAGTAAAACTGTGTTGCGGCAGGATAGTATCGTCGTCCGTGATTGGCGCATAGAAGCGTGATAGTTGAGACATAGTATATGCTAAGGTAACAGACATTTTTTTTTAATTTTTTTTTTACCTAGTAGTTATATTTATTCAATATATATATAATATAACGAATGTTATGTTTGGAACCTGTATGAATAGGGAGACCAATCCTATGCTTAATGAAGTAATAGTTTCCACCCGTTGTGATGATGAATTATTACCCATTCGTGACCAAGTTAAGGCCAGGATCGAAGACGAGCACAGCAAAAAAAAGGATAGTTATGATAGAGGCAGGAAACCTGCTCGTATTTATGCTGAAGGTGAACTTTTGAAAATAATAAAGACAAGCTTTAATTATAATGGCCAAAGCAAGAAACTTATGCCATCGTTCATAGGACCATACCGAGTTAGCAAAGTTTTAGGTAGGGACCGCTATGTAGTAGCACCGATACCAGGAATAGCAGGTACAATCAATAAACACCCAACAACAGTTGCGGCGGGCCGCATAAAACCTTGGATTCACGTGACCGCTCTAGAGGTTGATGATAATAAAGGTTATAGCTCTAAAAGCGATCATGATGAAACAGACAGTATTCAAGGCTAGAATGTAACTTAAATAAATGAAAAAAGTGATAAATAAAAATTACCCGACCAGGATTCGAACCCGGGACCTCGCGTTTGCCGGACGAGTGCTCTTCCACTGAGCTACCGGGGCCTGGAGGTACGCCTCGAAATTACTTAACACATTTTTGTTTTTACGTTATATTGCTAACGTAGCTCCATCTTATGGTATAACTTTGCAGCTAAGACCACCCGAGACCAATTTCTTTAAAGAAATTGTGAATCCCAGTTAAAGTGAAGCATTGCAATGTTTTAATAATGTTTTTAAGTTTTTGCATTTAAAATGCTCAATTATTCTTAAATAAATGAAAAATGTGCTTGTTTTTATTTATCAGATTTTTCATTTATTTAAGAATAATTGAGCAACTTAAAAAACTTAAAAACATTATTAGAATGTAACTTGTTCACATTCAATACGATATTAAATTTAGAGTTTATTATGTACAGAGTTTTCTATTGTTACGGAACAAGCATGCGAGAATCGATTGGTTCGCGGCTTGATCCAACTAGTGTCAAAGTCCTACGGCTGCCTACTGAGCATAAATCGATCGGCTCTTTCAGGCATCGCTAGGTATCCTGATTAATTTATTGTTCAGGGGTTTAATTAGCTCACGATATAATAGATCGATCGTGATCCTAATCGAGGATATTTTAGTATGTATTTTATTAAATTTAGTTTGATGTAAAAGGTTGACTGCTGATGAACAAATTGTTGTAATTAGTGTTGAATTTATATGAATACTTCAAATTAATTATGTGATATTCTGTCATGTCATTAAATTAATGTATTTGTTTTCAAACTATTGTAAGTTATAATTGTAATACTTAACTATTAATATGTAATACTTATACATTTAATTATTGTAATAATAAGTAAAATTAATCTTGTAAGTTGTCAAGAACCGTTAGGTTAGCACAGTGTTGTAAATTTAAGCCTTGAGCCTTGAGCCTCGAGCCTCGAGCCTTAACCTTGAAGCTTTAAAGGCTCAACCTTTAAGGCTTGCAATTTTAAATGCTTAGAGCCTTAAAGGCTTGTAGCTTTAAATACTTAGAGCCTTAAAGGCTTGTAGCTTTAAAGGCTTAGAGCCTCAAAGGCTTGTAGTTTTAAAGGCTTAGAGCGTTAAAGCCTTAAAGGCTTGTAGCTTTGAAGGCTCGGAGCATTCAAGGCTCACATTTTAATGCTATTGAAGCCCTATGAAATTAATATTTTTTACCATTGTAATGTACGTATTGTGCCATGCACGCTTGCCACCTCACTTGTTGTTAATTAGCTGTAAAACACGGTTTAAATTTTACGTCATTTGCGTGGAACTAACTAGATAAATAAATAAATCTGACAATTACACCACATTATCTAGCCCAAATTAAGTATAAATTAAGAACTTGTGCTATGGATACTAGATCCTTAACCGACGAATGAAGTTAAGAAATATATATTAAACACTATAGATTTTTTTTTAGATAAATATTGAAAATAATCTTTAAATAAACATACATACACATCCATGACTCGAAAGAAAATATTATAAAATATCCGCCCCTGCCAGGATGCGAACCCAGGACCTCTGGCGTTAGAGGCAAGTGGTGTCACCGCTCCACCAACGGTTGCAGTAATAAAAAATAATAATGCATTAATTAAGCTCAGAAATTACCTGCGGTTAAAAAGTATAAATTTTGTAGTACCTACTAATTAATTTCTATTTACATTACATTACCCGATTGCCTTCTAGTTGAGGGTAGTTTCGATAATTTCGTTTAGGTTCTTCATTTGTGACGGAACTACCAACCTATTAACTCGAACAGAATAAATCACTCAGTTATTTCGATTTTTAATTCAGTCAGTTAGCTATCGCTAATAAACTTTATCATTATCAAAATAAGTTAGTAATATAGTGGATGTGTAGTGCAGTGTCACTGTCTCACTGTTGTTATTGTTGTGTGTGCCCTTCAATTCGGTTATCAGTAAAAATGAATCAGAATGAGTCTGAATCATCAATTGAAATAGTGGAGCAGGAGCAAGTTATTAGCTCAGAACTGGATGATAATAATAGTACTCCAAGGATATCATTTTTATCTACCAGTTCGGTATCATTCGGAGAAAGCGAAGTTGATAATGCAGAGCCAGGGGTATCACCTAAGAAGCAACGTTTAAGTTGGAAGTGGTCACACTACAAAACTGTTGGTAATAACATGATGTGCAAAGGGTGCAGCAAGTTGTTTTCTTTGAAGACATCTCAGGGTATTTTGAAAAAACACTACTCAAACCACAAAAAAGACACATCTGTAACAACTTCCTTACAACATGTCGAATCTTCTCATGTGTTGTCGACTGGTGAGAATGTAGACGAGTATCTCATCAAATTCATTACAAACGGGCAACATTCTTTCAGAATAGTTGAAGAGAAGAGTTTTCAAGATTTCGTTTATTCTTTGAATCGGTATTATACAATACCAAGCCGATTTTTGTTGATGTCGAAAATTCAAACAATGTATCAAAACGAAAAGTTAAAGATTAAAAATATTATATGCAGCTCTAAATCTAAAATTTCACTCACTTTTGATTTTTGGACATCTGTCACTAATAAACCATATATGGTCATAACAGCTCATTATGTATCGAAAGCTTTTCAAATGAATTCCTTTATTTTGGACTTTGACATCCTACCATACCCACACAAATCTGAACAGATTTCACAGAAAGTTCTAACAGTCATCCAAGAGTATGGACTAAATAATAAATTATTGTCAGTTACCACAGATAACGAAGCCACAAATATGAAGTGTTTGAAGAATTTGACCCTTTTTCATGAAGAATTCAAGGATGTCACACATTTGAGATGTTTTGCTCACGTTTTAAATCTGGTTGTTAAAAAAGGTCTTTCTAGCAATAACGTAAAAGGTCTTGTTTCAAAGGTTCACAATCTGGTCTTCTTAATAACAACTGCACCAAAAAAAAAACAAATGTTTGAAGAATCATGCAAAGCAGTCAATATTCCATTTCTCAATCTACTAAAAGACATGCCAGTTAGGTGGAATTCTACGTTCTTAATGTTAGAGAGAGCTTCTAAAATGAAAACGGTGTTAGATTATTTTTGTTATCATTACATCGAGTTTTCTGATCACGCTATAACTACTTCCGATTGGAACGAGATCAGCATTTTGATTGATTTCTTACAGCCGTTTCATGAAGCTACAGTAATTTTATCGAAACAAAAATATCCAAGTATTTATTATGTGAGACCAATATTAGATGTACTAAAACAACACATTTCTGCAGAAAAAAGTCAACTTTTAATTGATTGTGCAAACAAAATGTCGGAAAAATTGGATGAATACTACCCACTTCTCAATTCGAAACTTGCTCAGATGGCCGTAATTTTAGACCCTCGCTTAAACAACAACTATTTTACTAAGAGATATGAAACTGTTCCATTGGAGTATTTAAAAGAAATGTACGAATCAAAATATCTGTGTAATGAAGTTTTGTCTACTGAAACTGCAAGAAACGAATCTTCTACCGTTGAGTGTCATACTCGAAAAAGTTTGTTTGCTTCTATATATGATGAGACTGAGAGAGTAACTGAAATATCAAATGAAATTAATGTATATATCAATATGCCTATTGAAAGTAAAGAAACGGATGTGTTATTATGGTGGCGCCAAAAGAAAACAACTTTTCCAAATCTATCCAATATGGTTCTTGATATACTCTCTATACCTGCAACCAGTGTGCCAAGTGAACAAGCATTCTCTCGATCAGGAAACACCATCACAAAAAAAAGAAATCGGCTTGGAAACAAAACGATACAAGCGTCCATCTGCTTATCCTCATGGCTTAATATAGACTAAATTAATAATGTGTTCATTAATAAAAGTTTATTCCTTATAAAATATCGTTTTATTTCCTTCTTTTAATTTTTCTTTTAGATCTATTCGGTGGTTCAATTTGAGACTTTGCTTTTTTATGTTAAAATCTTAGAAGTATGTTAAAATCTTGATAAAGTTATTATATTAGAAGCTTAAGCTTGTAAGCTTATTAATACAACAAATACTTTAAGGCTGAAGCTTTGAAGTATTGAAAGCCTTTAAGGCTTTAGCCTACAAAGCTTTAAAGCCTGTAAGGCTAAAGCCCCGAAGCTTTAAACCTTTCAAAGCTGAAGCCTTAAAGCCTTAGAAGCCTTTAAGGCTAAAGCCTCGAAGCTGTAAACCTTTCAAAGCTGAAGCCTTAAAGCCTTAGGAGCCTTAAAGGCTGAAGCCTCAAAGCCTTAGAAGCCTTTAAGGTTAAAGCCTCGAAGCCTTAAAGCTTTCAAAGCTAAAGCCTTAAAGCCTTAAAAGCCTTTAAGGCTTAGCCTTATACAACACTAGGTTAGCACCTGCAGGGTCGCCCACGGTGTCAGGACCGACGATTGTTAAGTTTCGTTATTTTTAATCTGTTATCAATCACTTCATGAACATTTATTTCAATATGTTTAATGTCACTTATCTAAACCCTTCTAGTAGTTTTCGGAACTAGCGCTAGGCTCCCATTGGCTGAGTGTTTTGGCGGAGAAATGCCTTGGTCGACGATTGGCCCTCGGGCACCTGTTTTCACTAGGCCAATCATTCTCTCCGTCAGAACCGCGGCTTGGAAGCGTAGAAGAAGTCCGGAGCGATCATTCCGGCTCAGGGCATCGTTGAGGAAGTTGTAAAAGTTAAAAAGTTTAATTATCTTGTAAACTATTCCATAAGTAAGAGTTACTCTAGTTTAATGAAGAATAAATGTGAATCATTGATTTCTAAAAGGGCACTTGTCCGTCTCGAAGGCATTTTTTTTTTAATGGAATCTATTGGAGACAATGTTTTCTTTCATTTTGTGTAAAAAAATCACATGTCACTTCTTTTTCCTTAGGTTGGTACGCGAACAAAATATTCGTTTAGAACTAAAAAGGCACTTGTCCATGGACAAGTGCCCTTGTAACTACTAATCTGTGGTTTCATTCGACTGTCTTGTCTGTGTTCTGTCATGTCAGATGTCACATAATTTTCCCTCCACGTTTCGTTGTGAGATTATTTTTATCAAAACACTAGTTTTCTGCGAAAAGTGATGTTGGAATCCCTAGAAAATAGTGGTAAAAAGAGAAAAGAAGGTGTTCGTAATGATCAATCTTATCAACGTAACCTTATCAAAAAAGCTAAGGTATCCGGAGAAGCTCATACGAATTGGCGTGGTCGTTATGTCCCGTCTAAAAATGATCCTGATTTTATTGATATGAACTGGTAAGTTTGCAAGTTTTAACAGTCAACATATTTTAACTTATTATTCGGGCTATTGTTGAACTAACAAAACCATGTTTATTTCAGTTGCTACAAGGAATGTATCAAGATGATTGCGAATAAATCAGGCAAGTCAAGTATTGATGATATATTGGTTTTTTTCTACAAGATGACCTCCAAAAATGAGCAAGATATTCACCTACAAAGACTCATGGAAATTAAAGGCATAGAAAGAAAAAGAGGAAGGAGTTCTACTCTGCCAACAGAGCGAAAACCGAAAGGGAAAAACCTTGATTATTTCATATTAGTAAACCGCCAGAGGATCAAAGTGTGTAAAAAAGCTTTTATGAATGTTCACAAAGTAACAACTAAACGTATTCGTCGAATTGCAAATCTCCTTGAATCAGATATTATTCCCCTGGACCAACGTGGTAAACATCCTTCTGCTAACGCCATATCATCAAGTGTCTGCTCTAAAATTCATGAGCATATCTCATCGTTTCCCCTTAAAGAATCTCATTATTCATCTTATATTAAATATTATTTATCTGCAGATCTTTCTGTTAAAAAATGCATTCCCTTTTCAAAATTAAATACCCTGATTTAGATGTTAAATATCACTTTTACTGGCAATATTTTGTTACTAATTTTAACTTATCTTTCGGACGGCCAACTGTAGATGCTTGTACTAGCTGTGAAGCAATAAAAACTAAGTTGCATAGTAAAAGCTTGAATGATAATGCTAAAAGAACCTATAATGGTGAGCTTATGGTTCACTTAAATAGGGCTAAAAAGTTTTATAAGCAGATACAAAATTGTACAAAATTATCTAAAGAGAATAATAAAATTCTTTCAATAAGCATAGATTTTATGGCTATGATTTGCCACGTATACCTGTACAGGATATTTACTACTACAGACAGCTTTCTGTAAATACATTTGGCATTTATAATTTCGCAAATGATAAAATACATACATAGTACGTATATCATGAAGGTACAGGCCACAAAGGTCCTGATGAAGTTTGTTCTATGCTGCTGCATTACTTTAACAATTTTTTGGACCAAGACTATGATGAACTAAACCTTTTTTGCGATAACTGTGCTGGGCAGAACAAAAATCATTCAATGATAACGTTCATGATGGCTCTGGTTGAAACAAAGGTTTTCAAAAAAAATAATTTATACTTTCCGATCCGGGGCCACTCCTTTTTGCCCTGTGATCGTGGATTTGGTATAATAAAAAGAAAGCTTAAACTATTGACAGAATCTACACAATAAATGATTATGTTGAAAAAATAATATTAGAATGCTCTAATATTCATGAAAAATTTATTGTATATTTAATGAGTCAAAATGACATTTTGAATTTTCAAAGTTGGTATCAAAAATTCTTTTATAAAACTAAAGTGGCAAACAATACTTTGCCTGGTCAAATTAAAGAAAAGTTTAGCATTTCCAAGTATCATGAATTTAATTTTAATTCTGATGAGCCCCATTGTGTGACAGTTAAAGAATTTATTAATGGTTTTATATCATTTCAATTTATCTTAAGAAAAACCAATGTACCTGATCTTCAATTACCAACAGAAAAACTGTATTCTGAAACTGTACCAATAAAAAAGAATAAAATGGATGATCTAAAAAAGCTTAAAGATTACATTCCAGATGAAGCAATGGAATTTTGGGGTGCTATTTATGATTGGTCAGTGGAATAATGTAATAAAAATTGAATTCGGTGATTAACTGTTGTTTTATTTTAAATTAATTTTTGTATGAAAATAATAGTGTTAGTTGTTAAAAGGGCACAATGTCATGTTTATTTCAAAAAGGACACTTGTCCTTGATTTTGTAATACATATTTCTCAAAAACTATTTATCAAAATGAATTTTTTTTTTCAGACAGTTTTAGGATTATAAGTATTCTATCTCATGTGCGAAAACTATTATCCTCTTCTATGTATTTAAAAAAATATAATGTTTTTTGTGTCTCCTGTAAAATTTTAACCTAGAGAATACAGTGTGACAAGTGCCCTTTTAGAAATCATCGATTCATGTATTGTATTGCCAAGAATTGTTTAACTTGAGTATTCTGACTGCAGACCCTAAAGAGTGAAGAATATTTGAGTGTTTTACAGTAGTAGTATTGGTGAAATTGTAACTTCCGTACATTGTGTTGACCTTTCAGGAGCATCTCTCATGACCGTTTATAACTTTTTGTTTAAAAAGTCGTATGCTTCGAAGTAATAATATATTTTTAAGTTTTTGTGTTATTTTTTAATAACGGGTCAGCCATCTATCGTTTTTTTTTTCAACTAGTGCTTATTTCGTGAATGGTAACACTTAGCTCATGTCTGATTTGACAGATAATTAGTTTTATCCTTCCGCTGAACGAATTGTGTATACGCTTGAACAACGCTGGGAAATATTGCGACATTACTTTGAAAATCATGGTAAACTGCGTACGGATTTCGGAAGAAGAGAAGCACCGTCAGCTCCGTATGTTCGTTATCTTGTGAAAAAAGTGAAAGAAACTGGCATCCTCATCGATAAACCAAAGCGTGAAAAGCCAAAAACAGTGCTTATACCCGAGAATATTACTGCTGTGGCAGAAAGTGTGCGTGAAGCGCCATCAACATCAATTCACCGTCGTTCTCAACAATTAAACTTTCGGAGACATCATTGAGACGAATTTTGCATGGAGACCTTGGTATGACGCCATACAAAGTCCAATTGGTTTAGGAGTTGAAGCCAACTGACCATCCAATGCGTTTTCGCTTCGCTAGTTGGGCCTGCGATCGACTTACAAAAGATGCCGATTTTGCCAAAAAATATTTTTTTCAGATGAAGCTCATTTTGATCTTGGCGGGTATGTAAACAAGCAAAATTGTCGCATTTGGGGCACAGAAAACCCGCACGCATACATTGAAAAGCCGATTCAGCCAAAACGAGTCACTGTTTGGTGCGGATTTTGGTCCAGAGGCATAATTGGGCCATTTTTCTTCGAAAATGAGCAAGGAGTGGCAGTCAACGGCGATCGTTATCGGGCCATGTTGAACGAATTTTTTTTTCACTCGATGTTTTGCGCCCTGTTTTTGAAGATCGCATTATCAGCCGCAGAGCTGATGTCGTTTGGCCACCTCGGAGCTGCGATTTGACACCGTTGGACTATTATTTGTGGGGTGCCGTCAAAGATAAGTGTTACGCCGACAAGCCAGAGACAATTGACGCTTTAAGGGACAATATTCGTGAAGCCATTGGTGAAATACAGCTGCACACAATCAATAATGTGCTTAAAAATTGGACCGATCGTGTCGGCTACTGCATGGCCAGCCGAGGCAGCCATTTGAATGAAATTATTTCCATTATTAACCGGAAGGATTGTACTTTCAAATAAAAAAAGAAATTTGAAAAATATTCAGTAGTTTTTTTTTAGCATTTTCAAAAAAAAAAAGTTATTTGGCGGACCCTTTATAAATTCCCTCCACATTCGATATTTAATATGGATGAAACAGGAGTATCTACGGTCCCTAATAAGCCACCAAAGGTTTTGTCCACAAAAGGAAAACGATGTGTAAATAAAATTGCAAGTGCTGAAAGAGGAACAAACGTCACTGTTGTTTGTGCAATGAGTGGTGGAAATTTTATCCCACCCACATTCATATTTCCCAGAAAAGGGATGAAAGCGGAGCTACTGAATGGTGCCCCTCCATCTTCAATTGGAATGGTGTCAGACAGCAGTTTTATTAACTCTGAGCTATTTTTTGATTGGTTGACCCATTTTAAGGATCATGCACGTCCGTCGGCGGAAAACCCTAATTTGCTTTTTCTAGATAATCACGTTTCCCATTGTTCTATAAAGGCAGTACAATACTTTCGAAAGAACCATATTCACGCATTGACACTACCACCTCACAGTAGCCACAGGACCCAACCGGGTACGTATTAGAACACCTAAAATTAAAATATCCAAAGTTAAAACCCCGATGTTCAAAACCCCTAAAATTACAATACCTAATGGTTCTAATAACCTAATGATGAAACCCCGAAGTACAAAACAACTAAGTTTGAAATTTCTAATATCCAAATCACCTAATAGTTCAAAATATTTAAGGTCATAATAATACAAGTTCACAATGTCGTAATTCAAAACATCGAAAGTTAAAACACCAACATTAAATATGAGAAGATTGAAAACAAACTATATTTAACAAATGTGGGTACCTACAAAGAATAATGACGTTGCGGTTGATATTTCTGTTGCGTGTGGATGTCACTCGTTAGTTAGTTCCTGATGTTACAAAATAGCTAAATGCAGTTAAAAAATGACGGGAAACAAAAGTATATCTGTGTTTAAAAGTCAAAAAGGTGCAATTAAAGTTCAAGTTGATGGTTTCACGTATGGTAAAAATCGACAGTATAATGACAAAGTGTATTGGTAATGTGAATTTAAATATAATGACTCATACAATTGCAAAGCGCGTTTGATAACAAATGTTTTTACGGAAGGCGGAAGTGCATCAGTGATATCATGTAATGGCGAACATAACCACGAGGGTAATCCCATCAGAGTAGATGTGGCTCAGAATATACATGATTTAAAATTGAAGACGAGAGAACAACCCACTGTTAGGACGTGTCAAATGTTACAAAATCATGTCGCATTTACTAGTACTGATATCGCCGTAAGTTTACCTTCAAAGGATTCGATGCGACAAATTATTAATAGAGAGAAAAAAAAGGTACTTAAGATACCAAAAGAGCCATGTAAATTTGATTTCGATATTAATTATCAATCAACAATGATAAATAACGAAAATTTCGTTATTAAAGAACGAGTTTTTGCTGAATCTAAAAGAGTTATATTATTCAGTACAAAAGAGTTACTAACATATTTAAGCCAAGCTGATTACTGGCTAATGGATGGGACTTTTAAGATAGTCCCTACGATATTCCAGCAATTGTACACCATACATGGCTCACTGCATAATACTCAAAAAACATTTCCTTTACTATTCGCCCTATGTACGCACAAAGACAAGGCGTCTTATGACGCCTTGTTTGATCTCTTAATTGAGTACTGTTCAGAAAACAACATTACGCTGAACCCATCATATGTAATTATGGACTTTGAAAAAGCCGCTGCTTTATGTATTCGTCAAAATTTCGAAACTATTAATTTAAAAGGTTGTTTTTTTCACCTCCGTCAAATTTTATATCGGAAAGTTCAGAAGGAAGGATTGACTTCGAAATATAACAGTGATAATAAATTTAATCAAGAAATAAAATGTTTGATGGCATTATGCTACGTTCATCCAGATAACGTGTCAATGTACTTCAATGATTTGTTGCAAACATTATCAGATGACGGCCGAAAAATCGCTGAATGGTTTGAAGAAAATTATATAGGACGAAATCAGAATCCAAAATATAGCCCCCACTTTTGGTGTTTAGATCATTCGGCTACTATTCCCCGGACTCAAAATAGTGCCGAATCATTTCACCATCACATAAACCAGATATGTTCTCAGAGACATGTTGGATTTTATCGTTTGGTGTCGGAACTGATTAAAGAAACCAAGGTAAACCTAATACAAATCTACAAAATTATAAATGGTGAATCAGTACCAAAGAAAAGGAAGAGAAAATATCAACATAAATTGTCAAAAATAGACAATATATTGCAAAATATTCCTGAGTACACTCATGTTGGCCTGTTGTTGGCTATTGCTGCCAATCTTTAAATAAAATTTTTAGGTATTTTTTTGTTTTTGATAAAAATTATAGATTATAGTGTTAATCTTATTGACATAATGTATATTCAGCGAAATTGTTATATGGCTATAATTATGATTATTTTGTATTGATTATAAATAAAAACTACTTTTACATTTAAAACTTTGATTATTTTGAATTTAGATCAACCTACCATTAGGGATTATATCTTTAGATATTTCAAGTTTAGGTATAGTGAAGTTAGGGTTTATGGTCTTCGATATAATAATCGTTCGACATTTAGAACTTTCATTATTTTGAATTTAGGTCAACCAATCATTAGGTATTGTAATTTTAGGGGTTTTGAACATCGGGGTTTTAACTTTGGATATTTTAATTTTAGGTGTTCTAATACGTACCCACCCAACCACTAGATCGCTGTTTCTTCAACAGCATGAAAAAATTCTACTCAGTTGAATGTGAAAAGTGGCTCAAAAACCACCCAAACCGCGCAATCACAACTTATCACATTGCTGCTATACTTGCCCCAGCCTATCTGAGAGCTGCTAGCCCAGCTAATGCTGTTGAAGGGTTCAAGGTGACTGGCATTAGTCCATTCAACCCTGAAGTGTTTCACGAAGAAGATTTTTTGCCAACTGAAGTATCAGATAGACCACAACCTGATGCTTTTCTATCCAGTGACAATTTGAATTATGCAACAACTGATTCACCTGTAGTCATTGACGTCCTAGCAATCTATTACAGTTCATCAGCCAATAACTCACTTACCACCAACGAGATACCAACTAGCATAACAACAGCCCTTGAAAGCACTCCACCTACTACTACATCTGTGAACCATCAACATCAACTACTAATATGTCACATATTACAATTATTCTTAAATAAATGAAAAATGTGATAAATAAAAATTACCCGACCAGGATTCGAACCTGGGACCTCTCGTTTGCAGGACGAGTACTCTTCCAACTGAGCTACCGGGGCCTGGCACTACGCCTCGAAATTACTTAGCACATTTTTGTTTTTACGTTATATTGCTAACGTAGCTCCATGTTATGGTATAGCTTTGCAGCTAAGACCACCCGAGATCAATTTCTTTATAGAAATTGTGAATCCCAGTTAAAGTGAAGCATTGCAATGTTTTAATAATGTTTTTAAGTTTTTTGCATTTAAAATGCTCAATTATTCTTAAATAAATGAAAAATTTATTATTTATCACATTTTTCATTTATTTAAGAATAATTGTTAAAGACTGATGGACATTGGGATCGTACTTTGGAAGAAGCTTCATTAAGCCACTCTTCTTATAAGATAAGAGAACTATTCGCTGTCATGTAAGTTTTCTACCAATTGGCCAATCCCAAAAATCTGTGGGATAAACACCGCGACATCCTATCAGAAGATATTAAGAGGCAATTAGAAGACGAACGTGATAATATATCATTGATCCAAGAAAACATTTTTTACAATCAATATCTCATTAATATTGAGGATATTTTTATGTCTATGTCGGGAAAAGCTCTTTCGCATTTTGGCACGAGAACATGTCACAATGATGAAAAACCGACAGCAGCTGAGAATGTGCCGAAATTAAATCAAGACCAGAAAAAAGCATAGAATAATGAAAAGTATTGTTTCAGAAGATGGTGATTAATGTTTTATTGACGCTCCTTGTGGTACTAGGAAGACATTTCTTATAAATGTTCATGAGAGGACGTGAGTTACGTGTTGCCTAACTGTCACCGTGAATAATGTCAAACTTTGTAAAGTGTTCGTCGTGTAATATCGTAATAAATGAAGTCCTTGCATTTATTTGCATTAAGGCTGATGTAATGGACGAGGAAAGTATAAGTCGCACATGTATTAGTGCGTTTTCGGAGGGTGACATAAAATTAGCGAAGCAGTTGTTATTTGAATCGCTAGGTGAATCAATATTGATGAAAACTCGCAAGAGTTCCGGGCAGACTCTTCGTGACATCGACGCCATAATACGTCTATTAAAAGAAACGGAACCTGAAAGGATACCTATCTTCGTTGCACGGAACCTTCACAAATTACCGCCCGTGTTATTCGACCACGTAGATGTCACTAGACTTCTGAATGACCTTCTCAAATTACGCAGCGAGGTTGAGATGGTCTATGAAAATTATGTGATGAAAGATGAGTTAAGTGAACTCAAAATGGACCTTGAGAGCCTTAAGAAGGCATCCTTAGTAAATAACTTCCCTCGGAATGTGAGAACAAAGCGAGGCGCTGGTTTGAGGGATAGCTTTGAGTACAACAGTGGCCCCATGGGATTACAGCCAATGAGTGCAAAAAGTGATAAAAGTTAGAAAGTGATAAAAGAAGTCAATAAGTCGCGAGCGGTTCCGTTACGCCAGCTGATCAGGGTGCGTTCGTTGCTTGTACAAAGTACATGGTTTTAAGGTAAATTGATGATGTGCTCAATTTACCTTAAAACCATTTGTCTTTCTTTTACATTTGACATCCTAGTTTAAGTTTACGTAGTTTTAATTCTATATGTTGGATTAACCCCCAACATTGTTTTTTTTTTTTTTTTCAAAAAATATTTTTACAACTTACATTTCTTACGATACTTTGACTACAAATTACATTAAATTCAGTGACTTTACTTTTACATTTACAAGTGCGCGCTTTAAGGCATCGGAAATAACTAGTTACGTTTACGATAAACGAAATCATTCTCATCGGAAAACAACGTCATCGGTTGGAGCAAAGGCGCTGCAGTATAATCAAGACGATCTTGTTCGACACCAGCAAATAAAAACCAGTTTACACAAGTAAGATCTTTCCATATTACTTTTACATTATCCTAAATTCATCTTAAAATGGAAGGTTTATTGGTACGTCAAAACCAAATCTTTGAAGATATCAAGAAGGTCAAAATCAATTTCAAAAAAGATTCGGTTAGTCGTAAGACCTCAGAATACGTTTCACTGAAATTATCATTTTTAGAGGAACTATGGAAAGAGTTCAAATCGAATGATGGTATATTGATGAAAGAGAAAGACCAGACTCATCAATATTTTAGTGACAAGGTGTATAACATTGTGCAATCATTATATTTAGAGGTGCGTCAATTACTCATATTATGTCATAAAACTGATGGTTCCCTGCAATTTGGTACTCCGTCGGGAGAATCTTCGACTCATTTTGATGCTATGGGAGAGAAAGTGTCAGAATGGAAACGCGATCAGTTAGCGAATTTTCGTGCTCTTATGCGACTCATAAATAGTATTGATATTGAAAATTTAAATGAGAAGTGGGAATTAGAGGTTGAACTTAAATCTCTCCAAAATAGGTGGAATACAATAGATATGTTACATTTACAATTAGATAGCATTTTGGCGGGTTCCGATAATTTATATGACGATGACTATGCTGTACACGAACAAAGGTTCAAAAACACTAGGAAAATGTTGAATCAAAAACTTGCTTCAAGCTTACATCAAATACAGTCAGTTCCGCAAATAGATATACCAACATTTAGTGGCAACTATATTAATGGGCCTACTTTTAAAAACTTATATTCGACTGCTATACATAATAATCCATCGCTTACAAAAGCTCAAAGGATGCAGCATTTAAAAGGCAAGCTTAGAGGTGAAGCAGAGAGAATAGTGCAACATTTGCAAGTGATCTCTGAAAACTATGATTTGTGTTGGGAATTGTTGACCCGTAGGTACGATAACAAGCAATTACTATTTACTAAGCAATTTCAACTTTTTATGCGTCAACCAAGCGCTCAAAAACAAACAGCGTTTGAACTAAAAAGGCTTTATGACGTTACTATGGAGTCGATTCATGCGATTCAAAATCTAGGCGTGGACATTAGTAGTTGGGATCCTATGTTAGTACATGTGTTGTGCGAGAAGCTTGATAATGAGACTTATGGTGATTATATGGAAATTCGAAAAGCCCCACGAGAATTGCCTTCATTTAGCGAGTTCATGACATTTTTAGAGGGAAAATTTACAGCCCTGGAACCTCTACATAAGAAAAGATATGAGTCTAATAATTATAATTCGGCAAAAACATTTAATAGTCCACCACAACAAAGTTTGATGGAGTACAGAAAACCTGCTCTGAACAATGCATTTTATACATCAATTAAAATCAGTTGTCCGTTATGCAATGACGAACACGCCCTATACCAATGTCATCAATTCTTAAGTATGACATACGACATGCAGCTTGAAATGGTTGAAAAACTTAAGTTGTGTATTAACTGCTTATTCTCTCATGCCAAAAATTACTGTTCATCGGAAAAACGCTGTAAAGATTGCAACGGCCGACATCATACAATCTTACATCCTGCATTTAACGGCAATAATTATGTGACGAAAACTCCGATCAATAGGTCGATTCAGCCGTCTGGGTCAAATTCACAAATTCCGACTCAGCAACGGCCGCCTATCCAAAACAATTACGTGTCGAATAATGATGACGAGATATTATTGCCAACTGCGATGTTACAAATATTACGCAATGACGGAACTTACATAACTTTAAGAGCTATAATTGATCAAGGCTCCCAAATAACCTTGATAACAGAAGATGCAGCCCAAAGATTAGGATTGCAACGTAAGCACTTTAGTGCTAATATATCAGGGATAGGGTCATTATCGAACAAAACTAAGGGCAAAGTTCAATTACACTGCAAATCAGTTTACGATGACTTTACATTTTACACTGAAGCATTGGTAATGAAACATGTAGTAAATAATTTACCAAATAAAACATTTTCGAAGGAAAACTGGCCCCAATTAAGACATATTGCATTAGCAGATCCAGATTACAATAGTTCCAGGGGAGTAGATGTACTTCTGGATGCTGACGTTTACTCACAAATTTTAATGGAAGGCCTTATCAAAGGTAATAGTCCGCAACCCATGGCACAACAAACAAAATTAGGGTGGATTTTATCCGGCACTGTTAGAACCTATAATTGTCACATAACCTTGAATAATATTGAAGAGATCAGTGCATACTGGGAAATGGAGGATATCGGAGAACAAGACAGTAATAAAAGTAACCTAACAGCGAGTGAGCTATTTTGTGAGCAACTGTACACTGACACTACGCGCAGGCTAGAAAACGGTCAATATGTGGTCAAAATACCAATGAAGAAGGATTTTCAAGAGTATCTAGGGTCCTCAAAGGCACAAGCGGTGGCACAATTCCACCAACTACGAAAAAAACTAACATCTAATCACGAACTAGGTCAGAGATATTCAGACTTTATCAAAGAATATGAAGACTTGGGACATATGGTGGAGAGTAAAACAGATTTACAACCATTTTGCTACCTACCACACCACGCGGTTCTTAAGGAGGAATCGACAACAACGAAACTCCGAGTGATATTCAACGCATCCAGCAAGACATCCTCAGGCTATAGTTTGAATGACCTAATGGAATGTGGACCTAAGCTACAGAAGGATTTACAAGGTTTGTTGATAAAATGGCGACTTTATCAATATGTGTTCACGGCAGATTACGAGAAGATGTATAGGTATTTGCGAGTAGCCAAAGAAGACCAAGAATTGCAGAAGATTGTCTGGAAAGATGACGGCTGTCCCAGCTCTCCTTTAAAACAATACAAGCTATGCACCGTTACATACGGAACAAAAGCAGCCCCATACCTTGCACTTCGAACCTTGCAGCAACTAGCAGAAGATGAAGGACACAGTTATCCTCTGGCAGCCTACGTCATAAGACATCAAATGTATGTTGATGACGTATTAAGTGGTCATAATGACCAACAACAAGCAAAAGAGATGCAAAAGCAATTACAAGCAATTTTCAAAACCGCTGGTTTAAACTTGAGAAAATGGACAAGTAATTCGCCTTTACTTTTAGAAAATATAAGCTCAGAAAACATAAACTCTACAATACTTGACTTCAAAAATGCAGAATCAACTAAAACATTAGGATTACAATGGTCACCTGCCACAGACACCTTTAAGTTCACTAACAAAATAGATACCGACTGTTATAAGAAATACACGAGACGATTTATATTATCAGAAATCTCGAAGATATTTGATCCGTTAGGTTGGCTGACACCCGTTACTGTACGAGCAAAGTTACTTTTCCAACGAGTTATGACTACCACTACTGAATGGAATGAAATTATTTCAGAGAAACTACAATATGAATGGTTACAATTTACAAAGGATATTCACATCATCGAAGAAATAAACATCCCGCGCTGGTTGGGTGACACCACAACAGCCATTCAGCTACACGGCTTCTGTGATGCGTCGGAGAAGGTATATGCATGTGCTGTATACATAAAAACATTTAATAACACACATGAACCTATTACATCGTTAATTACCGCCAAGTCGAAACTAGCACCGATCAGCAAGCCCGTCACCTTACCTCGTTTAGAGTTATGTGGAGCCGTAATATTATCAAAACTTATGAAAAAGGTATTACAAGCCTTAGAATGGGATAACATACAGGCTCCTAAGTCGATTCATGCATGGACAGATTCTATGATTACCTTAAGCTGGATACACGGTGACTTAACAAAATGGAAAACGTCCGTAGCTAATAGAGTTCAGGAAATACATCAAACGTTGCCTAAATCATGTTGGAATCACGTGAAATCCGGAGACCATGCCGTGGATTGTGCCACCAGAGGTCTCTCTCCCTCGCAACTTCTCAATCATCAAATGTGGTGGAAAGGACCTTCGTGGCTACAGACATCAAATAATTACACAAATGACATTGACATTGAAGTCACGAACCTAGAAACAAAAAGGATGCCATCAAAATCATGCTTAACCCAAATAGAACAGACTTCCGTAATATCAGCACTAATTGACCGATACAGCAATTTTAATCGCATAGTAAGATTACTGGCATGGGTATTACGTTTTATTAATACTGCATTACAGCGTAACAATGACAGAAGTCTACATTTAACGTCAGCAGAAATCAACAAAAGCAAAAATTACATAATTAAAACAGTAATTCGACAAGAAATACTAGATTTAAAATCGAATGGCAAACTAAAGCCCAACAGTAACATATTAAGCCTCAATCCGTACCTGGACAAGGACAATATCTTGCGAGTAGGAGGTAGATTACAAAATTCAAGTTTACATTACAATACGAAGAATCCCCTATTACTGCCTAAACACTGCAAGGTAACGGAGCTAATCATAGAAGAAGCCCATTTACGTACTTTACATGGGGGTGCAAAACTGACATTAAATCATATACGTCAACAGTATTGGATTGTTGGTGGTTACAGTCAAGTTAAGAAGCAAATACGTAAATGTGTCGTGTGTAGAAAATACAGCAATCAGCAGCAGTATCAATTAATGGCCGACCTCCCTACACCTCGAGTGCAAATATCTAGAGCGTTCACTCACACAGGGGTTGATTTCACGGGTCATGTAGACATCAAGGCAAACAAAGGAAGAGGAATAAAAACTATAAAAGGTTATATATGTGTGTTTGTTTGCTTAGCCACCAAAGCAATACATTTAGAACTGGTAGCAGGATTATGCAGCGCATCCTTTCTCGCAGCCTTTCGTCGGTTTTGTGCACGACGCGGTACACCCCAGCACGTATACAGCGACAATGGGACTAACTTTGTCGGCGCGAACCGTTTACTGCTAATGCAATATAGAGAATGTTTGGACAGTATTGACAAAGGATTTTTAAATAAAGCTTCAGATATGGGGATTACATGGCATTTTAATGCACCTGCCTGGCCAAGTGCGGGGGGACTTTGGGAAGCAGCAGTGCGTAGCATGAAACATCATCTGAAACGGGTGATCGGAGATCAGCGGCTCACCCATGAAGAATTTACTACGATCCTATGTGACATAGAGGCCTGCTTAAACTCACGACCACTATGCACAGTGACTGAAAGTATCGATGACATCGAAGCCTTAACACCTGGCCATTTCCTAGTAGGAGGAATGCTAATCACACCTCCGAATGTGCGAGAAGAACATTTAGATTTAAGAAAACGGTGGCATTTACTTGAAAACTTGACAGCAGCATTCTGGAAACGATGGTCGCGAGAATATTTACAGCAGTTACAAACAAGATGCAAGTGGAGATTACCATGCAGAGAAGTACAGTTAAACGACATTGTTTGCATAAAGGATGATAATTTGCCAATCGGCAGATGGGCAATGGGCAGAGTAATAGAACTCCATACAGGAAAGGACGGCCACACACGCGTAGTAACTTTAAAAACACAAAACGGACAAGCAAAGCGGCCGATAATCAAATTGACACCCTTATTACTCACAGACGATTACAAGGACCCAACTACATCATACAATGACATTCGCAATCAGGAGAAACCTGACAATAGAACAAGAAGAAAGAGAACGTCTCAGAGTTTATCCTTGACAAATGTTATACTAAGCATTATGGGTATATTTTGGTTGTTCTTATCATCGCCAGTTCTTGCGTTGAACGATAAAAGTTATAATATTACAGGTCTCCAACCAGACAATTCCTTATATTTTGACACCTTGGCCGAGATAAGAGAGATAAAGGATGATTGGAAGCTTATCATGTACTACAATATGACATCTTACTGGGAGAACACGTATGAGGTTATAAAATACGTAAAGTACATAAACAATTTGCCACATAATATGACTAACAAGCAGAACCAAATTATTTGTAACCAACTGAATCAAAGCCTTAGCGAATTATTATACTTCAATACATTATTAAAAACAAAACACTTAAGAAATAAAAGAGGTCTTATAAACGGAGTGGGCTACGTAGCAAATACATTGTTCGGAGTATTAGACGAGAGGTTCGCTGAAAAGTACGCGCAAGATATACGAACGGTCAATGAAAATGAAAATCATATCCTAAGGTTATTTAAAAACCAGACCCATATCGTCGAGACACATAATAATATCATAAAACGGAATGAAGAACTGATGAACAAACAATTCTCATTAATCAATGAGCACCTTAAAGGCCTTACCTTGCAGTCCAACTCTCTAAAACAAAGCTCTGAGAATGCGATATATACTTTTACAGCCAGTTATGCCTCCGACAAAATAATCACACATCTTAAGCAAATTCAACAGTCATTACTAGATTGCCTGACTGACCTATATCGAGGTCATATAGATATGCATTTATTATCACCAGCTCAATTACAAAAGGAGTTTGACACAATATCACTCCACTTATCCCGCGACTTGCACCTCCCAGACATATCAAATACATTAACAGATATATATAAAATACTAAGAGTCCAAGCACGCATGACGAAGAACTTTATTATATTTGAAATAAGAATTCCACTCCTAAGCAACACTAAGTATGAGCTTAATAAGTTGATAAGTCTGCCAGTAAGTTTAAATAAGAAGATGGCAACCTATGCTATACCTGCCTCTACGTACATTGCATTCGATATCAACAAAGATACGGTCATTCTACTACAGGAATCCGATATAACAGCGTGCCTTACTATTTCAACAAACAAACTACTTTGCCATTTACATCAACTTGTATACCGTATGAAGCCAACGCAATCCATTTGTCAATTAAAAATAATTGAAGCTATTGAATATTATACATTTTGCAAAACTGAGACATTGCAGTGTGTTGATAAGTGGGTCAAGCTGAACAATAAAAACACATGGTTGTACGCGTGCTGCGAAGAATGCTTAGTACGCATATTATGTCCAGACGGACTGGCGACAGAGCGCTTACATGGGAAAGGACGTATTACCCTAGGTCAGGGATGCGTTGTAAAAACAGATAGGTTTATGTTGTATGCAAATAAGGAATACACAAGTCAGTTATACGTGAATGATAAAGTTATAATGCCTATATTATCGCCGTTAAATGAGCTTATGAATACCTCCCTAGCATATTCGAAGATTCAAACTGAGTCGCACAATCAGATATTTCAAAATTTACAGAAGGATATTGACATTTTAAAGGAACAATCCAGTGTTACTTTTATATCAAACCACGACACGCACCATTATATAATAATTTACACCTTGGTCGGAAGTGTATTACTGAGCATAATATTTATTACTTGCTGGTTAATAAAGACACGTCGAAGAGATATCACGTCTCAGAGATCAGACAGCAGAAGCGATAGAAGACAAAGCACGGAATTGCAGAGAAACCTACAGAGAACGCCGGGACCTATCGTGTTTAATATAGAGAGTGCAAAGCTACAGGGTCCATCAGTGAAATTTGACACTAAACTAGACAGTTAACAAGTGCAACTAAAGAGTGATAATTGACACTAATTTCTAATACCTACGTGTTTAGTGACGGTTACTTAAATGTTTAATTTTGTTAGTTTAGCTATTTTAATATTCTCACATTAGTGCATTCCTTTCATTATTTTAAAATTTACTTATATCCCAAAATAGTTTCGATCTACTCTGCATATTCCATTAATTGAATTTTAGATAATGTAATAAGTTTTATTCTTAAGTTTGTTTACATTATTTCTGTTTATTTTGGTTTTAGTTGTTTTATGTAACTTAGGTGTGGCAGTATGTACAAAGTACATGGTTTTAAGGTAAATTGATGTGCTCACACAGCAATCGTGACATCGCATCGATAGATTCGCTGATATAGCAATCGATAGCGTATTATGTGAAGGTCGTACGCACCTTTACTTACATTTTACTTCCTAGCTTTACTTTCCTTATTTAAGATAGAATAAGATCATTATTACATGTTCAACTTTACAACAGTTTACTTGTCTTTCTTTTACATTTGACATCCTAGTTTAAGTTTACGTAGTTTTAATTCTATATGTTGGATTAACCCCCAACATTGCTCAAACAATGAACGTTAAAACAACTACGCATAATCCCGCCAAAATTCCTGCGCTGTCAAACCGAACGTCATGCCAGGTTGATAATAATGGATTGTATAAAAAGGATTGTCCTACGTATGGAGAGATTTACATGTTGACGACTCATAATAATAAACAGCTGTCTAAACGTTCGCCTGCGAGTCACATACTGCCGCCTCGGAAAGTAAACAAAATAATTGCACTTTTGCAAACATTGCCGGGCAAGGAACATGAAAAACTCAAAAACCAAACGAGGAGTGGATTCAAGTTCAAAAAAGGAAACCAAGGATCTTTTGTGGATTCTAAAAATAGTTTCAAAGCTGCTGATATAAAGATCCTGATTTATATTTATAATGCATCAAAGGTGGTCACCGTGTGTAATATAGTAGATTATATAAGAAATAAAACTGACTTAACTGTAACAGTAGAGAAAAATAACATGAAAATATCAAAGGATTATGATGGTTATAAGATTTATTTACCTAAAAATAAGTTAGATTTGTTTTTAAAAGACGAATTCTGGCCAGTGTGTGTTGCGTACCGTACCGTAAATAATTAAAATACATAAACGGATATTACAACCAAGACTATCAGTTTTAATTGTAAAAATATTAAAAGATCGGTGGAATGTATCAGGCGCTTATGTCGACTGGCAGACATCGTCGTGTTTTCTTCCACATGAGATTGGATTATCATCAATCAGCGATGACTGTGCATATACGGGCAAGTCTGCAGTGGATACGTCGGCCGGCCTACTTCGTGGGAGACCTTATGGAGGCGTCGCTATCCTGTGGCGAAAGTCTGTGTTTCCGTCGGTATTCTGGTAGTAGTAATCGCGGTTGTTAAAATTGATTTGCAAAATCGTACGATAGTAGTGGTAACAGTGCATATGCCGTGTGATACGCGCGCTACCTAACTTGATCGAATTTTCGGAGTGTCTGAGTGAAATGAATACTATTATGCAAAGTAGTGATGTGGCATCCGCGTATATACTAGGGGACTTCAACGCGCACCCAGGTGAGCTTTTTTGCAATGAACTTCCTAAATTTTGTGAAGAGCAGACTTGGATTTGTATGGACTTAGAACTTTTGCCGCGGGATACTACTTATACTTTTGAGAGCCAGGCACACGGGACTTTGAGCTGGCTTGATCACTGTGTAGTTACTAGTGGCGCGAGGGACTCCGTCGTTAGTGCGTCCGTGCTGTATGGTACATACTGGTCACACCATCAACCCTGTATGGGTTGATGAGAAGTTACATTCTTATCAACCCATAAGAATGTAACTTCTCTATAGTCAAGCCTAAAATAAGACCATTTTCACCGTTCATTTCTAACAAAGTGAAATGGGGTGACCGTGATTTATGGCAGATTAATAAATATCAATTTTGTAATTCTAAACTTCAGGACATTTATTTTAATTCTCAATTTCATTTGTGTTGTGATAATATGTGTAATAATTCTAATTATCATAGCTTGTTGGATGAAATGTATAATAATATAATTTCAATACTTAAAGAAGGAGCAGAGATCTCTCATATAATTAACTAGCTGTTGCGCGCAGTTTTACCCGCGCAATTTCGATTTTCGCGGGATTTTCGGGATAAAAAGTAGCCTATACGGATTCGGAAGAATCCCTCTAAGTAATGGTAAAAGAAATTTTGAAATCGGTCCAGTAGTTTTTGAGCCTATTCAATACAAACATACAAAAATACAAAGGTTTCCTCTTTATAATATTAGTTATTAATATAATATATTCATTTTATCCCATAAATCGCGAGAAATCGTGGCTAAAACGTAAACCGGAGAAAAATAAAATGCCTGTGTATCCGACGACTAGGGGCTAGTCGGGACACACCCGCCATATTCGTATTTTTTGCTCGGACATCTGAGAGGCTATGTAGATGTATATGTCTGTGCACTTACCGGATAAAACCAGTTCGTCCGTCGGGTTGAAGGTCGCTCTGTTCTTGGCGTATTGATTGCTCACTGAAGGCTGGAGCGTCATCAGTTGTCGGCCCGTCCTGCGAAACAAATTATATTACTACTTATACACTACATTACTGTAAAATTTCAAAATCTATTTTTATACAGAGTGACTGGTGGGTCACTTTCGAAATTCAAGGACGTGATAGTTTGAGAACATACATGAAGAGAAAAAAATTAATAAATATTAATTATTTACTGAGGAAACTTAACCGAAAGTTAAAGAATTGATTTCGCAACGCATGGTTTCACTAGAGTTGGCAGCGATCCGCGTGCCAGGTCACATGTCGCGATTGACTCAGGCGTATGTAAAGTAGACAGTAAGTAAACTTTATTTATTAACGGGCAATTTTGGTGAAAAATTAAGTACCTACTTTTATTACATAATTATGATCAGAATCGGGTACAGAGTGCTCTCCTCCTTATATGTATAATTATCGAATTAAAATGCTACATAATATATTGAAAACAATTGCATATTCAATTTAAAAATACTTTCTTGATATTAATAAGAATAGTGTTTTAATACAGTAAATTCTTTTGGATTCGCTTGTAATAAATATTTGCACGCTATACAGTAAAACCAGTACAGAACTATAAATTTTACTTAAAACTATTTCTCTGCCTACCCGGGAGCCTAAAGGGAGACAGGCTAAAGTGCTGTGTATCTATTTGTACACATTTATTCGCGAATAATTTAATGTGAATTTGTACACCATTATGTAAAACAAAATATAAACTTCCGTGCTGGACTGGGAGCGAAGGAAAAACATAGAATGTGCCAGCTGCTTCTTTTCCCGGGCATACTGTAAAAGTCAGTTAAGGGACAGAGGTTTAATTGTAGTTTTTTTTTTTTTGTGGGCTATAGGCTGACCCCCTTTCACTGCAATAGTCGCTCTCGCTCATTAGCCTCCAAATTTGTCAAACGTGAGATCAGATGGTTTTATAGCCTCTGGTGTTCTGCCTACCCGATAAGGGATACAGGCGTGAAGTTATGTATGTAAATATAAACTAAACTTGCACAATCACACTACCACTTTCTACACAGTTTGTGAATTCGTCTCGAATGGTCGTTTCTTAAAAATAATACTGACCTCGTATCAAATATTGTAGCGGTCTCGCCTTTGGTTCCTATGATGCGTGAATCGCACATTTTTGAGAATTCCACATACTCCTCGTTGTCTAGTTGAAATCTGAAAACAACATTATTATTTTGTTATTAAAGTAATACTTTTATCAACCGACTTTTAACTTCGACGTGCTATGTAGTTATAAGTAAAATGACGTTTCATTTAATGTTTGTCTTTTTGTACTCACGTAACTTCTTTATAAATAAATAAAATAAATAAATATTTCTGACACTCACACAACATTATCTAGCCCAAATTAAGTTTCTTAAAGAACTTGTGTTATGGATACTAGATAACTGATATATTTAAGAAATATATAAACATACATATTGAATAAATACATATTTTTTATTAGAATAAACTTAAATAAACATATAAACATCCATGACTTGACGGCTAATATCTGTGTTCATCACACAAATATCCGCCGCCGCCGGGATTCGAACCCAGGACCTCTGGCATAGAAGGCAATTTATGTTACCGCTACACCAGTCGGTCGTCTAAATCTAATAATACCTAATTTATTTGAGTTGATAATTCATTTCAATGTATTTAGTTAGTTATTTCAATTTATTTCAATTCTTATTATTAATTGCTAATGTTTAATGTCTATTGTTAAATAATTGTGTGTATTATTGTGATCTGTGGTTGCCTTTTCCTTTGTGTGGCTATATGGTTATATTATTTATTTGTGTATTAAAAAAAAATCCCCAGACAATCACACCAACTACATGGCCTCAAAGTAAGCGAAGCTTGTGTTATGAGATACCATGTAGCGAACTAGGGGGGAACCTAGAATATAAATACACATATAGATAAACACCCAGACCCGGAACATTTTTTTTTCTTGTTCCGGGCGGGAATCGAACGCGCAACCACTAGCGTCTGAGGCAGATAGGTTTACCCCTTCGCCAAAGTGGTCGTCAATTGATATTGATGTGTATGTTCTTCATATATGTTAAGTGTTGAATTATTTTGTACTATTGGATTTTAATTATCTGAATAAATGAATATTATTATTATTAAAACGTTTAGTCAAACTCAAAAACTCAAAACCCAAATAATTCTGAGTAGTTTCCCGTAGACCCCGTGGGTCGAAACATTAACGGGTCTACGGGGAAATTGAATTCCCCGTATCCATTAGGGAATGCTCTCTAAACTTTTGACTTTATCGCTAGAAAATGGAATATGGAATCCATTAGTTACACTGACATAAAGTTTACTAGTGCAAATAAAATATTTAATTCTTAGGAACACTAATGAACGAATGCAGAGCATTAAAAAAACCGACTTCACGTCAACACTTTGGCCGACTAATAGTGTCATCCACGTAAACATTCTCCGGAATCTTACATATTGTTTCAAAAATTTTAAATTTTCAATGAAGTACTCAACCGATTTCGAAGAAATTTATATGGGACCAACTATGTAGTATCCTTTATCATATGAATTAAGAATTGAAATTAGTAACAAAAAAAAACATACAGACGAATTGAGAACCTCTTCCTTTTTTGGAAGTCGGTTGAAAATATACTCATACTATAGAAACAATATTAAGATGACGAATTCTTAACGTAATTTAGGGAAGAGGGAAGTACGGGACGAGTATTTTAGGTCAGGGCGCAACACAAAAAATATTAAAATCCATATTTTTTTGATAACTTGTTAAAATTCTCAGTATCTTCGGTGAAAGACACGGAACCAGTAATGTGTTGGAGTTATGGCAAAGCAAACTTAAATTAAAAATATTTGCAAGAATATAATGCATCTCATGAACGTTTCGATCAAATTATCAAAAATTAAAAAGAATAGTCCAATCAGAACAAATTCAACAATTGAAAATGATAAACTCATAAAAGTCAATAAAATCTTTATTTCGTAGGTGTTTATAACTATTTACTAATTGAACTGAATCAACCACCACTTCGGAAGGTCGATCTGTTGAGAAGAAGTGGCAAGAAACTGAACAGCAATCATCTTTTAAAAATACACAATAACAATCTTCCATGGTTGGCATGGTTGTCTGGTAGAAATCGCTCCTCAGCGATAAGACCGCCAAGTTTTTATGTTTAATGTAAGTGTTCTTTTTTTCTTTTACTGTACCTGTATAAACTGAAGTGTAAATAAATAAATAAATCTTCCATGATGGACTGGGAGCGAAATAAAAACTAAGAATGTGCCAGCTGCTTCTCTTCCCGGGCATACTGTATAAGTCAGTTAAGGGACAGAGGTTCTATTGGCGTTTTTCCGGGCGATAGGCTGACAACCTGTCACTGCAATAGTCATTCTCCATCATTATAATACCTCTTAATTTGTCAAACGTGACTTCAGATGGTTTTATAGCCTCTGATGTTCTGCCTACCCCATAAGGGATACAGGCGTGAAGTTATGTATGAACGTATAATGTACAATAACAATTTTCAGCCAGGGAATCCCATCTTCTTGCATCCGGACATCCGGACATCTTATAGTAGACCTTTTATAATAACCTACACTTTTCAACGCCCGGGGGCTGTCATCTTCGAAATCATCTACACTTATGTACCACCAGGTGAGATTGAGGCTTAGACAATAATAAAACAACACTAACGAAGTTAAGTACTGGTGGAACGTCTAAAAATTTTAAAATAATACAGTTAAGACTTTTATTTTTATTTTTTATTAAGGTACTAAACCCGCGTTTGACCTCAATCTCACCTGATGGTAAGTGACGATGAGGTCGAAGATGAAAGCACACGGGTGTAGGAAGGAACTGGCTCTTTATACAATATTGCCGGAACACATTACCGCCGGAGCGGTAACATTTGGCGACAGACAAAACTAAGTCTTTAGTAACTTCATCATATGTGTGTATCTGAGAGTGAGTTAATTAATTAATTTTATTTTATTTATTTATTTATTGTTAGTTACACGGACAGTGCCCAGTTACATAACTAACACAGTTAGTTTTACACAACAGAAAAAAAAAGAAAACAAGAATAAAGAAAAATTAGTACTAAGGTTTCACACGTAAAACATTTAAAGCGGGCACCCGCTTTCACAAAAATACAGACATTTAGACTGAATATTTTAGGGCTTTGTTATGAACACTGCTGCTTAAGTCGAGCAGCGGCCGGCAATTGTTGTATGAACATCCATCTATCGTGTTTAGCGGCCAAATAAATTACTATGTAAAATCATATTTGTCGTGTAATTTAAAAATGGAACGATCTGCTCAACATTGCGACCAAAGAGGTAACTTATCAAATGTTTAATTTAAGTTTCAAACGGACTTGCACATAGAAAATAGAATAATAAATAAATATAAAAAAGAAATGCCTTGGCGCATAAAAAAACTATTGTTATTAGTTGTTCGTCAACTTCGTCATTGGTTTTAAATACTTTTTCAAATAATAGTTCTGAATTGTACTACTTAGTTTAATGTCCGCGCATTATTTGAGAAAAGTACTATACAAGCCTTGGCCGCAACTAGTTGGCCTTTGACTTACGGATGTGTGGACCCATATTCACACGTTCGTCCATCAATGCCTCTCTTGCCGGCCGCTGCAGTAATGTACTATATTTGTATGAGTAAACTTTGTGTATAACTAAATGTTTTCATTTTCTATCGATAAAGCCAGAAGTCTAGGGAGCAATCCCTAATGTCCTGGGTAGACCCACCGTGTCAACGGGGAACGACTCAAAATTTTTTACCTTGTAGGCACATAAATACATGTTATAAGTCACAACAGCAATCATTCAAAGAAAGTATGTTTTGTACGGGATTATTTGGTCAATTCGTGAAACGATCTTAAAGATTCTTGAGTCTTCATTTGACACAAGATACTGATGGTCCCATATTACTTTCGTCGCAATCGATAAAGTACCTTTCGGAAAAATATGCATGGAAACGGAAATAAACAAGGTGTTCCTGTTGATTTCCCATAACTTTAAGGTTTTGTTCCTTACTAATAAACAATACTTTTTGCCAAAGAATATGTGGTTCAAAAGTGCATTATTTTCAAGATATCAACAATCTTAATATAATGAGTTCATAAATTATCGCCCTTGTAAAATCTCTTTAACATTAATTCAATAGACGTGTGTCACTGAAGCCATACAATAAACAACAAAAACATTTTAAACGTTGAGGAGCGTTGCATACAATGTACAACGCAAAGCGTTGCGAACTGTATCTGTAAAAAAAGGGGATAGGAAATGCCACGTTGTCATAATTCGCATTAAAGGTGTTTTACATAAGATGTTTTGACTTAATTTAATTATGTTGTATGAAAAATAAAAACAAAATAAAAATTGAAAAATGATTTATATGTTATTTGATTCTATTACATGGTCCCATTAATAACCTAGAGTTATGGAAAATCAACAGGAACACCTTGTATACGTAGATGACGTTGTGAGAATATTGGTTTGACGACCGGCTGGTGTAGTGGTAACATAAATTGCCTTCTATGCCAGAGGTCCTGGGTTCGAATCCCGGCGGCGGCGGATATTTGTGTGATGAACACAGATATTAGTCGTCAAGTCATGGATGTTTATATGTTTATTTAAGTTTATTCTTATAAAACTATGTATTTATTCAATATGTATGTTTAAATATTTCTTAAGTAGATCAGTTCTCTAGTATCCATAACACAAGTTCTTTAAGAAACTTAATTTGGATTAGATAATGTTGTGTGAGTGTCAGAAATATTTATTTATTTATTATTGGTGAAATCGGTTTTTTAATGCTCTGGATTTGTTATTTTATTTCATCGCCTTCTTAAAAGAGCTTTTCAATTTGATCTGTTTTGTAAGTTTTTAGCGCTTTTCTTTGGTCAATTGTGTATCGATTTTTAAAAGAATTTATGGATATTTAACTCACAGCTGTTCGAATTCCTTCATATTCCATAAAGCAGACAGCGGCCGCCACGTCGTCGTGGCCGAAGCTAGCAAAAGCAACCCGTCTCTGCTTGCCTGAAATGATAAACAGGAATATTAGTGAACATAGGCCACTACAGTATGGGGACATTGATAATATGATTGGCTTTTAAAGAAAGACAGCAAATCAATGAGTAAGAAGAGTATATCCGATTACCGAAAATAGCTGAATAATTTATAGCATAAGTTTTGAAATTTTTCACATTAAAATGTATCTTATGGCGTTCAGCATAAGGTTGAAATTATAAAAGATTGAATCCCTACTTACTTCTATTTGACATTGTATGTTTCATCATGTCTAAGGATTTTTTTTTTATTGGCACTGGTGACACTCGTGACGGAAACATTGCACTTCGATAAAAAGTCGTTGCAGTGCAACAAAATATAGCACTTATTGTTAACGTCATAAAATACAATTTCAAAATCATCAATAAATTATAATCTCACTTTCTCGCTTCCTCATTGTTGTCTGTCTTTCTTTAAAAGCCAATCATATTATCAATGTCCCCATACCGTACATTATTAATTAAGCTTGCTTAAATTAAATGAATCCTAACTACCGAATAAAATAATTTATAATAATCATCATCATCATCATCACAACTCTTTGTAATGAGCCCAATGCAGGGCACGAGTCTCTCCCCTGGGTGAACAGGAGGTATAGGCCATAATCCACCAAGCTGGCCCAGTGCCGGGTGGTGGATGCCAGAATTTTTAGGGCGCCTAGATGGCTTCTGACAAACCCTCACGACTACTGTATACAAGTATACAGCACCCGGGACCGACTGCTTAACGTGCCCTCCGAAGCACGGAAGTCGTCGTGAGATATGAATGGTCGGCGGTCACCCATCCAAGTACCGACCGCGCCGAACGTTGCTTAACCTGTGATATCGTATGATACACACAGTAACCACGGCGCCACGACGACTTCGTAATAATAATAAATAATACAATGTTGACTGTGTGACTTTATAATAATAATAAATAATAAAATGTTTATTTGCATGGAAATTGGTACATTGGAGGTCTTATTGTATAGATTAAAGTTTCACAATATCCTACCGACAAGTTTCAGTGTGCAAAATATTGAATTTAAGATATGTCGAAAGACGTGTTTAAGTCAATTGTTATATTCAGTATATATTTTTTTTATATAAAGTTATAATTTTTAATCAATATATTTGTCATTTAGAAATTCATTATTAGTATAATATAATTTTGATTGCAAGAATTCAAACAGACTAGATTTTATTAAATAGTATTTTTTTTATTTTAGTTGGTAGTTTATTATAAATTTTAACTGTCATCAATATTATATCAATACAATATTTTTTTGAATACAGTTAACCTTTGGGCAGGTACATAAAGTTTTTCTGCATGTCTCTTGCGACCAGAAATCATTTCCCGATTGGTTGGAAACAACTGTGGGTGCTTTTTAACAAATAAGCCCACTTCATAAATGTATAAACAAGGCAACGGTAAAGTTCTGAAGTTCTTGAATATTGGTTTACAGCTATCTAAATGTCCTGCACCGGATAATGATTTAAAGCATTTTTTTTTCTTTAAATAATAAATCGATTTCAACGGAGTTGCACCCATAAGAATAACATTTTTAAGTTTTTTGCATTTAATAAAGAAAAATATACTAACTACCCGGCTGGCGGGAGACATAGGTTCGAGTCCTGGTCTGGTGAATATATTTACTATATTTACAATAATTGAAGTTTTACCTGCATGTGGTATATATAGGATTCGTGCACTTGATATGAGTTTTCTTCGGTGCCGGTAAAGAGGTTGAATATTCGGATGTCGCCGTTTGATGTCGCCGCTAATAACTGTTGTTGTGTAGGCTGCAATAGAAACAATATGAATCTCATTTTTAATGTATGCTATAATAAATCAATAATAATAAAAATTCTTTATTGTACACCAACAGCATAAAAAGAAAAGCAAAAAAGGTACATTTAATTACATACGTATACATCTTACTATTATTATAAATTAGAAAGATGTATAGCATAGCAATGTACCCCTACGACCGGCTGGTGTAGGGGTAACGTACATTGCCTTCTATGCCAGAGGCCTGGGTTCGAATCCCGGCGGCGGCGGATATTTGTGTGATGAACACAAATATTAGTCGTCAAGTCATGGACGTTTATATGTTTATTTAAGTTTATTATCTAATAAGAATATATATTTTTTCAAAATGTATGTTTATATATTTCTTAAGTATATCAGTTATCTAGTATCCATAACACAAGTTCTTTAAGAAACTTAATTTGGGCTAGATAATGTTGTGTGAGTGTCAGAAATATTTATTTATTTATTTTATTTATAAATGTAAAAGTTTGGATCAGTTTGCCCGATTTTGCATGCGTCTGGTTTTTAAATGGAAACTATTATTCTGCTTCTTCCACGCTGGAATGGGAGCGAAAGAAAAACATAGAATGTGCCAGCTGCTTCTCTTCCCGGGCATACCGTATAAGTCAGTTAACGGACAGAGGTTTTATTGAAAGTTTTGCGGGCGACAGGCTGACCCCCTGTCACTGCAATAGTCTCACTCCATCATTATATTACCTCCAAATTTGTCAAACGAGACCTCAGATGGTTTCATAGCCTCTGGTGTTCTGCCTACCCCGTAAGTTACACAATATTGAAGTTATGTATGTATGTATGTATTATTGGTATTCTGTAATACAACATTTTTTTACAACTTTAACTTATAGCTCTTTTTTAAACCAGTTTTAAGCCAAGAATATTCGTATATCTACACTCATTCACATGAATCGCTCACACTCAGTCGGTAAAATTGCGAATTTGGACAATTTGAATATACAGCTCGATAGAGCTTATTTTTGTTATAAAGATGATTATTCACTTAACCTGGCCAAATTAGTTATGCTTTGTTGAATCAGTTTAATATAGTACGTATTGTATTTCTGTAATAATTTGTGTTATGGTGCATACAGATTTCTGTATGGAACTAGTAATGTAACATTCTGAGCACTACACGTCCTAATACGCAACGTGCGCAGAATATTACATTACTAGATCCATTACAGCAATCTGTACGCACCATTAGGTGTAACAGTGTCTATTATTAAATTGAAGAAATAAAAACCGATATAATACGACTTTTTGCGATTCTGAGTTAACAATTTTAACACTTTTTAACCGGATTTATCGCGAGTAATTTATATTTTACATTCTAACTCGACGTTTCAGTGTCCTTGCAGACCCCGTGGTCACGAGCGACTTATTTTGAGATAATGAATCCTGAAAACTTAAGACAACTTCAAAAACTCTTTGTCGCATACAACTTTTTTGTAAAAATTCAAGTATTATCCTTTTCAAACCGATTCAAGCTAAGAATATTGTATCTACACTCACTCACATGGAACATGGTAGTCGTGAAGTAGTCGTCAGCGTCCGACAACCTCAAAGTGCGAACGGGTGCGAAATGCGAATGAACTAGACGCGACAATGCTCGGATGTTCTTGGAACTGTAGCTATTATTGCCAATTTTTGAATATAAAGATCGATAGAGATCATTAACCGACTCCAAAATGAAGGAGGTCCTCAATTCGACTGTAAATATGCTTTTTTGTTAACAAAATGGCTATTGCCTCAACCTGACTAAAATGGATATGTTCTATGTTGGATAAATTTTACATAGTGCAATTGAAGAAGTGAATACCAATATAATTAATTTTTTTGCTATTCTCAGCGAAAAATTCTTTGTTCTATACAAGTTTTTCTTTACAAATTTATATATATTTTTTAACCTATTAAAACCAAGAATAGCGTACATCTACACTCACTCACATGGAACATGGTAGTCGTGAAGTACGCGTCATCGTCCGACAACCTCAAAGTGCGAACGGGCGCGAAGTGCGAATGAACTAGACGCGACAGAGCGCGGGTGTTCTTCGAACTGTCGGTCTCTCGTCGGCAGATACAGGCGCAGGCGTTAACCACTGAGCCGCCGAAGACTGAGGTGGCCGTTCGAGGGTCTGGACATTTGTGTGGTCTGTGGAAGAAAGGTAAGACTATTAATACAGTGGAATCCGTTTATAATGACATCGAAGGGAAATAAGAAACAAGTCATACTAAACGGACGTCATACAAAGCATAGGTACTGCAAGAATAAATAAACTGTTTAAGTTAGTGTGTGATTTATTTTAATAGAAAGGAATAAAATAGAGATAAATGAAAGTAGATATTAATAAGTAGACTCAATAAATCAATAAATAAATAAATCAACGCTCTGCGACTCAAATCAAAAAAGCCTTTCACGCGTCGATAGTCTTTGGGTATAAATCTTTGGTGTGTAGTGTGACGCGGTGTTGAGTCAATACTCGCTTCTGTAGCGACCGCTTCTCAGATGATTACATAACAATAGTTTAAAAAAAAAACCTTTATGATTATCCATGAGGGTTTTTTAAACGTAACGCTGATTTTAACTAACAATAGCACTAATAATCAACGAATGCAGAGCATTAAAAAACCGACTTCACATCAAAACTTTGGCTGAGTTGCGAATGTGATCGACGTAAACATTCTCCGAAATCATACATATATTTTCAAAAATTTGAAATTTTCAATGAAGTACTCAACCGATTTCGCTGAAATTTAAATGGGACCAACTATGAAGTACCCTCTATCATATGAAACAACAATTTTCAAAATAAATTCATAATTGTCCGAAATATCGTGTAACAAAGACACAAAAAAAAGAAAAAAAAAACATAGACTAATTGAGAACCTTCTCCTTTTTCGGTTGAAAAGTATCTTAAATGTACGAAATGTAGGTTTTACCTAACAATAATGTCCAAAAAGTGTTTTGAATGAGTGTAATGTTTACTTTACTTTAAAAGTGTCTAAAAGGTATTTTAAATGAACATTATAGTAAATTAGTTAGTTGAGTTTTCCTTAAAATAGACTCTAAAATGAGTATTCATCAAGATTTACGTCAACGATACTAAAATTTGTAGTCTAAACCGTTCTTTATGTAATAATAAAACTCTTAGTATTGTCTTAAGTTTTCGCGATTCATAATATTAAATAAAACACTTTTTAACCGTATTTATCGCGTATATTTATACATTTTAAATTTTAACTCGCCGTTTCGGTGTCTGTGCAGTCGCTCGTGACCACGGGGTCTGGAAAGACACCGAAACGTCGAGTTAAAATTTAAAATGTAAATATACGCGATAAATCCGGTTAAAAAGTGTCGCGCATCGCGAAAACTTAAGACAATATTAAGAGTTTTATTATTATGTCCAGCAGTGGACGTCTCCTGGGTGAATGATAATGATGACATAGCTACAACAACTCACTGGAACAAATTGAACATGGGGCAAGTGGCGACTGGGTTCTTGCAGAGCGCGTGTTGGTTGTAGAGGTATTCCGTGATGATAGTGTCGAGTGTGACGCGGTGTTGCGGCGGCCCCGAGCTCTCCGCTAGCAGCGACACTTGCTTCTGTAGCGAGCGCTTTTCCGATGGACTTGGCGTCGGATTGGTCGCGGTTTGGACTTTTCTGTAAAGAAATTGGAGAAATAACATACGTAAAAATTAAAAGAATTGATGCTGAAATGTGATAATGTACTGAAAAATGAGAAATGTGTGTAAAACAGTTTCATTTGAATTCAAGGGGGTCAGGATTTACTAACTGTTACTGTATTTTTCGAAACGTTAAAATTAAGGGAAATTATTGTGTAGGATTGACTTAGAAAAGCTCTACCGTCTCTGGACAAAAGGGCATAAAAGACAAACCCTGATTGGTAGAGTCTGGCTAACAAAAGTAGACACAAGGGATTTTTGCACACTTTTTATAGGGCACTTGACATGAATGTCAAAGTCGTTTTTCTGGTGTCACTGTTGTCAATCGAACGGTTGTTGGTGGTTTTGGTTATTTAGACTTTGGAATTTTCATATTTGAAAATGAATAAAAAAATAAAATTTAGATAGTTTCATAATCAATGTAGGAAACAGCGATACCAGTGACTCAACGATTCATTCCATATAAAGTAGCTGGATTCAGATTTAGATTACATGATACATACATAACTTCACGCCTGTATCCCTTATGTGGTAGGCAGAACACCAGAGATTATAAGACCATCTGATGTCACTTTTGACAAATGAGCCAGCTGGTTCCATTAGAGATTCAGACGTGACGTTATGTATGTACGTATGTATGTAAAATAAGTATTTCATTAATAATGTATAAGCATGTAAACATACCTTAACTTAATAACTGTGGGCGTGCTTGGTCCGTCTTCGGTGGCGGTGTTAAAACTAGAATTAAGGTCCAAACTCTCTCGGTGCAAAGACGTCGAGGTGCGAGGTAATGAAAGTCGTCCCTGTTGGATAAAATAGAAAAGAAGTGATAAGAAAAACTAAAATAATAGTTAATATTTCTGACACTCACACAACATTATCTAGCCCAAATTAAGTTTCTTGAAGAAACTTGTGTTATAAATACTAGATAATAAAGTTAAGAAAATATACATATAAACATACATAATGAACAAATACATAGTTTTTAATATTTATAATAAAAACTATGATATTGATTTTTTTCTCTTCGTGTATGATCTCAAACTATCACGTCCTGGAATTTCGAAAATGACCCACCAGTCACCCTGTACATACATAGACGAGAGACATGAAGAACCTCGAGGGATGCCTGTGTTCAGCTCAGCAGTCACCCAGATGCGACTGCACCTATTTATTTATTTATACAGAACCAACAGCACTTTCACATTATAAAATAATCTTAAAAATACAATTCCTACTGCCAATTACAGGTTCACAACTTTCAGATAAATTACATAATAGAATAATGCTTGAAGTTGACTACAGTACATTGTTAAAATTATTGATTTTCTCAGTGACAACTAATTATTGATTGATTAAATTGACATAATGAGAATGAAATTTATTAAAATACTAGCTGACCCGGCAAAGTTGTTTCGCCATATAAATAAAAAAAAAAATAGATGTTGGCCGATTCTCATAGATACCGGATAAGCACAAAAAATTTCATCAAAATCGGTCAAGCCGTTTCGGAGGAGTATGGCAACGAAAACTGTGACACGAGAATTTTATATATTAAAATATAGTAATTGCACCAAATTTGAGAGAACAGATTAAATATTCGATAACAAAAAAAAAGAGATGCATAGTACAACCTGCAGTATTAGTGTGTGTGTGTGTGTACGTGTGTGTGTGTGAATATTTATATGCGTGCATGATCATGAATGTGTGAGTGTTTGGAAGAGTAAGAAACTGTGATATGATTAAATATTTGTAAGAACGTATACACTATCATATTTAATATACTCAGACGACCGGCTGGTGTAGGGGTCTTGGGTTCGAATCCCGGCGGCGACTGATATTTGTGTGATGAACACAGATATTAGTCGTCAAGTCATGGATGTTTATATGTTTATTTAAGTTTATTTTCGAATAAAAAATATGTATTTATTCAATATGTCTGTTTATATAATTTTATTCTTAAGTTTTAAAAAATCCCCAGACTATCACACCAACTACATGGCCTCAAAGTAAGCGAAGCTTGTGTTATGAGATACCATATAGCGAACTAGGGGGGAACCTAGAATATAAATACATATATAGATTAACACCCAGACCCGGAACATTTTTTTTTCTTATTCCGGGCGGGAATCGAACCCGCAACCACTGGCGTCTGAGGCAGATAGGTTATATACCTATTGGTGATACCCCTTCGCCAAAGTGGTCGTCGAAGTATATCAGTTATCTAGTATCCATAACACAAGTTCTTTAAGAAACTTAATTTGGGCTAGATAATGTTGTGTGGTTGTCAGAAATATTTATTTATTTATTATATTTATATCGACAAAATACAATAAAAATAACCCCTTTGTATCTACGAAATAATGCTTAAGAAACTCACTCGAACAGGCGTGGACGGCGTATAAACCGGCGGCGGCGGCGGCGGCGGGTGGTCCGCCGGAGCCACGTCCGGCAGCCCCGCTTCTCTTCTCAAAGTCGCTGCAGATTCCACCAGCCCTCGCGCCGCCAGGTGACTGGATACCAGTTGGAGGAGTTGCCGCTCGTTGTAGCTGATCCGAGTACCGGCTACTACGTTCGCCTGTAGAACATATACAGCCTTTCTTAAACTTAAACCCACACATCGTTAAAATAATTTCATATTTATTATTTACTAGCCACCGCGCGCGGTTTCACCCACGTAACTTCTGACCCCGTGGGAGTTTCGGGATAAAATATAGCCTATAACCTTCCTCAAGAGTTGGGCTATCCAATGCAAAAATAATTTTTCAAATCCCACTTGTAGTTTCTGAGATTAGCGCGTTCAAACAAATAAACTCTTCAGCTTTATATATTAGTACTAGCCACCGCGCGCGGTTTTGCTCACGTAACTTCTGATCCCGTGGGAGTTTCGGGATAAAATATAGCCTATAACCTTCCTCAAGAGCTGGGCTATCAAATGCAAAAAGAATTTTTCAAATCCCACTTGTAGTTTCTGAGATTAGCGCGTTCAAACAAACAAACATACTCTTCAGCTTAATATGTTAGTATAGATAGATTTAAAACATTAATGGCCGGTTGTTCCAAATCATCTGCTTTTTTACAAATTCCGTTTTACATTTTACGTATACTATTACTTTTGCTATTACGAATACGTAAATTTCTGTTGCTCCAACAAAATTCCTGTAAAAGTAATTTTTTTTTTTTTTTTAATATTTTATTTAACGGGCCTGGAAACGAGTCCTTTTAGCCACACAAATTAACAATATACAGTTTACAAATAAAGTTCACTTCTTAAATGTTAACACTTCTTAAAATTACAGTTTCATTTCTATGTTCAATAAAAATTGGAATAAAGATTTATAAAACTTCTTCTCTGAAAGTAAACTTTTCAACGATGTTTCTTCTTGTCGCTCTTGTCTGTCAGTGTCATTGTCGATTTCACTACACAATAACAATCTTTGTAGGTTATATTTTCTACATTTCATAACAACGTGTTCTAAGTCCTCTTCCTCGTTGCACTCCTCACATAGTCCACTATCCACAAGCTTCAGTCTGCACAAATGGGATTTTGTTTGGCAGTGCCCAAATCTCATTCTATTGATGGAAGTTATGAAGCTTCTCGGTCCAGAGATTTTGTGGTACCAGGGTTGGGCGGGCGGGACCTTTTGTATGTCATAGTACCATTTTCCCTTATCGGACGATACATTCCTCCAGTAATCATTGAAAAGTTCTCTGTGGCATTCCTTCATGGGAGCATATAAATCGGTAAAAGGTATGTGCATTGAATCACTATGATCTTCATCTGGATCTCCCCTTGCTATTTTATCTGCTTCTTCATTTCCCGATATACCGGAGTGAGAAGGGACCCACATAAATTTTACAAATTTACTATTTACAGACATATTATACAATACTTGCTTTATCTTAAAAATCAAATGATTGGTACTGAATTTTAAAATCCTATTTTCAAGAGCTTTAATAACACTAAGTGAATCGGTAAGTATTAAAAAATTATTACTATTAATATTACATAAATATAAAAGAGAACAATAAATCGCATAACATTCAGCAGTGAATATACTACAATTAGAATCTATTTTGATACACTTTCTGGATTTAGTTTGGGGGTCATAATATGCTGATGTAACAGTGCTCAAGGTTTTAGAACCATCAGTGTATATACTGTAATAATCAGTTTCATCAAGCATATTCAAAAGTTCTACTTGATTAATGACATCCCTCTTAAGTACTGCTACATCAATCATATTAGCATTATAATCTATATTATACAAAGGCCAATGGCTCTCTCTAAATACACTTTTACCAAATTTAAGATGTATTTGTATCATTATTCTTAAGAGTTCCGGTAATTTTCTTGATAAAATATTTGAAGAGTCCATATAAGTACCTACACAAGTGATATCTAATGGGAGCACAGGAAGTATTCTATTCATTATATGATTGTTATTAGAAGCAAAAACCTTTAAACAAAACCTTTCAGCTATTCTTAATCTTATCAAAGTTAAAGGAGGAATACATGTCTCTGCTTCCATAACATGTATAGGAGTAGAACACATAGCACCTGATATGATTCTTAGTGCTTTGTTTTGGATAATATCTAATTTTCTTAATAAAGTATAATTACAGTTAAAATAGGCTAAGGCGCTATAATCAAAGTGACTACGCACTAGACTTTTATAAAGTAACGATAAAGTTTTGGGATCTGATCCCCAGTGAACCCCTGCCAAAGATCTAATTATGTTCAGACCTCGGCAGGCATTTTTAATAATTTGTTCTATATGGTTATGAAATTGTAATTTACTATCAAGGTGAATTCCCAAAAACTTTTTACCTTCTATCCATTTTAAACTATTATCATGAAGTTTTACAATATTAATAGAAGTAGTGTATGTTTTAGAGAAAATCATTGCTGCACTTTTATTTAAACTTAGAGGTAACTTTAATTTACAGGTATAATAATAATGAACTTGTTGTAATGCATTATTTAAATTATTTACAGCAATATTTACATCCTTATGACTACTATATACAACCAGGTCATCTGCATACTGCAGGTATTTGACATTATATTGGGAAATATATCTATTCAAATGGCATGTGTACAAATTGTACAAAAGAGGTGATATAGTGGCACCTTGCATTGTGCCTTTAAAAACTTGTCTAGGTCCGTATAAAATATTATTAAATTTTACATACATTGTCCTGTCATACAAAAAATTAAAAATCCATTTACAGACCTTGCCTGGGATACTTATGTCAATTAAGACATCTACAAGAATGGACGGAATCACATTATCAAATGCCCCCTGTACATCAAGAAAGGCACAAACTGTAGATGAATGAGAAGAAAAGGATTGCTTTATATCTGATATCAAAGCAACAAAACTTTCTGCAGAGCTTTTACCTTTACGGAAACCATACTGTTCCTTTGGTAAGATATTATTAGATTCCACATACCAGTCTAACCTAACCTTTATCATATATTCAAATACTTTTCCAACACAAGATGACAATGATATAGGTCTGTATGAGTTACAGTGGCTTTCAGATTTGTCTGGTTTTATGATAGGAATGATGCATTGGGTTTTCCATGAAGTTGGAATTAGTTCATTATCCCAGAGTAAATTGAAAATATTGAGTAAAATCTTTTGAGCATTCTCATGTAAATGATTTAAAAGTTTGTAAGGAATATCATCCAAGCCTGGAGTAGTGTCTTTTCTAGATTTTAAAGCAGATTTAAATTCTTGCCATGTAAAAGAATTAGATAAGAATGCACTTTGTGAATTACCTTCTTGCATAAAAAAAGTATCTAACAAATTGCTGTCTACTAATTTTTCAGGTGGATCAGTGGGAGCATATTTATCAAGAAAAGATGGAATCCATTCACAATTTTTTGGAGGTGCATTTGAAGATGCTCTTTTGAATCTGCGGATATAGTTCCAGACTACAGTAATAGGTGTGTATCTATTAAATGACTCACAGAGTTTTTTCCAACCATTCTTTTTCTTTTCTTTCAAAAGTCTTTTTTTAATGGCATCTGTTTTTTTATAATGTATGTAATTTTCTAAAGAGGAATGATTTCTATAATAATTCAAAGCTGCTTTACTCTTTTTAACTGCTTCTGAGCATTCATCGTCCCACCAGGGAACAGGTTTTTTCATAATTGTTGGACAAGTTATTTTAAGTTTTGGTATACATTTTTCTTTAATTTGATTTAAGATATCACAAAATTGATTGTATGACAACAAAGGATTACTAGGATCAATAGAGAATAATTTGAATGTTTTTTCTGTTTCAGATTCAAAAAGTTTCCAGTCAGCTTTGTTATACAGAAATCTTTGTGATGGTTGACCTACTTCAAAAGTTTGTGGTGATAGCTGTATGACTGTGATAGTGGGGTAATGATAGCTGCCCATTGGATCATCATGAACACTCCACTGACTTAGTGGAGCAATGTTGGGACTGACACAAGTTATATCAATGGAAGACTGTTTATTACGTACACTACCTACTGTGGTTGGAGCTCCAGAATTCAAGATACATAAATCACACTCATCTAACATGTTATATACATCTGTACCTCTGGGTTTTGTTGAAAAACACCCAAAGGCCACATGATGTGCATTTAAATCCCCAGATAGTAAGATAGGTTTAGGTAAACTATTAATTATTTGTTTAAGCTGTCTAGATTTAAAATGTCCTGGTCTTGGTGGACTATAGACACATAGGATGGATATATCACCTGTATCAGTTTTAAGAACTATAGCTGCAGATTGTAAATCATCATAAAAAGGCATATCTATACTATTGTATTTAAAATGATTCTTAATAAGTATACCGACTCCACCACGACCCTTAGGGCCATGTTGGAAAATAAAATTATAACCAGCTAATTTAAAATGCATATTATTTTTGAGATAAGTTTCATTTAACAGACATATATCAATGTCATTCTGCTCTAAAAAGGAAATAAGAAGTGGCTTTTTGCTATTGATACTTTCTACATTAAATTGGCAAATCTTTAAGAATTTATTATCCATGTTTTAAATTGTTTACTAATGTTTCTTTTATGAAAGATGTAGTCATTTTTTTATTACTATTTCCTAAATTTACTAACGTCGCCACTAACGATTTTAAGATACTATCATTCTTTAAAATACCTTGAACTATTTCATCTGTTGTAATTTCTTTGGGTTTTGTAACCATGTTTGTAACTTTCTTTGGGAGTAATGTAGGGTAATCTGAGTTATAATGTGTTAAACTATATGTGTGATCTGTTTTTTTCATTAAATTGGCATATGTTATTTTATTCTTTTTATCTAGTATTCTTTTTTGTTTAACAGGACAATCTCGCGAAATAGCAAGGTGTTGACCACCACAGTTAGCACAATGCAAAGCCTGATCATCAGGGCATTCTAAGTAATGATGATCTTTGGCACAAATTGAACATTTTTGTTGAGACTTACATATTTTTGCATGATGATTGAATTTGAAACACTTGAAGCATTGCAATAAGGGAGGATCATATTCATAGACCTTAAAATTAAATAAATCCAAAGATACAGATTCTGGCAATGAATTAGCTAAAAAAGTTACGGAGACAGTTTCAAATGGTTTAGTTTTACCATTGACTTTTTTAGTGAACCTTCTCACTCCGATAATCTCACAGGATGAGATTAATTTCTTGAAAAGTTCTTCGTTGCTTATATTTGTAGGAACATACCTCAATACTCCAATTTTTTCAATACTTCTCGCTGGGATAAATGCCTTAAAATTGTGTCGTCTTTGGAATGTCTCGTTGAGTAAATAATTGTTTGCGTTACTTGCCTGGGAGAAAAATATGCCTATTTTATTTGCAGACATTCTTTTAATGCCTGTCACTCCTTTAACTTCGTCTTTAAAAAGTCCCGCCAAAGTAAGTGGGTTTCTGTTGCCAACATTTCCTTCAGTACTGGTACTCTCGGTAAAAACTACATATTCCTGGGACGCAGAAGTTTCCGGAAAAAGTCTTCGATATCCTGGTTTTAGGAACGGTAAGTACATTTTTTCGTCTAAAGAGTCCATGTCGGCTGGAATAGGAGGCCTCCGCAGTCGCTTCCTATCGGGTCTCCCAGGGGACGACTCCCCTGGGTCCTCCTCCATGTCTGCACTTATTAACGGTTCGGATGCGATAAACTATCAATGAAATTTGCTTAACAGAACATAAAATAAATATTTTCTTTCAAAAGTTGAAAAAATGCGCCTATCTCTTAAAAAAGCCCGCCAAGGAATCTCCTGTAAAAGTAACAGTATAGAAAGTAGCCAGGCGTCAAAGACGTTTATTCTTCCATTTCAGCTTGGTAGCTTTTTATTACCATTTTTTTACGTGGCAAGACCTGTCATACCTTTCAAAATAAACTATCGTGATTGGCTGACTGTATGACAGACAATGCATTCAATATTGTGATATGATTGTCAAAAACAAACTAAATAAATTGTTTATAGTTTTTAAAGTTGTTTGTTTTTTTTTTTGCATTAAAATAGTATAATGGAATAATATCTGAAGATAATGTTGCGCTGGAAAAGTAAGTACAACATCTTCAGCACCTATGTACCTATTTAATTTCTCACGTTTTCATAGAAAATATACCGAGCTTATTGTGTTTCTTTGTTTCAAACAACGAAGTGCTAAATTCAATGAAGATGAGTTGAATTTACTCAATAATCTGATAAAAAATAACATATTTTATTAAATAAACAAACAGGCATGATAGGTACCTTTTGTTTTAAAAAAATTTAACTCATATAAGTTTTCAATCATGTACATTTTTACAAGTTACACCTTAGCAGAGGGAAGATGCCTGGCGCGCCATTACCAATGAATTTAATAGCGATCCCGCATGCTCCTTTGCCAGAAAATCGCACCAATTAAAAAATAAATGGGATTATATGAAGCTTTGCCACACCGACTGTCGCGCTACCAGCGAATAGAGCAGGCCAGGCAGCACTTTTGGACTCGTTGGTCCTATACTGAAACGATATTTTACATACAAAAATTCAATTTATATGATTGCTTGGTAAAACGAAACGTATATCCAGACAATCCATTTGTGGCAGTAGATGGAATGCATACCCAAAGGATTGAGTCTCAGTGGCGGGTGGTTAAAAGGTTTTTCTATAAAGATAATTATAACCACCCAGAAAGTTTTGCTGACATTATAGTTGAATACAAGTGGAGGCGTTACTTGCTAAAATATGTATATAAAAGACCAATTTATGGAATTGTTAAATGTAATAAAACAAGTTTATAAAATATAATAAATAATAAAAAAAAAAATGTTGTTTTATAAATATGCGTACTTGTGAAATGTTCAATTATTAACGTACAAAACAAAACGTATGTTGTTCGCCCTTATAAACGATAAGAGTCCAGTATTAACTTAATAATTGTAACTTTTACAATTTGTGTCACAGACCGACATGGACCGGTTAGGTTAGGAGGTTAATGCAAGGAGCGAAGCAAAGCGGAGCTCCTTGCATTAACCTCCAAGGTTAGTTTTTTTTTAATAAACGCACAAAACCGAGTCTAACCCCAAAATTTTATCTTCGATTTTCTCACTTACTACAAGGATCCGCACCTCCCCCTCAGAGGGGGAGGTCACCAACCACCACCCCCCCCCTAAATTCGACGGTCCATATACTGTAGTTTTACCAAAGTCACCCCTAATCAGTGATTGATAACCCTATTTTTGAGGTTATAAATAACAAACTTCAAAATTCACAAAAAAAAAAAACTAGCCATCTCCGCAACTCCGCATCGTGGTGGGGAGACCCCCCTTTGCCCCCCCTCCCCCCCTCCACCCCAAACCTAAATTCCAGGTGTGTAATTCAAAACCGATCCCCAACTCGCCCCCCCTCAAGTGGTGCATGGGACGAATCATCGCGATCTACCCAGGGAAACACGGAGTGTCGAGAGTAGCTTCTATACGAATGGCTACAGGCAGCATCATACGTAGATCTTTTTCTAAAATTTGACCACTACCTATAGAATGCAATGATACAAATGAAATAAGGTGTTTCTCTATTGGAAGTCGGTACTTCCAAGGCCGGGGGCATGTTAAGAACGCATCCCTACGGTTTAAGAAAGGATGAAAGAAGCCTGTGAAAGAATCCTGTGGAGAGGAGGAACTTTTATACGCAATGAACTTTTAAGCTTTACGCACACGAATACGCACTAAATCAATTTCTATAATTAAAATCATTTACACTTGTAATACCGAAAAATATAAGGTTTAAATACGACTCAAATGCCTATTATTTAACAGAGTGCAATAAAAGTATTTTTTTTAGTAATTAAACCAAATTTAGCACACGTTATGTAGGCTATTTTCCATTTTCCAATCAAAAAAATATACTTTTACGTTATGAGGTGGGTCTGAGCTCCGTATAAAGTATACGTGAAAAGTAACTGTAAAAAGTATAAAAAAAATGTGGTGCAACACTTTTTACGGGATACTTTTACGTTTTACTTTTTTTTACGAATTCGTAAAAGTATAAACTTGGAACAACCGGCTGTAAGTGTACTCGGTGTTAGGTAAGCACCGGCATAAAAGTGCACACGGGCATAAATCAAGTGTGCACCTTGGGTAACTAGGAACTGAAAAGGGTATTGTTTTGTATGGGATCTTCGGGATTGCTCAAAAATTTGCGGACTAATCTACAGGTGTTGAGAATTACAGATTTCTGCATCTTTATTAACGTGGAATGGGCTGGTAATTCTAATTCTTTAAGTGATCGGTGTAACTGCTTGGGAACTACACCGGTTGTGAAGATAACGACTGGTATTATGACTACATTTTTTAATCGCTACATCCTAGTTATCTCATTTTTAAGCGGCAAATAATGTTCTGTATATTATGAGTGTTTGGGATTGCTACGTCTACTAATTGAGCTGTGTTGTTTATTTTATCTACTATTGTAATGTCAGGTCTATTAAAGTGTGTTGTTCTGTCAGTTACAATGGCTCTGTCATTATCATTCCTTACGAGCTCTTAAAATGTTTAGCTCTATTTTAGCAGGACTTTAATATTATAATGCGCGTGCCGGCTACTACTTTCGCCCGCAAAATAGGTTTCTTTTAATTGCGGGTAGACATGATATGAAACGTTATCTTTTGTTTATACGAAACCTGGAAACAATTAATTCAGAAACTGGCGAGAATACTGAATCAACTTCAGAATATACGGTGCAAACTTGTCTTTAAATAACATAGACAAAAGTACAAAAATCAGGCGGATAGAAATATCGACTCTTGCTGCTAAGGAACAAGGTACAATTCAGCTGGCATACTTAGCTGTGACGGTACGATAACTTAATTGTTAAATATCTCCTTGAATCGTTGACCAATTTGCACGTTTCAAACGTATAAAATGGTTTTAGACTTATACCTTTCATTTGACACTAAAATCGTAGAAATAGCTCAAAAAACAAAAAATCTATTTTTTAAGTTGCTATCGTAATTGCCTCATCCAATATCAATGAAACACGTAAGAACTTTTTAGAAACTTTTAAATAATGCCAAATTCAAGCGTTTTTGGCGTTACATAAGTTTTTTTTTCATTTTTTTTTTTTTGTTGTTTTCGCACTCACCCGATGAATATTAGCAATGGAGGTTTCCAGCTCTGCTCCCATATGCTTACTATTCCCGCTGACTCTCTCCAGCAACTCTAGAGCATATTTCTGGAACATGACGTGCTCTTGCCGCTTTTCTTGCAGTATAGGATCCCGCATGAGGACTGGAAGAAGAGAAGTTTTTTTTTGTTAGGCCATTATTTCATTTTAGTTTCATACTTGTTACTTTTGATTCGCTTATTTATACGCGGCATTTTGCATGGAATAATAATTTTTGAATTAAAATAGGTAATAATAATAATAATTGATAATTGATATTTATATAGTTCTTTCTTCTTTTTTCTTATTTTTTATTTTAATTTAATCCGACATTGTATATTTGACAATTTTATTCTGGACTCTGAATTGTATGTTTGAATTGATTTATTTTTCTTTTTTTTTTTTAATTGTTTTAATTAATTTAAGTATTCTAAATTACGTAATTAAACATTTTGTATAATATTTAATTAATACCATTTGTAAATGCTGATCATACCTAATTTTGACATTTGTATCAGAACCAGAAAATTGTAATTAAAATTATTCTTAAGAAATTTTTTAATGCAGATGTTGTTGGTGTGACGTATATGTTAAATAAATAAAAATAAATAAATAAATACTAATATTATAAATGAGAAAGTTTGGATGGATGAATAGTTGTAAGAGTGTGAGATTTCATTACCAGTCTTCTTCATTTAATACACGAGATGCGTTCAAAGATATTATAAAACAAAATGAATGTAAATAAAATATATAGGCTATAAAAGTCTTTGGTTGTTAATGGTTCATTAAAAAAATAATAGTATTTTTAAAGTACCAACGAAATAAACAATACCTTGACTTTGTATGTATTTTTATTATTTATATGTCATGTAACAAATTGTTTGGTTATTGTTGATAAACCTTAATACATACACAAAATCGTGGGGCACCGCGCCAGACCCGCTAAGGCCCGACAAGTTAAACCCCGCACTCGACCCGCGTCCGTTATCGGATATTTTACCATCATTAGCATTTGACGACCACTTTGGCGATGGGGTAAGCCTGTTTTCCTCAGTCGCTAGTGGTTGCGGGTTCGATTCCCGCACGGAACAAGAAAAAAAAAAGTTCCATGTCTGGGTGTTTATCTATTTATGTATTTATATTCTAGGTTCCCCCCTAGTTCGCTACATGGTATCCCATAACACAAGCTATGCTTACTTTGGGCCCATGTAGTTGGTGTGATTGTCTGGGGATTTTATTTTATTATTATTATTTTATTAGCGATAGTAAATTTTATGTTTATTGTTCATCATCATCAATGGAATGTGTACGAATAAATAAATAAATAAATAAAATCATCACAACTCCTTGTAATAAGCCCACTGCAGGGCTATGAGTCTCTCCTCTTGGACATGAGGAGGTTTAGGCCATAATCCACCAAGCTGGCCCAGTGCTGGTTGATGGATATCAGAATTTTCAGAGCGCCGAAATGGCTTCTGACAAACCCTATCGACTACTGTATACAAGTATACAGCACCCGGGACCGACTGCTTAACGTCCGAACTTCCGAAGCACGGAAGCTGTCGTGAGAAATGAATGGTAAGCGGTCACCCATCCAAGTACTCGCGCCGTTGATATTTGTGCGCCCGCGATGTTTATTGTTGATATACCTTAATGCATAAATAAATAAAACATTGTCATTTAAATTACCTTGTATCTGCGAAGTGGTAAACAGAGGCAGCTTGGATATAATCTGCCGCACCGTGGGGCACCGCGCCAGGCCCGCTAAGGCCCTCTTACTAACATTATAAATGTGAAAGTTTGGATTGATGTATGAATGTTTGTTCCTAAATCACGGCCGAATGGCCCAACAGATTTGGGTAAAATTTGGCATAGTGATATTATACAGTGTGGATAGTCACATAGGGTAATTTTTATCCCGATATTCTCGCGGGATCAGAAATTGTACGTTTGAAACAGCGTAAACCTTAATAAATAAATAAAACCTACATACATAACTTCACGGCTATATACCTTACAGGGTAGGCAGAACTCCAGAGGCTATAAACGCATGTAAGTCACGTTTGACAAATTTGGAGGTATTATAATGATGGGTCTCTAGTAGTATTACAGTGACAGGAAGTCAGCCTATCGCCCGCAAAAACGACACTAAAACCTCTGTCCCTGACTTTTACAGTATGCCCGGGAAGAGAAGCAGCTGGTACATTCTGTTTTTCTTTTCCTCCCAGCCCAGCGTGGAGATCCTTAATAAATTAATAAATAAAACATGTTATATAAATTACCTTGTATCTGCGAAGTGGTAAACAGAGGCAGCTTGGATATAATCTGCCGCACCGTGGGGCACCGCGCCAGGCCCGCTAAGGCCCGACAAGCTAAGCCCCGCACGCGATCCGCGTCCGTTATCGGAGATTTCACCATCATTAGCGATAGTAGTACCTGGAGATTTAATGATAGTAATAATTGGGCCAGTCACATAACATTCATCTCTTATTTAGAGCAAGGCATCTTAGTTGCATTAGTTGGCATCGATTTCCGAAAAATAACGTGTGAATCAATCAATTGAATAACCAATCAAAATATAGTGCGACGAAATTAATAAAATACACAGGAATAAAAGGTGTAACTTTGAAAATTGTACAGTAATTCGTTGTGGAATCTAGATTAAAATACCAAAACTCCTGGAGAGTGGGGTATGCCGAGAATGTAGGGGGGTGACGTAGGTATTTCTTATTTTCAGGTTTTAGTTCACATCTCGTAAACCTATATAGGGTCGCCACATAATAGTCAATAATATTTTAATAGCGGATTAAGACTGATCAGGGGGTCTGAATTTGGAAAAAAATATTTTTTTTTAACATTTTTCATAAATTAAAATTTCAAAATTCTTCTAAGTGATCAAAATTTAAGTTTAATCTGTAGCTTATGACAACCCAGCAAGTAATAAAAAAGGTTTCCATCTTATTGTATGTAGTCATAAAAAGAAGAATAATCTTAAATTTTACTCACTGAGAAAAAATAATAATTTTAATTTATGAAAAATTGATTAAAAAAAAATTGTTTTTTCGAAATTCACACCCATTTATAATTCTTAATCTGCTATTAAAATATAATTGACTATTATATGCGGACCCTGTATATTATTTTACAACATACAAAATTAGCAATACAAAAACTACTCATTTAGTCATATTACTTTACACTACGAATAATGCTTAAGGAGGTACAGGTGTAGTAATGTTTTTAAGTTTTTGCATTTATAATGCTCAATTATTCTTAAATAACCGAAAAAATGTGATAAATAAAAATTAACCAGCCAGGACTCGAACCTGGGACCCCTCGTTTACCGGACGAGTGCTCTTCCACTGAGCTACCGAGGCCTGGCGGTACGCCTCGAAATTACTTACCACATTTTTTATTTTTACTTTATATTGCTAACGTAGCTCCATCTTATGGTATAGCTTTGCAGCTAAGACCACCCGAGACTAATTTCTTTTCAGAAATTGTGAATCCCAGTTAAAGTGAAGCATTGCAACTTTTAATAATGTTTTTAAATTTTTGCATTTATAATGCTCATTATTCTTAACCTCTCAGGGACGGAAGCGGCGGCGCGCGTGAATGTCGCGTGGACGGCAGTAATCCGAAACGGCGCGCATTTCGAGTCCCTTGAGTCGTTCTTATCTAATTTATGACGGTTCTCCTCAACAAATGTTGATGATGTTTATATTTCTGAGAAGCTAATGAATTGTGCTAGCTAACAGAACAAAAAATATCGTAGAGAAATATTGCTTGAATTTTATTTAGGGCAGTTTATCAAGGCGTTTTTGAAAATATACGAGTTGTCGGAAAAAACTTCTTACGTTAAAATACGTGACAATTTTATGCAATTTTTTTTATATTTTTGTAATCTACACAAAATTTCCTAAAAAACATGGTACTTTTTGTATATCTTTTTCATATAAAGTTATTTCGTAATTTCGAATTCAAAACTGAAGCAATTGCGGTACGCAAGCAGTATTAGCGCGGGAGGGTTATCGTATTTGTAAAATTTTTTTTTCACCCCAAATATTAGAGATAAACAATAATTTTTTTTTTTACCGTTTCATAAATTTATCTGCCTATGAAATACAAGAAAAACTAATATGATATCTTTATAAACATAATAGTAATCATGAAAATTCTAGAGCTATTGCCAAAATTAGGTAGATTATTACGATGTTTGTATTTTTAAATTAACTGTAATATTTTTCAATCAAATGAAAAAACAAATATAACAGTTAAAAAGAAAAAGAAATGCCCTTTCCAACCATATGCCACTCAATATAGAAAGCTTTATAGATAAACAAATGAAAAGCCATTTATTCAAATGTTTTTTTGCATTCAAGTGGAACTTGCGTTGGTTACCCACTTGTACAGACACGGGCTTATACAGCATGTTTCAATATTTGGAATATAGTTAGGTGTTACTTTTGAAATGAAAATAAAACATTATAAGTGAACATCGTTTTTTTATTGATAATAATATATTATTTATTTGTTTAACATATCTTTGGTACTTATTATATCTTATAGCTATTTTTATCTATAAATACACTGGGACTAGTGTTGTAACAATATCGACTAGCGTTTATAGATAATTGCACGAAAATAATTATTTGATGACAATTATATTACAATAATGAAACTATTGACAGTGTCGTTAAATACACTGGGACTAGTGTTGTAACATTATCGACTAACATTTATAGATAATTGCACGAAAATAATTATATGATGACAATTATATTACAATAGCCTCAGTAATGAAATTAGTGCTGTGAAACTATTCACAGTGTCGTTCAATACACTGGGACTAGTGTTGTAACATTATCGACTAACATTTATAGATAATTGCACGAAAATAATAATATGATGACAATTATATTACAATAGCCTCAGTAATGAAACTAGTGCTGTGACACTTGATAGTGTCGATAAATACACTCGTTGAACTGATTTTGAAGAAATTTGGAAATAGGGATCTTATGACAGGGTAATAGCAATCGATGAACTGATTTTGATGAAATTTGGTAAGGAGGGTATTTCTTGAACTGATTTTGATGAAATTTGGTAAGGTGGGTATTTCTTGAACTGATTTTGATGAATTTTGGAAATAAAAGGCCACTTGTTGAACTGATTTTCATGAAATTTGGAAAAAGAGGCCGTTTGTTGAACTGATTTTGATGAAAATTGGATTAAGGAGAGAATATTTGTGGAACTGATTTTTATGAAATTAGTTAAAAAGAGACAGCATTCTTAAAACATAAAATTTGGAAAAAATACTACTAAACTACAAATTTTCTAACGAATGGTAATCTTTCCAGCTGTCACCAAGACAAAGAAAAACTTTGCATGCGGTGCACTGGAAAGTTACTCGCTGACGTTTACCGCGTTTGGTGCATCGGACACACTGACCGCGTTTATACGTCTCTTTGTGACTTTCAGGATTTCTCTCCTGGATTGGATAGTGGTCACGGCTCCTATCCAAACGCACACTAGCGGACGGCCTCTCCACCACCTGACGTTCCACGCCAAATTTATTTAAAAGTCCTGCCGCGACTTTGGCCCTAAATTCTCGGTGGCTGTCCAACCGATACGTCGGGTTTTTTAAATAAATTATATAAGCATTTAGGAGGCTAGTATTTAATAGCCTCCTAAATACTTTGTGATACCATTTGGAGCCTCTTTTCCTCTCCATGAAGAACATGCTAAGCTTTTGATCTTTGAGATCGACGCCTCCCATGTACTTGTTGTACTGGCTTATAGCCAGCGGTTTCATTATAGCCTCCCCTGCCCTTCGACTTGGAGCCATGTCATTACCATGACATGTCGAAATTACGGTGACAATTTTAACATCCTTCCAAGCTATCATTGTGATGTCACCGCAATTTCTGCTCACCACATGTCCCCTTGCTAACCCTCTGTCAGTCAAATTTTTGATGGCGATCGGAACATTGAGCCGATTACGGTTCATTGTTCCGATCACATCAGTGTTTTTGGATTTTAAAAACCTGGTCAGAGGCAACTGGTTATACCAGTTGTCCATGACCAGGGTATGACCCACGTCTAAGTACCCATCCATGAGCTCAAGAACCACTTTAGCTGTTGGGTTCTCAAACCCATGGATAGGTCCTTGGACGAACGAAGAATCCTTCCCTCCATACAAGATAATTTTTAGGTTATACCCTGTAAGAGCTTCACATAGCTCGAAACTCTTAATCCCGAATCGAGCGGCTTTCGATCTTATGCATTGTACCCAGCTTAGACGTCCCTTCCATAAAAGAAGGGATTCGTCTAAGCTAAGGTACTTGCCCGGTGTATATAACAAAGGAAATACACTATTGCAATGGTCCAATATTGGGCGAATTTTTGCGATTTTCCTGTCATAAGATCTTACGTTGGTAGGTATATTGTCGTTGTCGACAAAGTGCAAGAACCTTATGAGTAATAGATACCGATCTCGCGACATGATGCCCCGGAATTTTGGCATTTCTAACACCCCGGTGGTCCAGTAATCTTTTACACGAGATCGGTTACAAAATGACATAAGGATCATCAGAGCAAACAGCCGATATATCTCGTCTACAGTCGTTTCCACCCAAGACATAAGCAAATTGCTAGGAGCTCGATGTTCGGCTGATTGCTCGATGATCTCCTGTGCATACCTATTCGTTTCTTGCACTATCGTCGAAACGACACTAGCGGGCCAGAAAAGTTCGAATAATTCCGTGTGATCCAGAGAAATTTGCGAAGGGCCGGGTGATCGAATATACTCAGCTTCCTGGCCAGAAAACTCAGAAAAGTCGTCTGACCAGGTAAACACCTCATCCCTTCCCAAATTTCTCTGCTCTTCTTCTTCTATAATGTGGTCCCTAAGGGTTTGGGCCACCGCACGCATGTTTTGAACATGGCTGGTATCAATGTCGTTGATTTCATCGTCGTTGAAATCAGCCATGTTGAAAGCAGAGTCTTCGAGGTCATCCCCAGCCTCGTCTTCGTCGACCTCGCTGCCAGAGTCCTCCATATTAATCAGCCTTTCAACTTCCCGCTCCAAAAGTGGCCGGCCGCGAGAGCTGCTTTCGCCAGAAAATAAAGATTTCTGGCTGCGAGGCTTTTTCCATGGGGGCTCATCGCCCGCAGAAGAGCTCGACGGGCTGGCTGAAAAGAAATAATTTATTTTACTGTGCACAACTTGTCTCAGTGCGTTTATTTCAAAATACATGTGTTCAAATTTTCACATACCAAGAACGGGAGTTGATGTTGGCCTCCATGGCCCGAGCCTCCCTGCAGCAACCCTCTGCAATAAAACAGCATCGGTCCCTATGGTCATCGACCCCCCTGGCGTCACCGTGACCTCAAAAGCCGGGATGGGTTGCTCCTCTTCAGGGGTCTGCGGTCGTCGATCTAAATTGAATTTAATAACATTATATGCTTGATTTATCATTACTTTAATTATATTGTACATAATAATATTTAATAATATGAACAACTTTTGTCATGTGAACAACTTCGAAATCGCGAAAAAAAAATCAGCTGTTTCATACAAAATGTTCAATACCTACTAGTCAAAATGTATGAAACAGCTGATTTTTTTTTCGCGATTTCGAAGTTGTTCACATGACAAAAGTTGTTCATATTGATGAGTAGAATAGCCCCTGAAAGTATATGACATTAATAATGTCGCACCTTATATTTATTGCTTTACAAAAATTTTTTTTTTCAAAAAATGTCGCTCAATTATACCAACCAAGTCGAAGCACTATTCTACTTTTATAGCAAATGCATATAAATATCGACATTAGATTTATCGATACTTTGACACAACTCTCAAAGATAACTGTGTTTTATGAAAAAATAATTTTATCGATATCAAAAATCACAACACTATTGCAATTTTATACGATACTAACTGATCGATACTTTGACAACACTAATATCGTTAGATAAAATGTCGATATTGATATATATTATATTTATATAATATTATAAATGCGATTTTTTTTTACCTAACATTGACGAAAATATAATCAAAACATAATACCTACTGCATTATAATACTTGCATTGTATAATAATCGAAACCCGAAACATTCACGTGAAATATGCAGGTATCCATTACTGGTAAAATGTAATCAAAAACTTTAACGACTTTCGAAAAAACAAACATCCTTTATTCAAAGCCAGAGTGATTCACGCACACAGATGCAGCGTCAAACTGTATATGTGTGAGTTGAGCGCGCGAATTTCGGGAGTACTCGCCGATTTTTTATAATTATTTTGATAACACTACCAATATTGTTATATATTTTTTTGCAATATAATTCTATAATAAATTTGACATATTTTTTATATAAAAACATGGGTACAGTTTACTTTTATAAATAATAAATAACAGAAGGAAAATACAGTGACGAAAATTATTTGAAGGTAGGTCAAGATTTCGATCATTTGTATTTATAATTTGCAGTTGTAAAGGGACAGTTTTTTATCTAAATATGAAGAATATGAATGTACTTACCCATTTCAACACAAAAACAAACGGGAAACCAAAATTTTTAACACAAACTTTCACAAGTTCACAAACACGTATTCACTCGCCAACGAAAAGTTTTCGTATAGTTTTGAATGAAGTTTTTGTTCAACAATTGTTGTTTGACAGATGAGATTGAACTTTTTATGGTAGATTATTTATAGCTCATTCATTTGCAATACGAAACAAACGAAAATATACCGTAGAGTCCAACATATGGGGTTCAAAATGAATTGAAGTATGCGCTGCCCGTATACGGGTAGTCCGTCCATTACGGAGACAAATTCCGAGCCCGCCCTCGGGTAGTCCGTCCCTGAGAGGTTAAATAACCGAAAAAATGTGATACATATATCTTTTCTTATCTATCACATTTTTTCGGTTATTTGAGGTACAGGCTGTTACACAGATAAAAAAAAACTCTAAAACTAAAAAATATTTTTTTTATTATAATTTTGCACACAATTTAACTTACCATAATCCCGTTACTCGTCCGGACGCTCTCCCAAACCTTCTGTATGACGTCTTCGTAGGATTTTAATGCTGTTTTCTTTCTGCTAGACCCGGTTAACGAGAATCTAGTCGTTGAGGTACCAGCCTGGAATCGAACGGTGAGCTTTTAATATTGAATATTATTTGTTGCATTTCCTTTAAAGAATCATTTTAGTTGTTAAGGTAACGCTGATATAGTCGGTCGCAAAAGTCGCTAAACAGAATTAAAATTTCAAAACACCCATAGAAACATGACGACCGGCTGGTGTAGTGGTAACACACATTGCCTTCTATGCCAGAGGTCCTGGGTTCGAATCCCGGCGGCGGCGGATATTTGTGTGATGAACACAGATATTAACCGTCAAGTCATGGATGTTTTTATATTTATTTAAGTTTATTCTAATAAAAAATATGTATTTATTCAATATGTATGTTTATATATTTTTAAGTATATCAGTTATCTAGTATCCATAACACAAGTTCTTTAAGAAACTTAATTTGGGCTAGATAATGTTGTGTGAGTGTCAGAAATATTTATTTTTATTTATAAGTATTTCTCGTGACAAACTTAACCTACAAACGCCCATAATAAGCAAAACACAACACTTTCATGAATTTTATAATTTCCCGAATTTCTTACTGCACCGTAATGGAACCAAAAGTACTTTAAAAAAAAGGTAGATTATTGAAAGTAACTTCGAATATAAAATTTGGTTTTATTCAGTCTCTTTTTATGTTCGTCATATAAGGTAATATATGCGATAAATCCAGTTAAAAAGTGTTTTAATTAATAGTATGAATCGCGAAAACTTAAGACAATATTAGGTAATATTACGACCCCGGTTTGTAGTTATTAAAACAAAAATCATTGATGCATAGGTTTTGGTATTTTAATTTGAAAATTTAGTCTTTTATTAGACTCAAATATTTTAACTTTCCACTAAATTCCACTAAGTTTGATATCCAACATCTACAAGGTATTTTCTAAAGTAATCCTAGGAAGAATAAGCATGAAACTTGATGAAAACCAACCACGGGAACAGGCTGGATTCAGAAGAAACTTCTCCACTATTGACCATATACACACAGTGAAACAAATAATAGAAAAATACAAAGAGTACAACAAAACCCTGTATATGGCCTTTATAAACTACAGCAAAGCTTTTGACAGTATAAGCCACAAATCAATATGGGAAAGTTTAGAAGAGCAAAGGATAGTGTTTTCGATAAAATTATAGATAAAGAAAGCTATAGACAGTTGTTTGCGACTCAGTTGTGCGCACGACGCTATGTGTGTGTGAGCTTGTAAATATACAACTGCCATTTGTGTGCAGTTACGCTGCAGTCGTCGACACTGTATACACACAAAGTCACTATATACGTATGAACAAGGTTTACCCACACATATTATACTCAGGCAAATATTTCAATGCAGTAAACTGACACTTCGAAATGTACATAGATACATACATAAAGTCACGCCTATATCCCTTATGGGGTAGGCAGAACACCAGAGGTTTTAAGACCATCTGATGTCACGTTTGACAAAATCTGGAGGTATTATAAAGATGGAGAGAGACTATTATAGTGACAGGTAGTCAGCCTATCGCCCACAAAAACGCCTTTAAAACCTCTATCCCTTAACCGACCTTTACAGTATGCCCGGGAAGACAAGCACCTAGCACATTCTACGTTTTTCTTTCGCTCCCAGTCCAGCATAGAAGCATTCGAAATGTCATATAGAAAAATAATGATCCAGTTAAAAACTTCGTAGTGTAAGTACTGAATGAGAATGATTGAAAGCGACGAGTATTTGTCATTCGTTTTGCATAAAATTTTAAAGATCTTTAATGTAACTTTAATGAAAATAATTAATCACCAAACAAACCCAGTGCTTTAAAACGGTTACAGTAGAAATAAAATCGACTTGACAACTCCTTGATTTTTAAACTCGTTTTGTCGTTAAAAATGAAATTACAAGAATAATACCTTAATAACAGCACCATAAAAAAAGAATATCTTGCGAGCCAAAATATTTTTTGACATACAATTTACGACATTATTATTTAAAAAATAATTACATTCATTCACTTTAACCACATCACGATTTTTCTTCTTCCCGAAAGTGGGCACACTGTAACTGTCATTTTACTGCATTGAATTATTTGCCAGGGCGTAGTGCCGCGCGCACAACTGAGTTGAACATATAATATCAGATGCCCCGTTGGTGTAACGGTAAAAATATAACCTTCTATGGTAGGTCCAAGTTTCGAATCCCGGTTGTTGCGGATATTTGTGTGATGAACTCGGATATTAGTCATCAAGTCATGGATCATGGATTTATCCATCATCTAGTAAACATATAACACAATTTCTTTCATCATCATCATCACAACTCTTTGTAACTCTCCCACTGCAGGGCTATGAGTCTCTCCCCTGGGTGACGAGAAGGTTGAGACCGCCAAACAACCAAGCCCAGTGCTGGTTGGTTGGTGGATTCTTTTAGAAACTTAATGTTAATGATGATGATGATGATGTGGTTAAATGATAGAAAAAAAAATTGATTCTCACCCTATGAACAGGCGCACAGACACAATTGACGATAACATTTAAAGCCGCCTTCTGAACTTCCGGTTCTGGTACTATTTCTCCGTCTGCCGCTCCTGAAACAAACAGCATTATTTGTAACTGTTAGACGGAAAGATTAGTAGTATTGGTTTTTTTTGGTATTGGAATTTTAATTTCAATTGGGTCATATACTACTATAAAAAGTTATTTTGCTAATTCCGCGACTTGTACTTGCACTAGTGATGCAGGATTTTCACGCGTAGGTTCACCGCCCTCCCTCCCTCAAGCAAGAAGCAAGACATGCAATGAACACACACTTGGAACCCACACCACAAGCTGAAAGATTACTAGTATTGGTTTTCTTTTGGTATTGGAATTTTAATTTCAATTGGGTCATATACTACTATAAAAAGTTATTTTGCTAATTCCGCGACTTGTACTTGCACTAGTGATGAAGGATTTTCATGCGTAGGTTCACCGCCCTCCCTCCCTCAAGCAAGAAGCAAGACATGCAATGAACATACACGTGGAAACCCACACCACAAGCTGAAAGATTACTAGTATTGGTTTTCTTTTGGTATTGGAATTTTAATTTCAATTGGGTCATATACTACTATAAAAAGTTATTTTGCTAATTCCGCGACTTGTACTTGCACTAGTGATGCAGGATTTTCACGCGTAGGTTCACCGCCCTCCCTCCCTCAAGCAAGAAGCAAGACATGCAATGAACATACACGTGGAAACCCACACCACAAGCTATCTGTGCAACTGTGTTCGGTGGTGGTCGTTGCACCCTGAGGATGCTTCTGGTTGAAGCGAAACACGTGTCGGTGATAGCTTGTGGTGTGGGTTTCCAGGTGTGTTTTCATTGCATGTCTTGCTTCTTGCTTGAGGGAGGGAGGGCGGTGAACCTACGCATGAAAATCCTGCATCACTAGTGCAAGTACAAGTCGCGGAATTAGCAAAATAACTTTTTATAGTAGTTTATGACCCAATTGAAATTAAAATTCCAATACCAAAAGAAAACCAATACTAGTAATCTTTCAGCTTGTGGTGTGGGTTTCCACGTGTATGTTCATTGCATGTCTTGCTTCTTGCTTGAGGGAGGGAGGGCGGTGAACCTACGCGTGAAAATCCTGCATCACTAGTGCAAGTACAAGTCGCGGAATTAGCAAAATAACTTTTTATAGTAGTATATGACCCAATTGAAATTAAAATTCCAATACCAAAAGAAAACCAATACTAGTAATCTTTCAGCTTGTGGTGTGGGTTTCCACGTGTATGTTCATTGCATGTCTTGCTTCTTGCTTGAGGGAGGGAGGGCGGTGAACCTACGCGTGAAAATCCTGCATCACTAGTGCAAGTACAAGTCGCGGAATTAGCAAAATAACTTTTTATAGTAGTATATGACCCAATTGAAATTAAAATTCCAATACCAAAAGAAAACCAATACTAGTAATCTTTCAGCTTGTGGTGTGGGTTTCCACGTGTATGTTCATTGCATGTCTTGCTTCTTGCTTGAGGGAGGGAGGGCGGTGAACCTACGCATGAAAATCCTGCATCACTAGTGCAAGTACAAGTCGCGGAATTAGCAAAATAACTTTTTATAGTAGTTGTCATGGATTTCCGCAAAGTAACGCCTGATTCAATCAATTGGGTCATATACTGTTTTCGTTTTAAAAGGATATGGGTGACAGTTATCATTCACATGTAATCAAAATCAATCCAGTAGCTGTAAAGTTTATTTATTTATTTATTCATCAGATATCCAACAGCATAGTTATTCAAATACATGCTTTTGATTACTATTGATTAGTATATTTGTTACTTTTTGTCCAATGCACTAATCATATGGTTTTCATTTATTGTTTAAGCGTGGGTTACCTAGAAGAGATCGATCTGAAGTTATAAAACCGCCCAAATTTATACCTTTGATATCGCGTTTTTTATTGTAATGTTATGATTTTAAAGTTCATGTCAATAAACCGATTATGTATAGTATATTACTAACAAAAAAAAAGATTTTCTCAAAACCTTACCCAGCACGATATTAACTCCGGTGGTGAGATCAGCATCCCTGAGGTCCACCTTCTCCGTTAGAAGAAGTTGCACCTTCGGAGCCACGCAGCAGACTGAGATGACATCCAGCGCCGAACGGACCGTTTCTGATCTGCGGGTAGATGGGAACTTTATTTGTTTAAGATATAAAGAGATAGTAAATATTTCTGACATTCACACAATATTTCTTCCATGCTGGACTGGGAGCGAAGGAAAAACATTGAATGTACCAGTTGCTTCTCTTCCAAGGCATACTGTGAAAGTCAGTTTAGGGACAGAAGTTTTATTGGCGTTGTTGTAGGCTATAGACTGACCCCCTGTCACTGCAATAGTCTCTCTCCATCATTATAATACCTCCGAATTTGTCAAATGTGAAATCAGATGTCCGTGCTTCGGAGGGCACTTTAAGCAGTCGGTCCCGGGTGCTGTATACTTGTATACAGTAGTCGTCAGGGTTTGTCAGAAGCCACTTTGGCGCCCTGAAAATTCTGACATCCACCACCCAGCACTGGGCCAGCTTGGTGGATTATGGCCTTACACCTCCTCCGTCACCCAGGGGAGAGACTCATGCCTTGCAGTGGGCTCATTACAAAGAGTTGTGATGATGATGAAATCAGATGGATTTATGGCTTCTGGTGTTCTGCCTACCCCATAAGGGATACAGGCGTGAAGTTATATATTCACACAACATTATTTAGCCCAAATTAAGTTTCTTGTGGGACGGCGGTTGTGCGAACGTAAGAAACATTTATTGTGATTATGTATTTATATATCCATCCATTTAAATACGCAAGATCACCTTACACTATACAGTAAATAAGGAGTTTTAACATTTTTTTTCTGTTCCCAGTAGTTATATTATTTGGCCTTGTTTTTATTTCCTGTGTTTTGTAACTTTTTTTTTGTTTTCTGTACTTATTAATTGACAATATTTTGTATCTGTGATGACAAACCTAAAAAATGTAAATCCATAACCGGCCGGCATCAAAGTTTTAAATGTGTTTTCTTTTCTATTCATATAGAATAGAATAGAATAGAAAATCTTTATTGTTTTTTAGGTAACATAATTAAACCTACAAATAACTTATGACTAAACAGTGCATACTTATAGAAGCATAAATACCTTAACTAAAAAACAAAAGGCGACGACTCAGCCTAATGCTTTGCTAGGAAGCTAGCAAAGCGCTGATTTTCAGCCGCTGCCTGGGAGTAGGTAGATACAGACTCATTCTTATATATATATGTTCTTAATTAATGCAAATAAATTAGAGTAGGTTAAAACGCGACATACACATTAAGAAGCCAGCAGAGTAATTTAAAATGTAAATATATATAGAAAAAAGCAAGCAATTAAATATAAGCACAACAGAAAAGCCTACAAATAATGAAATGAATAAATATAACAGGATTTTATTTGAAACTAATAATAAATAAATACTAATAAATAAAAGTATTAACTTTAGATTAAAACAACAGGTATAACAGATATAAATATAAGTTTATGTGTTTAGACATTGAGTTGATTTTCAAATAAGTGTATTCTATACTTTTCCTTGAAACTAGCGCGGAGCTTAGTATCGCGGATAGGTGGTGGTATATTATTCCAGCATTTGCTTGACTGATATCTGAAACTACCACGGAATGCTGCAGTTCGATGCTCAGGGACAGAAAGTGGATTTGTACATGACCTTATGTTGTTACGACTGCTTTGAGAACGCCAGACAAGTTTTTCATGAAGATACGCTGGGGCTTGAGTCCAGACGACGTTAAACATGAGACAAGCCAGAAAAAGTTGTTGACGAGCCCTCATTTTGAGAAAATTGTGGCTATTAAGGTATGGTGTTACATGTGTTCTAGGTGGAATATTGAAACAGTAACGCGCACATGCATTTTGGATCCTTTGTATAAGTTTTTGAGATCGTTCCTGTATGCAAGGACTATATAAAGTCATGCAGTAATTTAATTTAGATAGAACAAGGCTTTCACATAACTTAATTCGCAATTCTATTGTAACGTAGCTCCGTATCCCATAAAGCAACTTGAGACGATAAAAGCATGTGCGTGCACATTCAACTATATATTTATCGAAATGTAGCGACTCATCAAACACAATACCCAAGTTGCGTGCCTCAGTCACTCTTTCGATTTCTGTCCCGCTCAGTTCAACTTTAAAATTTATTTCATTTAACTTTTTAACTTTGCTTTTTGAGCCGATAATAATAACTTTAGATTTAGAGGGATTTAACATAAGAGAATTGCTAGACGACCAATTAGCAATACGCTCAAGATCTTCATTAAGCTTCGCAGTAGAGCTATGTATAGATTTTTCATTTGCGTGGGTGTATATTTGAAGGTCATCCGCGTACAAATGATATCCACAGTGATGAATGTGTTCAGCTAGATCGGCAGTGTATAGAATAAATAAGAGCGGACCCAGAATTGATCCTTGGGGCACGCCTCGAGTAACCGATTTAAGGGTAGATTCTAATTGATTGCCTTGGGGGTCCGTAACAACAACCTTTTGTGATCTTCCACTGAGATAACTATTGAACCACGTTTTTTTTTTTTTTTTTTTTTTTTATATTGTAAGGATAGGACGTTTGTCTTCCATGCCACCTGATGGAAAGTGCGCATGAAGACTATGGTGTTACACGTCCATCCACGAGAAACCTATTCACTCGACACTTAAAAGTTCCAGGACTGTAGTGGTCAGGAAAAACAGACGCAGGCAGATTGTTCCACACCTTGGCAATTCGTACCAAAAAGGAACTATCGAAGCGTTTTGTTCGACTTCTTGGTATATCCACTATATACGGATGGAAGTTCTGTCTGCGTCTGGTAGTCCGGTGGTAAAAAGGGGTGGGTTCAATTTGGTCAAAAAGAGCACTCGCACACTCACCAAAATGTAGCCGATAAAATACTGTCAAACAAGCAACCTTACGACGATGCTCCAGCGTCTGCAATTTTTTATTTGTAAGGTTGTTGTTATTTATGAGTTTTCGGGCTCTTCGGTCAACAGAGTCTAGCGCTTTGAGCTGGTATTTGGCAGAACCATCCCAAAGGTGACTACAGTACTCCATGCAAGACCTCACTTGGGCTGTGTATAAGTTGAGGAGCCGTTCAGGGCTGAAGTACCGCCGGACCTTCGAGATGATACCCAATTTTTTGGAAGCCGTTTTCGCCATAGACTCAATTTGTTGTCCGAAGTTTAATTTGGACGTTATAGTGACGCCCAAAAGCCCTAGTTGATCGGTGATGGGAACAGATACATTCTGGAAAGTGGGCGTAAGAGTAAAGGTGCTCTTTTTTGCGGAGAATAGACACGCTTGTGTTTTGGAGGCGTTGAATTTGACCAGGTTAGATTCGCCCCAATCGGACACATTCCGCAAGGTCGAATCAACGCGCTCAATCATAGACTCTCTCAAAACCTGGATTTCATGGGCGCTCGTTCGCGCATTGGATATATATCTCTCAACAACAGTGCTGTCATCAGCATATCCAATAATGCCTGGTGTTAGGAGGTCATTAATGTGCAGCAAGAATAAAGTTGCAGAGAGAACAGATCCCTGAGGTACCCCGGCATTAATCGCCATTAGGTCAGAGGAGTAGCCGTCTAAGACTACTCGAATCGACCGTTCCCTCAGAAAATCAGATATCCAGTCGCAGAGCCCGGTCGGTATGCCATATGCTGGAAGCTTGCTTAAGAGACCATCATGCCAGACCCTGTCAAAGGCCTTGGAGATGTCTAAGGATACAGCTATTGCTTCACCATGACCCTCCAAGGCCTCACTCCATAAGTGTGTGGCATACGCGAGAAGATCGCCGGTCGAGCGTCCACTGCGGAAACCATATTGGCTATCGCTTAGGAGCTCGTTGGTCTCAAGGTATGCCAGGAGTCGATTGTTCAATACACGTTCCATGACTTTACAAAGTATGGAGGTGATTGAAATTGGTCGATAGTTGACAGGATCAGCACGGCTTCCCTTCTTCGGTACTGGTTGTACGTTAGCCAGCTTCCAGGATTTGGGGACTTTACCAGATTCCAAAGAGAGTCTATAGAGACGCGTCAAAACGGGAGACAACTCAGCTGCGCAGCGTTTCAACACCACCGCAGGAATACCGTCTGGACCGCTAGCCTTATTCTCGTCTAGGTGCAGCAAGCACTTAAGAACCTCCTTTTGTCGAATATGAACGGTACCCATTGTAGGACCGAACTGAGGTAATTGGGGTGGGATTTTACCTTGGCTATCTAGACGAGAATTTTCCGCAAAGATACTGGCAAATAAATCCGCCTTTTCCTTAGCGGTGTGGGCCAGAGAACCGTCAGGTTTCCGCAGAGGCGGCAGCGACGGGCGACAAAAGTTCGTTTCGACCGACTTGGCGAGGGACCAGAAAGCTTTACTTCCCGAGGGGTATGCTGCTATTCTGTCTCCGATACAGCCTATGTGGGCGAAACGAGCTCTCTTGATCACCTTTTTGCAGGACTTGGCGGCAGCATTGTACCTCTTCTTGTTTTCATGCGAATCCACGGCTTTGCTTCTGCGAGCGGTTGCCCAGGCTTTGTACGCTTCTCGCTTACGCTTTTCAGCGGAAAAGCATTCAGCACTAAACCATGGGCGAGCTTTGGTTTCAAGGGATAGATCAGCGTAGGGAATGAAGAACTCCATTGCTTGACCTATCACACTTGAGACTGCATCAGCGCAGCACGATGGATCGGTTGATGTAAAACAAGCTTGCCGCCACGGATAAGATGCGAAGAAATGTCGCATTTCATCCCAATCTGCCGACTTGTAACGCCATACTCGCCTAGAACCACTTGGTCGGGTGTCAGGTGGCGAGTACTGCGATACAGATTTCACCAGACAGTGATCGGATGTCCCTAAGGGTGCAGTGACGGACACCGAATATCTGTCCGGATCGGTTGTCAGCAGAAGGTCCAGGCAGTAAGCAGTGTGGCCAGCAACGTCTGGGATGCGCGTAGGCTCGTCAACAAGCTGAGAGAGGCCATGAGTGAGCGAAAACTTAAAAGCCTCTCTACCAGCATGGTCAGTGTCCTGAAACGGGTATAACCACTGTCCGTGGTGTGCGTTAAAATCCCCCAGGAACACCAACTGCGCTGTGGGAAAACGTTGCTGAACCTTGTCCGCTGTACTGCTGAGATAGTCCATAAGCCTCGTTGTCTCCCGATCTCCGCTGTGTGACCGATAAATACCAGCGTATACTATTTGGTCTAGGCCTGTATCTATGTGAACCCACATAACTGAAAGGTCCGGCACTTCTAAGTAACGGAGACGCTGACAACAGATCTTGTCACTGGCATACATGCACACCCCGGCGTGCGGGTGGAATTTGGACTCCAGGATGTAACCTGGGTAACAAAGGTATGCCGAGTCTGACGGATCACAGATCTGCGTCTCCGTTAGGAAGAGTAGGTGGGGTCTCTCCGTCTCGAGGTGGTGGTGGACATCATTGAGATTGGAGTGCACTCCTCGGATGTTACAGAAGTGCACTTTAAACGAGAGGAAGTGCAACCGCTGTGTTACCTTACTCTTCTTTGGACCTTTCATTAGTTTTGGAGTGGAGTGAATAGGGAGGAGAACAGAAGTTGAGTGAAGCGCTGCAAATGGAACCAAGCAACTCGATAGGGGTGACGCACCATTGGGAAACTCGCTTGGAGACTGCGGGGACGCCCGAACCCCCCCGAGTTCGCCTTCGGGTCCTCTCCAACCGGTCGCCAACCGGCACGATGGAGCCTCCCGGGATTTTTCGCGAGGTGGCGGGGCAGCCTTTCGCATGTGGCTGGCATGCTACTTGGGCCCCCTACTACCTGCGGTCGGCCAGCGGTGCACCGTGCGTCGGATCCCGCTACCCTCCAAAACGAGTTACCCGGTGAGTCACTATCCTACGAGTTGTAAACAGTTCTCCGATGCAGCACGATTACTCAGACCTATCCTCCTCAATGGCTACACTAAGAAAGAAAGAAAGAAAGAAAGAAAAGAAATTTATTCGGTGCCAAAACATACATACAAATAAAAAACCATACAATTGTAATATAACAAAGCACCGAAAAGGCATTTACTCAGCATAAGTGATGGAGTGCGGACACACCAACACGCTGATCTTCCGTAAACGCCTAACACAAGTAAAGGAAAACTGCTGTTCATTACACATATTAACATATAAAGAGTTACATTAAAAAGATCTTATTTTAAAAGGCTGTTATGACATAAATTTAATATAAGTAAATAAAGCTAAGCTGGCGCAATATAAAATTTCACTCCCTACAATAATACATAACAATTCGATTTGTATATAAACGTATTTAACATTAAACATACACACTACACATATAAGATGAAATAATAGATAGATATATAGATAGATTTATTTTAAGTATTTGATTTCTGTAGGTTCATTAGATGTTTTTTATAATTTATTTTAAAAGTAACAGTACTTTGACATTGTTTTAGAGGTGGTGGGATATTATTCCAACATTTAGAGGCTAAATATCTGAAACTGCCACGAAATGCTGCAGTGTGGTGTTTGGGGCACATAATGCGAAGAGGAATTCTGGCTTGGCGATGTGAGAAAGCGAGCTTTTCAAACAAATAAGGAGGAGATCCAGTCTTAATAATTCCAAACAATAGAGTGGCAAAATGAAGTGCACGTCTAGACTTCATATTAATAAGATTTCCTTGGTTGAGAAATGGAGTCACATGAGCTCTACGAGGTATAGAAAAACAAAAACGGGCACAGGCGTTTTGTACACGCTGTATTAGTTTCTTGGTGTAGCCAAAAATACACTCACCGATCACAGCATCTACGTAATTCAGTTTGGACAATATTAAAGCTTCACAGACTTTCACCCTCACATCAACATCAAGAAAATCTCGAACTCGATATAATACTTTGAGCCTGTAGAAGCAGATTCTAACTACTTCTAGAACATGCTTGTGAAATTTTAAACCACTGTCCATTAGGACACCCAGGTTCCAAGCCTCAGAAACTTGCTCAAGGCCTACATTACCAATATTGATAATGGGCTGGAATGCATTCATTTTAGATACCTGTGTATCGGTACCAAGAATGAGAAGTTTTGACTTTGCAGGGTTAAGAACGAGGCAATTTTGACCAGCCCAGTTGGCAATTCGTTCTAGGTCTTCATTTATTTGCTCGACTGCTGTTGGAGTTTCACTGGGTTTACAAGACAGGTAAAGCTGAAGATCATCCGCGTACATATGGAACTTGCAAAATCTTATAGAGTTTGTCAGATCAGCACTATACAGAATAAAAAGAAGCGGTCCTATAATCGAACCTTGCGGCACTCCCCGGTTTAACAAAGCCGGTGCAGAGACTGCACTTGTTCCAGATTCATTGAAGATCTCAACACGTTGCATTCGACAAGTGAGATAGCTGGAAAACCACTGTATCGTTTTTCGATCGAAACCATAAAATGCCAATTTTGACAACAGTAGGTCATGGTTTATAGTGTCGAATGCGCGGGAAAAATCCAAAAGACAAAGCATAGTTCCATTTCCCTTATCTTGTTCCGCCAGGACATTATCGAGAACATCTAGTAAAGCTGTAGTAGTGCTGTGGCCTTTCCGGAATCCTGATTGCCTCTCTGGTAATATATTATTAAGTTTAAGGTATACACTCATCTGCTGACACACAACAGTCTCAATGATTTTGGATAAAAATGGAAGGATGCTAATGGGCCTGAGATCATGTAATTGAAATGCGGAGCTTTTCTTTGGTAAAGGTTTGACTAGAGCTTCCTTCCAAGCGTCTGGAAAAATCCCAGTCCGAATAGACCTGTTGATAATAGCAGTTATTATTCCAAGTGTTCGTGGTAAAGTAAGCAACACCATGTCACGCGTTATACCATCTACGCCCTTTGCATTAGACGAAATTTGCATTATAATTTTTAGGATAACAGATTCATCAACTGTATGTAGGGTAAACACAGCGGGAGAGAAACGATGAAATTCAAAATATGAAAGTTCAGAAATGAGGACAGAATCACCTCCAGGGACATTTAAAAAGTAAGAGTTAACAACATCTGGATCACCAATGCCGGGTGGAAGACAATCTTGTTTATTTTTGAAATCGACAACGTTCCTTTTTATAGTTTTCCACATTGTTTTGGGATTTTTAGAATGCTTATTCACGGATTGATGAAAGTAAGCAGCTTTTTCCGAGCGTAATGCCTTATTTACCGTTGTTTTCAGCTCTTTATAATATTTTAGATCTTTTTCATTTTTTGAAGCTCGATATTTGGCGTGGGCTCTATCTCTCAAACTCATCATAGCTCTTATTGTAGGTGTTATCCAAGGATAGCTTTGGTGTTTTATAAGTAAAGTGATCAAGGGAGCGTGGACATCAAATAAATGCAAAATGTATGCATTAACAGACGCCACCGATACATTAAGATTTTCATCAAGTAGTCGTTCCCATGAAATGGCGTTAACAAGGACATTGAACTCCTTAAGATTTATATCTTTTAATGGTCTATATACTGCCCACACTGGATGAGCTTTGGGTTTATTTATACGTAAATTAAAAGAAATAAGAGCATGCTTACTAAGTACTGGGATGGAATCAACAGATATATTGAAAATATTAGTAGTGCTGCACACCAAATCAATCAGAGTCTCAGAATGATCTGTGAAGTGAGTGGGCTGCGTAACGTACTGCTTTAAATTTAAACACTGTAAAAAAGATATAAGCTTTTTAGTATTAGAATCGTTTACTGCCAAGAAGTTTATATTGAAATCACCAACTATTATTATATGATCGTATATAGAAAAATAGCTTACTGTTTCCGTTAACGCATCCAAAAAAGTGTCCACGTTGAGCCAAGGAGGACGGTAAGCAGTGCCAATCGCAAGTCTTACTCCGCTCAGAGTTATGCTTAACCACATCTGTTCAACTGCGGTTGCTAGAGGAGGTTTAATTTGTTTAGCAAATATTCCGTTACGTATGTAATAACCAACACCGCCTCCTAGGTTACTTGGCGGCATGGTTTTGTCTAGTGGGTGGTGACAAGCCACGGCCGAAGCCTACCACCAGATTTTACTGCTCGTTTAGCACCACGTTACTGCTGCATTATCAAATCCATAAAATGAAAGTTTGGAAATTAACAAAGATATATCTATACAGTCGAAAGCGCGGGTATAGTCTAATAAGGATAGGATAGTCGCATTTCCCGAGTCCTGGGCAGCGAGTATTCCATCAACAACGTCAAGCAGCGCAGTGGCCGTACTCCTGCCTCGTCTGAAACCGGATTGACGTTCTGGTAGTAATTTATTTGATTCGCAGTACCCAAGAACCTGCACAAAAACTATCCTCTCAAGTACCTTTGACAAGAACGAAAGTATACTAATGGGACGAATGTCTTTTATGAGTGAAGGGTTGCTGACTTTAGGTATAGGTCGAATTAAAGCAATTTTCCACTGTTCGGGGAATGGAGAAGTAGCGAGAGATGTATTAATAATTGCAGTTATTGCCTCAAGAGAATAAGGAAGAGTTAGTAAAAACATGTCACGAGTAATTCTGTCAACACCCTCTGCATTAGATTTAATTGATAGAATTGCTTTACCCACTTGCGTGCAAGTGACCGGAACAAATTTAAAAGAGCAAACATCCTTTCTATTAAATTCATAATAAGTGAGTTGTGATATAGATGGAGACATAACATGGGGAATGTTCAAAAAATTATCGTTTATGAAATTTGGGTCGTTAAGCTGCAATGGTAGTTCAAAGGACCTAGTCAAACCATTTAAAGGGGTGTCTTTCAAATTTTTCCACAAAAGTTTAGGATTATTAAGGTTCTTATTAATATTACAAGTAAAATATGCTCTCTTTTCAGCGTATATTGATGAATTTGCAAGTTTTTTTAATTTTTTATATTCGCTTTTGTTTGTCTCTAGTGGAGATTTGCGATACTTTAAGTAAGCTCTGTCACTCAATCGTACATTGCTTGTGAGCCAGGGTTTTTCTTTTTCACGAACTATTATCGATTTGTACGGTGCATATTTATCAATAAGGTTTAATATTAATTCATTTAAAATGTCAACCATTTCGTTAACGTCGTCCATCTTAATGATAGAGTTAAAATTGGCTGCTTTTAAGTCAGTGTCAAAGTCCGCAAATGGAATGTATTTAATGGGTCTATACGTTATGCGTTTAGGGGGAGTTTTATATTTATATGAGCAGTGGATGTTGTTATTTACAAATAAACTAGCTGCTTTGCGCAGTTTTGCCCGCGCAACTCCGAATTCCGCGGGAACATCGGAATAAAACGGAGCCTATGTGCTAATTCCAGACAGTACATTTTGCACATGTACATTACGCAACATTTCATACAAATCCGCTCTGCCGTGATTGAGTAACAAACATCCATACATCCAAACTTTCACATTTATTATATAGTAAGATGAATAACCCACCTACCATTAAAGTTTAAAATAATAAAAAGATTAAATACATAAATGTTAATTCATTTAATTAATATTGCGTCAGTTTTGTTCCAAATAAATAAAATCTTGTATTAATTGTGTAGTTATCAAAAAAGAGTTAAATAAATAAGTTGCGTTCGGAACCATCATCATCATGTTAATACGAAATTAAAAATAAACAAAAACGCTGTGAACAAGTAAAAATAGTGCAAATATTAAACCATAAGCATAAAAAAAGTAGTAAATCTAAATATTTTAAAGTGGATATATATTTTTCTATCATTTTTTAACATAACAGACTGCATTCTTCCCACAATTCAACTACACAAGCCAACTGTCGAACTGATCAATAGCAGCGGCCGGCTGAAAGATTTTCATTCCTTTGTTACTGCTTTGTGATTACACGGTGCTCTGTTGTTACATGGTGGATAATTCCAACTTGTGTTTCTTAACGCGAAATCAATAGTGACATTACTTTTTCAGCTTATTATACTATCCAAAAATAATAAAAGAATCAACTTTATACCGTGGGCATAAAAGCCAGGCAATGTATCGACACTGGAATGAACTCTTTCTATTCTATTTCTAAAAGCATTAACAGACGATCGAACTTGGTCCGGGCCGGACAGCGGACTTGGTCTGGCGTACCAAATCCGCTGGTCGCAACAGACGGCCGAATCTCGCACTAACCGCGTGTGGCTTGCACACAGTTCAGACGTCATGCCTCCGATGTTATCCAATATTACAAAATTAACTCTCATTTTCTCTATTTTTTTTTACATAATTCGCAGTTATACTTTTATCAAATCTTGAATTATAATTCCTAAGAATCTCAAGAGCCTGATTACGAGCATCTCTGTTGCAATAAAATTCATGTGATGTATCCCACAAGCATGGAAAGTCTTTATACAGGGTGACTGGTACCAAACCCGCCATAGCAAATTAGCATATAGAGGAGGTCATTTGCTAATTATTGGACCTTACTTTCCCTAACTAAAGTTTTATACTTTAGGAGATATGTCAATTTTTATACATTATTGAGATTTTTCCAAAATTTGACCTTAAAGCATTCGTAACTTTATTTTTCGTCATTAGTTTAGAGTTTTTTTATTATTTCTTGGTAGTCATTAACATTTGTGAATAAAATACGTCGGAACTTCCCTCAAACTAGGGTTAAAAAATAAGACGCTTATGCTTTTAAAAAAAATCAATAAAGAAAAATTACTTTGCGATCAAATTCAACCGGAAATAATAAAAAAACTACGGCGTTTTAATAATTTATTCTACTCTAAATTAGTTCTCTAGTTCGTCACCTTACCAACGGTACTAAATTTGCAACGGAAAGTTTGATTCGCTAAACATCGGTAGGATTTTCAGGTCAACCAGTCATTTTGATCAAAAATAGTGAAGGTCCCAACGACAGGATAAAGCTAATTTAGCAAAGTAGTTTTTGCAAATTTATGAGTAGGTATTAGATAATAGAAATTGAGTGCTTAGTGTACTTAATTTTTTTTTTTACTTTTACCATGTAAAGCAAGAAATCAGGAAAAGATATCGAGCATCAAAAGAAAAATTTAAATAGAGTTGAAACTAAAAATTCTGCTCGAATTGCTGCCCGCAATTTCTGATACATGCCCGATATCTTTTCCTAATTTCTGTGGTGGTAAGACTGAGCCTAATTTCTTCTTTCATAACAGAAAACGCATTATTAATTTTTTGAATTAACTCATCTTTTGTAGTTACTTCTTCATTGTAGACCAACTCTTTTCATTTGCAATGACAGTTTCAATGACTTTTAGACGTCAAATGAAAAAGATGAGGTCGGACCCATCTCTATGACATTTAAGTTGTTGTCATATATGCTTTTCCTTTCCGTTTCGTGTGCTTTCACAAATAGTTGAGTAGACACAGGTATAAATAAATAAGACATTTCGTTTTAAAATGCCGGGATACACAAGGGAAGAATACGCCGACATGCTGCTGGCGTATGGTGCTGCACACAGTAACGCCCGCAAAACGCGGCGAATTTACCAGGAGCGATATCCAAATAGACGCTTACCTGACCGTGACACATTTCCTACCACATATCGTCGGTTTAGAGAAACGGGTAACTTGAACGTCAGGGTACCCCAAGCAGCTGTGCGACAATTACCTGTTGAAATTGATCAGCAGATTTTGGCAGCTTTTGAAGAAGATCCCACGACTAGCACCAGAGTGGTAGCTGCCGCTTTGGGCGTCAGCCAGTGGAAAGTCTGGTCAGTGATGCATGGGGACCATCAACACCCGTATCATTACACGCCAGTTCAAGGTAATTTTGAGTTTATTTATGTACCTACTTACACTAAAGCGACCAGTGTTATCTTTAGAATTAAAGAAATTATTAATATTACGACGAGCTTCGATGTAACATAATCCAAATCAAATTTTGTCTTTAGAATAACATTTACGTAAATAATTAACAAATGGAGTGTTGGCAGGGCTTGAAAATGGCGACTACGAAAGGAGGTTGAATTTCTGTCGCCTCGTTCTTCACACCGATGTCGACGACCCAACATTTCTGGAGCGTATCCTTTGGACCGACGAGTCACAGTTCACCCGAGAAGGCATCACCAATTTCCACAATCTGCACCACTGGTCCCATGATAACCCCCATAAAAAGAGGGTTACATCGGTCCAGCGGAAATTTTCTGTTAATGTGTGGGCCTGCGTTATTGGTCGTAATATCTTTGGACCCTATTTCCTACCAGACATTTTAAATGGGGGAAATTATTTAGAATTTTTAAGGGACGTCTTGCCTGATCTGCTGTTGGATGGAATAACCGACGACACGCCCATTGTGTTTCAACACGATGGGTGCCCGGCGCATTTCAGGCTGGACGTCCGAGAACTTTTAAATAGTTCATTCCCCGATTCATGGATCGGTAGAGGTGGGCCAATTGAATGGCCAGCTCGGTCGCCAGACTTGACACCTCTCGATTTCTACGTTTGGGGCCGGGCCAAAGAGTTGGTCTACAATGAAGAAGTAACCACAAAAGATGAGTTAATTCAAAAAATTAATAATGCATTTTCTGTTATGAAACAAGAAATTAGACTCAGTCTTACCACCACGGAAATTAGGAAAAGATATCGGGCATGTATCAGAAATCGCGGGCAGCAATTCGAGCAGAATTTTTAGTTTTAACTCTATTTAAATTTTTCTTTTGATGCTCGATATCTTTTCCTGATTTCTTGCTTTACATGGTAAAAGTAAAAAAAAAAATTAAGTACACTAAGCACTCAATTTCTATTATCTAATACCTACTCATAAATTTGCAAAAACTACTTTGCTAAATTAGCTTTATCCTGTCGTTGGGACCTTCACTATTTTTGATCAAAATGACTGGTTGACCTGAAAATCCTACCGATGTTTAGCGAATCAAACTTTCCGTTGCAAATTTAGTACCGTTGGTAAGGTGACAAACTAGAGAACTAATTTAGAGTAGAATAAATTATTAAAACGCCGTAGTTTTTTTATTATTTCCGGTTGAATTTGATCGCAAAGTAATTTTTCTTTATTGATTTTTTTTAAAAGCATAAGCGTCTTATTTTTTAACCCTAGTTTGAGGGAAGTTCCGACGTATTTTATTCACAAATGTTAATGACTACCAAGAAATAATAAAAAAACTCTAAACTAATGACGAAAAATAAAGTTACGAATGCTTTAAGGTCAAATTTTGGAAAAATCTCAATAATGTATAAAAATTGACATATCTCCTAAAGTATAAAACTTTAGTTAGGGAAAGTACGGTCCAATAATTAGCAAATGACCTCCTCTATATGCTAATTTGCTATGGCGGGTTTGGTACCAGTCACCCTGTATAGTGCCAAAACATCGACAAGAACTTCGCGATCTGTTAAAATTTCCGCCATAGTGCGAACACGCGCTGACGCACGTGCTACCTCCAGAAGGTTTCGATAGCGACTGCCATGAGTTTGTCCGGTCCGAGCGTACAAACGCGCAGATTTGGTAAGGAGCAGACCAAGTTCGACGGGCAAACCATCGGACCATCGAACACGAAATAATAATAATAATGTTCGGCAGACAACTCTCCAGACGAACGGATATGGTACGGAGCGTATCGAATCCGCTGTACGGCCCGTACCAAATTCGATCGTCTGTTAATGCTTTAATTTACAATATTAAATAACAATTTCAAAGTAGGACCCCACCTGCCGTTGAAGTTCCACTCGTAGGCATACCCCACGACTTGCAGCAACAAGGCGATGCCGCCCAACGCCACAAGCTCGTCCAAGGCGGCCCAGCGCGACCACGCCACGCTTTGTAGCAGCTCTATCTGCTCTTGTATCTCTTCTGCTGACGATTTCGAGGCCTGGAGGAGATGAGGAGATTCTTTAGAATACCATACAAATTGATTCGACGACCGGCTGGTGTAGCGGTAACATACATTGCCTTTTATGCCAGAGGTCCTGGGTTCGAATCCCGGTGGCGGCGGATATTTGTGTGATGAACACAGATATTAGTCGTCAAGTCATGGATTTTTATATGTTTATTTAAGTTTATTCTAATAAAAAATATGTATTTATTCAATATGTATGTTTATATATTTCTTAAGTATTTCAGTTATCTAGTATCCATAACACAAGTTCTTTAAGAAACTTAATTGGGGCTAGATAATGTTGTGCGATTGTCAGTGGTATTTATTATTATTATAAAGATCATAATTATGTAATAAAAGTCAGTAATTAGGTACTGCGGAACATAAATAAATAAAGAGTTTTACTAGTCGACGACCGTTCGTGAAGCCGTCTATTCCTACCTACCTATTCTGTGTTGATTGCGCCGAATGTAGTAACCATGCGTTGCGTAATGAATTCTTTAACTTTCGGTTAAGTTTACTCAGTAAATATTTTTTTTTCTCCATGTATGATCTCAAACTATCACGTCCTCGAATTTCGAAAGTAACCCCCACCAGTCACCAACTCTGTATAATAAATCCACTGCAAGGCTATGAGTCTCTTCTCTGGATGACGAGGAGCAGGGCTGCCAACCATACTGTTTTTAACAGTATTATACTGTTTTTCACTACATTGTACTGTTTACTATTAAACAAAAATAAAGTACAAAATACTGTTTTCAGCATAGGACTTTAATCAACGATTTGTGCAAGAAGCTCTAAGAATATATGTTTAAAACATAATATAAATTGAATACTGTTTATTTTTCCAAAATACTGTTTGATATTCTTTTCAGATTCAAATATACTGTATTTCTAGAAAAAAAAGTTGGCAACACTAACATGGAGGTATAAGCCATAATCCACCAAGCTGGCCCAGTGCTGGTTGGTGGATGTTAGGATTTCCAGGGACCGGAATGGCTTCTGACAAACCCTAACGATTAATATCAAGTATACCAACTAAGAAAGAAGTATCCCCTACAATATGAAACAAGAATTTTCAAAATCGATTCATAATTGTCTGAAATATCGTGTAACAAAGGCAAAAAAAACACATACAGACGAATTGAGAACCTCTTCTTTTTTTGGAAGTCGGTTGAAATTTTTTATATTTTTTTATATTGTAAGGATAATACGTTTGTCTTCCATGCCACCTGATGGAAAGTGCGCATGAAGACTATGGTGTTACACGTCATGCGTAAAGGTAGTGCAGTTATTCGGTTTTGCTTGAAATTGATAAACAGCCAATTGAAATTTGAATTAATCCTTGATAAAGGTCCGAAAATGACTTTTTTTATACAGTTTTGCTTGAAAAATAAAGCAAAAAAATAGGTACGGCCATGTTATGAAGTCTTTTTATTTAATTTTCACTAATTCAGTTCTCGTAAAATACCCTCGAAATAAATTTAAAAAATCTCGCTCATCTTTTATCCCAAAAAATAATTAACAAAAATCGTTTTTTTTTCTCTGATAAAGCTAAATAATAAAGCTTACCTTATAAGGCGGCGGTTCAGGTATTATGTCCCCTTGTTGCCTCGTCACTTGCGCCGCTCGTAACCTCAAATGTGCCTCTAGATACCTGCAAATATTTAAATAATAATTGGTCAGTCACTCGCCAAAAAAGTCTTCTATTTAAAACAAGCTTTTACAGGTTTAGTAAGCGCATAAACATTGTGAAGACGACCGGCTGGTGTAGCGGTTACATACATTGCCTTCTATGCCAGAGGTCCTGGGTTCGAATCCCGGCGGCGGCGGATATTTGTGTGATGAACACAGATATTAGTCGTCAAGTCATGGATGTTTATATGTTTATTTAAGTTTATTCTAATAAAAAATATGTATTTATTAAAAATGTAGTTAAATATCAGTTATCTAGTATCCATAACACAAGTTCTCTAAGAAACTTAATTTGGGCTAGATAATGTTGTGTGGGTGTCAGAAATATTTATTTATTTATTTATGTGCATTAGATTTTTTTGTTCGCTTGCTTCAATAAACGAACGTTTACAACCGTTAAACTACCTATTCAGCAATACCTTTTACGCTCAAGAGCTTTCATACTTAAAAGTGCTTTAACTACCGTTCCTGTGGGAATTTCAGAAATTCCTCCCACAACGCAACCAGAAACCCATTGAAGAACTTTTTTACAAAGTTTCAAATCCGTGTAATCACTATAAGAATTAGATTTTTTGATACGAACTAAAAAGTTCAATATTTAAAATTTTAGTTTCCTTTAGGAGTATATGTTCCCAATTCCAGTTCTCTATCTCTTAGCATACTAGTAATGTATGTACCATAGCGGCCATTGCCCCCTGATCACCTAAAAAAAATGTCGCAAAAACACTGCTGCGGCACCGAACTGTTTTACTATCTTTTCAATTTTTTGAGCGTAAACAAAAATGAACTTGTCAGGCGGAAGTGTCTTCGATAGTACGTTGTCTCTCAGTCACTCAGTCAGTAAAAAAAAAGAGACTGAGATTTGCTGAGACCTACCGAACCCAGGTAGGTCTCAGCAAAGACAATCGATGCAAGTGGGGTTTCTCTGAGAGCTCAGACGATAAGTGTGAATGCGGGCATTCCCCGCAAACAATGACGCACCTACTCACCTGCCCAGCATGTCCACATAGCTGCACACTCCAGGAATTGATGGAGGCTAGCGATGGTGCTGTAGAGGTGGCGAAATTTTGGAGGAATAAAATTTGAATTTGTATCGACTCGCAAGAAGAAGAAGAAGAAGTCAGTAACGTAACAGTTTTACTATAAGTAGTATTATACAGAAGTATTATAAGAAGTCGTCGTGGCGCCGTGGTTACTGTGTGTATCAAACGATATCACAGGTTAAGCAACGTTCGGCGCGGTCGGTACTTGGATGGGTGACCGCCGACCATTGATTTCTCACGACGACTTCCGTGCTTCGGAGGGCACGTTATGCAGTCGGTCCCGGGTGCTGTATACTTGTATACAGTAGTCGATAGGGTTTGTCAGAAGTCATTTTGGCGCCCTGAAAATTCTGGCATCCACCACCCAGCACTGGGCCAGCTTGGTGGATTATCGCCTATACCTCCTCGTCACCCAGGGGAGAGACTCATGCCCTGCATTGCGCTCATTAGAAAGAGTTTTGATGATGATGAGGATTATAATTTCTCTAATAAAAATGCCAATACATAAAACTAATTATTATTCCTACTCTTTTTCTGTCCATGCAGTCAGATTGTGGAATGCACTAGCTTACGGTATTCGTGAGTCAAAATCCCTAGCTGTTTTCAAGAAAAAGGTTCGAGAACACTTTTTTTCTCAACAATATTTTCGTATATGATTACTACTGTTCAATTTTCATATGGTTATATATTTACGCATATATGTATATATTTTATTGTTTTCATTTTTATTTCATATATGTTTTCATATGTATGTATAAGTATTATATATATATTATGTTGTTTATATGTATTTTTATTTTAATATCTGTTATTTTTAGTGTACATACTGGAATTGTATTTTTATCGAATTCTCCATTCGTCAGGTCTGCTGGTGGAAATTTCTATAGAAATAAGCTGTACCTTTGTACCTTTTTTTCTGTATTAAGTTAATATATGTTAATAATTACAAGTATGTACATAAATTAAGAAATAAATAAAACATACTCTTAAAGATACTCTACAAAAATCCTACCTCCTCAAAGCGACACAAACATGTCTGACGATCTGCCTGGCCGCGCAGGTCTCGTCTTCCGACACCCTGGACTCCTCCTCATCAGACCCTAGGATGGGCAGCGTCGATATCACGTTGTATAGCTTGCGGAGGCCGTCCTGAAATATCGAAGACGAAGCTTTAGAAAACCTGTTTTTTTTTGGGAAACTGTCCTAAACTTGTACCTACACATGTACCTACTTTTCAATACAATCTTATTTGTATTATAAATGTGAAAGTTTGGATGTATGGATGTTTGTTCGTAAATCACGGGAGAACAGCTCATCGGATTTGGATGAAATTTGGCAAAGTGATAGTGTACATTTCTGGAAATTCCCAAATTCCCGCGGGATTCGAAATTACGCGGGTAAAACCGTGCGCAACAGCTAGTTTTTCAATGAAATACAGAAACTTTTATTGAATTTCGAGGAAGCATTTTACGTATAATTATGTTTTTACGCGTATTTCTCGCATTTTTAATAATTCGTGCTAAAACTAGACCTTTTTGCTAGACCATTTATCTTTGACCATGAGTACATTTTACTACAGGGTAGTCCTTATTGATGTTCTACGCGGAATAACTTATGTTGCGTTGCGGTTTGCAAATATAAAAAAAAATATGAAACAAATAAACTGGCTTAAAATTACTTTGATTAAAACACGTATTATACTTGTACACTTTGAATTTTTCTTGTCCTAAAAGTTTTCTTGTTCTAAAGTTACATGTAATTTAGCGGAAAGTTTCAATGTTGCTGAAAAAACAAACGTATCTTTCGCCATTTTCATCTCTACTTACCGCCCCTGGATGTCATGGAGCGTGTCGTAAGGCGACTAATCCGAGTGACATTCGCTTGGTGGTAGGATCCCGTCAGGGTCCGAGGGGCTATCGACCACCCTTCATATAAAATCTGCCGCCAAATATTATCGCTCAGGCGGTGATGTGTTCTGGCAATACTTTATGAAGAGCCAGTTCTATTCTATACCCTTGCAAAAATTCAATGCAGTAAAATGTCGTTTCTAGTGTGCCCACTTTAGGGAAGAAAAAAAATAGTGATGCGGTTTAAGTGAATGAATGTTTTTTTTTTTTAATGTAATATCGTAATGGTATAGGAAAAGAATATTTTGAATCACAAAAAATTACATACATACATACATAACTTCACGCATGTATCCCTTATGGGGTAGGCAGAACAGCAGAGGCCATCAAACCATCTGATGTCACATTTGACAAATTTCGAGGTATTATAATGATGGAGAGAGACTATTGCAGTGACAGGGAGTCAGCCAATCGCCCGCAAAAACGCCAATAAAACCTCCGTCCCTTAACTGACTTTTACAGTATGCCCGGGAAGAGAAGCAGCTGGCACATTCTATGTTTTTCATTCCATACTTTCATTTTCATTTCTAAAGTGGAGATTGCAAAAAAAAACTAATTTCACTACTTATATGACCGTTTTAAAGCACAAAGTACACACTACACACCTTAAATACACGTATTTATATATTTGTTTCAAATTTTATTACAAACGATTGTAAAGGACCATTCGATTTAAATCTTATTTTTCTTTTTGACATTTCAACCTGTCAGTTTGCTGCATTGAATTATTTGCCAAGGTACAGGCCGTGTTCTTTGATCTTCGACCTCATTTTCATTTACCGGTGAGACTGAGCTCAAACACGTGCTTAGTGTATAGGGTCGCCATATTATATGAAATTTGGCATAGTGATAATATTTTAATAGCAGATTAAGACTGATGAGTGGGTCATAATTACGAAGAATAAAATATTTTTTTTTTATATTTTTCATAAATAAAAGTTTCAAAATTCTTCTAAGTGATCAAAATTTAAGTTTCATCTGTAGTTTATGACTACACAACAAGTAATAAAAACGTGTCTATCTAATTGTGTATAGTCATAAAATCTAGATTAATATTAAATTTTACTCACAGAATAATTTTGAAATTTTAATTTATGAAAAATATTGTTTTTTTTTTCGAAATTCAGACTCATTCAACATCATACCTAATCTGCTATTAAAATATAATTGACTATTCTATGCGGACCCTGTATAATATAAAAAAAAAAACATCAAAAGCTACGCCACAAAACAAAATGTCATCTAAGTTAGTTTGTTATATGGTTTGCGTGATTATAGATTTTCCTTTTTTTTAAAGCTCTTTTAGATTTCCCATGGAATTTCTCTCCTCATATGAACTTTAATATATTCTACCAAAGATGTATAATTGGAAAAATAAGAGTGTAACAAATACAATATAAAAAAAAAAGAAATTTACAGACGAATTGAGAACATCATTTTTGAAATCGGTCCAAAAAAACCTTAGTTTTAAAGTTGACGAAACATACCAAATATTTCAAGAAAAAAAACTTTTACTCAGTTTCATCGCATACAATAACTTAACTTATTAACTTGTCTTTTTGTGTCTTATAGTACCCATAATCATGAATGACCAGCCAACGATACGTCAAATCAATATGTAAAATAACCGCTCGGGGATCGAACCCGTGTCCATTGGCGACGCAGCTCTCTAGTCATTTATGTTTGTAAAGCTGATGAGATTGTTTTTTTAATATACATTTTTTAAACCATTTTATGCAAAAAAAAATATATAATTTTGTATTATACCCTGGCAAATAATTCAATGCAGTGAGCTGACAGTTCGAAATGTCAAATAGAGAAATAATGATAGCAGTTAAAATCTTTGTCATTCGTTTTGCATACAATTTTAAAGAAATTTATAAATAATTGAATTTGAGGTGTGTACTATATGTTTAAAGTAACTTTAATGAAAATAATACATACAAACATACATTATTTCACGCCTGTATCCCTTATGGGGTAGGCAGAACACCAGAGGTTATAAGACCATCTGATGTCACGTTTGACAAATGAGGTATTACAAGAGGGGGTCAACCTATCGCCCACAAAAATGCCAATAAAATCTCTGTCCCTTAACTGACTTTTACAATATGCCCAGGAAGAGAAGCAGCTGGTACATTCTATGTTTTTCTTTCGCTCCCAGTCCAGCATGGAAGAAAATAGTTATCAAACATAAAGTACAGTTACAGTAGAAATAAAATCAACATTATGCGATATTATTATTTAAAAAATAATTACATTAATGTACTTAATGTACTTAAACACATTACTATTTTTTTTCTTCTCTAAAGTGGGTAAACTGGAACTGTTATTGTACTGCATTGAATTATTGTCAGGGTATAGATAGCCTTTCTCTTTGGGAAGGCTATAAATGATTAATAACCTAAATAAACAAATACATTATACATACCTGATTATCGAACTCCTCCAAAATGACTCTGAATTGGAAAGAAAGTCCGAAAAACATAGTGGCGTGGCACCGACCCGAATCGTGAGAGCATTCCAGCAGCCATAGAGCATACCTGAAGACGGAATAAAAACAACAATCTATACTAATATATAAAGCTGAAGTTAGTTTGTTTGAACGCGCTAATCTCAGAAACTACAAGTGGGATTTGAAAAATTCTTTTTGCATTTGATAGCCCAACTCTTGAGGAAGGTTATAGGCCATATTTTATCCAGAAATTCCCACGGGATCAAAAGTTACGCAGGTAAAACCGCGCGGTGGCTAGTTAATAATAATCTGAGTCTTACACATAAAAATATTGAATAAAATCAATCCCGGCTGGAACTCGAACCCAGGTCTCCTGTATTCCGGGACTCTATTAACCCTTCGATAGATTTAAGAATAAGTATAAAGTTTTTTTTTAAAGGTATCCGGATGCAAGAAGATTGTTAATTGTTATTGTGTATTTTTAAAGGATGATTGCTGTTGAGTTTCTTGCCACTTCTTCTCAACAGATTGACTTTCCGAAGTGGTGGTAGATTCAGTTCAATTTGTAAATTGTGACTTATTTCAAATGTATTTAAATGCTTACGAAATAAAGATTCTTTTGACTTTGACTTTGAGCTCAAAACATTTTTTTTATTTCGTTTAATAAAATAAAAAATAGATAAATAAAAAAAAACCCCAGACAATCACACCAACTACATGGCCCCAAAGTAAGCATAGCTTGTGTTATGGGATACCATGTAGCGAACTAGAATATAAATACATAAATAGATAAACACCCAGACACGGAACATTTTTTTTTTCTGGTTCCGTGCGGGCATCGAACCCGCAACCACGTGCGTCTGAGGCAGATAGGTTTACCCCAACGCCAAAGTGGTCGGAATTCAAAATTGCCCGGGTAAAACATTGCGAAACAGCTACTCTTGAATATTTTTTGGATCTTTATTATAAAAGCGTGTACATTGACCCATGAATAAGTTGGTGCCTTTATAAAGTTAAGTTTAAATTAATTTTTTAGTATTAACATCATGCAAATCACTTATTTAAGTGTGTGACTTTTATGTTAAACTTGTTATATACATATATACATAGCTTCACGCCTGTATCCCTAATGGGGTAGGCAGAACACCAGAGGCTATAAAACCATCTGATGTCACATTTGACCAAATTTGGAGGTAGTATAATGACGGAGGGAGACTATTGCAGTGACAGGGAGTCAGCCTGTCGCCCGCGAAAACGCCAATAAAGCCTCTGTCCCTTAATTGACTTTTACAGTATGCCCGGGAAGAGAAGCAGCTGGCACATTCTATGTTTTTCTTTCACTCCCAGTCCAGCATGGAAGGAACTTGACTTGTAATATAAACTAAATAATTGTGGAATGTATAATGAATCATTATTTGTTGACTTTATGCATATTCTATTACTAACATGTACTAATTCAATTTCATATATATTTAGTATTAACTTCAAATCGGACATATTCTTATTATAATCATTGCACAATTGTACAAATTTAACCAAATAATGCTTTATTTAAAGTTATAACTTAACCTCCTTAAGCTGTAGCAGAATATCAGCGTATTGCTTTTAAGCAAATATGGACGCTGAGCTATGGCTTTTTGCGCTGCTATAACACACACTGATTTAGATTAAGTATTTTTAAGAATTGTTATAATATTAAGTTTATAAGTGTGTGATTTTAGTAACAATAACCGTTTATCTATCTATCTATTTATTTAATTTTTAAGTAATTTCACTCACTTGACCAAATCCGCTAAGGTGCTTCGCGGCAACAGACACACTCTTTCCATCGCGTCTTCACAGTACGCTAGGTAGTACAGGCATATTGAAACGCCGGTCGCCGCCACCGATGGACGTGGTACTTCCAGAAATTTCTGGAAATATAAAATAAATAAATAAATATTTCTGACACTCACACAACATTATCTAGCCCAAATTAAGTTTCTTAAAGAACTTGCGTTATAGATACTAGATAACTGATATACTTAAGGAATACCTATGTAAAGAAACATATTGAATAAATACATATTTTTTATTACAATAAACTTAAAAAAACATATAAACATCCATGACTTGACGACTAATATCTGTGTTCATCACACAAATATCCGCCGCCGCCGGGATACGAACACAGGACCTCTGGCATAGAAGGCAATGTATGTTACCACTACACCCCGGTCGTCAAAATATGGAGAAGGAAAACACGTTAGTACGTTATGACTCAAATAGTACATAATAACATGTGAATTCACTTTTTTAGCATCATTTTCATTCAATTGAGGGTTTCCCTTTGAATATTATAAACTAGCTTTTGCATGCGACTTTGTACGCGCATAATAGTATATTTCATTACGAGTGCGGAAAGCCTGTCATTGCAAAGAGTTCCGACAAATGTCTACACGAGCCGAGGCGCAGCCGAAGGCGAGGGTTGACAGTCGGAACAAGTTGCAATGACGGTTCCGCACGTGTACTGAACGACTACTTTTAATACAGTTGCGAAAAAATTAAGCAATTTTATAAAATATACAAAATGGCGCCAGCCGTGAAAGATTATAAACAGATATTTTTTTGGTTTGTTTACCCATTCTGGGTAGGCAAGGGGAACTATGCCCATACAGCCAAGTCTTTAGTAGAGTTTTTGTATTGACATGAAATGAAAATGAATTTAATGAGATAAAATGAAATGAAACCTAACCTAACTCATTGCATCAAATCATTATATCTGATATTGAAACAAATTATAGCTTCTTTTCAGAAATATTTGCATGAATCGTAAAAACTTCTGATTTTTTTTTAGTAAAAACTTCGTGGTTGATTTTTTCTTTTTAATAGACATTATTTTGACATTTGGGAAAGAGAACGCACGAGTGCGGAAAAGGTAAAGAAAAAGCACGAGTGTGTAATAGCCCACATCCCGAACGCTAAACGTCCCTGCAATACGCCACTTTTTGAGCAACTGTATTAAAATAGTAGATTACTGCATCGAGCACAACGTAATTTATTATTGCACCGAGTGCCTCGCTAACGCTCGGGCTCTAATCTAACAGGCACGAGGGCAATATAAATTACTTAAGGCGACGTGCATAATCTGCTTTTTTTTCAACTATGCTTTAATTTCATCACAATCACACTAAAAACTCAGTACAAAGCGAGTCTTTAATGCTCTAGAGCAATAATGAAATTTCATACATTTTTATTGCTCTAGAGCATTAAAGACTCGCTTTGTACTGAGTTGTTAGTGTGATTGTGATTAAATTAAACCATAGTTGGAAGAAAATATTGTTTATTTTATAATAACTTAAAAGTGCTATAACCACCATACCTGTGGGAATTGCAGTGATTCATTCCATAAAACAACTAGACGCCAATTAAAGAACCTTTTTACCAAGTTTCACATTGGTGCTCTGAAGAGATAAGATTTTTTTTATACAAACTAAAAAGTCCTATATTTTCCGTTCCCGTGGGAAAGTCGGGAACGGCTATTCGTTGGAATTTCAGAAATTTCCACAGGAACGGTAATAATAGCACTTTTTTGTTAGTATGAGTATGCGCGTACGAAGTCGCGGGCAAAAGCTAGTACGTTATATTTTAATGATGAAATCCCATTCTCTCTCCTGGATAACGATGAGCTTGCGGCCTAGACTTGGTTGATTTGCATATCATTTTTTACGTGATAAATATAGTTTGATATAGAGTCTTTCAATCAGTCGATCAATCAATTAGTCAGTCAGTCAACATACATTTATACATTATGAAGATCGCGTGAAAAATCGCGCTGATGTCCCTGAGCTTCTGGCTATGGTTAGTATTTGCGCTCATACTAAACTATACAGAAATCCGACATTTTTACATATTCCCTTCGCAAATACTAACTATAGACAGAACTGCTTCATCGTACGAGCGTCTTATTCAGTTAGTAAGTTAAACCAGGAGCTAGATAAATTTGATTTATTCTACGACAGCATACTAAGCATCAGAGCCGCTGTAACAATGCAATTCTTTTTAAGCGCAGAGCGTCGTGAGTAAGCCCATGTCGTACTCTTTTTTGTTGATTTTTGTTTATCCATATGTTTTATTTATAAAATAGTGTTTTAGTGTATAAAAAAAAATATTAGTGTATAAAAATTTAATTTACAAGTGAAAGCTTAAGCGTTGTCTTCTGTTTGATAAATTTCTTTAATTCTATACTTTTATTGTATGTGAAAACTTCTTCGTAGCCTTCCTTCTTTATACGGGTCCGCTAATAATAGTCAATTATTTTTAAATAGCAGATTAAAAATGATAAGTGGGTGTGAATTTTGAAAAAAAAAAAATTTTTTTTGTATATTTTTCATAAATTAAAATTTCAAAATTCTTCACAGTGAGTAAAATGTAGGTAAGTTAAATCTTCATTTTATGCCTACATACAATATGATGGAAACGTTTTTATTACATGCTGTGTAGTCTTGAGCTACAGATTAAACTTAAATTCTGATCACTTAGAAGAATTTTGAAAATTTTAATTTATGAAATATGTTAAAAAAAAAAACTTTTTTATTTTCGAAATTAAGTCCCACCCATCATTCTTAATTTGCAATTAAAATATTATTGACTATTATGTGGCGACCCTATATACTATCATTATTGAATTGTAACTAGCTGTAAGTTTTCCTTTTAAAAAATAAAATACCTGCAACCCGCCCATATTGATGAAGTCGATCGAGAACTTCTTGTGGCAGAGCAAAGCTGCCAAATACTTGAGCGCCTCGAACGCAAGCCTCGAATCGCGGGACTCTCTTACATTCAGATAACCCAGGATCAGGCCGAGTGCGTTTTGTTCGAACACGTGCGATAGGAACTGAAAGTGGAAAACACACATAATAATATTATTGTTATTCCTTGGACTCATTTCAGGCAAAAGTCCAAAATTCGGCCAATCTTCAAAACTATACGACTATATTACTCACTTCGGGATAAAAAGTAGCCTATACGGATTCGGAAGAATCCCTCTAAGTAATGGTAAAAGAAATTTTGAAATCGGTCCAGTAGTTTTTGAGCCTATTCAATACAAACATACAAAAATACAAAAGTTTCCTCTTTAAAATATTAGTATAGATAAGTAGAAAGTTTTTTGACTGGATTAAAAAAAGATCCCATCTTAATGTTCCGCTTCTCTGGCGGGTCAAGAACGAGTCTCTCTATTTTTCAACCGACCTCCAAAAAAGGAGGAGGTCACCGTAGAAAGTTTTTTAACTGGATTCAAAAAAGATCCCATCTTAATAAATAAATAAATAAAATTCCCAGACGATCACACCAACTACATGGCCGTAAAGTAAGCATAGCTTGTCTTATGGGATACCATGTAGCGAACTAGGAGGGAACCTAGAATATAAATACATAAATAGATAACACCCAGACACGGAACATTTTTTTTTTCTTGTTCCGTGCGGGAATTGAACCCGCAACCACTGGCGTCTGAGGCAGTCAGTTTTACCCCATCGCCAAAGTGGTCGTCGTAATGTTCCGCTTCTATGGCGGATCAAATACAAGTCTCCCTATTTTTCAACCGACTTCCAAAAAAGGAGGAGGTTCTCAATTCGTCTGTATGCTTTTTTTTGTGTTTTTGTTACACGATATTTCGGAACAATTTATGAATCGATTTTGAAAACTATTTTTTCATATGATAGAGGATACTTTATAGTTAGTCCCATATAAATTTCATCGAAATCGATTGAGTACTTCATTGAACATTTCGAAATTTTGAAAAAATATGTATGATTTCGAAGAATGTTTACGTGGATGACATTATAACTCAGTCAGTTTTGACGTGAAGTAGGTTTTTTTAATTCTCTGCATTCATTGATTATTATTATTTATTGAAGAATAAGCCTGCAGACCTCATTCTCGCCTGATAGTAAGTCAAGATGAGGTGGAAGATGAAATATTGCCGGAACACATAATTGAATAAGTTTATACATTTATTTAGTTCAAATATCATACAAATAATTTGCGAATGCGTGATATTCTATAAATCACATATCGCCTATTTTCTTGGAAGAACGTCATGTAAGGAGGGCCCATGCCAAATTTGAGAACTTACAGCTCGTAGCTAGATATTGTGAAACGCTATTTTTTTCTACCAGTTTTGTAGGTACCTGTTTCAGTTACTCATACCAGGTTGAATATTGAAACCCGCCATTAAAGAACTTGTGTTATGGATACTATTACGGTCTGGAATAATACACAGGATACTAAGTTATAAATAAGTGATAAATAGTTATCACGATAATCCCGCGAGATTAGAAGTTGCGCGGGTAAAATTGCGTTATTTTTAGGTGCATTTAACTATTTTGTACAAACATACATAACTTCACGCCTCTATCCCTTATGGGGAGGCAGAACACTAGAGGTTATAAAACCATCTGATGTCACGTTTGACAAATTTGGAGGTATTATAATGATAGAGAGAGACTATTGCAGTGACAGTGCCTGTCGTCCACAAAAAAGCCTCCAATAAAACCTGTATCCTAGCTAGCTGGCAAATTCTATGTTTTTCTTTTGCTCTCTACTATAGACTCAAAGATTATTTAGATGACAAAAGAGTGTGGGATTGATGTATCCACAGGCTATTTCCAAATATTAAACATTAATCACTATGTAAGCAGCTTTGCTGCGACATGATATTGGCAAGCACGAATAGCTGTCTTCTGTTTGTTTGTTCATGTCATAGCAGAGCTGTATTTCTGCCAAATTGTACCTATAATAAGCACTTTTTACAAAATAGTGTCGAGAGTTTTTTTCCGCCGGCCTTTTTCCTCTCAGTCTACCTAGGGTTCTACTTTCATTTCGTTTTTTACCCGAAGAAGTAGTAGTAGACAACACCAAGACATTGGTGGGTAATGGGCGATCATTATCTTCATGAGCCGAGAGATGCACACTTCTCGACGGAGGCCTCCCCCAGGTCATGTCGTCCGGACCCGCGCCGCCCTCATCCAGCGTTTGACGTTCGTAAAGTGTATAAAATCACCTACTACGAATAACCGCTCGCTTGCCCCGACGGCACTTGAAACAGACCCTAAATTGTCTCGACGTTTTTTATGATGGCCGCCGCGTGACGTCATGCGGCTCGGGTTTCACAAACCATTAATAGAAGTGTTATGTTTTTTATGTTAAGTATGAATTTAGCTTTATATTTAAGAGTTTTGTTTACTATAATTCAACTACAGAGTAGAATTATGATACGCTAAACACAGAGATAGCGCGTTTTTGAGACTTGTGTTTGAACGCTCATATCTCAAAAGATAAATCCATTACATACGGATTTTAATTTCAAATAACAATATTTAAATTATATAGATTAGGATAAGAATAAAACCAAAGGCATTAATATATGGAAATTAAAAGTTATAAACATAACCGTATCGGCGGTTTCACGATTTCACACCATCGACAACTTCAACTAATTTTATCTTTTAATTTTTTCACGGCTTGGATAAAGGTTTCGCTGCTCTTTGGTAGATTAGTTCGCAGAGAAGCAATACAGATTAAATAAATAAGGCCTTAAACAAACGGGAACAACAAATATCACTAAAATAGACGACTGGGGAGCAGAAAGCCCCTTGTAGACTGGTAGTCTACATGGGCAATGCAGGGTACCCAATTTAAGTAGACCGGTAGTCTACGGGGCGAGCGAGCGGATATGAAGTTTTCATTTTCATTTTCCAGTCCAGCATGGAAGCAACTATTTTGTTATTTTCTCATATTGAGAATAATAATATTACTTATATTTACCTCTTGATATTCTCCCATGGGCGTCAGGTACCGGAGTATTAACATTTGTTTGGTCGCGTCCGTTGGCGGATGAATTTGAATATTACCTGAAACACGAAAAAAAATATTGTTTTAACCACGATTAAGTACTTTAAATGCTATGTAAATAAAAATATATTTGATGTGGTGTCCCACGGCCTGGAAGTAGATTAAGAAATAAGAAAACCTTTGAGCTAGCTTCAGTGAATACTACCGCTGGCAGTCATGCTCCTATATATAATAATAATATCTTTATTTAAAATAAACAGTTTCACATTTGTACACAAGAAATACACACAATTTACATATAGGATATGAAAATAATAATAATAATTTAGAAATAAGTTTTAGTATACAAATTGTGCACTAAATTGCCAGGGGTTCTCAAACTGGGCTTAAGGTGCCTGTGACTTGAGAAACCAATAGTAGGTAATATTTACATGAGATTATGTTAACAACTAGTGTTTACAGGTGAGTATATTAACAAGTAGGTAATGCTTACAGGTGATTTTATATTAACAACTGTATGAGGATGTATACAAAAATAATTACTAAATAGAAGTTATATCTAGGTATGTATTTATGTAGGTATTTAGAGTAAGGAGGAAACATAATTAATAGTTAGGGAAGTTAGTTTGAGTTTATGTTGGTGTTGGTTTTTATAAGAGTTTTAATACTTTCGATTTCATGCTGACCGGAATAAATAAAGGACTCTGTGTGATCGTAGTCAAGATTTCGGAGAGGATGTCAGTCTCGCAAATAACATGAGAAATGAGTTGGATGTATTTTCAAGTTCTTCGGCCTCAATCAAAGTTAAAATAAATAAATTTAGTATTTCTAGTTGAAACTTACTTGATTTTTGATTTTGTTTGATGTAATAATGTATGTAAGTAGGTACTACTTTATTTGTGTATTCCAATTAAGAATTGATGTTTATTTATACTGTATAGAATTAAGTTTAAATTGTTACCAGTTTTGTGAATTAAATTTAAAAAAAAATTTGATCAGAGGTCGCTAACAAAGAAAGCTATTCGTCCGTAAACTACAGTAGGTACAGAAAATCAACGACTCGGATTCCTCGTTCTTAGTTCAAAACAGCTCCTAGATTAGAAACTTAAATTTACCTTTATGTCAATTAGATAAAAAATCAGTAAGGTGAACTTAGCCTAACGGATACGTCATTTTCACTAGTCATTGCATTACCGCTTCTTGTCAACTGAAGGACTGTTTCTGTTCTGTTAGAATTATGACTTATGAACAGTAAATAAAAAACAAAAACTCTATAAAAAGCCCAGTCCCAAAACCTAATTGATTTACAAACATACCTATAACATAAGTCTCCATCTCCGCCCAGCTAGAATTGGAGGAGGTATCGTGCGGCAGGGCGAGGGGGGGCGGCGGCGGCGGGGGGGACATTAGCCCCCCTTCTAAGGGGGACGATATGCGGTGCGCTGGAAATAAGAACAGATTAAATCAAATTCTCTTGAAAGACTCTTTACTCTTTTTTTTCTTTATTTACTTATGATAAGTTTATGTAGATAAGCTATGTGATGTAAAATTAAAAAAAAAAAATTCAAAAAGTTTTATTCATCTTAGGAATGTCACATAACACTTGATGAAGTCAGTCATCACATACTTCGGCTTTAAGTAGTTGTTGATAGTTGTTAAATAAGATATTACAGTAGACCAAGAGACAAAAAAAGCCGACGGAAAAAAGCTCTTGGCACTCTTTTTCAGTCAGAATTATCAAATTAATACAAATAGGTACAGTGCAAATTGACCGTGACATGAAAAAAAAAACAAACACAAGACAGCTAATTGTGAGAGCCAATGTCATGCCACAACCAAATTGCTTACAAGGTGCACTGAGCTATGGATGCACAATACCAACATGACAAACTGGGACCAGAGTATTTGAACAAGAATGGAATAAAATAGTCATTGTATCATCAGCAAAACAACCTGGCACCTACTTTTCAACCGGATTTATCGCGAATAATTTATTTTTTATGTGTCGCTCGTGACATGGAAACGAAGACACCGAATCCTATTTATAATATACAAGGTGTTCTGCTGGATTTCCCATAACTTTAGGGTATTAATAGGACCATGTAATTAAATCAAATAACATTTGAATAATTTTTCAATTTTCATTGTTTTTTCGTTTTTATTTTTCATACCAAATAATTCAATAAGTCAAAACATCTTATGTAAAACACCTTTATACGAAGTATGACGAGGAATTTTCTATCCCTTTTTTATCGCTATACACAGGTACAGTTCGCAACGTTTTGCGTTGTACATTGTATGCAACGTTCCTCAATGTTTAAAACATTTTTGTTGTTTATTGTATGGCTTGTCTATTGAATGAATGTTAAGGAGATTTTACAAGGGTGACAATTTATGAACTCTTTATATTAAGATTGATGATATCTTGGAAAGTATGCACTTTTGAACCACATATTCTTTGGCATATAGTATATTTTTTAAGCAAGGAACAAAACCTCAAAGTTATGGGATATCAAAAAGAACATCTTGTATATTAACACGAAAGTTATTATGGATGTTATAGTTGAATGGTTTTCAAATGATTCCTATGACACTGACAGTAATTTCCACAACATAACCTTGTAGTGCCGTCACCGTTACATTAGAATCGAATTGGAATATAGCTACGTAAAATAAATAAATGCCATTTCTAGAAGCCTCCAATACGATTCTAATGTAACGGTGACGGCACTACAAGGTTGTGTTGTGGAAGTTACTGTGAGTGTCATAGGGATCAAGGTTCGCCGCGCCGACTATAGTTACTATTTGACATATAAACTACCAAATGGGTTTTTAAGAAACTTAACTACAACTTATACTCAGAATAACATATATTCTACAATTTATGAAAATATTATGTGATTTAAAAAAATTAAGGTTCGATCGATTTACTAAAAACACACTGTGCCTTTATAATGTAATAGATAAATTAGAAGGTATTTTAATTTAATAATAGAGAAAACCTAAGACATAAATGTACTTACAGTTATATCTCTTGACTGGCGTTTCGGGGTCCTTAACGTGTATTGGTTCCTCAACTATCATTAGATTGTCACCCCCTCCGCCGTCGTCTTTCTCTTTATCTGTAAAATTAAATAAATTATTTAGTTAGATAGGTAAATAATTAAACAAACGAGTGCATCCCACCTGGCCCGGCGTCGGGCCACATGGGAGAAAAAAGTTTTAACTGGCCCAGTGATACGTATTATCAATAAAATCTGATCTTTGTTTACTAAGCAGTTTGATTTATAAGCTCAATCCCTTTCAAGATGAATGTAGTTAGTACATTCAAAGGAGGGCCACGCTTCGAGAAGATTTTATTCAGGAGGCAATGATGATGCAAGTGACCGGTCAAATAACCGTCGTCAATCACTGCGATAAAGAATTCTGTAATTATTGTTTTTTTTTAAATAATTATAAATGTTCGAAGCTGTGACTTTAAAAAAATGTTTTATCATTAATTTGTGTATAGGCAGGCACTAAGCAGTTTGATTTATAAGCTCAATGCCTTTCATAGATGCATGTAGTAAGTATATCACAAATTACGAGTCGCATCCTCTGTTTTCTCCTTAGCGGGGACGATAGCTTTTGATTTGTGTCAACTGGCCCGTTAAACGTATCACCGGGCCAGTTAAAGCTTTTTTCTCCCATGTGAAAACGTTAAAATAGGGTTTGACAGGTTCTATTACGTTTACCTGTTTATTAAGTTATAGACAATTTAAAACTTTTGCTCTTTCTTGACAAGAAAATAATAATATGTTTATTAGTATTTCGAAACTTTACTAGCTTTTGCCTGTGACTTCGCTTAATTAAAATACAAAGTGATTTTGACGACCGGCTGGTGTAGCGATAACATACATTGCCTTCTATGCCAGAGGTCCTGGGTTCGAATCTAGGCGGCGGCGGATATTTGTGTGATGAACACAGATATTAGTCGTCAAGTCATGGATGTTTATATGTTTATTGTAATAGAAAATATGTATTTATTCAATATGTATGTTTATATATTTCTTAAGTATATCAGTTATCTAGTATCCATAACACAAGTTTTTTAAGAAACTTAATTTGGGCTTAATATGTTGTTTTCGGTTTTTTTCTATTTTTTCAATTTTATTTGTTACTTTTTTTCTAATGTGTGTAATTTCCTGTATTTTTTTTTCTCTATGTCTCTTTGTTTTCGTTTTGTAACTCTTATTGTACCTATTGTCTGATGCAAATAAATGTTCTATCTATCTATCTATCAATCTATCTAGATAATATTGTGTGAGTGTCAGAAATATTTATTTTATTTATTATTATTTATTTATTCCTCAAATAAATTTACTTCAAATATACTAAAATAGAGCTGCAAATAGTACTGTTTATGCATTGTAATATCCACTTCAACGCAAGCGCAGCAGCGGGCAAGGCTAGTTTGTTATTGTTATAAGATAGTAAAAATGCTTATTTTCTCATTCATTATTGTTGTTTTTTTCCCGAATTGTAACTTATAGTCTCAATATTGTTTATTCTATATTATTTTATATTAATTTATTTGACTCAATTATACTGTGCTTATTGTAATTTAACTGAGCAATTTACGACTACTGTGGTACTTATTCAATTCGATATTAATCAATGTAAATTACATATAATCATTTAATACTATTATGCGTCGGTATAGTTACATGCGCCTCTGCGCAGACCTCACTGGCGGTAACTGAAAATCGGTGGTTTGCTTAAATGCAAACGTCTCACTGAGTTATCGCCATTTTGCATCAGCATGCATTTCTACTTAACCAATTTAATTTACCAATTTTTTAAACCAATTTTATTCGCTGAAAAATATTTACTTTATTTTCTTTATTTTGTGTTTTCTTGTTTTTTTTTTGATTTTGTTTATCAATATGTATGTGTATTTGTGCTTGATTATATGTATGTGTGTTTGATGTGAATAAAATAAATATCTATCTATCTAAAATTGCAGACGCTGGAGCATCGTCGTAAGGTTGCTTGTTTGACAGTATTTTATCGGCTACATTTTGGTGAGTGTGCGAGTGCTCTTTTTGACCAAATTGAACCCACCCCTTTTTACCACCGGACTACCAGACGCAGACAGAACTTCCATCCCTATATAATGGATTTACCTAGAAGTCGAACAAAACGCTTCGATAGTTCCTTTTTGGTACGGATTGTTCAGGTGTGGAACAATCTGCCTGCGTCTGTTTTTCCTGACCACTACAGTCCTGGAACTTTTAAGTGTCGAGTGAATAGGTTTCTCGTGGATAGACGTGTAACACCATAGTCTTCATGCGCACTTTCCATCAGGTGGCATGGAAGACAAACGTCCTATCCTTAAAATATAAAAAAAAAAAAAAAACTATCTATCTTATTTTCTATTTACCTTTTTTCTCTATACTGGAAGGTCCGTTGTTATTCCTTCTTTTGTCGAACCTTGCAAAATGCCTCGTTTGGTTCGGCGGCGTCACGGCGTTTTGGATTACTTGCTGTTGTTGATAAACAAATTAAATTAATTAATATTATACATATAGGGTCACCGTATAATAGTCAACAATATTTTAATAGCAGATTAAGACTGATCAGTGGGTCAAAATTACGAAATATAAAATATTTCTTTAATTTTTTTTTATAAATTAAAGTTTCAAAATTCTTCCAAGTGATTAAAATTTAAATTTGATCTGTAGTTTATGACTACACAACAAGTAATAAAAACGTGTCCGTCATAAAATCTAGATTAATCTTAAATTTTACTCACAGAGAACAATTTTGTAATTATAATTTCTGAAAAATATTGAAAAAAAAAATTTTGACCCACTCATCATACCCAATCTGCTATTAAAATATAATTGACTATTATATGCGGACCCTGTATATACATAACTTAACGCCTGTATCCGTCACGGGTAGGCAGAACACCAGACGTTATAAAACTATCTGATGTCAAGTTTGACGGATTTGGAAGCATTATAATGATGGAGAGAGACTGTTGCAGTGACAGAGGGTCAGCCTATCGCCCACAAAAAAAATCTCCAATAAAACCTGTGTCCCTTATTAATAGTATACACTTAAATAAATAAATAAGTATTTTATTTATTTATAGTTCTACAACCCAGTGGTAACCAAGGTTTTAACAAAAAACATATGGCATTAGTATACAGCTCTAGCGCCACCATAGGTAAAGACAGTGCGCTAAACAGTTTTGCGAAGTTATAAAAATTAAAATCCAAAATTTCAAGAATCTAAAGAATATTTTTCAACCGACTTCCAAAAAAGGAGGAGGTTCTCAATTCGTCTGTATGTTTTTTTTGGTGTCTTTGTTACACGATATTTCGGACAATTACGAATTAATTTTAAAAATTGGTGTTTCGTAAGATAGAGGATACTTCATAGTTGGTCCCATTTAAATTTCATCGGAATCGGTTGGGTACTTCATTGAAAATTTCAAACTTTTAAATTTCACTTACTTTATCATCTTGACCCTTGTTCCTAAGATCATGCAGCCTCTTTAACATTAGCGGTACTAACATTGCATTTAAATCTCTGAAACAGAATAAATTATATAAATTAAAAATTTCTTCCACACATTTCTAGGTATTACTTATTTATAATATTACATACAGGGTGACTGGTGGGTCACTTTCGAAATTCGAGGACGTGATAGATTGAGATCATTCATTCAAACATAAAATAAAATAAAAAATATTGATTATTTATTGAGTAAACTTAACCGAAAGTCAAAGAATTCATAATGCATAGCATGGTTTCATAAGCATAATACAATAGATAGGTAACGGGTGGTGGTGTGCATCTGGCGAGAACACTACTGTGTGCGTGTTGACTGAGGCGGCGCGTATGGAAAAGTGTAGTAAAGTCTCATTATTTATTTATAGGGAATTTCATACATACATACATAACATCACGCCTGTATGTCTTATGGGGTAGGCAGAACACCAGAGGTTACAAGACCATCTGATGTCACGTTTGACAAATTTCGAGGTATTATAAAGATGGAGAGAGACTATTCTGGTGAAAAATTACGTACCTACCTACTTTTAATACATAATTGTGATCGGAATCGAGTACAGAATACTTTCCTTCTATATATAAAATTTGTCACCAGTCCCCCAGTATAAATAAATAAATAATTGTTGGACATTATTCACACAACGCTACCTAGCACTAAACTTAGTTCAAATGCTTACGTTACGGTAGAGGTAGATGAAGGATATACATACTTTTTATTAGTTTTTATTTTTTGTAAAGACATACATATCATACATAATACACCCAGATCAATGCAAACAAAAATATTGATGCGCACAAATATTTCCATTGTTTACCGAACCAGCCACCACAGGCGTTCAAGTTACTCCATGTTACTCCATCATAATACCAGGCCTGGCTCACTCCGCGCGGTACATCCGTTATTTACCTACAGCGAAGCGCTCCGCCGGCGTATTTCGAATGGGTCGTGTATCACGTGCGCGCCCGTCGGGACGTTGTAGATACCTACCTACCTAATAGCACTCACAGTAATTCTATGATCGCGGTCGCAAATAAGTAGTATTTAAAAATTGACATAAAAAGAAACAAATATTCAATTAGATTATGTTTAGATTTGATTATGTTCAATTTAGCAAACAAAACATAGGTAGTATTACTAATTATTCGTCGTAACTTTTTTTTCATTTTGTACTTTAGGTAAGTTGAAACAATATTTTTTACAAAGGTAGAATAACAGTAATACCTACATCGGTGAATACTTAATTACAAATAAGGAGATTAATTATTCTTCAATAGGCAGCAACCTTAACAGCGTAAGAAAAGATAAGAGGCATGCGATAGAAAGAGACAAAACTTCTAGGTATATAAATTTGCAGGTACGGAATGCTGTGCGAGCTGAATTGCACCGTATCGCGTCGTAGCAAGACTCGAATTTATTTAGATCTTCTTGCGGAGTAATTCTTCTGTACTGGTACTATTACTTATTCTGTGATAATACGTACGTACTTACAGAAAAAAAGAATATGTATTAGGGATGCAATGATACGGCTATTACGATACAAATACAAATGACGAATACATCGTAATGGCCAAATACGATAACGAATTACGATACGAATGCATTACGATATTTGTTTAATACCATTTTGATGAATTTATTGGAAGCTTTGTTGTATCATGTATGTTATTGTATGTAAGACTAAGTCAAGTAAAAGTATTTAAAAAAAGTTAAGTATGCATTTTTATTTAATCGATATATTTATTAATTTTCATCACTAACTTATGTTTTATTTTAAATGGCTACATTTACTGACTATAAATTAATTTTAATTGTAGTCCTAATTTATTACTGGCAAATTCTTATGCAGAAAACAACATTTTTAGGTTTTTTCCTTAAACTTAAATTAAGCTTTTTGTCTGGGGATTTGATTATAGATTTTTATAATTACTTTTACATTTTTGTGCACCATTAATTAAGCTTATTGTGATTTTCCGATTATTTTATCGATTCCAGCATAATTTTAGCTACGTTGTGGTCTAGTGTTTATTAAATATTCCAATTTGGAAAAATAACCTTTAAAAAATTTGAAATAAATGTATCGTAATATTTACGATAATTAATGATCGTAAAGGTTTACGATAATCGCCGACATACGATTATCGTATCGGTATCGTTGCATCCCTAATATGTATGTACATATATCCATTGTCTACCTGTAGCACAAACTATTTGCTTACTTTAGGCGCTGTTTGAATATAGTATGTCGCACAATGTGAATATTGTATGAAGTAATTGTAATTTTAAATAAGCCCAAAATAATTAATGCAACTGTATGTACAGTCACGACAACTAATATGTATACATTTTCATTGGAATTTGAATCTAATCACAACCGAATAAGTTGCGAAGTGTGTACATATTATTGCACGTGACTGTATCATCGAACCAAACGAATCATCATCATCCACAACAAGCTCATTTTGGAAAAACGTCTAAATGCTAGTAGGTCGAAATTAGCTTGAAGATAGGTTTCCTTGGCAACGAACATGTTATCATTTCATTCGACACTGACATTTACTGAGTACAAAATTCGTACAGTATCTGAAATGGCCTAAGTTATGCACGATAGACCTTACAAGTTTGATGCCCGTCTGCACTAAGCTTTGATCCTAAGTTGATACTTAAGTCTGTATTATGACGTGCAACGAGAATTGATTGACTTTTATTGTCATTTGGCCTGTCCGGCAGTTCATTTGACATGATCGAAAAGTAATGAGAACACTATAATAATGTATTGTGGGAACTTGTGTAGATCAGGTTTCGTCAATATACCAACTAGTGAAGGAGAGGAATTTTCGTTTTTGAGACGCTGTTCTATGCTTTTTTTTCAAAGTAGACTTGGTAAAATAATAATAAAATAAACATCATTTTTTTAAACTAGTGTATTGGCATAACTTTTCGAACGCCGTCGTAAGTTTCTAAAGCCTAAAGTTAGTACACAAATTTCCCATGTCATATCTTTAACCAAAAAAATAAGTGTATTATGTCAAATCAACCGTCGGACAGGACTAATTACAATTTAAATTAGAGTACAGTCCGTTCACAGTTGCTTTAACTCCAGCTGTTTGGTTGGCTGCCATGAGTTCCTTTTTACAATATTTGGAAAATTTACTGCAATTACGTTTACCTTGTTGTAATAGAATGAAGAAGGCTATTTAAAATTTTTATGCTTTTTAACTTTCAGGGAAACTGGACGGCCAATATAGGGTGTTTCTTATGAAGATCAAAATATTTTAGGAGAAGGTTAAAAATGATGGGTGGATTCAATTTATAAAAACATTATTTTTTTTGTTAGGTAGATTGATTATTTTAAGTCTCATAATTAACGATAAAGATTTTAGTTTAATCTGTTATTTACGAATAAATAGCAAGAAATAAAAGCGTTTTTCCAACTATTTCTATTAAGAAATACGTTAAGCATCGATTTTTCAATAGTCAGAAAAATTTGATCCCTTAAAAGAAATGTAAAATTTCATTTAAAAAAAATATATACAATTTTTTTTTGTCATAAATTGAAACCACACATCATTCTTAAACTTCTCCTAAAATATTTTAATCTTCCAAAAAATGACCCTGTATAGAGAAAACATACGTCAGAGGTAAACCAACTGCGACCGGACTGTAATAAATAAATAAATATTTCTGACACTCACACAACATTATCTAGCCCAAATTAAGTTTCTTAAAGAACTTGTGTTATGGATACTAGATAACTGATATACTTAAGAAATATATAAATATACATATTGAATAAATACATATTTTTTTATTAGAATAAACTTAAATAAACATATAACCATCCATGACTTGACGACTAATATCTGTGTTCATCACACAAATATCCGCCGCCGCCGGGATTCGAACCCAGAACCTCTGGCATAGAAGGCAATTTATGTTACCGATACACCAGCCGGTCGTCAACTGTACAGACTTAAGTATCGACTTAGGATCGCGATTAGGAAGAAGTTTAGTGCAGACGGGCATGAGAGTTTCAAAAGTATTTTCAGCAAAGTGGGTCATGATTCAGTTGGTACGATAGTACAAATTTAAGTTGTATCTCTGTGATACAACTTAAATTACACTTTTGTATCTCTGTATAATTAATAAATTATTATTATCACAGTATTAAGTGCACTTACCTAAAATTGGTAGCTATCTCCTGAACCTCCATTGCTGCAGCCAGCAACCCGGTGGCGTAGCACTGCAGCGGCTCCGGCGAGTTGGTGGCCCAGTTCACGAGCCGGTGTATTAATGACTCATTGTCCTGGAAGATAATGTCCAAAATCAAAAAGTTTTTATACATCGTAAAAAGGTATAGAGTACCACTGGTGTAGGTCATTATTGTACACTTCGGCTTTAAAAAGTTGTTGATAGTTGTTTAATAAGAAATTACAGTAGACTAAGAGACAAAAAAGAAACAAATTGACCATGACATCACAAAAACAAACCCAAGGCAGTTAATTGTGAGATTATTAAATTTTTATCCCATGTCATGCCACAATCAAATTGCTTACACAGTAGATGTATTGGGCTATAGATAAACACAACGATAATTAATTTTAAAGTACCTTAACTGACACACCAATCATTTAATATAGCTTGTGTTATGGCGGTCACACAGTGGCACTAGACGCCAATAATGCAATTTTAATTTTATTTTGAACTTGCATCTATATGTGGTGGATATTCTAAGTCAAACTAAGCGCATTTACAGTTCCCTTTTCATAAGGGAAGCCAAATTTTGTAATTTTCCCTTACCATCAGATGTCATGGAAGACAAATATCTCATCCTTATTTTATAAGAATAAAAGTAAAGTTTTGTTTTACCTACCTGAAAAACCACACTCATCTCCAAGCCAGGCATGAGGTCAAGCGTGAGCCTGCACGCAGCCACATTCAGCTTGAACACATCCCTGCCTGTTATGTTTTGGCGGGAAAAGAATGTGTCTCTCACGTAGTCATTCACTAACTGCGGGTATAAAGAAAAAAATTAAGTTTACGAGGGCGAATCAAAAAGTTCTTAGAATGAATACAAAAAAAAAATTTTAAACAAAAATATTTTATTTTTCTACGTAATCTCCTTCTAATCTATTACACTTAGAATACCGCATCTCCAATTTTCTTATTCCTTCCGCAAAAAAATCATTTTCTCGACTATTAAAAAACTCCTCTACGGCAGTCATAACCGCGTCATCATCGTCAAATTTAGTTCCACGAATATGCTCCTTTAATTTTGGAAATAAGCCACAGTAGAATAGGGTAAAGCATCATTACCTAATGTCTGTTGAATGTCCGAAAAAATCTATTTCGTTGACATTTTTTCAGGAACAGATACTTTATTACCGCGCGTAACTCGTTTTTCTCCATAGTTTCGTTTTTTTCAGAACACTCAACAATAAAATTAATATTTTGCGAACAATCTGTCGAAAACAATTGAAAGTCTGGATAAATAATATTTAATTGTCAATCTTTAAAAAAAATATCGAACTGCCTCCAAAAAGGTTAAATACATATAAGTTTCTAAGAACTTTTTGATTCACCCTAGTAGTAGTCCAGTCAATAAATGACCCAAAATGAGGTGTAGCGTGCGTGAGCAGGTAACTAAGCGATTCCTTCAGAAACTTGTTCAGGGGGCTTAGGTTGTTAACATACCAAAAGTCCCGACTCCTAGGTGATGAGCGGGGGGAAGGAGGGGGGGGGTAAAGGTACGAATTTTGGGTTTTTCGCTTATATCTCGAAAACGGTGCATTGGAGAGAAATATTTTCAATTAATAAAATGAAGTTCCTAAAATTATCTAAAACTTTTATATCATATGTTTTTTTCTAATTCCTAACCGTTTTCGAGCTATACCCTCGGAAAAAGTTGAAATTTACAAAAAAAAACAATTTACGTCAAAATATTCATAAACATTGCATCATATTGTCTAAACCTATTCATTAACGAAAAGTATGAATAGGAAAGAAATTGTAGATTTTTAAATTCCCTTTAAGAATATATATACATGTGCTGATTAATGTCCAACCCGCCTAAAGTTACAGCTATTTTAAAACTTGTATAGCATTTTAAGTTATCGCGCAAGGATCGGGCATAGCCAATATCTTCTGTCAGCTCATCGATAAAAGTTCACGATGAAAGGGTAGTAGTTGACCCAACATTGCTCTTTCAGCGGATATGTATAAGCAAACGATCAGATGAGGATTTGATGACATATTTTGAGTATGAGTTGGTCCCATTTCCCTTGGCACTGTTCAACGAAAGTGGCATGAGAAAGACAAACAAATCAGTGCTGTACAACTTATTTGAGCCAACCAAGAAAGATATTCTTCTGCCTCAAATGAACATTGTAGTCGATGGAGGATTTCTACTCCACAGAGTTATTTGGCCAAAAGATGTATTGGTTGTGACTATTTGTAATAGTTATATCACCTACGTCGACCACCATTATCTTGGGACTACTCGCACTGTGGTGTTTGATGGGTACGCAAACACAGCCAATAGCACTAAATCACAAGAACAAATGCGTCGTTACAGACTAAAAAGGTCAGCCAACATCAATTTGACATGGGACACACAAATACCTGTTAAACTTTTTATCAAATCCTACCAACAAAACTAACTTCATCTCCTTACTGGAGATAAAGCTGCAGAAGAAAGGGATACATACTCTTCAGGCTACCGATGACGCTGACATCCTAATCGTGAAGACTTCTGTTGAACAATCCACTCACAACTCTGTGGCTGTCGTTGGTGAGGATGTAGACCTTGCTGTCCTGTTGATTGCTTCCACTCCTGCGACCAGAGGTTCTTCTGAAAACTATATTTTGCCGCTGCACCAAGGATTGTGTAATTGGAAAATGTGGCTGCCGAAAAGCGATGCTCACCTGTTCTGCAGCGTGCATCCACTGTCAAGGGAAGTGCCTGAACAGTGTAACTGTTGACGATGAGGACGATGAAGACGATGTAGAGCCCATTCAGCAAGAGCAACGCGCTACTGAGGAAGAAGATGCCATGGAAGAACAATCATTGCCTGGGCCCTCAAGTTCAAAGAGGATGAAAATTTGATTACTTTTAAAGTCGAGAGTAAAACATTAGGAATATATTGAGAACAATGGGGTTTACAATTATTATTGTAGGTATTGGTGTAACGAAACTATCTGTAGAATAAAGTGTGAAAGTCATCATCATTATTTTTTCTACTTTATTTAATAACTTGCTTATAAGTGGCCATATATTATGTTATAAGAGGAACGAACAAAGGTTGTGGGTCAAGAATATGATATACAAACAAATTTTCTGAAAATTGCAAAATGCTATATAAGTTTTAAAATAGCTGTAACTTTAGGCGGGTTGGCATTAATCAGCATAATATGTGTATATATTCTAAAAGGGAATTTAAAAATCTACAACTTCTTTCCTATTCATACTTTTCGTTTATGAATGGGTTTAGACAATATGATGCAATGTTTATGAATATTTTGACGTAAATTGTTTTTTTTTTGTAAATTTCAACTTTTTCCGAGGGTATAGCTCGAAAACGGTTAGGAATTATAAAAAAACATATGATATGAAAGTTTTAGATAATTTTAGGAACTTCATTTTATTAATTGAAAATATTTCTCTCCAATGCACCGTTTTCGAGATATAAGCGAAAAACCCAAAATTCGTACCTTTACCCCCCCCTCCTTCCCCCCGCTCATCACCTAGGAGTCGGGACTTTTGGTATGTTAACAAACTAAGCCCCCTGAACAAGTTTCTGAAGGAATCGCTTAGTTACCTGCTCACGCACGCTACACCTCATTCCTTGACTGGACTATAGATGGACTTTTGTCTTTGAGTATACAGTGATAGTTAGGGTTTGTTTTAAGCTATGTTGGCACTCTAAAAATTCTGACATTCACCAACCAGCACTGGGCCGGCTTGGTGGTTTACGGTTTAAACCTCCTTGTTACCCAGGAGAGAGATTCATAGCCTTGCAGTAGGCTCATTACAACAGAGTTGTGATAATGATGATATTGTTATGGTGCTGTGGCTGTGGCTACTGTGTATCATTCATATTAGTTTAATTTTATTTAAACAAATGTGTGTAATCAATCATGTGTGGAGTTACAATTAAATTGTAAGCTGTTGTAATGTTCTTTGTAAATTCTTTTCATAATGCATATTGTTCACAATCTGTTTATGTGCCTTGAAAGAAACATTATCACCATCATTTTAGTGAATCATATAGTCACTAAAATGGTGTATATATGTACCCAGCAAGACATCGCACAAGAGGACAAACCTCTTGTTTTTTTAGCCATAAAAAAAAAATAACACCATCACTTTGGGCAACAAAATATATTTGAAAGAGATTATCTGCCAGCTTTTGATGTGCCAAACATAACTTTAAGGTAAAAAATACAAAATCTTAATGGTCTAAAGAAAATTTTGATTACTGATGTTAATTAAGAATATTAAATTAGAAATGTGGTGAATCTTAGGTATTATTTCTACAGCGGCTGACAATTTTTAGAAATCTTCTTTGAGTTGTAGATGAGATGTCACAAACACAACAATAAATATTTTAGGTTGCAAAGTGACAAGTGGACAAGGCTGCTTAAACAGTCCTGTAACCCCAAATAATATTTTTTTTTATATTTTATTTTACATACATACATAACGTCACACCTGTATCCCGTATGGGGTAGACAGAAAACCAGAGGTAATAAAACCATCTGATGTTACATTTGACAAATTTGGAGGCATTATAATAGTGGAGAGAGACTATTGCAGTGACAGGGGGTCAGCCTATCACCCACAAAAATGCCTCCCATAACACCTCGGTCCCTTAACTGACTTTTACAGTATGCTCGGGAAGAGAAGCAGCTGGCACATTCTATGTTTTTCTTTCGCTCCCAGTCCAGCATGGAAGCATGGTTTTATTTTTTTATTTATCAATTAACAGTTATTATTCCTTATCAATAAACAGTTTTCCAACCTTAAAGTTTACCTTACCTTAGTCATAAAATTGTCTTTTTTGAACATAACTTTGAGTGCATGTCCAAGTGCACATTCTGGGTCCGTCCTGGACGGGTGCCTCTCGTCAAATGGATCCGGGTCTTTTTTCATAAAATTTTCTGTCTCAACTTCTATTATTTCTGCTATCCTGTAAAATAAATTATCAAATTTGCTATTCATATTAAATGTCTATGCACTTCACAATTCTTAATGATAAATTAAGACCTTTTTAACTTTAGTTCATGGTGTATATTTAAATCAATTAATTAATGTACATTTTATTGTACAATAACATTAATGGGAACCAAACAACATGGTACAAAAGGCAGTCTTAACGCTCTAGAATGATGTCCGCCAAACAACCTTAATACATATTTATCCTCTCGCGTTGGGCTCAAAACGCGACTCAAAATTGTTTAAAAATCTTACCAATTGTCAGTTTTTCCATGGTTTTCCTGGAATCTTTACATTAAAGCATAAACAAATTATATATTTTTGGAAACTAGATAAGATTATTTAACTGACTGTATAAGATTTTTACTAAAAAAATTAACTGAATAAAATTTCGGTTTAAATAAAAAGTTTAAAAAGAATCATCTTTATTTTTGCATATGTACTTCTCCATTGTTAAATATTAAACTTGTGTACTATACTATATTGGTAATATAAATAAATCATAAAAATAAGATGCAAAAAATCTATTTTATAATGATCTGTTTAGAATGAATATCTATTGCTAAACCAACTAAATAGACACTCAACAGTTAGACAACACCACACGCCTTTAAGTGTGCGAACTTCAGACGCGTTTTTCGAAACCTTTAAGTATGGCGACTAGCTAAAACATTGACACTTGAAATAAATGTATATTATTATTAAGACAATATAGCTAGCCTGTTTCTTCCTAGACGATTTCTAATGCATAAAGAGAGATAGGATAGATCTGTATTTCATAAGTTAAACACAGTTTTGTAGTACAACTGACACCTTGCTCTGCCTCGGCAAGTGGCACTTAACTGCATTTCATTTCTTGCCGTGGTACAGCATCCGACATGTGAGGGGTTAATTATTATTTTTTTAAATTAAACACAATGATAATTTCAATAAAATCCACATAAAAACCCAACTATTCATGTATTAAATATACTTTGTTCATTTGAGAGTAACTAAGATATAAAGTTTTTCCTACACAAATTTAGTAAATAGTTAAAAAAGAAAGGAATATTATTTCACACCAATTTAAAGGGTCTTATCAATAAACAGGTAAGTATAAAAGTAAAAAAGTTTTTTAACTTTTCTTTTAAAAAATTATAAAATTACAGCAAAAGTAAAATTTTGATGAACTAAGGGTATCATATTCATAATTGATTGTAATCAAAGTTTAGTAGAATAATCATAACTTAATTTTTGTTTAATTTTAGTATATCTAGTAGTCAATGGTTTAGAGTATGAATAATAATGTTACAATTATTAAAGTAGACTGTTTTTTCACTACATATTTTAATATCATGTTACTCAACAATGTGCTAACTCTGACTTGGGGGGCATAAATGATTTATTTACCTGGTAAGTGTTGGAATGGGATCATAACTTGGCGTAGTATGTTGTTCTTCCCACTGTCTTAACAGCTCAGTTACTTCCTGAGCAGGCGCTGAATCCATTTTTAAGCGACAAATTGGCAATATTACCAAAAAATACAGAAGATAACCTATCCACAATAACTAATACAAACAATCATAGAAATCTATTTAAACACGTGTCCATACATCGAAATACATTAATTTATTCAAATACTATACTAAATTCATTTAAAATATAATTATTTATTGAACTATTCCACTTATTTCACCGCGCGCATTAAATCTTGTCTTCATCAAACAAATCCAACATTTTTTAATTTTTTTTTTGAAAGGTTAGTCAGTCAGTCAGTCAGTGAGTGTTGCCACTAACTTAAAAACGTGTTATGGAAAATGGAGAAGAAAACGAAAAAATGCAAAAGAACAAATTGTTATCGAATTGCTTGTTCTGTTTTCTTTATTTGGGTGAATATATATAACAATTTGTTTTTCTGTATCCAAATGTCTCGATATTGCATAGAAAGTAAATAGTTTTTATCGTTCAAGACATAATATTTGTAAGATATTGTGGAGTAGGCATATATATACATATGGGTATAGATAGGTAACTACCTTTATCTTAATATATAAAACTGTTCCGTTACTGACTGAGTGACTGACAGACAACGTACAACCAAATCTTCTAAGAGTAAAAAGCTGAAAGGATAAGATTCTTCCTTCATACATTTTGGTCCTTATTTGTACCGCGAGGTACATGGGCACCAAATCGTAGGAAATAAACCAAGGAACTTTAAAATATAGTATATATTAACCTTTTCATGATTAAATGCTGTAGAATAAATAATGTAAAGTTGTAAAAAGTTGCCATTTCGGAACATAGCATCATCATTTTTGACATATGTCAGCAAATGTCAATAATGACAGTATGGCACCCCTCCGTTAGATATTCCAATAATTCTGTTATTCTGTTTGTTTCCGGGGTGCAATTTATTTGTTTACTGTCTTGAGTTTTCTTGATTTATTGGCTATTTATATGTACTGGTTTTCCAATCAAAAAAAAGAAAATAAACAACAAAATGACAAACTGTTCTAAATGCTAAATGTAACTACTGCTTGAAATTGGTCCAACAAAAATTTTTTTTTTTCAATTTCGTTCATATGGTTTTGTTTTAGTTTCTAGTTGGCAGCATATGTCATCAATAATCTTTGTCCTTTAAAAAAGTATATTATAATGTAAGACTTAGTTATTACTTACCTATTGATAGACTCGAAAAATATCAAAATCACATAATAATATTTTTAAGTTTTTGCATTTCATAATGCTCATATTATTCTTAAATAACTGAAAAAATATGCTAAATAAAATCACCAAAAAGGATCACTGAGTGCGTCAAACAAGACAGCGTGGCAGCAAAACCTATATTTAAAACTAGCTGCGCCCACGACTTCGTTCGCGTCGACATCGAAACTTATGTATGAGTTTTTTGTGTGAAGTGTTTTTGTCAATTAATACTTCTCGGCGCGGGCCCTCTGTGGCTTATTACAATAGCAAACCAATTGTGGCTCATTAGCGGTGATTAAGGGTGGTACCACACCAATTGATCGACCGTCGATCGATGGTAGAATGGATTAGTCGACGTCAATCGATAGTTTTTACTACGTAGAAAAAACCGATCGATTGGTGTGGTAACACCCAGGCTGCAAACTGGACGTCAGCGACTATGCAACTCTAGTGTCAATGAAATTGAATTCTGCACCATCTAGGATATGACGTACTACAACTTTTCGGTAAGTTATTTCTCCTGTTATTAACTAGGTAGCGCTGGGATAGCCGATTTATTTTGAGTAGAATTTGACAGACTAGTCAACAGACGATTATAATAGTCTATGAATGATCATGTGCGTGTGCGTTTTGTGTTTTCTCCGCCATTTTATTTAAGACTTAGATTATTTTAACAAATTCACTGTGAATTTGGCCGTGAAGTTAATTGTGTGACTAACTAACAACTTAAAAGGCTTCCGGAACAAAAGTTTATAAAGACTAAAGTGCGGGAAAGCGAAAACAGTGCAAAAATTGTGTAATATATTGTGTAAATATACAGTGATTGTGCATATGATTTACTGTAAGTCATAAGGTTAATTTGATCGATTTCATAAAAAATGTCAATGAAAATGTCGATTCACAGTTGCTGTAATGGGGTGATCGAATAATAAATGAACAATTGACAAAATTTGATGACGAAGATGGAGCGAAGAAAGGGGCTTTCGAATATTCCACGCAAATAAAAAAAAACAATAAATAACCTTAAAAACTAAAGATTTTCGTTTTTATTTTTATGTTTGACCATTATAGATACCTTATTCTGTATTTTTATCATTATTTATAGCATTTATCATAATAAAATTCTATAAAATGTTAGATTAAATGTGATAAACAGGATAAGATATTTTTAACTAAAAATTTTTTTTTATAATGGATACTTATCTGCTAAGGCCGTCTAGCGGCCATTTTTGGAATTAAATTTAGTTACTAGCGCCATCTATGATTTGAGGTAGTATTCTTTTTTGCCAATAAAATCAAGTTGCCCATCTATCTCATATTAACTGTATCGTCTATGGTGACAGCGGCGCGGGCAGGGGCGCGAGCAGCAATTTCCGTGAAACGAAAGAAAGCATTGAGTTTGTATGAAACTGCGACAAATCGCTCGAGCGCCCGCTGGCGTCGAGAACGGCCCAGATTCCCTGCACCGCTGTCGCTCTCGCTGTTTCTGCCGTCCTGTTTGCAGCCTAAGAGGGTATATCTTTGCTCGCGGCATCGCTCGCGTTCTGTAAGTTTTTTATAGTTGACTTTGGTACCTGTTTGGCAGGATCACCGATAGTTAAGCTGACGTTCATTGCAACAAATGCTCACAAAGATAATGGTAACGACAGATATTCACTGTTAGATATCATTGAGAGCTTGAGCATACACGACATTGTCAGTGAGCCTTCAAGGTTCCTTGGACTACTCATGCTAAGGCTGACCATGTGAAAAGTAACTCACGCTAATATCGACGCCAGCAACGCCTAGAGTCTGACCTTGTGCTTTATTTATTGTCATAGCGTACCATAAAGCTACTGGACAACTGTACTCTGTTAAACTGAAATAGGAATAATCTGCGCTTTATCACTAGTAATGCCATATACAACATTTTCTGTGCGATCAAGATCGATAGGTATTTTAAACATAGTATGAGCTGTTTTTCCTCCTGGTAACAATGTCGCTGCTATTCCAAATAGAATTTCTCCCAAAGTATTGGGTTGGGGAAAAAGTATCGCATATCGCAAAGTTTAAGAAAATTCAAAAAAAAAATTAATACTAGCGTTTTACCTAAAATTAAAACGAAAATTAAATCACTTACCTTCATTTGAAGCCTAATAATACTTGAGAGAGACACCATCGTTCTGTCCTTTTTTCGCACGTTCTATCCTTCATATACCTACTCTATTGCCTTCTCTTTCATTTCTCCACCACCACACAGGTAGCAGTTATGCTGAATGCGTTAGAATTTTGACTCATTGAAGTCGTTGTGTAACCAGGCAGAATAAAAAATTATAAGGCTTCAAATTAAGGTAAGTGATTTAATTTACGTTTTAATTTTAGGTAAAACGCTAGTATTAAATAAATTGACCGTTAATTTGAAGCCTAATAATACGTGAGAGACGTGTTTGATACCGCCTGGTGTGGTGGTGACGTCAATGTGAATAATGAATAAAAGTTAATAAGCCTTAAATAAATTGACTTGTGGTATTGGTTTACAATGCCAGGGAGATGTACATAAAAATAACCTATTAAAGCATTTTCTGAAATGTAATATCAATTACCTTTCAAATACACAGGGATAAGCAACAGTTGCTAACAAAAACTATAATAAGTTTAAATCAAATTGAAATATAAAATATATTTCATCCAATGCATAAAATATACTTGTAACTGAATTTTGATCTTTTGACATTCTTACTTCATTACAATAAAATCGTTTAAATGTATTTTCAGAGCGCCAGTTATCTCTAGTGAGGATTTCATGTAACGGACAATTTTCCACCCAACTTTTTGACGCTACAGCGGAACGGAAGCTGTCCCCGCTCAGGCATTTATACTAGCACTTTTTTTATATATAACAATCGAAAGTAAGTGTAACCCGACCAGCTAGGATACTGCGTGAGGCTAATATAAGTTTTCCACATATAGTTATAAATACATTATCACACTTACTTTCGATTGTTCCGTCTTTTCCAATTAAAATGAACTTATTCACCCAATAGACTGAGTCCAAGCATCTATTTTCTCTATTAATCATTAGTTTCAAGGAAAGCAGTATGATTTTATATTTCAAAAAGATTTTCCGTATTAGGATTTTAGCAGGATAAAAAATAAAAATATAACATTATCAATATTCCAGGTGGATGGTTTGGTACTTTTTGTTGAGACTAGTGCAATAGATTATAGGATTCACTTGACAAGAGGATGTCCTCTCAGCCGTTCAGTTCGTTCGGCTTTATTATTAAAATGCAATTGTAAGAGAGTTTTTATATTATGATGCAGGTCTGCCAGAAATTGAGCTTAATCTGAACCAGTTGGTTCGTTTACAGACACTTGCTAATTTGTAGCCCATTTCGTCTAACGAGACCACGCTGATTTATAGTTATTTATTGTAGAAGTTCACCAACTCTTCATGAGCAACCATTTTTGTTGTTCTGATCAGTTTGTTGGGTTTTTTATTATTTTATATAAGCCACCCTGGTATTAGAACTTCACGCCTAATAGTTAAGTCACGGTATTTTTGGCCACACATGAATATCGACGTTGGTAGTTGGTCAAAAACCTGGATACCTTGTCGACGTGTAAAGATACAATGTCATACAAAGAGCGAGCCAGAACTATTTACACCGCATTCAGTCGAAAGATTCGCACATGTTCACATTGATATCATCAACCCGTAGTTGCCTACATCGAGTGATGGCTACAAATACTGTGTAACAATGATAGACTGCTGTACACGATGGCCGGAAGCAACACCTGTGCAAGACATTCGTATAGACGACTATAGGCGAAATGTTGAAAAAAAAAATTGATAATGAAAATACGCTACGAGTAGAAAGAACTGAAACCAACAATAGCTCCGCACGCAAACAAGCGCAGTATTTTTGGACACTCGGACTTTTTATCGCGCGATCGCGTTTTCGTAAGATGCGACGCAGTGAAGACACCACCGGACACAACTCGCACCGGCACATGAAGGCCTGTTTCTTGTACTGAAATGAAATAGAAAAGTTCTCCCGATAAAGTTACCGACTCGAGAAACTACTAAACCTATTGTAGCCCCCACCGCAGTACCTACCTCGCAGCAGTCGCAACATACTACACTACAAACTACTCGAAGTGACGCGACGTCAAGCCACCAATAGGCTTCGTTTGAGCGGGAGCACTGTAGCTACCCTAGCAACTAGCTACTGCTAATTAATTAAGCTGTATTAATGTGATAAATCATTCTCTTTCTAACCTCCAACACTTAGTTTAATTTCAATATCAATTAAGAAGCAGCTAAATACACAATGGTGCGTATTCCGTGCTCTCGAAATTTCTGGGCAACCCAATTGTATACATAAGCAAAGGCCCCTGGTGCAAAGTTGAGCCCGAAGGGCAGCCAATTCATTTGTCCACAGTATCGTATAGTAAACGGCATGTTATTGAGCTCTTCACAAAACAATTAGAAAACTGTTCAAAACTGACCTGAAAATTTGGAAACTTTTGGAGTAAATACAGGGAATCACATCCACTACATCATATACTGCAGCGAATTGCATCACAAATCTGAGGCCGCGGATATCATTTTGCAAGCATGAAGAACGTTGATTATCAATTTTACTTAATTCTCATAAAAGCCAATAATAATGTGAAATGTATTACTTTGTCATAACCACTTTGAAATTATTATTCTAGAATGCTTCCACGGCAGTATTCTATTGTATGAACCTCGATTTAAAAAACAAATTCAAAGGGTTTGCTGTGATATAACACGATTATAAAAATTTAATAATAATTTATAACACGTTGCATTATAAATAATAGCCGTGCGAAATTTATCAAAGAAAACACATAGGCAAGTAAAATAATTAATATAAAATGAGCTCACCAATGTTAGCTTTAACCCGAAACAAGTTTTAGAAAATATAAAAATATACCTTCAGTAAACACTGTGTCTTCTCCGATATAGACAGATTGTCAGGACAAGAACAACGACGCCAATTAGTCAAAATTCAAGCGTTATGTTGAATAACTGCTACCTGTGTGGTGGTGGAGAAATGAAAAAGAAGGCAATAGAGTAGGTATATGAAGGATAGAACGTGCGAAAAAAGGACAGAACGATGGTGTCTCTCTCAAGTATTATTAGGCTTCAAATTAAAGGTCAAGTTATTTAATATAGTTTATTGACTTTTAACTAAAGTATTTATGTACCATTTTGTTCGATAACCTTTTGCCATCTTGTAGGTAATTTGTAATTTTGAGACCTCTCGGTCGGTTAGGATTGATTATGGAAATAAAGAAATGGTTTTGAAAGTCTTGTCATTCCCGCACACAGAGAGAGAGAGAGAGATCTAAATAGATGATAGAATTTGTAAATAGCTTTCCAATTAGAAAATAGTCAAATCTAATAAGAATAGTCAAATCTAGTAAGAGTCTTATAAGAAAAGTCTAGAAAGTTCTAATTGGATCCGAGCGAGACAGACATATGTGTGTCCACTGGAGTCCAGTCCACTGGAGCTATCCCCACAAATACTATAGCCAAAGAGATTTTATTACAAGTTCATACATGCTATAATGCGAAAAGACTTTTTCCCCAACCTATTATTATCAACACTAAGGCAGACACGATCAAATAACAATTTTTGCTTGGATGTCATATCTAAATCTCTGTTTTCCAAAGTTTCTAATACTTCTGTGGGATTATAGTTAGTTTCTGAAGCGTACTCCTTATTTATTCAATAGCTATCAACACTGATTTACGGCTAAGCTTAAATATAAGATCTATATCTATCTAATTAAAAAATAATCTATCTAATTAAAAAAAAAACTCAATAACAGAAAATGAAATACCTACCTACCTAAATAAATCAATCCCTAAAAACTAATATCGTATAGATAGAATGACTAATCTTGCCTAACAGTATTATAAAATAACCTACTGTCACTACGTACAATATCACATATACTACTACCTATAGGTATTTTAAAATTTAAATCTGTACCTACGACTTTTAGAAATAAAACTAAATAACTGTACCTTAAACTGTACTTAGTAAAAACTAAAAGGAATAAAAAGGTCGCACTGAAAAGCACGGTTTAGAATTAAAATTACAAGAAGTAGTTAAAACATGAAATTTATAGAATGCTACTAAGAAGAACGAACGCTCGCCACTTGACATTCAAATCAAATTAAAAATAGCCGTCCATATAAGGTAGCGATCCGTAGCAGCCACGCACCACACGTGTGCTGCGAACGATGAAAGCCAAATTCAACCTTCAGCACTACATTAACAGCATTAGCTTAGAACTACGGAACTGCGTGTGACGTATGTAACCTACGACAAACTTTATAGTTGGTAGAGTAATCGGGTCTAGGGATCGAACCGCAAAATTAAGTTTGTTTTTTATTGTATATACTTTTCCAGGATAAAAAGTACCCAGTGTCGTACCCAGGATATTAAAGAATAATTATACCAAGTTTAATCGTAATCAAACAGGTAGCTGAACAAACAGACAGACAGACAAAAAAAATTTAAAACACATTTTTCGGTCTAGTAACCCTGCTATTTATTTTTTTGATTTTTTTCAATGTACAAAATTTTTACTTCTACAGGTTTATTACAAGTATAGATAAATTAATTTTTAACCAGATTTATTTATTTAACTTTTTATGTACACACTATAAATCATTATATAACAAAAAATTATAATTAAATTTTACAAAGGTATATAAAATTTGAAATAATAAACGCGATAAATGAGGTTAAAATATGTAGGATGTTAGATTATGAATCGTAAAACTTATCATTATCAGTTTGGTGACTCCTACTACTGGACATAGGCCTCTTTGTGAAAACTAATGACAAAATTAAAATTGACAGGGTGTCTGGTTGATCACTTCTAAAATTCGAGGACGTGATAGTTTGAGAATGGTTTGAGATCATACACGAAGAGAAAAAATAAAATAAAACAAAAAGACGTGTGGCACTCGGAGACTGTCGCGGTAAAGCTATTGCATAGCATTTTTTATCAACTTATGCAATTATAATTATGTATTTATTTTATTAATGCAGTAATGTTTGATCTAATATGAAGTTGCACAAGTTCCTAGTAGATGGCGCTGATTGTTTATTAAAGTCCGTAAAGTTATGAAATCAAAGTATCACCGCTGTGCCGGTCGGAGTGGGGGGTGTTAGGTTTTTTTCGTTACGGAATTTCTGGATTCGGTCCCCACGCTCAAGGCCCGCGATGGAAGCTATGCAATAGCTTAAAATAAATATTCATTATTTACTAAGTAAACTTAACCGAAAGTTAAAGAATTCATTACGCAACGCAGGGTTACACTGCTAACTGCTTACCACGGACGTACGCACGTCGCTATCTACACAGAATAGGTATGTAGGTATAGACGACTTCACGAACGGTCGTCGAGCCATGAAGCAGTCGTGAACTCTTTATTTATTTATAGGGAATTGAAAAATTAAGTACCCACTTTTATTGCATATTACGACCAGGGTTTTAAAGCAAGACACGATTACATCTTGAGTGACAATTTATTAATAAATAGAAATAGTTTATATAGTAAAATATAGGTACGTGTATCCATTCACGTCACAAATATTTAATCATACTTTTATCTTAATTTTATCAAGCACGTTTAATAGATATTAATATATTTATTCTCTGTGGGTCACGTCTGAGTACGCCACATTGCACAATTCCTATGTCCAGAACCGAGTATAGAGCGCTCTCCTTCAATATTTATAATTTGTCACCCGTCACCCTGTATATTTACATACATATTAATTATGATCATTTTTTTACTTTCCCGCACGCACGAGAGTGAGTATAGACGGCACTAGTTTGAAAGCGAGAAAACTTGATAAGCATCGCCTTTTTTAATTCCTTTCTTTTATGAACCAAGTTATAAGCACCTGATTCTGTATGCATGTATTCAAAACATGCGTGGAAGGTAATGCGATTTATTTTTTATGGTGTTTTTTATGATTCAATATAAAATACTAGCACAGTCAATATTGTAGAAGGCAAAGCCGTACGTGTCTTAAGGTTGTCATTTTTACTCACACAAGCACGGCGCGTCCACGTCAACAAACGTCATAGACTAAGATCAGATGTAACTTACGCAAGAAACACGCCTAAACAGTTATAAAGGATTACAGAATAATAAAAATAAAGATAAATATTTATAAATCGTTTTTATATTAAAAACATAAGTACCTACAGGATTGTTAACTTAAGTACCAGCAAAAAGCACCTACTTTTAAATATTTTGCGTTCTGTTGTTTGTGTTTGTTTATGTAAATAATGAAGTCTTACATTTATATAATTATCAATTATTACTTTCATTATTTAAACTCTATGATTAAAAGTCGCGGGCTGTTCTTGGGAATGTGTATGTAATGCTTCGAAAATATTACTGTGTAAAAAAAGACTCTTACACTATGTAATTTCATAGAATTTTGTTTGTTTTCGCTTTGAAAGTAGGGAGTTGATATTTATTTTATACTAGCTGCTGCCCGCGACGTCGTCTGCGTGAACGCTATGCAACACCAAACGCACCTACGATAATAACACTGCTAGCGTGATAATATGTAGCCTATATGTTGACCCAACTTCTTAACTATCTTCATGCCAAATTTGAAGTAAATCCATGCAGTACTTTTTGAGTTTATCCCGGAAAGACAAACAGACAAACAGACAAAAATTCTAAAAACTATATTTTTTGTTTCTGTTTCGATTGTAGATCATACCCCAAGTATTCTTTTAAAAAAATATTCAATGTACAGTTTTGACTTTCCTACCATTTTATTATATGTATAGATGGGATTGAATGAATTTTTCGGATTTTAGACAAACATCAAACAAATCGCAAGCAGGAAAGACTAACCCACCCATATTTTTTATTGAGATTAATTTATGAAATTCTAGCCTTTGGTTAGACATGAGTGCGACAATGCATGTACTTAACGAATTTTAGTTTTTTTATTATTTTTCTTGCTCCCCATCTGATATACGGGGTCGCTTTTGAAATTCAAGGAAGTGATAGTTTGAGATCCATAAAGAGAAAAAATATAATAAAAAACAAATATTTATTATTTACTAAGTAAACTTAACCGAAAATTAAAGAATTTATTACGCAACGCATGGTTAAACTAGCATTTGCAGCGATCCGCGTGCCAGGTCACGTGCGGCGATTTACTCAGACGTAAGTTAAGTACATAGTAACAAAACTTTATTCATTTATAGGCAATGTTAGTGAAAAATTAAGTGCCCAGTATACAGGTGACTGGTGACATATTTTAGAAATTGAATTAGAGCACTATGTACTCGATTCTGATCATAATAATTATAATTAAATTAAATACCTACTACTTAATTTTTCAGCAGAATTCCCTTTAAATAAATAAAAAGTTTTATTAATCGAGGACCGTTTGTGGAGCCGTCTATACCTAACTACCTATACTGTGTTGATAACACCGTGCGTACGTCCGTACTAGTGTAACATGCGTTGCGTAATGAATTCTATAACTTTCGGTTAAGTTTACTCATTAAATAATTAAAATTTATTTATTTCTTTTTAAGTATGACCTCAAACTATCACGTCCTCGAATTCCGAAAGTGTACCCACCAGTCACCCTGTGTATCCTACGAATTGCTTGGAAATTTCAGTGTATTATATTTAAAATATTCGATATAATTTTGCAGTTTACATCGTATTGGGTTAATATTGGTATAGTGCTAGAAATATGTTCCCCGCGAATATTACTACTTTCATTGATATTTTTTAATGGTCTACAACAATTAGATATGTAAATAAAATAAACTAATATATTTTTCTATTTCCATAAAATAGCCAGAAAATACGACGGCTTTGTAAAGTAAAATAAAAACTTCAAAGATTTTCTAATATGATTTTCATAGGTTACATTAAGTATTGAGTTGATCTTTTATTTACTATCTACTTATTCTACTTATTCTTTGGTGGCCGGGCGCTTCCATGCCCGTCTAAATCGAGAAATGCATTAAATTATATAATAATTACTAACGCATGAAAAGTAACACCTTTATCCTTCCTTCTCTTCCCTAAAATATGGTTGAGGAGGATGATGGCTGGTGCTTGCGTTATACTCGTGAACGGGTGCTGCTAGCGGTGCCAGGTCGTTTTGCTGATGACTTTATGACTTTTTTTGAACTTGACTCTGACTTCCCCATTTCCGTGTCCACGTCCTGTCCTCATCTCCATCCACATTATCTGTTTTCTCTCTCACCTCTATCGCTACGTCTATCTCTGCTTCTATCTTTGCCTCTATATCTATGTCTACGTTTCTCTCTTGTACTTGATTGCCTATTGTATAAATATAATAAGTAGTAGACTCCAGAAGATCAACTCGTTCATGGGTCAATGTGTACGCTTCATTTTATAATAAAATCCTAAAATATTTAAGATTAACCTATTAACCCTTCGATAGATTTAAGGTTAAGTGTTATGTGAAAAGTTTTACTTTAAGATATCCGGATGCAAGAAGTTGGGATTCCCTGGCTGTAAATTGTTACTATGTATTATTTTTCTCTTATTTTTAAAAGATGATTGCTGTTGAGTTTCTTGCCACTTCTTCTCAACAGATCGACTTTCCGAAGTGGTGGTAGATTCAGTTCAATTTGTAAATTGTTTGACTTATTTCAAATGTATTTAAATACTTACGAAATAAAGAATATTTGAGTTTGAGTTTGACTTGTTTGTATTGCGACTTGTGTTTTTACACCCCCGAAATGAACAAGACAGCATAATTAAGTCTTTATGTTAATATTTTAAACAAAATAATCTATTTGAACTTGCACGACAAGCGCTCATTAGAGACTGTCACAAGACTTGCGCATGCACCTCTTTCAGTAATGACAATATTTCGTTAGTTCTTTGTACTGAAAGGGCACATCTATGGATTTAAATCTTTGGTAGAAGGAATCAATTTTAGATTTTGTTGTTATTGCTAACATATAAAAAAAACAGGTTCGTTCTCCTTTCACTAAAGTAAAATAAGAATAAACTTTGTAACGGAACTGCATACTCTGTTTAAGATGTGAGATTTTATTTTTGAAATTGATCGCTATGATTGTATATGTATATACACAGTTGTACAGCAAGCATTACAAATCTGTCAAAGATTTTTACTTGACTCTGAACTCTATGCCCTCGACATTGAGTTAAAATTTATTGAGGAAATTTGAGAGGCAATGTAAAGTTTGTTTTGCTGCCTTCTGTACAACCATGTCATGCACTTAATTTAATATTAAAATTATTATGATGATTTTATCAATCGCTTAGTTTTATACCAGACCATGGGCCGGCCATCTTTATGAGCGAACCAAAAAACATCAATGTCCACAGAAACTTATGTCAATGTCTTTATGACAATTTGAAGCAAACAAAACAAACGTCAATCAGTCAACCAACAACAAGCCAGCCGCTTTCCTTTAGCAAGTTCAAAAAACAAGCGGCTTTCACTCTATTTGATTTTCTATTCATATAGTAGACGAATAAAAATGTCTTCAAATGATACTCAGCAGTCTCGAACGAGCTTGGGAAGTCACGATAGAAAACTACGATATCGTGAATTAATAGAAGATCTATCTACGTTAGGTAGTACTTATTTATAACATAACCAAAGCACAAACCAACTTTTTCTGGAACTTCTTTTGAAATGTACTATTCAAAATTTATTATTTAGAAGGTGATCCTGGAAATAGTGAGGAATGCATGCAGAAGACAGTAGCTGCTGTTAAGGAAGCTCAGAATCTTTTAGCCCAGGGTGGAGTAGAAGAAAGAGTGAAACATCCAGGTGAGTATTGCATTGTGGTAGAGACCAATTTATAAATATTTTAGGGAAAAATCAGTAATGAACCTACTATGAAAAATATAAATTATAATTATAGGTGCAAATAAGAAATGAAGATTTATTGTAAAACTAAATAATAATTAAAGTTTAGTATTCTAATAATAAAGATATGATACAAACAATTGGTAATTTTTGCAAGTCTATTGTAAAATTCTGAAAATAAGTAGTACAGAAGGAAATCAAAATATCTTAATATTCATATGGCTAGTAATATTCTCAGGAGTTATGAGAGTTTGTGAAAAGCATGCAAGAGTGGTGATTGTATGGCTCATCAAAGAGGGCTGTTATTATGTTGATGATATACATACATAACTTCACGCATGTATTCCTAATGTGGTAAGCAAGTTAAAAAACCATCTGATGTCACATTTGACAAATTTGGTGGCATTATAATGATGGAGAGAGACTATTTCAGGGACAGGGGTCAGCATGTAGCCCACAAAAAAACCTCCAATAAAACCTGCTTCTTAACATCAAATAAATTAGTTCACTACAAATATACTATGTTTAACAAAACTTGTTTGTGGTGTCACACTGCACGAGTAATACCAACCTCTGTCAACACTGAACCCTCATTAGACTGAGTTTTCTTTACTCCAGCCGACCTGGGTACAGAGTCTGTTAAGGCACTTCAAAATTGGACACGGCAAATCTTTACTTCTTAAATCCTAGTCCGACAGATTTTATGTGCAATATTTTTAATGTTATTCGTCTTATTATTTATTTTTATTCATTATCAACAGGCGAAGGCTACCTTGACTCTCGATTACTGCGAGCGACGAGCGACCTTGCCCTGAGCTGCTCAGAAGCAGTCACCAGTAATGTCAACCAGTATGACAAGCATGAACTGGCTCAGCACATTGTAAGTATTCGTTACTAATTAACTTTTTATACCATTGAAATTTCTAAATATATAGCTAAAAAATAGGCATTTAAGTTTATGCGCTTTATTTTGTGTTTATTATAGTTGGTATTTTATTTATTTATTTATTATAGGAAGACCAACAGCAAATATTACAAATATAGTTATAAAAATATACAATCAGAAGCCAATTACAGGTCCTCAAAGATAGAATTTTATTTCTAATGTTGTAATAATAAATTCCAAGCTAAGCTTTATATAGAGTCCTGTTGAAATAGTGCTAAATATTTTAAGAATAGGTTAAGAAAGATTTATGAAAAATTAAACATAATCAAATCAACCACTATAACTAAGCTACCTTGCTAATTCCCCAACTCCTAAGCACTAGTGATGCAGGATATAAATCAAAAATCAATTTATTGCTTCAAATATAGATATATACATTTGGTGTTAAATATTCGTTATTGAGCTCCTATTTTACTGTCTTACAGCATGCAATATCAGTGTATAAACAATTATAGTTGAATTATTTTCCAGTATTTTCGTGACATATCAAAATCGTCAATCATAGTGAAGTTGCTCTAATGAATTTGTTCGATTTTAAAATTTTCAGATTGTTTCAAAACAATGATTCAGTTGGTAAAAGAAATGGGATAAAAGATTAAAGAATTCACCTTTCTTCTTATAAAACAGGTACCTAAAATTTTAATAAATTATAGAATAAAGATCATTGGTTTGAAATCATTAATTTGATTCAACACTGTTTGTCTTTGTTTCGGTATCAGTATCATCTCCTAGTGAAATAATTAATTTTTGTTCGTGAACTCTGGATATATGTATTCCAATCTTCATTTAAGTATACTTCGCTGCGTTTTTTAAACACTTTTTTCCAATTGTCTGTATTCACGAATCAATTACAAGATGGCCACTCATATTCATCGATTTGGTCTCGATTCAATAGCGTCAATCCCCATTGACAGACGTTCCAGTCCCTTGCATCTGACAGTTTAAAAATGTATTTATTTTTATTAAATTTAGTTATTTTATTAAGAGTTAATAATAATCATAACAGAGATAAATAGTTTACTTTATACTATTTAAATTTACAAGTTTATTTAAATACTTTTTAATTTTTATCCTTTCACTTTATTTATTTGTTATTACAAAAAGTTTGCGCTAAATGGAATATGAGAACTGTCACGAAAACCATTTGAAAAGAATTCAACTATAATAACTATACAGGGTGTCCCAAAAGTCGACGCCATGCCGAAACCTTCTGATAGGTAAGGCCACACCAGTTATCAGAAAAATAAATATAAAAATCTAAGTCATGTATTTTTGAAATTATGGTAATTTTTTTTATTCCAGAAAAAGCACACTATAAGTAGAAACTTTAAAATGAAACCTTTTTTAATAAAACAATATACCTATAAATTTCAAACCACCATTGAAATAAATTGTTTTTTTTTAATTTTCTCAAACGGCTAATTTATACATACGACTTTTTGAAATGACAGCGAGTAGTTGTAAAAGCTACCGTTAATTAACCAAATTTATGGTTAGCTACTGATGAAATGCAGTTATTAACGGTTAAATATCTGACAGCGACAATGAAAAAGAATAAAGTCTTTCTTTCTTTTCTTGTTGACCGACTTCAAAAAAGGAGGTTGTCAATTCCACTCGTGTATGTAATATTTCCATAATTGCCCAGTTTTCGTATTATGTTTGTCTATCTATATCAACGTCTGAATAAATGTGCCAAATTTCAATAGTGTATGTATGTTTTTATGTTTGTATTCGCATATCTCCGGAACAACACGTTCGATTTAAGTAATTCTTTTTTTGTTGTACTAGGTATTGTTCAACTTAGGGTATACTATAATCTCATCAAAATCGGTTGAGTAGTTTTTGAGATAAGGAATTTCATCCGACTTTTTTTAGCAGTCGAAGCTGGCATCATCGCGCAACTTGCGATACATATTTCAATTCGTTAGCGACATCTCGCGGTGGTATTTAACCGTAACAAACATAAAATGCGGTTAATTAACCGTTAATAACGAAAAATGCATATTTAACCGCGTGGTTAAAATCGTTAATAACCTGCTTCGCATCTATAAAGCGACGAAATGTATTTTTTTTAAATCTATATAACCCCAGTGTTTTTAAATGTTTTAAATCGACTAAATTAATCAGAAACCTTATTCCTCGAAACGGTTTTTCATATGAAGTAAATAAAAACAAATGAACAATGCCCATTAGTAAGGTAACTTAGTAATTACAGTTGTGATGGTCATCTTTAAAAGTTACGCAGGTCTCATTTGGAAATCGCCTAGTACTAAAAAATAAAATTACGACGCCTACTTTAATAGGAAGATTTGATTCAAGATTGAGTAAATTGAGTAAATTGAAGGAATTACTTATAATTTAGTGTTAAAAACAATGAATAATTAAATTGTATTGATTTTCGAACATATACAGGGTAATAATACTGCCTTCAGTACCTAACAAACCCTGATAAGAACTTAAAAATACTTACACAAAATATCAGATCCCTAAATAAAAATATACTTAGTCTCTATACCTTGTTAGAAAGGCTACCAATAAAATCAGATGTCATCGTACTTACCGAAGCCTGGCTGCCCTGTTTATCAAACCTCAATATACCGCAGATACCGTCCTACAAGTCGTTCTGTACTAAAAAACACCTTAACCAAAGCGACGGCGTAGTAGCTTACATAAACTGTGAACTAACCACTTCTGTTGAAGAAATTGACCTTAGCGGCGCATCAGGGCTTTGCATTAGTATAGGCAATGACGTGGTCTTGATATGCATATATCGCTCTCCTTCTATCACATGCACGGATGACTTTCTAAGTTCACTTGAAAACTACGTTCAAGCAATAAAAACTAAAAACGTCGTTATAGTAGGTGATATAAATATAGACATTCGACCATCAAACACCGATACATGTGCTCTAGAATACCTAACTTCCCTAGCTTTTCAAGGATTTCTTCCAGCTCACTCTTTACCCACCCGTGGTCCAAGTTGTCTGGATCACGTGATGCTAAAATCAAAATTACCATCCACAACTCTCATTATTGACACCTTCATCACTGATCATACAGCCACTTATCTTTTCCTTGATACATATACAAAACGTAACTACGCTAACATTCCCAAAACAAAAATTGACTATGATGGCTTAGACAAAACTATTTCTGAACTTGATTTTGCCAACGTTTTTAATACTATTGACCCTAACCAAGCCATGGATATTTTCATATCTACACTTCAGACGGCCATAACCAAAAACACAAGTACAATTATTACCACAAGAAAAGGACGTATTCTAAAACCGTGGATTACACCCGGATTATTACGCTGCATGCGGCAAAGAGATAAAATGCACAATGATTTAAAGAAAGACCCTGATAATGTAACCCAAAAAACTATATACTTAAGATATCGTAACTATTGCAATAACCTTCTCAAAAAAGTTAAAAGACAGTATGATAGGGATCAATTTACCAAAGCGGGAAATAACACAAAAACTATCTGGGAGACAATCAAAAAAGTAACCAACATGAACAAACCCAAAGATTCTTCTCTAGAACTGCTGAGCTTAAATTCATCTCCTTTAGAGTCTATCAATAAAGTAAACGAATACTTTGCCACGATTGGCGAAAAGCTTGCTAACAATATATCTACGAATAGCGATAATATTGAGAACTTTTCCTACAGCCCAACCAACAGTTCTAAATCATTTGTTCTACTACCCGCAGACTATGATGAAATAAAAAATACAATAAACTCACTAAAACCTGCTGCAGCTACAGGGTGGGATAATATATCATCTCATATCCTTCAGCGCTACTCCACAAAGCTTGCAGAACCCCTTACTTTTATTTTTAATAACTCATTCAATTTAGGTATCTTTCCGAGTTCACTTAAAAAGGCAATAGTGCACCCTATTTATAAGTCTGGGGATAGGAATCGTGTTGGGAACTATAGACCTATTGCTATATTGTCTTCGCTGTCTAAAATTCTGGAACGTTTAATAAACAAAAGGCTCATAAATTATTTAGAATCAAATAAATTAATTTCAACTAATCAATATGGTTTCAGAAGCCATAAATCTACTTCCGATGCTGTACTTAAATTGACGAACCATATTGTTTGCAACTTAAACAAGTCAAGAAAGGTTATTTCCATCTTTCTAGATCTCGCGAAGGCTTTCGATACGGTTCCTATACCTAAGCTCTTATCTAAACTAGAGCGCCTGGGAATACGAGATGTTCAGCTTAAATTGTTTAAAAGTTACCTGCAAGACAGATTCCAACAAGTCAAAATACACAATACACTTAGTGACAACCTTCCAGTTACTATTGGAATCCCCCAGGGTAGCATCCTAGGACCGACGCTATTCCTCGTTTTCATTAATGATCTGTCAAAAACCATACTGGACGATGGTCAAATAATCTCTTTTGCAGATGACACAGTTCTCACTTTTACAGCTGACACATGGCCAAAAGCGCAGACTGCGGCTCAATGCGGACTGAATAAGATAATGATGTGGCTAAAAAATAACACTCTTACGCTTAACACGTCTAAAACTAAATACATTACCTTCTCCATTCGAAATAATTCACAACCCAACTATCTCATACCCATAACTGCCCACTCGTGTTCCACTCCTTCTCTCTGTAAAAACGCATGTCCAACACTAGAAACTATACCTTATATTAAATACCTTGGAGTTTTAATTGATTGTCACCTTAATTTTAAACAACATATACATATGGTCTCATCTAGACTCCGAAAACTCATCTATATATTTAAAACTCTTCGCCACATAGCTAACAGTAACATCCTCAAACTTACCTACTTTGCTTTATGTCAATCACTAATAACCTACTGCATAACCTCCTGGGGAGGCATATATACATCAAATTTGCTAATCTTAGAAAGAGCTCAAAGAGCACTATTAAAAGTTAGCTTCTTTAAACCACGAACTTTTGATACGACTCTACTCTACACAGAGACCAAAGTCCTAACTGTCCGACAGCTATATATACTTTACACAGTACTGTCGGTGCACGTCAACACACCATTACCACATAACAATGACAAAAGAAGAAACCACAACGTCTGCGAGATTCCTTCACCTAAACTAGAATTTACTAAACACTATAACTACTTTCTTGGACCAAGACTATATAACGCAATCAATAAACAGATTAAAATAAACTCCCTTCCCTTTACTCTGTGCAAAAAAGCTGTATGTTCCTGGCTTGTGGGCAAGTGTTATAAAGATACAGAAAACCTGATAACATCAAGAACCTGATACTTTGATACTTATGTTATTATTATTTTTTATTAAGGCTTTTATTAATTATTATTAAGGCTTATTAATTTATAAATGCAGTCAAATTATACTATTTATCATTATTTAATAATCGTTTCAATGAATTATTACCTTGCTTGTGATATTATTGTACATTTCGATCTAAATTCTGTTTTGGATTTTCATTCTGATGTTTTTGTTTATGTTAATTTAACTTTATTAATTTTTATTTAAAACTTGTTCTATATTATTCTTTATTTTCTCAATGCAATTCTTCCAACATAGGGGTAAGTTAATTTATAAAACACAGACAGAACTGGATTCTAATGGCATGAAGCAAATGATAAATTTTGATTACTTTAAATCCTATTGTTATAAATATTATTATTATTATTTTATTTTTTTTGAAAATTTTTGATACTTATTATAATTAGTAAATATCCACTAAATACCCCACTAAAACCTGTTATCTAACCATCTAATGTCGAATGCACTGCGGCCCTAAATACAGATTATCTCATAATCTAGCTAGGGCAACAGTAAAACAACTTGTAATCATAACGATTTAAGCCTAAATTGTTTAAGCATGTAATATACATTGTATTCTCAACTTGGCATGAATAAAGAAATTATTATTATTTGTCTTTTTCAAAAGGCAAAAGAAACCGTCGCATACAGGTATTTAATTCTTTTGAATATCAAAATATTTTAGGAGAAGGTTAAGAATGACGTGTGGATGCAATTTATGACAAAAAGAATTGTATATATATTTTTTTAAATTGAAATTTTTAATTTTTTTGCAGTGATAATTTTTTTCTGACTATTAAAAAATCGATGCTTCACGTATTTCTTTATAGAAATAGTTGGTAAACGCTTTTATTTCTTGCTATTTAGTCGTAAATAACAGATTAAACTTAAATGTTTTTAACTTATGAGAATTAAAAAATATCAATTTACCTAACAAAAAAAATGTTGTTTTCATAAATTTAAACCACCCATCGTTCTTAACCTTCTCCTAAAATATTTTGATCTTCATAAAAAACACCCTATATAATCCAGCTCCCAACAGATTCAATCAATCAATTCAATCGTTTCAACAGCGTGAAAACCCCGATTTCTGGAATCTACCGTTCCCGCTGGAAGCGCCCCCTATTGGGTACCTGTTCGGTACATTTGCGGCGACTCCGCTGGAACAGAGGCCGCGACGGGAGCGCCGCAGGGCGAGGCCGCAGGGGCAACTCGCTGACCTGAGGGCGCCAGACTCTATTGATAGGTATGTTGGAACGGATGACATACATACATACTTAAGTTCACGCCGTCTTTTTGGGCATTCAGAGATTAGAGAACGCCCATTGCCAGACAACCCTCTTTCGCTTTCTTCACCTGACACTGTTGAGTGCGTTGGATGGTGGGAGGTGCTATAATGTAGGGAGGTAAGGGCCATTTTAATCCATTCAAAAATGTGCTTAATCTTTAAAATTAAATGAAAAAACCATTACTTGAGTCACATACAACCATAAATAAGGACCTATTGTAGTATTTATGTATTACTAGCCGATTCCCGCGATTTTACCGGCGCAACTTCTAATATCGCGGGAACATCGGGTTAAAAACTAGGCTATGTGCTATTGTAGACTGTACCCTATTACTATGCCAAATTCGTTGAACTGTTCTGCCGGTGACTGAAGAATAAACATTCATACATCCAAACTTTCACGTTTATAATATTAGTAAGATAATAATAATAAACACAACCAAGCAGCCAAAATTCTCCACCAAGAGCTCGCTCTGAAATATGGTCTCATCAGTCAGAAACTGCCTTATTACCAGTACACGCCGGAGCCCGTTCTTGAAAACGGCAGCGCCAAGCTCTACTGGGATCGGCCCATTATCACGGACAGGACTATTCTAGCGAATAAACCTGATATCGTGTTAATGGACCGATCGTCGTCCAAGGTGTTTTTGGTGGACATAACTATACCACATGACGAGAACCTCGTGAAGGCCGAGACCGAAAAGCAACGCAAGTACTTGGACCTTGCACACGAGGTGACCGAAATGTGGGAAGTTATGTCCATCGAAATCATCCCGGTTGAATATCCGCAAACGGTTTGACCCCAGCCACTTTGGGCAGAAACCTTGAAAGGCTGGGATTCGGCGGTGGTTCGCTTCCACCACGCATGCAAAAAGCGGTTTTGCTGCATACTGCCCGAAAAGTTCGCCGGTTTCTGTCCCTCTTGCCCTGATCCCCGACCGACTGGTCAAATTGTCGGGTCTTTCCGCCGAAAGGCGTGTGGCTTTATATATAAATAATAATAATAAATATTCTTTATTGCCACAGAACTTAAAAAATAAACATTTTAATAATATTATCGATGACAATGTGGGTGACCTTATTGCTTAAAGCGATTTCTACCAGGCAACCCGGGGCAAAGGAAAAATATCACAAACTTATAATAATAATAGTGCAGAGCATTTGAATTGATAGATAGAATACCTATAGAAAATAATTACATAAGACAAAATATATAACAAATATGAACAAATATGAATATAAAGGATTGTTACAAATATTAATAATTCATATAGATAATGAAATAAAAGTATACATATATAAAATAAGTAAACAGGGTCCGCTTATAATAGTCAATTATATTTTAATATCAGATTAGGAATGATGAGTGGGTCAGAATTTCATTTTTTTTTAAATATTTTTCATAAATTATAATTTCAAAATTCTTCTCTATGAGTAAAATTTAAGATTTATCTACATTTTACAATTAGATGGAAATGCTTTTATAACTTGCTGTGTAGTCATAAACTACAGATCAAACTTCAATTTTGATCACTTTAAAGAAATTTGAAATTTTAATTTAGTAAAGTATTAAAAAAAAAATTTTTTTTTTTTTTCGTAAAATATGACCCACTCATCAGTCCTAATCTGCTATTAAAATATTATTCACTATTATAAGACGACCCTATATAGTATAATAGGTTGGGGAAAAAGTCTTTTCGCATTATAGTATGTATGAACTTGTAATAAAATCTCTTTGGCTAATGTATTTGTATCTGGTTTTGGTATCATTGAAAGTTAAAATTTTAAAGAACATATTTCCAAATTCAAATTAGGAAAATGTGTGATTTTCATTTGTTTTTCGTACTGTCAAGATGAGTGAATCTAATGAAGAAATTCGATACATTTTAAAAATTTATTACAAAAAAGGTAAAAATGCAACGCAAGCCGCGAAAAAAATTTGCGATGTTTATGGACCTAGTGCAGTGTCTGTGAGAGTAGCACAAATACCAGAGTCCATGTCAGGCCATTTTAGATTTCAGTACTTTTTGCAAATAAAAAATATTCCATAATTCGTATTACATTTAATAAAAAATACTGAGAAAGGGTCTGAACCAAGTAATGCAGAATTCAATTTATTAAAATTAAAAGATATTAAATAGTCGTGCTACTTTACCGACCCAGCAGGGTTCTTGAATTGATGGGAAAATGTGCATATGAACGAGTTGCGGGATACCCTGATGTGTCAAACTCGTAAAGTAGACATTTCATAAATAATATATTTAAATAAAATATCGAGAAGGTACTACAGAAAATATAAGTTATTTTTTGTTTATACGAAACCTGAAAAGAGTTTGTTTACAATCGGTCACAGTATCGATTGCAATAGTTTTTACCATGTTATAATTAGGTACTTCAATAATCTGTAGAGAAAGATAAATAATGTTGTTACTCATTCGCGCGCACACCATAGGTACGCAATCCCAGGGTCCAGGTAGGTACATCCCTACTGGTGCGACAAAAGTAAGGCACCCCAAGAAAGAGTGGAAACTTGCTGAGTTTTTAAGATAATATTATTTTTTTTTGTATACCGATTTTTTAGCGAAAATATTGAAACAAAACGACTTTGTATAATATCAATATCGATGTTTTGACAATTATTTAATTTGAAATATTTAGGCAGGATTATTTGCGGAAATGTTTTCTTCAATCGGCAACCCTCAATTAAAAAAACATTCGCTTTGTTATTGTTTGGTTATTGTGCAACAAGGGAATTTAATTTTCATTTTCTTTATTTCTTCTCATCAAGGAATATACTTCTTACTTACGAGAGCTGCTCATATTCGACATATTATTCTCATTGGACCTGGATTTTGCCAGTTTTTTTAATTGTAATTTTTCGGGGGGTTGTTGAGGGTTATAAATCGTACAATAACACAGTGTTTTTCAATTATTTAAGCAGATTTTTTCAATAAAGACCATAAATATTATGTCATGGAGGACTGTAAGATGCCCGGTAAATAATGCATCAGTAAATAAGTTATGCAGTCAACATAATTTTACCTAAAAGAATTCAACAGCAAATGCAAACCTAAAACTTAGGAGCATATGTTGTGGAAAATAATTGCTGTGGAACCTATCAAATAAAACAGGCCTCACAATTTCATCAAATTATAATAAATATCAAATGCAACAACTTAAAAACATTATTAATATTTCTTTCGTTTTGTAGGTAACTTTTAAACTGTTTTTCAAAACACTTATATTCTGTTAGGTAAAATATGTTCTTATACATATAGGTCAAATCAAGTAAAAAAATTGTATTTTGCCTTATTTTTTACCTATATTTAGTATGAAACATGATAATTTGCATTTATTAAAATGAAATCGAAGTTGATTTTTTTTGCGAGATCTTGCAATTTAAATTGTTACTTAAATAAAAACCAATCATATTGTGGTTCAGATAATAGGACAGTTAAGTGTTGCACTAGATCTTTATTCGAATAAAAGTAATTATAACATGACATTATGCTGAAATATCTGTAGCCGATGGCTCAAACACTCTGGACTCAGCCCTTTGGTTTAAGCGTTTTCAATCCGGAAATTTTGATGTCAAAGATGCACCTCGCTCTGGTCGCCCTATTACGGATAAAATGGATGTCATTTTTGAAAAAGTGGAGCAAGATCGACATATCTGTAGTTACGACGTAGCTGAAGAACTGGGAATTGACCACAAAACAATTTTGGCGCATTTGAAAAAAGCTGGGTACACAAAAAAGCTCGGTATTTGGGTACCTCACGAGCTCACTGAACGAAACCTAACGGACCGTGTACTCATTTGTGATTCTTTGTTACGACGTAACGAAACCGAATCATTTTTGAAGACTGGAGATGAAAAGTGAGTCACATACGACAAGAACGTGCGAAAAAGGTCGTGATCAAAGGCCGGTCAGGCTTCACAGACTGTGGCGAAACCCGGCTTAACTCGCAATAAGGTGATGTTGTGTGTGTGGTGGGATTGGAAGGGCATTATTCATTATGAGCTGTTACCACCAGGCAGGACTATCGATTCTGAACTCTAATGCGAACAACTTATGAGATTAAAACAAGAAGTTGAGAGAAAGCGGCCGGAATTGATCATCAGAAGGGTTGTGGTGTTTCATCATGATAACGCTAGACCTCACACATCTATAGCAACCCAGCAAAAATTTAAAGAGTTCGGCTGGGAGGTGTTAATGCATCCTCCGTATAGTCCTGACCTTGCACCTTCAGATTTCCACCTGTTTCGGTCTCTTCAGAATTCTTTAGGCAGTGTTAGGTTAACATCATGAGAGGACTGCCAAATCCACTTGTCGGGGTATTTTGATGAGAGGTCCCAAATTTTTTATAGCAATGGGATCATGTCCCTACCTACAAGATGGCAAAAGGTTATCGAACAAAATGGTACATACATACTTTAGTTAAATGTCAATAAACTATATTAAAAAATGTTTTGAATTTTCTTAAAAAATGCGAAGAAACTTTTTCCCTAACCCAATACAATGATTTGAATCGAAACATAGAGGGTGGGTCGACTTTGGCACGCAAGTTTATATCTATGTTTATTAAAATGGCATCTATTTATGCATTATAATTATCAGAATACTATCTATATATTACAATTTTATGACTGATAATCGCATCGCAAAAGTGCATAGAACATTGTGATAGACCGGCCATGAGCACCATCTCAACCCCCGCTGTGCCAGTGAAGAGCACTAGCCCGCCTTTGGTGAAAGCTACGTTGGGTGGTGATGTTATAATGAAATAGGGGACACCCTTCGAAGAACCTTTTTACCAAGTCTCAAGAAGAATGAGAAAAAGATGGAGGTGATGATGAATAATTTTTGTCACTTTCAATCTGACGCCTGACACCTCAGTCTCAGTGACCACGAGGATTGAAAAAACGAGACGATTGAAACCTCGAGTTAAAATCAATACACTTATATAAAACTGTTCTGTTACTGACTGAGTGCCTTACAGACAACTTACAAGCATAACCTGGGCGTAGAGAGCTGAAATTTGAAACATACATTCCTTAGGGGTTTAGGGATATCCAAAGTAAGGAATTCCTGAAATTGCCACGGGAACGAAAAATATAGCACTTTTTTTTTTTATTATTATTATTATTTTTTTTTTTATAAAATATGGATGGTACGTTTGTCTTCCATGACACCTGATGTTAAGTGAACATGAAGACTAAGGTGGTACACGTCCATCCACGAGAAACCTATTCACTCGACGCTTAAAAGTACTAGGACTATACTGGTCAGGGAAAATAGACGCAGGCAGTTCATTCCAAACCTTGGCGACCCGTATCAAAAAGGAACTGTCAAAGCGCTTAGTTCGACTTTTCGGAATATCAACCACATACGGATGGAAGTTCTGTCTGCGTCTAGTAGTCCGATGGTAAAAGGGTGAGGGTTCAATTTGCTCAAACAGAGCACTCGCGCACTCACCAAAATGTATCCTGTAGTACACGGTTAAACAGGCAACCTTACGACGATGCTCTAGGGTCTGTAGTTTTTTGGTCGTAAGGTCGACGTTGTTAATTAATTTACGGGCTTTTCGGTCAACGGAGTCCAGCGCTTCTAGTTGATATTTGGCTGAACCATCCCAAAGATGACTGCAGTACTCCATGCATGATCGCACTTGAGCTGTATATAAGTTAAGAAGCTGTGCAGGGCTGAAGTACCGCCGTACCTTCGAGATGATTCCCAACTTTTTCGAAGCTACTTGAGCCATGGACACAATTTGTTGACCGAAGTTTAAACTAGATGTTATAGTTACGCCTAAAAGCCCTAGATGGTCAGTGATGGGGACAGACACATTTTGGAAAGTGGGCGTTAATGTGAAGGTGCTCATTTTTGCGGAGAATAGACACGCCTGAGTTTTGGACGCGTTGAATTTGACCGAATTCGACTCACCCCAATCGGATACTTTCCGTAAGGTCAAATCAACGCGCTCAATCATTGACTTTCTTAAACTTTGGATTTCACGGGGGCTCGCTCGCGCATTGGATACGTATCTCTCTACAACAGTGCTGTCATCAGCATAACTAATAATTCCCGGTGTCAAAAGGTCATTAATGTGCAGCAAGAATAATGTTGCAGAGAGAACAGATCCCTGAGGTACCCCGGCATTAATTGCCATTTGGTCGGAGGAGAAGCCATCTAAGACTACTCGAATTGACCGTTCCATCAGAAAATCAGATATCCAGTCGCAGAGCCCAATCGGTATGCCATAGGCTGGAAGCTTACTTAAGAGACCATCATGCCAGACCCTGTACGTACGAAGTCGCGGGAAAAAGCTCGTTTATTATAAAAATATGTTCTGATTTCAAAATTCTCCATCCTCAGGTTAGACAAAACCGAAGAGGGCTCCGAAATGGTGTCACGAGTGAACCGGTTCATAGTGAAAGCGCATCGCAACAACGGAGGGAAACCGCTTAGCTACTTCCATTTAGCGCTCGACCCCGACAGCTTTAGTCGCTCCGTTGAGAATATATACAGGATATCCTTCTTAGCCAGGGATGGGCTGCTATCTGTGCAGTTAGGTGAGTATGAAAACGCTTTTTAAATAAATATATAAATAAAATCCCCAGACAATCACACCAACTACATGGCCCCAAATTAAGCATAGCTTGTTCTATGGGATACCATGTAGTGAACTAGGGAGGAACCTATAAATACATAATACCAAATCTTTTAAATAGTCTGCCAAATGAAATTCGACAAGAAATAGTTAAAAATAAATTCAAAATCAAATTGAAAAAGTATCTATTGTCTTCTTTAATATAGCTTTTTAAATAAGTTATAAATTATCTATACATATAATAAAATGGTAGGAAAGTCAAAACTGTACATTGAATATTTTTTTAAAAGAATACTTGGGGTATGATCTACAATCGAAACAGAAACAAAAAATATAGTTTTTAGAATTTTTGTCTGTTTGTATGTTTGTCTTTCCGGGATAAACTCAAAAAGTACTGCATGGATTTACTTCAAATTTGGCATGAAGATAGTTAAGAAGTCGGGTCAACATATAGGCTACATATTATCACGCTAGCAGTGTTATAATCGTAGGTGCGTTTGGTGCTGCATAGCGTTCACGCAGACGACGTCGCGGGCAGCAGCTAGTAAGTAATAAATGTACATAATTATAAGTATTTTTAATGAGACTTTGGATCCCACAGTCAAACTGTTTAAACAGATTTGTGGGACTGTTTTCTTAGAAATAAGATTTTTTTGTAAACTTATTAATAAAACAATAAAAGAAAAAAAAAATAAACACCCAGACACGGAACATTTGTCAGGCGTTTACGTAAGATCAGCGTCTTGGTGTGTCTGCACTCCATGACTTACATACATACATAACTTCACGCCCTTATGGGGGAGGCAGAACATCAGAGGTGCCATCTGATGTCACATTTGACTTTGGGGGTATTATTAATGATGGGTAGAGACTATTGCAGTGACAGGGGGTCAGCCTATCGCCCACAAAAACGCCAATAAAACCTCTGTTCCTTAACTGACTTTTACAGTATGCCCGGGAAGAGAAGCACCTGGTACAATCTATGTTTTGCTTCCGCTCCCAGTCCAGCATGGCAGTCAATGACTTATGCTGAGTAAACGCCTTTCGGTGCTTTGTTATTAATCATTAGTAGCTATTGTACAGTGCATTCGACTACCACTTTGGCGATAGGGTAAACCTGTCTGCCTCAGACGCCAGTGGTCGCAGGTTCGATTCCCGCACGGAACAAAAAAAAATATGTTCCGTGTCTGGGTGTTTATCTATTTATGTATTTATATTCTAGGTTCTTCCCTAGTTCGCTACATGGTATCTCATAACAAAAGCGATTCTTACTTTGGGGCCATGTAGTTGGTGTGATTGTCTGGGGATTTTATTTTTATTTATTATTTATTGTATGTTTTTTATGTGCATATTTTTCTTGGCACCGAATAAATTTCTTTTTTCTTTCAGATGAAGAGTACGGTCTCCCGTTCGTGACTCCTGTGCCTGCAAGTCAACAGGACCAGCAAGACCCTTCCGAGGAGCACCAGTTTATTGTCTCCATCAACATGAAGCGGTGGCAGGTTCGATTCTCTTTCCATATTTTTTTCAGCCTGTGTAGGGTGGCCCCAAATATCCCTACCTGTCTTTGATAAGCTTGTGGTAAAAGTATAAGTTTTTAAACTGGCATGGTCATTAACATTAAATTAACTTTAGAAACGGGATATTTACCATGTTTTTCATTTATTTTGAGTTCTCGATATTTCGGCACTGTTACAAGCGCCATGATCACGACGGCGCTGAAGTCGATACTGTGAGTTTTGCGTGTCGAAAACAAAATCGAGTTTTAACTTTAAGTGAAAACAGTGACAATAGTAGTGGTAACCAAAGATCGAAACGCAAAATAAAGCGGGTAGACAGATTTGTTTGCCCGTGAATAAAAACACTCTTACCCGCATCTTCAGTGCCGTCGTGATCATGGCGCTTGTAACAGTGCCGAAATATCGAGAACTCAAAATAAATGCAAAACATGGTAAATATCCCGTTTCTAAAGTTAATTTAATTGTGGTAAAAGGTTACTCAAGGAAGTCGTTGTGACGCCGTGGTAAATTATGTCGCAGGTTTTGCTTGGTGGTAGGATCCCTTCTGGGTCCGCCTGGCTAGCGACCACCCTTTATACAAAGTCTGCCGCCAAATGTTACCGCTCCGGCGGTAATGTGTTCCGGCAATATTGTATAAAGAGCCAGTTCCTTCCTAAACCCGTGTGCGTTCATCTTCGACCTCATCGTCACTTACCAACAGGTGAGATTAAGGTCAAACGCGGGTTTAGTCACTTATAAAAAAAAAAATAAAAAAAAAAAAGGTTAAGCGCGCTCGGCGCGGCCAGTATTGGTGACCGCCGACCTATAATTTTTCACGACAACTTCCGTGCTTCGAAGGACACATTATGCAGTAGGTCCCAGAGACTGCATATCGGTATAATTTTTTTAAATAGTACTAGTTAAATTTCAGTGCCCTTATTAGTGTACTGCTTCATCAAACACAATAACTGTACAAGTTATTAAAATCGAAATTAATTAAATCAGTACCCAAATAATGTATACCGGATTAATTTCTGTACCGAAATGTATAGGTACGCTTCATAGACTTCAACTAAACTATCGGAACATTCTACAGTTATTTAAAAATAAAATTTTAATATCCATATTAATATTAATACCGGAAAATTTCAGTTAACTGAAAAAAAAACAGTTATGCTACAATAATAAAAAAGGTACACGAATTATTTCAGTATGAATTCCTGTACCGTTATTTTTAAATACACTTAATTGAACGCTATTTCGTCATACAGAAAAAAAATGTACAGAAATTCATGCCAGAATGCAGTCTTTGGTTGGTCCCGCTATACTTGTATACTTGACAGGTAGTTTTTAGAGTTGGTTAGATAGAAGCCATTTTCGGAATTCTAGACCTTTTCAGAAAATTCTAACACCCACCTACAAGCACTGGGCCAGTTTGGTGGATTATGACCTGAACCTCCTCGTCACACAGGGGAGAGACTCATGGCCTTGCGGGGGCTCATTACAGCAGAGTTGTTATAATTAATCAGACTCTCAGGCTGTCTTACCATCATCGCCAAAGCGTAAGCGACAAATATTTATTTATTTATTAATGGCGGATTTCAATATTCAACTGACTGGTATGAGTAACCGTAACAGGTACAAAACTGGTAGGAAAAAAGTAGCGTTTCACAATATCTATTAGCTACGGGCTGTAAGTTCTCAAATTTGGCATGGGCCCTCCTTGCGGGACGTTCTTCCAAGAAAATAGGTGATATGTATCACGCATTCGCAAATTATTTGTATGATATTTGAACTAAAGAAATATACAAATTTATTCAATTTATGTTTGCTATGTTTTGGTATTCGATAAATATATTATAGTATGTTTTTAGAGCTTTTTGTTAATAATTGCGTTTAATTGCTTACGTAAAACGAAACGCCAATTTTTTGACAAATTTTGCCATTGGTTAAATCACATTTTTATGACGTCAAAGTAAATATTTAAAAGAAAAAATATGTCATTAAATAATATTCGTTCTTTTTTTTTCAAAAACAGTTATAGATAAGTTAGAAAGAGAAAACTAGATTATTGATATGTTGACAGATATTTGATAGGATATTTCGTTAAATGAATAAATTGTTACGTCGTTGGCTAGATAAAATGACTTATTTTGTAAATAGTCAAATGTTACCTAGCAACCCATTACAGTCAAACAGTTCGTAAGCAGTGGTTTAGATGTCAAGATTTTGAATATAGAAAGGCATTTTGGTAGTGATTTCTATTGTCCGTAGGCAAATCAAATCAAATCATTTATTTCAATCAATTAACAGATCATTGGTACAAAACGAACAGTTTTCATGATATTGAAACCCGCCATAAAGAAACAATATCGGCGATTTCCTCGGCCAAGAAACGAAACGTACAATAGATACACAGTCTGTGTAAACAAAAGAGACACATATTAATAGTTGATTGTCCACTGACTGTTCATATTGCCGACGATTACTTTGTCGTTTAGCGACACCTACTCGCTGTATACTGGGTTGTTTATTTTACACAATAAGTATTATTTATAGAAACATTTTTTGCTTAAAAATAGTATGTATTTTTTACCATGAAATTAATATATTCGATAACACATTAAGCAAAGCATGGTCACTTTAAATTACGAATGAAAACAATTAAAATAAAGACGACTACGCGCTACTACAAAAAATCTTGTAGTACTACGCCGAATTATATTCCGCGTCGTAGTAGCTACGTTCATCAACAGAGACTATTTATAAAAAAGTTTTTGTTTTAATGCCCGTCTGCACTAAACTCTACTAAGCATAGGCTTAATTATGACATGCCTAAACTTTTCGATAGTAAGTTGATACGTATTATGACGTGCAACGAGAAATAATTGACTTTTATTGTCATTTGGGCTGTCTGACGTTTCATTTCTCATTTCACTATAAATAATGTATTGTGGGAACTTATGTAGCTCAGGTTTCGTCAATATACCAACTAGTGAAGGTGAAAAGAATTTTCGTTTTTGAGACGATGTTTTATGTGTTTTTTTTTTTAAATAGACTTGGTAAAATATTAATAAAACAAACATCATTTTTTTAAACTAGCGTATTGGCCTAACTTTTCGATCGCCGTCTTAAGTGTCTTGCCTAAAGTTATGACCCCGATTTCCCATGTCATAACTTTACGCAAAAACTTAAGCGTATCATGTCAAATCAACCGTCAGACAGGACAAATTATAATAAAAATCAGAGTACAGTACGTTCACAGTTGGTTAAACTCTAGCTGTTTGATTGGCTGCCATGAACCGTTTGGATTACTAATAATGAAAGCACCTATGTTTTTGAACGTCTAGTCTACTATAATTATTTCATATTTGAGCGTAATATTTCGTTCTCTTTTACAATATTTGGAAAATTTACAGCCATTTACTTTACCTTGTTGTAATAGAATAAAGTAGGCTATATAAAAATTTTATGCAAACTTTCAGGGAAACTGGACGGTAGGGCCAATATAGTGAATACATACGTCAGAGGTAAACCAACTGCGAACGGACTGTACAGACTTAAGCATCGACTTAGGATCGGGATTAGGACGAAGTTTAGTGCAGACGGGCATGTTTCGCAAAAATTAAGTATTACAGAATTGTTTCTCATTTTTAGTTTTAAAAAAAAGTCCGCGACAGCTTATGTCTATCTTTTAAGGTTTACTAATAATAACCTTTTTTATGGTTATAATAAAATGCTTTCGAAATTAATGTAGGTAGTTTTTATCCAAATTATTTAGTGACTAAAAGAAGCGAAATTATAAAGGAAAATGATGCAAAAACGGGGAAAATTATTAAATTTTGAGAATAATAGTTATTAATAGTTATAGTTATTCTTGTCAATCCTAAGGTTGCCTGGAAAAGATTGCTCTTAGCGATAAGGCCGCCCATTGTATACTATTTTTTGTTCTGTTTTCATTCTTACTGTATCTTATAATATGTGGTGTGCAATAAAGAGTTTTGTATTGTATTGTATTGTAGTAATACAAGTTAATATAGTTTTACGAGTTTTACCAATACTCCAATATTTTTTTTACCAATTTTTAGTCCTTACTTCAATAATCTTTATCCAAATTAATACGTTATTATTAATCATAAGTATTTAATTCTGGACAAATTTGTCCTTCACATCACTGGATTTAAATCAAAGCTTTAGGCGATAAAACCAGTGTTTTTTTATTGGAAAATAATAATATTTTACAATCAGAAAGAACTAAAATATAAATTCACAACAAAAATTGTCGAAAACGGCAACAGCCCAAGGCTTTGGCGCTGATTTTCAGCTGGTAGCGAATATCATCCATCATCATCATTAACAGCTTGTAAACGTCCACTGCTGGACATAGGCCTCCCCCAAGGTCTTCCAGGTCGCTCGGTCCCGCGCCGCCCTCATCCAGCGTTCACTGGCGACTTTGACCAGGTCGTCGGTCCATCGTCCAGCATGCCTACGCTGCGTCTCCCAGTACATAGCCGACACTCGAAAACTTTTCTGCCCCATCGGCCATCTGTTCTGCGAGCTATGTGCCCTACCCATTGCCACTTCAGCTCTGCAATCCTTCTGGCTATGACGGTGACTTTGGTTCGCCTGCGAATCTCCTCATTCCTGATTCGATCCCGCAGGGAAACTCCGAGCATGGCCCTTTCCATTGCCCGCTGAGCGACTCTAAGCTTGTTTTTAAGGCCCATAGTTAGTGACCACGTCTCAGTGCCGTATGTTATCACAGGCAACACACACTGGTCAAAACCTTTGTCTTCAGACACTGCGGTATTTGCGACGAGAAGATTTTACGGAGCTTCCCGAATGCTGCCCAGCCGAGTTGGATTCGACGATTGACCTCTTTCTCAAAGTTGGACCTACCTAACAGGATTTTATGTCCTAGGTACAGATAATCCTCAACAACTTTGAGCGTGGTGCCTCAAACTACCACAGGAGTAGGTGCAACATGGACGTTCTGGTAGGGTTATTCGCAGCTAAAAACTTATCGTATTCTTACATTTCGTCAAAATAGATTAATTTTCGAATTTGAAAAATCAACAGTTTTCAATATTAAACAGTCCGTTGAAGGCAAAGCTACGACCAACGAATGGTAGTATTTATTAGTATAATTCAGTAGTAAGTAAGTTGACAAGACGTTGAGTATTGTAACGCTTTCTAGCTACACCTGGTAGCTAATTTTCCTATTCATAGTGTTAACGAATAGGTTTTTTTTACATTGAAATGCGGCATTATAACCTTCTTGAATGGGCTAACAAGAACGGAAATCCTCATTGGAAGAAGCAGGTCTCCTTTCGAAAGAAGTTTTCAGTTAACGTGTTGGCTGAAGTAATTGGCAGAACTTTGATCGGGCCACATTTTCTGTCCGATAATTTGAACGGACCCAATTATCTCGAGTTTTTGCTAAACGATCTTCCTATTCTCCTAGAGGAAGTCGGAGTACCATGAGAAGCGGAAATAGAAATCATCTTTCAGCAAGACGGCTGCCCGGCACATTGGAGTTTGGCTGTAAGAGAATACCTTGACAACTGTTTTCCGGAGTGCTGGATCGGGAGAGGTGAACCCATTCCTTGGCCCGCTCGATCCCCCGACTTTGAACTCCTTTGGACTTTTTTGTTTGGGGACGGGCCAAAGGACTTGTGTACACCTCAGAAATAGCAACAAAAGAGGAGTTAATTACAAGGATTCGGGAAGCTTTTGTCATCATGAGGGAGGAGATGCAACTAAAATGACTACCACAGAAGTACGGACGAAGTACGGGCCCCTTTATGTATAAGAAATCGTGGTTAACATTTTGGACATGTGACTTAACTTTTCGCTTTGATTTTGTTACTAAAGTTTTGAAATAACAATTCATGTAGTTTTATTGAAAGTGCTCCCTTACTTTTGTTTTTAGTCCTTAACTCAGAGATTTGGCAAGCGATGTGAATGACTAATACCTCTAAAGAAAGAGCAATAAATAGGCATGTTTTTTAAAATGTTATCAAACAATTTTTTATATTTTTTAATGGCACATCAAAATTATGCTCATATCAAAATAAGTTTTTTTTTAAGTTTTCTTTTCCACCATTTGGTTTTAGAAGCCATAAATACACAAAAAAGTAGTTTTATTTGGTCCGACATACATTAAACTATCGGAATCTACCCATAATGTTAACAAACTAACGCGTATTTGGGCACTATTAACTCGTATCTACCAAATTCTTAGTATTTTTCTAAAATTTCGAAAAAACTCAATAAAAAGAATAGCAAGTTCCGTCAAAGACGGCAAAAAATGGCTTGAAATATTCAAAAATACCTCGTTTATCACCTCCTTTAACCCAAGGACTGTATACCGGTATGAATTTCTGTACATTTTTTTTCTGTATGACGTCATACCGTTACATTAGGTGTATTTAAAAATAAAAGTACAGGAATTCATCTATATCTATACTTATAATAAATCTGTAGAGAGGTAAATTCTGTACATGAAATATTTTTTCAAAATAACTATCAGGGGGTGATTAGTGATCGATACTGATGCCAAAAATGCAATCAGTAAAATTTTTGTCTGTCTGTCTGTCTGTATGTTCCTTATAGAAACAAAAACTACTGGACGGATTTTAACGAAACTTCGTAAAATTATTCTTCATACTCCTGGGCAGGTTATAGTATACTTATTATCACGCTATAATCAATAGGAGCAGAGCAGTGAAGGGAAATGTTGGAAAAACGGGAGAAGTTACTTAATTTTTTAAGCTTCAGTCGCGTGTGCAGCCTTAATGGTTAAAGCTACATAGAAATCATGTATGACAGAAATATTCTTCATAAAATTATATAAAAAATATCCCATAACAGTATATGTCTATATTTTATGGTTGACTCACAATAACACGTGTAAATCCCAATAGCTTAGCAGTTCGGAGCTTTCTGATTATATTTGTTTACTCTTACGTTTATAATACTCTCACTCATCCCTAATTAAAAAAAATAACATTATTACCTATTCAATAAAAAAAGGATCATAGAAATCGGTATAGAAACACCAAACTTATACATGAAATACGCTAATAACCCATCGCGCGTGAATACTGAGTGATATAAGGATTATTTTTGCGTAACGGTTGCCGCGCTCGACGCGGCTCGCGACCGACGGAAGGGTATAAAAAGGCGGGAGGCGAGCGCAAGCTTTCCGTGATTTAATATAGGTAGGTACAGAAGGAACAAGCGTTACATTACCTGTCAAATTTCCCCAACCAATTTTAACTTATTATCGAGGGCATAGAGTTCAAGTTCAAGTAAAAAATTTTGACAGATTTGTAACGCTTGATGTACCTACTGCCTTTTGTACATACAGAGATAAAATGGAAATCAAGGTTTTGTTTATTTCATGATCTTGCTTGGTGGTAGGATCCCTTCTGGGTCCGCCTGGCTAGCGACCACCCTTTATATAAAGTCTGCCGCCAAATGTTACCGCTCCGGCGGTAATGTGTTCCGGCAATATTGTATAAAGAGCCAGTTCCTTCCTAAACCCGTGTGCTTTCATCTTCGACCTCATCGTCACTTACCATCAGGTGAGATTGAGGTCAAACGCGGGTTTAGTCACTTATAAAAAAAAAAAAATGATCGTTTCTGCCTCTTGGAAGTCAGAAAACGTAGATTTCTTCGGAATAAAAAGTAACGTATGTGTTAACTACTATACCAAATTACATTAATATTGGCTTAGCCGTTTGGCAGTGAAAAGCAGCCATACATAACTATAGTAGTATTGTAATTACACTGATAATGGCTGGATGGATGGATTTTTGCTATTCTTTCACGCAAAAACTACTTAGCTTTACCTAGAATAACAATAAGCTAAGTATAATTAATGAAGATATTGCATGAATTAAGTAAAATTGAAGGCATTATATAAAACACTTTTTAACCGGATTAATGGCGTATAATTTATATTTTACATTTTAGCTCGACGTTTCGTTGTCTTTGCAGACCCCGTGGTCACGAGCGACTGATAAAATTTAAAATGTAAATATACGCGATAAATCCGGTTAAAAAGTGTTTTATTTAATAGTCATACATAATAGTCATCGCGAAAACTTAAGACAATATTAAAATTTAAGGCACTTTGGCACCCGATTTGTTTATAACGCTATGTGCCTTTGTGATGTACCTAATAGATAGTTACCTGCTTATGTTTGTGGTTAGGAGTTATACATATTATATGGGCGAAGATTCTTCATTTTTATTTTTGTTATTAAAGATATTTAGGACCTTGGAGAAGAAAATAACCTAGGTACTCGAAATACTAATTCAATACAGACGAAATCGCGGGCATCATCTATGTAATATACCTACCTACCTATACTTTTTCACAAAACCTAGGTGAAACTGCGGATCACTGCTTTGTTGTAACAGTTTTTGAAGTAATTCTGTCTGTAGATCTATCAGTAACGCTTTCACAGATAAACTACTGAGTCGATTTTGACGAAATTTAGAATAACGTAAGTTTTAAATTCAAGGAGGATATAATAATAGTATTTAAACAGCTCTAATGAACGGTATCCACGCGGACGAAGTTGCGGGTCACAGCTAGTACTGAAATAATTCATGTACTCTTTTTATTATTGTAGCATACTGTTTTTTTTTCAGTTAACTGAAATTTTCCGGTATTAATATTAATATTTTATTTTTAAATTACTGTAGAATGTTCGATAGTTTAGTTGAAGCCTATGAAGCGTAGGGACATATGCTGACATTTCGGTACAGAAATAAAATAGGTTAAAATATTTCTATACTAAAAACATCTACAGAAATTAATCCGGTATACATTATTTGGGTACTGATATGATTAAGTTAGATTTTAATAACTTGTACAGGTATTGTGTTTGATGAAGCAGTACACTAATAAGGGTACGGAAATTTTACTAGTGCTATTTAAAAAATTTATACCGATATGCAGTCCCTGCTTTAACCTTTGCACCTATCCACCAAACACCCTGTATTATATTGTTTATTTTTTCTGTTTCAGGAATTAATACAAGCATTCAATATAAAGAAGCCTATGATGGTGTTAAAGCAAGATCATCAAGAAAATTAATGTTAATCGTAAATTGATAGCTTTATTCCTAATAATCTGTTAAAATATAAGTTTAATAATAACAATATTTTTAAGTTTTTGCATTTAACAATGGTCAATTATTTTTTAATATCTGAAAAAAATATATACTAATTAAATTCATCCAACTAGGATTCGAACCTGCGGTGCGAGCACAGAACTTTATCGACTCGTATGTTTACGAAAGTTTGTATATACGGAGTGGGTTGCAAGTTTTTAGTAACATTGTAATTTTTTATTTACAATAATTTAAGAGTACATGTTTAGAAGCATTCAAAATAAACAAGGCACACATATACAGGGTCCGCCTATAATAGTCAATTATATTTTAATAGCAGATTAAAAATTATAAGTAAAAATAAAACAACTCCCTGCTCCTTGGCTAACACCGGAAATCAAACTGCTCCTAGCAAAAAAGAACTCTGCACGCTGCAAATATAAGAAAAAACCTACAGATCGAAATTTGGAACGTTACAAAGCGTTGAGAAATCATTGCAACAGGATGTGTAGGGATGCACAACGCCGCCACTTTCACAAGTCTGTGGAAAATGAAAATCCAGGTAAAGTTTGGAAATTTCTCAAAACATTGGGTATTGGCAAAACAAAGTATGACAATAACTCCTCATCAGTTGATTTAAATCTTTTAAATAAGCACTTTTCCTATACTACTTCTATGGATGTTTCTTCAAGAGACCAAACCCTAAAATATCTTTCATCTTTGCCGTACCCAGACATACCTGTTTTTAATTTTCGTCAATTTACCGATTGTGATGTAAAGAAGAATATTTTATCAATTTCCTCTAACGCTGTAGGATGTGATTGCATTAGCCGTAATATGGTCATACCCTTACTAGATATCCTTACTCCTATCATCACCAAAATCTTTAATAAATCCATATCCACAAATACTTTTCCAGAAGCCTGGAAATCAGCTAATATAATTCCTTTGCCTAAAAAATTGAACCCTACCTCCTACTCCGATTACCGTCCAATTTCAATCCTTCCCTTTCTTTCTAAAGTATTTGAACGCCTTGTCCATCATCAGATCCTAATGTTTCTTAACAAAAATAACCTAATGAATCCTTTCCAATCTGGTTTTCGTCATGGCCATAGTACGGTTACGGCACTCGTCAACATTACTGACGACATACGTCGAAATATGGATAACAAACAACTCACACTTTTGAGCTTACTCGATTTCAGTAATGCATTCAACACAGTGGATTTCGATATACTTCTTGGTGTCCTAAGCACACTTAACATATCTCCAACGGTGATTGACTGGTTTCGTAGTTATCTACATGGCCGTCAGCAGCGTATTTCCGTGGAGAACACTTTTTCAGACTGGTGCAACACAACTGCTGGCGTCCCTCAAGGTGGCGTGCTATCTCCTCTTTTGTTTTCAATTTTTGTTAATTCTATAACTCTTTCCTTATCTTCTTCCTACCACCTGTATGCAGATGACTTACAAATTTATACCCAAGCCCCTCTCAGCGAAATCAACGTAGCCATTAACACCACCAATAACGACCTTAAACACATCTCGGAATGGAGCAAACGCTTTGGACTAAAAGTTAATGCCTCCAAAACTCAGCTAATTTTAATCGGTAGTTCTAAAATGCTAGCAAGAGTTGACATCGATGAACTTCCACCTGTCACGTTTGAGGGTGAAATAATAAATTACCGTCCACATGTTAAAAACCTCGGAGTGCTCATGGACAGCAATCTATCCTGGAGACATCAGATTGACTCCGTTAGTAAGAAGATGTTTGCTGCAGTCAGGTCTCTGAGACGCCTACGAAACTTCTTGCCAATACCGACAAAAGTTGCGCTCGCACAGTCCCTTTTATTACCCATACTGGATTACGCAGATGTAACGTATCTCGATTTGACCGAGGAGCAATTAGATAAACTTGAGCGCCTCCAAAATATATGTATAAGGTTTATATTTTCTTTACGTAAGTATGACCACGTATCAGACTTCCGCAATAAGCTTAAGTGGCTCCCAATTCGCCTTCGCAGGAATACACACGTTCTTTCTCTGCTTTACGGGATACTGTTCAATCCTTACACACCGCTGTATTTAAAAAACCGTTTTAATTTTCGTCATGAAGGTCATGAGAGAAATCTACGTTCTACGAATAATATGCTCTTAGCGACTCCTCTGCATTCCTCTGATTTCTTCCACAAATCGTACACAGTAAATGCAGTAATCCTATGGAATAACTTACCATCTTACATTCACAGTGCAAAGTCCATCGCTTCTTTTAAAAAACAACTAAAGGCTTTTTATTTATCATTATAATTTATATTAGACCTTGTTGTATCTTTTACACAAAAATAATCTTTTTTATATATAATTATTCTTTTTGCTTCTTATATATATATTTTTACTTATTTTATACATGTATACTTTTATTCCATTATTTAAATCATTAATTAAATTATTAATATTTGTAACAATCCTTTATATTCATAGTTGTTATATATTTTGTCATATGTAATTATTGTCTATAGGTAGTCTATCTATCAACTCAAATGCTCTGCCCTCTTATTATTATTATAAGTTTGTGATATTTTTCCTTTGCCCCGGGTTGCCTGGTAGAAATCGCTTTAAGCGATAAGGCCGCCCACATTGTCGTCGCTAATTTTGTAAAAATGTTTATTATTTAAGTTCATTGGCAATAAAGAATATTTATTATTATAAATGATGTAAATCTCGAACAAAAAAAATTTTTTTAAATATATTTTTCATAAATAAGTATTTCATAATTCTTCTAAGAGAGTAAAATTTAAGTTTAATCTTCATTTTACATACAATATGATAGAAACGTTTTTATTACAGAACAAACTTAAATTTTGATCATTTAGAAGAATTTTTAAATTTTTATCTATGAAATTCAAAAAAAATTGATTTTTATCAAAATTCAGACCCGACGAGTCGATAAAGTTCTGTGCTCGCACTGCTGGCTCGTATAAAGCTAGGCGAGACTGTTTAACATAAGCCTTCAAACCAAAGTTAAAAACACTTAAAGATCCCGCCAAAAATCAAGTCCCATCTGAAGTTGCTGTGAGACATATATTTGTTTTTAAGTTAAACACCCGCACGAAACGCCTTGCTACAACTTCAGACCGGACTATATACCCTGGCAAATAATTCGATGCAGTAAACTGACAGTTCGAAATGTCAAATAGAAAAATAATGATACCAGTTAAAAACTTCGTAGTGTAAGTACCGAATGAGATTGATTGAAAATAAACGAGTCTTTGTCATTCGTCTTGCATAAAATTGAATTTGAGGTGTGTACTTTATCTTCAATGTAACTTTGATGAAAATAATTAATTACCAAACATACCTAGTGATTTAAAACGGTTACAGAAGATGTAAAACCAACTTGATAACGTCTTTATTCTCAAACGCCTTTCGTCGTAAACAATGAAATTTCAAGAAGAGTTGCCCTTTGCTAACAAAGTTATAAAAATTATGAGCCAAAATATTTGTTTTCATTACGATAAAAATAATTACGTTCATTCACTTAAACCACATCACTATTTTTTTTCTTCCCTAAAGTGGGCACACTGAAATTGTCATTTTACTGCATTGAATTATTTGCCGTAGTATAGATATCTCGGCGCGGTCTCTACGTTTGTTTGCAACCAACTCTGAGTTTTATCCACACCGTAAACAACCAAGGACCAACCAAGCTCGCGTAAAAACACGCCCCCAACTTGACAATGGAGAAGAAAACGAAAAGTTTTAAATAGATGTCGCTTCATACGCTTGACACATAACAAACTATCAAATGAACAAGTTGTAATCGAAATTGCTTGTTCTGTGTTCTATTTTGGGGCAAACCTATAAAATAATGTAAGCACATGTATCAAAATATGAAAAATGTGGACCGTAATATTTACATTTCCACAAAAGTTTAAATCAAGTAACATCCACAAGTTCCGCATGTGTATATCCTTAGAGCAACTGTGGTATCCATTTTCTATAAAACTTATGACTACGTAATGATGCATTTCTAATTTTTTTATCAAAATCTTTATAAAATTAACTTTTATTAGGGTATTTGACAGTTGTTATGGGTCAAGCTTAATCAGCGCCTCTAGTGAAATAAGAAGGCAGTCTTCTACCCCATTGTTCTATACTAAGTAATTTCGATGTCATCTGCCCGATAGCTCAAATGGCCACGACCACTTTGGCGAAGAGGTAAACCTATCTGCCTCAGACGCCAGTGGTTGCGGGTTCGATTCCCGCACGGAACAAGAAAAAAAAAAAAAAAGGTCCGTGTCTGGGTGTTTATCTATTAATGTATTTATATTCTAGGTTCCCCCCTAGTTCGCTACATGGTATCCCATAACACAAGCTATGCTTACTTTGGGGCCATGTAGTTGGTGTAATTGTCTGGGGATTTTATAATCCGCCTTTCAACCAAGCGGAGACCCAGGTTTGAGTCCTGGTTGGATGATTTTATTTAGTATATTTTTTCAGATCTTTAATAATAGCATTTACATGTTATGTGGACAAGGTTCAAAATTGTTTAAGAAAGTTCTAGAAATAAGTGGTTCCAACGTTTGTGGGCAAGATAGAGTCTAACTAAATCTGTCCAAGAAAAAAAGCGGGAATTTTAAAATTTTTAGATCTGGCAATCTTGCCTTTACGCTGCTTAGCTTAAACGAAACAATGCAACCAATTCACATGATTTAGAAGTCTCGTACGTACTAACAGTACCTTTTTTTGTTGAAAAGCGGCAGAAATCTGCATATTTTAAAAAATTTGGCCGGTCAGTCACAGGCGGTCACAATAATTCTGTATAGATTCATCTCACTTATATAAGAACACTTAACAAGCGATTTCGATTGCAACTTCTTCATTTCACAATTTGTTATGGGTAAAGCGTACGAAGTGAAATCTATTTAGAGCTTTCGAATTTCATCATTGGTTGCATTGCATGTTATGTTATACCAAATGTGTACCCACCTTAATAACCTATGACATTCATGGCCTGTTGAGGTCGATAGGCTGTTGATAATACAGGGTGACTGGTGACAAATTTTAGATACTAAAGGAGAGCACTCTGTACTCGATTCTGATCATAGTTATGCAATAAAAGTAGGCACTTAATTTTTTACCAGAGTTCCCTATAAATAAATAAAGAGACATTAATACACTTTTTCCGACGCGCCGCCTCAGTCAACACGCATTATGTAACACGCTTATGTAACCATGCGTTGGGTAATTAATTCTTGATGATCTCAAACTATCACGTCCTTGAATTTCGAAAGTGAACCACCAGTCAACAGTCACCCTGTATAGTGGGAAGTATTAAAACGAGTGACTATAAACTAAAATACTGGACTGGAAGCGAAAGAAAAACGTAGAATGTACCAGCTGCTTCTCTTCCCGGGCATACTGTAAAAGTCAGTTAAGGGACCGAGGTGTTATGGGAGGCTTTTTTGTGGGCGATGACCCCCTGTCACTGCAATAGTCTCTCCACTATTATAATGCCTCCAAATTTGTCAAACGTGACATCAGATGGTTTTATTACCTCTGGTGTTGTGCCAACCCCATACGGGATACAGGCGTGAAGTTATGTATGTAGGTATGTATGTATAAACTAAAATTGAAACACAAAGTTTTCTATAATGCAAATCGTAATTTATCAGTACAAATGTTGTTATAAACTGTGATGATTATCATGTAAGAATATAGTTTTAAAGCAATTTCACTGTGTTTTGACTTTTTCCTCCCACAAACTTTTATTTCCGAAAATTTCGTCCGTATCGACCACGCGGCCATAACGTTTTTTTGTTTATCTGACCATGCCAAGATTATGTAAAAAATTGTAAAAGTCGATTCCCAAAACCACAAATTTGTAAAAGGTATAGTTAAAAAGTTATGAGAGACATGAAATTTAGGTAAAGCATAGATTGAATTTGTAAAAAAATGGAACAAATATAGAAAAAATCCTGTATTTGTATTTTAGCAGTTGTAAGGTTATAACACAATGAACGCGCCATCGAACGGGTAAAAAATACGTTATCGTCGATATCCAAACTCAAACTCAAACTCAAAAATTCTTTATTTCGTAAGTATTTAAATACATTTGAAATAAGTCAAATAATTTACAAATTGAACTGAATCTACCACCACTTCGGAAAGTCGATCTGTTGAGAAGAAGTGGCAAGAAACTCAACAGCAATCATCTTTTAAAAATAAGAGAAATCATCTTCTTGCATCCGGATATCACTTTTCACATCAACACTTATCCTTAAATCTACCAAAGGGTTAATCTTAAATATTTTAGGATTTTATTATAAAATGAAGCGTACACATTGACCCATGAACGAGTTGATCTTCTGGAGTCTACTATTATATTTATACAATAGGCAATCAAGTACTAGACAGAAACGTAGACATAGATATAGAGGTAAAGATAGAAGCAGAGATAGACGTAGCGATAGAGGTGAGAGAGAATACAGATAATGTGGATGGGGATGAGGATAGGCGTGGACAAAGACAGGACGTGGACATGAAAATGGGGAGGTCGGAGTCAAGTTGAAAAAAAGTCATAAAGTCATCAGCAAAACGACCTGGCACCACTAGCAGCACCCGTTCACGAGTATAACGCAAGCACCAGCCATCACCCTCCTCAACCATATTTTAGGGAAGAGGGTGACCCGACACCCGACGCTACCGCTAGCCTTGCCGCCTGAGGGAGCATGACGTTCTTGCTGTTGTATGGACAAGATGGAGATGGTGATGGTGTTGGATAAGAAGGAGATGGAGTTGGAAATGGAGTTGGAGAAGGAGTTGGAGATTGAGCACTTTAGAAAAACTTATCGTCCATATATTCAGATATTGTATAAAAGCCTTTATTACACAATTTTTGTTTCCTTAAATTTATCAAGCGGTAAGTCTTGAATATTTGTGGGAACCTTATTATAAAAACGTATGCATTAATGAGTAAATGACCCATAAATGAGTTAGTGACTTTATGAAGTCTACTATCATAGCCGGCTAGCTTATACTTATTTCTAGTATTAACATTATGTAAGTCACGTTTTCTACGGAACATGTTTAAGTTCTTTTTTACAAACATAAGATTTTCAAAGATATATTGTGACGCAAACGTGAGAATATTTATTACCTTAAACTTATTTCTAAGTGTCGCTCTGGAAAGTTTGTAGATTGCGCGAATAGCCCGTTTCTGCAGCACAAAGATAGTTTTACTATCGGCGGCATTTCCCCAAAGAAGAATGCCGTATGTCATTAAGCTATGAAAATAACCAAAATAAACCAATCGCGCAGTAGCTTCATTAAAAATATTTCGCATCTTTTTGACGGCATATGCTGCAGAACTAAGTCTCTTCGCCAATCTTTCTATGTGTGGTCCCCATTGTAGTTGAGCGTCTAGGGTTATGCCAAGGAACACTGCTGAATTTACAGGGCTCAATTCTTGTCCTTTTACAAATAAATTAGTATTTACATGCCGGACATTAGGCAATGAGAATTTTAAAAATTTAGTTTTATTTTCATTCAGGAGCAGGTTATTGGCTGAAAACCAATTCTCCACGATTTCAATACAATTGTTTACTTCAAAGCTATGCTTTAATTGCCTACTCACTTTAAAAAGAAAAGAGGTATCATCAGCAAACAATATGACCTCACACTTGTCTTTTACCATAAATGGCAAATCATTTATATAAACTAAGAATAAGAAAGGCCCAAGAATCGATCCCTGGGGCACTCCCATATACTGCTGATCCCGATGATCTCTTTCCATTAATATCAACTTCATTCTATTGCATAAATAGTATTTCATAAAATTAAGTGCCCTATCATTTACATTATTTTCAAGAAAAGACTGTGCAGCTTTGACTGATGAATTTAATGTCTTCGTAGTCGAAACTGGAATGTCTGCAAATAATTTTTCAAAAGCTACAGCAACTTCTGTATCTGATGTCAACAGTCGATCACCAATTTTCAGTTTATATTCCGCGTTTCTTATGTTTGACTTTCCAGTTTCGCTGTTAATAATTTGCCAAGTAGTTTTAGGAATATTAACACTATTTTGAATTTTATTATTAATAAAATTTGATTTTGCAATACTACATACACTTTTGAACATTTTGGAGTATTTCTTAACATACTCCTTAAAATTTTCACTATGATTGTATGTTTTTTCATCATATAACTCATATAATCTGTCTCTGCTTTTAAATATTCCTACTGTTGCCCAGTCACTAAACTTAAATGACTTATCATCTGCTTTAATTGTTTTTGATGTAAATACTGTTTTATGTTCACATTTAATTAAATTAAAAAGACAATTATATTCCATAGCGGGGTCATCATAACATTTAAGTTCCCACAACTTATCCAAGACATTACTTCTGAATCTCTCCAGCCGACCGTCGTTCATGGGTACTGTAGTGTGTGACGCACCTCCTCAATATGTATCGTTTTGTTAGTCAATATACAGTCTACTTTGAACCTACACAGTCGTGTATTATTTCGGCTCCACCTAACATCCTTGCATGGCGACCCTGCCAGTGCTGCCTTGCGGCAGCGCTGCGTAGATGGAACATTAAATAAAAACACGTCCTACAAAAAAAAAAATGTTTTTAAACGTAAAATAAAAGTAAAATAGTTTTTATTAATAAACATAATATTTAAGAAAATAAGAAGAAGAAGAAAAATAAATTGTTATGAAATCCGATTTACAATAATTATGGAGAAGTTACGCCACACTCTTTGGAAAATGCTTTTGATGGAGGAAGGAAAGCATCAAGAAAATATGAAAGAAAAATAAATACGGATACATGAACCTTGGGCGCTAGGATCTGATCGAGTCAGGATGCCGATAGAATACCGGATCGATGCTGAGCTGATAAAGCGAAGAGATATGAAAACCGTCAAAGTTAGTGTGTGAAATTAGTGTTTCAAAATAAAGGTGCAAAAAAAGTGTTGATTGTGTTGAAAAAAAAAAACTGTCTTCATTGTGCTTTTAAAATTCGTCATTTTTTTTTCTCTTCTTAATTATGTAGTTCTCTATCTTTAATGAAATAAGTTAGTAGTAGCACATTGACAAAACAGGGAAAAAAATAACATCTAACTAAATAAATTTTAAATACGGTCTTGGTTCTAATATTCTCTTACTTAATTTTATTACATAACGTTTAAATTTTTCAGTACGCCAGTTTTCTGTAGGCTTTTGTAGTATTTTATGTGGGCTTTTTACCTACAGCTTAAAAAGAGTTTAAGGTTTGGTGCATATCCATTTTTTAGTAGCTCCATTAGTCGTAATTAATTTGTACTTTGATCTCTATATAGGTAATAACTTTATTATGTTCAGACATATAAAGAATTCGACGTCGTCATATTTCATATTGAAGGTTTGTTTCTGAGAACATAAATTTGCAGCGTAAGGGAGTTTGTATCATGCGCAGGGTACAGACAACCCAACATTGATTTATTTCGATGCAAATTAAAACGTTATATTTAATTTAGTTACCTATAAGAATGGTATAGTTTTTGGTTTATTAAGTTACTTTTCTAAAATAATTAAGTACCTTATCTTCAAATATGAATTTATATTTTATAGAAGTAGGTCTAGTAGTATTTTTTTGAATAGGTACTTACTTAGCCAAAAATTTCTTGAAACATTCATGTCAAAAAGCTCAATAGGCGTTTTGTTCTTGATTGTCTGTCCTTAAATATAATTTTGTCGAATTTGAACTACCTAATAGTATAAAAATATAAACGATAAATTCCCGAATCGATTTCTGAAATGTAGCTCTGTATGTTGAAAAAAAAAACATACAATCTAATTGATAACCTCTTCCTTTTTGCAAGTCGGTTAAACAAAATAATCTTTGCATTAAAATATAAAATAAAACTTGCCATGAGTTATAAATTTTTGAAGTATGAGTTCACCACCGTCATCATTTTACTACTTACTACTTAGTAACTAGTGTTATTGTTAGTTGCAAAAAGATACCGAGAGTTTTGAGAATCAAGCAAGACAACGTGACTGTAACCGAGTCTTTTTTTTAGGTCAGCAATTTGATGTTGTTGTCAAAAAAGGTTGCAACATGTGTAACATCAATTAGTAATATCGAAGATTGTAGAAATTTTATTATATAATATACTCGAATTGATACATTGAATCATCATATAGATTAATATGTAGCCCATTTGTTGATTGTTAAATTTTATTAAATAGCTACGGTTAAAAAATCGTAAGAATAATGGAAAAGTTAAAATTAGAAATTTACAGTATAGAGTCGAAATAATTTGTTTGCGTATAAGGAATAAGAAGGTTTTAGAGTAGAAGTTTGTGCAAGTATTAAAATACTTTTCGTCATCATACGTATGCGATTAGTTACTTGTTACATAGATTTGTATGTTAGGATTTATGAATAGGTTTATACTGGTATAGGAAGGTAATAGAATGTGCTAATTAGATGCTTGGATTTGTTAGATTTAGGATTTAGTAAGTTAATTTAAAGTTGTTGGAAGTCTTCCATAATATTGAAAATTAAAAATTATTGGACTGATCACCCAAGAATTTTTTTCTAATTTCATATTATTGGAACGACTTAAATAATTGGTTTTTGAATGGTTGATAATTATAATCTACTATTCACTATAATTATCATTATAATTTAATTATAATTTAATTATAATGATAATTATAGTGAATAGTATTACGGAAGATAAATAAGCATTTGGCACACAATTAGGGTACAAGGGCACAAAGCGATCCTTCAGTTTGATCATGGTGCAAACGAGATTTCTCTGTGAAAACTATTGGAGACAAAATGTCTTAAAACGGTGACCCTAATGTTATGAATATAATAAAGTAAAAATTTTGAGAGTCGACTCAATGAAATGATGTACCCCAAAATATGATATGATATAAATGTATTAGTAAAAAATACGGTAACCACCGATGAAAATAAAAATATCCCAAAGTAGGATATAAAGTGTAGCCAATACTGGAAGAAAGAATAATGTAAGTGTGTAGAACTTGTTAAGACATTTGAAAAATTAAATGATTTAATAGAGAGTAAGAAAAATGTTAAGTGGAAATGGTGTAAGAAAGAAAAAGTATGTAGGAAAAGTTTATTTGAAAGGATTTTTTTGAAATATTTTTATGCCTTTAATTTTTTTATTAAAGCAAGGCTTGATACTTACTTAAATAAATTTGTTTTTGATCAATACTATATTGTTTGTATGTGTTAATGTATTTTTTTTTTGTTAAATCATACCAAGTGTATTTAATATTATTATAAAATTGTCCCTGTTGTATCAATACCTATGTTTTGTCAATGTTGCTAAATAAGTAAAATATAATAATTGAAGTATCAATATTTTGTAGGTATAGTGATACTTTGTAACTAATCTTATTTTTTTGTTCAACGTAATATACCATAACTGCTTTATCCAAAAATATAAAGAACTTGTTAATTGTAAACATTAAAACATTATTGTATTAACTTAAATTTTAAATTTGTGTGTGTTTTTTTTTTAAATCAGTAACTAATTATGTCCATCGCCCTTAAGGTATTATAAAAAGGTTTACAAAAGTGTACTTATCTGATATTTGTAGTAAAGATATCTGTTCTAAATTAATATTTTAATTCCAAAAAATATATAAAAACATTTATATTTTTTGTCAAAAATTGCCGGGGAGGTGTAGTGTGTGACGCACCTCCTCAATATGTACCTATCGTTTTGTTAGTCAATATACAGTCTACTTTGAACCTACACAGTCGTGTATTATTTCGGCTCCACCTAACATCCTTGCAGTACAAACTTAAACTCTCTTCTTATTGCCTTATTTGTGCCAATGTTAAAAGATGCTAGTTGCCCGCTGTGATCCGATTTTAACTTATTAATTATGTATTGGGTGGTGGGCGATGCATCTGTGAAAATGTTATCGATACATGTTGCTGAAGTGGCTGTTACTCGTGTAGGCTCTAAAAAGAGATTTTTAAGTCCATAACAAAGAAACAAATTTGTTAGCCTTCGGCTAAGGGATGATTGTATTAGTAAATCAATATTAAAATCACCACAGACAATGATATTTTTTTTAGTATCACTAAGTTTAAGTAAAGCTTCCTCCATGATTTTTTCAAACAAATCATAGGATGAAGCTGGCCTCCTGTATACGCTTATTATAATTTTTCCCGCGGGAAAAGCATCACAGAGGTCTGAAGTTTTTGTAAAACCTGGGTTTCTATCTGTAGAAACTATTAAATATGCATAAAAAACTCTTTAGGGTCACATTTAAGGAGCTGTAGAACTGAATCTTTAATACAGCTTAAATATGTCGATAGGATCATCATGGATTATTCCACTTATAAACTTTCAACCTGTTTAATATAATTTTATATCTAAAGGATTCTAAATTAAATTAAAATGAAACGATAAGGTATGTCAAGTTACGGATTGTCATAGGTTGTAATGAACTTGCGTGTGTTCCGCTTTTATTAGTGTCGTAACAAATCATGAGATATTTCATAAGCAATGACATTTGCAATGCCCAATGGGACCTACAACCGGGGGAACATGTTCTACAGCACCTATCAGTCTATATTTTCTTTGTTTTAATTTGATAAAATGAGGTATTTCTTCGAGCTTGATTTTATCTATTCCATTAATATCAAATAAAATAATATTACTTAATATAATATATAATATATATATATATATATATATATATATATATTATTAATATAATAATATATATATATATACTAGCTTTATCCCGCAACTTCGTATGCGCTTAACTACCCTTCTCGTGGAAATTTCAGAAACTATACAACCAGACACCCACGGCAAAGAACCTTTATACCAAGTATCACACCCATGCACACAAGGAATAAGTTTTTTTCATACAAACTACAAATCATATATTTCCCGTGCCCGTGGGAATTTTGGGAATTTTTTTCGTAGCACAACCAGTCACTTTTTGAAGAACCTTCATGCCAAGTATCACATCCGTACACTCAAGGAATAAGATTTTTCATACAAACTAAAAAGTCCAACCCCTTCCCGTGGGAATTTCGGGAATTCCTTACATAATACAAACAGACACTTATTGAGGCACCTTTATATCAAGTATCACATCTGTGCACTCAAGGGATGGGATTTTTTCATACAAACTAAAACATCATATATTTCCCGTTTCCGTGGGAATTACGGGAATTCCTTTCATAAAACAACCAGACACACATTGAAAAACTTTTAAACCAATTTTCACATCGGTGCACTCAAGGAATAATATTTTTCATACAAACTAAAAAGTCCTATATTTCCCGTTCCCGTGGGAATTTCGGGAATTCCTTCCTTAGTGCACCCTTAGATCCCCTAAAGAATGTATGTTCCAAATTTCAGCTCTCTACGCCCATTAGTTACGGCTGTACGTTGTCTGTCAGTCACTCAGTACCTCAGTCACTCAGTACCTCAGTACCTCAGTCACTCAGTACCTCAGTACCTCAGTCACTCAGTCAGTAACGGAACAGTTTTATATATATTGATATATATATATGTCTTGGCTTCGTTGCTACATATCAAACATTTTTTAAAATTCGAACCGGCATCTTCTAGTCCTCCGATTCCGAATAAATTAATAATTTCGAAATTAATCGATAAAAATACAATGGTTCTTTTTGAATGGTTGGCGCACGTTTCGGTTAAACATTCATTTACTACGCTGGCACTGTATAAGTACCTAATCTAATAATACATGTTCAAAAATAAATGCCATGTTACTGTCGCATCTATAACTATTGTTTTCGCTTTTATAATATTTACTTACTATTTCCTCCCGTAGTTTTAAGCACTATTTACATTTGAAGAATGTATTAATATTTTTTTAAAGTCACATATTAATTTGCTTGTGCATGTATGTATCAATCACTTGTTCAATGTACCTAAGCGTTTTGTTTGTATGCAAATGCTAACAAAAATAAAACGGAGTTAAAAGCACATGTAGGTATTTCTAATGATCGTAATTTTATTAAAAGAATTTACTCAATTCCCATTTCGCAAAAACAATACCGAGATATTATTCGTGGAATATCTCTCTCCCCCCAGTTATCAGTAAGTATATGAAGGACTTTCTGTAAATATGGAATCGGAAGAAAATTATTGTTTTGATTTGGTTTTCGTCTTTTTAAATTATGTGTATTGTCCTTTTTGTAACATCCGTTTTCGTTCCTTTGATGTTTTGGTATAGTTATGTGAAGATTTTTCGCGGCAATCTCCCCTAATATCAAATTATGGTGAAAATTAACAAATTATTCCACGTTGTACCTATTTATGCAAACGTGTTTGAAACAATAAGTGTTTTAAAGTTTTGAAATAACTTTTAATAGCTGAGGATGTTGGTGACTTATTTCCCGATTTGTAAAATTGACACATGACATTGCTCCACAAAATCGGAGTCCAGATAGATAACTTAAGGTCAAAAGGAATATCGCACATAAATAACACACCGGGAGCACTGTACTAATGGCAAGTGATTGAAGTTAGCTATGGCATCTCTAACACACCCCCTCCAGCTAATGGAATAAAAAACAGGTAAAACCAAGTGTTCAACCCTTATCTTTGATCAATCAAAGTGTCGCCGCTGAGATAAAGTGGAAACCTATAGCAAACTTATTGTAAAGCAAAGTTTTAAAATGAACAATAAGCTTATTATTTTAAGTACTTTTGATTTCGACGACTTCGACGAGAATGGCTCTTAAATTAAATTAAATTTACTACGCGAAATAAATATGGATTTGTGATATAATTTCTAATAAACAGATGGAAAGTTTTCTGTTAATACTAAGCAATGGTCACCCTATCCACGTATTCAAGTTCTATTCAGTTCACGATTCAGTTCTACAGCTCCTTAAATATGACCCTAGGAGTTTTTGGTGCATCTTCAATAGTTTCTACAAATTCAAACCCAGGTTTTACAAAAAACTTCAGTCCTTTGCGATGCTTTTTCAGCAAGATATTGACGGTAACGTATTTTTTTTAACGTTTCAATGGTGCGGCCGTTCGGTTTTGGTCTTACAGCTCACATTATATAAACCTATGATTTTTTGTTATATTTTTACTACTTTCAACAAATTCAAATCAACGTTTTCAAAAAACTTCAGTCCTTTGCGATGCTTTTCCAGTGAGATATCGACGATAACGTATTTTTTACCTGCTTGATGGCGTGGCCATGGTGTTATAACCTCATAGCTGCTAAAATACAAATCCAGGATTTTTTTCTATATTTTGACATTTTTTTTCAAATTCAATCTATGTTTTACCTAAATTTCAGGGCTCTTCAACGTGGCTGCGGGGTTCGCCGTGTTTCAATGGCGCGATCACGTTCAAACCCTCATAACTTTTTAACCATACCTTTTACAAATTTTTACATAATCTTGGCATGGTCAGATATACAATAAAACGTCATGGCCGCGTGGTCAATACGGACGCTCGAAAATTGAGTATTACAGCTGATGATGATGATGATATGAGAAAATAATGATATACCAATAAGCTTAGTTTATTTTCTCAGTTTGTTTAAATACTTGTAGTTCGTGGATGTAAAAGTTATTTTATCATAAGAATACATATACCAAAATGTATTTAAAGTGGGTGAAATATAAATCGTACCTACAGATCTTTTTGTGTCTATTCGAGCATATAAGATAAATAAATAAATAAAATGCCCAGACAATCACACCAACTACATGGCCCCAAAGTAAGCATAGCTTGTGTTATGGGATACCGTGTAGCGAACTAGGGGGAACCTAGAATGTAAATACATAAATTGATAAACACCCAGACACGGAACTTTTTTTTGTTTTCTTGTTCCGTGCGGGAATCGAACCCGCAACCACTGGCGTCTGAGGCAGACAAGTTTACCCCATCGCCAAACGTCAATATAAAAAGTCACCCTAAGGTTGAATGATTATTCAAAGTGAAGTGCTTCAAATTTTTCTGACCTGGTGGGGAAAACTGGAACTAAGTTCTATCCTTACTAGAACTAGAGTTGTGGACTCAATGGCAAAGACGCTAGCGCCACAATTTCGGGGTCATATAATTTTTTTATGCTATACAAATGCTTCGGTTCTAGGACAGTTAAACGTAGCAATTAGGCTGAACACTATTTATTTATTTATTATTACATCAAAACACTTATATCTATCATTGCAGGAGACCTAATGCGACAGTAAAGTGCAACAAATTAACTTAGTGTCTATGGCACTGAAACAAAAAAAAGAAGCAAATCATTAACCTATTATTAAACAGTAAGCGCCCATACGCAAAGCGGCTTTTCCAGTTGTGCAACCTCAGAGTAATAATAATAAAGTATAGAGCACGCTTCTTTCCTATTCATACTTTTCGTTTATGAATAGGTTTAGACAATATGATGCAATTTTTATGAATATTTTGACGTAAACTGTTTTTTTTTTGTAAATTTCAACTTTTTCCGAGGGTATATCTCGAAAACGGTTAGGAAGTAGAAAAAAACATATGATATAAAAGTTTTAGATAATTTTAAGAACTCCATTTTATTATGTAAAATATTTCTCTCCGATGCACCGTTTTTGAGATATAAGCGAAAAACCCAAAATTCGTACCTTTACCCCCCCTCCTCCCCCCCCCCGCTCATCACCTAGGAGTCAGGACTTTTGGTATGTTAACACCTGGGTCTCGATTCTCTAAGCTTACAAATGAGTCAGTGGAGTCGTAATCAGCATAGAACTGTATTTTTTGACAGATTTGGCATTCTTCAAATTAATAAGAACCATCGGTTAACCGGTGAACAACGTTAGGACTGTTTTCGTATTCTGGTGTTCAATCGTGTGTCGCTTTAAGTCCAATTGATACTGTAATGCGTATTCTGGTACTTATTTGACATTTCGTTCAATATGTTCGGAATGAGAATGGTGAAGATTGGTTAAGACTGAGCAACAGTACGTACTGGAGGGATTGTTTCAGTCGTGACAATGTTTTATATTTCTTTTAATTGAGTATGAGGCCTTTGATCCACGTTTGCTGTGAACTATTATATATTTGGCGAATGCTGAACGTCACCGCCGCCGAAAAATAATCAGCTAGAAACGTAAATCGCCCTAAACAATGTTTTCTGTCAATGTATCTGAATGCGTTTATATTGCCAAAACAAAATGTGTTTCATTGTCAAATGGAATATAATGCTAACCCGAAACAAATTGCCGTAAATAAGAAGAAGAATAAGAAGAAGTTTGACAACAAAACATTCAATATTCAGTAATAATAATTCAGTAGTCAAGAATTTGTGGATATCTACTGATTTTTTATCTCTGCCTAAACAATTGAACTGCATATTGCATTGGATTTCAGTGTTGAAGATTTATTACTTTTGAGTGATAATTAAGTAGTTACTACTAGAAACAAGACCTGAAAAAACTCATAAATTTGTTGAAACAAAATTGCATTTTCATGAATACATATCACCAAAAGATTTTGAGGTTTTATTACAGTATGATATAAAGAAAAGGAACAAAAGGTACAGGCTTTCCATACCACCAACAGACAAATTAGTTGTTACTTAAGGTTTTTACAAACTGGTGATTCATTTTCTTCTATGATGTATTTATAATTGATGATTTCAAAGTCCAAAATCAGTGAAATCATACTTGAAGTGTCTAAAACCATTGTACAAATGCTAGCAGGATATGTGAAAGTAATTAAAACAATAGGAACATTATATAATATGCGTTTTTATCAACCTTGTAATCTATTTATGTATTTAACTATTGTTGTTAAGTTATAGCGGCTTTTATTCACACTTATTGTCGGAGGTGTCCCAACTAGTTTCAAACTCTTAAGAAGTCCTTTGTGATTGTGGCTGCACCTACCCCTGATGTAGGACTCCTTAAGAGTTCAAAACTAGTTGAACACCTCCAACAATAAGTGTGATTAAAAACTGCATAATAATCTTTATTATGTCTCACAAAACATTTATATATTTATTGTCTTCTACGATATATTTATAAAGAATTTCATAGTCCAAAATCAGTGAAATTATACTTGAAGTGTGTAAAGCAGGTGAAATTGTAAAACAGGTGCTAGCAGAATATGTGAAAGTAAGTAAAGCAATAGGAACATTATATACCTTAAGGTTTCTTTAAGGTTTTTAGAAAGTGGTGATTTTTGTTCTTTTATGATGTATTTATTTAGAATTTTTAAGTCCTAAATCAGTTAAATTATACTTCAAATGTGTAAAGCCATTCTACGGGTGTAGCAGAATATGTGAAAGTAAATAAAAACAATAAGAACATTTTATAATATGGGTTTTAATTAACCTTATAATCTACAACAAATTTCACTAATGACATAATCATAATCATATGAACAATAGTAATATTAAGTATATATATGCATTTTAATTAGCCTTATAATAATAAACAAAAAGTGTCACACCACATCATCCAACCAAAATTAAGTATAAATTAAGAAATTGTCTTCTGGAATCTGGATAACGGAGAAATAAACTAAAGAAATATATAAATAGCATAGTTTTTTTTACGTATTTAATTTAAGAATAAACTTAAATACATATAATAAACCTTATTCATGACCTGCTAACAAATAGCTATGTCCATCACAAAATTTCCCATTCTGAACCCGGGACCTCTGGTATAGAAGGATGTACATATGTCTAGATCAAACAAGCTGTTATGTATATATTTATTTAACAACAAATTTAATAGTACACTCAAGTAGGTACTTCTAAATAATCTCTAACCTATAAATGAAAATAGTAACTGCATTCATAACATAAAAAATATGCAAAATAATTCAGGTATTGTTAATCCCTCTAGTACATTTGGTCACTGCGGTACCTGTTTTATAAAATATAATTTGCAATTTAATAATAGTTAGCCTACAATTTCATTTCAATCACGTTTTACATACATATTATACTAAGTGAACATATGAAGATTTCTTAGACTTAGGTTCAGGAGATTAACAATCTTTTTATATCAACTATTGGCTTTTTGTATCAATTAATTAAACCTCCATTTCTTCAATACATAAAGGGGCTCCAGTATTCTCTTTACTTTGATTAGTGTTACAGATTCCATTAAAGACAATCTTGTCTTATGCATAATTTCTTTTTACAAAATTACTAAATGATTTTCACATTTTATCTCCCTTAACTCACTTCCTCTCAAGAGACAAACTTGTCTTATTTGTTTGTTGATTAATTCAGATGAGGCATCTCTTAATAAATTCAAAGTGAGAACATCACTTTCTTTTTAAATTGGACCAGGGTTGGGATTTTGAGTAATTATTGATCAGATGTACCAGTTGTAGGCTGTGGAATAACGTGTTTCGTTTCTTGTTCAATTTCAGCAACAGTTATCTGAAATAAAGAAATTGTTATTTGTTATGTTGTTTTAAGATGCCTACATTTTCAGAAGGAAAATAATTTCAAGAGATTTTGAGTATCATTGGAGTTTATCACTTTATATAGGAGCATTAGATGGAAAGCACATAGAAATAATAAAACCTAACTACAGTGGCAGTTGAATATTTCAATTATAAAAAAAGCATTTTAGCATTGTGCTAATGGCCTTAGTATTTGACTCTGACTTCCCCGTCTCTGTCCACGACTATCCTCATCTCCATTATCTGTATTCTCTCTCACCTCTATCGCTACATCTACTTCTATCTTTAAAATATTTAAGATGAACCCTTGGATAGATTCGAGGATAAGTGTTTTATAAAAAAATTTACTATAAGATATCCGGATGCAAGAAGATGGGATTCCCTGGTTGTTAATTGTTATTGTGTATTTTTAAAAGATGATTGCTGTTGAGTTTCTTGCCACTTCTTCTCAACAGATCGACTTTCCGAAGTGGTGGTAGATTCAGTTCAATTTGTACATTGTTTGACTTATTTCAAATGTATTTAAATACTTACGAAATAAAGATTCTTTTCACTTTGACTTTGGGTAGATGCTTCATACTTTATTTTGATGTTGGAGTGGAAGGCAGAATATCAGATGGTGGTGTTTTCAATAGCACTAATTTATGCAGGCTTTTAACAAATGATAATTTGAATCTGCGTACAGTGCAGCCTTTGTTAGACAGTAAAACTGTTCCTATGGTAATTTACCAGTAGCTGTTCTGCTTCTCCTTCATAAGTTTTTTAATTAGGCGGTACTTATATTCATTGTAGTACTGAAAACACACAGGATAAACTACAGTATATGGACCATCAGACTCTAAGATAGCATTTTTACGAGTAAAAGGTTAAGGCCTAAGGCGTCTTTCTGCAAAGTTTCACATTGCGGAGATTAGAGTTTTTGTATTTTAGTTTGAAATTCAATTAATGTCAAGCTTAAAAAAACAAACATGAAGTAATGAATACAATCATGATACAATCACTGATTGAACAATGTCACCTGTCATTGCGTTTAGTTTCACTCATAGTTTAACGTTTTTGATATAAATAAATAATTTTTTATAAAAAAAAAGATTAAGTTAATTAATTAAATATTTTTTAAGTTGTCATTTATAAAATAATAATACTTTTATTTACAATTTTCATATAGAATGTGTTTATTTATTTATTTATATCAAAAACGTTAAACTATATTTTACGACTGTGAGTGAAACTAAACGCAATGACAGGCGATATAAATCAATCAGTGATTGTATTCATTACTCTATACTCTATGTTTGTTTTTTTTTAGCTTGAAACTAATTGAATTAATGGAATTTCAAACTTAAATTTTATAAAAACTACCTATCTCCGCAATGTGAAACTTTGCAGAAAAACGCTTTAGGCTATAACCTTTTACCCGTAAAAATCCTAGCGTCCAGTCTGACGATCCATATACTGTAGTTTCCCCTGCTTCCTTTTAACCCTAAAGTCCTTATACATCCTATCCTTGTAAAATTTATTAACGCTAACCTCAAAACTTTATCTTCGATTTCCTCACTAACTACAAGGCTCCGCACCTCCCCCTTCGAGGGTATAATAACAGAGTTAGAAGTTTGATTTTAAATTTCCCTAACAGCTCAATGCCTATTAAACAACTGTTTGAACCTGCCAATCCCTAAGGCTTGGAGTCTGACCATCGCTACACATCAGAAGACCCAAAAGTCAGAGTCCTTAAAGATTTGCTGGTATCAGAAATCACTGATGATCAAATCAAGCAAATTGAAGAAAAAACTAGAGAGCAAAATAATAATGATATCTGGTATAAACAACGTCAGAAGCGACTGACTGCTAGCAATTTTTATACCACATGTCATCTAAAAGACACTACTATGAAAAGTTATGCCAAACAAATACAACAAAAGAATACATTTCAGTCTCGAGCAACAAATCATGGTATTATAAATGAAAAAATTGCATTAAAAAAATATTGTGATACTTATGATCTTTTGGCTGAACCCTGTGGGCTTTTCATTAGTAAGGAAAGACAGCATATTGCAGCTTCCCCAGAAATAAAGTGTCCCTATGCAACTAGATCTCAAAATATAACTCCGTTCAGTGTACCATATTTAAAAGAAGTAAATGGCATTTTAACTTGAAAGACAAATTCACCTAATTATTACCAAATTCAAGGGCAGTTGTACTGCTCCAATAGGAAGTATTGTATAGTTACAAAGATTTCAAAGTTGAAAATATGTCTACAGAGATGAACCATTTATAAAAGAAATGATCTTAAAACTCAACAACTTTTATGATAATTTCTTTAAAGTAGAATTTAAAAAACATATTTGTACTATAATTATGAAAATTTCAGCAAATAAATATTAAAACCAGTATTTGATTATGATTTTGTATTATTGTAATGAGTAAATAAAAAATCCCAACTTTATAAGTTTAAATAAGTTTATTTATAGGTATTCACAATTTTTTCCCTGAAATTACAAAGCATCATACAAATATAAAATATCTTTGACCCTAAAGGTACATAATACTGATTAAGCTCACTTGTAAGAATTTTGTATGTTTTTGTTAAACTTATAAGTCTTTCAATGTGGACTCGTTGACGGGTCTTGCTTCAATAATAGTCCAGGAATTTGGGACCTTCCCTTTAAAAAAGTGGGAATATTTATTCCAACACCTTTGCCATCAAACAAATCTTACACATTGAAGCCCCGGTCTGCCATTATGCTATCTCCTGGTTCACACCTTTCCAAAAGGTTGCTGCGTTCCGCTATCTGGCGGTCACTTTTCGATCCAACATATGCTCCAGAACAATAGGTAAACATCCCTCCAGGTGATGAACCAACTAATATTTTAAGGGTATTTTTGTGTTTATATTGATTAAAAGAAGCTTTTTGGGCATCAGGTTGGCTAGGTTTTTGAATAGGAATTTCTGTTCCGTCTATTATTATTCTTGTGGAAGGATAATTATTTTTAAAAGTATTAGTAAAGTAATGAGAATTTCAGGTAGGTTTCCAAGCCTGTATAAAAATTCACTGATTCATTATCAGTCAGCAATAAGTCTGTAGAAAACATTCTCAAGATGTTTGATGTCTGTGTTTCTGGAGATTTCATGGAATTGTGATTACTTCTAAGGTTTTCATGAGACAGATCTTCCAATGTTAAAATTTCCACATTGTGAGCAACATTTCCATCTCCAGATTCATATGAAGGCAAAATATTTTCAGTACTTTGCAAAGAAGGTGCTTTAGGAAACTGGCATTTTCTCAGGTTTCGAGCTTTCAACCGTTCTTCTCTGACTGCAGCGAACTTTGAAACTGATTTGGAATTCCAAGAGAATATAGAAGGCACTGCTGACTTTTTCAAATGTTTATGTTGATGTTCAACCCCTACAAAAAACAAAAAACAGAAATATAATAGCAATTTTTCAATTACCTTAAACTGTGAGAAGAGATTGTAAATGAAACAAGCTTGATCATGTGGACCAAACCCTTGGACCTGGTGTGTAAATATTTTGCAGAGATTGCCTTTAAAATGATGATAAGTGACAAAGAATGTTTTCCCACGGAATAGGGATTTGCGTGGGTAAAAACGCAAGGGAATAGGCTAGCAGTTCATAAATCTATATTATATTTGATATTTCATTACACGGTTGTGTTTACCTGTATATTTGCTAAGCATTAGATAGTGACTTGCTCTAAAATGATTGCGACATAACCTCGATCCACTTTTAGGCACAAAATTTAGACGACGGATTGCTTTCAGCCAAAGTATTTTTACTTTTTCATCTTAAGGAAATTTGTGTTCGTCTTTTTTATATTATTTAAATATTTTTGCAGCTTTTCATACAATAACCTCTTTGTTTATTTATAGACAGAACTATTACAGCGCCACTTCGGCAGTTGCCAACCCCACTAAAGTACGTTCCATTACACACAGATGCTAAAAATATTATTTCTTTCACTGTTTATATGAATACTATTGACAGGATTTATGCATGATATAAAGGACTATGTGAGTAGTTAGTATCTTTAAAGTATCAATTTGTTTATCTAGTTTTCATTTAGCAATGTATCCCGCATTCATAAACTAAAATGTATAGCATGATATTTCGTTGACAGCGTCAAATGGAACGTATATTCAATCTGTTTTCAATCACTCTTTCCGATCCGATGCTACTGGTCGGTGGCTATGAATTTTAGAGAATGCCAAATTTGCCACTTTGCTCATGGAGTCGCAATATGATGGTTGCCGTACGGTCCGCTTAATGTTATTTGAAGAATTGCAGCCCTGCTCACGCACTCTACACCTCATTTTGGGTCATTTATTGACTGGACTATATCATCAATGTCAAACAAAAATGTTAATCGAAAATATCATCAAATCAACGTATGTTTTCAAACTATCTGCAACACTATTAGTTTATTTGTAGTGAAACCAATTAGGTACAAGATGTAAAAAAAATATGAGGAAGTATATATTTTGTTTGCAATTGGTATATCCCTTTTAAAATTATTAACATTTTTGCATAAGATTTACAACCCTGTCATTATATTCACCTGGCTACTCTACGCATTGGGCGGAAAATGCAATACGCGCGCTCTATACCTAATATTATTACTCGCATAATATTATATTATTATATATATATATATATGGATATCTGCGGCTGACCGCTATGACGGCTAACCGCCAAGAAACCGCGTTAAGCGGTTGAGCCGCTCAAATGAACCGCCAACCGCTAGAGTGTATGGGAGCCAACACATTTGGCGGAAAAAAACTCCCGCCACTGTATTGCTTTTTGCATTCATCAAATCCTATCACGGCTCTCGCCACGGTATTGCTTCTTGCGTTCATCGAATCCTACCGCGGCTCTCGCCACGCTATTGCTTTTTGCGTTCATCGAATCCTACCGCGGCTCTCGCCACGGTATTGCTTCTTGCGTTCATAGATTTCTACCGCGGCTCTCGCTACGGTATAGCTTCTTGCGTTCATCGAATCCTTCCGTTCTCGCCACGGTATTGCTTTTGTGGTCATCAAACCGTAACCGAATAACAAGTGAAAATCTGCCCTTAAAAGATGGTTAGTCGAAATATCTATTGAAAATATCTATTGAAATTAAAAAAATATTGAAGTTTAGCTGTCATACATTTCTGATTTATGTCTTGATCGAAGCAATTGGTGTTCCCTTGGCTCTGCCTACCCCAAAGGGAGACAGGCGTGAGGTTATGTATGTATGTATGATTTAATTTATGTTGTTACTATTATAAAAGGTTGTCATTTCTATATATACCTTATCAAAATTTATATTCCTTTCTTTGTTTATTAATTTCATGCTGTGTAAAATATGTTCCACGTCCGTCTCACCGAAAACCTATAACGCAAACTTTTTACATACCTCGTTGCAAAACCAATGTAGGAACTAATAGTCCTGTATCGCGCGCATGTTCGACATATAATTTATTTGTTAAGATAGCTGATGATCCAAAGCCTGATATCTTCCATGACTCTTTTTCGGTTTTATGCCATAAGATCGCAAATTGTTATAAATAAATATTACCTGTCTCTGTTATATCTCAAATATTATTATTTTATGTTCACTTGTTTTTATTTTATTTTGCTTGCTTTTTAATTTAATATATATTTTTTTGATTTATCCATTTTTATTTTAGTTCAATTTTCATGTAATGTAATTTAATATTCTAAACGCTTGTATTGTTTAATAGTGCAAATGCTGTACATACCTAAAATGACATATATATCAGAATAATAATTTCACAGACATGTAATTTCATAACGATGTATTTAATATATATGTTGCTGGTGTGTCTAATGTAATAAATAAATAAATAAATATGTAAATACAAATAATAATTGTTAATAGATACCACATTTTTGCAATAAACATGATTTTATCGCGGCTCTCGCCACGGTATTGCTTTTTGCGATCAAAAAAATCCTATCGTCATAATGACATATCCATTGAGAAAGATAAATATACCAAAAGGGATATATTGTGGCTATCGCGTGGCGAGCGCCCCGATAACATTTTTCATGACCGCAAAAAGCAATACCGTGGCAAAAGCCGCGACAGGTTTTGATGAACGCAAAAAGCAATACCGTGGCGAGAGCCGCGCAAAAAATAGATGAAGGCAAAAAAGCAATACCGTGGCGAGAGCCGCGCAAAGATTCGATGAACGCAGAAAAGCAATACCGTGGCGAGAGCCGCGCAAAGATTCGATGAACGCAAAAAAGCAATACCGTGGCGAGAGCCGCGCAAAGATTCGATGAACGAAAAAAAGCAATACCGTGGCAAGATCCGCGACAGCATTTCGCACGTAATAAAAATTTCGATGAAATAATTCCAGCACCCAGTGGAACACGAATAGGGTCCCTAGATTTATAGGCCTGAGGAAGCGTCTGCGGGGGTGATCCCTGTGAGTCAAGTCGTAAGTGCTGCAATGCGCCGGAGGCTGAACGGAAAAGTCCGGGCCCTGACGGATTGCAGAACGATTGGTTCAAGGGATTCACTCTGTGCCATGAAATTTGGCTCATCAATTCCAGAAGGCACCGAAGCTCTCCTGAACTTCCTACTGGGGTCACTCATCTTGTTTCCAATTCCAACGATACGGCGGATTCACCGAAATCAATCACGTCGTTAAGTCAGGAACGGGACAGTTGTATATAGGTACAGAAGGCAGCACATCAAGCGTTACAAATCTGACAAATTTCTCCAACCAATTTTTAACTTAATGTCGAGGGCTACGATCCGGATTCACTTACATTTTTTTGACAGATTTGTAACACTTGATCTGCTTTCTTCTGTACAAGGCTAGTTTTTAATCACCGGCCAAATGTTTGTTTACACATTAAGCATCATTCATAGAAGGTTTAGACGTTTTTTTGCAAAACAAGGTATGTATTTGTTTTACAAAGAAATTAATATATTCGCTAACATATTAAGAAAAGCATGGTCAAATTATGAATGAATAACATTAAGTATAAAGACGACTACGAGCTACTACAAAACATGTTGTACTCAATTGTAGTATTATCAAATGTTATCAATGAAATGCCCTGCCTTACTATCATACCGAGCGTGGGTTCTTAAAAGCGACTAATTTAAAAACAAGTTCATGGCGCCATATCCTTATTTTTTCATATACAAGTTCGTTTCATTTTTTTATTTAAATAATTTTATAATTTAAATTTGGCCGGTGACTAAAAATAACCCTGTAAGTATATCTATTAAAGATTAGGGAAATAAATAAAATCAAGGAATCCATTGCTCAAAATATATTATATTTAAACATGAATAGATTCCGTAGTCAAATTGTTTATCATCCGCCTAATTTTAACACATTTAAGGTACATTAATTGATATTTATAACTTAATTTATATTTATTACACAAATTTACTTTAGGTATAATAATAATACAATCATTTATTTACCCATAATGCATTCATTATTAGAACATAAATAAAATATACTCTAATTTCAATTAATAACTGTATAAACATTTTTAATTTAAATAAGTATACTTAAGTAGTTCGTACTGTGCCAAAAAATAATGTGAAGTGCAGGACTAAAACACTCGCGATAGTACATTTTATCGTATTATGTCATTCTGTCAAATATCAACAACTAACAGCCCGTTCACACATTGTCCGTTCTACTGGATATTACCGGACACGTTTTTTTTTATCGATGGCGAGATGTATGAGCGACTTCACATATGTCACAGTATTCAGTATACGTATTTACCATACAAAAAAGATATCCAGTAAATCGGATCATGTGGGAACGGGCTGTAACATACATACACAAATAACATCACGCCTGTCTCCACTTGGAGTGGGCAGAGACAAGGGAACGCCAACTGCTACGATCCAGACATACCCTATCTATTTCGCTTCCTCAACGTTTATTAATGTTATCATAAGTATATGATCGCTGGTTACGGGTACTTTTAATTAGGCCCATGTTAAGTGTGTCGCCAATTTGGTCGGCATACGTTCGGAACGAAATATTTGCAAAAGAACTTGTTTTTGTGTACATACTCTTTAAAGAGGCTCGAAAGCCTACTAAGTTAAGTCATTTTAAAAAAATTATAAAAAAATTAAACCGACTTCAAAATTTAATTAAAAAGTAAAACATAAAAACAACAACTTCTATCTTAATTAAACTGACTTTAATATACCAACTAGGTATTTTTGAAGTCGGTGCCTGTTAACGATTGATATGTATGCTTTAATTTCATTACTCTTTTTATTAATTTTGGCCATATTTTTTTATTCTTGCCCCCGGAAATCTAGACAAAATATGTTAATTAATTGGCAGGTACCGCGCAGCTATTAAATTATTCTACAAAGAAATGCACATTACGGGAACTCTTTCGCGAAGTAATAGATGTGGGCAGTCATTCAGAACATCAGAATGACTGCCCACTTTCTAAATCTATTAGCATCATTGTTATTTAATTACCTACTAAATTTTAAATATTAGTACCAAATAGTACCAGGTAGGTATTGAATAGTGGTATCATTATTAAGTATATCCGTCATATCGGGCAGTGATTCTGATGGACACGTCAAGGCGTGGGTGTTATTTTTATTAAAGTTTATTTTATTTTATTAAAGTATATAAAACCAATATAATATTTTGATATATTTATTAAGTTTATTATGCTTCGTCTAGTATCCACGATACAAGATTTTAAGAAACTTAATTGGGGCTAGATAATGTGTGATTGCAGAACTATTTATTTATTTATAACCTGAATCGCGCGGTTTTACCCGCGCAAATATCGGAATAAAAAGTTCTCTATTTGCTATTCCAGACTGTACAATATACCAAATTTCATCCAAATCCGTCGAGCCATTCTGCCGTCTTGGAGGAACAAACATCCATACATCCAAACTTTCCCATTTATAAGATCGCGAGTTAGTCCTGCAGTTGACGTTTGATCGATATTGTATGATAATTAGTTTGTCATGAAAGTCAGTGTTACTGCCTAGCAACAGGCCTGCAATATGAAAGATGACTCGAATCCTACCTAACTACTTATTTTTATCGTTTTTGACAGATCTTTAAGACAGCGAATTTCGCTTGTGTCTTGATCGACCGTATTAATAAATCAAACTCAGCTCTACGTATAGATTCTCTGACTTAAGAGACACTCCTGAAAAAGCTTTCATAGGACTGGCTTGAGTCTGAGTAAGTCAACATGATGCGGGCCTTTCTAGAGAATTGCACCAAAAATAAAGAAAACTTAAATGGACACACAAAGTTATAATCGATGAATGAAACCTTATGTTATTTAAGTTACATGTTTAAGGACGATGCTGCTTATTTGATATAATTAAACGAGGTAAATGACTCTTTAATTTTTTTACACTTCATTCATCTTATATAATGCACACATATCCCCTCAATTCCTTTCTAAAAAAAGTGGCGGCAACATCAAAATACAATCAATAAATTAAATAATTTAATTCTTTAAATGTTTATGTTCAGATTCCTTCAAAGGATTTAACTTTAAAATAAGAATACTTTATTAAGAGAAACACATACAGAGCTAAGCTATAAGTACCCACAAAATACTAATAAACAAAATATTTTACAAATCGAATGATTATACTTCACTATCATTATAGCAACTCAGTTTATCCAAATTGAAATTCTCATTCAAATATTCTCCAATTTTAAGTCTCTTAACAAACTTAGCGGCAAAACAGTTTTGGCTAGCAACGACACATAAAGGAGATTTTAATGTCCCATTGTCGACTTAAACCCGATACATTTTTACAAGCACTCAGACCATATTATTTTACAAACGATATTACATGATAGAATATACAAAATTTAAATATAATTAAATTAAATTACACAAACAATGAGCTTATTGTGATATATTGTGAAAATCCGCGTGCGAGCCTCTTATACATTGTATATGAAGTATCGCATACTATAGCCGGGGCGGGTCGCATTTCATATATAAAATGTATGCGAATGAGGCAGGCGCATTATTGCGCTGCGGTGCGCACTGGCATAGTTAACGCGTACCTTAACATAAAGAAACTATACTCTGGAAAGTAATTTAATGCAGTAAAATGACAGTTCCAGTGTGACCACTTTCGGGAAGAAAAAAAATAGTGATGTGGTTTGAGCGAACGAATATTATTTTATTAATTATAAAAGTAAGATACGTACAACATGATATTATTATGCTGTACGCATTTTACTTATTCATGACTTTAAAGTGCGAAAAAAAACTATATGTCCTGTTGTGACCATTTTTAACCATTTAACATGTTGTGAAGATAAAATACACACCTCAAAATCATGCATTGCGTTAAAATTTTATGCCAAACGAATGAAAAAGTACCATTCAATTTAAATCATTCTCTTTCAGTACCTTACACTACGAAGATTTTAACTGGTATCATTATTTTTCTGTTTGACATTTCGACCTGTCAGTTTACTGCATTGAATTATTTGCAAAGAGATAGGCAGAGGTATCCTAGTAAACACATTGACCCGAGCCAGTTTACGCTAATGTCCTAGATTATCTGGACCGGATGGGAAAATAAAAAATAAAACTTCAAATTCAAAGAGGTATAGGTATCTTTGCGCTATCGAATTGAAATGATTAATTCATAAATTTTAATAATGCACTAAAGAAACATAAGATTCAAAATTTCTCATTATTGTTGGAAGTATACATTTAGAATATTTTTTCTTTCTTGTACCTTTTATTACAGAATCGAAGTGATTATTTAGGGTGCGCATTGTATTACATAACTTTTTAACTCCTAAAATCGAAAGTCCGTAAAGGTTTCTCATACCTTTTAAAATCATAATGATCATTCTTCATAAAAAACTAAAATAAATAATTTAATTTTTAATCATTGAAATTTATAATATCACTTTTCATCCACTTCGACTAATATTTGTTTTAATATACTTGTCCATACTAATGATCGAAACTCATTATCATTCGAAACAATAACTATAATATTCATAAACACTTTTATCCATATTATTGAAAATCATAATTTTCATCAACACTGTGATGAAAATTAAGTCAATACGGTTAGGTGCGATGACGAGCGCAGCGAGGTTAGGTTCTAAATAGGCCACAGGTGCGCGAGCCGAGCGAGCGGTGCCGCGGCAGCTGTCGGCGAAGCGCCATTATCCCTAAAGTGTGAGATCGGTCACTACAACCCCGACATAGTCAATAGTCAAGCGACTCATTTAGACAAAAAAAAAATCTGTTATAAAGCAAGCTGTTCTGAACAACGACGTTATGAGTTGACGTATGTTCTTAGTAACAACATTATTAATTAAAGCAATATGACCATTAAATTTTATGAAGAAAAAAGAAAATTATGAATTTTAACTAGTTCTTAGTATCCACAGTATGAATAAAACAAGTATAAAAATAAAATTATGAAGAGTGATAATTATCAACATCAATCGGTAATGAAACAAAACTTTAATAAGTAAGAATTTTATGTGAGCCGTTATGGACCTGATTATGTCGAAAATAGTTTGAAGAAGATAAAATTGATAAACGTTTTGATCCAGTAATTGGTTCGCTTAAATAGAAAGACATACTCACTCTCAAAAGTTTGTTTTGAGATGAGTGAGTAAAAAAAAACGGAATATTTTGAAGATATAATACTTTTTATGCTAGACCTCCTTGGGGTAGATCTTTGGCGTGGTCGTCTCCTAGCTAAAGATGAAAGATGCGATGAATTTCTATTCATAATAACAATATTATACAGTAATTTTTTAAAATATTTTAAATATATTTCTTTAGTGATAGAATAACAGTGCATTTGGTTTTAGTAAGCGAGATCAGATTTCAAATGAAGTTGATATGTGTTAAGGAATGTACAACTATTTAAATTTAAAAATAAAACGTTCTATTTAAGTAAAACATGCGTTTACTTCAAGTTAAAGTAAAATAACATGTCATAAGCAAATTTGAAAATACGAAGTTAAGTAGAATTTTAAGTCGCACAAGTAGCAAAAGAAATCAGCTTTAATGTTTTCGATGAATTGCTAAAAAAACAACGCGTAATTCCATTATAATTATACAATACAAGTTATACAAACATATCAACAATTATAACATTTATATGTCTATTTACATGATACAACTAAATACTTCATTCTTTAGGCGGCACTTCGTAAATAAATACCATTGCTATTTACATAATACGAACGAAAAAAGAATCGTCAAAGTGTAAAATAAAATCAAACGAAACGAAATAATGAACAGAAATTTCTCATATTGTTATCGTTTTATTTTTTAAGCATTATATTATAAGATTAATACCACAGACATAAATCTACATAGATAATGCAACTGCATGTACTTCGCATGTCAAAACTCCGACCAAGCGTTGTTCACCGTTTGATTCAGTCCCGCGTATGTATGTCTGTTAGAAAATCGATATCACAATATCGTTCTTAATAATCGATTTCATCGGCGACATCGGTGTATTTGAATCGGTTTGTATTTCGCAGCAATAAATATCAGCTGTGACGTCACAGTAGGTGTTAAAAAACCGACATTCTTGGTTTCAATACAAAACGTGACACTTGCGTTGTCTATGTAGATGTATGTCTGTGATTAATACATTTTTCAAAACCGTGTTAGTGACATAGAGCAAACGAAAAACGTATTAAGTGAATCAGCCGTTCTTAAAATAAAATTGAACACAAAATCTAAATAACACGGAATGTATTAATACATGAAAAATAATACTTTCAATTACGTATAAGCACCATACAAAAACAAGTTAACTATGGTATACAAGATAATTTAACAAGACACCAACATCTGTGGTTATAAAAGATGTGTCACTTGTGACATTGACAACAAAACTCATTTTTTTCTTATTTGTCTTAAAGAGAAAACGTGTTTTGTCATGTTTCGGTAATTTTTACTTCATAAACTTTGAATATTAGAATCTAAACAGGAATAAGACCTTATTTAAAACTGAGGCCTTCTTAATTTAACTATTAATTTAAAACTCTTTTTTTAAATACCAAACAGAATAGCATGAAAATCTTACCATATTTCATGATATTGCACCAAAATGAACTTTATTCCGTCTGAAAATTATACTTTAATTAGTATATTGTCATTGTTTGGCATATTATACATGTTTGGTCTTGTCAGATTTAAAAAAATACCCTCTTTGCATATAACAAAAAAATAATGCGGGAAAATCGTGCCTAGTTTGTTATCATGTTTACGGCGCGTTCATTATTTTGTTTTAAGTATTTTTTTTTTATATTTCGTATAGTTAATTTTGATCGAAAAATTTAACAATACCAGCAATAGACTCATTTGAATAGATTTGAGTCTTTCATTCATTTATCGTAATCTTAAATAAAAAACAAACAGCACTCTGTTTTTTGGTCGTCATGGTAACGCATATTTATTTATTTATTTACTAGGTACGTACATGATGCTGTTTTTTTAAGGATTACGATTACATATCGTAGACTTTGAGACCTACTTGCGTGAAAATGACAATTAAGAGCTTTACCACATAGCGACTTGTACATTAATGGTACCATTTCTAAACTCCTCTGATTCGTGCGTGGTACCTTTAGCTACCACACTCAAATTTAGGGACCGCGGGGTATGTTTCGCTTGTTCTTTATAAGTAGGCCTAACATTACGACACAAAATTTATGAGACTTAAAACTTAATAGGCGTTTTTGAAATCCGTCAATAAAATACGATTATAACGTAATAAGTACATTATACAACGTGAAGAGATAATACTTGAGGGGATTGAATGTTTGGTGATGTAGTTTATAAGTAACAGTAACATAAATCTGTTATCCTTACGGTTCGGCCGAAAAACAAGTTCAAAGTTTAGATCAAAATATGTAAGTGTAACCCTAATAACAGCTGTTAGCTTTTGATGAAATCTTTTCGATAACATATGGCGTAAAAAATAAAGTGATGGGCAACTAAGACAGATACTACAAAGTGCGGGAAAGGTCATAAGGTCACTGACTGCGGCACAAGTCTTGTTTTAGCTTATTAGGTTGGCTAGGGTTGTCAAAATATTTTGTTGTAAAATAATTAAATAAATTAGTATGAATTTCTATACCAGCACTGATCATGCTAATTTTTTTACTGTATATTCTACGTGTGGTAAACCCTTAAGTTTTATCTCTCCATTTTGTTACACGTTGTAGTTTTTGTACTTTATGCTGATTAAAATTTTGGTATTAATAATATTTTAATATTTAATTATATTTTTTAATACTAAATCGGTACTGAGTTACGCATCCGTCTTTTTAATTATCAAAATTTACGATAGGTATTTGAGATCTAAGCTTGTCGATGTTTTAAATATTAAAAAAGATTTTAATTTTATTAGATGAACGAAATTTAGCACGTACCATTGATATAAGTTGATACTGGGCTCTATTCGATATTACATACTGTAATTACTTTAAGTCTCTTTAATATCAAACTGAGAGGCTTATAATAAACGAATACAGAGCATTAAAAAAACCGACTTCACTAATATTTTTAAGGCTGCAAACTGGACGGCAGCGACAGCGACGCGGTGAATCTGGGTCGTTTTCGACGCCAGCGGCCGTGAGAGCGATTTGTTTCATACAAACTCAATACTTTCTATCGTTTCGCGGAAATCGCTGCCCGCGCCGCTGTCGCTCTCGCTGTCTCTGCCATCCAGTTTGCAGCTTAAATTCTAGTCAAAGGTTAGGCTGGAGTATTAGGTCATCAAGGTACAAATTGCCGTATTGATACATATTTTTATCGAATGTTTCAAATTTTTCAAAAAGTACTTAATCGATTTCGATGAAATTTATACGGGACTAACTTTGAAGTATCTGCTATCATAAGAATATTCAAAATTGATTCATAATTGTTCGTAAAATCGTGTAACAAAGACACAAAAAAAAACATACTCACGAATTGAGAACCTCCTCCTTTTTGAAGTCGGTTGAAAAAAATAGTTTTTGTTAGCATCTGCTTAGTTTGACGTCCCCTAATTTGACATAAAAGATAACAAAAAATTGGAAAGTGTTACTTCGAATTGAGCTTACTGTCGGTATAATATCTGATTCTTTGGAATAAGAAAATGAAAAAGATATATCTATATCTGATCATTAAATGACGTTTCATAATTATTAAGCTTTCAATTTGTCTATAATTTAACTAAAATTTAGTTTACAAACTTGTCAGTTTGATTCCTAATGACATATAAATGTCACTGTCAATGTCAGTCTGTAAGCAGTTACTGCTATTAGCAATTTTGTAGTTAAGTCAAGTATTAAATTATTTATAACAGCACAAAAATATAATACAAAATAATACAGTGTGTGAATACGTCGCTTCTTCTTTGAGAAATTCGACTGACAGTCAATTAGATAAATACTTAATTTAAAAAATTAACGTTTCTATTGTACAGGGCGAAAAAAAATATGATGAATATTTCATTGGCTCCGAAAATAATTTACATACTTTTGAACTCGACACTAACCAAATTTGATCCGTAACCACAGAGTAATACATTATTTCGATATATGTGCAATAATATAATACGACTCGCCAATCGCGATCGTTTAAATACAAGAATGAATTAAATCATTAAATACTCAAGTATACAGAACTCATTAGGTACATCAAATAATATAACCCATTAGCTGGATTTTATCGCATTAAATTATATTTCACTCGTACAAGTATAAAATATATATAAAGTGGTTTTATTTGATATTAAAAACTTACTTTCGAAGCCATTTCAACGTTCGCCATATTAACCGAACACCCTGTACGTAGATAAAACGATCTATTGGAATAAAATTCACTTAAATAATGTACAAACTATTTAGATTCAGTTTTGGAAGTTTTCGTTTCTCTCAGCCTCGCGATCTCAGCTCCTAGGGTGTCCATGTTTTCCTGAAAATAAGGGATATTATGTAATTTAGATTTTGTTTTAATACATACTTACATAACTTCACGCCTGTATTCCTTATGGGGTAGGCAGAACACCAGAGGTTATAAAACCATCTGATGTCACGGTGGACAAATATGGAGGCCTTATATGATGGAGAGAGACTATTGCAGTGACAGGGGGTCAGCCTATCGCCCGCAAAAACGCCAATAAAACCTCCGTCCCTTATATGACTTTTACAGTATGCCCGGGAAGAGAAGCCGCTGGCACATTCTGTTTTTCCTCTGCTCCCAGTCCAACGTGGAAGAGATTTTGTTTTTATAAACACTTATTCATTTTAAGAGGCTTTTTGACAGGGTAAGAAATGATGTATTATCTTACTAATACTATAAATGTGTAAGTTTAGATGAATGGACGTATATTCCTCAATTACGGCAGAACGGCTCAATGGACTTGGACTAAATATGACATAGTGATAGTGGAATAGCATATAGGCTACTGTTTATCCTGATATTCCCGTGGGATCATAAAATGCGCGGGTAATACCGCACAAAACAGCCAGTTATTTATAATTTAAATCAATATCAATATATATAAAACTGTTCCGTTACTGACTGAGTTACGCTATAGTGACTCTAGGCGGTGTGGGTTACAGCTTTCGACGCGGCATCATAGGACCGCTGCCTTTAAAGGTAGTTTCCGTTATGCTGCCTCGAAATGTTGGAATAACATACCGCCACCCTTGAGAAACCTTCAGAATGTTCATACTTTCAGATTAAAACTTAAACAACTAAGCATTAGCCATCAGAAGAATCAAGAGTCACTTAATTGCGATATAAGTATAATTTAGGAATCATTTAAGGTATTTTATGTGTTTGAGGTTGTGTTGTATTCTTTGTGGACAAAAAAAAAAAAAAATGTGTTCAAGTTAGTTATATAAGTCAAATTAGTTATATAAGTACATATGTATTTTACTACTCTCTATTTATTTTATTTTAGTGTATTTCTTGTGTTTTGTATAACTGTTTTATTCTTGTTCTTGGGAAGTAGCCAAAATTGGTCGCTGCGGAAGATCAGCGCTTGTTGTTACAACTAGCACATTGCTGAGCAGAGACCTTTTTATGAGAAAGCCCGTATCACCCTTCTTATTTGTTATTTTATTTGTAAGTTGTTTTGGTATTTTTATGACTTCTGTGTTTATTTAAATATTTTATGTGTGTTTTTTTACAAATAAACTTTTATCTTTCTATCTTACTGAGTGACTGACAGACAACGTACAGCCGTAACTACTGGGCGTAGAGAGCTGAAATTTGGAACATACATTCTTTAGGGGATGTAGGGGTGCACTAAGGAAGGAATTCCCGAAATTATCACGGGAACGGGAATTTCTGACTTTTTAGTTTGTATGAAAAATCTTATTCCTAGAGTGCACGGATATGATACCTACTTGGCATAAAAGTTCTTCAAAAAGAGACTGGTTGTGTTATGAAAAAAATTCTCGAAATTCCCACGGGAACGGGAAATATATGATGTTTTAGTTTGTATGATAAAATCTTATTCTTTGAGTGCACGGATGTGATACTTGGTATAAAGGTTCCTCAATAAATGTCTGTTTGTATAATGGAAGGCATTCCCAGAATTCCCACGGGAAAGGAAAATAGGACTTTTGAGTTTAGGCGTGTACGAAGTCGCGGGCAAACGCTCGTATATCCATACAAACCCTCTGAGCCTACCTTAAGCGTGATATTCTTCAACAGCGTATCTTCCAAGATAGCCTGGAGTCTACGGTTCATTTCCAGCGAGAGGTCAAGCGTTAGGCCGTTGGGGTCGTTGCCCCACAGCGCGGCCATTGAACTGCCTCCCAGGCGGGCTATCTCTTTCTGCAAGTCGAGAAATTATGGTTTTTATTACAAGCAGTTTTAATTAGAAAAAAGGGACACAATACAGGAATTAAATTCTTACAACACAAATATATGTATATATTTTTCTTATCTATATAAAAGGCCTTTAATTGTCATTTCATTTTGTTATTTATAACGTAGGTACCGTAAGGTTTGTGTGCGACTTACATTTTGTAAATAAAGAGTTTGTAAGCGCAAACCAACCTTACGGCAAATGTAAGAATTACATTTGAAAGATTAAAAGTAAAATAATAAAAAATTACGCGGGTTGTCCGTCAGATATTTTTTTCATTATAAAGAATTGTTTTGATTCTGAAAGTAGCAGGATCCCGAGATCCTGCTTCGCCCCACTGCCACGCCTTTTAAAATAGACATGTGATAATGTATTATAAGTGATCATTTTAGGTAAAATACTTATAAATAAATACTAATTTCTGAATAACTGAATTTCCATTTGTTAGTTAATCTGCTTCTCAGAATTGCCGCTTATCGGTCCGCTCTACGGTACCAATTTATTCAAGGAAGCAATCAAAATACCTCCGGCTTTAAATGTGTGGATTTACTACATATATTTGTTGATGATGATGCGAAATTTTCATCATCACAGACGGCCAGATTTATTTTTTATACTCATAGGTCACGATCCTCATAATGAACAAACTTCTAGTGAGCCACTGCAGAGATAAATATGATTTTCTAGCCCGTGTGATGAGGAGATTTAGGCTGTAAAACATCAAGTTCGCCTAGTACTAGTAGGTGAATGTCAGATATACCATTTCGAAATTGCTTCTGGCATACCCTTACGACTGTACTCAAAAGCTAACTGCTAAATAAGCTAAAAATAGAACATAGTAGGGAATAGTAGGGTGCACAATTCTAGGCAATATTATTGAATGTCGTCGTGGCGCCGTGGTTACTGTGCATATCAAACGTTATCGCAAGTTAAGCGCGCTCGGCGCGGCCGGTATTAGGATGGGTGACCGCCGACCATTCATTTCTCACTACGACTTCCGTGCTTCGGAGGACACGCTAAGCAGTCGGTCCCGGGTGCTGTATACTTGTATACAGTAGTCGTTAGGGTTTGTCAGAAGCCATTTCGGCACCCTGAAATATCTGACATCTTCCAACGAGCAGTGGGCCAGCATGCATCGCAGGGGACGTTTATGTATTTTGACAACGACCAAAAAATAAAGTTTGTGCTAACAAAATAAACATATTCTAAAATGGACGATTTTTATTTATATAATTACCTTAGTCAATCTCCTAGTTGGCTGTGCGATCAAAGCAGCGTGAAATAAAACGATTTGTTTACAATAAATTTATAACAAAATACATACATACACATCACTACATGGGAGGTTGCATTGGGTTCAAATCATATGACATATTTTTATGATGAAGTCATGAATATTTGGTGCCAGACATTTTATAAAAGGTTCTGCCGGACTTATGTGCTATTTTTGTAAGTATTATTTGTGGGTTTGATTTAGCAACATCTATACTTGTGTATTGACATTATTCAGTTATTAGCCAGTTCCTACAATTCAGTAAATATGAGTCAGGATTTTCTGAATTGTAGGAACTGGCGTTCCCTTGCCTCTGCCTGCCCCAAAAGGAGACAGGCGTAAAGTTCAGTATGTTGAGGACTTCATAAAAATTATATAAATTATACACGCTGTTATTCCGTTTAAAAACTTTAACCTACCTTATGCTTCTCCGCGCTATCATTAGCGAGCGATTGCATGAAAAATTGCCCGTTTCAACAACTTACCAAAGAGATAATGTAACAGTAAAGATAGATATTCCCATACTAATAATGTTTTTAAGGTTTGGCATTTAAAATGCTCAATTATTCTTAAATAAATGAAAAATGTGATAAATAAAAATTACCCGCCCAGGATTCGAACCTGGGACCTCTCGTTTGCCGGGCGAGTGCTCTTCTACTGAGCTACCGAGGCCTGGCGGTACGCCTCGAAATTACATTTACCACATTTTTGTTTTTACGTTATATTGCTAACGTAGCTCCATCTTATGGTTTTTTTTATTTATCACATTTTTCATTTATTTAATTTCTATACTATCTTGTGTCAAATCCATGGTCAAATCTGTCTCAAATTATCTTTACGTTTACTTCAACTCTTTGGTAAGATATTGAAACCAACAAAACTGTATTATTTAACCTACCTTTTGCTATGTTTACCCTATGCTATCATCAGCTTGCGAGCCCGCGGATATATTCGGCAATAGATGCCGCAACAGTCGGGACTTATTCCTTAGCTCCGCCGTCAACTGGTTCGTGCTCCTCAAGGAACTCACAACGTGAAACATAACTCGTAAACAGACATTTTCGTTTCTATCGCCATTGCATAACTCTAGAAGCAATTTAAATAGCCAAAACACTAACCTTCTGGTCGCCCTAATTTTGAATGATTAAAATGATATAAGTAACGAATTGAAATGTTTGACTTTTGTCACGCCAACGTGTTTAAACTATTTAACAGTGAGAAACGAATATTTCTGTTTACGTCTAATGTTTCATCGTGTTTTGAAAAATTTCCCGTTTTAATAACTCACCAAAATAACAGTAAAGATAGAAATTCCCATACTATGTGTCAAATCTTCCACAGCTTATCTTTACGTGTACTTTAACTCTTCGGTTAGTTGTTGAAATCGACAGAAGTGTTAATCAAATTAAATCAAATCAAGTAACATACCTTATGCTTCTCCGCGCTATCATCAGCGAGCGAGCCCGCGGGTACAGTCGGCAACAGATGCCGCAACAGTCGGGACTTCTTCCTCAACTCCGCCGTCAACTGCTTCGCGTGTTCCTCAAGGAACTCGCAACGGTCCGAGCGACGCGCCGCTTCGCGTTGTAATGAGACGATTCGCTCGATTAGGGTTTGTCTGTCTGGTTCGCGTACCTAGAAAATACATATCATAATATGTTATCTATACTAATATATAAAGCTATAGAGTTTGTTTGTTTGATAGATAGATAGATAGATAAAAAACATTATTTGCCAAAAAACAGTAACACACACAATTTGAAAATAACAAAAGTAAAAGAGTAAACCAAGATAAAAACAAAAATCAAAACTGAACTATTGAAATAATTAATCGGAAAGGAAAATAAATTGCAAGTAAAACTATTTTAAAACAATATTAACAAACATAATAATTAAACAATTTCATTTTGTTTGAACGCGCTAATCTCAGAAACTACAAGTGGGATTTGAAAAATTATTTTTGCATTTGATAGCCCAATTCTTAAGGAAGGTTATAGGCTATATTTTATCCAGAAATTCCCACGGGATCAAAAGTTACGCGGGTAAAACCGCGCGCGTTGGCTAGTTCTTGTTATAATATCTATGTAACAAGTACTATTACGTACGTGTACTATTACGTGTTTAACTATAATGTGATATTCTGTATTCTGTAAAGGAGAGCCTGGAGATCTGTTTTAAAACTAGTACGGACTTCTTTAAGGTTTAATGTTATGTACTTTTGGGTATTTATTAAGGAGTAGATTTGAGTATAATCTCTATTGCATAGGTGTTAAGAACTATATTTATTTAAATCTACGTTTCGGTGAAGACGGTATTTGAAAAGATAACAAAACGTAGAGATCAAATGTAAAAAACGAGTTTTATTTAAACTTTCCAACTACTTACTTTAATCTGGTTTGAACTAAGTTAAGGTCCGACCATAAAACAGTTTCTATGACTATACTTGGAAATCGAGCTAATATCTGAAAAATCGTTCAGAATACAAGTCTAAATGTAACACTATACATACTATACGTACAGAAAGGCTATTGAACATCACGATACATTACCTAGCTACATACATACATACATAACTTCACGCCTGTATCCCTTATGGGGTAGGCAGAACACCAGAGGTTACAAGACCATCTGATGTCACGTTTGACAAATTTGGAGGTAGTATAAAGATGGGGAGAGACTATTGTAGTGACAGGGGGTCAGCCTATCGCCCACAAAACCGCCTTTAAAACCTCTGTCCCTTAAGTGACTTTAACAGTAAGCCCGGGAAGAGAAGCAGCTGGCACATTCTACGTTTTTCTTTCGCTCCCAGTCCAGCATGCTACTGTGGTTACCTAACTATCACAGTTATTATCAAAAAGTCGACCAAAATGTCGATTTGAAGAGCCTTCAACTAGTAAACCTATTTTAGTGAATATGATACAACTATACAAGTCTACAAATGTACATGTAGTCGCATATAAACATGGGTTCTTTGGCCATCTCTAAATATAACGCTTAAAATCGTGTAAATTGTATATTATGATTATTTACTATAAGGATATGTAATAATTCCCAAATAAAAATACTGACAACAAAACAAATATAACCTTCGGAAGCATTGTGTCGAAAAACCTTGGATTCTTTATCTGCAAGCAACGAAATAATAAATTAACTAAAAATTGAGCTCAATTGGACATTACAACACCCAATCTCTCTAATGTCAAATTAGGGACTTCAAACTTGCTAATAAAACTGATTTTGAAGGTTCTATGTTTGCCGACCGGCTGGTGTAGTGGTAACATACATTGCCTTCTATGTCAGAGGTACTGGGTTCGAATCCCGGCGGCGGCGCATATTTGTGTGATGAACATAGATATTAGCCGTCAAGTCATGGATGTCTATATGTTTATTTAAGTTTATCCTAATAAAAAATATGCATTTATTAAATATTTATGTTTAAATAATTCTTAAGTATATCAGTTATCTAGTATCCATAACACAAGTTCTTTAAGAAACTTAATTTGGGTTAGATAATGTTGTGTGAGTGTCAGAAATATTTATTTATTTATTTATGTTTGACATTAGAAAGAATAAAAAATTAGAGAGTTTTATGAAAAAAGTATGTAAGAAAGTATATTTGTGAGTCATTCACGCTGATACAACTGTGTATTCGGCTGAGATTTCGCACAAAACAAGGGCAAATCCGAGAGTAACACTTTACAGGGTCCGCATATAATAGTCAATTATACTCGTGTTTCGTCCGAAGAGATAATCTGAAAGAAATTATTATTTCATTTGTACTTGTAGTAGTGTACCTAGCGACTACCACATCACACTATCGTTGAGATATCTTCACTCTAATGAAGAATGAATGAATGAAGCTTTTTTAACTCCCGGCCTTTTCCCATCGTCGGTTCCGCTGCGATCCTACGTCATTGTTGTTCTTAGTGTCTAACCACTCACACGCTTAGCTTCTTACTTCAAATTATTTTTTAAGTAATTACTTCCAAGTCTTAAAAATGCCTAAGAGGTCAAGTGAAAATGAGTTAGTCAATAATTTCAAGAAAGTTACTAAAAATCGAAAGACGTTTGAAACAAAATGACCATCCGCGTCGTTCTTGAAAAAGAATATTACGAATATCATCGTCGTCATTTGAAGATTCCTGGAATTCCCAGATACACAGAACAGTAAGTACTTTTAAGAAAATGTAGAATTTTATTCAATAATTTGTTATCTAGATAATAATTTTAAACAACGTATGTTTAAAATGATTCTCAATCTACCCTCATTTTCTAGTTAATTTATTTTGATAAAACCAAATATTAAATAAAACCATTGTGCATCAGGACAGTTACAAGAACTGATCCGACGCATATTGAACATTGCTAATTGCACCAGGACTGCCACAAGGGCTGCTCCGATGCTTACCGCAAATATAAACTACTCTGGGTTCAGGATATACTGCAACAGGACAGCTTTAAGGGCTGATCCGCCGCATATCGTACATTGTTACTTGCACCAGAACTGCCACAAGGGCTACTCCGACGCATACCGCACATAAACATTACTCTGTATTTAGGATATATTGCAACTGGGCAGCTTTAAGGGCTGATCCTTCGTATATCGTACATTGTTACATTCACCAGGACAGCTACAAGGGCTGCTTCGCTGCAAAGCCTACGTTGGTACTTGCACCAGGACTGCCACAAGGGCTGCTCCGAAGCTTACCGCACATATAGACTACTCTGTATTCAGGATATATTGCAACAGGACAGCTTTAAGGGCTGATCCGCCGCATATCGTACATCGTTACATTCACCAGGACAGCTACAAGGGCTGCTTTGCTGTATAGCATACGTTGGTACTTACACCAGGACTGCCACAAGGGCTGCTCCGACGCTTACCGCACATATAGACTACTCTGTATTCAGGATATATTGCAACAGGACAGCTTTAAGGGCTGCTCCGCCGCATATCGTACATTGTTACATGCACCAGGACTGCCACAAGGGCTGCTCCGACGCTTACCGCACATATAGACTACTCTGTATTCAGGATATATTGCAACAGGACAGCTTTAAGGGCTGCTCCGCCGCATATCGTACATTGTTACATGCACCAGGACTGCCACAAGGGCTGCTCCGACGCTTACCGCACATATAGACTACTCTGTATTCAGGATATATTGCAACAGGACAGCTTTAAGGGCTGGTCCGCCGCATATCGTACATTGTTACATGCACCAGGACTGCCACAAGGGCTGGTCCGACGCTTACCGCACATATAGACTACTCTGTATTCAGGATATATTGCAACAGGACAGCTTTAAGGGCTGGTCCGCCGCATATCGTACATTGTTACATGCACCAGGACTGCCACAAGGGCTGGTCCGACGCTTACCGCACATATAGACTACTCTGTATTCAGGATATATTGCAACAGGACAGCTTTAAGGGCTGCTCCGCCGCATATCGTACATTGTTACATGCACCAGGACTGCCACAAGGGCTGCTCCGACGCTTACCGCACATATAGACTACTCTGTATTCAGGATATATTGCAACAGGACAGCTTTAAGGGCTGCTCCGCCGCATATCGTACATTGTTACATGCACCAGGACTGCCACAAGGGCTGCTCCGACGCTTACCGCACATATAGACTACTCTGTATTCAGGATATATTGCAACAGGACAGCTTTAAGGGCTGGTCCGCCGCATATCGTACATTGTTACATGCACCAGGACTGCCACAAGGGCTGGTCCGACGCTTACCGCACATATAGACTACTCTGTATTCAGGATATATTGCAACAGGACAGCTTTAAGGGCTGGTCCGCCGCATATCGTACATTGTTACATGCACCAGGACTGCCACAAGGGCTGGTCCGACGCTTACCGCACATATAGACTACTCTGTATTCAGGATATATTGCAACAGGACAGCTTTAAGGGCTGGTCCGCCGCATATCGTACATTGTTACATGCACCAGGACTGCCACAAGGGCTGGTCCGACGCTTACCGCACATATACACTACGCTGTATTCAGGATATAATGCAACAGGACAGCTTCAAATTCAAATTCAAATTCATTTATTGCTCAATGTATGGTAAAAAATAGTTGTTTACTTCAAGGACTGCTCCGCCGCATAGTTAATAATAAATTGATGATGTAGCGAACGATAGCAAACTACATACTTACATTTATCGTCTATTAACAAAAACTTTAATTAATAGAGTATTATAATACTAAAATAATAATATTATAGGAATTAAGTAATATATTATAGTATTACGATAAAAAAAAAAAAAAATTGAAACTAACAATTAAAAGTGCAAATTAAGTATTTTTTCTATTGTTCGGTAATTCCCAGCTGGGAAATCATCGGCTCTTCCGAATGAAGCGAATATGGATTCAATTTTATTGTAAATAGATAGCGAAACAGAAAAACAGCGTTTTGCAAGTATCATCACGTCACTAACAAAGATAGGTGCTATATCAGAATGTATATCCTGTGAAAACTAATTTCTATTTTTACGCCCTAAACAAACGATAAAATGAGATTAATTTAAAAAATCTAAACTTTATTAGCCATTTTAAAATTGAAGACATTTGAACTGCTTTAAAACTAAGTAGTATCTCAGAATTGCTATATATATATGGCCATGATTGATATTAAAGATGCTATTTGACTGCAAATGTAAAGGTATCAAAAATGTTGATAAATTAAAATACTTAGGGCTCATGATTGACAGTAAACTAAGCTGGAACTTACATATAGATCTTGTATGTGATAAACTGAGATTTACACTAGGAAAGTTTTATCATTTAAAGCATGTATTAAATAAAAGGACATTATGTATGATCTATCATGCACTTGCTGACTCAGTTTTAAGCTATGGATTAAGTAGTTATGGAAGAACCTATATAACAAATCTTCACAAAGTTATATTATTGCAAATCAGATTGCTTAAACAACTAGATGAGAAAAAAAAAAAAAAGGAAAAACCAGCACAATAAACTGTTTAAATTTTGTAATATACTTCCAATCCATGATAAACTTAAATTCTTAATAGCGCTTGAATATATCATTGTTTGGATACCCTCCAAGTATATAAGCCATATGCCTGTCTAAGACAAAGCATAAGAAAAACAATCATCATTGTGCCAAAAACCTGTAACTATTATGGTATTAGAAACAGAATTATATAACGCCATAAATATATAATGAAATGGAAAAAAAAAAAAAAAAAAAAAAAAACACTTAACTGTAATAAATAATAGTAAGCTTAATTGAGAATTAAGACAAATAAGTAAGTAGAAGAAGACAGTTCAAATGTATAAGTAATTTCTCGATAACAAAGAAATTGTAAGAATCTTTAGGGTTCGTAATTAACGAAAGTAAAAGTTGTCTTACACCATCTACATCCTGCTAATTCTTAGGATATTATGTAATAAATTCAAATAAATAAGAGATTTCTTGGCCTCCAGAAAAAAGAAATCTTACTAAATCTGAATGAATCATATTTCTCTCAATACAACGTTGCACCTTTACAAAGTTTGCCTACCTGGTTGGTTTGTTAGTCATTTGAAAGTAATCTGCTGGACCTGCCATCGAATTTTGGTGGCTTTACATAAAACGTTTCGAGACGTGCAAAATTCTCAATTTAAATAGAACCTTGACTATGACAGTAACATGGATATTTCAAAAAATTACTGCCTGATCTTCAATGGTGGTACAAAACCATTTATCATTCTGTACAAAGAATCTTGGAAGAGCAATACAATTTAGAAATTTACTCTGAACCTCAACTTCGGGGTGGGGCGCAGCATGCAATGGTGAGGTGGCTAGTGGACTATGGTCTATTAAATAATAATAAATATTTCTGACACTCGCACAACATTATATAGCCCAAATTAAGTTCCTTAAAAAACTTATGTTATGGATACTAGATACCTGATATACTTAAGAAATATATAAACATACATATTGAATAAATACATATTTTTTATTAGAGTAAACTTAAATGAACATATAAACTTATATATGTGTTCATCACACAAATATCCGCCGCCGCTGGGATTCGAACCCCTCCCGTCTGGCATAGAAGGCAATGTATGTTACCACTACACCAGCTGGTCGTCGTTTTGAGGTGCGTAAAGCGTAAAATGAACATTAATTATTTAGAACTGCTTGCTGCGTTTAAAGCTCTTAAAATATTTGCAAAAAACTATAATAAGTGTCAAATATTACTTAAAATAGACAATTCCAATGCCGTTTTATATATAAATCACATTGGAGGTGTCCAATTACCTTACCTCACTAGAATAACAAGAGAAATTTGGCAGTGGTGCGAATCGCGAGAATTATTTTTTTGTTTACTCTTCATATGTCCGGTCTAAGGATAATATGATTGCCGATGCTGAATCCAGAAGTATTCACAAAGACATTTAATGGGAGTTAAGTGAACAGGCTTTTAAATTGATTACACTCAGTTCGATTCCCCTAATATAGACTTAATTGCTAGCCGCGTAAATATGAAGTGCTCACTATAATGATCATTGCATATAGACCCTGATGCATATGCTATAAATGCATTTACTATTAGATGGTCCACGTTCTATTTATATGCCTTCCCTTTTGCAATTATACTAAAATATTTAAAGAAAATAATTGCTGATCAACCTACGGGTATAATTATTGGGAGAGCCAGCCATGGTAATCACTATTTCAACGATCACTCGCACCGAAATGAATTAGGTATAGGCATACACATGATAACGGCTTGGACATGTATACAGCAAGTGTGCCTACGGTTCTCTCGTTCCTTTCAAAAATATTCCGTAATGGATCTCTGTATGGGTCACCCTATAGCTATAGAGCTGCTTTATCCTTGATTTTAGGTAACGAAGTAACAAATGATGGTAACATCAAAAGATTTTTCAAAGTTGTATTCAGACTTAGGCCTCCTCGTCCTAAGTACAATGTTATCTGGGACACCATAGTTGTTTTAGACACCTTATCAACTGGTATCCTAACGACGCGTTAAGTTTAGAAAAGTTGCCTTAAAAGTCAGTTACGTTAATAGCAATAACAACTGCCCACTGAGTACAAACTATATCGAAAATTGATGTATTAAGTTTAGAGCCATCAGAATTACTCAAAATAAAAATTCCGGATTTAATTAAAACATCAAATAACATAAAAATCAAGTTATACCTATATTCCTACTTAAAGAAAACTAAAGAATTGCGCCGTTTTCATAAAAACCTTATAATAAATAAGCTTCAGAAAACCACTTAGTATAGGTAGTGGACAAACAATAGCTCGATGGATTAAGGCAACTCTTGCAGATTGCGGCGTAGATGTCTCTATTTTCACTGCACATAGCACACGCCACGCTAGCATCCCCCGAGCTAAACAGCTAGGCCTAGATCTTGACGCTATTCGTAAAACTGCGGGCTGGAGTGAAATAAGCACTGCTTTCGCCAGGTTTTACGACCGACCAATTCAAAATAACGATAGATCTTTGGCAAGCTTGGTTCTGCCGGATCAATAAGAGAATTAGATTTAAATTGTGACTGTGTAATAATAACAATAAATGTATTTTTTTTTAAATTGTTTATCAACAGTAATGTGATTATGTTAATACATATTACTTTAGAAATCGTTTAATAGATATTTCCTCGACTAAAAAACTCATCTCTCAAAGTCTACAAGTACAAATGAAATAATAATTTCTTTCAGATTATCTCTTCGGACGAAACACGAGTATAATTGATGATTAAACGAACTTACCTGTACGTGAAGTTCGATCATAATTATACGAAGTGTTTCGTCCGAAGAGATAATCTGAAAGAAATTATTATTTCATTTGTACTTGTACAGGTAAGTTCGTTTAATCATCAATTATATTTTAAAAGCAGATTAGGTATAATAAGTGGGTCTGAATTTCGAAAAAAAAAATCTTTTCAATATTTTTCATAAATTAAAATTTCAAAATTGTTCTCTGTGAGTAAAACTTAAGATTAATCTAGATTTTATGACTATACACAATTAGATGGACACGTTTTTATTACTTGCTGTATAGTCATAAATTACAGCTCAAACTAAAATTTTGATCACTTAGAAGAATTTTGAAACTTTAATTTATGTTTTTATTTTTATTTTTCGTAATTATGACCCACTCGTCAGTCTTAATCTGTTATTAAACTATTATTGACTATTATATGGCGACACTGTATATTATCGAACCAATTGATTCATGACCCACAACAAGCGAGCCTAAATCATAACACGGTCGGAGTTACGTCGGGGTACAGATGTGAAGTTACTCACGGCAAAACAAGTTATCAGCGAAACGAATACCATTCAAAATGACAATCGGCGATACGAGTGTTCGTAGAACTATTAATTTATCAATCGAATGCACATTCAAATGACCGTCGGCGATACGAGTGATCGTAGAAATATTAAATGTAAAAACGAATGCACGTTCAAATGACCATCGGCGATACGACTATTCGGAGATTTTACAATCGGAAAAACACGGTCGGAGTTATGATTTAGGCTCACAACAAGCTCATTTTGGCAAACCGTCTAAATGCTAGTAGGTCGAAATTCGCTTGAAGATAGGTTACCTTGGGTACGAACTTGTTATCTTTTCATTCAACACAATTGTACAGTATCCTAAATATCATAGGCAAGGACTGTATACCGGTATGAATTTCTGTACAATTTTTTTCTGTATGACGTCATACCGTTAAATTAGGTGTATTTAAAAACAACAGTACAGGAATTCATACTGAAATAATTCTTGTACCTTTTTTATTATTGTAGCATAACTGATTTTTTTTTCAGTTAACTGAAATTTTCCGGTACTAATATTAATATTGATATTAAAATTTTATTTTTAAATAACTGTAGAATGTTCGATAGTTTAGTTGAAGCCTATGAAGCGTACATATGCTTACCTATACACTTCGGTACAGAAATTAAATAAGTTAAAATATTTCTATACTTAAAACATCTACAGAAATTAATCCGGTATACATTATTTGGGTACTGATATAATTAAGTTAGATTTTAATATATTGTACAGTTATTGTGTTTGATGAAGCAAAACACTAATAAGGGTACTGAAATACCGATATGCAGTTCCTGGTCATAAGTGCATAGACCTTACAAGGTTGAAAGTTTCAAACGAATTATCAGCAAAGTGGGTCATTATTCAGTTGGTTCAATAGTACATTCTAGATCCAAGTGTCCCGCGTTTGACCCCAATTTCACCTGAAGGCAAGTGAAGATGAGGTCTATACCCTGGCAATTGATTCAATGCAGAGAAATGATAGTTCGAAATGTCTAAAAAGAAAAATAATGAAACCGGTAAAAACTAGTGTAAGGTACTAAATGAGAATGATTGAAATGAATGGTACTTTTTCATTCGTTTAACATAATTGATCGTTTTAAAGCAATTTACAGTAACTTTAATGAAAATATTTAATTACCTTAGGGTAAAATGGGGTAATACCGGTCAGCACTCTAACTCATAAAATCAAGTAGATATTTGGGCGCACACATAGCCATATGAAGCGTTAGCCACTCTTAACAAGCCGGCGTCAACCTCCGCTGAGTTTCCATCGTGCATCGAGAAAAAACGCACGTAATTTTTTTCTCGCCAAATCGTTATAATTTTTCGATCTTCGTAATTAAGAGGTGAGTTGATAGTTTTACTGTATTTTTATGATTAGGCAATTTAAATATGTAGCTTGCATATTCATTATCATAAGATAATATAGTTTTTAAGAAAAAAACAACGCGTTTTTTGTAAAAAAATATTCTTGAGAAAAATACGATGTTAGGTTATACCGGTCAAATGATAGAGACTATAGCCGGTCAATACTAACGCCGAATCAGCGCCCTTTTTTTCAGATTCTTGCATTGTTTCTGCAACGACTATAGCAGTACAAGTCTCAAAAAAAAATATTCCAAAAGCAACAGAACAAAATAAAGAAGTAAACAAGAAGAAGGGAGGGAGGCCTTTTTATAGCATTGGGGTAGGCCTATGTCCAGCAGTGGGCGTTATATTAGGTTAGACCGGCATTGGCCGAAGCCTGACCGGAATTACCCATCGTTGCGTGAAATGCCGGTCTAAGACAGATTTTTTATTTTTTATTTGTACCAAAAGTAATTAAACGAGTGCTGTCAAGAAAATTTCCATTTGAAAAGAATTATTTAGATTTGTGTTTCAAATCATTTTGGTGAATAAATGTTGATTACAGTTGGATGTATGATAATTTTGCCTTAAGTGACCGGTATTACCCCATTTTACCCTACATACCTAGTGTTTTAAAACGGCTACAGAAGAAGTAAAATCAGTTTTTGCTAACTTTTAAAGTCAAGGAAAAAGTAAGTGACGTGACGCTTCTAGAATTATGTGGAAATGAAAGTTTAAAATATTTTGTGACTCAAAATATTTTTTCATTGTTCACTTAAACCGCATCACTATATTTTTTTTCTTCCCTAAAGTGGGCACACTGGAACTGTCAATTTACTGCGTTGTATGATTTGCCAGGGTGTAATACAGCACTCGGGCTAAGGAAGGACCGGCTCTTCTTAAAGCACTACAGGAATATATCACTGCTGGTGCGATGATATTTGGCGGCAAAGAACAAGATTTTATCTTCATACATTTTGGCCCATATGTGTACCGCGAGGTACATGGACACCAAATTGTAGGGCATAAACCGAGGAACTCAAAAATATAGGATATATTAACCTATTCAAGTTGAAATGCTGTAAAATAAATTGTTAAAAGTTGTAAAAAATAGCCATTTCGGAACATAAGATCATTATTTTTGACATATGTCAACAAATGTCAACTATGACAGGATGGAACCACTCCGTTATTCATTCAAATAAGGTCTTTATTCCAATAAACAAATAAACAACGGAATGACAAACTGTCAGTTTTACAGATAAAGTAAAATTGTTTATATGGTAGGTATTTTCTTGGCATGGATAGCAGTCTTTTTACTGCATAGTACAGCAATTAAATATGGCTTGTGTACAAAGCTACGAGTACAATATTTTTTCTCAGTTTTAAGTTCAAATTAGACGTAAACTGTTAATACAGTTTGCTTTAGTGGAATCATAGATATTATAAGTCGCTGAGTGTACCTCGACACCTCAAATAGGCCAATTATAGGGGATCCTTTTACAAGTGGTCGCCTTAAGGGGCCTATCTTGAATTATTCGCCTTTAACGACACTCTTATCCAGGGGCGATAGAGCTATTCTAAGGCCACCCTACACGGCATTTTCAACCAATGGGCGATGACTATTAATAATTATTATCAGAAACATAGTTACCTGTATATCAGGCATGTCTGCTTGTCCGTTCTGTAATTTCTCATCATGCTGTGTACTTTCACCGCTACTTAGCGATGAGATCGAACCTGTTATTACAAAACAGAGAATTAGCGACCCAAATTAAATTGAAAAAGCTGGTGAAACTTACGTAATAGCCGTATTTGTTAAAGTACAATATAATCTATGAAATATTATGAGTGGGTTAAGATATATGACGGAAATGTATATAAAAAAATGCTTCTATGCTGGACTGGGAGCGAAAGAAAAACATAGAATGTGGCAGCTGCTTCTCTTCCCGGGCATACTGTAAAAGTCAGTTAAGGGACCGAGGTGTTATGGGAGGCTTTTTTGTGGGCTATAGGCTGACCCCCTGTCACTACAATAGTCTCTCTTCACTATTTTAATGCCTCCAAATTGGTCAAACGTGACATCAGATGGTTTTATTACCTCTGGTGTTCTGCCTACCCCATACGGGATACAGGCGTGAAGTTATGTATGTATGTATATAAAAGTGGCAGCACTGCACTAAACGCTGAGAAAAGACTCCATAGCGCCCGTAAAAAATATCCGACATTGTGAAGAATAAAAGCCACTTTATAACCAAGAAATCTAGGTACTTATATTATAAAAATGGTCGCTAGACGGATTCTATAAGACCTAGAACAAAGGGCTCTCTCGGATTAGATAAAACTTGACGTTTCTTATAATTACAAATACTGCTTTTTCATAAAGAGTTATACAAGGTTGATTCGTGGTCATCGGCCAAATTTTTTTACACAATAAGTATCATTTATAGAAACGATTTTTGCAAAAATAAAAGTTGTTTTTTTACAAGGAAATAAATATATCCGCTAACAGATTAAGCAAAGCATGGTTACTCTAAATTACCATTAAAATAAAGACTACAACACATCTCGTAGTACTACGTCGTAGTATTGTCAATGAAATTCCGCGTCGTAGTAAATATGTTCATCAACAGCGACTATTTTTAAAAACGTTTTTGGTTCTATATTTCTACTTTTTTGTACAGAGCGAAGCTAAAATAAATATGCAGGTACGTTTATATTGTATCATAGAAACTAACATTTAAATTTGGCTGGTGACCAAAAAACAACCTTGTATAATCTGGTGCGCACGTATTTTGTTTCATAAAAGCAGCAATGCGCGGCTTTTCTTGTTCAACTTTTAATTACTTAATATTTTTTTTATCAATACAGCCTATTTATATTACCTTTATAAAATGCAGCGGTGTGAGCGCAGAACTTTATCGACTCGTATGCTTACGAATGTTCGTATGGTATGGAGTCGGTTGCAAGTTTTTAGTAACATTGTAATTTTTTATTTTACAGTTATTTAAGAGAACAACATGTTTACAAACATTCAAAATTAACAAGGTACAGATTTATTTAAGCTGGCCGTGCGGCAATAGATAGATTTCAATGATTGTTTACAAACCGTCTCCATACTATACAAACATTCGTAAATATACGAGTCGATAAAGTTCTGTGCTGGCACTGCGGAAAGATGACTGTAAAATACAAAAAAAGAACTAACTCTTATTATAATTGATTGAATCAGGCGTTACTTTGCGGAAATCCATGACAACTACTATAAAAAATTACGTAAAGTTATAAAAAGAAAATCCTGCATCACTAGTGCAAGTACAAGTCGCGGAATTAGCAAAGTAACTTTTTATAGTTAACTCTTTTTGTATTAGTATAGATAATTTTCTCTATCACCCATTACAGAAAACTGCTCAATTTCTTTTTAAATTATTGTTTACATGGCTACGTAAAAACAAAACATTTTCCTTTTAATTCAATTCAATTCAAATCAAATCATTTATTTCAATCAATTAACAGATCATTGGTACATACAGGTTATTATCAGGTTATTAATGCCCAGTTTTATTGAAAATTAAAAGAACGAAAATTGCAATGTGATCGTAATTTTACTAATGGAAATAATCAGATTTTGTGTAGAAGTGTGATAGACCACCTAGTCTCTGTAGGTGGTCTCCGTAAAACGAGCTTATACAAGGTGTTCCTGTTGATTTCCCATAACTCTAGGGTATTAATGAGACCATGTCAATCAAATAACATATGAATCATTTTTCATTTTTTTTCATACAAAATAATTAAATCAAGTCAAAACATCTTATGTAAAACACCTTCATGCGAAGTATGACAACGTGGCATTTTCTATCCCTTTTTTATCGCTATGCACAGGTACAGTTCGCAACGTTTTGCGTTTTATATTGTATGCAACGTTCCTCAACGTTTAAAATGTTTTTGTAGTTTATTGTATGGCTTCAGTGAAACGCGTCTATTGGATTAATGTTAAAGAGATTTACAAGGGTGATAATTTATGAACTCGTAATATAAAGATTGATGATATCTTGGAAAGTATGCACTTTGGAACCATATATTCTTTGCTAAAAATATCATTTTTTAGCATGGAACAAAACCTCAAAGTTATGGGATATCAAAATAAACACCTGGTATAAAAACTTACTTCGGAGCCACATGGTTGGTGTGTGTTTTAAAGGTATTTTTAACAAAACTTCACGACACCAGAGGCTAGAAAACCATCTGATGTCACGTTTGACTTGAGTTTGGAGGTATTATAGGGATGGAGAGAGACTATTGCAGTGACAGTCTGCCTATCGCCCACAAAAACGTCAATAAAACCTCCGTCCCTCAACTGACTTTAACAGTATGCCCGGGAAGAGAAGCAGCTGATACATTCTATGTTTTTCTTTGTCTCCCAGTCTAGCATGAAAGTATTTTAAAATTAAATTACCTGTCCTAGTAGAAGGCGGATCGTTCTGAATCAGCTTGGCCTCAAGTTGCTCGCATCGCTTCAACGTTCGCTGGAGTTCACGGTTCAATTCCTGGCGAATACACAGTTCATTTGTTGAATAAAATGTTGCAATAACGAACGCGACGGAAATATTAATAGTAAATTTTACGGATATTCAAAAATATACAGCTTAGACAAATGACAAATTACAACTACAAAAATAGTAATAATTGTTTTAAACTATCGCGGTTATTTTTACTATGATTAAATGTATTTACGGGATTCTTACCACAATTTTTGATTTTATTTTCACCATGATCCGCGATCATGGTGCTTGTAACAGCGTCGAAATACCGGACGTGCGGAAATAAAATCAAAAATCGTGGTAAGAATCCCGTAAATACATTAAATCATAGTAAAAATAGGGTTAGCAACGGTGGCCATATCGATGATCTGTAAAGACGATGTTTGAGTCGAGGGAAATTGAAACAGTAGCTCTATGGCTTCCCTGATTGTTGTGGAATACAAAAAATATGAGTATGATACCGTTTTGTCCGGTCGATATTTTTAAATTATTGATAGTGATCATAATGCACACAGAAATCCTGCATTTTGAAACTTCCATATTTCAAGCCACCATTTGACGCGACTTGCGACCTAAATAATTCTTACTATACGGTGTGTTCCGCCAACCCTATACAATACCTTCACTGAGGTATCCTAGTACCCATAAGTATTACTGAAAAAAAAAACATTTTTTTTTCTGACACTCACACAACATTATCTAGCCAAGTTAAGTTTCTTAAAGAACTTGTGTTATGGATTCTAGATAACTGATATACTTAAGAAATATATAAACATACATATTGAATAAATATATTACATATTATTTATTACAATAAACTTAAATAAACATATAAACATCCATGACTTGACGACTAATATCTGTGTTCATCACGCAATTAATATCCGCCGCCGCCGGGATTCGAACCCAGGACCTCTGGCATAGAAGGCAATTTATGTTACCACTACACCAGCCGGTCGTCAATTTTTGTATGAAAAAAGAAATCGAAATTCATTGCTTTCCTTAAAACATAACTTTTCTTCTGAATTCGTTCAAAAAGTTTATGTATTTTTTGATTATTGTTTAGGTATTGTTATCATAAGAACACACATTTACACACACAAATCCAGATTTTTGCCAAGCCTTCCGACGACTTTTTCTTTACGAAATGAGCCCTCTTACCCCCATGGTTCGTTTTACTGGATACGTTTTACCGGATACGTTTTTTTTCATCGATGGCGCATGGAGTTGTATAGGCGACTTCACATATGGCACAGTATTCGGTATACGTATTTTCGATACAAAAAAGGTATCCAGTAAAACGTATCCAGTAAAACGTGTCATGTGTGAACGGGCTGTGACGGCCACATTACACTCTACGTACACATTGGTGCAATGCATCCAACTCTCAACAAAAAAAGGCCTGAGACATCCTAACATGAGAATTTCCTGCATTAACTTATATCAACCTGTTCTCAGCTTTTAATCCTTAGGTACTCTCTGTACGGGCTCGGCAAAATACGATATTTATTGTTCGCAGGCGTTACAAAATTCTCAGCCTACCATGCATTTACATACTTGAAGCATGCAAATTCGTCCGAAAACATCCCGAATTGTATAAAAAGCGCGACGAAGCGGAAAGTAAATACACCCTTAGACCTTCCCGGAAAAATAAATTATTACAACCAATGTCCCATTTAAAAATACATTCATCTGGTCCCCTATCTATGACTATAAAACTATTTAATCATTTACCGGAATATATCAAACATGAAACCAATGACAAAAGATTCACGCTCTTACTAAAACAACTCCTAATAAAAAAATGTTATTACACGACCAATGAATACCTAATTGACAAATTTAAATGAATTAGACACAAATGTATAAGTTAATTGACGAATAATTTTTGTATCTAAACAATATATCTAATTTAAAATGACTACAAATGTCCTCTCCCGCATTGCAATACCTAAATTAGGTGCATAATTTTACTTATTATTATTGTAAATCAACTATTATTATAAACTGCCACCTGTAAAATTATGTTTGCAATAAAGTATTGAGTATTGAAAGTACTGTGCATATCTGTTGTAAACTGCACATATCTGCTGTGTTTATATAATTTCCTGCAAACTCAGAAGTAGCGTCAAGTGAACTTGTAGCGGTATCATTTATTTAATTGAATTGTTGGATGCTTGATAGACTTCATGATTCACATATTTCGACGAATAATTTTATAACTATCAAACATGCTAGAAAGGATTGGTTTTTGATTATTTTTGTTAGTGTTAAGTTAGTTCGTTACCATTGTAATGTAAAATTAGCGCCCTTTCTTTTCATATAAAAAAATATATTTATCAACAATAATAATAAAAAACCACTTTATTGCATAGTCCAAGCGGCTAAAAAGCTTGCATTCCAAACTTCCTATAATATTTATATGTCCTATCTGTACTTCTACATAATACTATCTAATCTGTGCGCTCCACCATACAGTGAGCGCGAGACTGTGTTTATGACTATTAGACTAGGAATTACAAAAATTACACTTACCTTAATAGAGCTGGCGTGTTTCTTCTTCAACACTGAGTTCTCGCCCTTCTCCCACTCCAACTTTTTGACAGCCTCGCTGAGGTCTTCAGTCAACTCTGCTACCTGGTGGGCAAAAATGGTAACTTTTATCAAGTAATTTTGAAGCGTGGTTTACCCGCGTTTTGATGATATTGTAGGAATTTCTTGATGGAATTTTGGTAGAACTCTTTATAGATAACCTTCTTCGAGAGTTTAGATGATAAATGCAAGCTTAACTTAAACTTTTCCTAAAGTTGCCTTTAAGCAAACAAACTATTCAGCTTTATTTCATTATATTGATTTGGTAAAAATAATCTTTTGTTTTGCATATTTTTATTTTATTTTATTTTTTTATACACAATAATAATTACACATTTACACCACTAGATAAATAGACTCAGGTAAGCGCTTACAGTTGCAATTAAGGTGGGAACTAAGGCAACCCCAATAGACCAAGGTCTGTGCTACGGTTAGCCAGGTTTTAAGGAACATAGATAGAGATAAATTGTATTCAGTTTTTGCAATTCATTACAAAGCAAAACACTTTTTTAAATCTCATGTGATTATATTGCGCAAGATAGTATATAAGAAAATCGGTCCAAATATTGTTCAATTTTAATATTTCATCGTAGACAGTTCCCAAGCAAGGTGGACCGATTATCTGGTAGATGTCAGCAACGTAGGACCAAGAACTGAGAAGAATCTTCGTTGGAGGTCTTTGTCCAGCAGTGCGCCATCTCCTAGCTAATGAGGATGAATAATTTTGCTGATCATACTATGACTATATTATTCCATTCTTGTTTAAATACTCTGGTCCCAGTTTGTCATGTTCGTGTTGTTGAATACATAGCTAAATGCACCTACTATGTAAGCAATTTAGTTGTGGCATGACATTGGCTCTCACAATTAGCTGTCTTGTGTTTGTTTTCAAACCAACTTCCAAAAAAGGAGGAGGTTCTCAATTCATCTGTTTTTTTGTGTCTTTGTTACTAGATATTTCGGACAATTATGAATCAATTTGGAAAATTGGATACTTCATAGTTGGTCCCATATAAAATTCATTGAAAATTTCAATTTTTTGAAAAAACATGTATGATTTCAGAGAATATTTATGTTGATTACATTATAACTCAGCCAAAGTTTAGGCTTGAGTCGGTTTTTTTAATGCTCTGAATTCGTTGATTATTTGTTTTTTGTTTTATCAACACTTTGTTAAAACCGAAGTACAAAATTGTGACGTCATTAAGCGGCCATTCCATGGTCTTATGATGAATAAAACTTTTTAAACGTAGAATTCTGAATTATGTGAATTTTGAAAAAGAAGGTGACGTACCTTCCTGGCCAGCGCCTTATTCTCAGAGTTCCGTCGCGCCGCCTCATCGTTCAGCGCTTTTTGAACTTCCGCGCACTCCATCTCTAAACTAGAAATGCGTTCTCGGAGACTGCTGTTGTCCGCTGATAAGGCTTTGGCCTGAAAATGGACAATAAATAAATAAATATGCCACTAACACAACATTATCTAGCCCAAATGAAGTTTCTTAAAGAACTTGTATTATGGATACTAAATAACTGATATACTTAAGAAATATATGAACATACATATTGAATAAATGCATATTTTTTATTAGAATAAACTTAAATAAACATATAAACATCCATGACTTGACGACTAATATCTGTGTTCATCACACAAATATCCGCCGCCGCCGCTGGGATTCGAACCCAGGACCTCTGGCCTTGCCTTCTATGGCAATGTATGTTACCGCTACACCAGCCGGTCGTCAACTATGGATACTAGATAATGGATAATAAACTTAAGAGCGTAAGTAAGTTAAAAATTTAATAGTCATAGTAATTTGGGATAAACGAGGGATATAAATTAACAATGAATGGACAAAATGTTTGGTTTAATGACAGTGAGGGGTTTTAATTCTTAGAATAAAAAAAAAATTAATACACTTTTCAACATTAGATGACGCTGATCAAACTTAAGAATCAATATGATAGCACTGACTGAGTGATTGATAGTTAACCCTGGCTTTAAATGTGCTATTACTTCTAACCATTGCTCTTTTCTATTCTCATTTTCAGGCAAACGATGGGTACCGATATTTTTACACAGATGCATAATGCAAAGTGAAGGAGCAATTTAGCACCGGACGTGTAATAAATAACAATCAATAATGTACTTTATGTAAAGAAAGAAAAGTTGCAAAAAAAAAAAAACAAGGAATCTAGTTCAATCTTCGAACAGTCAACTGTCAACAAAGAGAATAAATTGCGACATTGACTCTTGAGTTTAGTCAACGCATTGAAACATTGAAAATCCTTTTTAGGCTACCAAATAAAACGAAATTTCCAATTAGAACTATAATCCTTAAGATAAAAGAGTTCAAACATACAAAAAGTTTTTTTTCTGAATTCAATATAATTGATTGAATCTACCTTGCTAATTCCGCGACTTGCACTTGCACTAGTGATGCAGGATTTTCGTGCGTTGGTTCACCGCCCTCCCTCCCTCAAGAAGCAAGGAATGCAATGAAGACAAACGCGGAAGACTATAACCCGCACCACAAGCTACCACGTGTTTCGCTTCAGCCAGAAGCATCCTCAGCTTGGTGATTGTTGCATTCCGTGCTTCTTGAGGGAAGGAGGGCAGTGAACCAACGCACGAAAAACCTGCACCACTGGTGCAAGCGCGAGTGCGGAATAAGCAAGGTAGATGTTACAGTAGTTGTCAGAATTGAATCTTTAATAACATCTCGCATGTCGGGCCCAAAGCGAGACCTGCCACCGTTGCGTGTCAGCGCTCAAAATTGTTTACGCAGAAATATTACTGTCAGTTTTTCCCTAATTTCCTGGAATCTTTTCATTAAAGCATAAACAAATAATATATTTTGGAAACTATGCAGATAAGATTATCTGTCTATATATGATTTTTGTTAAAAAAGTAACTGAATAAAAACTATCTTAGTTCAAATTAAAAGTTTTAAAAAAGTTGTCTTTATTACTACATACCTCTGCATTGTTAAATATTTTACTTATGTACCATACTATATTGGTAACATTAATAAATCATAAAAAAAGGATGCAAAGAGGTAATTTTTTTATTAGAATATCTATTGTTAAACCCACTAAATAATAGACACTCGTTTGACAGCACTACAAGCCTTTCAGTGAGCGAACTTCATACACGTTATTCTAAACTTTTAACGCTTGGGGCTAGATAAAACGTCAAAACATACGGCTAGCCTGTTTCTTCCTGGACGATTTCTAATGCATAGACGAGAGATAGGCTCTGTATTTCGTAAGTTAAACACAATTTTATACCACAACAAGCGCCTTGCCGTACCACGGCAAGTAACCGTTGACGGCGGTTTTTTTCTTGCCGTGTTACGGTATTCACTTAAGTACTCTAGTACTTGATTGCCTATTGTATAAATATAATAAGTAGTAGACTCCAGAAGATCAACTCGTTCATGGGTCAATGTGTACGCTTAATTTTATAATAAAATCCTAAAATATTTAAGATTAACCTATTAACCCTTCGATAGATTTAAGGTTAAGTGTTATGTGAAAAGTTTTACTTTAAGATATCCGGATGCAAGAAGTTGGGATTCCCTGGCTGTAAATTGTTACTATGTATTATTTTTCTCTTATTTTTAAAAGATGATTGCTGTTGAGTTTCTTGCCACTTCTTCTCAACAGATCGACTTTCCGAAGTGGTGGTAGATTCAGTTCAATTTGTAAATTGTTTGACTTATTTCAAATGTATTTAAATACTTACGAAATAAAGAATATTTGAGTTTGAGTTTGAGTTTTGGGAAGAAGATAAGAGCATCGAGAATCGTACCTGATCCCAAGCGCGCTGAGCCGCGTCCCTTTTCGACACATGCGCCGCCGTCAATTTCGCCGCGTGTTCGAGAGCGGCCGCTTCTCTGCGGGCGCACGTTTGTGCGCGCGCGCACTCCTTAGCGAGAGATTCTTCCGCTAAAGCCGCGCGTTCTGTTTCCCTGGTGAGATAAGTATAAAGTCGAAGTGAAATATTCATTAGTTCGTAAGTTTTTTTATTGGTAACAAAACCTAGTTAGACCTCAACCTCACGTGATGGTAAGATGAGGTTGAAGATGACACACGGATGTAGTGCTTGACTCTTAATTGCATTTTGTACGTTCACATACATAATAAGTATCCATATTATTCCACTGTTCATTTCTTATAATTATGTAACCCAGCCAAATTACGCCGAATATAGGTAAATAGGAGGAATAATTCGTGTATTTTTAAAAAGTATCTCCTTAAGTATTGGTCGAACAGTAATAATTAATACAACAGTAGGAAATTGCTGGACTGGGAGCAAAGGAAAAACATAGAATGTGCCAAGTAATTCTCTTCCCGGGCATACTGTAAAAGTCAGTTAAGGGACAGAGGTTTTTTTTGTGGGCGATAGGCTAACCCCTGTAACTGCAATAGTCTCTCTCTACCATTATAATGCCTCCTAATTTGTCAAACGCGACATCATATGGTTTTATAACCTCTTGTGTTCTGCCTACCCCATAAGGGATACAGGCGTGAAGTTATGTATAGTTATGTTTTACGGCCACTTTGGCGATGGGGTAAACCTGCCTGCCTCAGACTCCAGTGGTTGCGGGTTCGATTCCCGCACGGAACAAGAAACAAAATGTTCCGTATTTGGGTGTTTATCTATTTATATATTTACATTCTAAGTTCCCCCCTAGTTCGCTAAATGGGATCCCATAATACAAGCTATGCTTGGGACCATGTAGTTGGTGTGATTGTCTGGGGATTTTATAAATTTTATACATGTATGTATGTAGTAGGAAATTTTATGTGGAAACTTCCGTCACAAATGATAGTTATGTTATTTGTACAGATTATAAAAATATGAGCAAAAACCTGACAATAAAACTTTTAACCCTCTCCCCGACCCTTGAGGACCTTGAGGAGTTTGTTAATCTGGATGCCACAACGTTTAACTGTGGCAATTTTAAAAACTACACGATTTTTTTCACCTGATTTTACTATTTTCACTGAGCTTAAATGTAAATGACTAATTCAATGCTGGTTACAGTTTTGTATTTGAAACTCTTCTTATGTAATGCCTTTATTGTACCATACAATAAGCAAATGATTTGATTTTTCAGATATACGCTTTACTACGTTTTAATCAAAGGACATAAAAAATGAAAGCAGTTTTTTCAGAATCGAGAAGGTGTTAAAAATACATGTAAATGGAGGTTACATTGTAACCAGAATAATATTTTTAGTTTGCCGCGTCTAAAACTTACTTAAGTCTATGTAAATTTTAATACTAGAGGTGAATGAACTGCACTACAAGCTACTGTAGTGGATTCGTTCAATAATTGGATATTGACATAAGAACATATCGAATAATGACGGTCTCCGTAGTGCAGTGATCTAAACGCCACTACGCAAAGCGTGCGATTGCGGTTTCGATTCTCGCATGGAGCAAGAAAAAAATGTTCCGAGTCTGAGCGTTAATCTATAAACCAGGTTGTCTGCAAGAAATCGCTTGCTAGCGATAAGACCGTCAATAGTGTTACTGTAGAATAATTTAATTTCCTGTTGTATTAAAATGTATTTTGTAACTATGCAATAAAGTGTAAATAAGTAATTGTACCATCGAACCAACTGAATCATGACCCACAACAAGCTCATTTTGTCAAACCTTCTAAATTGGCTTGCAGATAGGTTTCCTTGGTGACGAACTTGTTATCATTACATTCTACACTAACATTTTTTTATAAAGTATGGATGGGACGTTTGTCTTCCATGCCACCTGATGTTAAGTGAACATGAAGACTAAGGAGGTACACGTCCTGTTCACTCGATGCTTAAAATTACTAGGACTATTGTGGTCAGGGAAAATAGACGCAGGCCGTTCATTCCAAACCTTGGCGACCCGTATCAACAAGGAACTGTCAAAGCGCTTAGTTCGACTTTTCGGAATATCTACCACATACGGATGGAAGTTCTGTCTGCGTCTAGTAGTGCGATGGTAAAAGGGTGAGGGTTCAATTTGTTCAAATCTGTACATACTGAGTACAGAATTCCTACACTATATAATAGAATAGAAATAGAAATAGAAAATTATTTATTTGCGTCCACAACATATTTACAGTTAATAAAATAAATCTTATTCACAAAAAAAATAACATTAAAAGAAAAAATAACTTAAAGAAACACAATACATATTAAAAAAGATATAAAATAGTTAATAAGATAGAATAAAGGAAAGTTATGTTGCAGCAGCACAAAAAGGCCATGGCTCAGTGCATTGATTTGCTCTATAGAGCAAGGCACTGATAATTCTGCCATTGCCTGACGATAAAATGTCCTAAGTGCATTATACGCGATAGACCTTACAAGTTGGACAGTTTCAAACGACTTTTCAGCAATGTGGGTCATGATTCAGTTGTTTCGATAGTACTTTATCTTATAGTCCGCTACATGGTATCTCATAACACAAGCTTTGCTTACTTTGAGGCCATGTAGTATGTGTGACAGTGTCGGTCATATTTGCTGGAAGGTTTTACATGAGAGATGGTATCTAGCCAGGTGGACCCTGAAGGTGTTTCATCACTAAGCGGAGTCATACGGATTAGCCACCCCTACGCGGGATTTATTTATTTATTTATTTATTTATTCATAAGATATCCAACAGCTTAGTATAACAATAATGATTAAAAATATGGTAACAAAATATCTTAGCCACTAACAGGATACCCTAATACATTTTAATATAGAAGTCGAACCAGAGTATGTACCTAAATTATATTAAAGTGCAAGGAGTTTATAAATAACAAATAGATGATACATAAAATATAAATATACTACTATAATACAAACTATATACTACATAAAATATAAATATACTATAAATATAAACAATAAACTATATAAATATACTACTATACTGAAAATAAACATAAAGCAAGTATTTAGTTTCTAATTATTTTTGTATTACTATTTATTTTCCCCATCTGCAAGCCTTTTCAGCACCTTTAATTTAAAGGTACGCTTAGACGTGGAAAATATATCGATATCACTGAATATGTTATTATAGATATTTAAGACTCTATGTATATATTCATTTGACCCATAATTAGTGCGACAAGAAGGCGTATAAAAAACTTTATGTAGATGGTGACGAGGAGGACGTTGTGGAACAACAATATTGACAAGGGATAATAATTTGGGACAATCAATGTTGGCATTAACTATATCGTGTAGGAAAGCAGTGTCTAACATAGTTCTTCTGTTAGCCAAAGAGTCAATTCGATGGTATTTGCATGCTTCTTGGTAAGTGTTAAATTGCATTTTTTTTCTGTAGTTTAGGTGTTTTATAAAGATTTTTTGTATGCGTTCGATTTTATTTTGATAATCTTTATAATAAGGATTCCAAATGATGCTACCGAACTCCAATACACTCCTGACATAGGCAAAATACACTATTTTAATACACGCTACGTCACTAAACGGCTTACACACTCTGAGAACAAACCCAAGTTGTCTGTAGGCTCTTGTAACTGCGTTATCAATGTGGTTATTAAATGTCAATTTAGAGTCCATTGTAACACCTAAGTCGCGAACTTCAGAGGCTCTTTTTAGGATTATATTATTGATATTGTAGTTAAAAACAATAGGCTTCAGTTTACGAGTAAACGTAATTTGGAGGCATTTATCTACATTAACAGAGATTCTATTTTCCCTATAATACTCAGAGAGTCTGTTTAAGTCAGCCTGGACCATATGACAATCATTAACACTGGTGATTTTAACAAAGATTTTCTTATCGTCTGCGTACATTAAGTGATGAGCAAATGTAAAACATTTGTGGATGTCGTATAAATAGGCGTTGTAGAGGAGGGGCCCGAGATGGGAGCCCTGAGGAACTCCAGATGGAATTTGGATAAAACTAGATTTGAACCCGCCCAGTACAACTGCCTGAGTTCTGTTTGATATATATGACTTGATCCATCGAAAGAGATCGCCGCGAATACCTAAAGTGTATAATTTCGAAAGTAGAATTTTGTGGTCGACGCGATCAAATGCTTTCTCGAAGTCAGTATATATCACATCGATTTGTGCTGGTTTTTCCATATTCCGAAGGACATAGTTAGTAAAACAGCTAAGATTAGTGTATACGGAACGTCGTCTTAAGAAGCCATGTTGAAAATCTGTCAAGTTTTTAGAAATTGTGGGATATAATGTATCAGAAACTATTTGTTCGAATAGTTTGGGTATTGAATTAAGTACTGATATTGGTCTGTGGTTTTGTATGACAGATTTGGCCCCTTTTTTATGAATCGGCATGATATGGGCCTCCTTCCAAATATCTGGGACAACCCCTTCTTTAATGGAACGAGTGAAGAGTAAAGCCAGCGGGACTGATATAGTATTGACAGTTTTTTTGAGAAATAAGGAAGGAATACCATCGCTACCTGGCCCTTTCCTAGGATTCAGGTTTCTGATATACTTTTCTATAATCTCAGATGTTACGACCATTGTGTGAATGTAGGTACTATCTCCTCTAGGTGCATTAAGTAGTTCTGATGGAGAAGGATATGTTTGAGCAGTTGGAATGAAAACGCTTTGAAAATATTTACTGAAACCCTCACATATATCAGATCCACAATCATAAGTACGCACTCCGTCTGACATTACATTCGGGTAACCAGTATCACCGCGTTTCCCTTTCATAGTGTGCATGAAGCTCCAAAACATTTTAGGGTCTTTCTTAATACTGGTTTGAGATGAGGTTACAAATCTATTGAAACATGTTTTTTGTAACTCTTTTTGATAGGCACGCAAAATGGCAAACTCATCGTAATCCCGTGGATTTTTGTATTTCTTCCATTTTTGATGTATTTTATTCTTCTTCTTTATCAGTTTAATAAGGGCAGGTGTATACCATACAGGATAGTTTAGGCCTTCTTTGAAATTAGCTGACGGTACATGGAGCTTTATTATGTTATTAATAAGTGAGTAAAATGTTTTAACGGCCTCATCTACAGTCCCTTCAGCTAAAATATGATACCAATCTATATCAGCACTCAGTGGAATACCAAGATAGTATAGAATAGAATAGAATAGAAAATTATTTATTTGCGTCCACAACATATTTACAGGTAATAAATAAAACTTATGAACAAAAAAAATAACATTAAAAAAAAACTTAAGGAAACAAAATACATATTAAAAAAAGTTATAAAAATAGTTAATGAAATACATTTATAGAATAAAAGAAAGTTATGTTGCAGCAGCACAAAAAGGCCATGGCTCAGTGCATTGATTTGCTCTATAGAGCAAGGCCCTGATAATTCTGCCATTGCCTGACGAAGGTTGCACTAGTTAAAAAAGAAATCTGTTAACAGAATAGATGAAATAAACACGTATAGTGGTGAGTCTGAAATATATAAATAATTTGTGTAGCTGTTTAGTTTATATGATTGCAGTGTTATGTTTGGGTGAGTTTGAATAAGTGGGAAAGTGAATATTTTTGCATACCTAATGGTGGTCAAACAGATGTGAAGCCTGAGAAATAAGCAAGGACCTGTCGCCGTTATACCGCAAACTCCGCTGATGAATAGCCATTTGGAATACCTAACAACTGTTTGTTCAGTAGGAACATTTTAAAGCTTTTTTTAAACGTAAATTTAGATGTTAAATGGCGTATAGGTGGAGGTATATTGTTCCAGCATTTAGTGGCTAGATAGCGGAAACTGCCGGTGAATGCGACAGTTTTGTGAGAATGGAACTCTGATGGCATGCGACAAGGTCTAGTACTATATCTGTCATTAGTTTTAGCAAATTTTAATTTAGTAAACAAATAGTCCGGTTTTCCATGCTTTATTACGTCAAATAATAAAGAAGCTAAGTGTAGGTGTCTACGGGAACTCATGTTCAAAACGGATGATTTATTGAGATAGGGAGTTATATGCTGACGAGGTGGAATGTAGTAACAAAAACGACAGCATGCGTTCTGAACTCGTTGCACGAGACGGCGAGTCCTGGACTGCAGACGTGGACCATACACTAAATCGCCATAATTCAACTTTGATAATATCAGAGATTCACACAGTGTTACACGCACCTTTTCACAAAGTAGGTCGCGAATACGATATAAAACTTTAAGGCGATAAAAACATGATTTTACAAGGTCAACAATGTGGGACTCAAAATGCAGATTACTATCTATCCTAATTCCTAAATTTCTCGCCTCATTTACGCGTTCTACTGGTTCACCATCAATTTCAATAGTCAAATTCCTGCTAAGAATCTTAGATACTTGGTGTTTGGAGCCTATAATCATATATTTTGATTTTAAAGGATTAAGCAGCAAGCCATTCCTGCGAGCCCATAGTGCAATACTGTTTAGGTCTTCGTTCAAATTTGATACGGCAACATGAAACTGGTCAGGGTAAGCAGAAACGTAAATTTGAACATCATCCGCATATAAATGAAAGTTAGAGTGTTTGATAACTTTGGTTATGTCTGCGCTGTAGATTATATATAGCAGTGGTCCAAGAATGGAGCCCTGAGGTACTCCGCGATTAACTATTTTTACATCTGAAAAAGTTGTTTTTCCATTATCTTTTATTAGTTTTACAGACTGCACACGGTTACTTAGATAATCAGAAAACCAACGTAGAGACTGGTTGTCCACACCATAATAGGATAATTTAGATAGGAGTAATGGCACACTCAAAGAGTCGAAGGCACGAGAAAAATCAAGTAGAACCAGACTTGTTCCCTTTCCGCTATCCTGCTCAGTAAGTACATTATCTAATACATCAAGCAAGGCAGTAACCGTACCCATACCTTTACGAAAACCTGACTGTAACCGCGGTAGGATATTATTTTTCTCCAAATATGCACTTAGTTGGTTATATACTGCTCTCTCAAGTACCTTCGACAGAAATGACAAAACACTGATTGGTCTGAGGTCCTTCAAAGTTAACGGATCATCAGTCTTAGGTAGCGGGGTAACCAAAGCAGACTTCCAAGTACTGGGTACTTCACCCGTTATAATGGATGTGTTTATAATGTGTGTGATTATTTTTAAAGTTTTAGGGAGTGTTAATAAGACCATATCTTTACTAATCCCGTCTATACCTATAGAGTTTGTAGAAGAAGACAAAATAATCTTAGCTATTTCCCGTTCTTCCACAGGCTTTAAAGTAAATATTTCATTGCTAAATTTATTAAATGTAAAGTAGGTAAGTTCAGACAAGGGCACATTTTTTTCACCAGGTACGTCAAGAAAGTAGTCATTTATTATATTTGCATCATTAAAATGGTCAGGTAAGGATTTTTTTTTATCATAATCAGGTAATATGTCTTTTTTCAAATTTTTCCATAATAATTGAGAATCATTATGGAAGTTATTCATGTGGTAATTAAAGTATGCACACTTCTCAGAGCGTATACTTCTGGCAACAAGCTTTTTGAAGTCATTATAATACAGTTTGCTCGCATCTGTTTTAAGCCTTCGGTATTTTTTATGTGCAGCATCCCTCAATTTCATCATATCTCTAATAGTATCCGTTATCCACGGCAGTGACTTAAATGGTTGCATTTTCAAAGTTTTAATCGGTGCATGTATGTCAAAGAGATTTACCATAAGATTATTAAAATGATTAGTCATACATTCCACAGAGCTTAATTGTGTCACAGAATCCCAGTCAACTAAGTCCAAATCGCTATTGAAAGCATCAATAATTATGTTTTTGATCGGTCTAAAACTAATCATCCTTGAAGGGGTTTTTCTTTTTTCAATCAAAAACTCCACGTTTATCATCGCATGCCCTAGCGAACCGGTTATATTTGTAACCTTTACCTGACGGACTAATGCATTCGTGCATACAACATCAATCAAAGTTTCATTTTCCGCGGAGAAGTGGGTAGGCTCTGTTACTATCTGTTCCAACCTCATACAATGCAAAAAATTGCTTAACTTAATCGCGTTACCGCTACAACGTACCAGCATGTTAATATTAAAATCACCTAATAAAATTACATGGTCATAATTAGAGAAATGTACTAATGTGCCAGTCAAAGCATCGAACTAAATGTCTACATTTACCCATTCAGGTCGATAAGCGGTCCCGATAATGTACCTTTTGCTGTTCATAGACAAAGATAGCCATAGTTGTTCAATAGGGGCTGCGGGGTGCGCAACGGCACGCGCGCGGACGCCGTCCCTGATATAAAATGCAACACCGCCTCCGTGACCTCCGCGCATTGATCTAGGACGCGGCGCATTACGCAATCGGTAGCCGGGCACTACGGGAGCGCGTTGCTCTTGCCCTTCGCGAATCCACGTCTCATTAATTGCCACGATATCCGCTTTAAAGATGTCCATCGCTATTTGAAAATCGTCGTGACCCGTGCCAAGGGAACCCGCATTATATAGGTATAGTGCCAAATTTAAAAACTTTCTTCTATGAGAAGACATGACGAAATATGTTATTAATTCTAGATAAGTAACGAGAGTAAACAGCAAATAGTAGACGAAATTGCAGATTATACATGGAACGAATAAATGACAAAGTTTGTACGCTTATGTAGGCATTGTGAAGTGTTATTGTATAGTATGTGCGTGTGAATATATAAATATAATATGCGTGAAGTCTGCAGTCTAGTGAATATGTATTTACCATGATAAAATTCTGTGCTACTGTAACATACTGCCACATACAACAAAACAATTCGGTAAGTTTAAGTTCTATATTTAAAAGAAGTGATTTAATTAAAAGCAGCATTAAGTCGATACACTGATAGTTTGAGCAAGTATTATCAACATTTTGTGCGTTTTTATAATTCAATCTATCAGGCAATGGTAAAATGTAAAACGTGTAAAATGTAAAAGAGAAGTAAAATATTATTAAAAACATTAGGCAAGTGACACATAAAAGCAAAAACGGGACAGTTAACACGAAAAAATAAGTAATAATAATTATATTCAATGATGAAAGAGCAAAACGCGCGTTTACCCAAAAATCCTTTTAAGGTCTGCTTCCACTCGTATGCGATGACAAGGAGTATCTGTACCAGGAGACTTTCTTACGAAAATTCTGCCATCCTTGGTCCAAGCATATCTCCAGCTATACTGGGCTTTAAGTTCTCGAGCTTTGCTAAAGAGCTGTCGATTTAATTTAGTCAACCGTTCATTAACATGAAATCGACGGGGCGGATTAGGAAGACCTGTATTTTCGGTGGTGACGGTGCGACGGACGCGCGCCGCCTGCAGCAGCTGGTCGCGCAGCGCGCGGCGCGCCAGCCGCACCACGAGCGGGCGGGGCCTGCCCGAGCCTGTCTCCGCGGTCTCCAGCACCCGGCCCACACGCAGCGCACTGACAATGTCATGATCTGCAAGTGTTATCCCCAGTTTTTGACACACAGTGAGGATGGTGTGATGCGCATTTTCTCCTTTTTGTTCTGGCAAGCATGAGAACTCCAAATCATTGAGTAGCAGGTCTTGGTCTCGGTCATTAATTTCTGCTTTAAGATGCGATATTGATTCCAGAATGTTTGCATCCGGTTGTAAGTGACTCGCATGCCCATCCACTCGACGTTCCACGGCATCCATACGGGCATTCATATCATCAATGCGTTTATCACACCCGTCAATACGTTTTATAAGACTTGACACTGAGTTAGTCAATTCCTGCATCTCAGCTCGCATTGACTGCATGTCTTGACGAAGGAGTCGCATTTCCTTTAACATTTGTTCTTGGGTGTCTGTATTCTGGATGTGAATAGCACCAGGAGCATTTTTACTGTGTTGTTTTTCCTCTTGGGCACGGTTTGTTCCTCGACGTGTATTAACATTTGTGTTTTGACTGCCGACGCGTACCGGTGTATTTGTATTGTCAGTCTTTGGCTCCTGACTTCTGCATAGATCACATTTCCATGATTTCTTATTATCACTTGACATCTTTTTATTAAAATACACCAAAGTAATATTTGCACACTGTATATCATAATATTTATTGCATTTAGAACAATTCAAAAAGTATTCGTCTTCGATCGGTTTTAAACACCCATCACAACCGTTGATTGGGGACTGCATTGCAATTACGTTCTTGTGTATAAGTATTTAACGCACAAATATTGATGGCAACAGCGAGCAGATGAAGCGTTCCACGGAGTCAGCTGATTGGTCGCGTGAACCGTACGGTCAACTATGACTAAGCCGAGTAGCGGGCTTTGTTTTCAATAAATAAAATCACTAAAAAGCTCTTATTCACTTTTTGTATCACAAAACTAGCATCTGAACTGTAAAGCTTAAGATTTAAGCTTTATTTTGATATAGACATTAATGTTGAAAACTTAATTTTAGCACTTAAACTTGAACGATAACACGAAGCAGTTATAAGACAGTGTTTACTTGTCAACCGTTACGTGACAACCCCCAAATATCCAAAGTATCCACTGTCGAGTTTGACTGTGCGAAATGACAAATGGGCCACAGTCCTAAAAACGTGATCTTAAGCAAAAATCAGTGCTTTTATACGATAAATAACGCAGTGAACTTTTGTCTTTTGCATTCTCAAAAATTTACAAATAGCAGATTTTGGTTTGACAACGACGATTTAATAAATAAATATTTCTGACACTCACACAACATTATCTAGCCCAAATTAAGTTTCTTAAAGAACTTGTATTATGGATACAAGATAACTGATATACTTAAGAAATACATAAACATACATATTGAATAAATACATATTTTTTTATTAGAATAAACTTAAATAAACATATATAAACATCCATGACTTGACGACTAATATCTGTGTTCATCACACAAATATCCGCCGCCGCCGAGATTCGAACCCAGGACCTCTGGCATAGAAGGAAATATATGTTACCGCTACACCAGCCGGTCGTCCATATTTATGTTATTACAAGATGATGATATCCCGTAAGATTTACGGGATGAAAAGTAGACTATGAGTTATCCCAGACTGCACACAGCCAATGCCGAATTTCAACCAGATCTACGCAGCCATACTGCCGTCATTGAGAAACAAACATCCATACATCCAACCTAACTTTCCCATTTATATTATTAGTGCTTACCTCTGTAACTGTGCACTGAGGGTATCAGCCAAGGCGGCTTGAGCCCTCAGAGCGGCCAGTTCCGCTGCTTCTTCTTCCAAACGAAGATTACTGGCCTTCAACTCTTCCACCTGGAATCATCATCATCATCATATCATTCCGGAGGTTTATTTAAAAAAAAAGCATTTTTTTTCTATGGGTACTGTCTTAAATTGATGGTCTTTCTTTATTAAAGGCTAAGCCCGCGTATGACCTCAACCTCACCTGACGCTAAGTGAAGATGAGGTCGGAGATAGCACATGGGTCAAGGAAAGAACTGGCACTTCATAAAAATCCCGGAACACATCTGTTGAGGATGGCTGGCCTACCTTTTATAGTACCTTTTGTTAATTTAAGTAGGTATATGAAGTAAACTGTACCTGTGTTCCTATTTTACTATAATTTTAAGTGTTTATTTAAATAAAGTTGTAGTAAGCGAGTAGGTATGCGTCTGTATGTTCCTGCAAAGGTAATCCTATGTTAATTAATCAATACAGTCCGCGCGGGGTATGAAGGCGCGGGTCGAGGGAAGATCGGCAGCGCCCGCACATCTTCGAGTCAGTTGCGTTTGACACTTTGGAACATACGGTCGCGCACCTAATTGCGCTAGCTATTTTGAAAACCCATCAAATTCTTAATTATTTATCCTCCGTCGTCTACAACATCACTACAGAAGCAGTGGTATTTGACGACAGGTTTAACATGAAGGGTGGTCGCTAGTCAGTCGGACCCTGACAGGATCCTACCACCAAGTGGGGGTCACTCGGATTAGTCGCTTTGACGAGAAGCTTATCCAGGAGTGGGAGCGGTAGGACCATTCTATGCAAATGGAATGCATTCGTGCAGAGGCACGGGCAAAATCTATTAAGAGATTATACGCTAATAGCGTAATTTAAGTGCTCATTCAAAAAAGAAAAATTCAAAAAGTTTTATTCATCTTAGGAATTTCACAAAACACTTGATGAAGTCAGTCATCACATACTTCGGCTTTAACTAGTTGTTGATAGTTGTTAAATAAGATATTACAGTAGACCAAGAGACAAAAAAGCCGGCGGAAAAAAACTCTTGGCACTCTTTTTCAGTCAGAATTATCAAATTAATACAAATAGTTACAGTCCAAAATCCTCCTCCTTTTTTGGAAGTCGGTTGAAAACAAACACAAGACAGCTAATTGTGAGAGCCAATGTCATGCCACAACCAAACTGCTTACGCAGTAGGTGCAATGAGCTATGGATGCACAGCACGAACATGCCAAACTGGGACCAGAGTATTTGAACAAGAATGGAATAAAATAGTCATAGTATCATTAGCAAAACGACCTGGCACCGCTAGTAGCACCCGTTCACGAGTATAACGCAAGCACCAGCCATCACCCTCCTCAACCATATTTTAGGGAAGAGGGTGACCCGATACCCGACGCTACCACTAGCCATGCCGCCTGAGGGAGCATGACGTTCGCTCATTTTCTTATCGATAACGAAATTCTGCACGCACCGCGTACTCCATTCACTAGACTAAATATTGTCATAAGTATTTATGATTCATAATCTAAAATAAAACACTTTTAAACCGGATTTACATACATACATACATAATTTCACGCCTGTATCCCTTATGGGGTAGGCAGAACACCAGAGGTTATAAGACCATCTGATATTACTTTTGACTTTGGAGGTATTATAATGATGAATAGAGACTAATGCAGTGACAGGGGGTCAGCCTAGCGCCTACAAAAACGCCAATAAAACCTCACCTCCCTATCCTGATTTTTACAGCATGCCCGGGTAGAGAAGCAGCTGGTACATTCTATATTTTTCATTTCTCATACTCGGAAAGTAGTCTATGTTTGATCCAAGTATCGGTCTGAAAATGCTTCATCCGACCCGCGGGTCGGAATGTTTCATACAAATTCATTCCGAACCAAGGGCCGGAATTATAGATGCGAAGCTGGTTATTAACGATTTTAACCACGCGCTTAAATATGCAGTTTTCGTTATTAACGGTTAATTAACTGCATTTTATGCTTGTTACGGTTAAATACCACCGCGAGATGTCGCTAGATTGAAATGTGAATCGCAAGTTGCGCGATGATGCCAGCTGCGACTAGCAAAAAAAAGTCGGTTTAAATTCCCTACCTCAAAAACTATGGAACCGATTTTGATAAAACTTATATTATACCCTAAGTTGAACGACACCTAGTACAACAAAAAAAGAATTAGACAAATCGGACGTGTAGTTCCGGAGATATGCGAACATAAACATAAAAACATATATACACTATTGATATTTGGCACATTTGTTCAGACGTTGATATAGACTAACATATACGAAAACTCGGTCATTCTGAAAATATTACATACATACGAGTGGAATTGAGAACCTCCTTTTTTGATGTCGGTTAACAAGAAAAGAAAGAAAAGCTTTATCCTTTTTCGTTGTCAGTGTCAGATATTTAACCGTTAATAACTGCATTTTATCGGTAGTTTACCATAAATTTGGTTAAATAACGGTAGCTAACGGGTTTTTACACTCATGGCCGGAATGGATTTCAAAAATAGAACTAATACATTTCTTATGAAGCCAGCTGTCAAAAATTTAGACTTTTTTTATTTTAGAAGTCAAGTTAAAAGAAGTAATTTAAAAAATTATATTTGTCTATATTTTGTCACTATCATTTAAAAAAAATATAAATATACTATTTTCTTAATTATATATAATTATTTTAATACATAGGGTTGTTTTATGTAAAAAATGATATCTATACCTACATAGAAATATGTCACCGATTTATATGTGAATTAAAATGTCACTTTAAACTTTACGAATTGTTCGAACTTTTCCATTAATTTTAAATAAATATTTAAGAAAAATAAATGAAAAATGTGATAAATAAAAATTACCCGACCAGGATTCGAACCTGGGACCTCTCGTTTGCCGGACGAGTGCTCTTCCAACTGAGCTATCGGGGCCTGGCGCTACGCCTCGAAATTACTTACCACATTTTTGTTTTTACGTTATATTGCTAACGTAGCTCCATCTAATGGTATAAGCTTTTGCAGCTAAGACCACCCGAGATCAATTTCTTTACAGAAATTGTGAATCCCAGTTAAAGTGAAGCCTTGCAATGTTTTTTAATAAAGTTTTTAAGTTTTTTGCATTTAAAATGCTCAATTATTCTTAAATAAATGAAAAATGTGATAAATAAAAATTACCCGACCAGGATTCGAACCTGGGACCTCTCGTTTGCCGGACGAGTGCTCTTCCAACTGAGCTATCGGGGCCTGGCGCTACGCCTCGAAATTACTTACCACATTTTTGTTTTTACGTTATATTGCTAACGTAGCTCCATCTAATGGTATAAGCTTTTGCAGCTAAGACCACCCGAGATCAATTTCTTTACAGAAATTGTGAATCCCAGTTAAAGTGAAGCCTTGCAATGTTTTTTAATAATGTTTTTAAGTTTTTTGCATTTAAAATGCTCAATTATTCTTAAATAAATGAAAAATGTGATAAATAAAAATTACCCGACCAGGATTCGAACCTGGGACCTCTCGTTTGCCGGACGAGTGCTCTTCCAACTGAGCTATCGGGGCCTGGCGCTACGCCTCGAAATTACTTACCACATTTTTGTTTTTACGTTATATTGCTAACGTAGCTCCATCTAATGGTATAAGCTTTTGCAGCTAAGACCACCCGAGATCAATTTCTTTACAGAAATTGTGAATCCCAGTTAAAGTGAAGCCTTGCAATGTTTTTTAATAATGTTTTTAAGTTTTTTGCATTTAAAATGCTCAATTATTCTTAAATAAATGAAAAATGTGATAAATAAAAATTACCCGACCAGGATTCGAACCTGGGACCTCTCGTTTGCCGGACGAGTGCTCTTCCAACTGAGCTATCGGGGCCTGGCGCTACGCCTCGAAATTACTTACCACATTTTTGTTTTTACGTTATATTGCTAACGTAGCTCCATCTAATGGTATAAGCTTTTGCAGCTAAGACCACCCGAGATCAATTTCTTTACAGAAATTGTGAATCCCAGTTAAAGTGAAGCCTTGCAATGTTTTTTAATAATGTTTTTAAGTTTTTTGCATTTAAAATGCTCAATTATTCTTAAATAAATGAAAAATGTGATAAATAAAAAATTTGTTGGAAAAAAGTTTGAAGAGCACTCGTCCGGCAAACGAGAGGTCCCAGGTTCGAATCCTGGTCGGGTAATTTTTATTTATCACATTTTTCATTTATTTAAGAATAATTGAGCATTTTAAATGCAAAAAACTTAAAAACATTATTAAAAAACATTGCAAGGCTTCACTTTAACTGGGATTCACAATTTCTGTAAAGAAATTGATCTCGGGTGGTCTTAGCTGCAAAAGCTTATACCATTAGATGGAGCTACGTTAGCAATATAACGTAAAAACAAAAATGTGGTAAGTAATTTCGAGGCGTAGCGCCAGGCCCCGATAGCTCAGTTGGAAGAGCACTCGTCCGGCAAACGAGAGGTCCCAGGTTCGAATCCTGGTCGGGTAATTTTTATTTATCACATTTTTCATTTATTTAAGAATAATTGAGCATTTTAAATGCAAAAAACTTAAAAACATTATTAAAAAACATTGCAAGGCTTCACTTTAACTGGGATTCACAATTTCTGTAAAGAAATTGATCTCGGGTGGTCTTAGCTGCAAAAGCTTATACCATTAGATGGAGCTACGTTAGCAATATAACGTAAAAACAAAAATGTGGTAAGTAATTTCGAGGCGTAGCGCCAGGCCCCGATAGCTCAGTTGGAAGAGCACTCGTCCGGCAAACGAGAGGTCCCAGGTTCGAATCCTGGTCGGGTAATTTTTATTTATCACATTTTTCATTTATTTAAGAATAATTGAGCATTTTAAATGCAAAAAACTTAAAAACATTATTTAAGAAAAATGTTTTTTTTTTTACTTTCCTTATATTCGAAATGAAAAGTAGAGTGTTCCCCGCGGGTGGATGACATCAATTCATACTCGGATTATATCCGGTCTAAACACCTCGTATGGGAATTGATGTCATCCGACCCTAGATTAACAATCAACTATTTCTTTCGCTCCCAGTCCAGCATGGAAGAAGCCCGCATTTGACCTCATTTATCTCAAACCTAATTTAACTCCAAACCGGATTTATCGCGTATACTTTGTGTTTTACATTTTAACTCTCTTAACTCTATTGTAAAAAATCTCTAGCCCCACACATTGTCAAATTATTTAATGCCATTCTAAAAACACGAAACTTCCCAAAATAGGTTGTAAAATAGGTGTAAAAACTTCACAAAAAGGGTAGAAAAGTGACCAATTATAGACCCATAAACTTAGTTTCTCACCTATATAAAACTTTCATTAAAATAATAGAAAAAACACATCACTAAACAACTCGACAGTCACCAACCTCCCGAACAAGCTGGATTTCGACCAGGCCTTTCTACCACAGATCATTTGCAAACCCTTTACCAAATAACAGAAAAAAATTAAGAATTTAACCTTTCCCTATATATTGCATTCATAGATTACTCCAAAGCTTTCGACAGTTTAAACACAATTCAATATTCACTAGCTTATCGAATCAACAAATTGAACCAGCATACATTGATCTTATAAATTAAATTTACATATCCAGCACAGCCGCAATCCAAACTTGAAACTTCTGGACTCCCATTTCAAATCCACCGTAAGTTAAACAAGGAGTCCCCACTGTGAAAAATACTATTTACCAGCACTCTAGAAGAAGTGTTCCGTAAGCTTAGCACTGAATGGACAAACAAAGGAATAGACATCGAAGGGCGAAGACTTACCAACTTGCGCTTTGCCGACGATATTGTATTGTTCTCTACATCACCAACTGAACTCAGCACGATGATTGGTCAGTTGAAGGTTGCAAGCCTTGAGATTGGATTGGAGATGAACATGTCGAAGACAAAAGTTATGACCAACAGCACTAGACGACCAATAAAGAAGAAATAACACGTATCCAGGAATATCTTTATCTTGGCCAAATAGTCTCATTCCAGCAGTGCGATCACAGAACTTTATCGAATCGTTTGTTAACGAATGTTCGTATAGTATGGAGACGGTTTTTAAGAAAAAAATTAAATCTATCCATTGCCGCATGGCCAGCTTAAATAAATGTGTGCCTTGTTAGTTTTGAATGTTTGTAAATATGTTTTACTCATAAATATATGTAAAATAAAAAATTACAATGTTACTTAAAACTTGCAACCGACTCCATACTATACGAGCATTCGTAAACATTCGTTAATATACGAATCGATAAAGTTCTGTGATCGCACTGCAGACCAGACAAGATAAAGAGATCGATAGACGAATCGAAAACGCGTGGAAAAGCTATTGCGCTTTGAAATCCTTTATGAAGGGAAACCTTCCGTTAATACATAAAAGGAAATTGATGGACATGTGTATTCTCGCCGTTCTTACATATGGTGCACAAACCTGGTCTTTGACAGAAAATCAAAACTTCAAGCTCAGAGTTTGCCAGAGAGCAATGGAGCGTAGTATATTGGGAGTAAAATTAACTGATCGTGTAAGAAACACCACACTACTCTCCAAAACCAATATAACGGATGTCGCCCTGAAAGCTGCCAGGCTTGAATGAGATCGGGCAGGTCATGTTTATCGGATCTCACAAGATCTTTGGCCCACAATAACAACCGCGTGGCAACCTGATACCAAACGACGTCGTGGACGACCACGCCGTCGGTGGAAGGATGATCTGGACGCATTTAGCCCAAACTGGCCCGCAGAAACAGCTGATCGTCTAAAACGGAAGGAAAAAAGGGAGCCCTTTGCCCAATCTTGGGACACCCAGGGCTAGTAATAATTAATAATAATAGTTGTAACTCTACGTTTCGGTGTCTTTGCAAACCCCGTGGTCACGAGCTCGCGATGAATCCGGTTAAAAAGTGTTGAGTCACTTGACTTCTTAGCAGCTCCGATGATTTATGACTGTTTAAGCAAGCAGCAAAAAATTGAGCATAATCCAACTGTACAACAGTATATTCATAAATACCTCATGATTAGCCCGAGTGAGAGAGAGTGTAGCGCTGTCCCGCTCTCTCCGACATATGTCGAATTGTTGCGACACGTCGGCGAAACGTCTCTCTAGTTCCGCCTTCTCATGACGAAGTAAGATGACAGCGGCGCGACTCTCTTTTAACTCCACTTCTGTAATTAAATGTGCAATTCTATATTAATACTAGATATATAAAGTCTGTTTGTAATGTTGTTGAACGTACTTATTTATGAAACAAGCTTCACATCGACAAATAACTATGTCTGTATAAATAAATATATCTGATAATTGTATTTCTAGTCTAAATTAAGTTTCTTAAAGAACTGTGTAATGGATGGACATTAAGGATAAATATGTAAAGAAATAGATAAATGCACATTGAATAAATAAAATAATAAAAAAGTATTAGAAATTAACTTAAATGAACGACCTGGGGCCTATTTAATAAACGCGACGATCCGACAAACTTGTCACTTTTTCACAAATAAGTCGTATTGTCGCGACAAGTGGCGTTAAATAAAGATGATAATTAAGTCAGAATGCGACAGGCAAATACTGACAAAATTGTCAAGCTGCAAAGTTGTTTAATAAAAGTGACAATTGTCAGGTTAACCTGTTGAATCTCCTATAAATAGTTCTTTGACTTATTCACGTCAAATTGTAACGACAAGTCGACATAACTGTAGATTGCCACCATGACGTATTTGTCAGTGATATTTTTTATTAAACAACATATTGTCAAATTGTCGGATTGTCACCTGTTACCTGTCTCGTCGCGTTTATTAAATAGGCCCCTGGTCTTTTCAGCTTATATCTATTAACATCAAATAAATATCCACCGCAGCCAGGATTCGAACCCAATACATGGAATAGAATATAAAAGTACAGATATAAAACATACCTAGATGTTGACGGTCTCCGTGGCGTAGTGGTTGATGCGGTTGCGGTGTGAGAGGTCCCGGGTTCGAACTTTTCTAAACTGGGTCGGGTCTGGGTGCACATTAGGGTACCCCCTAGCTCCGCTGTGAGGTCCCCATATCACAAAGCTCTTAGTTTGACATTAGGGAGACTTATAATGAGAGAGTGTGTCTAATACGGCCCAGTATCTCATCATTACTCCCTTAACTTTTTTAAGCCGCTCGCATTATTATTTCCACATATACAGGGTGACTGGTGTGTCACTTTCGAAATACGAGGACGTGATAGTTTTAGATCATACATGAAGAGAAAGAATAAAATAAAAAATAAATATTAATTATTTACTGAGTAAACTTATCCGAAAGTTATGAATTCATTACGCAACGCATGGTTACATCAGCGTAATACAATAGATAATCAGCGGGTGGTGGTGTGCCTGTGGCGGGAACACTACTGTGTGCGTGTTGACTGAGGCAGCATGTCGGGAGAGGTGTAGTAATGTCTCTTTATTTATTTATAGGGAATTCTGGTGAAAAATTTATTACATAATTATGATCAGAATCGAGTTCAGAGTGCTCTCCTTCAGTATCTATAATTTGTCACCCTGTATAAGTATTTATTTATTATGACACATACCTAACTGTTTCGCTTTAGCCAGGTCACTAGCGCCTGCTGCCACGGCTTCTCTCGTGGCTTCCAACTCGGACAGTTGTTGTTGAAGCTTCTCTGCTTTTTCTGCGCTTTCCTGTGAATCAAACAATTATAATTTCAAACGACTCCCAAAAGGAGGAGGTTCTCAATTTGTGTGTATTTTTTTTGTGTCTTTGTTACACGATTTTTTCGACAATTATGAATTGATTTTAAATATACTTGTTTCATATGATAGAGGATAGTTCGAAGGTGGACTCATATAAATTTCATAGAAATCGATTGAGTTATTCATGAAAAAATTTGTATGAATACAAAGAATAGTAACATATCGATATTTGACGATACGATACTTCAGCTAAAGCTTTGGACGTGAAGTCGGTTTTTTTAATGCTCTGCATTCGTTGTGAATAAAACTATACCGTATTCCCGTCCCACGAAATCGTCTATTTTTTATTTAAGACTAAGCTCGCGTTCGACCTCAATCTCAACTGATGGTAAGTGAATATGAGGTCGAAGATGAAAGCGAACGGGGCTAAAAAAGAACTGGCTCTTCATAAAGTATAGCCGGAACACATCTTTGGTCGTTAGCCAGTGGGACCCCGACGGGATCCTATCATGAAATGAATGAAATGAAATGAAGGATCCTATCACTAAGCGGTGGTCGCTCGGATTAGTAGCCTTTTCCTCATCATCACAACTCTTTGTAATGAGTTGCACGGCATAAGTCTCTCCCCTGGGTGACGAGGATGTATAGGCCATTATCCACCAAGCTGGCCCAGTGCTGGATTGTAGATGACAGAATGGCTTCTGACAAACCCTAAAGACTACTGTACACAAGTATACAGCACTCGGGACCGACTGCTTAACGTGCCCTCCGTAGTTACAGAAGTCGCCGTGAGAAATGGATGGTCGGCGGTCACCCATCCAAGTACTGACCGCGCAGAACGTTGCTTAACCTGTGATATCGTATGATGCGGTTAAATTATTAGTTAAAGAAATTACTTATTTAAATTTATCTAATTATATGATTTATTATTTTTCTCCTATTTTTAGAATAATTTTATCATTATTATGTTGACTATTAATTCCTTATTATTTTAATTTTATTAGATTTAATTTAGGAATTACATATTTTTTATGTTGTACCAGAATAGGGGTTTATTCTGTTATATTATCAGGTTGATCCTCTAATCAACCTGATAATATAACAGAAAGTTATATAATATCACCTGATATCGTATGATAACCTTCGATGCTGGACTGGGAGCGAAAGAAAAACATAGAACGTGCCAGCTGCTTCTCTTCCCGGGCATACTGTAAGTCAGTTAAGGGACAGAGGTTTTAAAGGCGTTTTTGTGGGCGATAGGCTGATCCCCTGTCACTACAATAGTCTCTCTCCATCTTTATAATACCTCCAAATTTGTCAAACGTGACATCAGATGGTCTTGTAACCTCTGGTGTTCTGCCTACCCCATAAGGGATACAGGCGTGACGTTATGTATGTATGTATGTATGTATGTATCGTATGATACACACAGTAACCACGGCGCCACGACGACTTCGCCTTTTATGACTCGGTTATCCAGGGGCGGTATTGTTATTCTAAGTCGACCTTACACAGACAGAAACTTACCTTATAGGCATCCATCTCCATGCGAAGTTTGCTCTGCGTCCACTTCAGTCTCCCCTCAAGCTCACGCATGTCTTCTCTCGTCTTCCCTAGCTCTCTTTCGCAGTCCATCAGCTCATGGCACTGAGGAAAATATATAAAAATAAAGCGACTGAATATTGTAAACAACGCCATCTATTTGAAAATCTGTGAATCTGTAGTGAAGATTAGAGTACATATCGTCGGCTTATTGCAAGAAGTCATTATGTGACATATTCACTATTCTGAGATAAACGGTGTTTTAGTTCGAATTAGTTAGTGGTTATGTTGATTTGCCCATATTTTTCTAAATATAATTACAGTAATGAAAAATTTAATGTTTACGATTAGCTTAATACGTATGCTTATAAAAACAAGTGAGAGTTGATATTAATACAACGTAATTTATTTAAAAAAAAAAAAAAAAAAAGTTAATGACTTCTGGCTACTGTCAGTCCGTTCGGTATGTGAAATAATTATTTCTTAAATTTGAATAAAACAACGCAACTTTAATCTAAAGTTTATTGAAAAAAAGGGAATTCCTGTACAAAGATGAAAAAACCATGCTAGTAATTTGGAAAACAAATTAAACTCTTATAAACAAACAAAATAACATTTTTTTTACCACAAAAACTTTCCATGAGCGTCAGTCCTTGAATAAAAATGCAATTAACGGAGCTCTCACGCAAGTAATTTACTTATAGATAAAAACAAATGAATAAGCGATTGGAAGTTTAATAATCAAAACGAAATAAATTCGGAAAAATAAAGACAAACAATTCTATCTTAACAGTTGTAGTAAGCACTTAGCTAATATTGCAAGTACTGACGACAACTTACTCAGTCTCAAAAGTTATCCATAGTAACAATATTAACATTAAAATATTTTTCTTCTCCTTATTGCTATCAGTCAAATTACTTTTTAATATAAAGAAGGAACTGAGGTAAAAACCGTAGAAAAAATATAAAAACATTAAACACTTTCTGAATCAGCGATTTCTTCTTCAGGGACATAATCTGGACCTTCTTTGTCAGGTAAATTATTATACCAATGGTGTAGTTCTGCAGGTATAATTCTTTCGTTGCACATTTTTAGTAAATCTTTTTTTTTTTGATTTTGAAATTGGAAGCTTCCTGGTATATGCTTTTTTAAGGGAATTCATTGTAGTCAAATACTATTTCTGTTTCCTCATGCTTGCACTTTTAAAGGTTTTTAGACAAAATCGGTGTTTCTTTTTTCAATACGTCCAGCTCTTTATAGTCTGAAACGTAGTCATACCTATATTGGACGATGATAGGCCGCTTTTTTTTCGAACTTGAAACATTTAACCTTGAGCCACTGCAGCTTTTGCCCTTCAGAGTCAATTGACCTATTGACCATTCGATTGTTTCTTAAATCTTTTAGGTCCAACATATCAGAGATGCTCATAACAACAGGTTCATAAGGCTTCTTTGCTGTTTTTTTCTTGTTTAGCTTTCTGTTCGATCTAGCCAATCTTATAACATTACAGAGGTCTATCATAGAAAAAATTGGCATAAGACGCATTTGATTCTCGATAGCGCTATGCATACTATCGACCTCCATATGCGTGTGACCACCTCAAGGTGGGTAACTTGAACTACGTATAGCATCAAGCATAACAGAAACTGGTTACGATTTTGAGCGCCGCTCGTATCAGAAAATATAGATATTTCAGTAACTGTTGGTGGACGACGTTGGATCTAAAGATAGAATGCTGTTCCCACTTTATCACTTCCTTTTTTTCCATCTACTTCAGACCACATGTAACAAAAGCCATCATTTGGAGAACGGGCTTCATAAATTGTAGCATTGTAAACGTTTAATTTACGCAGGTAGTAAAGTAGAGAAACATTACTAGTCGGCAAGTGCAATACTTTTTGTAAGTCGATCGTAATAGAGTTAAAGCTGTTATCTTCATTCGACCGGACTTTGTCCAACTCTTTAGCTTTTTGGCTTTGTTCTTTTAAAGACATGTGCTCATCATATTTTCGCTGCAAAACAGCAAGGTCGAAGGCGTTTTCAGCTTTAGCTTGGTCATATTTATGGCACATTAAACATTGGTCCTTCTAGGGTTTATGAAAATCTAAATTGTACTGAGTACAAAAAAATTTGCGATACACATTAATGGAAACTGCCGTTTTAGATGCATTTTTACATTTTTCTTGGTACAGTTCATACATTTTGGGAATGGAAAGATTGCTATCCAAATACATTTTTGATGATGTTTTCCTGCAATAATGCGACTCCATCTTAGGGAAAGCCTCGATGTGTTCTTTGACGAGTTCTACATCTATTTCTTTTGTTTTATTGACATGTTCATGCTTGCCACGTCTGTCCTGAACTTCAATAGTGCCTGATGTTCCTACTTCTGAAAATGCCTTATTAATGGGACCATTCGATATATAAAGAGTGTTTTAAAAAAACAATTCACAAACCCTAATCTTTCGGTCGTCCTTGTCAAAGTGATAATAACGAGTTACAGTCCTCTTCCTAGTTGCATTTACCTACTAAACGCCTCTGAGGCGCCTGTACCCTAACATTCATGAGTATAAAATCTTTCTGTCGACAGTAACCCGATAGTGCCCAGTAAGACTTACAGATTTCCTTACGCTCTTTTTCAGGAAAATTTAATAAGCAATTTAATTTACATTTACACTCTCCGGATTTAGGTGCTTTAGGTGTCAGGTTTTTGTAGTTTTTGTAAGGCAAACTTTGTGAACGATTTCTTTTTTGCACATTTCGGTTATAAGTATCTATTTTTTTTGTGCCACCTTGCAGTCTTAATTTTTTTAGGTGGGAAAACTTCAGTTTGGATTGTTTCAGTGTCACTATCTGTTTCTATATTTATCACTATTTTCTGTAGGATTCTTCCAGTTAGGATCAGCAACCGAATCATCCTACAGGTATGAAAAACAGGTAAGCATCTAATACGGTATGTAAATAGCTACTGATCAACATACATAGTTTAGCTAAACACATCACTAAAACAATCATAATATGAAGGAACTTACGGATAAATACAACAATAAATGATTTAGAGAAATCTTAATATTATGATTTATATAAAATTAATTTCGCTAAAATTCATTAAGATTGTTTATTGTCCTCTTGTGACAAATTATTCATTACAAAAACTAATTAAATGCAAATAATTAACGTTAGCAAACCTAAATCTAAGCTATTTATGCTACACGTGTTTGGATAAAGTTAATTTCATGGTGAAAATGAATTCTGTATAATATGTATGTTGTTCTTTAAATAATAATCTGATTGATAAAAATAACTAGTGCAACTTAGCAATTCTTTGTAAATGCCTGACTTCCAAAGTTGAAGTTATTGATTTTATGGCGAGGCCGTAACTCCTAAAATTGACTATATAGCGAGTAGTGAGTTTTTGCATTTTGTAAAGTGTGTCAAAAGGAGTCCATTACAGATTAAAACGTATTTAGTGATTTTTTGCAGTTAATGAGTTCTTGCAGTAAGCCGACGATATACGGGGTTGTTTTAAATCAACGGCTAAATTTTTTTACACAAAAGTATCAAATATGTAAAAATTATTACTCCAAAATAAGTGAAATAAAATATAATAAAGAATTTTAAAAAAAATCTTGACGGTTTCGTGTGGGATCAAATAAAAGAACTTCGTTAGCACATTTCAAATATGTAAGCACTATTACTCCAAAAAGTGTGACAAAATATTTTTTTGTTTTGTTTTTAGTACCTAGTAAAGTTTTAGTTTTTGAACTTGTTTTTTTATTTTTATTTTTTAAATCAATTTAAATACACAAAGTTTCCTGAAATTATAGTGAAGGTAATCTCTCTCTTATAAATGGTTCTCTTTTATCTATTTGTTGTTTGATAAAATATGAACATATTTTTTTTTATATTTATATTTATTTTAGTATAGCTCAGAAGAAAAAAATAAAGATATGGCACCACAAACTTTTTTACAAATAGTCGCTGTTGATGGACACTCTACGCACGGTACGATACTATGACGCGGCATCTCATTGATTTCGTTTAGTCGTCTTTATTTTTCTTTATTTTTAATGGTAATCATTCAAAATTTAAAGTGCCCATGCTTAGCTTAATATGTTAGAGATTGTAACTTGTAAAAAAAGATTATACTTACTGTGTGAAAAAAACTTGGACAGTGACTGAAAAATTGTGCTGTATTGTACTGTCGAACCAACTGAATCCTGACCCATTTTGCTGATAATTCGTTTGAAACTGTCAAACCTGTAAGGTCTATCGCGTATAATGCACTTAGGAAATTTTAATTTAGTTACTGTACGAATTCTGTACTCAGTAAATGTCAGTGTCGAATGAAATGATAACAAGTTCGTCACCAAGGAAACCTATCTTCAAGCGAATTTCGACCTACTAGCATTTAGACGGTTTGAATTTATTGAAAAAATGGGAGGGTCATGATTCAGTTTGTTTGATAGTACAATAGGAGACAACTTTTTTCACTTTAATATCATGCGAAGGTCGTGAAAGCCCACGATGTAACTTAGAAAAGAAATGCCCTCCATAATCGAAACACATCATAACAATATTTGTGATATTTGCCGTAAGAGTTTTTACCAAAGATGGTTGTTAGCAAAGCCAAGCCCGGAGGGCGGGATTCAGTTTGATTAGTCGACTCATTCAAAATGAGGCTTATTCAGGGAGATTTTGGTCATTTTTAGGCGATCTCATACTCTAAAAAAAGTAATTTTAAAATCTTTTATACTCACCTTATTATCATACAACTGGCATATCCTCTGTTTCTCGCTAGCAGCTGATTTAATCTTATTGTTTAGCAACTCGACCTCATTCGCCGCCGCGCGCTCGGCCTTAGCGGACGTCTCAGCCGCGCGCTTCGCTTCGATGGCGGCGCATTCAACGCTCGCATATCGCATTACCGCAGCGTCTTTTTCTTTTTCAGCTTGTTCTACTCGCTTGCTCATCTGAAAATTAATGTTTGTTTTAATAATTACTTGCTTCATAGAAGAGTTAGTTTTTCTAGGTTTGTCCTAGTTAAGCTAAATGCCAAGTTCTTACAAATCGGCCACGCGGACGAAGCTGTCAATATGATTTGTATGGATAACACTGCCGTGTGAGTAACGTTTGAGTCGCGTTCAACCCTAAGAGGTCCTTCTTTATGCCTATACCCAAGTTTGAACTCACAATCTTGCATAATAGTTAGTGAGGTTGCAGGATTTCCTGCCATATCTATTGATGAAATGTCTATCCATTGTCTACTACCTATTTCAAATAAACATAGATATAATGCATGCTAAAACTTAGCATGGGCTTTCTTGTGTCCAATTTTATCCAATTTCGCAAGAGAAAACTTGAAGAATAAATTAGTCCCTTTTAAGATAATTCCATGACAATACACGGTGTTCTTTTTGATATCCCATAAGTTTGAGGGTCTGTTCCATACTAAGAAATAATACTTTTTGCCAAAGAATATGTCGTTAATACATACTTTCCAAGATATCTTCAATCCTTATATAACGAGTTCATAAATTATCACCCTTGTAAAATCTCTTTATCATTCATTCAATAGATGTGTGTCACTGTAGCCATACAATAAACCACATGAACATTTCAAATGTTGAGGAATTTTGCATATAATATACACAAGGCATTGCGAACTGTACCTGTGCATAGCAATAAAAAAAAAGGGATACAAAATGACACATTGTCACACTTCACATAAAGATGTTTTTCATAAGATGTTTTGACTTAATTGAATTATTTTGTATGAAAAATAAAAACAAAAAAAATTTATTCAGATGTGATTTGATTCAATTACATGGTCCCATTAATACCCTAGAGTTATGGGAAATCAACAGGAACAATTTGTATATGTGGCATTTGGCCTTCTCCCTCGAGGAAAATAAACTTTGTCCATATTTGCAGAGAGAATAAAAGGACAAGCAGTATTGTTCTCTCCCCAGTTTTAGTTTGACTTGTTAATTGATACCAGAGTTTGTAATTTTATCAAGAAATTCATCGATTTGAAAGGTATTCAAATTATTGCTAAGTTATTTAAATTTAGAATGTCACTTACACAATCCATTTTCTGTTCCAAATCCTTGAACATTTGGTTTTTAATACTTATGTCATCTGCTTGCTGCTTCACTCTGTCTCTCAAATCAACATTCTCTTTCCTCAGATCAGCCAATAGTCTCTCCAGCGATTCTATCTGCAGTTTGTAAACCTGCGTCTTAGGGTCACTATCCGCTTCAATTAACATCTCAGGAACTTTAGATTTCTCATCACAAACTAAATTTGGTATATCAGCTACTAACTTTGTAACAACAATATTGTTTGATTCAACTGTCACATCTGGTTTTTCATCTTCAAATATTTCCTCCATTATTCTACCATTAGGTATCATCTTAACAGGAAACTTTGGGGTTTTGTTATATTGTTGCCCTATCTGTGAATGGTTGTATGCATTCTTGAGACTCCCACTAACAGAGGAGAATATTCCATGAACATTCTTAACAATACTTCCAAGGTCTTGTGGTAGTAATTCTTTAGGTAATCTTGAATATCTGACATCTAAAGATGGAGAAAGCACTTGTGGGACTATTTCTGGAATTTTCTGAATAGCAGCTACTTTATTTTTTTGTAACGCAAACTGGGTAAGTATTTTATCAGAATTGAACTCAGAGTTACTCAGTTTATTACTATTACTCAGTAGTTCATTATGTATAGAGGATATATTTTCAACACTTTTGCTCAATGGGGACTTAACTAATGTTAAATGTTCTGGCACACTGCATGTCTCTTGCAAACTTGCTGTTGATGTTCCCAAATGTTTACTAATACTTTCCAAATAAGACTTATCATTAAATGTATCAAACCCTTTCACTTCAGTCATGATTTGTGGATTGATAGCACCATTAGGCATTTTGAGACTATTTTCACAATCATCATCACTATTTACAGACACTGATAATGCGTTAAAAGAATCGTTCTCTGGGAGTGTCTTACAATTAGCTTCAAAATTAATGTTTTCTTGCTGTGTTTCTAGGGATTCAAAAGTAGGACAAGATTCACTTTGGCTTTGAGTTGAATCAATACTTTGATCAAGTGAGATGTGCTTCACAGGCGAGACCTCCGAGTCTGAAGATGTAGGGCATTCTGTAGAACATGACCCAGTAGTGTCTACTCCTGAATCTGGAGAAGAATCCTTAACAGAAAATTCAACGTCTACATCTTCTTTGGGCTCGTCGTTCGGACTAACATCATCAGACATTTTTACCGTCAATATTGGGCTATTTAGAACCAGTCCTGATTATACTATTGTATTTAAAATAGAGCCATTTAAATTATTTATAGGCGAATTATTGAAATTTTCCTACAAAAAAAATTGTACTCTTATTGTTTATAAATGTGTCACTATCAAAGTCAAATTCTGCTGTCAAAATCATCTCAGTTGAGAACATAGCTGAATATAGGTGCTATAGTAGAGTAGATGACCGTCTCCCGATTTTTGCACTTTAGCGCCATACAGTATCCACTCCTGGAACCATTTTGACCAAAGCAACCCCAGAATGCAGTCCACTCCACTTTCAAAAATTCGTATACAAGTTATTACTATTGCGCAATTATAATTTGATTCGTTTTATTACATAGGTCGTCAAATTTAAACTGCGCAATAGCAATTAGATTATATAAACTGCACAATCATGATGCTATGGGAGTTGGGAGTAATAAAAAAAATATGTATCTCAGACAATTCATTTTTCATTTTTATATTTGTGTTTGATTTAATAATTATTGGCCATAGATTTGTTCGGTTCGTCTTCGTCAAACTCAATGCTTTTGCCACAAAAAAAATTGTTCGCCTCCTTACACGAGTCATTCAAAATCAATGCAATTCCTTTTCTTAACTCACTATCTCACTTAAAAGTTATTATCTTATGTAAAAAAAAGACGTGTGGCACTCGGAGACTGCCGCGGTAAAGCTATTGCATAGCATTTTTTATCAACTTATGCAATTATAATCTGTGTCGGTCGGAGTGGGGTTGTTAGGTTTTTTCGTTACGGAATTTCTGTATTCGGTCCCCACGCTCAAGGCCCGCGATAGAAGCTATGCAATAGCTTAAAATATCACTTCACAAAAGTAAAATCTTCGATTTGAGATCGTAAAGACGTGAGGACTGAATTATTATAAAGTAATGCAGAAGGAAAACACTGAATAAATTTTAACAATCACTGATTCTATATTTCTTTTCACAAGTTTATGTTTTCGTTTTCAAAGCTGATCACCGACTGCCCGCCAAAACCGTTTCCCCGCTTCCAATCTAAAATGACCCAAAAAAAAGGTTCCCTCCAAAAGTAGCTCAGCCAATCACATCGCTTTAATTGGAAACGAAAATAGCAGGTGTCACAATCAATTACAAAATATCTTATTAAATTTAAAATAATATTCTACCGGAACGGAAACATACAAAGCCAAAGTTTAATTATTCACACAAACAATTCACATCTAATAATATTATATTGATTATGTAGTTTTGTACTTATAATCCTATACGTTTATATCAACATCTAAAATTATATTCTACTCAACGTTCTTTGCAGAAAACACTGGTAAAAGAATTCAGGGACACAAAACACACAGCAAAATAAGCAAATGCAACGAGCACAAAAACTTATTTGATTAAATAAAAAGTTTAAAACCGTTGAAGAAAACAAGCTGTGCGAAACTTGCAAGTATTTAAAAAAATCTACCAAAACTTAATAATAATAAAATTCAATAAAATAAGTATACGTCATTACTGTAGCATAATTACACAAAATACCTAGATATAGTGTTAGACTATTAATGACTATCTAAACTTCAAGTTATAGATGTAATGATTTGATAAAAACAGCAAAAACATAAAAAGTTCCAGTAATGCCCGGCGCGTACCGCTAGTAGTTATCGAAATTTGGTAATTGTAGGTAAGACAAACTAGCATGGTTGAGAAACCAGAAACTATACCTACCTCTTACCTACTCTGGCAAATAATTCAATGCAGTAAACTGACAGATCGAAATGTCAAATAGAAAAATAATGATACCAGTTAAAAACTTCGTAGTGTAAGTACTGAATAAGAATGATTGAAAACGAATGAGTATTTCTTATTCGTTTTGCATAAAATTTTAAAGAAATTTATAAATAATTGAATTTGAGGTGCGCAGTATATCTTTAAAGTAACTTAACCCCTCACGTGTCGCATGCCGTACCACGGCAAGAAAAAAAACCGCCGTTAAGTGTCTCTTGCCGTGGCACGGCAAGGTGTCAGTTGTGCTACAAAAGTATGTTTAACTTACGAAATACAAAGCCTATCTCTCTTTGATGCATTAGAAATCGTCCAGGAAGGAACAGGCTAGCTTTATTGCCTTGACGTTTTAGCTAGCCGCCATACTTAAAAGTTTAGAAAAACGTGTCTGAAGTTCGCGCACTGAAAGGCGTGTAGTGCTGTCTAACTTTTGAGTATCTATTTAGTGGGTTTAACAATAGATATTCTCATTATAAAATTGATTTTTTGCATCTTATTTTTATGATTTATTTATATAACCAAAATAGTATAATATATAAGTTTAATATTTAACAATGGAGAAGTATGCAAAAAATAAAAAATTTTTTAATTTTTTTTTGTATTTTTTTTATTTGTTTTTAACAAATTAATTTTTTTTACAAAAATCATATACAATCAGTTAAATAATCTTATTTAGTTTCCAAAAATATATAATTTGTTTATGCTTTAATGAAAAGATTCCAGGAAATTATGGAAAAACTGACAATAGGTAAGATTTCTGCGTAAACAATTTTGAGGGCTCGACACGCAACGGTGTTCGGTCTTGTTTTGAGCGCGACACCTGAGGGGTTAAATTAAAATAATTAATTACCAAACATGCCTTGTGATTTAAAACGGAGTAGAAGTTAAATCGACTTTATAACTTCTTCCTTTTAAAATTCGTTTTGTCGTTAAAAATTAAATTTCAAGGACAGTTGCCCTTCGCTAACAGCACCATAATAAAAGAAAAATCTTGTGAGATGAAATGTTTTATTACAATAACATACATTACGATATTATTATTAAAAAAATAATTATATTCATTCACTTAAACCGCATCAATACTTTTTTCTTCCCTAAAGTGGGCACTGGAACTGTCATTTTACTACATTGAATTATTTGCCAGGGTTTAAAAGTTCAGTTGATTTCATAACAGTTGATATTTTTTATCTGTCGTATAGTTTCTTCATCACTTCTTCGTTTTTGTAATGTTTTCTAAAGTCTTTGCTAAAATCATTTCCCAATAATTTTGTAAAAAATTGCCCAAAAGTTGAGTCCAATCAATTATTTTTCATTGATTCTTTTATTATTACTTATTTACGTACGATATGGATACAAATCCTAAAGCCTTCCTTCAATCGAACATATAAAAGTATTGCCATTATAAAGTTGTGAATTGTTCAAATAGTAGATAATGACAGTAGTAGAAAAGTCTTTTTTGTCATTGATCTATTATTTTATTTTACAATATGTCGCTATAAATAATTTAATGGAAAATTAACGCTGCTCAAATAAACACTATCTTAAAATAATATCATCTTAAATCTTTCAGTAGTTTGCTATTTACGAAGTCCAGTTTTGTCACCTGCTAATATATGTTCTGCTTCTGACCAATGATCCACTTTTAAATATGAAAGAATATAACTACTACAAACAAGTTATCTTTTAAGGTAACATGATTTCCGCAAAGTGATTCCTTAGAAAAAAGTATATAAAGAGCAACAAAATAGGTATAATAACAAAAATACTATTTATTGCTATTAAACTTAAAAATAATAATGTACAAAATATTAAAAGTAAACTAGAATTTGGGCAGTCTTATCGCTTTAAGCATTTTCGTCCAGTCAACCAGGTATTTTTGTATTGATGCGCTAGACGCGCAGGAACGAGCGGAAGGGACGCAGCTACAGGCCACCTACGCTGGTTGCTTTGTGATGCACCAGACTGTGGTGAACTTATTCCCAAAGTTTCATAATTTAACTTAAAAAACTTTAACCACTGAAACGGTGTCAGTGTGACGTGGTAGACCACAAGTTAATTTATTATAACTTAACCACATAAGTATAAGCCCTCGTACTTTTTTTTTTTATATAAAATATGGATGGGACGTTTGTCTTCCATGACACCTGATGTTAAGTGAACATGAAGACTAAGGTGGTACACGTCCATCCACGAGAAACCTATTCACTCGACGCTTAAAAGTACTAGGACTATACTGGTCAGGGAAAATAGACGCAGGCAGTTCATTCCAAACCTTGGAGACCCGTATCAAAAAGGAACTGTCAAAGCGCTTAGTTCGACTTTTCGGAATATCAACCACATACGGATGGAAGTTCTGTCTGCGTCTAGTAGTCCGATGGTAAAAGGGTGAGGGTTCAATTTGCTCAAACAGAGCACTCGCGCACTCACCAAAATGTATCCTGTAGTACACGGTTAAACAAGCAACCTTACGACGATGCTCTAGGGTCTGTAGTTTTTTGGTCGTAAGGTCGACGTTGTTAATTAATTTACGGGCTCTTCGGTCAACGGAGTCCAGCGCTTCTAGTTGATATTTGGCTATCGCTTAGGAGCTCGTTGGTCTCGAGGTATGCCAGGAGTCGATTGTTCAATACACGTTCCATGACTTTGCAAAGTATCGAAGTGATTGAAATTGGTCGATAGTTGACAGGATCGGCACGGCTTCATTTCTTTGGTACTGGTTGTACGTTAGCAAGCTTCCAGGACTTGGGAACCTTACCGGATTCCAATGAAAGTCGATAAAGACGCGTCAAAACGGGAGACAACTCAGCTGCGCAGCGTTTTAAGACCACTGCAGGAATACAGTCTGGACCACTAGCTTTGTTCTCGTCTAGGTGCAGCAAGCATTTAAGAACCTCCTTTTGGCGAATGTGAACGGTACCCATTGTAGGTCCGAACTGAGGTAATTGGGGTGGGATTTTTCCATGGCAATCTAGACGAGAATTTTCTGCGAAGATACTAGCAAATAAATCTGCTTTCTTGGGCCAGAGAACCATCGGGTTTCCTCAGTGGTGGCAGCGACGGGCGACAAAAGTTCGTTTCGACCGACTTGGCAAGGGACCAGAAAGCTTTACTTCCCGAAGGGTATGCTGCTATTCTGTCTCCGATACGGCCTATGTGGGCAAAACGAGCTCTTTTGATTACCTTTTTGCAGGACTTGGCGGCAGCATTGTATCTTTTCTTAAGTTCATGCGAATCCAGGGCTTTGCTTCTGCGAGCATTTGCCCAGGCTTTGTGTGCTTCCCGCTTTCGCTTTTCAGCGGCAAGGCAAGCAGTATTAAACCATGGCCGAGCTTTGGTTTCAAGGGATAGATCAGCGTGGGGAATGAAGTACTCCATTGCTTGAACTATCACACTTGAGACAGCATCAGCGCAACACGAGGGATCGGTTGATGTAAAACAAGTTTGCCGCCATGGATAAGATGCGAAGAAATGTCGCATTTCATCCCAATCTGCTGACTTGTAACGCCATACTCGCCTGGAGCCTTTTGGGCGGGTGTCAGGTGGCGAGTACAGCGATACAGATTTCACCATACAGTGATCGGATGTCCCTAAAGGTGCAGTGATGGACACCGAGTATCTGTCAGGATCGGTTGTCAGCAGAAGGTCCAAGCAATACGCAGTGTGGCCAGCAACGTCGGGGATGCGCGTAGGCTCGTTAACAAGCTGTGAGAGACCATAAGTCAGCGAAAACTTAAAGGCCTCTCTGCCAGCATGGTCAGTGTCCTGACACGGGTATAACCACTGCCCGTGGTGAGCATTAAAATCCCCCAGAAACACCAACTGCGCCGTGGGAAAACGTTGCTGAATCTTATCTGCTGTATTGCCAAGGTATTCCATAAGCCTCGTTGTGGTTTGTGGTTTAAGAAGTTTATTTCCCAAAATAAAAGAATACAATTCACTTGTCTTCGAGAAATACAATTTGAAATTCAGTAGTATACAGAGTGGACTTAGTATTAAAATATTTCATATTTATCTACAAAACAAAGTTCAAAAAGCTCTTAATATAATTTCAATAACAATTGTACTACCTATTCATTTCAATTAACAAATTTCGACAAAATTTTTGTTGTCTCCCGATCTCCGCTATGTGAACGATAGATACAGGCGTAAACCACTTGGTCTAAGCCAGTATCTATGTGAACCCACATGACTGAAAGGTCCAGCACTTCCAAGGATATAGCCTGGGTAACCAAGGTATGCCGAGTCTGACGGATCGCAGATCTGCGTCTCCGCTAGAAAGAGTAGGTGTGGTCTCTCCGTCTCAAGATGGTGGTGGACATCATTCAGATTGGAGTGCACTCCTCGGATATTACAGAAGTGCACTTTAAGGGAGAGGAAGTGCAACCGCTGTTGAACCGTACTCTTTTTAGGACCTTTCATTGTGAATTGGTAGTGGAGTGAATAGGGAGGAGAATAGAAGTTGAGTGAAGCGCTGCAAATGGAACCAAGCAACTCGTAGGAAACAACGCACCATTGGGGAACTCGCCTGGAGACTGCGGGGACGCCCGAACCCCCCCGAGGTCGCCATCGGGTCCTCTCTAACCGGTCGCCAACCGGCACGATGGAGCCTCCCGGGATTTTTCGCGAGGTGGCGGGGCAGCCTTTCGCATGTGGCTGGCATGCTACTTGGGCCCCCTACTACCTGCGGTCGGCCAGCGGTGCACCGTGCTTCGGATCCCGCTACCCTCCAAAACGAGTTACCCGGTGAGTCATTATCCTACGAGTTGAAAACTGTTCTCCGATGCAGCACGATTACTCAGACCTATCCTCCTCAATGGCTACACTAGACATCATGCCGGAACGCAACTAGGTTACTTGGCGGCATGGTTTTGTCTAGTGGGTGGTGACAAGCCACGGCCGAAGCCTACCACCAGATTTTACTGCTCGTTTAGCACCACCCAGGGACCACGTACAAGGCATCGAGGACGCGAGCAGTTTTCAGTCCCCAAAACTTTTCAGTACTTTTACCTAGCGTTCTTTTAACAGTTTAGTAGGTAGGTGTACACGGACACAGGTATTTATCTTTACTGTAGTTATTTGTTGTATGTCTATTTCACAAAACCCTGATGATTACAGCTATGTAATTACAGTTTTTCCAGCTAAACTGGTGAATCGATTTTGTTGAAAGATGTACGATACGATGTATGATACGCTTGAACTTCAAAAGAGGTCATAAGTAGTAATATTATTTATCCAACCACCATTACCAATATTCATGCGGACGAAGTCCCGGGCGATAGCTAGTTAATGTTGAAAGTTTTAGACTTGGAACGAATAACAAAAAGATTGTTCCAGGTTTTATTTTAACTATTTAAACTGTATGTTGCTTTTCTCATTTAACATTTTTATCTACTTAAAAATCAACCTTATTTTGTCATATTATAAGTTGAAGAAAAACAGAAATCAAAAGCTTTAATTCACTGTGGGTATGTATACACTTAGTGAAGGTCAAACTGTAGATGAAGGCCGCACGGGGTCGGGTGACGTGGAGAATCTTGGAGGAGGCCACCAGCAGTTTGCGTCTCTTAGCTCACGATGATAACTGTCAAAATATTTATGTCATATAAAAAACTTTAAAAAACGAAATAAAATTAGAACCCTAGGTAGACCGAGAGGAAAAAAGCCGGCCCAAAAAAATACTTTCAGCACTCTTTTGTCAAAAGTGCTCATTATACGAATAATAAATAATCAAACGAACTTACCTTAAGTGAGGTTCAGTTATGATTATACGAGTTGTTTCATTCGAAGATATAATAAACAAAGGTAGTGTTTCCAGCCTACAAGGTAACTTCGCATTTTTTAGTAAATTAAAAAGTAAGTCAGTTGACTATTGGTGTCGTTGTCACCGGCCTCTGGAACTAGATTCATTATTTATAGAATAAATAGCAAAACTTCGGAGTGATGGTGGATAGGGTTTCTATATCTTCGAATGAAACAACTCATATAATCATAATTGAACTTCACTTAAGGTAAGTTCGTTTGATTATTTAATATGTTTCATAATATGCTTTTATTAGAGACTAACAATAACATAATTAAAACCAGCCTTATTAACACATTAAACAGAATTTTGATCAAAAACGGACCTCGAAATTGGGCGCTAGTAGCACGTAGCAAAGATTTGGGAGTTCCCCATCCATCCCTCGGTTTTACGGATGACTTCAGGCGAGATGCCGGAGGCGCGCACGGTGGAGGTGGAGACGTATCGTTCTGTGAGCGCCGAATGCCACCACGTCCACCACGCTGACTCTTATTACCGCCAAAAGCCAGCGGCCTATGGTATGCGTCGTCACAGCGTTGTTTTTTACATGTTTTAACTAATTTTTAAACAAACTCAAGTGTTTGTGTGCCGGTAAATTGAGGGATTAAATCAAGGTATTTTTAACAATGGCGGACTTCTAACGGCCGCAGAGGTTTTGATAGATTCAAAAAGTTCAAAAAAATTCAAAAAAAAACGCATTGTGCGATACTGGGTGCCTGTTTTTTTTTGGTAAGTCTTTCTAATTTAGAGTTTTGGTAAGGATACGAGTAAGCAACAAAATTGAGTACTATTTGTGGAGCCCAAGCACTGACATATTTAGGCAAAGGAGTCCTTAATTTATAGGCACCTTCAAGTAACCTGGAGATGCGATCGTCTGAGCATATATTATTACCCAGCAGTAGAGCTACAGCGGAACAATATTTATATAGAGATCCATAGGAATCTCCTCTATTATATTGGTCGAGAGAAAAAGAAATTCTATAGAACCATCAAATGGATTTATATCATTCTTAATACCAAAAAGCCACCAAAATTTGAAAATAACACTCTAAAGATAATGGTGGCTCCCAGGGTACAGGTTGTTGCCAGCGATGCAGGCTTCGTTCTATCAACAAAATCTAGAAGTACTTATTGTCATTAAAAATAAGAATATCCGATCTCAATAACTTATTTAACAACGGAAACTATGGCGTCTGTCGCTTTTCGTAAGGTAATAATTTTCTTAAGGCATATCAAAATGAGTGGAAATGGTGGGAATGCTTAAAAATAGTAAGTTAGAAAATTAATGTAAACGCGTCTATATTAAACGCATCTGGATCTTGTTTCCATGATATATATGTCGCATTGAAATCGTAAAACCATTTGGTTTATGACATAATGTAGATTATGTTAGGTAGTTTATAATTTAACTGATGGAAATATACCGTGCAATTACAATCTCCCTAGTGAGATTACAATATCACGATATTGACAATATACCCGAGATATAATATACAAGTTACATTGGACTGAGAAGCGAAAAGATCTATTTGTGGCTTGCCCAAGTTGGAAACAATCGATTTAAAAGCGGTATCTGATAACTCAAATTCTGTGAAAAACCGGAACACCTCATCGGAATCATTTCTTGGCTCTTTATATACGACATCATAAGTTTCGCTTCTCGAAATGCCATATTTGTTTTGTTATATTATTCAAATGAGCATAGTATTAATATAAATTATTATATACCTCCCATTCTATTAATATAAATTAATGTGGTCGTATTGTGCACTCATAATAATACCACTCACAAATAAAAAACATTTAAGGCCTAAAAATACAACAAGAAGTTCTAAATAATTTGTATGTTGTAATTTTACTTCCTTTGTCCAATGACCCCTAGCCCTATTTTTGTTACAAAAAAACGGCACAACCACTTTTTTACAATTTTAAATCGTAATCGGTCTTCTTGTGGTAGAAATATTATGTTTCCACCACAACAAGTCCGCTAAAATATTAAAAGATAATTTACTTTATATTTTAACTTTTAAATTTCTTTAATGCTTAGTATTTTTGCCCTTCAAAGTTTTCGTACATATTTTACAGCTGGACAGGGTGATGTCAATGTAGGTACTCGTGCTTATGAATTGAGCGAACAGTCGTATGATGACACATATGGGTAGATATAAAAAAATATATATATTGACTAATTGCGTACTATTATTTCGTTTGTCTTTCGGCAATGAAAAAGTCAGTGTAAGGAATCTGCATTCCTGCATATCTGCAAATCTGCTTACTTTATTACTCTATTACTTTGGCAGAGTTATTTCAAATCCAAAACATTCTAAGGTTCTAAAAGTGGTTTGAAAGTGAACGTAAGCAATCGTAACGTAAACAATCATCAATTATTTTCTATACAAAAATAATCCTCTATGTATTATACAGAATAAAAGCCCACTTTTCTTAAATAACCAACAAATTCTTTCATTATTTTGGTAAATATTTGAGGTGCCATTGATATACCATAGGGCATATCTATAAACTCATAAGTATGCGTATTTGTAACGTTGATGAGGACGGATTCCGATGTGGTGTGACCAGAGTCGGGCGGGCGATCTAGGGCGACCGCTGTTCTTTCATACAACATTACATTCTGGAAATTTCTACTGTCTCAAACTTCTAATATTAAACTTATAATTTATAATTCAGGGATTGAATACGTATTGACATCCCAATAAATGATTTGCTACTTTTAGCCAGCCTTCATTTGGGAAACGCTAACTTATGATCGTTCCTAGTCCTTACAGAGTAATTTTTATCATGATTATCTTTCCTAGTTTTTAATTTATTACTATTCTTATAAATATACATAAATATAGCATAATGTATACCAATCTCTTTAAACTTTTCTCGAAGAGATTCTGTATATGCAAGTTTATACAATAGACCTTTTCTGCAGTGTAAATATCGTGTCAATATCTGCGGCATTGCCCCAGAGTAGGATGCCGTAGGACTTTATACTATGAAAATAACTATAATATACCAGCTTCGCCGTATTAACATCAGTCAATGAGTGAATTTTCTTTACCACGAACGCTGCAGAACTAAGTCTACTCGCTAGTTGTGAGGAATGGGCGCCCCATTGCAATTTAGAATCTAAGGTAATTCCAAGAAAAACAGAGTTATTTACTAGATTCAACCTGTTCCCATTAAGCCGCAGATAAGACTCAACTTGTTTGACATTTGATGCAGAGAATTTTATACATTTAGTTTTTTTTTTTATCATTGAAAGCTAGATTATTTAAATTGAACCACTGAAAAACATTTGCGAGAGCATTGTTGACATCGTCGTAGTTGATTTTCTGTCTAATCATTTATAAAAGTTAATGATGTGTCAGCAAACAATACAATCTCGTGATAATTGCCTACCATATAGGGTAGATCGTTTATATAGGCTAGAAACAAAAATGGGCCCAGAATTGATCCTTGAGGCACTCCCATTCTCACAACCGACCTAGCCGACCTTTTCCGGTTCACCTCAACCTTCTGAATTCTTTTACTTAGATATGAATTCAAAAGTTTAAGGTCAGTGCCTTAGATGCCATAGCGGTGGAGTTTCCTGATGAGAGTGTCATCCTGAACTTAGTTGAATGCCTTAGATAGGTCACAAAATAAACGTGTGACCTCTCCCAGGCACCAGTGATTATTTCAAATAGTTCAACACCAGCATCAGTTGTTGAACGGCCCTTTGTAAATCCAAATTGTTTATTATGAAGTACTTAAATTGTTATTGGTGAAATGGGCCAAGAGTTGATTAAGAATATTTTTTTCATAAATTTTACTAAATGTAGGTAGAATTGAAATTGGTCTAGAATTAGAATAGAATTGAAAATTAGTAGGGTCTGTAGTGCTACCCGACTTAAATAAAGGAATAACCTTACTATGCTTCATTAAATCAGGAAACTCCACACTAATAATACAGTTGTTAAATATTTCAATAAGGCAAGGAGCTGTTACATCTATGTATAATATAATTTAATTTTCACATGATTTTTGAGCAATGATTCAGCCGCCACAGGTGATGAGTTTAATCATACTGTGAAGAGACTATATATCATACTTATTAGTCTATGATTTATGTTGCTACGGATTCGTAGCTCTTATTAATTTGTTTAATGTCATTATTTTTGGTGTTGTCAAGTTCTCATACAATAAACATTGTTGTGATTCTAATCTAAAATAATACTCGCTAATACTTGTTCTTTCTTTTTATTTAATGATCACAAAACTTAAAACATACATACTTTCGATACTACTTCAATGTCATTTGATATCACTCTTATAGTTACGGAATAATCTTTTGTGCACACTTAAATATTGCACCCGGTGTAGCTATCGCCCGTAGTAAAGTCTTAACTTACCATTAAAATTCTTAGATCTTTTTTATTGTGAATTTCCGTGAAGCCTACTTTAAACTAATATTTCGGTATATAGTACTATGGTATATTTCACGTTCATATTTTAATTAAGTAGAATTATTTAGTTTGCGATCTAAAATATTGCTACGTATTTCGTTTCCGTTTCCGTGGTAGTTTGAAAAGTTTAGATTATGGCAACATTAATAGGAAAACGTCATGTCATTTCATTCATTTTCAAAAGGAAATGGAATCCAAAGGAGGGAAAAGTAGGTCGTCAGTATTGATTTTTAACTAATTTTCGACAAACAAAGACGTATCAGAGTACTCCGCGCTGTAACTGGAATTAAACGTGTCAGTGAATTTAGTCGCAGTGTAATAGAAGCTTGATCATGCCTGTAAGTATAAATTAAAAACGTGCACACGTTTGTCATGTGATTTCCGGAGAATGTGTTCGATTTCGTAATAATTCTATAAAAATTGCGAAGATCGTTTTAACCTTAACATGAATAAAATGTGATTTCATTTCATGATGTTAAAAGTTGCAGTAGTACTTGACAAAGTGATTGTGTAAATCCAGCAAGTTCTTGTATTGCTTCTTTTTATAAGCGTGAGTCATTTAACAAGGAAAGATTTGTGTCTGGGTCATCTAATGCTTACGACGCATTAGGGCGCGTCGAGTTACTTTACTGCGATGGCATCATTTCGTAGCTAGTTTGCGGCGCGCTTTGTTTCACATGCGTGTTGTAACGTATTCCAATTTGATTCTAATTAGGACGCGGATTTGGCGGGATCGACAGTTGAAAATGTTCGTGTGGTGGTACGTGTGCGGCCTATGGATCAGAGGGAGAAGCTGGAAGGGGCGTATAGCTGCGTTTCGGTCGATGCAGTCAATAATACCATTGCTGTGACGAGAAATAACGTGTCCCCGCCAGAACCATCGCGGATATACGCATACGATGCTGTTTTTGATAGTGAAGCCACTCAGGTTAGTGTTTTGAGCCTCATGTTTTTTTTATTATTCAGGTTTCTGTTATTCAAAAAACAGTGTTCCAGTTTCTATATCTCATTTTAGAGGTCTTATTGGAATTATGGTGAAGAAAGAAAATCTTGAAGACTTATCATGACTTGTCCGCTATTCAACTCGACTGTTGCTGTCTATGCATCAGTCTTGTCGAATGGTGGGTTAGTTGTGTTAAATATACATCTGTAAATTGAAGAGTGAAAATCAAGAAAATATGCATCAAGACAACAGCTCAGATACAATATTTCATATTATCAACTCTAGTTATAATCACACTTAAGCCTTTAAATTACTTACTTTGAATTAAATCAAATTTATTTAATTGCTGTTGAAACTTGTAAATTATCATTATAAATGTTCTTTCTATAGATTATTACTGTTTATGTATTCTATTTTTAATTTTAGTGCACAATATAATTGACGTAATATTCTGGATGCATTTGCTGTAGTTCTATCGGCAGGCATTAAGTAACTTAGTGCTGCATCAGGAATATTATGCCAGATACCATCAGAAGCAGAGATATGAAGAAATTTTATCATATTTTATGTAACATGTAAACCTATTGTATTATAACTTATTGTATAAAACTTAGTTTTGTTAAATTATCTGTTAAATCATAAAACTAAAGCTTTATAGTTCTTTTTTAACCTTGATCAGTAATTTACTTTTTGTGGTAATTAGGGCAACTGATTAACACTTATTTTTACTAGAAGTAGTAATAAAATTAAGTTTCCTATTAGAACAGTTTAATATTTATGTAGTTTATGTTTTGGTTTTATAATTTAAACTTTTTATATTTCTATTTTAAAAATTTTGACTTGTCTTATTTATTTAAAATTAATTAAAAATGATTTAACTTATAATAAGTGGTCTAGAATATAGTTTTAAAAATATGATTACAGTTATCTCTTCAGAACACTTTATAACATCAAAATTAAACTTCTTAATTAAACATCTTTAAACTCAACAGTTGCTAGCGAATACTGATAATGAAGTCCTCAAGAGATGTACTTCCAAACCTAAAGTATTGATCATGATTTAAGTTTAGATCTGTTGTTTAAAAGTGTCAAAAATCTATACTTAGGCGGTTCAGGTCTGTGTAAGCTCAAAAAACTTCAGGCCTAAGTTTTACATTGCAGATACTCAGGAAGGGGATTTATTTAAAAATTTTACAATGTTTCTTATCTAAGTTGTCATAAAAGAACTGTGTTTGAGATTATATAGGTATTTAGAAATAAAAATATTTCTTTAGCTTCATACTGTTTAGCTGATTTTACAAAGAACATGCATGATAGTGCTAAAGGATTTTACAACTTGTGTCCCCCAGCAGCATCCAAATTTTAAAACTAGTTGTACTCAACCATCAATGTGCATTTATGTTAGACTATTCTTTACTACAAAAAAACCGTGTTGCGGACTATCAAACAAGCATTTCATTTATCAATCAAATATCTTACACATTCCATGCGTCTTAATTTGACACAAATATGTAATTAGGGTGGTTTTTTCAGTTTACTTCAGTTCTTCTATGCCTTGCACCTACCACTTCCTTTCCAAATGATTTCTCAACTTTATTGTTTCATATAAGTTTAAAGAATTATAAAAGCATTTAATGAGGGCAGATATTTACATATTTTAATATATATTTCGTCACATTATTATATAATTAATTATCAGGAAAAGTTAAGAAGGCTTGTAGTTGTAAGTAAAAGAGGTAAGACAAGTAATTAGGATTTGATTGTTAAAATGTAGACACTTTGACTTGCTTCCTTAAAAATTTTAGCCTCATTGCTAAATGTTTTTAGTTCCAATCAGTTGGTTAAGAGATTAACTTGCTTAAACTACAATACAATACAAATATAATAAAATAAAATAATAAAATCCCCAGACAATCACACCAACTACATGGCCCCAAAGTAAGCATAGCATGTGTTATGGGATACCATATAGCGAACTAGGGGGGAACCTAGAATATAAATACATAAATAGATAAACACCCAGACACGGAACATTTTTTTTTTCTTGATCCGGGCGGGGATCGAAACCGCAACCACTGGCGTCTGAGGCAGATAGGTTTACCCCATCGCCAAAGTGGTCGTCAAAATATACTTTATTGCCAGAATCAAACACTTAACATATACACAGAGAGGAAAACTGGATTCATTACAATATAGGCAGCCTCACTCATGAGCAATCTCTGCCAGGCAACCATTATTTTACAAAAAGAACAGTACAAATCCTACAGTAGGTACTACCTCTTTAGTTTGTTTTAGATATACAGCCGCGCGGTCTTACACGCGGTAGAAATTTCTTCATGAAATGTAGAATGTAACATTTCTCAAGAAATAGCTATTAAATGCGAAACAATTTTTTTTATATCAGACTTGTAGTTTCCGAGATTCACATATACAAACAAACAACTTTTCAGTTTAATTATTTTAATATTATGTAGATGTAGAAATGTAAGCACTTGGACATAATGGTGAAATTTTTGAAATTGATTCAGTAGTATTTGAGTCATTGGTTACAAACAAACAAAATATACAAATTGTTCTATTAGTTCATAGTTTATACTACAAAGATTCTTCAAGAGTGAGACTATGATAGGTTATTTTTCTGGTTATTTATTTACTAGAAGGTTCATAGTTAGCCCTTTCCCTAAAGAATATATAAAATCCCTAGACAGTTACACCAACACAATAAGCAGTTTGTGATATGGGATACCATTTAGCGAACTGGTGGGGAATTATCATCATCATCATTATCATCACAACTCTTTGTAATGAGCCCACTGCAGGGTTATGAGTCTCTCCCCTGGGTGATGAGGTGGTTTAGGCCATAATCCACCAAGCTGGCCCAGTGCTGGGTGGTGGATGTCAGAATTTTCAGGGTGCTTCTGACAAACCCTAACGACTACTGTATACAAGTATACAGCACCCGGGACCGACAGCTTAACGTGCCCTCCGAAGCACGGTAGAATATAAATAGGTACATATAAATCGGTAAACACCCACACCCGGTTCTTTTTTTTCTTACTCGTTTTGCCTAAAAATTTTCAACCGACTCCCAAAAGGAGGAGCTTCTTAATTTGTGTGTTTGTTTTTTTATTGTGTTTTTGTTAAACGATTTTACAGCCAATTATGAATCGATTTCGAATATTCTTGTTTCATATGATAGAGGATACTATAGAGGTGGTCCCGTTCATTTTCATCGAAATCGATTCAGTACTTTTTGAAAAATTTGAAACTTTCGAAAAAAATATGTGTCAATCAATACTGTGAATTGTACCTCGATGACCTAATACTTGGACCTTGACTAGGATTTAAAAATGTTAGTGAAGCCGGTTTTTTTAATGCTCTGCATTCTTTGATTACATAATTTACGATTTAACCAATTTTACTATCTGGCCACGCAAAGCAAAAGCGACATGAAAACAAAACGAAGTCGACTCAAGTATTATTTCACACTACCGTTAATAATCAAAGCATATTTTTATTCTCGTATGAAACAATCGTTAATTGTATTTCAAAGTAACTTACAATGCTGACGCATTGTAGATAAAAATTACCCAGCCAAGGTGACGGTGTACAGCAATAACGCGTAACATTCAAAGATTTTTGCTATCGCTACTAATAATTGTTGGTCTCAGTACCTAGAGACATCTATATGAAATGAGTTTCAGCTACTACGCATGTAAAAGAATTTATGATAACGTGCTAGTAACGTAATCGTTTTGTAACGCTGTGCTCGGTTGCGAGTTGTTTCGTATTTATAAAATTAATGGATGTATGGACGGGGAAAGGTCTTGATGGTAAAATTTTGAAACGATGGATGCTTTAATTTGAGAGACTTTATATTATATAAATTAGTATAAAATCCCTAGACAATCACACCTACTATGCAAAGCCTGTGATATGGGATACCTACCATGTAGCGAACTAGGGAGGAATGAATTAGATAAACACTCAGACTCGGAACATTCTTTTTCTTGCTCCGTGCGAGTATAGAACCCTTAAATTCAAGAAACTGTGATCTTAAAAATCTGTATACCCGATAAAATCGTTTAAGATGTTTTATTTAACCTATCATTTTTACGACCAGTATCTTTTGACTCGCGTAGCTTTGATCCTGTAAGAATTTCTCAGTCGCTCGTGACCACGGGGTCTGCAGACACCGAAACGTCGAGTTAAATTGTAAAATATAAATTATACGCGATTAATCCGGTTAAAAAGTAGTTTTATAGGAATTTCTTTATCAATTATAATAACGTTTCTCAAGAGGTGGGCTATCAAATGCATTTTTTTTTCTTATTCTATCCCTAGTTTCCGATATGAGCGCATACATACATGCAAACAAACAAACCGTTAGGATTTTATTCTATTAAATAGGTACCACCTATTAGCTGTTGCCCGCAACTTAGTACGCGGCACAGTTCTGTTAGAAATAAATAACCTTAAGATCTGAAGAACAATTGCTTTTTCTGCGATTTAAAAAGTTTACTGTACAATACTAATTGTCAAAGCGTTAATTCATACTTTTTCTTGAAACAAGTCCAGACAGTAATCATTTGTCAGGTTTAAAAGTAGTCAATGTGCTATTCCCGACTATACACTATTTCTATTGGAAATTTAATCTAGACCCGTTCATTGTTGGTTATAATATTATGAAATCGTTAACTTGACTGCGCTCTTTAGTATCATGGAGTGGAAACAAAATCTTTTGTGATACAAGTGTATCGCGTAAGAACAATTAATTTTTTCGGGATGCAATTTAATCCAGATCCGTTCACCCGTTCTGCCGTGATTGAGGAACAAATATCTATACATCTAAACCTTCGTATTTATCATAATACCTACCTAGTAGAAAGTAGGATTTACACCCAGGTCCATAGTTACCCTTCCAATAACGCAAGAGACCCCTATGAACTGTTGGGTTCGGTACCAGCTGATTGGCACCATGTTGCGTTAATTAGAATCATTCTAGTCGAGTTCGCCTTTTTCCTGTATGATTATTGTGTATTGTACTACCATCGAACGAACTGAATCATGACCTATTTTACTGATAATTCGTTTGAAACTATCAAACTTGTAAGGTCTATCGCGTTTCCGCTGACTTGAGTTGAGCGGAGCGAGATTTGGGGATTCCGAGCATAGTGATTTGTCTATTCAGGCGCTGCTAAGCTCAACTCCGCGTCAGTGGAAACGCAGCCTAATGCGCTTAGGTAGGACATCTTGTACGAATTCTGTAGGTACTCAGTAAATGTCAGTGTCGAATAAAATGATAACAAGTTCGTCAACAAGGCAACCTATCTTCAAGCGAATTTCGACCTACTAGAATTTAGACGGTTTGCCAAAATGAGCTCATGCTGGGTCATGACTCAATTGGTTCCATAGAAGGCCTCTCCGAAGCTTCTCCACACTGCTCGGCCCTGCGCTGCCCACACACACACATCTCTTTGTAATGAGCCCACTGCAGGGCATGAGTCTATCCCCTGGGTGACGATGAGGTATAGGTCATAATCCACCAAGCTGACCCAGTACTGGTTAATAGATATCAGAATTTTAGGGCGCCGATCTGATTTCTGTCAAACCCTAACTGTATACAAGTATACAGCATCCGGGACCGACTGCTTAACGTGTCCTCAGATGCACGGAAGTCGCCGTGAGAAATGAATGGTCGGCAGTCACCCATCCAAGTACCGACCGCACCGAACGTTGCTAACTTGCGATATCGTATGATGCACGCAGTAACCACGGCGCCACGATGACGACAAAATCCCACAATCAGCGTTATAATATTGATAAGAGTTTGCTTTATTTTTTTTATTACAAAATCATCATCTAAAGCCTTGTCTCGAGCCCACCTGGGATTGTGTCTCCCCTGGGTGGCGTGGAGGTTTAGGCGGTAAACTTTTTAATGTGATTGGTGGATACCAGTTTTCTTTCATCAACATCATCATCGCAACTCTTTGAAATGAGCCCAATATAGGTCATAATCCACTAAGCTGGCCCAGTACTGGGTGGTGGGTATCAAAATTTTTCTGAGCGCCGAAATGGCTTCTGACAAACTCCAACCTATACAGCACCCGGGACCCACTGCTTAACGTACCCTCCGAAGCATGTAAGTCGTGAGAAATGAATGGTCGGCCCATCCAAGTACCGACCGGGCTTATGTCTTCATTAAGGGAAATAAAAGAATTTGATTTTAAGTTATAACTATTTTAATGTGTCGGTTAAGTATCTATATACGCGCAGTAACTAGCATTTAAATATTCGTTACAGTCCTTTGTTAAACTGCAGTAATGGATTAGTTTCGGTTAATTTGCGTTTCCACGGTCGTTACTGTGCCAAGTTAAAAGGCTCGTTTTGTGGCTAAAGCCGCCTTTGACATAATTCTCGTTAATTAGTGAATTTTCAACAATTGCTGAAAATGCGTAGTTTTAGGTAGAGTGCGAGGTCAATGAGAAATTTACATACATACATAACGTCACGCCTGTATCCCTTATGGGGTAGGCAGAACACCAGAATTTACAAGACCATCTGATGTCACGTTTGACAAATTTGGAGGTATTATAAAGATAGAGAGACGTTTTTGTGGGCGATAAGCTGACCCCCTGTCACTACAATAGTCTCTCTCCATCTTTATAATAAATTTCACTCTCTAAATTTTAGGTTTCTCTTATGTCAAACTATCTGACCCCTATATTAATTTTTTAGTTTTTTTTTTATTATGATACATACTTAATCTCATTTAATTTTAATTTTTCGGCATGCGTGAGCTGCTCGCTGTACTGGACAGTACTTGGACATTGCAACATTACTTTATTTTTCTAAAATAAAAGATTTTTTCTATTATAAACGTAGCCTAAATTACTTCTTATTAAATCAGCTAAAGTAGCCTTAAAATCGGTCCAGCCATTTCAGTGATTAGCAGGAACAAACAGACAGACTAAAATTGTAAAAAAATATATTTTGGTGCATGTATGTACCGTATTATTCATATGCATGTAGTAAAAACGGTTATTTTAGTATTACAAACAGACCTCTAATTTAATTTATACAGGGTCCGCTTATAATATTTTGATAGCAGATTAAGAATCATGTGTGGGTCTTAATTTCCTAAGGCCAAACTATCGAATTGGAATTAAAATGCAGTGTTAGGCTGCAAACTGGACGACAGCGACAGCTGCGCGGGTAGCGACGCGGGGAATCTAGGCCGTTCTCGACGCCAGCGGCGCGTTAATCGCAGCCCGCGCCGCTGTCGCTGACGCTACCGTCCCGCCTAACACTTCATTTTAATTCCAATGCGATAGTTGATGCCATAGTAACTACGGCATCATACTATGCTGTAGGACCTTACGGTTTAATTAGGAGGCTTTTGTATTGTATTTTCGAACAAATCGTATTATACTCAGCTCTAGGACGCGTTTTTTTAATTGAGTTTATATCATAAAAAATAAATTTCAAAATTTCTTTGAATAATTTGCGTTAAAAGAAAGGAAGCCTCTTCATAGTATAAACCTATAGTTCTTCTGGTTTCTGTTTGTTAATTCTTTCCAATATCGGAATTTGTTTTTGAGTTTATTCAAATAACTACAAAAAAAAATGCAAAATAACAAATGTTTTGTATGTTTAAAAATCGTATCATTTTTGTGAACTGCCTTCAAAGCGGAACGAAGCCTTGGCCTAAGAGTTTTTGAACTCGGTTTTTATTTCGTTATGTAGGTAAATAAGTAAGTAAAAGTCAAGATTGCTTACAAAATAGTTGTCGTGAGAAATCTGAGTAGGTAACAAAAGTTATATTACTTAACTTTATTTTTAGATTGAAACAATTAAACTGAATTATTTAACACTGAAGCCCATTTTGATCAAAATTTGCTCATTTATGCTCCTATGCTTGAAGCATAAATGAATAAATGCTTCTATGCTGGACTGGGAGCGAAAAAAACCATAAAATGTGCCAGCTGCTTCTCTTCCCGGGTAAAAGTCAGTTAAGGTTTTACTGGAGGTTTTTTTGTGGGCGATAGGCTGACACCCTGTCCTTGCAATAGTCTCTCTCTGCCATTGTAATACCTCCTAATTTGTCAAACGCGATTTCAGATGGTTTTATAACCTATGGTGTTCTGCCTACCCGATAAGGGCTTGAAGTTATGTATGTATATATTGTTCATTTATTCACTGGTTTTTGCAATACTTGCAAATAATAACAGAATTTCCTGATAAAAATATAACTTTGGATACAGGATTTTATAGTGATTAATTATATTTTACATTTTAAATCGACGAATTTTCTTTTCTTTCCAGTACAGAATGGAAAGTGTACTTTATGTACCTGAAAATAATTATCGTACTCGTAACATCGTAATATTTTTGCGAACTACCCTCGATCTAAACAAAGAGCGCGTGGCCTAGGAGTGCTATCAATATCTTAACGCAATTTATAATATTATTTAATTTTTCTAAATAATATTATAAATTGTGAATACAGTGACAACATTAGAGGGATGTGATGGATTCCAACATTGCAATCGCTAGAGACCATGGAGTATGTAGACATATTCAGAGTGAGTTGATCGAGCTATCTCTGAAATATTAAGTACAGATAGTTATGTTAAATAAAACTATGGTCTAGCTTTTAGATTAAATGATAAGATTAGATAAAGGTATGCGTAAATTACATGGGCATTAAAAACACTGACTTCAACAACTTGTTCAAGTCCTTATCACAACTTTGTAACTCATCCATGGACCTATATATTTTTAGTTTAAACAGATTTTTCTTTTCAAAAAGTTCTTTTTCGATTTTTGAATTTATATGAGACCACCTCAAAAATATCTTCTAAAGACTAAGAATTTTCAAAATCGTATTGTTGACAATTAAATCGCGAGTAAGTACTCCTTCTTTCCTCCTTTTGAAGTCGGTGAAAACAACCAAGCATCCTCATAACTAAACCTAACAAAAACCAACTAACACAACATCGTAATATTTTTGCGAACTACCCTCAAAACGAACAAAGAGCGCGCGGCCTAGGAGTGCCCTAATCAATATCTTACACTGCGCATCGCGGCGCGCGGCCCTGCTCTACTGACCTGATTTCGGAGATAACCGACGCTGTGCCTGTGCTGTGATGAGTTTTATTATGAGACTAGTTGTATAGCCCGGTTTTGGGTGGGAGAAGTCGAGTTGGATATAAGTTTTGGTGATATCCTTGGATGATCAGCCAGTTTCAAAGCGTAGCTCTTGATCGTGTTGGGATTTTTAATAAAATATTTATGTCTTCTAGCTTTAGTAACCTGTAGTGCTTGATTAGGACCAACAAAAACCTTTTGTGTTCAGGATATCCTGTACATAGACAGATTTTCCTTTTACAAAACAGATAGATTCTACTCCTGCGTAATGCAGCTCTCTAAAGAGAAAATAATGATGAAAATTAATTGAGTTGCCTTTGAGTTTATTTATTACAGACATAAAATATAATCTTTCCTTTTTTTAAGTATTGACTAGCCACATGACCTGGTTTTGGGTCGTAGAGTGTGAGAATAGTTTTACAATCATAGTTAAAATCATAACGCTTAATGTACGAAAGTCGTCGCAGCATAGTGGGACTTAGCGTATGGGCGTAGTTGATGACCCTTATTTTTATCACGACAACCTTCGTTTGTGAGAGCAGTTTTAACACTTTTTTGAACGATAATATACCTAGTAATATGTTCATGTTGTGTCTAGGGTTGCAAACTTTTTTTTCTAGAAATCTATACTAATATATACAGGAAACCTTTGTATTTTTGTATGTTTGTATTGAATAGGCTCAAAAACGACTGGACCGATTTCAAAATTTCTTTTACCATTACTTAGAGGGATTCTTCCGAATCCGTATAGGCTACTTTTATCCCGAAAATCCCGCGGGAATCGAAATTGCGCGGGTAAAACCGCGCGCAACAGCTAGTAAAGTATATTTGAGTATGAAAAGAATATCAAACAGTATTTTGGAAAAATAAACAGTATTCAATTTATTTAATGTTTTCAGCACATATTTTTAGAACTTCTTGCAGAAATTATTAATTAAAGTCTAGCATATAAAGTGTTTAACTTTTTATGCTGAAAACAGTATTTTGTATTTTTCAATAGTGAACAGTATAATGTAGTGAAAAACAGTATAATACTGTTAAAAACAGTATGGTTGGCGACTCTAGTTGTGTCTGAAGACCATATAACCAACCGCTGTGCAATGATTTCATGAATAAATCATAACATGATTTATGAAAATGGCTCGATAAAAAAAGTTCCAAACATAACACTAATTTACCATTTCAAATGGATATTGCTATGAAATGCCATAATAGATTCATATAAAAGTTACATAAAAACATAAAACGGACTTCTCTTAACCGATGTGTGAAGCCAAATTTTTAAATAGTTATATTTTTTTAAATATGCTTGCTCACGTCGCGTCGGCGAAGTTCGCTAGCGATATCTGGGCGGGAAGTATAGGACTACGCATCGCGCTACAAGACGCCGTTAAGCAATCGGTTAGGTGCTGTGTCTGAAGAACTGACATCCATCAACCAGCACTTGGCCAACGGTACGGCCTAAACCTCTTCATTACCGCAGTGGGTTCTATAAAAGGGCTGTTATGATAAACTAGCCACCGCGCGCGGTTTTACCCGCGTAACTTTTGATCCCGTGGGAATTTCGGGATAAAATGTAGCCTATAACCTTCCTCAAGAGTTGGGCTATCAAATGCAAAAATAATTTTTCAAATCTCACTTGTAGTTTCTGAGATTAGCGCGTACAAACAAACAAACAAAAAAACAAACTCTTCAGCTAAATATATTAGTATAGATGTACGAATATATAACCAACATTGCAGATTTTTTGTATAAGAAACGCAATTATTTTTATTTATAAGAAAACTAGCATCCGTGCGCGGTTATATGTGCCATAGAAACAACTGAATCATGTTCATGAGCCATTTTGCTGAAAATTCGTTTGAAACTGTCTAACTTGTAAGGTATATCGCGCATAATGCACTTATGACTTTTTAGATACTGTACAAATTCTCTACTCATTAAAGGTCAGTGTGGAATATAATGATAACAAGTTCGTCACCAAGGAAATCTATCCTCAAGCGAATTTCGACCTAGTTGCATTCGATTCTAGACGATTCGCCAAAATGAGCTTGTTGTGGGTCATGATTCAGTTTGTTCGATAGTACATAATCATCAATCCCGTAATATTTTCTTGTAGAGTTGGGGCTATGAAAAGCATACATATTTATAGAATACTGCGCTCAACCAATAAATAAATACAAAACACATCAGAATACGACTAACAAAGCCCACAGATTCGAATCGCTCTAAGGTTTGACAAACGCTAATAGTGTGGAAACCCTGACCTGAATAGTGCTCATAGAAACTGCGTCAAGGTGGCGGCGCCTCTACTGGGTGGAACTACAGTTCTGTTAAATAAGACTCTTTGAAATGGATTGTACCGCGTTTTGTTTTGACGTTTCAGCTTCTTTAAAAGACACCTTGGTCCCTAGAGACCACAAGTTAAGGTGAGGATGCAGCGTTTTTAAACTTACATTACAGTAATATGTAAATGTTGTGCATGAAAAAAATATTAACAAAAATTAACATATAACCAATCGATGAGTAAAGATAGAAACATGATATGAAAATTGGCTCGTAAAAAAAGTGCAACTAAACAACAATACCACACAACTATTTCAAATGGAATGCCATCACGGATTTATTTAAAGTTACGTAAAAACATAAAGCGTAGGTACTTCTCTTAACCTATTGTTAAAGAAAAGCTTTAGATATATTTTTTTTAAATAAACCAATTTAACGTTTCTGCGTTTGCTCACGTGGGGTCGGTGAAGTTAGCTTGCGAAACCTGCAGGGCTATCATGCAACCATCGATAAATAGTCGAATCGACAAGTTTTTTTTTTTTTTATAAGTGACTAAACCCGCGTTTGACCTCAATCTCACCTGATGGTAAGTGACGATTAGGTCGAAGATGAGAGCACACGGGTTTAGGAAGGAACTGGCTCTTTATACAATATTGCCGGAACACATTACCGCCGGAGCGGTAACATTTGGTGGCAGACTTTATATAAAGGGTGGTCGCTAGCCAGGCGGACCCAGAAGGGATCCTACCACCAAGCAAAAAAATATTATTTTGTGTTTTATCCTATTATGTAAGCTAATTACATCAACATACACATCTTACAAAAGCAAGCAGCAATCCACTCTTCCACCATTATCAGTAAAGTCCTTGGAGATACAGTTTTCGTAACATCTGAAACTCAATCTGAAACACAAGCTTAGTAATGATTATTTTATCCACTCTTTAGATACTCAACGTTCAAATATTCCAAATTTTATTTCATTTATAAGTAGGGAGCTGAATATCTTTTTTCCTGAGGGTCTCGGGACGGGATATTTAGGTATACCGACAAATGTGTCGTGAAAAAGTTTTGTAACGAATAATTAATTATGTAAGCTAATATGCGCACCATAATAGATAGAATTACTCGATTTGATACCATGATTAAGACCACAGAACCAAATATGTCATAATCTTAATAAATTACATACATTTAATACCATATCCTAAGAAAATATCGATAAAAGCCCCGATTTATTGTTGTCGACGGTAGCATGCTAGCTCCGCTGGGCGGGAAGTAGGTAGCTACGGAGGCTATCATAAGAGGGACTTAGATATTTAATAGTTACAGTGGGCCAAGAAATTTGTGTAGCAGTTTTGATTTAGTTTCCTAAACATCAAAATTTACATCAAGGTTCAAAGTAGACGAAATTTAAACGCATGATAATGACGTAAACATAGATCATTCATACTTATATGTGCATGACATTTTAAACTTTGTTATAAGTGGATAAGAAATTAATTTTAGCAACGAACATTTCTTCATCATTCAGCCTGAATACGCCCTGCACTGCTGGACAAGGGCTTAAGGTTCTCCACATCGATCGGCCCTGCGATGCCCGCAAAGTACATTTAAATGTTACAAAACTGACAAAAATCCCAACAAAACCAAACTCTATTTCTTAGAGTAAACTGACACTTGACATTGGCCGTTTCCGTTCAAACAGACAAATAAACAAACTCTTTAACTTTATTATATTAGTATGAATATTGCAATGCTATCAGACACGATAATCTAATCAATTTATCGTCGATAACGCAACAAATAGTCGATAAATTATCGATCCAATAACAACAGGCCGGCGACAGATAGGCGTGATACTCGGATAACTAATTCAAAACTACAATATGGAATAATAGGTATTTCTATACAGGGAGACTGGTGGGTCACTCGAAATTCGAGGACGTGATAGTTTAAGATCATACGTGAATTGAAAAAAATCTTTACTGAGTCTATTTATATTGAGAATATTATATTATTATATCGCGAAAAGTAAAAGTCAGTTAAAGGACAGAGGTTTTGGCATTTTTGTGGGCGATAGGCTGACCCCCTGTCACTGCAATAACCTCTCTCCATCATTATAATACCTCATTTGTCAAACGCGACATCAGATGGTCTTATAACCACTGGTGTTCTGCCTACCCCATAGGGGATACAGGCGTGAAGTTATGTATGTATGTATTTACTGAGTATAGTTAACCGAAAATGAAAGAGTTGATTTCGCAACGCGTGGTTACACTAACGTTGGCAGCGAACAGCGTGCCAGGTAAGGTGTCGCGATTCACAATTGATTTAGGCTCGGCACGGTAGAAGTATCAGTACCGTGACTCAGGCGTATGTAAAGTAAATAGTAACAAAACTTTATTTATTTATAGGGAAATCTAGTGAAAATTTATGTACCTACTTTTATAACATAATTTTGACCAGAATACGAGTACAGATTGCTCTCCTTAAGTATCTAAAATTTCTCATCAGTCACCCTGTATAATGCTCTTGCTGGACTAGGAGCAAAAGAGAAAAATGTACCAGCTGCTCTTCCCGGGCATACTGTAAGTCAGTTAAACGATAGAGGTTTTATTGACGTTCTTGTGGGCGATAGGCTGACCCCCTGTAACTGCAATAGTCTCTCTGCACCATTATAATACCTCCAAATGTGTAGCCTCTGGTGTTCTGCCTATTGTAATGACAGGGGGTCAGCCTATCGCCCACAAAAACGCCTTTAAAACCCCTGTATTACTTATATTTATAGATATTTCTAGGTTAGTCTTCTTTGCGATCTTAAATCATAGGTCCGATTGAGACGAAATCTTGGTGGGTTGTAGTTACTACGCCCGCGAAGGTTCTGGGCGAAAAAAACGATGTATTTGTTACATTTGCCACATAAGCTGATTAAAGACAAAATAACACACAAAAATCTTTATTTTATATTCATACGCAGCTTATAGAAACTTAAAGATATAGAGCTATAGTATTTAAGGTCATATATTAGATTAATTGTCCGGTTGGATGTGTGTCAAGGATGTTATGAATGAAGCCCATAGATTTTATACAAAGAGAATTGTGCTCTCGTTAATGTATTTGCTGTATTTTCAATAATAATGAAGGTTATTCTGTGTAGCCATTAGTACAATTTATGGCAGTTTTATATTGAAGAAAGCAGACATGCTTTGAGTATTACGCAATCCTAAAATATATCTAAACCACGCTAATGTTAAAGTTAAAAGGAAGTTTACAGAAAAATCAAAGATCATTATGACGACCACTTTGGCGATGGGGTAAACCTGTCTGCCTCAGACGCCAGTGGTTGCGGGTTCGATTCCCGCTCGGAAAAATGTTCAGAGTCCCCAGTAGTTAGGGAACTAGTTCCCCCCTAGTTCGCTACGTGGTATCCCATAATACAAACTATGCTCACTTTGGGGCCTTGTAGTTGGTGTGACTGTCTGGGGATTTTATTTTTTATTTATTCAAAAGATTTTCAACGACATCTTTGACAAAAATCGTGGTACCTCGGCTATGTAATTCCGAAGCGTATCCTGAATTTGCAGACAGACACACGTTCCCCGTTATTAATTTAAAGAAAAACGTAGAATGTAACGAAGTAACGTAGAATGTGCCAGATGCTTCTCTTCCCGGGCATACTGTAAAAGTTCAGTTAAGGGCGGAGGTTTTAAAGGCATTTTTGTGGGCGATAGACTGACCCCCTGTCACTACAATAGTTTTTCTCCATCTTTATAATACCTTCAAATTTGACAAACGCTACATCAGATGGTCCTATTACCTCTGGTGTTCTGCCTACCCCATTAGGGATACAGGCGTGACGTTATGTATGTATGTATAATAGAAGGATTAAAATGATAAGCTTTTACTGTAATTTCTATTTTGTTTATTTATTTATGTACATATTGGTGTAAAAGTACAGTGTTACCCGTGGTGTTACTTAAATATTAACATAATTATGTACAAAGGTACAGCTTATTTCTAAAATAAATTTCTTCCAACAAACTAAATAAATAAATAAAACCTGTGACTGGAGAGATGAAAGAAATACTAAGTTTAGTGCGTATGTAACAGAAATAATACATACATACATACATAACTTCACGCCTGTATCCCTTATGGGGTAGGCAGAACAACAGAGGTTATGACCATCTGATGTCACGTTTGACACATTTTGAGGTATTATAATGATGGATAGAGACTATTTTAGTGACAGGGGGTCAGCCTATCGCCGACAAAAAGCCTCCAGTAAAACCTCAGTCCCTTAATAATATTATTCTTATATTTTATTTTCCAATAATATTTCAATAATAAAATATACTTATACTTCTAATACTTTAAAATCGGTCCATTATTTTCTGCTATCAGTACTAGCATACAACAGTTTTACAATATTAGTGATAGTAGTGTCGTAGTGCGATACACCCACAAGAGGCGTCGTAAATCTTCAAGGTTTCCGCTCAGGGTCTTATTTGACTAGCTTGGTCAATCTAAATGTGGGTTAGGTAGCTGTTTATTTTTTGTGTTTCGAAGCCGAAAAATGTATTACTTCATTTTCATTAAAAACGAAAAACTATCAGACACCAATCGTTGAGTTAAATGTAAAATATAATACGCGATATTATTCTTACTTACCTTAAATAAACGAAATAATTCAAATTATTAAAATCGTATCATTATTTTATCGTCAACATCATCATTGCGTTGGCGACCGGTGTAGTGGCAATACACATTGTCTTTAATGCCAGAGGTTCTGGGTTCGAATCCCGGTGTCGGCGGATATTTGTGTGATGAACTCGGATATTAATCGTCATGTCATGGATGTTTATATGTTTATTTAAGTTTAGATTCTAATTCAAAAAAATATTTATTCAATACATATGTACGAGGGTCATTTGAAAAGTTCTTAGCCTAACATTGTTAGACTCGTCGGTATATTTTATAACTACCCTCATTTTATAGCTACATTATTTAGCAACAAGTATGCACAGTTTAGTTTATTTGCAATAATTAATTGTTCGTTTACACGTGATACCGTAAGTCAAGTCAGACCAATTTTTGAAAATGGATAAAATTGAACATCGTGCAGTGATAAAATACTTGTATTTGAAAGGTTTAACTCCAAAAGCTATACATGAAGACATGTCTGCCACTTTAGGTGAGTCCGCTCCTTCGTATGCGACTGTTAAAAATTGGGTGGCAGAGTTTAAACGTGGTCGTGAGTCCATTCAAGATGAGCCCCGTAGTGGCCGGCCCTCGACGGCTTCCACTGATGAAAACAAAGAAAAAATCTGTGATTTAATTTTATCTGACCGAAGATTGACAGTCGAGGAAATAGCTAAGACTGTAGGCATCTCTTCTGAGCGAACACATCATATAATTACTTCTGAACTTGGATTCTCTAAGGTGTCTGCGCGGTGGGTACCGCGGCTGCTTTCAGTGGAACAAAAACGCAACCGACTCACAACTTCCCGCGACTGTTTAGAGTTATATGAAGCTGATCCACAGGAATTTATTGAAAGATTTATAACCATGGATGAAACCTGGGTTCACCACAATACACCTGAGACAAAAGAACAGTCGAAACAATGGAAAAGGGCAGGATCACCCACCCCAAAGAAGGCAAAAGTGGTTTTATCGGCTGGCAAAGTCATGGCATCAGTTTTTTGGGATGCAAAGGGTATAATTCTGGTGGATTATTTAAAAAAGGGTGAAACAATAAATTCTGATTACTACTGCAACCTGCTGCGGCTTTTGAGAGAAAAAATCAAAGAAAAACGTCCAGGTTTATTGAGGAAGAAGGTCTTGTTTCATCAGGACAATGCACGCGTTCACACTTCTGTGCAATCCATGGCAGAAATCCATCGGTGTGGCTTTGAATTGTTACCTCATCCCCCATATTCACCGGATTTAGCACCGTCAGACTTCTACCTGTTCCCAAAGCTGAAAAAATTTTTAGGTGGTAAACATTTTTTTACAAATGAAGAGGTCATAGCCGCCGTAGACGCTTATTTTGAGGAGTTAGACGAAGATTTTTTTAAAATGGGTATCGAAGCCTTACCGGGTCGATGGAAAAAGTGTATTGAGCTCGGGGGAGAGTATGTTGAAAAATAAAAATATAATCAAAATCATGTGGTTTCATTAAGTACGTTAGGCTAGGAACTTTTCAAATGACCCTCGTATGTTTATATATTTCTTTAGTGTATATCTATCAGTTATCTAGTATCCATAACACAAGTACTTCAAGAAACTTAATTTGGGCTAGATAATGTTGTGTGAATTTCAGAGATATTTATTTATATATTTATTTATTAAGACCCGTTCATCCGTTCTGTCGTGATCGAGGAACAAACGTATCCATTAAAATTTTCTCATTTATAATATAAGTAGGAAGTAGGATAGATTATTATAGGTCAATGTATCGGTATCATCAGACTATTTAATAATTCCTGACATATAGCAGTACATACATACATACATAACTTCACGCCTGTATCCCTTTATCCCTTATGGGGTAGGCAGAACAACAGAGGTTATAAAACCATCTGATGTCACGTTTGACAAATTTGGAGGTATTATAATGATGGATAGAGACTATTGAAGTGACAGGGCGTCAGCCTATCGCCCACAAAAAGACTCTAATTTTATGAATTTAAGGGATTCTTGCCACGATTTCCGATTTTTATTTCGCGCGTCCAATAAATAATAAATAAATAAATAAATATTTCTGACACTCACACAACATTATCTAGCCCAAATTTAGTTTCTTAATGAACTTGTGTTATGGATACTAGATAACTGATATACTTAAGAAATATATACACATACATATTGAATAAATACATATTTTTTATTAGAATAAACTGAAATAAACATATAAACATCCATGACTTGACGACTAATATCTGTGTTCATCTCTGGCATAGAAGGCAATGTATGTTACCGCTACACCAGCCGGTCGTCAATATTTCCATGCTGTTACAAGCACCATGATTGCGGACAGTCCGCGGAAATCGTGATAAAGATTCCGCAAATTCATTAAGGTGGCACATTGAAATGTACATACATACATAACTTCACGCCTGTATCCCTTATGCAGTAGGCAGAACAACAGAGGTTATAAAACCATCTGAAGTCACGTTTGACAAATTTGGAGGTATTATAATGATGGATAGAGACTATTGAAGTGACAGGGCGTCAGCCTATCGCCCACAAAAAGACTCTAATTTTATGAATTTAAGGGATTCTTGCCACGATTTCCGATTTTTATTTCGCGCGTCCAATATTTCCATACAGTTACAAGCACCATGATTGCGGACAGTCCGCGGAAATAGTGATATAGATTTCGTAAATTCATTAAGGTGGCACATTAAAATATATATACATAACTTCACGCCTGTATCCCTAATGGGGTAGGCAGAACACCAGAGGCTGTAAAACCATCTGATGTCACGTTTGACAAATTTGGAGATATTATTATGATGGAGAGAGACTATAGCAGTGACAGGGGGTCAGCCTGTCGCCCGCAAAATCGCCAATAAATCCTCCGTCCCTTAACTGACTTTTACAGTTTGCCCGGGAAGAGAAGCAGCTGGCACATTCTATGTTTTTCTTTCGCTCCCAGTACAGCATGGAAGCATTGAAATGCGTTTTCTTGAAATCGTAGCACCTTAACACCCTGGTATAAGGTTCGCGTATTGCATAGAATTCGCGACCATCGACACCGCTCAGATGTAAATCATTTAAAAAATCCTTAAAAAATAATCGTAAATGCTATGTAAATTTTGATCATATAAAGTTCGAACGATAATGCGAAGATTGTATTTAAGTTATTTCTAGGCATACGGATTTCATATTTACGTAGTAATTTGTGAAAAAGTATTTTTTTAGACGTGCTTTCGGACAAAAAAACTATCGAGTCAAAATCATTAGATCATGTTTTTGAGCAATCGAAGTATAGATAAAGATATGAATTCACACATATCAAAATTTCAGATCCGTTCGCCTTGTCACATTTTCGTAGTTTTCGATGAAATTCAATGCATTTTTTCAATATGTCGCCTTAAATTATGGTGAAAATAACCACGATATTTTAAAACAGTTATATACCAGTTTCTTATCTCGAACAAAGATTAAAATCTCATGATCTCAAATAGAACACCACCGACGCCGCGTGCGCAGCTAGTTTATAATATTAGCATTATTGAATAATTGGAAGGGGCGGAGAGCCCTCCATCCGGACTCTATAATCGTTTAATAGTGCTAACAATTGTTGATGCATTTGCTCTACATACTAGATCTGCTGTTACTATGTAACGAAATAGGTATTGAATCAAAGCTATGTTTATCAGTATATTATAAACGAGCGTTTTCCCGCGACTCCGTACGCGCTTACACTTAAAAGTCCTGTATTTCCCGTTCTCGTAGGATTTTCGTGAATTCCTTCCATAATGCAACCAGATTAAATAAACGCATTAATTAAACTTTTCACCAAGTTTCACATCGGTGCACTGAAGGAATGAGATCTTTCATACAAACTAAAAAGTTATATATTTCCCCTTACCGTGCGTATTTCAGGAATTTCTTCCTTAGTGCAACCCTACAGCTAAATTACAAAAGAACGTTTGTAACGGATCTAGAATGACGTAATATGTGTGTAAAAATTTGTTCGACTTGTTCCTCAGATTTCAAGTGTTTACAGGCAAGTGACGTCACTGATCCCGTTATACCGCCATATTGTAAGCAGCATTTGACAATTGAAATAAATGAACTTTTAATTTCATGATTTTAAACTAAAATGTACCAGAATTAAAAATAATTCCATAAGATTAGATTCCATAATCAGTGCTTAGTCATTAAAGACGACTTAGTTAGACTTAGACGTCTAATGAAATGTATACATTTTCGTTGAAATTTGGACCATGTTACAACCGAATAAGTTGTAAAGTGTATATGTCGCAGTCATCTGGTTGAATTTGCTATTTAATTGAATGACTAGCGCGTTCATTCACGACATTTAATTGAATGACTAAAGGACAACTCGTCAAGTCGTTGAATGTAACGTTTAACGTCTTGACTGAACATTATTTAGCGAAGTCGTTGAATGGGATATAGCCGACTTTGTAATGTTTGGTTAACAGGCTTGGCTCTTATATCTGTCCGCACTATTTCATGAACAATTTTGGTCTTAAACGATAGTTATAACTGCCTGAAAACCGACATGGATCGGTTAGGTTAGGAGGTTAATGCTCCTTGCATTAACCTCCGAGGGGTTTTTTTTATAATCGCACAAAACAGAGTCTGAGACAAAATATGATCCCTTGTAGAATAATTGTAAGGCCCTATTCTTTCTTGTATTATTGTAACAATTTTTTTACTTATCGGATTGAAAAAATGAACTAAATTTCAATCACCTGACTGATTTGACGTCCGCTCTGTACAAAGGGCTATGTTACAATCCGCTAACTAGTTGGACGTTGAGTGACGCTTGTTCAATCAACGTTCGGCCTAGTGATTCAATTAAATGTCGTCATTCAATGAACGCGCTAGTCATTCAATTAAATAGCAAATTCAACCAGATGACTGCGACATATACATTTCTTAGACGTGTGTGTATATATTATAATCTATACTTATCCTAAATAAAATACTTTTCCCGTGCCGTCCTTCGAGACCACGGTGTTTGCAAAACTACTGAAACTTCGTCGAGTTGAAATGTAAAATATGATACTTGATACATCCGGTTTAAAAAGTGTTTTATTATAAAATTTTAACTCGATTTATACAATCCATGTATTATCTGAATAGTCATCTATTGTAATGTTTCATCCTCTCTAATTGTGACATAAAATCAATTTAATGTAAGTATGGATATTTTAATCTGTTAAAAGGTTTGAACAAGTCGGTTTTGGCTTCTTGTAATCTTATAAAAATCTCAACGTACTTTAATTATGAAGTTTGTGGCTCTATTGCAGTTCATTTATACTCCGGAAATATTATTACGGAATTATACAGGGTTGATTTGAAGTCACCGGCCAAAATTTTTTTACATAATAAGTATCATATATGGAAACGATTAAAAAAAAGTATTTTTTTTGCAAGGAAATTAATTTATCCGCTGACATATTAACCAAGGCATGGTCACTCTAAATTACCATTAAAATAAAGAGGGCTACGCGCTACTACACACATTTTGTAGTACTACGTCGTAGTATTATCAAGGAAATGCCGCGTCGTAGTAGCTATGTTTATCAACAGCGACTATTTTTTTAAAAGTTTGTGGTTCCATATTTCTACTTTTTTGTACTGAGCGACGCTTAAGTAAATATGCTGATACGTTTATATCGTATCAAAGAAACTAACATTTGAATTTGGCTGGTGACGAAAAATCAACCCTGTATTATGTATTCGTTTCTTTTAGAGGTCGTTTAGTTTTTAAAGGATCCAATAATATTGTCCTTTTTAAGATTTACAAGCAACCTGTTTTACGGTAAGATATAAAGCCCTGTTTAAACCGACTATTAAAAGTAGGGGGCTATCAATTCGTTTTTATGCTTTTTTATATATTAGTTACACGATCTTGTATATTATAAATTGATTTTGGCGATTCTTACCTCATTTGATATAATAAAACAGTTCTTAAACCAGAGTCACGCACGAGCTATAACCAGAGTCCACCCACGGGGTCTACAAAGGCTTAAGATGAAATGTAAATTATAATTATTATTGGTTAAATAATATTTATGACTTAGTAGGTAAATTATACGATATGGATCACTTTATAAATTTCACCAAAATCGATGAAACGTTTTTCGAAATGACTTTATACTTGACCTCTTGTTTTCTGCCATTCCTAACAATGTGTAAATATGAAATCCTTTTTAACCCTTTAATATTTATAATATTTCCTTTGTTCGTGATTGTAACTGGGCAGTAATGCAGGCTCCGCGCACCGGGGGCGATGGGGCTAGGTCGATCAATACAGGTCGCTCTAGATTCACCGGGTACCGGGTCACGTGATGGCACGTCGAGTTGTTACAGTTTAGTGATTAACTGCCGACCTGTTTTGTTGATGGACCTTTTTTGTGTAATAGCTATTAAATAGATAATAAGGGATAGAGCCCAAATTAAGTTTCTTAAAGAACTTGTGTTATGGATGCTAGATGACAGATAATAAAAATAAGAAGTATTTTAACATAGGTACATCTTTTTTTATTAGAACATAAACTTCAATAAACACGATGGAGCAAAAGAAAACATTTTTTTTTTTTATATTGTAAGGATAGGACGTTTGTCTTCCATGCCACCTGATGGAAAGTGCGCATGAAGACTATGGTGTTACACGTCCATCCACGAGAAACCTATTCACTCGACACTTAAAAGTTCCAGGACTGTAGTGGTCAGGAAAAACAGACGCAGGCAGATTGTTCCACTCCTTGGCAATCCGTACCAAAAAGGAACTATCGAAGCGTTTTGTTCGACTTCTTGGTAAATCCACTATATAGGGATGGAAGTTCTGTCTGCGTCTGGTAGTTCGGTGGTAAAAAGGGGTGGGTTCAATTTGGTACCAGCTGCATAGAATGTACCAGCTGCTTTTCTTTCCAGGCTTATTGTAAAAGGCAGTTAAGGGATATAATTTTTGTGGGCGATTCAGTTCAATTTGTAAATTGTTTGACTTACTTCAAATGTATTTAAATACTTACGAAATAAAGAATATTTGAGTTTGATTATATTAATTATATTCTACATTTTAATTTGTAGTTTCCGTGTATAAACAGACCCCGTAGTGACTCGCTCACACAGTCAAAATTAGGTATACCAATGCGATAAAATTGTGGTTTATTTAACCCAAAATTGATTATTATATAAATTGAAATATAAATTATAATTTATTCGTATTTAGTTTTACCGCTGTAGCAGGAAAAGTACGCTGATAAAGGCTATTGTCTACAAGGAAGTATCGAAGACCTTGGAATTATATCTGTTACTATTATGACTGTTTGTATCTTAGTACTTGGTTACGTATCTACTTATGTAATGAAGCTGAAGAGGTTTTTGCATTTGTATGAAAATATTAGATACCTTAGGAAATACGAGTCCCGATGTTTTTTTTATCGCTAGATCATCACACTTACTACATGGCTCTCAGCCCTAAACTAACCTTGTGATATGAGATACCATGTGCGGACCAAAGGGGTAATCTAGCATATTAAAATAAGACCCAGATCCGGACGCGTATTTACAAAGGCCATTAGAGTGAAACTGCAAACTGGCGTAGCTTTTGCATGATAAAAAATTGCCGAAACCCTTATCTATTCTAGTACAGAAATTGACCGAACTCGCGTAGACTTTGTGAGATACCTTCGATTTAACATTGCAGCAACAAAAGCTATCCCATTTGATATCGATATTTACAGATCGTTAGCTTCAATAATTCAATAAAATTGCAAGATATAGTAACAAATATCTATAATAAGTAGAGGTATATCATTAAGCGTTGAAATTAAAGCATTGATTGTAATAAATTAATAATCTTAACAATGGGAATTCTAAATTATCACGTATCAAATTTTTTTATTTTATCTGCATTATAATAAGATACAGTATGAAGGCAATACGTCTCGTATAATAATGGACATGCCAAATTAAAAACGATAGCTTTAACATTTTGACATTGCTAAATGCCATTATGCTCAGACCTTCGTTAGTCAAAAGTTAATCCTCTTTGGTCAACAAAAAGGAGGAAATTTATTATTATTTACTGGCTATTTCGCGCAATTTCGAATCCCGCGGGAACATTGGGATAAAAAGTAGCCTATGTGCTATTCCAGATGGTATCACTCTACCAAATTTTATCCAAATCCGTTCAGCCGTGAATGAGGAACAAACATCAATACATCCATCCATCTAAACTTTCACATTTATAATTTAGTAAGATTTCTTATGAAAGTAGGTTCATTTATTTAGTTAAAAACTGCTTTTTGGCAATGGTTTTTAGTGGGTTGATAAGTAATGCCATTTTACATTAAGCCCCATCTCTATAATAGAGTTGGTGCGAAGTTCAAAATATGAATATTTACTGAAAATGTTTAAAACTCTAGATCATAGTCTAGAATAACACAGAATATTTTTATAGTGCGATATTATTTCGGGATTAGAAAATGCGCAAGTAAAACCTCGTGAAACAGCTAGTATACTAAATACCTTATATTCTTGTTGGTTAGATATTGAAAAAATGTATTGACTTTCATCGCATACTTGATATTTTGATATGTGTAAATTCATATCTTTATCTATACTTTGGTTGCTCAAAAACATGATTGAATGATTTTGATTCGATAGTTTTTTATCGAAAACATGTCTAAAAAAATTACTTTTTCCTTCCACGTAAGCTATGAAATCCATATAGAAATAAGTTAAATACAATCTTCACTTTATCATCCAAACTTTGGTAGCTAACATAGCATTTACCATTCTTTTTTTATTGAGTTTTGAAACGATTTCAATATCTGAGCGGTGTCGATGATCGCGATTTCTATGCAATACGCGAGCTTATGTCGGCGTGCTAAATTGCTAATATTAAAAAAAAAAACAATTACTATGTGCCGCCTAAATTTTAATTAAGCGGAACTATAGTCATTTAAGTACAATATTATCTTTTTAAATTGTGGTTTCGCCGAAACCCGACCCAGTTTAGAGTAGATAACAGTTGTAACTCAGACAGAAAAGCAGCAGTGTAGCCGAATTTTGAATATTTTATTCACTGTCGTAAATTAAGGAGGCATTCGGTTTTCGTTTTTTAGTTTCTTTCTGGCCACTGTTCTTAATTCTTTATTGCTTCCATAAATACATAACTTTACGCCTATACCTGGGTAGGCAGAACACCAGGGGTATAAGACCATCCGATATCACGTTTGACTTTGGAGGTAATATAATGATGAATAGAGACTATTGCAGTGACAGAGGTCAGCCTATCGCCCACAAAACATGCCAATGAAACCTCCTTTACAGTATGCTCGGGAGGAGAAGCAGCTGGTACATTCTATGTTTTTCTTTCGCTCCCAGTCCAGCATTGACTGCTTCGTCACAGAATTGCTTCCATAATATACACAAATCATATGTGAATAAATTATGAAACTATTGGGTACTGCAATATTTAGAGGAGGCGTATATTATAGATAAATAAAATTTACGTTCTGATTACAAATTTATCATTAAACATTCTTGTGCTGTATAATAGCTTTTTGATAAAAGAAACTTTTGAGCTGTTTAAAAACTATTTTTTCATTCGTCACATCAAGTGTTAGTTCAAAATATATGTTGTCTTCTATACAGGGTGTCCAAAAAAGTACTTTGGAGAAAAATATCCCAGATAGGGCTAATCTGTCCCATTCGACTACAAAAAGCCGTTTTTTATTTGGACTTATAGTTTTTCCGTGATAAAATTCCAAACATTTCAAGGGAAGTGCGCGCGTGCGGCTTTTCACATATCCAGATAACGCGCGCGCCTTAAGTTCAGCTGGGAGATATTTTCATTGTGTTATTGTGATGTTGAGTGCGCACGTAAAAATCGAACTTATTTAAGGTTATTTTGTACATAACTTTGGATTTACATTAGAGGTACATTGAACTATTGAGTTGATTTAATAAATTTTTGTAAAAAGTTTGATCCCAAATTTTAACTTTATTTACGTTATCTATTGTTTATTTTTTTATATCTATTATGTAAATACCTCCCAGCTGATTATAAGACGCGCGCGTTATCTGGATACGTGAAAGGTCGCGCGCGCGTGCTTTCCTTGAAATGTTTAGAATTTTTTTATGGAAAAACTATAAGTCCAAATAAAAAACGGTTTTTTGTAGTCGAATCGGGAAGACTAGCCCTATCTAGGATATTTTTCTCCAAAAACCTTTTTTGGACACCCTGTATAAGTTTGTGTTATGAAAATTAAATTGGAAAAGAGCTTAAAGATCGTTTTAAACCTATAAGATTAGATATGCCATAAATTTGTATACTATGCGATACAAATTCTTGTTTTAGTGACCCTCCCAAAATTCAGTTGTGACACCCCCAAAAATGTCAGTCTGCGACTGCGCCTGTCCGTAGGCTTTTTTACCTCGTAGGAATTTCTTAATATAATAGCCTATTAGCTATTTCAGACAGCACACTATCACTATGCCAAATTTCATCCAAATGATTGAGCCGTTCTGCCGTGATTGAGGAACAAAGATCCATCCATATAAATTATGAACCTCGAGAGTTGTAAGTTGCATAGTAGCCTTTATTTCTAGAACCTAATGTTTTATAATGCTCTGTATGGTAACATGCGCAGTGGCAATTTATTTGTAATCGGCTAAAACGTGCTCAATGACAGAAAAATCAACATTCCTTGTCTCGTAAATACAGTTTTAGCGGTATGACGAACACACATTTTTATTAACGAATCTATTTTGAAACATAAATTATTGTCGGCCACTTGGACTATGTCGAAACGTAGGTTGCGACGTCATCACAATTAGTGAGAGGAAGTGCTTTCAAAAATGAGGGTAGTTTTCAAAATTACGTTGTTAATAATTTTTGGTTCATAGAAATAAAGGTAGTATGTAATAAAGTAGTGTTCACAAATCATAATCTTAAATAAAATACTTTATAACTTGATTTTTTCATTTTACTAAATGTTATTTGAAAAAATAAGCAATCGATTGTAACAATGATTTATATCAAAGGATTTATTTCATAGACGATTTTGCATTACTTCTTAACAAAAATTACTTTCAATGCTAGCAAATACCATAATATTTCAAATAAGACCACTTTTAATCATGGGAGCGATATGAAAACATGAAAAACATGAGTTTCAGTGAACTCATGGAAATACGAGATATTAATATTTAAACTGCTGGGTGCGACCCCCATTTGTATTGTATTTTGTACATAAAATTTGGTGTACTATACGCGGGTGAAGTATCGGAAATCCAAACCCTAACACACTGTATAATTCCTATAATTATAATGTTGGAGAGAAGTTTTTTACTATTGGAAAATGCATTATATCTTTAGGAAAATAATGCATTTTCCTACAGTAACAAACTTCCAAACACTGCAACAAATTACGTATATTTATTTGTACTAAAATAGGTCAGGGTCATTAATTAAAATCTAAAGCTTTGCAAGTTATGCATATCCTACCTACTAACCTGATTAGGTTTTTACTATAGAAAAACTAGTCACTGGTACATTTAAACATAAATAAAAAATTATTAATAAATAACCTAAACTGACACACAAAACCCTATATATTGCCCTATAGTACGTAAGTCGTAAGCCTTTATACCTGTTTGACCTGTTTCACTGTGCCAAATTTCATCCAAATCCGTTGAGCCGTTCTGCGCCTGCCGTGATTGAGGAACAAATATTCATACATCCGTCCAAACTTTCACATCCTACTAATATTATAATTGTGAAAGTGAGGATGTATAAAAAAAGTCTACTAAGTAAATATGGCTAAGTCATTTATAACTCTTCTTGCGCGATTTAATCGATGTACAGCGACATCTATCGAATAAAAGCAAACTAAAATTTTGTATATTATAAATGTGAAAGATTGGATGGATGGATGTGTGCATGTCTGGATGTTTGTTCCTCTATCACGGCGAAACGGCTTAATGGATTTGGATGAAATTTGGCATAGTGATAGTTTACAGCCTGGAATAACAAATAGGCTACTTTTTATCTGGATATTCCCGCGGGACATGGGGCGAAACAGCTAGTTTTTAATATTAGTAAGATAAGTTGTATTATGGAGGCCCCACAGCGTAACTAGGAGGCATTCAGTCCAGACCCAGCTTAGGAAAGTTCGTTCCCTAAACTGGCCCAGCCGACACTCGAACCGATGCTCTGATAGACGTTCCTCTTTAGTATGTAGAGAAAAACTAAATTTAACGTCCCAAATCATTGAAAATTTATGAGTTTTTCGCCCATTTCCCCGACGTCCAAATCACATGGACAGGAAACGCTCTGTCTATTTGCATCTAGTTGGGTAAACTTTACGAGAACTTATACCATATAAGCCTGTATTTTGGAGACCAGCGGGACTATTGCAATGACACAAAATCGGCCTTTCGTCCTCAAAAATGCTAAAAAAACGCTGTCTCTTAACTGACTTTTACAGTATGCCCGGGAAGAAAAACAGCTGGTACATTCTATTCTCTTTTCCTTCTACTCCAGCATGGAAGAAAAAAAGTCGCTACTTGGTTTAGGCCAAGGGACTCCAATCAAAGCCCCGATAGACGTTCCCCTTTGTAAGAAGGAGGAAAACTTAATTGAAAGTCTCAGATCATTGAAAATGCTTTCTTCCATGCTTGGAGCGAAAGACAAACATAGAATGTACCAGCTGCTTTTCTTCCCGGGCATACTGTAAAAGTCAGTTAAGGGATAAAGGTTTTATTGGCGTTCTTGCGGGCGGTAAGCTGACCCCCTGTCACTGCAATAGTCTCAGTCCATCATTATAATACCTCCAAATTTGTCAAACGTGACATCAGATGGTTTAATAGCCTCTGGTGTTCTGCCTACCTTACAGAACAAAGGACACAAGCGTGAAGTTGTGTTCTAATTTAAAGTTATCTCGTTAATAGTTGAAAATGATGAGTTTTTCGCCCATTTCTCTGTCGTCCAATTCACATGGCCCGTTAAATGCTCGTGTCTATTTGCGTCTAGTTGGGTAAGCGTTACGCGCACGAGGCCCGTGACGTCACTGGCCTATTTACAGAATCTAGGAAAACCACGAACGAGATGTGGTTCGTAGAATTGCGTTTATACGGTGAAGATTGGACTGAAATTCTTTTGAAAGATGTTCTATTTAGTTTCAAATTCCTTGCCAAGTTTTTTGCTGTTATCTTCGATTTCATATTAATTTACTATCAGCTGAGAAGGGGCTTTATTATTTATTATTATTATTATTTAGGTCTTAGACACAGACATACATCTACATAGATGACGCAAGTGTCACGATTTGTATTGAAACCAAGCGTGCCGACTTTTTAACACCTACTGTGACGTCACAGCTGATATTTTGTGATATAAAATACAAACCGATTCAAAGACACCGATGAAATCGATTATTAAGAACGATATCTATATTGTGCTATCGATTTTCTAACAGACATACATACGAACTGAATCTAGAGGCGAACAACCTTGACGCTTGGTCGGGGTTCGGACACGCCAAGTACATGCATTTGCGTTGTCTATGTAGTTCTCTTGTCTAGTTTTAATATAGTTTAATTGATTCTTCTATGCCTGACTGGGAGCAAAAGAAAAACAAAAGTCTCTCTCCATCTTTATAATGCCTCCAAATTTGTCAAACGTGACATCAGATAGCCTTATAACCTCTGGTGTTCTGCCTACCCCATAAAGGATACAAGCGTGACGTTATGTATGTATGATTCTTAAATGACATACACCTAAAGTAAACAATATACCTAACTAATTCAGAGCATTAAAAGTACACCCACATTTTTTCAAGTTCTTGTCAAAACTTGAGGTACACCTAATAGAAAGTCACCATCTATGTATTTCACGTTTTCGTACAATTAGTATTATATCGCGTAACTATTAATTAGGTAGCACAAAAAAATACGCAACCTTCCTTCTTTTGAAGGTTGGTTGAAAATATTGCAACGGTTGAGTGTGCTGTACCTAATATGCCGTACTGGCCTTAAGACCTATGTACACCATATTTAGCAAGTACATGTATTTCTTCTTACTGCCTATTAGTCTTTTTTGAATTCTGTATTGTAGGACCCACATATTACACTAAGGGGGTCTTTGTGCGAATATTTTTTACCTAACGTTATTTTTTGTAAACATATAACTGTGTTGGTGTACAATATTTTTTTTATTATTGTTTCATTATTATAACATAATCTAATATTTGAAATTATTTGACACAAAAAATATTATTTTTATGAAGATATATTGTTAAATGTCTTTGTTGTCAGGATTCATCTAATATATAAAATTCTCGTGTCACAGTTTTCGTTGTCATACTCCTCCGGAACGGCTTAACCGATTTTGATGAAATTTTTTGTGCTTATCCGGTATCTATGAGAATCGGCCAACATCTATTTTATTTTTATTCATATGGCAAAACAACGTTTGCCGGATCAGCTAGTCTAATATATAAAATTCTCGTGTCACAGTTTTCGGTGCCATACTCCTCCGAAACGGCTTGACCGATTTTGATGAAATTTTTTGTGCTTATCCGGTATCTATGAGAATCGGCCAACATCTTTTTTTTTTTTTATTTATATGGCAAAACAACGTTTGCCGGATCAGCTAGTTATATTATAAATTCTATTTTAATTGTAATAACTAGTTCCTAAGTCTTGTGTGTGCGTATGTTTGTACAGAAGATATTTCTTATTCATATTTAATAACATAATTTTCTTAAATGAGCGCCATTTGTAACCGTAAAATACTCCAGTTGAAACATTAATTTTGAATTTAAATTTTACCGCCAAATATTCTTCTGGCAATATTTTATGAAGAGGCTTCTTTCCTAAACGCTTGTACTGTTATCTTCGATCTCATCTTCCCATACCATCAGCATCATGGAAGTTAGGCTGCAAACTGGACGGCAGCGACAGCGGCGCGGGCAGCGACGTGGGGACGCCAGCGGGCGTGAGAACGATTTATCGCGGTTTCATACAAACTCAATACTTTCTATCGTGTCGCGGTAATCGCTGTCCGAGCCGCTTTCGCTGTCGCTGCCGTCCCTTTTGCACTCTTAAACGCGGCTTTGGTCACTGATGTCAAAAAAAAACGTTAATTTTTTTTTATGCGATATCTAGCGCACTGGTCAAATATTTTCGTTAAAAAGCCGGTATACAAAAAAAAATTACTTAGAAAGTTTCATTCCTCTTGTGTTGTCATGCTTTGGTCGCGCGAATCAGGACGGCACGGGGCTCGCTCGCTACCACTTCATGCGACGTAGGTACCATTGATCCTGCAGGGCTAGCATGCAGACTCGAATTGACAAGATAAATATTATCGAATTATTTTATCATCTCATGTTCGCTAGCATGCGCACCATGACAGATAGAAGAAAATATCAATTTAAAGACTCTGTTTATCGTTGTTGATGGCCGCATGCTAGCCCATCCCAATCCCTCGAGTATGAGTGAGAGTGTACAGTATTTAAGGATCTCTAGAGATAATTGAGTTAAAATATAGCATGATATAAAAACTATTCGACGACTACTTTGGCGAAGGGGTAAACTTATCTGCCTCAGACGCCAGTGGTTGCGGGTTCGATTCCCGCCCAGAACAAGAAAAAAAAAATGTTCCGGGTCTGGGTGTTTATCTATATATGTATTTATATTCTAGGTTCCCCCCTAGTTCGCTACATGGTATCTCATAACACAAGCTTCGCTTACTTTGAGGCCATGTAGTTGGTGTGATTGTCTGGGGATTTTATTTATTTATTGCAATCGATTCTGTTACCGATTCTGAACAAACCGTCTGCAGGTTTCGTATAAACAAAAAATAACGTTGTATAGTGATCTAAATTATTTTTATATTAAGATCTCAAATGTTTTTTTTTTATATATATTAAAACCTCAATCTCTTTCCCTTCCAGATGGATATATACGTGCAAACAGCCCGTCCCATCGTTGAACAAGTCCTCGCCGGGTACAATGGCACGATATTCGCGTACGGCCAGACCGGCACCGGCAAGACGTACACCATGGCTGGCAGTAACGCCGCGCCGGAGCTGCGCGGGATCATACCGAACTCCTTCGCGCATATCTTTACGCACATCTCACGCGCCACTGAAGACGACAAGTAAGTTGAGCCCTTTCTTTAAAACCTTTAACACATTTGATCAATTTAACATTAAAGGAAGGCATTTTTCGGGATCGTCTGAAGAAGTCCATCGTCAAGCCATTATATAAAAAAAAGGTTATATTACTGACATTAAACATTATCGGCCAATAGCTAAAACGTCAAATTTCAATATTTAAAATTATTTTTGAAACTATTTCTCTGATTTCAATCTTTTGAATTATAGCCAATTCGGATTTAGAAAAATTAAAGTAATACTCTGCTTGTTTTTTTCTTGTTGAATATGTAATATAATCATTTCACTCGGGATCAGACATCGTCTTTATATTTTTGGATATGAGCGAGGCATTTGATTTGGTTTGTCATGCGACTCTACTAAAAAATATAGAGTCGTATGTTATAAGAGGAAATGCACTTATGTTAAAAACTTTAGTAAAGTTACTTGCAGTAGAAGTAGAAGCGTAGAAGTGTCACAAATGTGTGGAAAGTTAAAAAGTTTAGGTCGTCGTTTCAAAAATAAAATCCATTTGGAATTCCCCAAGGCAGGATGTAAGGGCCGTTTTTAATTATTTTATTCATTAATAATCTCGCTACTGTTATCGAACAAGACTGTATACTTTTGCTGACGACATAACAATAAATATAAAAGCGAAAGATACAAAATCATTGGAACACGAATCGAATAAAATATTCACTTCTAGGCACGATAAGTGAGGCTTAGACAAGCTTAGGGCTGACAAAGTAATGTCTCAAAAGTTGTTTTTTCTTTTTATTGCAATGCTAAATGCTTATTGTGTATCAAATATACCATCATATAACGATAAGGTCGTTTTTTTTGGGATCGAAACAGCGCCAACTAGTGACGACAATGGAAAGCGGAATATGTGTGCACTTGATTGTTAGTTTATAGTATAGTGTAAAGTCATTCGAATAAGTATGCAACTCGCACTGTGGATGAGAAGTGAGATTTAGTACTAGTCACCGTTATTTAGCTCGTGCGTTGTCTTCGGACCCACCTTTCTTTCTTAACTAGGTCAAATCTGTTAAAAAATACAAGAATTCTTGATAAAACCCGAAACTGTAGACTAGTTTTGCAACTTTGTTTTGGGGGAGCTATTTATACAGATAAAACTACACCCTTCAATAGGCCGGATATTTCTTTAATGCATGAAATTAGGCAAAAATTTCGCTTGGTGGTAGGATCCCTTCTGGGTCCGCCTGGCTAGCGACCACCCTTTATATAAAGTCTGCCGCCAAATGTTACCGCTCCGGCGGTAATGTGTTCCGGCAATATTGTATAAAGAGCCAGTTCCTTCCTAAACCCGTGTGCTTTCATCTTCGACCTCATCGTCACTTACCATCAGGTGAGATTGAGGTCAAACGCGGGTTTAGTCACTTATAAAAAAAAAAAAAAAAAAGAGTACCTAATAATTGATGGGATAAAACTGCTGTAAAAAGTTTGATTCCTGCACAATGCAATAATTTGTGAGCATGTTTTATTTGTATTGGTATATGTGGAATTTATGAAAAAAAAATCTACGTATATTCGTTGTCTAGTACCTATCTACAAGATGACTGGTGACAAATTTTAGATATTGAAGGGTCTCTCTGTACTCGATTCTGATCTTAATTATGCAATAAAAGTAGTTACTTAATTTTTCACCAGAATTCTCTATAAATAAATAAAGAGACATTACTACACTTCAGCCGACGTGCCGCCTCAGTCAACACGCACACAGCTGTGTTCCTGCCACACGCACACCAACCCGTTATATCTATGAATGAATTCTTTAACTTTCGGTTAAGCTTACTCAGTAAATAATAAATATACATTTTTAATTTAATTTTTTCTCATTATGTATGATCTCAAACTATCACGTCCTTGAATTTCCAAAGTGACCCACCGTCACCCCCGGTTCCCCCCCTAGTTCGCTACATGGTATCTCATAACACAAGCTCTGCTTACTTTGAGGCCGTATAGTTGGTGTGATTGTCTGGGGGTTTTATTATTTATTATTATTGTATAATACATGTCCGTTTTTCTCGTTCCAGGTTTCTGGTATGCGTGACATACCTGGAGATTTACAACGAGGAAGTACGCGACCTGCTTGGTAACAATCCTCATCAGAGCTTGGAGGTCAAAGAGAGGCCTGACATAGGGGTCTTTGTTAAGGATCTTACAGGTTCGTTTCCGTTTCAACATTTTTTGTCATCCTGGTGGCGCCCCCTGCTGCATCTCCCAAGATTCTCCACGTCTCGTCGCATCGCTCGGTCCCCCGAAGAAATAAACTGCTATAATATTTCTATACAACGTGTAAAGAAATGGAGAGATAAAAGGGTTAGCTTCTATACCATACGTAGAATATACAGTAAAATAATTAGCATGATCAGTGCTCGTATAAACTTTCATACAAATTTATTTCATTATTTTACAACAAAATATTTAGACAACCCTAGTCAACCTAATAAGCTTAAACAAGACTTGTGCCGCAGTCTTGTGCTGTTTGTAGTATCTGTCTTAGTTACCCATCACTATATTTTGACGCCATCTGTTATCGAATAGATTTCATCAAAAGCTAGCAGCTGGTTTAGGGTTGTCACATATTTTGATCTAAACTTTGAACTTGTTTTTCGGCCGAAACGTAAGGATAACAAATTTAAGGATAAAAAAATTACAAGTTGTATAATAGAACAGTTTCCAATTTCAAATTACACCGGATATGAGATGATACTAATATGAGACAATATTAATTTAGTTACAATAAAAGGAGAACTTTAAAACTTAATTTAAAATTTCTCATAGATTAACAATTATTGTCTCTTTATCTTAGGCTGCAAATTGGATGGCAGCGACAGCGACAGCGGCGCGGGCAGCGATTTCCGCGACACGATAGAAAGTATTGAGACCGGAACCGCTTACCCTTAAAGAGGTTTTTGATTGGGTTTTTCATAGACTTGTTTTAAAAAACCCTATCAATTTGGTAACCGTATCGAAGACTTACCCTAATTTAAGGCTTACCATATCAATAGAGTTAGCTTCATGTAAGCAGTAAGCCTATCGAAAACCCTATTGAAGGTTACCGATTCAATAGGATTTTAAAACCTGCAGGCAAATTTAATCTCTAAGAATATCAAATTATCAAAAATATCACCATCTATTCAATCTCGCACTTCGAATTATACTTCCGAATTCAACAGCATGCGCGGAAAGAGATAGAAATAGGCTAACCCTATCACAGGGTAAGCGCATCCGAAAGTAGTTAACTTTATTCAAAGTGTTACCACGTCGATAGGCTTACCATATCAATAGGGTTACACTTCCATATGGTAAGATTTTGATAGGGTTACCCTATCAATAGGCTTAATCAAATAAAGGGGTTTTCCGGTCCCTGCCACGCCCGCTGGCGTCGAGAACGGCCCAGTTTCCCCGCGTCGCTGTCGCTGCCATCCAGTTTGCAGCCTTACACAACAAAACGTCTGTCTGGGCATTTTCAGGGCTACGGAACAGATTTTGAATAGAACACTAATAATTTTCTATAATCACTACAGAGACTTTTTAAACCCAGGCCTCCCATGCTGGACAGGGAGCGAAAGAAAAGCATACAATGTACCAGCGGCTTCTCTTCCCGGAAAAACTGTAAATTAGCGTTTTTGTCAGTGATAGGCAGACTTCCTTATTTCTTGATAGGTCACTGCAATAGTCTCTCTCCATCATTATAATATCTTAAAATCTTATAACCTCTGGTGTTCTGCATACACCATAAGGAACACAGGCGTGAAGTTATGTATGTTTGTAAACTTTTTAACTTCTGGTAAAAAACCAGATTATTGAGTCTTGTTTACATTTCACCTCGACAACTTCTCGGTGTCTGTAAAGATTAGTTAGACACGTGTTTTATTTGGTCACTTTTAAATATAGGGTCCGTCTATAATAGTCAATAATATTTTAAAACCAGATTAAGAATGATGAGTGGGTTGAAATTACGAAAGAAAAAAAAAACATTAATAGAAATTTCAAATTTCTTCTCAGTAGGTACTTAATCAAAATTTAAGTTTAATATGTTGTTTCTGACTACACAGCAAGTAATAAAAACGTTTCCATTTAATGTATGTAGTCATAAAGTGTAGATAAAACTTAAATTTTACTCAAAAAGAAGAATTTTGAAATTTTATTTTAAGAAAAAGGATTTTAAAAAAATTGTTTTCGAAGTTCAGATCCACTCATCATTCGTAATCTGATATTAAAATATAATTGACTATTATAGACGAACCGTGTAAGTGTAGGGTGTAGTAGGTGTTGAGTTTTAACCCCCAGGGCTGTAGCTCATTACACGATCTAGGAATAGCTCTTGAGTTAGGGATCGGAGAAGGAGGTGTTTAGTGGGTAAGGCTCTGCAGTGGGATCGCTCACTGTGGGGAGTCCCACACTGTCTGGATACACGGTGGCATCCGTCGGCGAGCGGTTGTCACTGTCGGCGGGGATTTATTCCCGTGCAGGATCCAGGTCGTAATAGGAATATTCACTCCCTCCCTATCTGATCGCCCTATCTGAAGCGCCTCAGTAGGGTGCTATTTCTTTGGCAGGAAAAATAATAAAAAGTTTTAACAGCTCTTACTTTTTCACCCTTTTCTTTTCGATTTATTCCTTTAATTTGAGCAGCTTTTTCTATACCACGCCATTAATTTTCCATTTTTCTCCTTTCAGGCTACGTAGTCCATAACGCCGATGAACTAGAGAAGATAATGGCGGTTGGCAACAAAAATCGCGTTATCGGAGCCACGGCCATGAACACAGAGAGCTCGCGGTCTCATGCCATCTTCTCTATCACTGTGGAAAGCAGTAAGAAGAAGGGGAGCGGGAGTAGTGTGAAGATGGGGAAACTGCATCTTGTGGATTTGGCGGTGAGTAATTTTTACGATGAAAAAGGTTGATTTTTAAATTATTCCCAAAATAAATATTCAAAATAAAAAAAAAACACTTTCACCCCCATAACTTTTAAACGACTCAACCGATTTTCATCACTCGGCCGTAAATTACCTTTATAGAAAAGAAAACTACATTGAAATCGCTTCATCTGTTCGAGAGCTATGATGCCATAGACAGACTCTCTCACGCAGACATACACGTCAATTCATAAGTCATCCCTTTTACGTCGGGGGTTACAAAGAAAGAGGTAAATAAATAAAATCCCCAGGCAATTACACCAACTACATGGCCCCAAACTAAGCATAGCTTGTGATATGGGATACCATGTAGCGAACTAGGGGGGAACCTAGAATATAAATACATAAATAGATAAACGGGCAGACCCGTAATATTTTTTTTTCTTGATCCGTGCGGGAATCGAACCTGTGACCACTGGCGTCTGAGGCAGACAGTGTTTCCCCACCGCCAAAGTGGTCGTCAAATTCGTAGTCAAAATTTAAAAAAAAAAATTCGTAGTCAATTTGTCTTTAAAATAAACTTAGTACTTCGACAAATTACAAACAACACAAGTTACAATTACAGCTTTTGATGCCATTAGTTACTTCACACCTTCTTCTTAAAAATAACATCAATATTGAGTCCCTACAAGACGAAGATCTTAAACAGTTGTTGTACAAAATAAGGTGAATTTTGCTAAAGTAAAATTAAAAGTTGCTGCAGAATGGTTTTGGTATTGACTCCAAATATGGGTTATTTTCGTCGATTAAATTGTGAAGTTTTCTTACCACATACGCTGGCTTGAGTCCTACTTGCGGGATCGAAACCAGGCGGTCTTTATTAAAGAATACTGTTCCACCTTCATCCTTGTCACCTCTAGGGTACCTCAATATAATTTAGAAAATATGAATTCCCTCCAACTTCGCCGCGATGTAAAAGACCAAATATTTCTTTATGAAATAATAAATTACAATCATCATATTTGTTGAGTTAAATAAGTATCCGTTGTCTTCGCCTTAGCTTTCGTAAACAAAAGATTTTCGTGAGCCCTTCTTATAAAACAAATTATGCCATGAACTCGTTTATCCCCAGAACTTGTAATAGCTATGACCGACTTTGTCAGAATAACGATATTTTTGCATCAACTCTTCCTCAATTTTCAAGAAATATAATTGCAACTTTTGTTTGTATTATTATAATCTATCATATTATTTTTCGAATATATCATGTATTATGCTTCTCTTCCCGGGCATACTGTAAAAGTCAGTTAAGGGACCGAGGTGTTATGGGAGGCTTTTTTGTGCGCGATAGGCTGACCCCCTGTCACTGCAATAGTCTCTCTCCACTATTATAATGCCTTCAAATTTGTCAAACGTGACATGAGATGGTTTTATTACCTCTGGTGTTCTGCCTACCCCATACGGGATACAGGCGTGAAGTTATGTATGTATGTATCATGTATTTTTTCTGTATATTGTAATAAGGATATATTCTGCTCTTAAATGTATTATTTTACTTATTTGTTTAAGTTGTGAGAAATATTATTATGCTGTTTGTTTTCCTAATATATAACTAAATAAATAAAATACTGGGATACGCTGTGTATAAAACAATTATCATTATATATAAATCACTCCAAATCAACTTTAAAAAATATATACCGGTTTTGCAACGGTATCGCCACGTTTCGGTGACTTCATAGCTTCCGATTACTTAAAAACACCTAAACGTCAAGTAAAAGTATTTTGTTTCAAGACAGGATCGTGAAAGATTTAAAACCAATCCTCATTCGTCATCACAAGTCTTTGTAATGAGCCCACTTCAGGGCATGAGTCTCTCCCCTGGGTGACGAGGAGGTATAGGCCATAATCCACCAAGCTGGCCCAGTGTTGTTTGGTGAATGTCTTCAGGGTGCCGAAATGGCTTCTGACAAACCCTGACGACTACTGTATACAAGTATACAGCACCCGGGACTACTTAACGTGCCCTTTGAAGCACGGAAGTCGCCGTGACAAATGCACGGTCGGCGGTCACCCGTCCATGTACCGACCGCGCCGAACGTTGCTTGACCTGTAATATCGTATGATACACACAGTAACCACGGCGGCGAAACAGCGACTTCGACCAATCCTAATTACCATAACGAACGACTAAGATAAATCAGTCTTGATCTTAAATTTTAGGAAACGAAATACTTTAACTTCGTATTAAAATGTAAATTTCAGCGTTCCATACGTTTTAACTCGATGTTTCGGTGTCTTAGAATACTCGTTTTGTACAAACACCGAAAAGTTCCTAAAATGTTCATAGCTGACCTGTTAGATTTTTGACAACTGGAATAACATGGAAAACAACATATAGTGCAAATAATAGCTCATTTTCGGTTTATTCCAAATCATTTAGTTATATTAGAAACCGCAGCGAGGATTTTAATATTTCACTCTCTGAAGTTACTCAATAGTCTACACGTATCATCCACATGAAATGAAAATCTAGATATCGTTTCTAAGAAATTAAATCAAGTCTGCACCAATAGTTTAGAGGCAGCATTTCAATGACAATATCATCTTTATACATTCACATACCTCACAAAAAGTAGTTTGACAGGTCAGAGACTGTATGAACCGTGAACCTTTAGGATTATCTAAAATATGTCTTTAATTATTATTATTTATGAATCAGGACAAAAAGTCTTTTATTCAATTTAACGAATAGTAAATAATAAAATACTTTTTTTAACCGCATTTTAATAGCTATATTTTATGTAAGTTTATTAAACTGACAGACATCTTATATGAAAGTGTGTGTGAGTCTGTCAATGATCGTGCAAGAAATGGAGAAGAAAACGAAAAGCTCTCAATAGATGTCGCTTCATACGCTCGACCCATAAAAACAACTGTCAAATGAACAAGTTGATATCGAAATAGCAAGTTCAGTGTTCGTTTTTTGTTAAAAATCTAAATAAAAAAATGTTTTTCTGTATCAGAATGTGGAAAATGGTAACCGTAAGTGTATATTTTCACAACAATTTAAATCAAGTTCATACACAACCAAAGCAAGTGTATATCCTCGGAGAAACTGTGGTATCCATTTTCTATAAAACTTGTGACTACGCAATGAAGCATTTCTATTTTTTTTTATTAAAAATCACTATAATTTTAGGTTTTACTATGACAATTGTTAAGGGTCAAGCGTAATCAGCGCCTCTAGTGGAATAAGTAGGCAGTTTTCTACTCCATTATAAACCTTGTTTCAATGTGCCACAATGTCTCCACTTAGGAATTCGGTGCATTTTAACTCGAGTACGTAATCTTCGTTAATGTCACTTATAATAGCATACATTTAAGAATATTCGAATCCTAGAAACTTTAGATGAAACCCACTAATCCATATATCTCGGCATGGCTAGTGGTAGCGTCGGGTATCGGGTCACCCTCTTCCCTAAAATATGGTTGAGGAGGGTGATGGCTGGTGCTTGCGTTATACTCGTGAACGGGTGCTACTGGCGGTGCCAGGTCGTTTTGCTAATGATACTATGACTATTTTATTCCATTCTTGTTCAAACACTCTGGTACCAGTTTGTCATGTTCGTATTGTGCATCCATAGCTCATTGCAACTGCTATGTAAGCAATTTGGTTGTGGCATGACATTGGCTCTCACAATTAGCTGTCTTGTGTTTGTTTTTTTTTCATGTCACGGTCAATTTGTAATAATAATAACTGTACTGTATTTATTAATTGGTTATTGTACCTATTTGTATTAATTTGATAATTCTGACTGAAAAAGAGTGCCAAGAGTTTTTTTCCGCCGGTTTTTTTTGTATCTTGGTCTACTGTAATATCTTATTTAACAACTATCAACAACTAGTTAAAGCCGAAGTATGTGATGACTGACTTCATCAAGTGTTTTGTGAAATTGCCAAGATGAATAAAACATTTTGATTTTTTTTTTTCAGGGCTCCGAACGCCAAAGCAAGACCCAAGCGACCGGCACCCGCCTCAAAGAAGCGACTAAAATAAATCAGTCGCTATCGGTGCTTGGCAATGTAATCTCAGCTCTGGTGGACGGGAAGTCAACCCACATCCCCTACAGGAACTCGAAGCTCACAAGACTACTTCAGGACTCGTTGGGAGGCAATTCTAAGACTGTTATGGTTAGTTTTTTGTTAATACTCAATTAATTAATCGAATATAGTGAACGACAAATATATGGAATTTCTACTTGTTATCGTCGTCACAGCTCTTTGAAATGGTAAGTAATTTGAAATTAACAAATCAATTTACGTCTGTACATAACTGCCATGCTGGACTGGGAGTGAAAGAAAAACGTAGAATGTACCAGATGCTTTTCTTCCCGGACATACTGTTAAAGTCACTTAAGTTACAGAGCTTTTATTGGCGTTTTTGTGGGCGATAGGCTGACCCCCTGTCACTGCAATAGTCTCTATCCATCATAATAATACCTCCAGAGTTAAACGTGACATCAGATGGTCTTATAACCTCTGGTGTTCTGCCTACCCCATATGGGATACGGGCGTGAAGTTATGTACGTATGTAATTTACGTCTTCAAAAAAGCGAACGTAAAATACATTGAGGTGTTACCTGTCATCATCATCATTGTTTGCATCTCACTTGATGGTATGTGAAGATGAGGTCGAAGAGCACATGGATTATGATAGGAACTGGCTCTTCATATCGTTATCCAAGGCCGTTTGTATGGATTCCATGGGCTTACGTAGAAGTTGGCTCTTCGCGTACGCTTATCCAGGGACAGTGTTACGGGATACACGGTTATAGGAAGGATCTGGCTCTTCACGTGCTTTCTTATGGTTGGTATGGGTAGAGGGGTTACATATGTTTAGGAAGAAATTGGCCATTCACATGCTTATCCAAGGACAGTATTAGTCGAGTTTAGAAAGCATCTGGTTATACATACGCTTATCCAATTCGGTATTGTAACTTTCACTTAAAATGGCACCAACATGGGTGATTGCTCGCGACAACAGCGTGTGTACAATAACTGAGCTGTAAGTCAATACATCCCTACAGGAACTCGTCTCACTCCACTGTGCACCGTGAGCTGGAGCCAGGTCTAAGGCTGTTATGGTGAGACTTTTTAAACTGGGTAAATAAAGTTGCTTTTCAAAATAGTGATCGACAAGATCGACTATATAACGTATTAGAGCACGGAAGTCATAATAAATTGTACACTGATACTGCACTGATATGATATGAAATTAGATCAATAAATTTAGTGCCTCAAAAAAGTTGACGAAAGTCTCTTTTTACCGGAGACTAAATCTTTGTTTGACTAAAATCTCACGGGTTTAAGAGGGAACTGGCTTTTCATAAAATATTGGCACAAACAAGTCTCGCTCTGTGATTCATAAATATGATTATTATAATGAGAATTATTTGTTATATATTAAGTTTAGGTTACGATGAGGCTGACATATTCTCCTAGAATAAAAGCCTCTTAAAAATAAGAATAAAAAAAAATCTTGCCAGAAACTATCACCGCCGAAGCTGTAACATTCGGCGGCAGATTTAATATGAAATGGGGTCGAAAAAGACAGCATACGGATTCAGGAAGGAACTTACCTTCAAAAAAAATTGCCAAGGTGATATTTGGCGAGTGATTCCATATTAGGTCGCTCGAATTAGTCGCCTTTTATAACTCACTTATCTAGGATCGTCATTGTAACATTCACTTAAACCCGCCCCAACATGGCCACGGTTTACGGCATCAGCGTCTGTACAATAACTGGGCGGGTGTCCCGAGACGTGATCTCAGCTCTGAGCAGCAAATCAACACATCCCTACAGGAACTCGTCTTACTGCACTGTGCACCGTGAGCTGGAGGCAGCTCTAAGCCTGTTATGGTGAGGGATTTAAATGAAAATAAATCGGAAAAACATGGAATTGTAAGTAGTACTTCAAAACTACTCAATAAAGATTTTACCTCGCTTGTCAATTGTGTCTCTTAAAATGTTTGGCTACGTCATGGTAAGTAATTTGAAGTTAAGTAAATATACTTACTTCTCCACGGCAGTAAACCGAAAAAAAATACTACGGAAATCTTTTTATCGGTCTCTAAACCCGCGTCTGACCTCAATTTTACCTGATAATAAGTGAAGATGACATCATAAGATGATAGCTCAAGGATTTTAGAAGGAACTGTCTCTTCATAAAATATTGCTAAACGTAATATTTGGCAAATGATTCTATATGAAGTCGCCTTTTACAACTCACTTATACAGGTTCGTTATTGTAACATTCATGTAACATATTGTAAAACCGCCCTAACACGGCTCACGGCTGGCGTCAACAGCGTCTGTACAATAACTGGGCGGGTGTTGCGGGACGTGGTCTCAGATCTGTGCTGTCAACACACATCTCTACAGGAACTCGTCTCACTGCACTGTGCACCTTGAGCTGGAGCCAGCTCTAAGGCTGTTATTTTGAATGGGGTTACTTTGCTTGCAAAAGCAGTGAAGGCATATATAATATAATAAGGGATATCGTAGCTCGTCGTCATTAAAACTCTTTATAGTGGTAAGTAATTTGAAATGAAATAAATCAATTTCAGACCCTATATAGCGAAAGTACAATATGTGGAATTTTAACCTGTCATCAAAACTCTTTGTAATGAGACCACTGCAGGGCTATGAGTCTCTCTGTGTGACGAGGAGGCTTAGGTCGTAAATCACCAAGCTGGCCTAGTGCTGGGTGGTGGATGTTAGGATTTACATTTCGCCGAAAATGACTTTTGGCAAACAACAGGTACAGCAACCGGCTGCCTTATCACGTAACTTGTAAGAGAAAAGCGATGGCATGAATTGTGCAAGATTTGCTAAAAAAGAACTAATTCGTATTACGTTACATCAAAAACAAAGCCATAGCAATCCGACGACTATGCTGCCTCTATCGTACAATCGATGTACTAAAAGTGCATATAATCCCTTTGACTTTCATACTTTTCGTGTGTACTTTTCTGCGAAATTTTAAAAGCAAACATCTGTTTCACATTTTATTGGTTTCTTTTTTAGCTACCAAATTGTTTTGGCGCTATTATCGTAGCAATAAATGCATTCTGCGATCAACGAACGATTGAACAGCTATCGCTTACATAATACGATGTAAAGCAATGGATCGCGCGTCCATGGTGTGATGACTGCGCCATTATAGCTGATCGCTAATATTTACGTGATAAGGCAGCCGGACCGACTGCTTAACGTGTCGACGCACGAAAGTCGTCGTGACTAGTTCTTAAAGAAACTAAAGTGGCAACAGTGGCAGCCATACATGATTTTAGTTTATGTTATTTTGTGGCGTTTAAAAACTTTATTTCTTTATTTCACTGTAATGGTTTCTACAGCACATTCGATTACATCATTACATTTTTTTAATTTGCTACACAGAAGCCAATTATAAGAAACCTATTTTGTTATTCAGTTTACAATAAACACAAACATATGAGACTATTTGGAATTCATTCCTGAGTAACCCAGTGGAAAAAATACTCGTAGACATTGCCTTTGCCATTTCTTTTATTGCCATTGACAAAAGATATTGCATTTTTAATATTATATTCGTATGCCTTTGGCACTTATAATTAAATTTTTGGACGAATTTTATTTATTTTAAAAACGCTACACACAAACCAATGTATTAAAAATTTGTAAAAGAATAAGTTATTAAGATAAGTGATGATTAGATTTCTAAACGCTAATTATTTCATGTATCCGCCTTTTTTCTTTAGTTGTTAACTATTTTTAAAAGATTATTGTCTCTTCTTCTCGAACTACTGGTGGTAATTCTGAAATGGTCGTAGATTTATTTTAATTTGTGAATCAGGGGACTTACTTCAAATGCATATAAAAGTGCGTACTAAATAAGGAATATTTTGACTTTTAATAGTCGAAATATAACGTCGGAGGGGTTTTGTTTAGTGGTAGACTTTATGTAAAGAGTTGGTCGCTAGCCAGGCAGGTCTTAAAGGGGTCCTAATACCATGAAGGTGTCGTTCGGATAGGTCGCCTTTTTATCCAAGCACAGCTATTTTCTTTACAGTCATAATAACAATGTATGTACTCGTACAGAAGGCAGCAAAACAAGAGTTCCAAACCTGGCAAAAAATTGTCGTTGAATCTGAACTCCGTGCCCTCGACATTACATAAGTTAAAAATTGTTTGGGGAAATTTGACAGTTTTGTACCTACGTAATAAAGAAAATTTTGACGACCGGCTGGTGTAGTGGTAACGTACATTGCCTTCTATGCCAGAGGTCCTGGGTTCGAATCCCGGCAGCGGCGGATATCGGTGTGATGAACTATTCGCCGTCAAGTCATGGATGTTTATATGTTTATTTAAGTTTATTCTAATAAAAAATATGTATTTATTCAATATGTATGTATATATATTCCTTAAGTATATCAGTTATCTAGTATCCATAGCACAAGTTCTTCAAGAAACTTAATTTGGGCTGGATAATGTTGTGTGAGTGTAAGAAATATTTATTTATTTTACTTTAGCCATTAACTTTTCACTTTATTTACCCTTCAGATTGCAACGGTGGGTCCGTCAGACACGAACTACGTAGAAACAATCAGCACGCTGCGATACGCGAACCGAGCTAAGAACATCGAGAATAAGACGCATGTTAACAACGAACCGGGAGACGCCCTGCTAACGAGGTAAGAATGTCCTGTTATGAATATCTTAATAAAAACTAAATAAAGTCGATCCCAGCTGGGACTTGAACCAAGATCCAAGAACCAAGCGGGCACTCTACCAACTGGTTCACCTGGTCTACCTGGTAGTATTTTTTTTTTAAATTTGGTATTTTATCTATAAAATTATATTTTATCATTATAAAATCTGCCGCCAATTTGGGTGGCCTAAGTCTAAAAAGATATTTTCTAGATAATCCTTCTTTATAAGAAAACTCGATAAAAAAATAGCTAAAATTGCATTAATTTCGTCTGTTTTAAAGGTTCCAAATGGAGATTGATCAGCTCAAGAAACAACTTGAAGAAACCGCTAATGGTAAGTCCATGTTTTTGATTTCATCTCTCCAGCCTTATACCTTACAATCAAATACCCTTTTACTAATTATAGCTTAATTCTTCAATGAACTTCCCTTTTATTTATCATAACCTTATTCCATTTTTCATATTTTTTTCTCTTATTCATTTATATATTTTTTGTATGAACTTCCCTTTTACTCATCATAACCTCATTCTACAATGAACTTCCCTTTCACTCATCATAACCTCATTCTACAATCAATTTTTTTTTTAGGAACAACAACCTCATTCCAAAATGAACTCACCTTTACTAATCATAACCACATTCTACAATGAACTTCCCTTTTACTCATCATAACCTCATTCTACAATGAATTTCCCTTTACTCATCATAACCTCATTCTCCCACAGAAATTGAAGAAGTAGACGGAGAAGACAGCGAGGGTTCCCTTTCGGATGTCCTCTCGGAGCCTGAGGAGGACCTGGATCCGGAGGAACGGAAGATCAGGCGCAGGCTTCGGAAGCAGGAGAAGGTAGATGATCATGCATATAGGCTATAACATACATACATAACTTCATGCCTGCATCCTTTATGGGGTAGGCAGAACACCAAAGGCTGTAAAACCATCTGATGTCACATTTGACAAATTTGGAGGTATTATAATGATGGAGAGAGACTATTGCAGTGACAGGGAGTCAGCCTATCGCCCGCAAAAACGCCAATAAAAACCTCTGTCCCTTAACTGGCTTTTACAGGGGTATCTCAGGGGTATCTAGGATGAAGACAAAACTCAAAATTTTTTTTCTTCTCAGTCGTACACTCTTGACAGAGTGGTCGTGGTTGTTCGGATGGCGTACAAAATTGACGGTACGTTTACATGGTAAGTCACTCCTTAGTCGTCTCTCCTTGAACTGTTTTTCTGGCAATGTCTCTCCATTTTTTTCCGGTTTACTGCGTTGCGAGAACATTCTGCCATGGTAGTTTGCGTGCACGCTTTTATTAGATGCGTCTATCGAGTGGGTGACCGTCCTCTGGATCTCTTGCCCTCTACATGACCCTGCAACAACAGAGTATCAATGTGCAAATAAGGCATATTGTAATTTTTCAATATTTTTATATAGTTCCATTTTGGTCAACTGTTCAACCAATATTCAATTATGAAAACAAGGCCTTTACACTAAAAAAGATTTATTATGAATATCCTTTAGTAATATTGTATATTATCGGATTTTAGCCGTGAACGAAAAAAGCATAGAAGAGTAACTTCAGACAAAATCTCTTTGAAAAGCGGCACACGACCTTTATTTTCTTTTAACACCTAGTTGTTTTCTTTGAAAATTTTAAAAATCTGATTGGTCTTATTTGTCAAAGCGCGTTGCTCATTGGCTAAACAACACACAGTAACAATAACATCATTGGCTGTTGAAACATACATTTGCGTACATTTACGAACCTGAAAGAGTCGTCATAGTGGACGATTTATGTAAGAGGTAGCAATGAAAGTTATGAATATTTTTACTACGCATATATTTTTATTTTGTTTATGATTTATTCAAAAAGATTACTATAATTTGACGACCGGCTGGTGTAGTGGTAACATAAATTGCCCTCAAGGCCAGAACAGGGTTTGAATGGTAGCGGTAGATATTTTTGTGATGAACACAGATATTAGCCGTATTTCAGTATATTATTTTGTAATAAAAAATGTGTGTGATGATTATACGTAGGTATATGTGTATCGTATCCAAAACACAAATTCTTCAAGGAACTTTTTTGGGCTGCATAATGTGTGAATTTTAGAAATATTTATTAATCCATTTGTTTTTTATAATTATAATTTATAAATTAATTAATTTATTATAATTCTAATATCTATATAGGTTTCTCGTGGATGGACGTGTAACACCATAGTCTTCATGCGCACTTTCCATCAGGTGGCATGGAAGACAAACGTCCTATCCTTACAATATAAAAAAAAAAATCTATAGAATGATGCCAAATGAAGTCTTGGCTAAAGATTTTACGGTTATTCGTCTATCTTCTGAAACCATTTTCTCAACTTTTTTGACATTTTCATCTGTAACGGAAGTTATAGGCTTCAGTGTGCGCTGATTGTCTTCGTAGGTCGATCTCCTTGTTTTAATTTAAAAAAGCGTATCTTACAAATACAATGACTAAATTAAGTGAAACTCTGCATTAACATAATCCAAAAATGTACTTAATATGCATTGTATATGTGTTAGACATTTTTGTTTTACAATTTTTTCATGAAAACAATATGATTTGTGATATTAGATTCTTTATTTGACCTACGTTACTTGCCGTATATGGGTCAAGTTATATTGTAAAATAGGATGACAAATTTTGGTTCATAAGTAGTAATTTTTAGTAAATAAATTTAAGTATTTTTGTGGGCGTAATTTTTGATTCCATTTGATAGGCAGTTGAACATAAGCCTTTGTTAATTTTGCAAACGGAATGCGAAAATGTGTTTGACTTCAAATTATAAACATTTGAAAATTTACTTAGTTGCTCGGGCATAACACCATCCTCGTAGAACTAGTTGTCCCAAGTTTTACTTATAAAAAATTGAATTTGGTAGTTTACGGGTTATAACTGAATCTTGCAATTTTATTATGCAAGTGAAATCAATTTATAAAACATTTTATACCGCAAATGGGCTTTGTTAATATATTTTTACAATTGACTAATACGGTTCATGACTTATGCTGCCTACTATAGCCGGCGCGGCGAACCTTGATCACTATGACACTGACAGTAATTTCCACAACACAACCTTGTAGTGCCGTCACCGTTTCATTAGAATCGTATTGGAGGCTTCTAAAATGGCATTTATTTATTTAACGTAGCTATATTCCAATACAATGATATTCCGTTGGAATTATAACAATTCATAACATTTACAAGAAATTATCTCAATCACACTTTACGTTTACGTTCTGCAAAAATTACTTCGTAGGGTATTTATTAAATCTTACCTTACGAAGTAACTTTTGCAGAACGTAAACGTAAAGTGTGATTGAGATAATTTGTGAAAGGAGAAGGTTGTGTTGTGGAAATTACTTTCAGTGTCATATGGATCAAGGTTGGCCGAGCCGGGTATACGAACTAAACACGGAAACACCCGAATCAACAACATAAAACATAATTTTCGTTGGGCCATTTTCGAGCAGTAGTTACTCTTCCATGCTTTTTTCGTTCACTGATTTTAGCCCATATAATTATCAATGTAGTTTTTTTGTTTAATAAGTTTTTCCTCTTGTCATTGTGTCCAATAGAGTATAAATAAAAAAATAAAAACAAATAAATATTTAAACTCTACCTCGTCATTTTCGGAAAATATAAAATAATTTATAAAAAATAATTAGTTTTTTGAATCAATTGCGTTGTCAATTGAAATTTGATTATATCTTTCTATTTTTTTATTTCCAGGAGAATCTGAAAAAAGAGAAGGCACACCAAGCTAGGAAGGTTCTGGAAGAGAAGAAAGCAGAGCTGCAGAGGACAAAGTAAGGATCAGTTAATTAATAATAATAATTAGAAAATAGTGATTATGGCACTCCAACTACGTAAGCCTATGGTATAGATAGGTAAGATTTAATGAATTTGTGTTTGAATACCCCACAGCGGGACAAGGGTGTCCTTGTATGGCTATCCAGATCTGAGCGAGAAAAGTTCCATTCTTAAACCGCCTAGGTCTCGAACATAAAATATGATAACGAATGCAGAGCATTAAAAAAAACCGCCTTCACGTCCAAACCTTTGGCTGAATTATAAGGTGGTCAAAGTATCCATACTCATATTTTACATATTAATACATACATACATACATAACTTCACGCCTGTATCCCACATGGGGTAGGCAGAACACCAGAGGCAACAAAACCATCTGATGTCACGATTGACGAATTTGGAGGCATTATAATAGTGGAGAGAGACCACTGCAGTGACAGGGGGTCAGCCTATCGCCCACAAAAAAGCCTCCCATAACACTTCAGTCCCTTAACTGACTTTTACAGTATGCCCGGGAAGAGAAGCAGCTGGCATATTCGATGTTTTTCTTTCGCTCCCAGGCCAGCACATATTAATAATACATATAATAATAAAATCCCCAGACAATCACACTAACCACATGGCGCCAAAGTAAGCATAGCTTGTGTTATAGGATACCATGTAGCAAACTAGGGGGGAACCTAGAATATAAATTCATAAATAGGTAAACACCCAGACACGGAACATCTTGTTCCGTGCGGGAATCGAACCCGCAACCACTGGCGTCTGAAGCAGACAGGTTTACTCCATCGCCAAAGTTCCCAACATTTAAAAATTTTCATGAAGTACTCAATTGATTTCGATGAAATTTATATGGGACCATCTCTGAAGTATCCTTCGTCATATGAAACAAGAATAAATGAAATCGGTTCATAATTGTCCGAAGAATCGTGTAACAAAGACACAAAAAAACATACACACGAATTACATGAAAATACACCTTATGACGACACATCGAAATGTTTTTTCTTGAAATCTTAGCACCTTAACACGCCGACATAAGGTCGCGTATTGCATAGAAATCGCCACCATCAACACCGCTCAGACACTGAAATCGTTTCAAAAATCGATAAAAAAATAACGTAAATGCTATGTAAATTTTGAGCAACCAAAGTCCGAACAGTAATGTGAAGATTGAATTTAAGTAAATTCTAAGCATATGGATTTCATAACTACGTGGTATGTACCTAATTTAAAAAAAAGTATGTTTTTAGACGTGTTTTCGAAAAATAAAACTATCGAGTCAAAATCATCAAATCATGTTTTTGAGCAGGCAAAGTATAGATAAAGATATGAATTTACACATATCAAAATTTATTTATTTATTTTATTTATTTATTTATTTTTCGGAAGATTTACAGACACATAATAATATTATACAAATATATGAGTATTCCATAGCCATTTAAAAATCTCCACCTTTGAATAACGATTTGAATATTAAGGGTACATATTATTTAACTTATATTTGGTACAATTATAATCTCCAGAAACACAAAAAAATATATATATTTATTCTATAGAATGTAGAGAAAAATTAAAAAATCTCTTAATACTTGATAATTTAACATTGCAAAAATATAGAATACTGAATACATGAATTTCTAAAAAAGAATAAATCATTAATAATTTAATAACTCAACATGGAGAACAAAACAAAAAAAAAATATGAATAACAATAACATTCCATAAAAATTAATCATTAATCAACTATAACCTTAATCCATATAATAATATAATCAAATGCATGTATATTATATAACTATAACTTTCACCACATAAAAGTTTTTATTCACATTACATAAAATTCACACTAAAATTAAATTAAATTATTCGCATATGTATTATTGTGGTAAATATATTTTTAGAGATTATTAGATACTGCAACTATTTTGTGATGTGACGTGTTTTCATTAGGCGTAAAGAAATTATTGGACAGCAAGGTTCTGATGGATCCTGTGGTAGAGCAGAACAAGTCTACTTCATGTGGTAAGCTATTGAAGGAGTTAAGAGCGCGCAAAACAAATGTGTTAGCCCTATACTTTGTCCTCACGTGGGGAATGCTTAAGATGGGACGCTGCCTTAAACGAAGAGTGTTGGTTCGAATGTTTACACAAGACAGTAGTTCAGGACAGTCAATTTCGTTTTGGGCAATCTTCAAAATGTAGCATACGTCGCTTATATTTCTTCTTAAGTCAAGGGGTAAAAAGTGATACTTCCTGCATCTGTGGTGGTAATCCGTCGAGTGCTGTTGGGTCTTAAAATCTAGATATCGGAGAAACCTGCCCTGAATACGTTCAATACGCGAAATATAAGTTTGATACTGTGGGTTCCAAATCTGAGAAGCGTATTCAAGGTGGCTCCGGACGTAAGTGCAGTACAAAATCTTAATTGTTTTTAAACTCCGGAACTGGGACGATCTACGCAGTATAAAACCCAGCGCCTTCGAAGCTTTCTTTACAATGGAGTCCACATGTTTCTCGAATAAGAGTTTAGAGTCATGAATTACCCCCAAATCCCTTATTTCGTGGACTCTTTCTAAGTTTTTGTTTTTCAATTTATACACCGAGTTCACAGTTTTCCGACGGCGTGAAAATGACATAAAAAAACACTTGGACACATTAAGGTCAAGTTTGTTATGCAGGCAATAAGTTTCAAATCTAAGAAGATCAGCCTGTAGGACTTTAACATCATCATCATTGTTAACTTTCTTTAATACCTTCATGTCATCAGCAAAAAGTATCACCTTCGAGCCCCTGAAACACTGTCCTATGTCAAGAATGAACAATGTAAATAGCAGCGGTCCCAATAGTGAACCTTGAGGTACACCGGAAGGAACAGGTGCCCAAGCTGATACAAACCCATTAAGTACTACAGCTTGGCAGCGGTTATTGATATAGGAAGAGAACCATCTGTGCAAATCACCATGAATCCCAGCTGCAGTTAGCTTCTCCAGCAACACAACATGGTCAATGCGGTCAAAGCACTTGCAGTAGTCAGTATATATTACATCAACCTGCGCACCCTGCTCCATTCCAGCCGTTATAAAATCATTGGCTAATGCCAGGTTTGACACCGTTGAACGGCCTTTAAGAAAACCATGCTGGTCTTCACTAAAAGAAGAGCTTAATGATCTATAGACTTGTTCGTAAATAACTCTTTCCAAGACTTTACTAAAGAGACAAAGTTTTGAAATAGGTCTGTAGTTTTCTATGTTTGCTCGATCACCTTTTTTCAGAATGGGAGTTATGAATGCCGACTTCCATATAGATGGCACAACACCTTCGGATAGAGAGCGCTTAAAGATCAAACAAATCGGTGTCAGCAGACTTTCGGCGCACTTAGTTATCAATATTGGCGAAATATTGTCTGCTCCGCCAGATTTACGCAGGTCGAGGGATTTTAGCAGTTTGAGTACTCTATTAGGATCCACTGTGATTGACGCAATACTTGCACAAGAATTGCTAGCTACATTAATGTTATCTTTTACTGCCGCAGTTGACTCTCCAAAAGTTGATGCAAAATATTTTCCAAACAAGTCACTGATGCCTTGTCCAGTGTCAGCCATTATATCATTATAGGCCATTATCCTGGGGTATGAGTTGGACTTACTTTTACTTTTCATGTAGGTCCAAAAGTTCCTTGGATCTATAGTGATGGACTGCTCGATTTTTGCTATGTAGGCTGCAAAGCAATCTTTTTCCATTGAAACAGCTCGTCGACGAAGAAGTGAAAAGCACTGATAATCTGAAAGATTTCCATAAGTGCGATATTTCGAGTGGTATTTATGTTTTTCTTTTAAGACTTTGATCAGGGCAGCGTTGAACCATGGGGGGTAGGATTTAGATGCTATCTTTTTCTTTGGAATATACTTATCCTGCAATGAGTACAAGATATCGTAGAAAAGGGTGACAGCCTTCTCTACTGTGCCCTGTGATAGAAGATTATTCCAGTCAGTGTTCATTAGCTCCGACGAAATGGCCATGTAGTCACCCTGGCCATACAAGTACTTTACTCTCGGTTCTTCAGGTAGTTCATGTAGTTCGACGAACTCACTACTTACACATAGAGCTTTGTGGTGTGAATCCTCCTTAATAAGTGGAACGTTACATGCACAGACAGTGACATCATCGTTGGAAAGAACTAGGTCTAAAATCCTCTCATTACTATTCCTCTCATTATTGTACTGACTTAGATTACAAGTATGCAAGTTATCGACAAAATTATTCAGATAATCCGCATTCATATTTATCTCGGGCTTTAAATCGCGATTGTCATTTATTTTTATCCATTTAATATGGTCTTGTAGGTTGAAGTCACCCATAACAATAAATTTGTCAAGAGGGTTCGTTAAAATAAGTTGCGTTAAGTTGTCCATAAAGTTTTGTAACTGAACTTTATGCCTATTACCCCCACCGGCCTCGTCTATCAAGTAAACAGTACACAAATGTATATTACAGGAAGTAGCTGGGTGTTTATTACGAGCTTTTATTGTAATCCAAAGATCTTCCGCCGAACTCGACCACTCCGTTCTATTAACTACAGTAAGGTTACGTTTGACCGCGAATAAAACTCCCCCGCCCATGCGCTGTCCTGTCCGTTGATAGTCCCTATCACGACGAAATACTAAATAGCGATTATCAAATAACTCGGCATCAGATATGCTATCTAACAGCCATGTTTCCGATAAGGAAATGACGTCAAAGTTGTTGAGACTAGCCATTCTATATAAAGCATCAGTTTTAGAACGAATCCCGCGAACGTTCTGATGGTACATGTTAAGTGTAGCCATTTATAAACATAATTACTATATCAATATTAAATATGATAGCAAAATCAACACAGCAACCAAGATTAAAACGGCTTGTATGTGCAAACACAGAACCAACACATCCGTTTGAAATTTTATAATTACCTATAAGTATTTGTTTCAGTAAACAGTAACTAATCAAGTAAAATGTGAATATAGTATATAGAGAAGTATCAAAGCACGTCCAGTGTAAATAATTAAGATGTATTTTGCATATATATTCTTTTATAGTTGCATTACCTGTATTTATTGACAAAACATAGTACGAACAAAATTGCATAATGATAAAAGGTATTACAATTGAGAAAAATATGGGTGAAAAAAACAAAATAACATAGTAAATAGACATTAAAAGCCAGCAAAACAAAAAATAGAGCAAAGCATAATTCATAATCATAAACTGCGGCATAGATAAATAGTGCAAAAGCATAACAATCAACATATTTTTTTTAAGTCCTTTTCGGTGGCTATGTGAAAAACCGGTGAAGAAGGATTTTTCCGAGCATATATTTTACAGTGCTTAACCCACACAAATTGAAAACCTTTTTCCCTGGCAAGTGTTTTTGTGGAGGACAGCAGGGCCTTGTTAGAGCTGGTAAGGTGGTCATTTACAAATATCCTTTCGCTTCCAGAAAGACCAAGTGCTGTTGGGAGTATCGGCGAGGACTTAAATGACATTTTTATAGCAGCTAGAAAGTCTTCTTTTATATATTTATTGTTAAAACATACTATAATAGGTTTAGACTTATTGTTATCTCTCGATTGTACTCTTGTTATAAAGTCTATTTGTGATTTGCTAATAGGATAGCTAACCTTCTCTCCAATTTTCATTATAATATTAAATAGATTTTCAGTTTTTGTTTCAGGTACGCATTTCAGTTCTATATTTTTAGATCTATTCCACTGTTCCTTATGGTTATGTTCAGTCTGGATATCGTCGAGCTTGATTTGAAGGCTAGTGCATTGTTTTTCTAGAGACTTAATTATAATTTGATCGTCCTTTCTATTCTGTTCCAAAGCTGTGAACCTCGACTCTAGGTCGTCGTATTTTTTTGCGAGAAACTCGATAGATTTTTCAATCTCATGATTAGACTCTTGGATTTTTTTATTTTGGGACTTGACCTCTGCGATGTCTTTTACTATTTTGTTGAGTACAGAATCCTGTTCTATTTTCCATTTTTTTAACAGTTCTACAATTGAATCCTCGTTTTCATCTGTTCGCGCCCGTTTAGGCCGCCTTAGATTAATAATGTCCCGATCAAGAGTTGTTTCATCGTGCTGGTTGATGTCACTTATAGTAGGTTCGGACGAGCTGAGATATGGTGAGGTAGGTAGTGGCGACTGTGGTGGTGTCCTTTGCATTTTTAGTATGAATATATTTCTTCTATAGTACAAAAAGAAATTGAATAATGCGCCCTCTATTATCAAGTAGTTATGTTGCTAGCGCCCTCTAGTATAGAGGAGCGTACTAATTTCCAACGCAGCGCCCTCTAGTATAGAATAGCGTACTAATTTCCAGCACAACGCCCTCTAGCGTCTGGTAGCGGATGTATGGATTTCAACTCAAATTATGCTTCGTAATGTTTACAAGTTAAGGTTATAAATCAATATTTATCATTAAATACGATATAAGTACGTACTTGGCAATCCTTGATGCACAAAATTTGGTTTTGCAATAGTTGTTCTGCACTAGAGTCTCTCACAAAGAAGTTCTGCTTAAATATTGGCACATCCGGTTTTTATCCCAAAACACACTTTATTCTGCTTACTGCACTAAACTTTTACACTAGTTTTAAGAAACGTTCTAGGCATTCACTGATTCTATGTGGTACTGATATAAATATTGAGTGTTTATATTTTTAAAACAGTAATAATTACGGAGACGATCTTACTAGCGGCAAGTGGCGCCCTCTAAATGTCAGATACACTCGTCTTGTCATATTCTCATAGTTTGCGATGAAAGTCAATGCATTTTTTCAATATGTCGCCTTATGGAAGTCGTTTAGAAAATCCCATAAAATATAAAACTGCGTTATCTTATCTTACTTTTTTTCTTTTTGCAACTAAATGGTGTAAACACATATTTTTATTAAGTATCTACTAACTTTAGTGATAAGTGTGCCTTATGCTTGTTGCGTTACTTTATTCGTTAAGTAAATCGAGTAAAATACTTCAATGTGCCAATCACGTTCTGGCGCATTCGGTTTCCTATTTTTGAAGTTAACGTTACCGCGAAGGTGTATTTGAAAAACTCGCACTAGGCACTCAGTAGATGTAATATACAAGGACTTATTTTTGATATCCCATAACTTTGAGATTCTGTTACTTACTAAAAAATAATATTTTTTGCCAAAGAATATGTGGTTCAAAAGTGCATACTTTCCAAGATATCTGCAATCTTGATATAATGAGTTCATAAATTATCACCCTTGTAAAATTTCTTTAACATTCATTCAATAGACGCGTGTCACTGAAGACACAAAAACATTTTAGACGTTGAGGAATGTTGTTGTATACAATGTACAACGCAAAACGTTGCTAACTGTACCTATAGCGATAACTTTATCGAGCGATAAAAAAGGGATAGAAAATGCCACGTTGTCATACTTCGCATTGAGGTATTTTACATAAGATGTTTTAACTTTACTGAATTATTTTGTATGAAAAATAAAAACAAAAAAAAAATTGAAAAATTATTCATATATAATTAGATTCTATTACATGGTCCCATTAATACCCTAGAGTTATGGGATATCAAAAGGAACAAAACACCTTGTACGTAATTTTTTCTTTCTCTCGACAGGAAACAACAAGAGGAACTTAAAGAAAAGCTGAACCGTCTAGAATCCAAAGTCCTGGTTGGAGGAGAGAACCTTCTAGATAAAGCGGATGCTCAGAGACAGTTGCTAGAGCAAGCTGCCGAGGAGTTGGAGCAGAGGAAGATTAATGAGGACCGCCTCAAGCAGCACTTGCAGAAGAAAGCTGTAAGTAATGTAGATGGAATTTACAAAATGTTTAAAAAAATACATTTCATGATGATTTAATACGATTTTATAGATGAAAATACCAAATAAAATCGTTTGTATGCAATGTTTCATCTAAACTTTAATCTCGGGTCGTAAAGTATGCAAAGTATAAACACAAGATGGAGCTACAAAAAATCCAATATCAATATACAGGGTTGTTTTTCAGTCACCGGCCAAATTTTTTTTTACCCAATAAGTATTGGGTTGTGGCAGCCCTGGAAGTAAATAAGAAACCAAAGTTATATAAAGTCATATTATATATCTAGTACATGCATATACTTATATTTATCTAATATAGTATATTAAGAAACTACATAAATATTGTAAAAGGCTGAAGCAATTAAATATAATACATAAATCAAGTTAAAATATAAAGCCAATAATATTGTAAAATAATAAGTAAATAAATATTGTAAATACATAAACATAATAGCTAACAAAAACCATAATTTAATTTGTAAACAAAATTAATCAATATAAATTTCACTTAAGTAAAAACATAAAATGTAACTTACGTGAAAATAAATAAATAAATAAATATCTATTCGCCTGAACCGTATCCTTTGTCTGCGTTTGCGCATAATAATTAGCTTGCCGAAACGAAATTTAAACTTACCTACAGTACAAAATGAAAAAAAAGTGACGACGAATAATTAGTAATACTACATATGTTTTGTTTGCTAAATTGAACATAATCAAATCCAAACATAATCTAATTGAATATTTGTTTCTTTTTATGTCCATTTTTAAATACTATTTGCGACCTCGATCATAGAATTACTGTGAGTGCTATTAGGTAGGTAGGTATCTACAACGTCCCGACGGGCGCGCGCGTGACACACGACCCATTCGAGTAGCGCCGGCGGTGCGCTTCGCTGTAGGTAAATAACGGATGTACCGCGCGGAGTGAGCCAGGCCTGGTAGTGGTTGGGCTTGTCCATGGAATGCTCAGTTTGTCTGCAGTTTGTTAGCATTCCATGGACAAGCCCAACCACTACTTAAGGTTTGACTCTGTAAAAAATTTATCTAGAGAGAAGCATTACATTCCTAGAATGATCAGAGAAGCGATTGAAATTAAAAAACACCCTAATTTCAATAGAGAAGATGGTTGGAAACTATCACCGACATGGGACCCTATCCTGAAAAACATTAAATCTAACATCCAGCAAGCTGCACGACCTGAAACTCAAGATACTGTCAGCTCGTTTTGTGTCAATCCAGAACGCTACGCTCGAAGACTGAGAAACAGATGGAGAAGATGATGTATTACTTTTTCAATCTATCAATCCGACGCTTGACACCTCAGTCGCTCGTGACCACGGGGTCTGCAAAGACACCGAAACGTCGAGTCAAAATTTAAAATGTAAATATACGCGATAAATCCGGTTAAAAAGTGTTTTATTTAATAGTATGAATCGCGAAAACTTAAGACAATATTAAGCGGGGAGTAGTAGAGATTGGATTGTAGAGGAAAAGAAAATGACCGATTAAAAGTTTCTTGATTGGATGTAAATCTATACTAAGTTTACCCGACTAGGAATTGAACATGGAGCTTCGAGTCCTGGTCGCATAATTTTATTTAATAAATTTTATCTGATCTTTAAGAATAAATAAGCATTTTTAAATGCAAAATTCAAAAATATTAATCATCTATTCATCTGTGACTTTTTTATGGGATGTCTTTTCATCTTGGTTGCTATCTAGTGGTCGTAGATATCAATATTAAAATTTATATTATGTGAGTTATAACTATTGATTATCACGTGCGTTTTACTCACACGTCTTTATCGGGGGTGTGTACTATTTTCGGACTCTTATTCTCACCCCTCATGATCCATGTTGGAACTTTTTCCTAGAAGTGGGCGCAAATCGCCGCTAATAATGCCTTCTTGGTGGCTTTGTAAGCGCTACCCGTCGCCCATCACAGTAAAAAAAAATAAAACAATCAAAAGTTTTATTCACTGTACACTTGATGATCCTCAAACGGTAGATGAGGGTGGCGCGGGCGACGGGGAGAATCTTGATGGAGGCTTCGGTCCAGCAGTGGGTGTCTCTCGGCTCACCAAGATGATGATCCTCCAATATCCGTCAAAATAGGTACTGTGTAGTGCGGTTGTCCAGCGTGAGAAGTCAGAGGCATGCCGTGGAAGCTCAGCCTGGCCGTGGTGGACGATGACCTCAAACTGGATATAGTTCAATAGGGTCACCGGATCCACCAGCCAATTGTATCGCCTCGTACCCTGGACCCCTCTCCCCGATAATCAGCGGGTGACACTCCTCTTACGATGTCTACGGAGCAGGCCCAGGCAAGAAAATTATCTATTAAATAAAACACTTTTTAACCGGATTTATCACATATATGTATTTACATTTAAAAAAATTCTTTCTCGCTCGTGACCACGGGGTCTGCAAAAACAACGAAACGTCGAGTTTAAAATTTTAAAATGTTAATATACGCGATGAATCCGGTTAAAAAGTGTTTTATTTAATAGTATGAATCGCAAAAACTTAAGACAAAAAAATATCGTGGAGCCACATAGCAAGGCTTCACCACGAAGGAATAAGTCCTGGACAGCGACGCAGTGGTTGAGGTTCCCGGGAGAAAATTGAATGGCCGATCCATCATCCCAGCAGCCTTTTTTTATTTTGATGAGGGTTTTAGCGTCTCTACCCCATCAAGTGTGCCGACACGTCAGCATATACCGAAAAAAGAGCGGCGGCCTTATGTCCACCTTGTGTCCACGCCGGTGACACAGACGCGGCGAGGACGTACCCTATCCCCACGAACCTGTAACAGTGCATGCGGTGTGTCCCAAGCTGCAATCGGGTGGAGGACAAAACCGCAGACATCCGGCCTTCACCTGGTCGGGCGCACATTCGCCCTCTAACACAACTGCCGCCACCAAATTTTTAATAGTGACGAAGTCGTCCAGCCCCCCCACTCCTCTATTCCGGTCGGTCTACCCGAGTGACATTGAAGAGCCGCTTAGGTTCGCCTCTTTAGGCACCCGAGACCTCCAGCATGGAGACTGATCCTGATAGTCGAGTCCGTCTGTATAGCTCTTTGGATACCCCTCTTGGTAGCAAGAGACCTTGGAAGGGTAAGTTTCAGCTTGGCACCGATGCCACAGGCACTACGTTGCCACGTTGTCTACGTGGCCGCTCCGATTGGATCCACGGCTTTGCTGTCGGCCTAATAGCTGTCTTCGCGGCCACTGTGGTCCAAGGTTCCGCAGTTATTTTCCGATCCATTTATAGTAAAGGTATGCACAGAAAAGTAACTTAGGACGTATAAATGCTTGCATGTAGGTTTACGTGCATATGCTTTCAGAGATTTGTAGCCAAATCAACACCGGTCACTACTTTTTAGGCCCACCATACTATAAAGAATATTATAATTATATGTTTATTTCCTTTCAGGCCGAGCGTCTAGACTTAGAAGAACGATATTCCAGCCTCCAAGAAGAGAACACGGCCAAGTCCAGAAAACTCAAACGCGCAGTCCAACTCCTGAACTCGGCTAAAGCAGAGCTGTGCGACCAGCAAAGAGAACAGCAGAGAGAGATGGAGGGCATTCTGGACAGCATCAGGGCGCTGAAGAGAGAGATCCAGCTCGCGGACCTGGTTCTGGACTCGTATATACCGAAGGAGTATCAGGTGAGTTGGAGTTATTTTTGATACTAGTTACCAGTCCTCCTGTTTTTTTTAAATCAGAGATATGTGACCAAACGTAGGGAAAGAATAGAGATGGAGAGATATTGTCTTAAACTTTGACTTTTTTCAGTTCATACTTCATTATAGGTAATAAATAATCGTAAAATAACAGTTCGATGGCTGATGGTGTAGCTTTTTAAGTAATGACTCTATTTAAAGGGTGAAAAGGTCCTACCTTAATTTGGTTGTGGCATGACATTGGCTCTGACAATTAGCTGTCTTGTGTTTGTTTTTTTTTTCATGTCACGATCAATTTGTACTGTACCTATTTGTATTAATTTGATAATTCTGACTGAAAAAGAGTGCCAAGAGTTTTTTTTCCGCCGGCTTTTTTTATGTCTTGGTCTACTGTAATATCTTATTTAACAACTATCAACAACTAGTGAAAGCCGAAGTATGTGATGACTGACTTCATCGAGTGTTTTTTGAAATTCCTAAGATGAATAAATCTTTGCGACACTCTTGTTGATAGTGCCGACCAACGCGAGATCTATACCACGGAGGAAATATATAGAGGAGATGCCCTGTCCAGTTTTCTCTAATAGGGCCGCCAGACTATTGAAAACTCGTTGAAAACCAATGCTTCCAACCAAGGTTAAGGAAGGTTAAGTTGTTGTCAACCATTTCCGAGTCATCCACACTGTTACAAACGGTGGTTTCCAACAAGGAGACAAACAAGAACACAAGCCAAGGTCACGCCAGGCCACGCCCCTTAATCGTCAGTGTGCTCTGATCTCTCGCGTTGGCAACATCTTCGCGATGGCAGTTTTGTATGCAATTGAGGATACAAAGAAGGAAAGGTTGAAACGCAGGATAAAAAACAAAACTCGAGTCATTTCTAGTTATAGTTACATAGTAAAATATACAATAACAAGTGTACACACTGTGCTAAAAACAGACATACATCTACATAGATAACGCAAATGCTTATCCTTTGCGTGTCCGAACCCCGACCAAGCGTCAAGGTTCCGGCAATATTGTATAAAGAGCCAGTTCCTTCCTAAACCCGTGTGCTTTCATCTTCGACCTCATCGTCACTTACCATCAGGTGAGATTGAGGTCAAACGCGGGTTTAGTCACTTATAAAAAAATAAAAATAAAAAGTTCAGCTACACTTTTCTAGGTGGCTCTAGTTTTTTAAGGAAATTTCATACATTCTAAATCTGCCAGAAAAAAAGTATTTCTACATAACGCTAGATAGCGCAGCATTTTTTCATGGTATAAAAATCACCTAGGCAACAAATAGCAATCTAGAATTTTGGACATAAATATTTCGAAATCAATTTGTAAAAAATAATTATGAGTGAAAATAACTTCGTAGTAAGTTAACTTAATTTGGTTTGTCAATGTAATTCCTTTATAAAAGTAGACAAAACTTGATTTTATATCGAGAAACAATGTAGGGTTTTTTTAAATATCTACGCGTGTACATACGTCACAGAAGTAAGCGTCGAACTGACGCCAGTGCCTCTAGTGTGGAGTAGCTTGAACTGTTGAGGCTGTGACGTAACGACAACCCAAATTGTAGCTGTGCATTTTTGCTTTCAGCAGCTCTTCTATACATATATCTGCTTTGTGATCTATACCGAAAGAGTATCAGGCGAGATGGAGTTATTTGTGACCAGTGCGAAATGAGAGAGATCGAGCGATTCAAAAAGAGAAATCCAGTTGACGGATTTGGTGCTGCACTCGTATATACCGCCGTTGTATGGTCTCTCTGACTAGCCATATAAAAGCCGCATTTTTGGTGTGTCAGTTTGGACACAGTACATATATCTACAGTAATTCAACTCGTATGCATCTTTGAAATAAATGCCTACAGCGCCGCGGTCCGTTCACATGTGATAGGGCTGCCCGCCTTCAGCGTTTAAATTACATTTGCCTACTTTGTGTTTACTTCCATTTAGTTTTGTTGTACTTATTTTATATAAACAAATATAAAAGTTTGTAAATTGAATATGACCTGTTCAACAAAAATACGTTTTGTGTCAAAAAACCATGTTTACGTTTGAATAACTTAAAAATTAGCGACCGAAAAATACTTGCGCCTCGACTGAGACGCACGAAAACATGTAATATTTAATTTTAAAGTATAAACAATCCGCATATTAACGTAAAGCGCAATCAACAATTGTGTCGGTATGCAGACACTCGCGCCTGCCGGCATGCCGAGCGCATGCTGAGATCGATCCGCGTAGGTATAGCCCGCGTTTCGTCCGTTTGTATGAATTTGAATTACTGTAGATATCTGTACTTTGGTTTGGATAATTTATTTATTTATTGTGAGAGCATAAATACAATGCGATAAAATGTTTTATTTAAGATTAGGATGTATCGTGAAAACTTAAGACAGTATTCAGTGTTTTTATTATTTACTAGCTGCTGCCCGCGACGTCGTCTGCGTGAACGCTATGCAGCACCAAACGCACCTACGATTATAACACTGCTAGCGTGATAATATGTAGCCTATATGTTGACCCGACTTCTTAACTATCTTCATGCCAAATTTGAAGTAAATCCATGCAGTACTTTTTGAGTTTATCCCGGAAAGACAAACAGACAAACAGACAAAAATTCTAAAAACTATATTTTTTATTTCTGTTTTGATTGTAGATCATACCCCAAGTATTCTTTTAAAAAAATATTCAATGTACAGTTTTGACTTTCCTACCATTTTATTATATGTATAGATTTATCTTCGTGTTCGCAGGCACTGATCGACAAGTACGTCCACTGGAGCGAACAACTCGGCGAGTGGCAAGTGAAGTGCGTCGCGTACACCGGAAACAATATGGCGTCTCGCACGGTTCCCGCCAAGCCGGTTACTAAACACGTAAGTATTTAAAGGTTGTACAGAAGACTGCAAATCAAGCGTTCTTAACTTGTCAAAAAATTCTAATTGAATCTGAACTCAATGCCCTCGACATTAAGTTTAAAATTGGCTGGCGTACTTTGACAGGCCTGAAGTCTGACTGCCTTCTGTACAATATCGGATGAAATACATCCATACATAACTTCTCGCCTGTATCCCTTAAGGGGTAGAGCACCAGAGGCTATAAAACCATCTGATGAAATACCTAAGTATATAATTAAGTGTTACGAAACTGGAAGCGCCTTAATTCGTATGGTTTGTTTTTAGGACATTGCCAACTTAATAGCTTTAATTTTGATTTTGTGGCAGAATTATCTAAAAACTACGTTTGATTGACAAAAAATTCAACAAACAAGTCAAATATTTGGCCATGGATTGCGCAATTTTCGAAAAAATTATATTCTTATGAACATTCTTACGAACTTCGAATTCGAATTCACAAAACAATACCTATCTTATTTTATTGGGTCATCCAGTTTAATTTAAGCTTTCTATTACAAAAATTAAATTAAGTTTCTTAAAAAACTTGTGTTATGGATACTAGATAACTGATATACTTAAGAAATATATAAACATACATATTGAATAAATACATATTTTTTATTACAATAAACTTAAATAAATATATAAACATCCATGACTTGACGACTAATATCTGTGTTCATCACACAAATATCCGCCGCCGCTGGGATTCGAACCTCATTCGTAGCTCAGTTGGAAGAGTACTCGTCTGGCAAACGAGAGGTCCCAAGTTCGAATCCTGGTCGGGTAATTTTTATTTATCACATTTTTCATTTTATTTAAGAATAATTGAGCATTTTAAATGCAAAAAACTTAAAAACATTATTAAAGTATTGAGTTTGTATGGAACCGCGACAAATCGCTCTCACGCTCGCTGGCGTCGAGAACGGCCCAGATTTCCCGCGTCGCTGTCGCTGCCGTCCAGTTTGGAGCCTTACACACAAACACACTTATTGTACATGAACACATAACATATCCTTGATCTATTAGGTATAGATTTGCAATTTATTTAATACTTTAAAATTATCAACAACGAAATATGACAATAATCGTAAGGGAAAATCAAAATTAGGGAAAAAAAGGGAATCGCAAAATTACTTATAACAAAAAATCTACAAAATTGGCGAAATTGTTAAGAGTCCTCTTAAATTAAGAAAAAAAATAGTACCTATAGTTAAAAAAAGTTAAAAATATAAGTTAAAAACAAACTGTAAAGTTAAAGAAGAGCGGAGTTCCCAAATACAGGCATTACTTGCATAACTGGGACTAAGATTTAAAGGAAATACATAAATTATTATATTTATTTATTTAATTTTTACAAGTACACATTCTAATATTAGTTATTTTATTCACAGCACGAGCCACCAGATCTATCGAACAGATATCTCTCCTACTCCTCGGTGGTAGACAGACCGGCGACCCGAGCTAGGACCCATAGCGTCTCAATGCGGCCCCACACAGGTCTTAGGCAACGGCAATAGAACAGAGAAGAAGGAATAACTATTTCTAGAAGACTCTAGAAGTATGTTTTTTGATTGTAGGTGCTTTTTGTTTATAATCGTCTTTTTTTTAATTTTGTTGTTTTTTGATTTTTTCGAAAATCTGTTTTGTTTTTTTTTACATTCCATTGTTTTATATGTCACGTGTTACTTTGAAATTGTAGCTGATATTGAGCATTAGATATATGTATGTTTATGTCAAATTTTTAAATCCAAAATACATGATTTGATCTCAATGTAAATTTGGAATTTTGCTCGTGTCTCTCTATTCATTACTTGAAGCGTCTAATGTTTATAAATGTGTTTATATTTCGTCAACTTAGGACACTTTCATGTCCGGATGATGGGATGTGAAAAGACTGGTGATGTGTTTAAAAAACTTTTCATTTTATAAAAAAAAAAAACGAAAAATTATTTATAACTATGAAATTTTGAAAAAAATATAGTATACTTAAATAAAAAATATAAATATATGATAGACTGTATTATTTTGTGTGTATTTTGCATTAAACGTGCGAAAAAAATTACAAAAAATATGTTAATCGAAACGTACGATTCTCATAGAAATGAAATAAGTTTAATAACTTTAGATAAGTGGAGATCGCGCCATACATCTAGTGCCGTCTGAAGTTGCAGCAAGGTGTTTCGCGCAGTTATTTTACTTACAAAAAACCTGCGCAAAGCTATTCGCGACAACTTCAGAGAGAACTTGATATTCGGCGCGATTTATATGTGCTTTTAGCTTTTTTTTTATTTTTATCACGCGTGACCATTTCGTCTAGAAAACGCCAAAACTATGAATTTCTCAACGCGTTAGATATCATCTTTCTCCGATATCCTCATTTTCCGAAATTGTTCTTTTAAGTGATTAGTGAAATTGTAAACAAATCTGTGTACCTAACCTCTTTAACAGTGGTAAATTATTAACTACACAATTTTTTTGTTTTGTGAAATTGCAAAATATGTTTTTCTAAATTATGCTAGTAAATTTTTCTATATGTTACTAAATTGTTTAACCTATACTAGTCCATTCCAGTGATTTATTTAGAGATAAGTTTTCTGTACTCAAATTTAACAGTATTAAAAAAAATTTGTGCACTCTATAGGTATGTCTAATAAAGTGATATCAAAATTGTATTAGCTATCATATTATATTTTAATAAACATTTCTTTAGTATTTTGAGTTTTTTTCACTCCCCCCTCCCAAAGTCTCCTCTATTTCTATATCTTATAAATGGCATGTCTGTCTGTTCGAAATTATTTTCGAATCTATAGAACATAAATCTATAATCTATAGAACATAATCACCATCATGATACATTGCCTGCGAGCTGAGTTGTCAAGGTTCAACCATTTGAAAGACTGAACTGCAAAGGCAGTGGGCCGAATTCCTCATTACAATCTCTAATTTCAATAGTTGATTATGAATTAAGAATCTACATACATACATACATAACGTCACGCCTGTATCCCTTATGGGGTAGGCAGAACACCAGAGGTTACAAGACCATCTGATGTCACGTTTGACAAATTTGGAGGTATTATAAAGATGGAAAGAGACTATTGTAGTGACAGGGGGTCAGCCTATCGCCCACCAAAACGCTTTTAAAACCTCTGCCCCTTAACTGACCTTTACAGTATGCCCGGGAAGCAGCTGGTACATTCTACGTTTTTCTTTCGCTCCCAGTCCAGCATGGAAGCTATTTTAAAATCTATTTTTTATTATTTCATTCATCACAGAGTACGCAACAGTAGTAGAGCAAACTAAGGGTGTGGATCCATCTACGGCGCCGCGCCATGCCACAGCAACGACGCCGTGCCGTTTCACGGCATTTGCTCTTAAATTTATCTCCATCATGGTTTATTATAGAAAAGCATTGATTTGCACAGTACGGCATTGCGCCGCGCCGTCTCACGGCGGCGACGCGTTATACGGCATACTTTTCTATAATATAATAAATAAATATTTCTGACGCACACAACATTATCTAGCCCAAATTAAGTTTCTTAAAGAACTTGAGTTATGGATACTAGATAACTGATATACTTAAGAAATATATAAACATACATATTGAATAAATACACATTTTTCATTAGAATAAACTTAAATAAACATCCATGACTTGAGGACTAATATCTGTGTTCATCACATAAATATCTGCCGCCGCGCCGCCGAGATTCGAACCCAGGGCCTCTGGCATAGAAAGCAATGTATGTTACCGCTACACCAGCCGGTCGTCGGTGTATACCATGATGGATATAATTTTAAAAGCAAATATGAAGCGCTGAGCGGTGCGCCGTGCACGACGCCGTGAAACGGCACGGCGTCGTTGCTGTGGCACGGCGCGGCGCCGTAGAGATGGATCTCTAATACAGTCAAAAAGCGTGGCCATTTTCTCCCTGGATGCCTGTCAGGTGAATCCAGTATTACAAGTAAAAGAATACGTGTGTCATACCTAGGTTGAAATAATTAGGATATCTACAAGTAATGAAATACAGCTTTGGAGGTGTTTCATTGTCGACTATCATGACCTTAATAATCGTGTACCTACGCGTTGTGAAATCGCGTAGACTTTATTAGATAAATTCGTTCTAACATGCAGCAACAAAAAAGGCTATTCAATTTCAAATCGATATTAGCCGACCTTTAGCTTCAATAAGTAATGCAACTTCTCGCGATCTCTAAAGAAAGACAGCGCCATTTAAAGTAAGAATAAAATAATATAGGGTTGATTTTTAGTCACCAGCCAAATTTAAATGTTAGTTTTTTTGATACGATATAAACATACCTGCATATTTATTTTAGCGTCAGTACAAAAAGTAGAATAATGGAATCGCAAACTTTTAAAAAAATAGTCGCTGTTGATGAACATAGCTACCACGACGCGGCATTTTTTTGATAATACTACGACGTATGATAATACCTCATGTAGTCATCTTTATTTTAATGGTAATTTAGAGTGACCAAGCTTTGCTTAATATGTTAGCGGATAAATTAATTTCCTTGTTAACAAAAACTTTTTTTTGCAAAAATCGTTTCTATAAAATCTTATTGTGTAAAAAAATTTGGCCGGTGACTACAAATGAACCCTGTATATTCTAATAACAAGTTATTTTATTGACTTGGTCGTGTTGAGGGTTAATTCAATCAAAAGCAGTGGCTTATTATAGGCCTGTATTCCGGTTTTACCGGGATGCGCGTCAAGTCAATCACTCCAAGTATCGTCACCATCCTGCAGTCATAGGCTAAAAATCCGATTTAAAGCCAATCGATGGCATTATAGCTGTCCAAGAAAAAAGGCGGGAATTTTGAAAACTCAAAATCAGGCAACCCTGGTCTTACGAAGCCAAGCTTTGATTTAAAAAAAAGCCTAACTTTAAAAACTATCGATAAATAAATAGTATCATTCTCGTTTAAGTAATAGTAACCAGCGTCACAGATACCTACAGTAATTCAACTTCATATTAACGGACGAAACGCGAGCTATACCTACGTGGCTCGATCTCGGCATGCGCTCGGCATAAACCCAGCCGCGACTGTCTTCATGCTGAAACAATTTTTGATTGAAGTTTACATTACAATGCGTATTTTTTATACTTACTTAAAATTTAATAATAAATCATTTCATCATCTAAGTCAAGGCGCAAGTATTTTTCTGTCGTTAATTTAGAAGACCAATTTGATTTGATATTCAAACGTAAACATGGTTTTTTTACACAAAACGCATTTTTGTTGATCAATTCATAAAGTATTTTATTTGTTTAAACAAATAAGCACATTTACAATTACAAAACTAAATTGAAGTAAACACAAAGTAGGCAAATATAACGAAGGCAGGCATCCCTTATCGCATGTGAACGGACCGCGGCGCTGCTGTAGGCATTTATTTCAAAGATGCCGAGTTGACGACCGATTGGTGTAGGGGTAACGTATATTGCCTTCTATGCCAGAGGTCCTGGGTTCGACTCCCGGCGGCGACGGATATTTGTGTGATGAACATAGATATTAGTCGTCAAGTCATGGATGTTTATATGTTTATTTGAGTTTATTTTCTAATAAAAAATATGTATTTATTCAATATGTATGTTTATATATTTCTTAAGTATATCAGTTATCTAGTATCCATAACACAAGTTCTTTAAGAAACTTAATTTGGGCTAGATAATGTTGTGTGGGTGTCAGAAATATTTATTATTTATTATTATTTTATTATTAAATAGTATTATCGTGGTATCGACCTCGCTTAGGTTTACTACACCAATTGATCGACCGATCAACGCCGACAATCAACAGTCGACGTTGATCGATGGTTTTTACTATTCCAAAAAATCCAGTCCACGTCGACCACCTCGATGCCGATCGTTTAGTGTGCTAACACCCTTTAGCAGCGTAAAGCCAACGTTGCCTGATCTTGGGTTGTTCAAATTCCCGCCTTTTTTCTTGGACAGGTTTCGTTGGCGAGACAAGGCTGCGTTTCCACTGACGCGGAGCTGAGCGGAAAAGAGCGTTGAAAAGTGATAACTGTTTCCTTCCACTGATGTGGAGAAGAGCGGAGTGGAGTTGAGTGGAGCACACTTTGCAATTTTAATTACATTCAAGATGAAAACTTACACTTAGATACATATTCCCTATAATTTAAAACTAATTTAATAGTTAAAGTTAATTAAGTACAAACTATGAATAGCAGCTATAATGGCGCAGTCATCACTCCATGGACGCGCGATCCATTGCTTTACATCGTATTATGTAAGCTCAATCGTTCGTTTGAGAGTGCATTTAATGCTACAATACTAGCGCCAAAAACAATTTGGTAGCTAAAAAAGAAACTAATAAAATGTGAAACAGATGTTTGCTTTTAAAATTTCGCAGAAAAGTACACACGAAAAGTATGAAAGTCAAAGGGATTATATGCACTTTTAGTACATCTTTGAGCTTTGTTTTCGCTATAACGTAATATGAATTAGTTCTTTTTTAGCAAATCTTGCGCAATTCATGCCATCGCTTTGCAAGTTACGTGATAAAGCAGCGGATCATATGAAAAACAATATTTCAATAAATTACCAACTATTTCACCCAGTGATATGAATATTTTTTTATTATGTATTTGTGTTTACATATTTTAACACCCATTTAACCACTACGCAACCTAGCTGCCCTCCGCTCTGCACCGCCCCGCTGTCTTCCGCTTCACACCGCCCCGCTGTCTTTCACTCCGCGTCACTTCTCTGTGTTTTCATGAGTATCTTTTCAGCTCTGCTCCACTCCGCTCGTGCTGTTTCCATTGAAGCGGAGCGGAGATTTCTAGCATAGTGATTGGTCTATTCATGCTCTGTTCTGCCCAGCTCCTCCGCCCAGTTCCAAGACAATGGAAGCCCAGCCTTACATTAAGATGAAGCGTTGTTATGTTTGTGAGCTGAAATCCTTGCTCTACAGAAATAAACTAAACAATACCAAGTTATTGTTGTTCACATCATAACAGCCACATAGATTTTACATAACTGTCATAATAATCATCTCCAACCGTTTTATTATTTTAATTTTTTTTCCAAAATTTATTGTATCTCTCCAAGAATGACTTTAATGAAAGCAATCCTTAACAAAGTTAAGTCTACAGACTGTCTGATTGGTAAGTGCAATTCTCCTCCACCAGAGACTAAAAAAATTGAAGAGATAGAGCTGAAGATTAAAAAGAAACGACCGCGCCGTCACCCGGTAAGTAGACTTTCTTACTCGTGGCTAAAGCAATAGCTAAATTTAAAAATTGATAAGTTGACTTATAAAGTAGTACTTGCTTATTGGTTATTTATAAGATTAAATATATTAATTTCATAACCGAATCCTGAAGTCCTAAGAAAAGTACCGATAAGCAAATCTACTTATTAGTATAAGTAATAAGGTCAGTCGGGGCAACGGCTTCAAACTTTTTTCAAAGTTGAATTTCAACGTTTTTTTTTTGTATTGCTCAAATAATAAATAGCTTGTATTCCCAGGCTATGTGAAAATAAAGCTTATGAAACATATCTTCAAATTAAATAATGATATTTTGTATATCTGATAGCAATTTTTAAATATAATGTTTTGAATCGAAACATAGAGGATGGATCGACTTTTTTGCACGCAAGTATAGTAACAGTCAACTTGCAATGCGAGAAAAAATGGAATGGGAAATCAAGTGGTGTTTTTTTAAGCTCAAATGGTTGTTGCCATATAACACTTTGAATTTTATGTTGAAATAAGATCAAAATTGAACAATTTATGGCAGTACACTTAGATATCTTGATAGTTTTGAAAATATTTTCGCTAGACTCACTTGCCCCGTAGAGTAGAGGCACTTGCCCGGACTGATCTTACGGTTATCAATAATTTATCATCTACATAGGTCCATCTAAGTAGAGCTGAGGTTCCCAAACTTTTTTGTGTAGTAGGCATCCCTTGCCATGTTCTTCGGTGTTGGTAGATCCCTTAACTAATATTGTTTTTGCCAGGCAACCCAGGATTAGGATTAGCTACAAGTGCAAAACTTTTTCAAAAAATTTGTTCAAAAAGAGCACTGGCGCACTGTCCTGTAGTAAACTGTCAATCAAGCAAGCTTACGTTGTGGATGCTCTAGCTAGAGTCAACAATTTTTCATTCAAATTGTATCATACAGATTGTTAGGTTTGTCACAAGATAAAGCAAAAAATATTTTTAAAATTTATATGAAAAAAGCAAGTTTTGATTTGAAATTGGATATTTAGGCATGTATATGATTCAAAATCGGTTATAGTTTCACACCTTTCATTATTGTCACCTCTTTTTCAATCACCCTGTATACCTAAACAAATATAACATTACAGTACAGTGATGTAGTTGCAAAAGTTGATACATCTCCGCCGACCCTGGACTTTCGCTCGGAATTCGTCAAAATTAAAGGATATAAACAAGACTTGTTAAATTTAAACAATGAAAACATCAAGCTTATTTTGGCGATCAAGGGTACACATTTTACCAGGGTAAGAGGATGGCGATCAAGGGTACACATTTTACCAGGGTAAGAGGATGGCGATCAAGGGTACACATTTTACCAGGGTAAGAGGATGGCGATCAAGGGTACACATTTTACCAGGGTAAGAGGATGGCGTACAAGGGTACACATTTTACCAGGGTAAGAGGATGGCGATCAAGGGTACACATTTTACCAGGGTAAGAGGATGGCGATCAAGGGTACACATTTTACCAGGGTAAGAGGATGGCGATCAAGGGTACACATTTTACCAGGGTAAGAGGATGGCGATCAAGGGTACACATTTTATCAGGGTAAGAGGATGGCGATCAAGGGTACACATTTTACCAGGGTAAGAGGATGGCGATCAAGGGTACACATTTTACCAGGGTAAGAGGATGGCGTACAAGGGTACACATTTTACCAGGGTAAGAGGATGGCGATCAAGGGTACACATTTTACCAGGGTAAGAGGATGGCGATCAAGGGTACACATTTTACCAGGGTAAGAGGATGGCGATCAAGTGTACACATTTTACCAGGGTAAGAGGAAGAAATAATTAACGTACTAGAAAAGCTGTTTGAAACAAAACAAATTTTGGTGTACATTTCAGCCACACGACCAAGTAATAAAATTCGTTGAAGCTTTCACCAGCTATGAATTTATCATTGATATGAGTATCATTCTCCTATATTGAGTGTATCTATTTTCTGTGTATTTGAAGGAAAACTAAGCAGCAAGCGGCGGCGGCTCTAGCGGCCAACTATTTTCGATTATAACCTTTCATCGTTTCTTTTAACATTTTATGGAAAAGAGCTGTGTATAGTAGGAAATATCAACTAATTCCTGGGAAACTTTCATCGAATTTTTGTCGTGCAGCTATATCAGCAAATTTTCACAAATTTTGAGTTTTTTTTCCACTTTATCAAATGTTTAACCCGTTGCAGTGCATGTGATTATGAGATTTTAGCTGCAGTGCTATTAGATCAAACCTTCAACTAAACGAGTTGTTGCTGAGGGGCAACAAAGACAAGAAAAAACTGCTTTGCAGTGTATGTTAGCAATGAAACTTTGAGTTCAACTGGGTATTAATAAATCATTGCAGGTCTACATTTGGCAGCAGATTGTATATGAAGGGTGATCATGGGCCAGATGAACCCTAAAGGAGTCCTAAAAAGCCCCCTAAGCGGGGCTAACTCCGATTAGTAAGATTTCGATTTCGGAATTGGGGGATCTTAATTTGGGTTCAGATATAAGTGTAATGTAACATGCCTTTGCAATCAATTCTCAACAAAAAGAGCGCATTTCGTACGAGCGAGACGTCTAAATAATGATAATTGACTGCATTGCATGTTACATTACACTAATTATGTGTTCCCGCCTTTTTGTGAAACGCTTACCTATCTAGCGACGTGAGTGCTATTCCAAGCCGACCCAATGCGGCTAAATTACAATAAATGTATCATATCCATAAATACTTTGGACTTAATAAACACTAGGTAGTTCTACATTAGACAATAGGTACCTCATCTGATACTGGATTTCATACCCAAGCAACATTTCTATGAAGATGATGACATAAAGAATTTCCAACATTTCGTTATCGCTCTTCATCTGACAGCTAACTGTATCCCCGAAGATGGGTACTTTTCCACTCGCCACATAGCAACAACGATGATGACTTGACGAATGTCCTTACATCGAGCTATCAACAATTGTATCACAAGTAGATAAAGTATCGCGGCTTACTGTCCCTATTCTTAAGCGCAGGTGTTCAGGCCGAGACAGAAATTTTACGCAAACTTATTTATACATGGTCTGTTTATAGGGCAAGGTTGACAGCCGTTGGGAGAAAGAACTGCCACGAACGAAACTTTACTACGAAAACCGAGTCAACTTCTGGAAGCAAACAGATGCCGAAAACTTACAGATCTATAAAAGAATTACATCCACGGTAAATACAATGTGTAAAATTATAATGCAGTAACTGATCAAATTACTTAATTTAAAACTTAAATTAAATTGCTAATTTTGGGACTCCAAAATACTTGTGATGCAGGATTTTTGTGGGTTGGTACTCCGACCTACCTCATAAAGGCAACCCGCACCACAAGTCATCAACGACACGTGTTTCGCTTCCATAAATCAAATGCTTCTGTTTCAGTTGTTTTCGTTGTACTTTATTCAGGCGATCACGGCATTCGGAATATAAATTTTATTTACTTAATTATACTTAAGTCTTGATCTCGGGCCTTTGTGGTTAAATCGAGGACACGAGACTTGACTAAAACCAACGTCAGTCAATCAATAACCAAAACAATGAGTAAAAAAATCAGGAGTCGAAATCATATACGAAGTAATTGAATAGGATATGACCTAAATGTGACCCCTGTGGTACTCCTAATGTATTTCGCATGTACAGAATGCAGCACATGAAGCGATACAAATCTGTCAAAAAATTTACTTGAATCTGAACTCTATGCCCTCGACATTAAGTTAAAATTGGTCGGGAAAATTGGACAGGTAATGTAACGCTTGATCAGCTGCCTTCTGTAACATGAGCTACAACTAAACATAGCCGTTTTACAGCCATAAATTAAAAACCATATAAGTAATCTTAATATGATTTTCCAATGGGCAATTTGGTCGAAAGGTTAACTGAATTTGTTTAATTATGCCTCTTCAGTAAAAGTTTCGACAGGCAAGGTTGGTATAACCACCCTGAAAAAACATAAAACATCTATGCTATCGATATAAACTGCTGTTTTAATTTAGACGTTTTTAAACAGAATTAATCGTAAAGACCACCTTTTATCTATACTGACACCGAAACGTCGAGTTAAAATGTTAAATAAAACGCGACTTAATCCAGAATTTCATATGATAGAGGATACTTCACAGTTGGTCCCGTATAACTTTCATCGAAATCGATTGAGTCCTTCGTAAATTTTTGACTTCAGCCAATTTTTGAAGTGAAGTCGGTTTTTTAATGCTCTGCATTCGTTGATTATTTCAAAGTTAACTGTTTTATGTCGAGCCAGTTCTTCGCAGGTTTTGCTTGCTCCACTTTAAAACACAATGTGTGATTGAGGACAACTTTCAGGAATCAAAACTACCCACATCACGAGAACTGGAAAAAGACTGGAAGATCAATCGTAGAGAGATAATACGTAGAGCTTTTGGCAAGTTTGTGCTCTTCCCACCAATCCCTACAGAGGATGTCGAGGACCCAGCGTTCTTGCCAGCAAAGGGATATAAAAGACCAAGGTACACTTTTTGTTCATGACATTTTTTTCCTTCACACTTTGACACCCTACTGATAGACGCCCCTAAGGGCTTGAGATTAAGCGGGGTACGATCTGGACACTGCACGGGGGAACCCCCGCCGACATTACCACCGCGCGTCGGTGACTGTCACCGTGTACCTAAACAGTGCAAGACTCTCACAGTGGGCGACTCTCACTGCGAGCCTTACCCGCTACACACCCCCTTCTGCAATCCCTAATTAATGAAAGATATTCTAAGATCGTGTAATGAGCTACAGCCCCGTGGATCCAGAACGGCCCATGAGGCACCCTGACGGATAGTGCGTTGTAAAAATGTCAAAAATAAATATAAGTTGTAAATGTAGTAAGAAAATCGTCTGCCATTTCTTTGACCGCAACTGGCTGTCGCTCTTTTCACAACCAATTGTCCCTAGCAAGGCAACGGTAAGCAAAAGTGATGTTTCGTGGCTATATAATGAATGTTCTTCATTGAAATCACTAGCTCTGACAGAGTGGACTCCCACTGTGTCAGGGCTAGCGATTCCACTGGGTTTTGCCCGTCATGCGTAGCATTCACAACCAACATGTTTCTGGGCGGAAAAAAAGGACAAGAAATTGTTTACGTAACTAAGCAAAGGATTATATAATAATAATTGTTTATATCAGTAAAAAGTGACACAAAACACAGTAAAAATATTACAGAGCATTAATAAGCAAAAGGTACATGAATAAAAAAGGGAAAAACTTTACTGCATTCACTACTTAGTAAAGGGCAGAGCCCTGTTAGCTTAGGATTAGTAGTTTCCCCTACCCATTTTTTGAGTCAAGTAATCCGGAAAACGGGTACCTATTGCACCTGATGTTAAATGGCATCCAGACTCACACAAGGACTTATAATTGGTCGGATAAATGAGGCGACGTCGACAAAAGTTTTTGATTGGCAAAGCTGACTCTTTCATAGGAATCAATAACAGAATTTTTGCCCATATTGAAGCTAAAAATTACATGTTTTATTTAAGTAGCACAGGGTGGAATTTTGAATGCCACCTGGAAGGTAAGTACTCAAAATAAAAGAGATAGGAAATGCTCCAAAAAAACATTCCTTTATTTTGGAAAAGAAAAAAAACCGCATTCAAAGATTTTTCGAAAATTCACTCGCTTCACCCAGGAATCGAACCAACTAAAATCTAAAAATGAAGATTTCATGGTTTTCCTTTCGTTAAATTAACCTAGTATGTTAGAGAGATTTTATTCTTGTGATTGGCCCTAAGGATTGATGCAATAAAAATACAGGGTTTGATTTTTACAGATTTAAGTCGGATCGAAAATAAAGGAATGTTTCATTGGAATAAAATTTGCTATCTCTATTATTAAGAGTACTTTCCCTCCAGTTGGCATTCAAAAATTCCACCCTGTACAAGCACTACTTCTACACTAGACCGGATTCTCAATTTTACAGTAAAAAGTAAAAGAAAAATTTAGGTACTGATAAACTCGTGAATATTTCTTTCTCTTTCTAGAATGTATATGACCCTTAAACTGAAGAAATATTCGTACATAGGTGACCTTCTCATAGAGCTGTTCACGGATGTGTGCCCATTGACCTGCAAACTGTTTGCAGAACTATTTGACGGTGATGATTCTGGATACAGCTATGTTGGAACCGAGTTCTTTAGGTAAGAAGAGACCTATATATGAAAACGTAGTGATCTGTTAATTTACTTTCGAACTAACGTTCACCGTACTCCCATACCTTTGAACTCACAACTTTCGGAATTCCTTACCGCGCTAACGACTTAACGCACAACGCACTTTCATATGGATGAACTCGTCACCACTTCGGTATTCCATACTTCGCGATGGTATACTTTCGCACTAACGTACATCGAACTCCATAATTCGGAATTTGTCCTTCGAAGTTCCGCAGCAGAGTCTAAGTCAGGGAAAATTATTGAGTCGTGATATACCTACTTAAAAATCATAAACTCCAGGCGTAGCATGATTCATTGTCACCGCTTTAAATCTCAGTTATAATCTTCTGCAGAAAATGAAGAAATAGATAAATAAAACTTATAATTAAATTGCCTAGATTAATTAAAAGATCAGCATGTTAAAGATGGCAACAATTAATTGACCGAAGATATGAAACTGATCGTTTAAATTAGACAGATAAGTATCCCAGTAAACATCTAACTTTGTGCGATGTATAGCACAGCCGCTTATTTTTTTTTTAAATCTATGTGAATTTCACCTAAGTTGATTTGTCATAATAAAACACAATTACCATTCATGGCCAACGCTCCGTCTCGCGTGTTCATACAAAACTGCCACGTCTGTGCCGTACGCGCGTACAACACGAACGTACGGCGCCAAGAGTGCGATGGACACGTGGCTAGCACCCGCCTGTACTACTCGCGCGTACATCGTTGTTCGATTTGAATCGAAGTTTAGCCAAATAGTAAGAAATTAGGTTTAGTATTCCATTGACACGACTTGTACAGTCGTGTGAATAAAATTTCATTAGTGTATGGAACACACTAATGAAATTTTATTTACGAAACTGCGACACGCGTGCCACGCCCGTGGCCATGACGCGTGGATACGGAGATAAGGCACGCGTGTCCACACGCAGATTTGGCCCTCTTACTTCATAATAAAAAGACCTTTTAAATATATTCACTTCAATTCTTATGATGGACATCGATATTAAGCGACGCTATTCTGGCTGCCAGTATCAAGAGGTGGTTTTGTTATAAAAAAAGGTTGAAAAAGGTGACCTATGCGGAGTTCATATCTATTTAATAACGTTTTTTAACAAACTACTTAATAATCTATCTATCTATATCTATCTTCTATCTATCTATATCTATCTATCTATCTATCTATCTATACTTATAATAAATCTGTAGAGAGGTCAATTCTGTACATGAAATATTTTTTCAAAATAACTATCAGGGGGTGATTAGTGATCGATACTGATGCCAAAAATGCAATCAGTAAAATTTTTGTCTGTCTGTCTGTCTGTATGTTCCTTATAGAAACAAAAACTACTCGACGGATTTTAACGAAACTTGGTAAAATTATTCTTCATACTCCTGGGCAGGTTATAGTATACTTATTATCACGCTACAATCAAAAAGAGCAGAGCAGTGAAGGGAAATGTTGAAAAAACGGGAGAAGTTACTTCATTTTTTAAGCTTCCGTCGCGTGTGCAGCCTTAATGGTTAAAGCTACATAGAAATCATGTATGACAGAAATATTAAGTATTCATAAAATTATATAAAAAATATCCCACAACAGTACATGTCTATATTTTATGGTTGACTCACAATAACACGTGTAAATCCCGATAGCTTAGCAGTTCGGTGCTTTCTGATTATATTTGTTTACTCTTACATTTATAATACTCTCACTCATCCCTAATCAAAAAAATTAACATTATTACCTATTCAATAACAAAAGAATCATAGAAATTGGTATAGAAACACCAAACTTATACATGAAATACGCTAATAACCAATCGCGCGTGAATACTGAATGATATACCTAAGGATTATTTTTGCGTAACGGTTGCCGCGCTCGACGCGGCTCGCGGCGGTATGGTATAAAACGGCGGGAGGCGAGCGCAAGCTTTTGCGCGATTTAATATAGGTAGGTACAGAAGGAACAAGCGTTACATTACCTGTCGAATTTCCCCAACCAATTTTAACTTATTATCGAGGGCATAGAGTTCAAATTCAAGTAAAAAAATTTGACAGATTTGTAACGCTTGATGGACTGCCTTCTGTAGGTACATACAGAGATAAAATGGAAATCAAGGTTTTGTTTATTTCATGATCGTTTCTGCCTCTTGGAAGTCAGAAACCGTAGACTTCTTCGGAATAAAAAGTAACGTATGTGTTAACTACTATACCAAATTACATTATTATTGGCTTAGCCGTTTGGCAGTGAAAAGCAGCCATACATAACTATAGGCAGTATTATATGTACACTGATAATGGCTGGATGGATGGATTTTTGCTATTCTTTCACGCAAAAACTACTTAGCTTTACCTAGAATAACAATAAGCTAAGTATAATTAATGAAGATATTGCACGAATTAAGTAAAATTGAAGGCATTAAATAAAACACTTTTTAACCGGATGAATGGCGTATAATTTATATTATACATTTTAACTCGACGTTTCGGTGTCTTTGCAGACCCCGTGGTCACGAGCGGCTGTTAAAATTTAAAATGTAAATATACGCGATAAATCCGGTTAAAAAGTGTTTTATTTAATAGTCATACATAATAGTCATCGCGAAAACTTAAGACAATATTAAAATTTAAGGCACTTTGGCACCCGATTTGTTTATAACGCTATGTACCTTTGTAATGTACCTAATAGATAGTTACCTACCTATGTTTGTGGTTAGGAGTTATACATATTATATGGGCGAAGATTCTTCATTTTTATTTTTGTTATTAAAGACAGTTAGGACCTTGGAGAAGAAAATAACCTACTCGATATACTAATTCAATACAGACGAAGTCGCGGGCATCATCTATGTAATATACCTACGTACCTATACTTTTTCACAAAACCTAGGTAAAACTGCGGATCACTGCTTTGTTGTAACAGTTTTTGAAGTAATTCTGTCTGTTTATCTATCAGTAACGCTTTCACAGTTAAACTACTGAGTCGATTTTGACGAAATTTAGAATAAGGTAAGTTTTAACTTCAAGGAGGATATAATAATAGTATTTATCCAACTCTAATAAACGGTATCCACGCGGACGAAGTTGCGGGTCACAGCTAGTAACTAATAAAACCTTTTAGAAAAATTAATTTAAGTGCATTTTTTTCCTTGAATGACGTTGTGTAGGACGTTTGTGTAATTCGGGTTTCCAGTGAGTAAAAAAAATGGCTATTATTCAGTATAAATTGAGGTTAAATTGTAATAAAAATTAACAATTTTCATTTACACACACACCTTACCAGAGCTAGTTAAAATAAAACTACTCTAACTGAGGCACCAACGTACCTACCTAAATGCTATGTTATGGAAGCATATGTTATGGAGGTCCAAACTAATTGGTAAACAGATTAGGCGATGTTATATCGCCTTAGCTGTTTACCGCGGCGTCGGAAGATATCTCAAGCTTCTGGACTGAGATGGGCTCGGCATCAACATCAACGGCGAGTACATCACTCACCTTCGATTTGCGATGACATAAAATACTCGATGACAGCAGTGGAGCATGTGGGTCTTGAAATAAACATGAATAAGACGAAGATCATGTCCAGTTGGAGGCACCATGCTCGACGTTGTCGACGATTACCTCTACCTAGAACATGAAGTTTAGTTAGGTAGGTCCAACTTTGAGTAACAGGTCAATCGTCGAATCCAACTCGGCTGGGCAGCGTTCGGAAGCTCCGTAAAACTGCTCGTCCCAAATACCGTAAATACTTTGTCTGTGGACTGTGGACAAAAGTTGTGGATCAGTAACTTATTCTTGTACCAGTGGCTGGCTGTAGTGGGTTTTGTAAAGCACGAGCAGTAACGGTACGAACGTATTTGTCTTGTTTAGTGGTTGTGGCCCGGTTTCTTACTGATCCGCGTCTTCTAACAACTCTACCAGTCTCTTGGTAGCAAGCCCAAAAGTTTCAGATAGCTCGCTGCGATACACTTTGGCGTATAGCTACTGGTCGTTGAGATTCTCCCTCTTGCAACAATACTAGTGCTCTAGAAGCTGTTTCTATGCTCATATGGTGCCAAATACGTGGCATTGTAATGACTTCAAAAAAGTAGTGAAACAAATCGATAAACGTTTATAACGATAGTCTAAACACAAGTGAATAAGAAATTGTGAATATGGTAATTTTAACTTGATTTGTTTATGTCTTTCCACTTGAGAGTAAAGATTCATAAACTTTGTTCAAAATAATGTTAAGAATACATAAACATATCAATTTCATGCAAAGACACTTAAACTAGCTTAAAATTAAGTCTAAAGTTTATTTTCACAATCGTTTTTTGTGAAAATAAACGAGGTGGCCCCTATTTTGTTTTGAGTAGTATATATTGATAATAAACAAGTCAAAAATTAGTGAAACGTGTGCGAAACTGGTCCTAGCGAGTTGATACGTCTACGACCGCCCTTAAAGTCAAAGTGGTCAATTTATTGAACCTTCTTATTTGCACACACTGTATTGCTTAAACCATATACATCTATTAAAATAGTCAAACGTTAAAAAGTGACATTACTCAAAAGTAACATTTCTGGCATTGTATTGTTCATCATTTTACAAACCAAATCATCAAATTATTTTCCGAAAGAAATGTCCATATTAGAAACAATACTTTTCGGTTTAGTTTTACAAATAATTGTAGCTGTTTTAGTTTATGTTACTTCAATATAGTTGCGCGTAATTTATAATGTTAGTCCCGGAGACTGGAGTAACCAGAAACAATGAGATTTTAATAAAGATAGTGAGCCCCGAGGGCCTTACGTACACTGCATATTTTTCGGATGATACCCTTATAGAAGAAATAAAGAATAAAGCCTTAGACTTCTTTTATCCCAATGGCGAAACCGGATCAAGTCGATTCAAAATAGTCAGAGTTGCAGAAACCACAACTCTACACGATTTTCTCACACTCGCTCAAGAAGAAGTTTTAACACAGGAAGAATTTCTACTCGTCGAGCGAAGGACACCAGAAGCTGGGACATTATGGGACTTAGGAGCAGTTCGAGCTCCTCAACACAGCAGTATTGCCGCTGCCACTGCTTCTTTACCACCGCCACAAACAAGTATGAGACAACCTAACTTACAATCATTGCTGTCCACTAACGAATTGTCGTTTGAACTTCGGAAGATCCTGATTTCCTTAATCGAAGCTGGTGCTCGCCTCGCCGCAGCAGGAAAGAACTACGAGATGTCTTTAGCTCAACTCTCAGCAGCTTTGGATACTGAACCTCGCAAAACAAACCCGTTGATCACGCAGGTGATAACACCAGAAGAACTGGCCATAAGATTACGCCAAGAACAGGACAGAGGAACAGATTTTAAGCCACCAGAAAAAGAAACTGAAAATGATCCTTTGCGGCGCGCGGAATGCTTGAAGTCGTTTTTAGACAAATTTCGCGCTTGGAGAATCAAGATCGCAGAAGCGCCGAATCCTGAAGCGATATCAACATTGATAGACATCGGATTTACACACGATGATGCTGACAAAGCTTTGCGTTTCACGGGATGCAACGTGCCCGCTGCGGCTTCTTATTTGATCGGTGAAAGAGGATCGAGTGTCTTTGAATTAGTTCATGGATTACCTGACGGTTTTATTCTACAGACGTTATTGAAGCAACCACAGATTCAACGGGGTCTGTTGAACACTAGAATGTTGATAGCCTTTATAGCAATGGTTGGTCAAACAGGCAGCGCATCTCTTTGGCTAAATTCGCCGCATGGGAATCCCCTTTTGTCGCAGATATCAAGGACATACCATTCAGAAAAGTACTGCATGGCTGTAAACCAGTTTTCGGAAGAGAGGAATGAACGCCCTTCAAATGCCACTCCAGGCCCCTCCAGACAGAGACACTAATTTATTTATTTAGTATGCTTTTTGAATAAAGGTTTTAGTTTTGCTGATACATATGCCTTTTAATTTCTATACTTAAAACAAGAAGTACCTATATCTGATCCCAGTAACTTTAGACCTATCTCCATGTTACAAACACGTTGAAAAGCCAATTTTAAAATAATTTTATTGCATTATAGAAGAGGACCTTACAAGAAGTTGTCTTACGCCCGAACCCAATATTCGATCCTAATCCATTTTTGCCTATCCGAGATTGAGATTTCAATCCGAAATTGTGTTTTAGTGTGCCAATAATGTATCCACAGATTGCATTTGCTATCTGTGGATGCAAGCCATCCATGGGAGGTTCAATCTCAGATTACGGATTGTCCTCCGTATGAAAATGACAGTTTGCCAGTCTCGATAACCTATCCGGGTGAAATGCAGAATAGATGTACACAGTTATAATTTAAGTTGTCTCGCGAGTTTTATCCAAGATATCTTATTTAATCTTTTTGTAAGTAAATTTATTTTTACAATAATTAGTAGTGTATTTCTCTCTCTAAATTCGCGTATTTTTATATCTTTGATGAATGCTAATAGACAAAAAATATATATGTTTATAAATTATGTGCAAAATAACTTTCATACAAATTTCAAATGTCTCACTATCACTTGGAAATTTTACATGATGAGAAAAAAAAATATAGTGCTTTATTTTACTCTTGTTTTTGTTTAAACCACAACTTAATATCTAAACTTTAAAATAGAACATATGTGGTTTAAAAAAACTACCTAGTTTATAAGAATATGCTTGTTTAATGTCTGTCTCCATTTTTGTTAATTTCGTAACTCAGGGTTAGTAACGACACGTTGAGCACAATTTTAACAATAATTCTACTAATAAATAGTATTTTTATAAAATGGCAACATTTTCTGAGGTTATGTCAATGTATGACAGTAAGACTGCCGCCATTTGCTTCGCAGTTCGGTGACAGTTTGTTGGTGACGAATGGAATACATTTTCGTTAAAAAAATATATCAGGGTTAATAACGCGATTTTCCTCTTTCCGGTAAGTGTAATTTATAAGTTATTTGTTGATTTTACTTGTGTAAGAGATGTGATGTCCGCTGGGTTACGAATTATTGTTAAATCAATAGCGATTTCGGTTGGAGATATTTTGAGGTTATGATTTCTCAGTTTTATTTTCTCAGTTTCGTTGTGTTTCGTAACGTTTTGTTACGTAACGAAACTGAAGTCTCAGTTTCGTTACACTAAGGTTTCGGTCACAATGAGTTCTTGATCAAACGAAATATTGCCGCTGAAAAACTGGAAATAAAATCAAGAGTAATTTTTTCTTAGATTTAAATAAATAAATATATAGATAGTAAATGTAACTTGTGTCACGGGATCCTAACTCTACTATATTTTATAATAGATACATATATATATATATCCTAGGTGTTTGTCTATATATGTATATGTTATAAAGTATATTATTGTTGAGTTAGTATCCCATAACACTAGTCTCGAACTTACTTTGGGATTAATATATATGTTTTCAGGTATATATAAATACACGTTATTATATATATATATATATATATTTATATATAATAATAATAATTATTATTATAATATAATAACGTTTATATATTTATACTTGAAAACATAAAATTTACTAAAACTAAATAATAAAAAATAATCAACCTAAATACAGTATCAAATTATTGCTATTTCTTATACATAAATTTGTATTTTTTTAGGCATGGCACCGATGACAAATGCCGAAAGGCAGAAAAAATATAGGCAAAAATTAAAAGAAAATAATCCGGAAAAATTTGAAGAAAAAAGAATAGCCCATTTGGAAAAAGTAAAACAGAATAAAAGGAAGATTTCAGAACTTACTGATAGTGAAAAAGAAAAGAGAAGAAGAAAGTGGAGGGAATATTCTGCAAAATACTATGAAAAACAGAAAAATTACAATAACAATGAAGACGAAATACAAGAAGAAAATATAAAAATTAAAAAGAAGCAAAAGAAATGCAGGAAAAATACACGAAAATTGAAAAAAGAATTATCAGACTTATCTAATAGGCTACAAATCCAAATTAAAAAAAATAGAAGCCTACGGAAACAAATATTGAGACTGAAGAAAAAAGCGGAAACCATACAGCCAGATGATTCTTGTTGTTTACTTACCGAGAGATGCAAACATAAACAGGAGGTTGATGTTCCCCAATCACTCTCAAAAGAAGAATTGACTCCTATGAAGAAAACTGAAAACTTCATTAAAAGTTTAGGCTCTCTCAATAACGATGATAGGGAAAAACTTAAAGAAAAGATTTTAGAGTTAAACGTTTTGTCAAATTCCTTAAATTCAAGCTACAAATCGGCAACAAAAACCGAAAAACAAACTTTCAAGAAAATAGTTAATAACCCAATAACCCAAAGATATAAAGTAGTAACAAAGCTCACAAAAAAAACTATTGGACTCAGTGGAAGAATCAGAAAAAGTGTAAGGATTACTGAAAAGAAGAGAGAAGCGCAAATACAAGAAATTCATAAATTTTATAATCGAGACGACGTTACGAGATGTACAGCTGGAAAAAAAGAAACAAAAACAAAAAATAAATGCAAGGCTCAGAGAAAATACTTGACTGATTCAATAAAAAATCTCTATAAAAAATATAAAGAAGAAGGAGGAAAAGCCTCTTATTCGAGTTTGCTTCGACACCGTCCGTTCTATGTCTTAAATCCAAAATTGGCAAACTGCGAATCTTGTGCATGTGTCAAACATGAAAATTTTACTTTCATTGTCTCTAAGTTGCATAAAATTGGCATTCTTAAAACTGCATATATAAAAGAAATTTTGACAGAGTTTTCCTGTGATCTAAACTCAAAAGCTTGTATGTATGGAGATTGCAGTGAGTGCTCTAAAAAAGTTGACGAAATTGAAGCTAACAAAGATAATATTGAGACTACTAAAGTAATTTATTGGCAATGGGTGCTTAAAAAATTTCAGTATCAAAAAAAGAAACAAGATGGGACTCTACAGAACTTGGAAACAAAAAAGTATAAAAAAGAAGTAATAGAAAACAGCATGAAGGAATTGGTTTTAAAGTATCAAGAAGAGGTTAAAAAATTTAAAAGACATTATTTTAACATTATTCATCAGCAAAAAATATTTAAGGAAAGCAAAACTAAAATTAGAAGCGATGAGGCAGTAATAATATGTGACTTTTCTGAAAATTACAATTGTAGATATAGCAGTGAAATACAAGGAATGCATTTTGGATCATCACGGAACCAAATTACTCTCCATACTGGAGTTTTATATGTAAAAGATCAAGAACCTATTTCATTTTGCACATTGTCACCATGTAACGAACACAATCCTTATAGTATTTGGGCCCATCTCACTCCAGTAATCAATGCATTAAAATTGAAATTTCCAACAATCAATAAAATTCATTTTTTTTCTGATGGTCCTAGCACACAATACAGACAAAAACTTAATTTTGTTCTGTTTTCGAAGCTTACAAAGGAATTTGGTTTCAGTCACAGTACCTGGAATTATTTTGAAGCCTCTCACGGCAAGAATGCCGCGGATGGTATAGGAGGTGCAATAAAACGTATTCTAGACTCTCATGTGGCATACGGAACGGATATTCCGGATGCTGAAACAGCTTATAAAATATTAAAAAAGTCTTCCAAAATATGCCTTCATTTTGTAACAGAGTCTGACATCTATACAATCCAAGAATTTTTGTCTTGTACTACCACTAAGCCTTTAAAAGGAACAATGTCTGTTCACCAGATCTTAACTACGGAAGATGAATCAGTTATTAAATACAGAGATGTAAGCTGTCTTTGTGGAGAAATAAGGGGCTTTTGTGCATGTTATGACATAAAGGATCATAGACTGATCACTGAAACTAAAATATGTAGCGAAACAAATGAAAATAAGAAAGTAACTGTGTTGTCTGATATTAAACTAACAGAACAAAATAAAATATTCATTCAAAACTTACCACTATCTCTTACAGAAGTAAAGCTCGATACACCTTTAATGTCTGGCAATTCTGTCACTCAAATTCATAATCGCAAAGGTAAGAACATTAGCGAAAAGAGCGATAGCAGATCAAATTTACCTAAGGTCAATATAAATGAATATGGGTGTTTAAGTAGTGATGAACAAACAGAAGTTTCGAAATGTACTATAGAAACCAGTAAGTCTATAAATAAAAACAAAAGAAAGAGGCTCTTCAAGAACAGCGTTTCTAGAGGTAATAGAAAAAATACAAATATCAAAAGAAAAAGAAGATCTTCAAATTCGTCCACTACTTCTGAAAGCGCTGAAATTAGCATACATAGTGATTCTGATTTACAAAATGCACTGACAGATATAGAAGACGAAGAATCTAATAAAGAAAATTTTAGAGGAAATAATTTAAAAGAATATGATGAGACAATTAATGTGTTTAATAAAATCGATATGAAGGTAAATATTATAGAAGAAAGTCAATCAAAGCAGACTGGTAACATAGAAGTAGAAATTGGTGTTACAGAAAAAATAAAAAAGATAAATAGTGCCGAAGAAATAGTAGTGAAGAATATTGATGTGAAAGAACAAGAAACAGAAATAAATAGCAAAAATGAACAAGAATTTCAAAAGATTGATGGGGAAAGTGACTTTAAAGAACATGAATCGAATTTGCAAAAGAATATAACTGATACAAAACAAGAAATATACAGTAAAGGAGACAATGTTCTTGTACGATATTATATAAGAAAGTCGTGGAGATATTACATAGGTTTAATCAAAGATATTCATGAAGATTCTGTGAAACTTGAGAAATTGTACACCATATCTTTCTATAAAACTCTCGGCCCGAAGAAAAATATTTCATTTCGTAAACCGCTCCTCGAGGATAAAGATACAGTTCCTGCAAATTCAGTTGTAAAACTGATCGAAATTCTACAAATATCGGAAAAACCTGAAGCGTATGTTTTATACCACGATGAAGATCTGGTATATTTTACATAGGTGAAGATATGAAAGTCCAAGGACAAGTCTTGCATGACTATATTTTTCGTTAATTACGTAATTTTGCTATAATTGTTGCTCAGTAAAATATCTTTATTGGGTTAAGTTTTTTCAAATATAAGATTGATATTAAACAATATTTGTGCAATTAGTACATAAGATATAAGTTCATTAATAAAGTTGATTTTTGTTATAATATATATTTTTTTTACTCGTGTGATCTTACCCTAGCATTATCAGTTTCGTAACAATTCATCAGTTTAGTTACAATCTCAGTTTAATAACGATTTCGTTACGGTACATCTATTCTGCTTTTCACCCATCCCACAATTTTGACGTTTCTTTCGATTGACTTTTTGCTTGTGTTTTATGTTCCGTGACTTTTTGATCCAAATCTGCAATCTTTCGTATTTCTCGGTTTTACTGTTGAAAAATAAACATGTCCGTATTATCAAGCAGTGATAGTAGTGATTTGGAGGATTTATTAATGTTGAGTTCGAGCGATGAAGATGTGCCGAGACGCTGTTCACGTAGGATGAGAAGAGTGAACTACATGCAAAGTCTCGATGAAGCAGATTTCACTTTTAGGTTTAGGTTATCAAAACCTGCAGTAGAATTGTTATTAAATGAAATAATGCCTTTTATACGTGTGTCCTCGTCGAGGTAAGTAATGAGAAACGACAAACCTACATAAATACATAAATTCCTATGTTAAATCCAAAGTAACTGTCTTTTTTTATTTTTGTATGTACAACTTAAATGACCTTTGCAGAAACTACGGAGTCTCACCACCGCTACATCAATTGCTGTTATCGTTACGCTTTTATGCATTAGGCACAATGCTTGTATCAGTAGCAGATTTTGTTGGAGTGTCCAAATCTACCGCAAGTAGAATAGTGACGGACATATCATCAGCTATTACCAGATTGTATTTCTTAAATTAAAGACTATTATATTTAATTTGCGAAGATTTGTGATTAATATTTCCATAAAAATATAAACGAGAAACATGCAGATTTGCGCAAAACCGAAAGTCCGGGAGGGAAAGGATCATTGGCTATCCGGGCACAAAAAAGATTGTGGGTTTATGCTTTTTTTATTGAGACGGAGATTGGAGATCGATCTACGGATTGGTATCGATCTAAGATTGATTACAATCTGTGGATTGGGATCAAATATTGGGTTCGGGCGTTAGACCGCCTCAACGCTATAATTTAATGCTACCTGCATTTGATCAAATACAATAATTTGGTTGCTTAGTAACTGATTGAGATTATTACACATAAACATATTTTATCCCTGAGAGGTCTCTGGTGTTTAATAGAATTTGTTTAAGGCTTTTGACTGTGTCGTCATAATATGCTAATCATAGAATAAAACAATTGTTTCATAAGTACGCACGCAAGACTTAATAACTGACTATAATTAAATGGAATTTGTTGCTTTTAAATGACAACACAATTGTGTAGGTAAAGTTCGGCCGTTCAGAGAATGCGTTCCTGACACCTATCAGTTAGTCACGACTAGTGTTGGGCACAACATAACACTGAGTTCTTTACCGTTCCTCCAAAATGAAACGCCGCGTTATTTTTAAGATTATTTTCGTTTTAAATTGGCGGAATCATTTAAAATTTGTATTTTAGTAATTTAAGTGGAAACCAAAAAAAGATAATATAAATATAATAAAATTGTTTCATTTATTTTTTGTTACAAAGTTACAATCTGAATTTCTATGCAATAAAGTACATTGAATGTGCGTACAGAATATTAACCAGACTCCGATTCGCTTGAGAAGGTAGTGTCTTCATCATCATCTTCGCCTACATGTATAGTTATTTTATTATCAATAACAGAATCAATCCTGATATCAGTCATCTCTAGTGACTAGTGACTTCCCCGCAGGCTTCTTTTAATAGGATCATCATCTTTTTCGTGCTGAATGGCGGGGAAGTATAGTGGCGGGCGGCGTAACCTTTTATTTGAGCCCAGATTAGCTCAATCGCGTTATATTGGCAATGATACGATGGAATTCTTAGAACGCGATGACCGTACTCCAGAGCAAGTTCATCGATTTCGTATGGCACATTTGCCACTTTATTTTCTTTAACTAATTTAATTAGCTCTGCTTTTAGCATCTGCATATTTGCGTCAATGCCTTTTGCTTGTAACCAACTTTTTTTCGCGCATTCGGTTTGGTCATTGTTTTATTTTTTAATTTAATAAAAGTTATCTTATAGTCCATTATTTTCAAATTCTTAAACAGAAAAACAAAACGTATTATTTCATAAAGTATACCTGTTTAAGAACAGATTACGATACTGTTACAGCCTGTTATTGTTAGCACAGCACTACAAATATAAAGCTTTGACATAACCTTGTAATAGCGCAGTATAGATTTCGAAAAATATTGTTTACTAAGTTATTTGACACTCAGTTTGGCACAAAATTATAAAATTCATTGATTATTGATATAATAATGTTGTTTTAATGCTCATCAATTGTTAAAACGGTAAACAACCAGCAAAAATATTTTTGATCGTAACAGCAACGCCATTACAAAGTTACGTCGTCAGTTCAATCGCGATGTGTCAGGAACGCATTCTTTGAACGGCCGAACTATAGTACCGAATCACATTTAGACAATAGTTGTAATCGACAAGGGACAAGAATTGAGTCCTGTAAAATTCTACGATATTCCTTACCCTAGAGGCAGCTTGATAAATCTAATTATTAGGTATCATTTTTCATCAGCGCTGCTCGTTGACCAAACACCATCAACTTTCAATGTGTCATTCAATACAACGTCCACTGCGCAAAGAGTTGGTCGAGACCCGATCTCATCATCATCCTCTACACAACTCGACCTCGTGATATGTATAGACTGTCTAGTTTGGGCTCTTGAAGGCTGAACCAGCTGTGATACCTACAGAGGAGTTGGATGACTTATTTTGCACAAAGGAGGCAGCTGAGAGGGATCGGGAAAGGTCTTAGTAGAAGAAGACATCAGGGAGCTCTGAACAGCACTGTCAGGAATAGCAGAGCCAGGATGGGGTGCTACAGGTTTCGGGTGCTCACAAAATTCAAATATTTCGAGATCGGCGTGAAATTTTCAGTGGCCTGGCGGTGGCGGCGCGACGGTGGCGCGCTGGCGCGGCGCATATCTCTACCCTAGACGCCAAACTTCAGTGTCATTTCCCTTATCACAGTTAATTACGATTTAATTTTTGAAAACCTATGTATGAAACAAATAAATTATAGTTCATGTGGATCTTAGAAAATTGGACTTAAATAATATCAATGCTAAAAATAACGTTGCTGTATAATACTTAGGAGCCGGCTAAAACAGTAGTCTTCATAAAGGTACTAACTTATTTTTGTTTCAATGCATAGATAAGGTTCTCATAAATATTCGAAATCTACTTACCTACGTATCTACATAACAATAATTAATGAATTTAATAGGGACGATAAAGGTCATATACAACGTGTAACATAATGAAGAGATAATACTTAAGGGGATTGTATGTTTTGTGATGTAGTTTTTAAGTAACATAAATTGGTTATCCTTACGGATTGGCCGAAAAACAAGTTCAAAGTTTATATCAAAATATCTAAGTATCACCTCTAAAAACAGCTGTTAGCTTTTGATGAAATCTATTCGATAACAGATGTTGTAAAAAAAGTGATGGGTAACAAAGACAGATACTACAAAGTTCAGCCGGTGCGGGAAAGGTCATAAGGTCACTGGCTACGGCACAAGTCTTGTTTTAGCTTATTAGGTTGACTAGGGTAGTCAAAATATTTTGTTGTGAAATAATTATTGTATGTAAGTCTATACCAGCTCTAATCATGCTAATTCTTTTAGTCTATAGTCTACGTATAGTATAGAAGCTAACCCTTAAGTTTTATCTCTCCATTTTGTTAAACGTTGTATAATAAGGTCTTTTCTATACGCTGCGGTTGTAAAAAAGACAGAGAAGTATAATCAGCCACTTTGCTTGGCGTTTGCGGACTATGAGAAAGCCTTTGATTCGATCAAGACCTGAGCTGTACTCCAGTCCTTGGAGCGGTGCCAAATTGACTATCAATACATCGAAGCGTTGAAGTTTTTGTACAAAAACGCCACTATGTCAGTCCGTCTTCAGGATCAGAATTCGAAGCCTATTTAACTGCGGCAAGGCGTCAGGCAAGGCGACGTTATATCGCCTAAGCTGTTCACCGCAGCGTTGGAAGATGTCTTTAAGCTTCTGGACTGGGATGGGCTCGGCATCAACAACAACGGCGAGTTCATCACTCACCTTCGATTCGCGGATGACATCGTAGTCATGGCTGAGACCCTGCAGGGTAAAATGGCAGAATGGAACAGTATACGTCGAGCAATAGTTTTTACTAGGCCAAAAAACCGATCGATGCTCGACGTCTACCGACGACGCGGACGCCGTGATTTGTGTGGTAACACCCATAAAGAAACGATTTTATAAATTACTAAAAAAAAAAAATAGATGTTGGCCGATTCTCATAGATACCGGATAAGCACAAAAAATTTCATCAAAATCGGTCAAGCCGTTTCGGAGGAGTATGGCAACGAAAACTGTGCCACGAGAATTTTATATATTAGATGAATGAATACCATTAAAATAAAGACAACTACGCGCTACTACAAAACATCTTGTAGTGCTACGTCGTAATATTATTAATGAAATGCCGCCTTGTAGTAGCTACTTATGTTCATCAACAGCGACTATTTGTAAAAAAGTTTTTGGTGCCATATTTTTTTTTGTACTGAGCGATACTAAAATAAATATACAGGTACGTTTATATCGTATCAAAGAAAAAAATATGGTGATTAAAAACAACCCTGTATAGACAGTTTAGACAACTATTCCTCAATGTGTTATTGTTTATTTTTAGAAAAGTACCTCATCTATACTGGACTGGTGGCGACGTGGTGTACAACAACGGGTTTGGTTGCTACGCGCAGAAGGGGCGATGCATCCCCATCGGCGCTGAAAACTTTCACTTCTCGCATTCTATACCCGGTGAGTTTATTTCTTTATCATCATCATCATTCAGCCAGGAGATGTCCACTGCTGGACATAGGCCTCCCCCAAGATTCTCCATACAAATCGGTCCCGCGCAGACTTTGAGCAGTTCGTCGGTCCACCTTGCGGGGGGCCTACCCGCGCTGTGTCTCCCAGTACGTTGCCGCCACTCGAGAACCTTACTGTCCAAACAACCATCTGTTCTACGAGCTATGTACCCTGCCCATTTCCGCTTCAGCTTTGCAACTCTTCTGGCTATGTCAGTGACTTTGGTTCATCAGCGAATCTCCTCATTTCTGATTCGATCCCGCAAGGAAACATAGCCCTTTCCATTGCTCGCTGAACGTCTTAGTACCATGGTCATTTCTTTCTTTGATGAATCCTGTGTTTATCAATCGATATAGTGGGTTAAGCAACATACGGAGCGTTCGGTATTAGGATGAGTGACCACCGACCATTCATTTCACACGGCGACTTCCGTACTTCGGAGTGCACGTTAAGCATACCCGGGTGCTGTATACTTGTATACAGTAGTCGTTAGGGTTTGTTAGAAGTAATTTCGCCACCCATAAAATTCTGACTGACAACCAGGCCTGGGCCAGCTTGGTAGTTTACTAAACCTCCGCTTCACCCAGGAGAGAGACTCATAGCCCTGAACCCAGTTCTCCCGCTTGTCGGGCGAGTACGCTATCAACTGCATCAGGGCCCGTTCATGTAGTCCATTCATCCATTTACTATTAAAGCTGACTACCTCTAGAATTCACCTTCACTCGAAATTTATTACATTTAAAATCTTTTTTCAGGTTTGTTGTCAATGCGCGTGACCAAGAATGATGAGGTTTGCGGCATCTTCAACATCACCTTCAAGGCGATACCGCAGCTAGATCTCCGAAACGTCGTGTTTGGAAGGGTAGGCAAGCATTTAAATACCTATAATACGTATATATTTTTTATATCCGTTACTAAACTCACGTTTAACTTTTATCTCACATATTATAAGATCAAAAATGACTGACAGTTCTCCTTAAACCATAGTTTTAAGAGTCTTCTTATGGCCGATATCCACCTCAGCCATATTAAAAGTATTGTATTTTCTTTAATTTCAATGCTATAGAAGCCAAACTTTTAGCAGGTTCTCTATAGAATTGCTGCTAAATGCTGCCAAATTTTCACCTATTACTTACCGAGTTCCTACCGAGCGGCTCCTCAATTCATATGTTTAGATTGAAGAGCCACCTTTAAATTCATATAAATAGTGATAAATTTTGCTGCTAAATTCAGAATTTGTGGTGCAAAATGGTGAAATCAGAATTAAAAATACCTGACGCGGCCCCTCAATCCTTACGGTCATAAAAAATAAGAGCATCTGACATTGTGCAGATTTTGTATAAAGTGATGTCACAACCTAGACGAACATGCAAGGGTCTACCACCCAGTTGTGGACGCTTGGAAAAGTTGTCCTTGCGACACGCATCAATTGGTACCTAGCTATTTTCATGGCTAGTTTTTTTGACATCTGAATTTTCAGCTTCGGCTATAAAAAGGTTTCATATTGTACGTATTTTAAAATATTGTACAATAACGTATAAATAAATATATGACAGAATTTCGGCCTCCTTTTGATCTAATTAACAATAAGTTTGCCTTTCAGGTGGTCCGCCCTTCAGACACTCTAAACAACATGGCGCACATTGGCGCAGCCCTCAGCAGTGTGCCAGTAGTAGAAGTAGCCGCCACCAGACACAACAAATTCAACAAACTGGTCTGTGGCCGACCCAACACGAGGCTTCAACCAGTTAGACCTAAATTAAAACAAATGATTGAAATGGAAGCAAAGAAAATGGGAATTAAAGTTTAAGATATCTGTTAATTTTTGGCCTGTATTTTTATGAATTATGTAAAATAATTAAGAATTAAAATCTCGTTTTATTATCATCAACTTTTTGAAGAACTGACGAACTCCGTGACGCAGTTGTATTAAGATCTACGTCGATCGACGGTTGACCGATGACGTCAATCGACAACGACTAAGCCATTCTACCATTCGATTGCTGTTGTAACACCCTAAGACTCTACTTCGTAATTCGTGAGGTCTCAGAGTAAAAAATAAATAAATAAAATAAAATAAATAAATATTTCTGACAATCACACAACATTATCTAGCCCAAATAAAGTTTCATAAAGAACTTGTGTTATGGATGCTAGATAACTGATATACTTAAGAAATATATAAACATACATATTGAATAAATACATATTTTTTATTAGAATAAACTTAATTAAACATATAAACTTCCATGACTTGACGACTAATATCTGTGTTCATCACACAAATATCCGCCGCCGCCGGGATTCGAACCCAGGACTTCTGGCATAGAAGGTAATGTATGTTACCGCTACACCAGCCGGTCGTTTTTTAAAATAAGAATGGTCTGAGTGTTACGTCTACATCTATACATTTACAGGGTGGCTGGTGAAAAAATTTAGATATTGAAGGAGTGCACTCTGTAGATAGGTAGTCAATTCTGATCATAATTATGTAATAAAAGGATTTACTTAATTTTTCACTAGAATTCCCTATACATAAATAAAGTGCTTTTTCGCACTCACACACAACTCTATAAGCCACCGCATTAAAATTAGTAGATAAGCCGCGCGCCGCGCCACACTGTGGATCGAAAAATGACTTTCATTGACTTAGGAAAATGAAATTTTAATTAAGTATAGTTTTTTTCATTGCATTTCGCTTTGGCTTACCACTACTATGCTCAAATATGACGAAAAAGTTAATTTGAGATAAAATCGGATGAGTTATCGCAATGAGCCGTCGCAAAAGTAGTTAAATATGTGTGCTAGTATGTAGGGGAGACCGGGGCAAGATGAAGTTCGGGGCAGGACGGGAAGAAAGGTTTTGTGCGTGAATAGTAAACGTATTCTGACCGGCAATGGTGCCATTTGCACGAACTACACTCTCCCCTAGTGCGTCCAAGCAGAGAGGATAGGTTAGAACTTGTTTTCGCGTCCCATAGAGAAAAAACTGATACTGCTAGATTTTTTATGAGATATTTAGTTCAAAAACTCTTGTGTTAACATGTAAGTACCTGAGTTAATATATTATTTTAATCCTAAGCTTATTGTAGTAGTCCAATAGATTAAATTGAGACTAGATTTTATCACCGGTAACGTTTGAGGTTAGGATTGCATCATCTTGTTTGCCTAAATGCGAATCGGGGCAAGATGATCGGGGCATGATGGGATACTATCCCGTTATGTCCCGTCCTTGTGATTAAAATAGCATTTTTAAAAATACCCTATATTTTGTCGTAAATTTCTACCAGATTCTAAAATATTTATTATTTGTTTATATGCCTACAATTTTAACTTTTTGTTGTTTATATACTTTTAGAACTGCTTTTTATGCTAACATGAGTTCGTTTGTTTTTCATTAAATAGCGAATTAATTGGGATCACATGTGAAAGGATTTAGTATAAGTATAAGATGTTATGTTTTTACAGATAAAATGGTTCGCCACTATAAGTGAAAAACAGATTGTGGTAAATGGGGCCAACCAGACATGAGAAGAGCAGTAAATAAATAAATAATAATAAATAAAATCCCCAGACAATCACACCAACTACATGGCCCCAAAGTAAGCATAGCTTGTGTTATGGGATGCCATGTAGCGAACTAGGGGGAACCTAGAATATAAATACACATATACATAAACACCCAGACCCGGAACATTTTTTTTTCTTGTTCTTGGCGGGAATCGAACCCGCAACCAATGGCGTCTGAGGCAGATAGGTTAACCCCATCGCCAAAGTGGTCGTCAAGTAAATGCTGTTCTTAATAACACAATGGGGTTTCTTCGAGCCTCAGCTACATACAACGTTCCAAAGTCGACTTCGTTCCAAGCTCGTGAAACAGTTTATGCCGACATCAATTCCGAAAATATTATGAAAAGAAATTATTGTGCCTATACCTAAGAAAGTACGAACTGAGGAGAGAAAAACTAGGAAACGAGGGAAGACTGCAATACTAACGAATTCACCTAATAAAAACGATCTCATGGAAGATATACGTAATAGAGAAGGTAAAAACAAGATAAAGACTGATAAAAACAAGACTGAAAAAGGCAAAAACTAACGAAGAAACATGGAAAAGAGACAACTGAAATGAGAACCTTCAGTAAAAAAGTGGCAAACCAAAAGGCGCAAAATAGACATTGAATCAGAAGATAGTTCATCCCAAGAAGAGAATGAGATGAGATGACTGTGCCTGCATCTCATACTCAGAGTCAACGGAAGGTTAGGTCAGCTGCAGTGTCTGCCACGGTTGGTAGCATAATTCATGTGCCGGAGTAGATGAAGAAGACGAAGAGGCACATATTTGTGAACGCTGTTTACCTGATTAAAATGTATACTCGTTTTGCCCCACAGCGTTTCCCATCTTACCCCGGCTATGGGGCAAAACGGGATATTCGCCGAGTCAGTTTTTTTTATTATTTGCCAAAAAAGTTCTGTGTTTTTGCATGCTACTACGTTTAATTATAAAAGATGAATGTATAAGTATTTCTATTTTTGATAAAGATTTTTATTAAAGAAGTTATTTTTTTGTATTATGAGTTTTGTCTTAGCTATCTCATCTTGCCCCGGTCTCCTCTAGTATGTATAGGTATGACCGGGGTAAGAGAATCATACGTTTCACTTTCCCCTTATCAGAACTCACAAACATTTTTACATGTTATTATATCAATGAGTAAATTAAAAATATTATTCAAAGTTCATAAAGTAGGTAAGCAGGTACTAAGTATACAACGTAAATTTTTGTTCATGGGAAACAAGCACAGGATTCAAATATTTTCGTTAAAAAAATTAATATACAAGAATCAAGTTTCAAGCCTCTTGTGGTGTCTTGCTTTTGTAGCGCGAGACACCCAGCACGCGGCGCTCGCTTGTTACCCCTTCGTGTGATGCAGGTGCCTACTTACATCCTAGGATCGCGACAATATGCGTGTGAGTGATTGTGTTGGTACATATTTTAAGGATCTGTAAAGATTATTGAGTAAAAATATAACACGGTATAAAAACTATTGCAATCGAGTCTCGTAAAAACAAAAAATTATGTTGTACCAAATTGCTTACATAGTAGGTGCAATGAGCTATGGATGCACAACACGAACATGACAAATATTTGAACAAGAATGGAATAAAATAGTCATAGTATAATTAGCAAAACGACCTGGCACCGCTAGTAGCACCAGTTCACGAGTATAATGCAAGCACCAGCCATCACTCTCCTCAACCATATTTTAGGGAAGAGGGTGACCCAATACCCGACGCTGCCACTAGCCATGCCGCCTGAGGGAGCATGACTTTCTTGCTGTTGTCTTGACAAGAAAATAAGTGAGTGGGACAGTCACCAGTATGCCATATGTATACTGCACAGCCAAGCCGTAAACAAAATTATTAAGTAATTAGAAACTTTAAGAAATATCCTGTTGTGCTTAATCCCATGCCTTTTTATCATCTAAGTAATCTTTAGTTTTATAATAAGCTTTTCGAGATAGAGTGTTTTTAATACAACACAACCAAATACCTATGCACTTACAACTGCAGAAAGAAAGAAAAATGTAAATCTGCTTACAATACCAATATCGGGTACCTTTATAGACTTACCTAGTTTAAACCTACAACTAAGATAAAAAAAAATAAGAAATAAAAATATTCTAAAAAATAAAACCGACTTTAAAATTGAACTAAAAAGTAAGACATAAAAACGATAACTTTGGCACCGACTTCAAAAATACTTAGTTGGTATATTAAAGTGAATTTATTTAAGACAGAAGTTATCGTTTTTATTTTTTACTTTTTAGTTAAATTTTGAAGTCGGTTTCATTTTTTTAGAATGTATATACGAAACCTGAGAACAGTTTGCTCAGAATCGGTAACAGAATCGATTGCAATAGTTTTTTATACAATGTTTTTTGTAACTCAATAACCTATAGTCGTGTCTATATTTCTCAGTTTACTTCCGTGCTTCGGAGGGCACATTAAGCAGTTATACCTACTTGTAAACAGTAGTCGTTAAGCATTTCGGCATCCTGAAATTCTGACATCCATCAACCAGCACTGAGCCAGCTTGGTGTATTACCTACGGCCAAAACGTCCTCGTCACCCAAAGGAGACTCATAGCCCTGTGATGATAAATTCATTTTTTTTTATTCATTTTAGACCTTCGAATGGCCTCTTAATGACGTCGCAATTTTGTACTTCGGTGTTATAGTTATTGGATAAGATATTATAGTAGATCAAGAGACAAAAAAGCCGGCGGAAAACCTCTTGGCACTCTTTTTCAGTCAGGATTAATACAAATAGATACAGTACAAATTGACCATGACATGAAAAAAAAAACAAACACAAGACAGCTAATTGTGAGAGCCAATGTCATGACACAATCTAATTGCTTACATAGTAGGTGCATTGAGCTATGGCTGCACAACACGAACATGACAAACTGGGACCAGCCAGATTATTTAAACAAGAATGGAATAAAATAATCATATATTATTTTTATAATTTTTTTTATCCAAGAAATTAAGTGAGTGGAACAGTCACCAGTATGCCACATATCATACTGCACAGCCAAGCCGTAATCAAATAAGTAAATTTTTTTTTTATAAATTATAAAAGTAGGTAATTAGAAGCTTTTTGAAATATCCTGTAGTGTGCTTAATCCCATGCCCTTTTATCGTCTAAATAATCTTTGGTTTTATAATAAGCGTTTCGAGATAGAGTGTCTTTAATGATTGATTTAAATTTATTGAATGGCAGGGATTGAATTGACTTCGGAAGTTTGTTATACAGGGTGATTGGTAATTAGTGGCAGTACCTATAGGCAGGCCTGGCTCACTCCGCGCGGTACATCCGTGATTTACCCACAGCGAAGCGCTCCGCCGGCCTATTTCGAATGGGTCGTGCGTGAGTCAATCGCGCGCCCGTCGGGACGTTGTAGATACCTACCTACCTAATAGCACTCACAGTAATTCTATGATCGAGGTCGCAAATAGTATTACATATTCAATTTAGCAAACAAAACATAGGTAGTATTACTAATTATTCGTCGTAACTTTTTTTTCATTTTGTACTTTAGGTAGGTAAGTTGAAACAATATTATTTACAAAGGTAGAATAACAGTAATACCTACATCGGTAGATACTTAATTACAAATAAGGAGATTAATTATTCTTCACTAGGCAGCAACCCTAACAGCGAAAGAAAAGATAAGAGGCATGCGATAGAAAGAGACAAAACTTCTAGGTATATAAATTTTCAGCTGTACGTAATGCTGTGCGAGGTGAATTCCACCGTATCGCGTCGTAGCAAGACTCGAATTTATTTAGATCTTCTTGTGGAGTAATTCTTCTGTACCAACTATTACTTATTCTGTGCTATAGGCTAATACCAGTCGAAATTAATATAGGACCTCTGACCTAAAGTTAATCCTTTCCAAGATATACCTACTTTAAGATTTTTACAAAAAAATCCTACTCGAAATCTTGAAATATTATAAATCTTAAAGATTGGTATTTCTTATCAATTTTGCTTTTGTTTGGGTACAACTTACTTATATTAGAAATGTGCGCCGTGCCGCGCATTACAGTGAAAAATCAAAATCAAAGTTGTTTGCTAACAATGAGCGATGCTACCTGCGCAGCACGCCATGGACGGCGCTGTGGCATGACATGGCGCCGTACCGCGCATTTTGCTGGCGGCGGTACCGTACGTGTTAGGTACATGGCAAACGGCGCCGCTCCGTAGACATGGGGCCCCACCCTTACAGTTTACTGTGTTCAGATGTGCTCTCTTAGCTTATTTGCTTCCAGATTCGTTTTCTCTAAGGAATTTGCTTTTTTCCTGGACTTTGGCCGTATTAACATCAGTCAATGAGCTAATTTTCTTTACCGCGAACGCTGCAGTCTACTCTAGTTGTGAGACATGGGCGCCCCATTGCAATTTAGAATCTAAGGTTAGTACGAGAAAAATTTAAGTCATACGCAGATCAGACTCAACTTTTTTTACAATCTCTACAGAACCTTATATGTATAATGTTACACACTACTCGCGCGTATATCGAACGCGATCCCAGGCGGGCTAGCATGCATCCATCGATAAATAGTCGAATCGACAAGATAAATATTATTTTGTTATTTTATCCTATTATGTAAGCTAATATGCGCGCCATAATAGATAGAATTACTCGATTTGATACCATGATTAAGACCACAGAACCAAATATGTCATAATCTTAATAATTTACATACACTAAATACCATATTCTAAGAAAATATCGATAAAAGGCCCGTTTATCGTTGTCGACGGTAGCATGCTAGCCCCGCAGGCTGCAAGTAGGTACCTACCTACGTCGCATGAAGGCGTAGCGAGTGTGCCCACTCGCGCGACAAAAGTAAGTCACCACACTGAAACTTGCTGAGTTTTTATAATTTTTCTTTGAACGAAAATATTTGAATCATGTCTTAGGTTCCGCATAAAGAAAAAAAAAGCAAGTTATAAAAATACTTACTATGGGACCAAATTATTTATTTATTGTAAACGTCAAAAGGAAATCATTCAAACAACTATCCTAAAAATAAAACCAAAAATAAATCTGCACACGCAATATATTTTACAACCAAACATAACTAACAAAAAGAGTACAAAAATAATTTCTTACATTATAGTCGTCTACAATCGCTTACACATATAACATGTACTTACAAAAACAAAATCATGTCTTTCTGTCAATAAAATCGAGTTTCAAGGATTGTGTTTCATTCATTACTCTTCATTTAGGAAATGTCCAATTTATATAAGTCTAAACTTGTTCAAAGGCAAATACTTATTATAAAACAAATTATGTATGTCTGAACACAATAAAAATTAACACATGAACCCTTTTTTCACATGATTTTCACAAACGGAGGAGGTAATGCTTGAGAAAGTCAAACGACCTTTAGTTTTCTTTTGTACTTTGTGACACTTATTTCTCCAAGTAATTAAAGACTAAAGTATTGTCAATGCATAGTGCTATAATACTGGAATGTAAAGTTAAGATGCTGTTCTATAACATTGCATAATAATTATGATAACATTTTATAACAAATATTGCAAATAGTAAAAAAGTTGGAAATAGTATATTTCATTACGAGTGCGGAAAGCCTGTCATTGCAAAGAGTTCCGACAAATGTCTACACGAGCCGAGGCGCAGCCGAAGGCGAGGGTTGACAGTCGGAACAAGTTGCAATGACGGTTCCGCACGTGTACTGAACGACTATTTTTAATACAGTTGCGAAAAAACTAAGCAATTTTATAAAATATACAAAATGGCGCCAGCCGTGAAAGATTATAAACAGAGATTTTTTTGTTTTGTTTACCCATTCTGGGTAGGCAAAGGGAACTATGCCCATACAGCCAAGTCTTTACTAGATTTTTTGCATTGACATGAAATGAAATTGAATTTAATGAGATAAAATGAAATAAAACCTAACTCATTGCATCAAATCATTTTACCTGATATTGAAACAAGTTAGTAGCTTATTTTCAGAAATATTTGCAAGAATCGTAAAAAAATTCTATGAATTTTTTTTTTAGTAAAAACTTCGTGGTTGATTTTTTCTTTTTAATGGACATTATTTTGACATTTGGGAACGAGAACGCACGAGTGCGGAAAAGGTAAAGAAAAAGCACAAGTGTGTAATAGCCCACATCCCGAACGCTAAACGTCCCTGCAATACGCCACTTTTTGAGCAACTGTATTAAAAAAATCATTACCTACTTGGTTACATTATTACTTGAGCAAGGATCAGAATCCTACAGCTAATGAAGTATATTTAATGAATGATTGAACGGATGAATTAATTAATTAAAATATATACAAAAGTTTTTTTAATACATAATTATTTGATATGTTTCTGCGCCTATCACGGGATTTATTACTTAGTTTATACTCGAGTCTTATGAATATGCTTGAAAACTGCGCGCCATTCCATTTCTTCTCTTTTTTTGAGGTTCCCGAGGTAATCGTATACTTTCCTGAAATATAATAATGAAAAATATGAGTTGCTTGGTAGTTGGCATTTTTTTATTTATTCACACTTAGGGGATGAGCGAGTTTTATCACAAGGCGACTAATCAGAGTGACCCCGACTTAATGGATCCCGTCAGGGTTCGCATGGCTAGAATCGCTAGAGAACCCCCCTCATATAAAGTACATACATAACTTCACGACTGTGTATCCCTTATGAGGCAGGCAGAACACCAGAGGCTAAAAAAAGCATCTGATGTCACGTTTGGAGGAATTATAATGATGGAGAGAGCCTATTGCAGTGACAGGGAGTCTGTCTATCGCCCGCAAAAACGAAATTAAAACCTCTGTCCCTTAACTGACTTTAACAGATGCCCGGAAAGAGAAGCAACTGGTACATTCTATGTTTTTCTTTCGCTCCCAGGTTAACATGTTACTGGCACATACAAATCAGAACTCATATAAAGTCTTTGTGCACAAGGTATTTTCCCAAGGGAAACGGGATGGCAGGCCGCGGCCCACGGCCCGACGGCTGATGTCAGGATGTCGTATATAAGCTAGTCGCTATAGAAACATTGATAGCGCGATGTAGGAAATCCGACAAGTCTACCGCCGGATATAACCGCTTCGGCGGTGATGTGTTCCAGCAATGTTATATGAAGAACCAGTTACTACGTCAGCCCGAGTGTTGAAATTTTCACTTACACTTAGGTGAGATCGAATTAAACTCGTTTTAAACGGATTCATCGCGTATAATTACATTTAAACTTTAACTCAACAGACTCGGGTCTGCAGTGCAATCACAAATTTATCGATTCGTGTTTCCACGAAAGTTCGTATAGTATGGAGTTGGTTTGTACGCAACAATTGAAATTTAGCCACTGCCTCACCACAAGTTTAAATAAATATGTGCCTTGCTAATTTCAAATGTGTTTGAACATGCTGCATGACGACCAATTTGGCGATGAGGTAACACTGTCTGCCTCAGACGCAAGTGGTTGCAGGTTCGATTCCCGCACGGAAGAAGAAAAAAATATGTTCCGTGTCTGGGTGTTTATCTACTTATGTATTTATATTCTAGGTTCCCCCCTAGTTCGCTACATGGTATCGCATAACACAAGCTATGCTTACTTTGGGGCCATGTAGTTGGTGTGATTGTCTGGGGATTTTATTTATTATTATTATTTATTTCTTTGTATTGTTAAATAAACAAATTACAATTTGCAACCGACTCCATGCTATACAAACAATTGTGAACATACGCGTCGTTCTGTGATCGCACTGGAGCAAAGACACCGAAACGCCGAGTTAAAATTGAAAATGCAATTATATGCAATAAATCCAATTATAAAGTGTTTTATTTAATAGAATCGCGAAAACTTAAGACAATATTAGGTGAGATTGAGTTCGTGGGTTTGGTAATAATAAAATAAAATAAATATTTCTGACACTCACACAACATTATCTAGCCCAAATTAAGTTTCTTAAAGAACTTGTGTTATGGATACTAGATAACTGATATACTTAAGAAATATATAAACATACATATTGAATAAATACATATTTTTTATAAGAATAAACTTAAATAAACATATAAACATCCATGACTTGACGACTAATATCTGTGTTCAATGTATGTTACCGCTACACCAGCCGGTCGTCTGTTCCGAAAAGTCGAATTAAGCGCTTTGACAGTTCCTTTTTGATACGGGTCGCCAAGGTTTGGAATGAACTGCCTGCGTCTATTCCTGAACAGAATAGTCCTGGGATTTTAAGCATCGAGTGAACAGAAAGAGTACCTTCTTAGTCTTCGTGTTCACTTATCATCAGGTGTCATGGAAGACAAACGTCCTATCCTTTCTTTATAACAAAAAAACAGCACTGGGCCAGTTTGGTGGGTGACGTCGTAAACCACCTCGTCACCCAGGGAAGAGACTCATAGCCCTGCAGTGGGAGTTACAAAGAGTTGTGATGATGAAGTCACTTACCACAATGCTCTCGGTACATGGCTCCAATCGTTCGGTAATCCGTCAAGTAGATCTGCAATCTGCGACTTAGTTATCTGCACAACAAAGTAATACATTGAAACAAACTTTACAGGGTGACTGGTGGGTCACTTTTGAAATTCGAGGACGCGATAGTTTTGAGATCATACATGAAGAGTAAAAATATAATTAAAAAAAAACATTACTTAGTAAACTTAACCGAAAGTTAAACAATTATTTACGCAACGCATGGTTACACTAGCGTTGGCAGCGATCCGCGTGCCAGGTCACGTGCTGCGATTGACTCAGGCGTAAGTAAAGTAAGTAGTAACAAAACTTTATTTATTTACGAGCGTTTGCCCGCGACTTCATACACGCATGAACTCAAAAGTCCTATGTTCCGTTCCCGTGGGAATTCCGGGAATTCCTTCAATTATGCAAACAGACACTTATTGAGGAACTTTTATACCAAGTATCACATCCGTGCACTCAAAGAATAAGATTTTATCATACAAACTAAAACATCATTTATATTTCCCCTTCCCGTGGGAATTTCGGGAATTCCTTTCATAACACAACCAGTCTCTTTTTTAAGAACTTTTATGCCAAGTATCATATTCGTGCACTCAAGGAATAAGATTTTTCATACAAACTAAAAGGTCCAACAATTCCCGTTCCCGTGGGAATTTCGGGAATTTCTTCCTTAGTGCACCCCTACATCTTCTAAAGAATGTATGTTCCAAATTTCAGCTCTCTACGCCCAGTGGTTACGGCTGTACGTTGTCTGTCAGTCACTCTGTCACTCAGTAACTCAGTAACGGAACAGTTTTATATATATTGATAGGGACATACATACATAACTTCACGCCTATATCCCTAATGGGGTAGGTAGAACACCAGAGGCTATAAAACCATCTGATGTCACGTTTGACAAATTTGGGGGTATTATTATGATGGAGAGAGACTATTGCAGTGATAGGTCAGCCTATCGCCCATAAAAACGCCAATAAAACTGGCGTTAAATCCTAATCGTACTGGTGGTGGTGTGGCCATATATCTTAGAGCACACATTCCTTTTACCGTAGTCAACACATCAACAGCGTCACCGACTAGTGCAGTCGAGCACCTATTTGTGGAAATTACGTTGTGCCAAACTAAAGTGCTTCTAGGAGTTATGTACAGCCCACCAAAAACTGATTACTTCTCTACTTTGGAGCATGTGTTGGAGGACTTGGTACCTTTATATAGTCACACCATCTTAATGGGCGACTTTAACACGTGTCTTCTGAAAACTGATTCCCGATCCACAAGACTTCGCTCTTTAATTAAGGCAACCAACCTTAACATTGTCCCGTCTAATGCCACACATTACTATCCTCATAGTTCTCCCTCTCTTATTGACTTAGCTATTGTCTCCTCCATAGATCACTTATCCCATTTTGGTCAATTAGACGCGGACGCTTTTTCTTATCACGATTTATTGTTACTTTCGTACAAAGTTCGCCCTCCCAAAGCAAAGCCGAGAACCCTTCTGCGGCGTAATTTTGATGGCATTAACTTAGAAAAACTTCTTGACGATGCTAATCATACCGATTGGTCAGCTGCTGTCAATAAGTTATCGGTCAACGACCAAATTGTGACCTTCAATTCACTCCTCACTGACCTGTATGACAGACACGCACCACTACGCCCTGTCAAGATCAAGCATCTTCCTGCTCCTTGGTTGACGGATGACATCAAGAAACTGATGAAAAGAAGAAACCGAGCAAAAGTCAAAATGAAAAAAAATCCAACCGATGAAAACGCATTGGTGTATAAAAATTTGAGGAATCGCTGCAACACGATGTGTAGGGATGCACAACGACGCCATATTCACAAATCAGTCTCAAACGGCGATTCAGCTAAAGTTTGGAAATTTCTCAGAACCCTGGGTATCGGTAAATCTAAGAGTGATAGTTCTTTTAAAAACGTCGATCTCAACTCATTAAATGCTCATTTCACTTCTTCTAGCTCTTTAGATGCTGATACAAAATTTCACACTCTGAATCACATAACTAGTTTACCGATTCCAAATATTCCATCCTTTTCTATAAGTCAATTTTCGGAATGTGGTGTCAAAAGAACTATGCTCTCTATTGCCTCAAATGCCATTGGCTCAGACTGCATTAGTCGTAAGATGCTCATACCTATCCTCGACATTATCCTTCCTGTTATTACTTGTATCCTGAACAACTGTGTTGTTAGTGGTGTCTTTCCTGATGCATGGAAAGACGCAAACATCACCCCTCTTCCTAAAAAAACCAATCCTTCTTCCTTTTCTGATTATCGCCCTATTGCCATCCTACCTTTCCTTTCCAAAGTACTCGAGGGGCTCGTTCATCAACAGCTGATCACTTTCTTACAAGAACATACATTATTGAACCCCCTCCAATCTGGCTTCCGTCCTGGGCATAGTACGACCACTGCACTGCTCAATATCACCGAAGATATTCGTATGGGCATGGAGGAGAAAAAGCTTACTGTTCTAACATTGTTAGATTTCAGTAATGCCTTTAACACAGTAGATTTTGACATCCTCTTGCAATTGCTACGGTCTTTTAACATATCTCCATCGACTATTGACTGGTTTCATTCTTACTTGCATGGCCGCCGGCAACGTATATCCACCGAGACGGAGTTCTCTGATTGGCGTGATATTAAAGCCGGTGTGCCACAAGGTGGCGTGTTGTCCCCTCTCTCCTGTTTTCACTATTCATCAATTCGATTACTCTCCATATATCTTCTTCCTACCATCTGTATGCGGACGATCTCCAAATTTACACACAAAATAGTCTCGAGAATCTGCCAGCAACTATTCTGCAACACAACGCTGACTTAAAACGAATATCGGATTGGAGTAATAAACATGGTCTTACAGTCAACCCTCTTAAGACTCAGTCAATTATAATTGGTAGTAACAACATGATTTCACGTATTAACTGGAACACAGTTCCTCCTGTAGTATTTAACGGTATCTCGATACCATACAGTGAGACTGTGAAAAACTTAGGAGTTATCTTTGACCGCACATTGTCTTGGAAACCACAAGTCACTGAGCTGAGCAGGAAGATGTTTGCCGCGGTGAATTCGCTCAAGCGTCTTCGTAATTTCCTCCCTACTGCCACTAAAATTACGCTTGCACAATCTCTCTTTCTTCCTATTCTCGACTATGCTGATGCCAGCTATCTAGACCTAACTGAAGAACTTCTTAATAAACTTGAGCGGCTACAAAATCTCTGCATAAGGTTTGTATTTGGATTACGCAAATACGACCATATATCTGATTTCCGCAATAATATCAAGTGGCTCCCTATTCGCCTTCGCCGGAATACTCACATTCTTTCTCTAGTCTACCGTATTCTGTACGACAAAGCGATACCTGCCTATCTTAAAGACCGTTTAAAATATCGGTACACCAATAACGACCGTAACTTGCGTTCCTCATCAAATTTACTCCTGACGACACCATCGCACACATCCACATTTTTAGGTAAGTCCTTTTTTGTTCGATCAGTGTCGTTATGGAAGAGCTCCCGACTGAGATCCGCTTTGCTCGCACACCGCGCATCTTTAAACGAATGCTTAAACGTCATTATCAGGTGAAACACTGTCCATCTTAGCTATCGACATAATATAGATATTTATATATGTATTAATATTTTATTTATTTATATAGTATATAGTTATGTATGTAAACGTTTATGTAAATGTATTTAATTATTCGTATGTAGTTTATTTTACTAGGCGTACACCTCGCCCACGTAAATTTCCTCCAATGCCTGGGTTGCCTGGCAGAAATATAATGAAACAACAATTACAATTAACATACAAAGGGCGATAAGGCCGCCCTTTGTATGTTAATTGTAATTGTTGTTTCATTTATACTATGTAACCATGTTGGTGTACAATAAAGAGTTTTATTATTATTATTATTATTATTAAAACCTCCGTCCCTTAAATGACTGTAACAGTATGCCCGGGAAGAGAAGCAGCTGGCACATTTTATGTTTTTCTTTCACTCCCAGTCCAGCAGGTGAATTTATAGGGAATTCTAGTGAAAAATTAAGTCATAGTCTTTACATAACATCCATATTAATATTGTAAAAACAAAAGTATTTATTTATTTGTATGTCTGTGTGTGACGCTTTCACGGCTATATTACAGCACCGTTTTTAACGAAATTTGGAATAACATACTTGAAGAATTCTTGCAATTTTTTAATAGTTCTCCTTCTCTTCTTCGTCCATTATTTTTTCTTGAGCAATAAGGAGATAAAAGTTTGTATGAAAAATTTAACCGCCATTTTGACGAATTTTGTGAAATGAAATTAAGTTGGATTTCTTGCCCCTTCTTTTCAACAGATCAACTGAGAGCTTTAGTGAAATCAGAAATCACAAAAATATACGTTTTTTTAAGGGAATTGCCTCATTCATGGTTTGCAAGTAGGCTTATGAGCTAATTGCTAATGATACTATGACTATTTTATTCCATTCTTGTTCAAATACTCTGGTCCCAGTTTGTCATGTTCGTATTGTGCATCCATTGCTTAATGCACCTACTGTGTGTAAGCAATTTGGTTGTGGCATGACATTGGCTCTTACAATTAGCTGTCTCGTGTTTGTTGTTTTTTCATATCACGGACAATTTGTACTGTACTTATTTTTATTAATTTGATAATTCTGAGTGAAAAAGAGTGCTAAGAGTTTTTTTCGGCCGTCTTTTTTTCTCTCTTGGTCTACTGTAATATCTTATTCAACAACTATCAACAACTAGCTAAAGCCGAAGTATGTGATGACTGACTTCATCAAGTGTTTTGTGAAATTCCTAAGATGAATAAAAAATTTTGATTTTAAATTAACAAAAAGCTATGTCTCGTTTTAATTTCAAAGCAATATATTAAGAGCTAAATGAAAGTCTTCATGTGCACGTGCCATCGGTGTCATGGAAGACAAACGTCCCTTCCTTACATACATACATAACTTCACGCCTGTATCCCTAATGGGGTAGGCAGAACACCAGAGGTAATAAAACCATCTGATGTCACGTTTGACAAATTTGGAGCCATTATAATAGTGGAGAGAGACTATTGCAGTGACAGTGGGTCAGTCTATCGGCAAACAAAAAAGCCGCCAATAACACCTCGGTCCCTTAACTGACTTTTACAGTATGCCCGGGAAGAGAAGCAGCTGGCACATTCTATGTTTTTCTTTCGCTCCCAGTCCAGCATAGAAGCATCCTTACTTTACAAAAAAAACTTCTTTCTCCGGTTTTCCTCAAGTCGACTGTTCATAAGTAACTAATAATCATAAATGACGACCACTTTGGCGATGGACATTTTTTGCTTCAGAGGCACGTGATCGCAGGTTCAATTCCCGCATAATGATAATTTTATTTTTCATACAAAATAATTCAATTAAGTCAAAACATATAAAAAAAAAACGAAAAACCTTCGTACCTTCACATCAGACACGACCTCATTGACAACAACATCCACGGCTTTGGGCCAGGGAACCTCACCGTCTTCCGGAACCACCAACTCAAACCTCATTGTAACATTCCATACAGAACTTAGAGGAACATTGGCCACCTGAAAACCAAAACAATATGAGCATGATAAAGAAATAAGATATCGCTATCCCACTCTGGTGATTTTCTGTACGAGTTTGCATGGAGTAAAAATTTTTGTATAACTGTTGTTTAAATGCAGTCTGTTTCTCTGTCTCTTACGGTTTCATAGCTTAATCACAGCAATGATTTGATTTAATTTGGAATTAAAATAGTCTAGAGTAAAGAGTCTGGAATAAAGTTACACATGGGTTTTTTTCTTAAATATCCACCTCTACATGCATACATAACTTCACGCCTGTTTCCCTTGTGGGGTAGGCAGAGCACCAGAGGCTATAAAATCATCTTATGTTACGTTTGACAAAGGTGCCGTTGCATTCCTGGCCGCAACCTGTGCCAAATTTTAGGATCGTGGAAATTATTTACAAATCAAACAAAAATACAACATTTAAAGTTGAATCAGTAAAAACGAAAAAACTAAACGACGATATTGCCATTAATCTCCACAGTTATTCAAAATGGCCGGAAGTACTTACTGTATGTACGTACTCAATCTATCAATAAAATGTGTTCCAAAGTTATAGAGATTTGTCTGTTGTTCTTAGAATGTATAAAAAAATAACAAAAACTTAAAAAATATACTATTACTTCGAAGCATACGAGTTTTAAAACAAAAAGTTAGAAAACGGTTAATGAGAGATGATCTTGAAAGGTCAACATACTTAATGTACGAAAGTGACATTTCACCACTAATAATATCTATCAAAAATACACAATATTTTATGAGTTCAGTTTGCTTTTCTAGTTTTTCTTATTGAAATCGTATTTTACGTCCAGGCAGAAATCAAAAATATAGGAATGTCAGTAAAAATATGAGTTCAATATGGCGTCGTCAGTCACCTGTGGTCATTGTCGATTCAATTAGTTTTTCTTAATGTTCACGAAAAGTAACTAACAATTTAATTAACAGTTATTTTAAGTGTTTTAATAATGGTATTCCACCACTATTTTCTTTGGCACAGCTGCTGGCCAGACGTCCATACTAAAATGAAACGTGTTATCTGGAGGTAGTATATGGAGAGACTATTGGAGTGTAAGTGGGTCAGCCTATCGCCAGTCCAGCATGTATAATATGCAACTTTTTTTAATAACATTGGATATTTTTTTGAAATATCAACGCTCAAGGGGCTCCAAATAGGAGAGGAAAGTTGAAAAAAACATAAAGTAGCAGATAGGTGTAGCAGCGAATAAACTCAAAAAAATTACCGGAAAACCTCACAACTGGAGCGATACATTTTGAATTTAGTAATTTTTATGTATAAGAATTGCGTTTACTAATGAATGTATGGATATGAAAACTCTTTCCTGGAAAAGATATTGATTTTTTAATGCATTTTGCGTTAAAAGATATCAAATTTTTTGTACTAGTTTTTTACTGTCTCCAGAAGTAATTTTTTTTTTTTTATAAGTGACTAAACCCGCGTTTGACCTCAATCTCACCTGTGTGCCTAGTGCGAGTTGCAAAACGTTTTGCGAATAACTTTACCATCGCGTTAATCGAGCTTACTTTACACGTATCGACTATCGAAAACTTGCGAGTGCGAGTTTCAACCCAAGCTAACCAATCGAGTCGCGTTTACTCACTGTGAAATGTGATGTCCGTAAGCTTCGTGAAACAAACCGACCATTTTTAGGAGACTATTTCTCATATTGGGTCTTATAGAATACGAATATCTGTTTAAATCGTTGGGGTTATAGCAGTTTGTTTATGTTAGCAAAATTGTTTATGTTATGAGTTTTGAAGAATGGGTTACAGTGAGCCAAGTATGTTTATATTAAAATGAGGATATGTCCTATAAATGAAAAAAATATCAAGTAAGGTCTAGAAACATTTAACTTTCATAAAAAAATTAATTTATTTTATTACTTAAATACAAAGGAACCCGTCGTCGTGACGATTTTAGACTTGTTCTAAAATAAAAATTTTAACATCTTTTTGAACAAACGATATCGAGCCTTATAGGTAATTTAGGTTAAATCTACCAATGGATTATAAATGCGCGAGCTCTTTTTCCAATATTTTTCATTATAATTGCACTCAATTTGTCCTTAAACATATTAAATAAGTATAACACGCAAAACAAAACTAATAAACTTATGTTTTCACGACCATCTCACTGCGAGAATACAAGTGAGAAGTTTTCGAACGCGTTTACGTTTACGTTACTATTCGAAACGTCAAAAACACAACTCGCACTCACAAAACATTTCAAACTACCAATCACGTGCAATATCGTTCTCACTTTCGAATGCGAGGGAGTCGATTGTTTACGATGTAAAAACTCACACTCAGGAATTAAGTTTCCCATTTGTGCCACTAGTTGGCGTTGTTTCGATCCCATACAAAACGAAGTTTACATAAACGAGATGGTGAAGTTAAAAAAACTCGCACTAGGCACACTGATGGTAAGTGACGATGAAGTCGAAGATGAAAGCACACGGGTTTAGGAAGGAACTGGCTCTTTATACAATATTGCCGCAACACATTACCGCCGGAGCGGTAACATTTGGCGGCAGACTTTATATAAAGGGTGGTCGCTAGCCAGGCGGACCCAGAAGGGATCCTACCACCAAGCAAAAAGTAATATATAGTAATATATGTTATTCATACTCACACTAACAGACAACTTATTGTCGTCATGCAGTTTATAAGCCATCGTATACCAGGCCTCGTGCAAAGCTCTTGCCCAGTTAAAGCCAACTCGTACTCTTTCTAGGCATTTCTTAAGTAAGTTAGGCACTGAACTCGCACAATCCCAGGTACCGCGCGATATTATATGCCGGATTGTATTAGCCGTGAAATTTGCACAGGTTGAAGATATGCTGTTGCTTGTGTCTGTAAAGATTTAAAATAATGATGAATGTTACTAATATTATGAAATGCTAAAGTTTGGATGGATGAATGGATGTTTGTTCGTAAATCATGGCAAAACAGCTCAACAGATCTGGATGAGATCTGGACTAGTAATAGTGTATACAAATGTAACTGGTGACAAATTTTTGACATTGAAGGAGAGCATTCTGTACTCGATTCTGATTATAATTATACTATAAAAGTTGGTACTTAATTTTTCACTAGAATTCTCTACTTATACATAAATAAAGAGTTTTTTCGCGGCATTTAAGCGCCCTATAAGTCGCCGCATCAAAAGTAGTAAGCCCTGTGCCACCGCAAAAGTACTACATTGGTTGAAAAGTTCGCGGAAGATTTTTTTTTTGGCCATGTGATCAAGCTTTTGCCAAAAATGTGCTGATACCTATTGAAATATGATTAATTACTACATTGGTTGAAAAGTTCGCGGCCTGGCCATTAAAAAAAAAACTTTTGTTATTTTTTCTGCCGTCATTTTAAACTGTCATTATTCAATTGTCAGCCCGCGAATTTTCAATTTGATATCTTATTTAAATAAAATTTTACGAACAATATAAATACGTGTGTAGAACAAATTTTCACTAATGGAGAAATTTGAACAACGTGCTGTGATTAAATATTTGTTTAAAAAAAGATTAACACCAAAGGAGATCCATGATGACATGCAAACAACATTAGGGGAATCTGCCCCGTCTTATACCACTGTGAAAAAATGGGTTGCAGAATTTAAACGTGGACGAGAGAACATCGAAGATGACCCTCGCTCCGGCAGGCCAATGACGTCTACGACCGAAGAAAACATCAATAAAGTGTGTGATCTCATATTGAAAGACCGTAGATTGACTATCAGAGAAATTGCAGACACTATAGGCATCTCATATGAACGAACGCAAAACAGCATTGTCCATGAACTCGGCTTTTCTAAGGTTTCGGCTAGGTGGGTCCCCAGATTGCTTTCAGTAGAGCAAAAGCGAATTCGACTCACGATTTCTCGCGACTGTTTGGAGATGTTCGAGGCTGATCCACAAGGTTTTCTTGACAGATTTGTGACAATGGATGAAACCTGGGTTGAATGAAGCGGCTTCATTCGTTAAAAATTTCTGCCCACCGAGGTGTTTTTTCAGGTTTGGAAACAGATGAAAGCCCGAAGGTGCCAAATCAGGAGAATAAGCTGGATGTGGCAACAATTCGAAACCACAATCACGAATTTGAGCCATAGACTCGACAGACGTGTGGACTCGGGCGTTGTCCTGGTAAAACAACACTTTCTTTCTCAGTAATCCTGGGCGTTTCTGTTTAATTTCTTCACGTAAACGGCGCAGAAGGGTGCTATAGTACGCAGAGTTTATTGTTTCGCCTTTTGGAAGGTAGTCCACCATAATGACACCCTTAGCATCCCAAAAAACCGATGCCATCACCTTGCCAGCCGACAGAATTGCCTTTGCTTTTTTCGGAGTTGGTTCACCTGATTTTTTCCATTGTTTGGATTGTTGTTTTGATTCTGGGGTATAGTGGTGAACCCAGGTTTCATCCATTGTCACAAATCTGTCAAGAAAACCTTGTGGATCAGCCTCGAACATCTCCAAACAGTCGCGAGAAATCGTGAGTCGAATTCGCTTTTGCTCTACTGAAAGCAATCTGGGGACCCACCTAGCCGAAACCTTAGAAAAGCCGAGTTCATGGACAATGCTGTTTTGCGTTCGTTCATATGAGATGCCTATAGTGTCTGCAATTTCTCTGATAGTCAATCTACGGTCTTTCAATATGAGATTACACACTTTATTGATGTTTTCTTCGGTCGTAGACGTCATTGGCCTGCCGGAGCGAGGGTCATCTTCGATGTTCTCTCGTCCACGTTTAAATTCTGCAACCCATTTTTTCACAGTGGTATAAGACGGGGCAGATTCCCCTAATGTTGTTTGCATGTCATCATGGATCTCCTTTGGTGTTAATATGTTTATATCCTTCTCATAGGAAGGAATTTCGTACATATATTGGCCTCCCCTTACCTTTAACTTTTCAAATTTATTTTTAAAAATTGATTGAGCCTACCCTTGATTGCGGCACACCTTTTTCTTATGTTCATGTTTCACTATGACAACTAAATTTTTTTACAATGTCGCTTTTGCAAATGTGAGGTTTTTCACGTATTATTTCATTTGTTTTATATTGTAATGGTAGCTGAACATTTTACTCTATTTACACATCTCCATACTACAGTCCCGCCTTTATTCTTTACACGTACATTGTAGCGAAAACCACCATGAATTAAACTTTCGCGTGGCATAACTTCATACTATCTTCAAATACAAGGTACAGTAGAATCCGTTTATTATGACTCCGCTTATATTGACCAACCGCTTATTATGACGTGTTTACACAGTGAAGTTTGGTTTTCATATAAACTATATAACTAAGTCGGATATAATGACTTCGCCTATATTGACATATCGCTTATTGTGACCCCTTTTTTATCAACATTTGTCCGCTTATAGCGACCGACCGTATGATTTCTAAAACCTTTGGCAGTGTTCGGGAGTCACGTTATACCAAAAGACTTTCGGCGCGTGAAAGGCTTTTTTGATTTGAGTCTCAGAGCGTAGATTTACATGATTTGATGACTTTGATTTATCTCTATTTTATTCCTTTCTGTTAAAATAAATCACATAACTTAACTTAAGCAATTTATTTATTCTTGCAGTACCTATGCTTTGTATGACGTCCCTTTAGTATCACTAGTTTCTTATTTCCCTTTAATGTCATTATAAATGAATTCCACTGTAACAAAATGAGTGAGCCTGGCTGTGCGGCAGGTACAGTCATGCGCCGGCACTTACGAACGACGGACCTGTGACACTTTTTTCAGCGACGTTTTGGTGAACCAATAATTTTTTGGCGAGTTTTCATATCTGCTTGAATTTTACAAGTTTTTTCCATATAGACAATAATTTTTTTACAAAAGCCATAAAAAATACAAATAAAAGAAATGCGGGGCGCATCGCTCAATGCTTACTTTAGCTGGAATACCTGGCCTTAACCGGCTCTTTGCCGAAACACATCACTGCCTGAATCCCTTTGAATGAAGGTTGGTCGCTAGCCAGTCGGACTCTAACGAGATCCTACCACCAAGCGGAGGCCACTCGGTTTAGTCGCCATTTACGAAAAGCCTATACAGAGCCGTTACCCTACACGGCCAAAAATAATAAAAATAAAATAAAATCCCCAGACAATCACACCAACTACATAAATCAATATTTCTGACACGCACACAACATTACCTAGCCCAAATTAAGTTTCTTAAAGAACTTGTGTTATGGATACTAGATAACTGGTATACTTAAGAAATATATAAACATACAAATATTGAATAAATACATATTTTTTATTAGAATAAACTTAAATAAACATATAAACATCCATGACTTCACGACTAATATCTGTGTTCATCACACAAATATCCGCCGCCGCCGGGATTCGAACCCAGGACCTCTGAATATTCATAGAAGGCAATATATGTTACCACTACACCAGCCGGTCGCCACTACACCACATGGCTCCAAAGTAAGCATAGCTTGTGTTATGAGATACCATATAGCGAACTAGAGGGGAACCTAGAACATAAAAAAATAAATAGAACACCCAGACAAGGAACCTTTTTTTTTCTTGTTCCGTGCGGGAATCGAACCCGCAGCCACTGACGTCTGAGGCAGATAGGTTTACCTCATCGCCAAAGTGGTCTTCATCTATTACATATATCTATTAAATTAATTAATAGTTTTATTCTAATTAAATGAATTCCTACCTTGATAAGGAATATCCAGGTTAACCTCTTCAATGGGCGTATCGGCACGTACGTAAGACTTCGGTTCGTTATCGCTATTGCGCTGCAAACGCACGCAAAGCCGCAGGCGACCGTATAGCAAGCTGAAAGACCAGGCGTCGTTGTGAGCTTCCCAGCTGAACTTTCTGCTTCTGAAATAGGAAATGAAAAATAAAGATCACATAACATTTTTAAGTTTTGCATTTAATAATGCTCCTCAATAAAACTATTTCACATCTCTCATGTTCGGTAAGTAGGTTCTTATTACCGCAAAATGAGGCTTGTAGGTGACTAATTAGCGCTCTAGGGTAATAATCTACCTAGAAAAGCCCTAGGGCGGTTAGTACTTAAAAAAAAACACTTCTTGCTTTCACAAAGTTCGCGTACATCTAAACATCATACTGGCAATAGACATCATGCATTCAGCCCAATGACCAAAGAGGTCGCTTTGCTATTCAGCCTTGTCTTCGTGTGAGTATAATAGTCATCAATTTTAAATATCGAATGGCGAAGCTCAATTTCGATCTTTAAAAAAAAAGTTCTTTACTTGATCCTTTTTAATGAAAAAAGGCGGGAATATAAAACTTTAACTTTATATATTGTTTGTTTTTGGGATTTTTTTTTATAATTACGTGCTAATTAGGAAAAAAAATGAGTTCTTGTATTGCCGGTTTTATTCTACTTACGTCACAATCGAGATGTAAAGCAGAATAGTTAGTTCGGGTGTAAGCATCAATTGCAATTGAACTATAAATATCTCGGGCTGCAATTGATGCCTTACAGCCCTTGGCTACTAATCTACTATTAATAAAATTAACTCTACTAATTGAGTTACTGGGACCTGGCTTAGTAAACTTAGTATTCCCTTAAGTTATATTGATACCGTAGCTACATCTAGTGTTATTGCTTTGTTGCTAAAGGCTTGAGATCAATTTTGTTACAGAAGTAGTAAATTTCAGTTAAAGAGCAAGCGGGAGACTCAGATTCGAATCCTGGTTGGATTATTTTATGTAGTTATTTTTTCAGATCTTAAAGATAAGAAATTAGCCGCCTATTTTAATTTAATAAGACAATAATAGTCACTAATGCAAATGCGGGCATGTAAAAATACACAAAAGAAATACTCACCCAATATCCGGTAGCTTTTCAATCTGAGGCACGACATTCAAAGCGCCGTCATCTCTAGCCTTGGACTTTACGATCCGCTTACTGGCTAAAGCAATATGCTCCTTATGTTCACTCAACACAGTACATTTTAAATCATCACTTGCCACTTCTGAACTACTAATTTTGGAAGTCCGAGACCTAATTGTATCAGGAGTGTCTGCCCTTATTGACTTATCTCCAACTGTCTTATCGTTTTTGGTTTCAACTGTCTTTTCGGAACTCTCTATATGTGTATGCGGTTCTAAAACGTCATTTTGGCGTATGCAGTCTGTTGACACATTTTGCGCCGTCATGTTGGTACCAGTCTTGATTGCATTTTCTTCGTTAGGACATTCAACGTTCTTATTTTCTTTCGTGCGTGAAATTGGAGATGCTAGGTCAGATTCCTTTTTTAGTATCATATCAACGTCGATAGCGTCATTTGCCTCGGGAGAGGTAACCGGGAAGGACACTGAATTAGCACCAACACTATTATGCCTGCTTTTTCTGAAGGAGGAATGGTATACTCTATTGGTTTTCGTTGCATAACTGCTCGAATTATTTTGAGATGTTTCGATGATTTCGGCATTATAATCGTCATTATCCTGTGCGCTCTTTTCTAAAACGCAAATATCTGCAGATGAAAAGATAGCGCTCTCACTGTCTTTGCTTTTACTTTTTTCGGCGTTACTAGTATGTGGAGAGTTCGATATTTTAATCATTTTTGATGATTGGTTAGGACTGCTTTTGTCCACGCCAAAACTATTTTTAGTTCTTGGACTATAGAAACGTTTTTTCGCTTTGCTGTTGACAGCAGATTTTTGAGATTCCATATCATCTAAAACATCATCTATTACCATGTCAATTGAGTTCCCGCATGATTGTACATCATCTACCGAAATTGATGCAGATGTTTTTGACAAATCCTTATTCACTAAAATTGTATTTACCATAGTATCTTTCATTTCGCATAATTGTGGTTTAGCAACAGCAACTTTTTCTAAACTACATATTTTACTTTCAGTTGAAAATATTTCAGCTGCATTTCTGGATTGCAAGCGATCTTTTGAATCAGTGAAACTTTTGAAGCCGCATTGCATAGAAACTTGATTATTTTCTGGCATTTTTAGCATATAAGATTCATTCTTAAAAGATGATTCTTTGTCATGTGAAGGACCTAAGGAAACCTTGCTCACTGGTTTTTTATCCCTTTCTATTGCTATTTTATTAGGTTCGGAAAAATCTGTCCTTGAATCTGGACGTATTATTTTGGGAGATACTTGTCTTATGGGTTGCTTATTATCCAAAGATTCGTTCATGCCAGTAACGTCATTTTCAGAATCTTCAACAATCTTAACCACCGAAGCGACTGACACAGATTTATTTTTAGACTGAGTAACTTTGATAACATTATTAGCAGACTCGGAATCAAAACATATTTCTGTGTCAACATCAATTTGACTTACAAGATTAGCTTGTATTTGGTCGCTACACATTGTGTCTTCACGTTCGGGAATAGTCGACATTCGCGAAGCGTATTCCCATATGTTCTCATTTCTCTCAATCGGCACAGAATCAGCCGTCAGTTCAACTAAATCATTCATTGGATCCTTTATATCTTCACTACCGAGACTTGAATATGGAGGAATAGCTATTGATTTGCTTTCTAAATCTTGAGCTAATTGTGATGTTGAAGGTTTATGTAACGAAGAAGAAACGTCTGATTTATTTTCAAATTCACTAGAATCATCTTCGAAATCTAACTTTTTAACAACTTCATTATTCGTACGATTTCCGACTTCCAAGAATTCGTCAGTATCATCCATTTCTTCTATAGAACACTCCGTTGAGTCATCGTTCATGCTGGTGTCGAGGTCCAAATTCGTATTTTGAAGTATCTGTTGTGCTATAGATAAATTATTTAGAAAGTCTTCTCTAGTTATTCTGCAAGAATAACTTGGACGTTTTTCTTCAACAACAATATCCATTGCACTTTTTTCGTTCATGGTAACACTTGGTACCTTACTTGCGTTTGAATTTAAGTCCATCTTTTCGTCTTTTACTTCATCAGTACAGTCTCTCATATTAGCTAAAGAACCATCAGCTATATTGTTTTCTTTGCTTTTAGACAATGGGTCTTCTTTAGTAACATCATTATGCATATTTAGTACGGAAATCTCTTGAGCTTTTTTGTACGTATTATCTAAACTAATTATTTCGTTTTCCGTCACGTTAACGACGTCAGGTTTGCGATCAACTGTAACTTGTTCTTCAGTGCTTTCTCTTTTAAAACCTATGAAATCGTCAGTTTCAAGAGGATCAGGTGTTTCTAGTTTTGGAATGATGACATTGTCTTGCTCTTTAATAACCGATACAATATTTTCTCCCGGGATAAGTATTATGTTGTCTTTATTAGAGGTACTAGTATCTTTGGGTAGCTCCGTTGCCTCTTTGTCAATATCAAAACTGTCATCACCTATGTTGATGTATGATTGAACAGATTGGGAAATATTTTTGGACTTGTTTATTGATTTCGGAACATAGTCCATGGAATCATTAGACATATCTAATAACTCATTGAGCATAGACTTCTTCTTATCTAGACTAGTCATTGTCAGATCTGTCTTAATATTTGCACTGATTAAACTTGTACTACTTTTTGAAGTTCCATAAGCTGATGACATCTTTTGGACACTTTCAGTTGACGTTAAAACCGGATTTTCTTCGCAAGATTGAGACACAGAAACTAGTTGAATGACGTCGCTTTTAGAAATGACATTATGCGGATCAACTGCATTTTCCTGACTTAAACTTATTTTTTTAGAAGAAATGTTTTCAAGGTTGATTGAAAGATTATATATCGAAGTATTCTGACTTGTTTTGTTTATAATTACATCAGATTTAGGCTCTTGATCTAATGTTGAATTCGAAATCATACGTATGGACTTAGATGGTAAATTCTTTGTTGCGTTTAAAATTTCAGAATTTTCTCTAGGCTGTTTCGCATCGGAACAGTCTATAATAGCGCTTATCTGATCTAAAACATCTTGTGTTTTTGAAAAATCTTCTTTTTGTAGCGAAACTGAATGAACTGATTTGTTGATATGCATAAAACTATCATCAGTCTCCTTTCCGGTTTCCATTTGAAATTCTTGTACATCAAGTGATTTCGGTTTAATTTTTAAGGACATTTCTAATGCACTAATATGAGATTTATTAACGTCTTGACAATGTGCTACTTTAGTCGCATCCAACGATTTATTACTAATTAAATAAGTGAGTTTACCCGGTGTTACTGACATGTCTCCAACATCTTGATCGAATAAAATAGTTTTTCTTGTTGTGGATTTAGCAGTAAAAATATTTGTTGGTATTGCTTGTGTAACGGATATGTTAGCAAATTCATCTTCGAATACGATTGTTTTTCTTTTGCCAGATTGTTCGTTTTCTTTTTCGTTTGATTTCCCAATACAAGTTTCCTCTAAAACATAACTTTTCGGCATTTCTGTATTATAAGTGTTTGTATCCATATTCGTTGGAGGCAAAATGGTATGCGAAGAAATAACTTGTGTACAAGAAATATCACCAGAAGCCTCATCATACATAATAGTCTTACGCCGGCCCGCATTTTCAACATTTTCTGTATTTAAATTATTCGTTTGAGGCAAAATGATATGCGAAGGAATAACTTGTGTACAAGAAATATCACCAGAAGCCTCATCATATACAATAGTCTTACGCCGGCCCGCATTTTCAACAGTTTCTGTATTTAAATTATTCGTTTGAGGCAAAATGATATGCGAAGGAATAACTTGTGTACAAGAAATATCACCAGAAGCCTCATCATATACAATAGTCTTACGCCGGCCCGCATTTTCAACAGTTTCTGTATTTAAATTATTCGTTTGAGGCAAAATGATATGCGAAGGAATAACTTGTGTACAAGAAATATCACCAGAAGCCTCATCATATACAATAGTCTTACGCCGGCTCGCATTTTCAACATTTTCTGTATTTAAATTATTCGTTTGAGGCAAAATGATATGCGAAGGAATAACTTGTGTACAAGAAATATCACCAGAAGCCTCATCATATACAATAGTCTTACGCCGGCCCGCATTTTCAACAGTTTCTGTATTTAAATTATTCGTTTGAGGCAAAATGATATGCGAAGGAATAACTTGTGTACAAGAAATATCACCAGAAGCCTCATCATATACAATAGTCTTACGCCGGCCCGCATTTTCAACATTTTCTGTATTTAAATTATTCGTTTGAGGCAAAATGATATGCGAAGGAATAACTTGTGTACAAGAAATATCACCAGAAGCCTCATCATATACAATAGTCTTACGCCGACCCGCATTTTCAACAGTTTCTGTATTTAAAATATTCGTTGGTATTGCTTGAGTAACGGAAATGTCAGCTGCATCATCCTCGAATACAATTGTTTTTCTTTTACTAGATTGATCGTTTTCTTTATCTAGTTTTAGAGAATTCGGATCAGTGAAATTATTAATTTTATTTTCAATTAGGAGCTGCTCTAATACCTCATTTTCCAAGTTAGTCTGGACTGTATTGATAGTGGTTGATTTCCTGTTATGTTCGGGCAAAATAATGTTTGTGGGTATAACTTGAGTGCAGGATATATCACCAGAACTCTCGTCGTATACAATAGTTTTCCGTCTTCCAAAATTTTCAGAATCTTTTGCATTTAAAATATTAGTTGGTATGGCTTGCGTTACTGAAATGTCTGCGGCGTCATCATAGAATACAATTGTTTTTCTTTTAGTACTTTGAGCTTTTTCGCTGTCCTTTGGTTGATTCTTTATATTGCCAATTAAAGTTTCTTCTAAAAGACAACTTTTCATAATCGTCTTATCTGAGTTATTGCTGGTCGATTCCAAATTCGGTGGTTGTACAATAATATTAGTGGGTATAACTTGAGTGCAAGATATATCACCAGAATTTTCGTCATATACAATAGTTTTACGTCTACCTGTTTTTCCATCATCTGAAGTAGGCGCTTCAAATATTAAATTAGCTGGCAAAACTTGTGTCATTGAAATATCGCCAGAATTGTTATCAAAAAGAATAGTATTTCGTTTCGATTTTACTGTTCCTTGCGTTAAAATAACATTTTTTACCACAGCTTGCGTCATAGAAATATCACAATCTTCATTGGAAATAGTTTTATTAGTTTTTTCATCATATACATTAAATTCTTCAGGTATTAGAACTTGTGCTGGTAGTGATTGTGTTACAGAAATGTTACCGTCGTTAAACAGTATGGTTTTCCTTTTTTCATATACTTGTTCCGTAATAATATTAGTAGGAACCGACTGACTCATTGAAATATTTGAAATATCATCTGCCAATGTTTCATTATTGTCAAATTTATGAGCTAATTGTTTCACAACGGAAACCTCATCAACAAAGTTAGGCAAATCGTCATGCATGTTTAACACAATGGTTTTTCTCTGTGGTTCTTTAACAACATTTTCAATTGTGCTTGTATTTGTATTCTGGAGAGTCAACTTCTTTCCATCAAACACAAGTACTTTATCTGATTCTTCATTAATAGCGAAATTGTCTGCTTCTCTCGGAGCCGCATATGGATTAAGAACAATATTTTCTTTATCAGCTACCCAATCAGCATTTCCTTGTGATTTTTGCAGAACTGAATTATTTTTCGAGACATTTTGAACTTTTGGGCTCAAAATTGTGTCTGTTATAGACATATCTGATACATCTTGAATTGGCACACGAGTCACATCCAAATCGAACTCGATATATTCTGATAAATCTTTTCCGTCTTGAGATGAAGTAGGGCAGTTTCTGTTAGAAGAACCCTGCTGTATATCTTTTTGTAGTTGTTCTAAATCATCTTTATCTTTTGACCCTATAGTTTGTACCATAGAAAAATTCAAATCAATTCTGCCAGATACTTCACCCATTATAGCCATACCAATATCATCTTCAAACACATTTGTTTGATGATTAGTAATCGAACCGAAGTCAAAGTGTTCTGGAGCTTCTAGATTTTTATCACCCTCAGTACAATCTAGACCCGATAACTGATTAGAAAAGTTTATGTGACTAACAGATGTGTTAAAATTAGGGTTCCTTGGATTTAGTGTTTCAATAAAATCTACACCTTCAACTTCTTGGAACTGCTTATCGAAGAAACTTCTCCTGCCTAAAGATGCTATTTGTCTCGAGCCATTTGCTCCAGAATCATTCCCAGATGACTCTAGAGATTTATTGTGCTCTTCGTAAAAGTTTTTCCAGGTTGTAGTTGCTTCATTTGTAGCAAATTCACTGCAAATATAAATATGCAAATTAACTGCTAGTTACCTACGTCACGTTTTTTAGCATAGACAATTTTTCAGATTTAAGTAACCTTGTTTCTGATATTCAAACTAACTGGATTTAAATAACTAAAAAAATATGTTAAACAAATTCTCTCGCTTGCCATACGAATGCTCTTGCACCGGGCGCTGGCGAAATTACTTAGCATATTCTATTTCTACTCAGCATATTCTGGTTTCCATGGCGTGTCACCAGGGCCGGTATCAGTGGAAGCTCAATCGTACGACAAGAGTGAGGTCCCAGCAGTGCGATCACAGAACTTTATCGAATCGTAAGTTAATGAATGTTCGTATAGTATTTCGTATAGAGACTGTTTTTAAAAAAAAAATTGTAATCTATCCATTGCCGCACGGCCAGCTTAAATAAATGTGTGCCTTGTTAATTTTGAATGTTTGTTAACATGTTGTACTAATAAATATCTGTAAAATAAAAAATTACAATGTTACTCAAAACTTGCAACCGACTCCATACTATACGAGCATTCGTAAACATGCGGTAACTTACGATTCGATAAAGTTCTGTGATGATTTTATTTTTTTATTTTGAATTAATTAACTGCAATTATTCTTAAATAACTGAATTGACTGCAATTGACAAAAACATAAAAATATTAGGTATTAACAGGATTTACTCAGGGAGCACCTTGTTTTAAGAATATCTGCGTATCATACTGGTTATACTTACGCTACACCGGTCCTGCGAGAGAAGCTAACTCTTCGACTCTTGGCTGTATCAGTGGGCGTAGCCACATTGAACTCAAGATCAGAAAATGGCGTCCGTGGTGCTCGTTGACTCTTCAAGATAGACGACCGTCGCTTTCGCCTGTTAAACAAAAATAAATAACTTAAGGGACCAGAACCTATTTAGTAAAGTAAACTTCAATTTACAGGGTGTTTATTTTAAGACTAAGCGTCGTTTCAGAAGATGTGATGCAAAAATAATTATTCAGTATCTTTTTGTGCACACAGCAGTACCTAATAAGCGCACTTAGAGAAATCGAACGTTTTTTTTTTTTTATTACAATATGTTAAATACTATAATAAAATAGAACAAATGATGTCCAAATGAAACAAATTTCAGTTTAGGAAAAATATCTAAAAATAATAAAATTGGAAATATAGGTACCTAATAACTATTTTCATTTTATCTTTTTGTGCCATCTAATAACTTTAAATTAACATATAATAATACTAGCTATTGCGCGCGGTTTTACCCGCGCAATTTCGAATCCCGCGGGAATTTCGGGATAAAAAGAGCCTATGTGCTATTCCAGACTGTACACTATCACTAATCCTAATTTCATCCAAATCTGTTGAGCCGTTTTCCCCTGATTGAGGAACAAACATCCATACATCCAAACTTTCACATAATACTAGCTATTGCGCGCGGTTTTACCCGCGCAATTTTGAATCCCGCGGGAATTTCGGGATAAAAAGAGCCTATGTGCTATTCCAGACTGTACACTATCACTATTCCAAATTTCATCCAAATCTGTTGAGCCGTTCTCCCCTGATTGAGGAACAAACATCCATACATCCAAACTTTCACATTTATAAGTAAGATTATACAGGGTGATTGGTGGGTCACTTTTGAAATTCGAGGACGTGATGTGTTATTTTACTGAGTAAAGTTAACCGAAAGTTAAAAAATTGATTGCACAACGCATGGTTACACTAACTTTGGCAGCGATCCGCGTGCCAGGTCACGTACCGCGATTGACTCAGGCATAAGTAAAGTTAACGGTCACAAAACTTTATTTATTTATAAGGAATTCTAGTGAAAACTGAAGCATCTACTTTTATTACATAATTTTGATCAGAATCGAGTAGAGTGTTCTCCTTCAGTATCTAAAAGTCACATCACCTCACATCACAATCACCCTGTATAATACATGTGACTCCCTCAGCCTATATAATTTTATATAATTAATTTCTCCACGTTTCGATTGCGCAGCTTTAATTAAACCCGTAAGTACAACTTTACTATTTTTGCTTTGACACTTTCTTTTTATTGTTTGTTATGTTATTAATTACAAATCCTACTTAATCGAATAATTGTCTGTGTAAAAAGGGAACTAATCCCAGTGACCCCCGCTTGGTGGTAGGATCCCGTCAGGGTCGGACTACCTAGTGACTACTCTTCATATAAAATCTGCCGCCAAATATAACCCAAATATTTGATGAAGGGCCATTTATTTCCTAGCCCCGTGTGCTTGCATCTTATGGTGCGTACAGACTGCGAGTAATGCAACTAGTAATGTAACATTCTGCGCACGTTGCGTATTTGTACGTGTGGTGCGCAGAATGTTACATTACAAGTTCCATTACAGCAATCTGTACGCACCATTAGACCTCACCTTCACTTGTGAGGTTGAGGTCTAGCTTTTGTTAAAAAAAGTAGCACTCAATTGTTATTTAATTAATTTAGATCTTTCGGAGTCCTTATGGAGGTATAGGCCTCATTTGCTCCAACCCTTTAGAATAGACTCAACACATAAAAAGGAAGAAAAAACCATAACACAATAAACAGAATCACAAAGTAGGTACATCACACGAAGACTATTTCACAAAGTAAAAATAAATGAGATTCACCAGAAATTTTAATTAGAAGTGTTGAGCCAGCCAAAAGGCTATGACTCATCATATGTTACGACTTATAAGTAATTTTATATATACCATCATCATCACAACTCTGTGCAATGAGCCCACTGCAGGGCTATGAGTCTCTCCTCTGGGTGGCGAGGAAGTTTAGGCCATGATCCACCAAGCTGGCCCAGTGCTGGTTAGTGGATGAAAAAGAGTGCCAAGAGTTTTTTTCCACTGGCTTTTTTTGTCTCATGGTCTACTGTAATATCTTATTTAACAACTATCAACAACTAGTTAAAGCCGAAGTATGTGATGACTGACTTCATCAAGTGTTTTGTGAAATTCCTAAGATGGTAAAACTTTTTGTTTTTTTTTTATCATGAATAAAAGTTTTTTAATTTGATGTTTTTAATTTAAATTTTGTTCAGTCTTGAATAGGCTTTTTACCACATATATTTTTTTTTTATATTGTAAGGATAGGACGTTTGTCTTACATGCCACCTGATGGAAAGTGCGCATGAAGACTATGGTGTTCCCAGGAGATTCGATATTGCGCGGGTAAAACCGCATGAAACAGAATGTTTCCTACAACTGCATATCTAGTGGTATCAGTGAAACCTCACATACATTTTCTTCAAGATATAAAGAGCAGAACTTACTGCTGAAAGACACGCTAATGGATCTAATTGAAACTGCAAGACCTTTGAGAAATTTGCTATCTTAAAACCTGTGCACCTCCTAATGAGAGTCAAAAAAGGGATTTTGGAGTAATGCATTGTTAAAGTTTTTGTTTATTTATGTATTCAACTTTAAGAATAAGGAATCTCAAAGTAAGAATCAAAGTATTTTAAACATGTTTATTTATTTAACATATTAATTTAATTTTATATAATTTAAAATAATTATACCTTCCATGCTGGACTGGGAGCGAAAGAAAAACATAGAATGTGCCAGCTGCTTCTCTTCCCGGGCATACTGTAAAAGCCAGTTAAGGGACAGAGGTTTTATTGACGTTTTTGCGGGCGATAGGCTGACTCCCTGTCACTGCAATAGTCTCTCACCACCATTATAATACCTCCAAATTTGTCAAATGTGACATCAGATGGTTTTACAGCCTTTGGTGTTCTGCCTACCCCATAAGGGATGCAGGCGTGAAGTTATGTATGTATGTAAAATAATTATCTAATTCTAAGCTAATACTACTACACATTATTGGAAATAATAAAACACATTAAACAAAAGTAAGTATAAAGATATTGCTTGTTTCTAAAAGAATTCTTCCAGTTTAGTAAAAATGCAATATAAGTTTAAGAAACACTTAAATACCTAAGAATAAATATTTATATTAGAAATAAATTACTTATACTGGGTGACTGGTGACAAATTTTAGCTACTGAAGGAGAGCACGCTTTACTTGATTCTGGTTAACTTTAATCAGTAAATAATTGATATTTATTTTTTATTATATTTTTTCTCTTCGAGTATTATCTCAAACTATCACATCCTCAAATTTCAAAAGTGACGCACCAATCACCTTGAATGTTGTTATATTGTTTTTTATTTAAAATAAAAAATGTATACTGGCATTGCACAGACCCAGAAAACTGATGAGCTATGTTTAAGATAACTTATTAGTGTACTAAAACTATAAATTAACCCGTAAAGTGAGACCATTCCACATAGGTACATAAGAAAAATGGTTGCCAAAGTGCGTTGTAGTGCATGAGGCATTTGAATAAAATGATTGAATGATTTCTTTAAAACTCATGAAGTTTAACACCCTCTTTTTTTTGTTGAGAACCTAACTCTACAGCTGTAGAAAAAATACTTCTGTTTGTCCATACTGGGTTTTTGGATTGATTAAAAAATATAATTTCACAAGGGAGCATTCTAGAAGTCCTTGGCAGCCATCTTACTAAGATAGAGTGTTTGTGTACCAAAATTATTCCATAATTATGTTAACTAATTTGTTATTTAGTTTGTAAATGTTAACTACTTCATACAAGTGTTTGTGAAGTGAAATATAGGAAAAACAGAAGGTTCTCAAGCGTGAAAAACATAAACAAGTTTTACACACCGATATATTTGTATTAATAAGCATTCATACTTTATAAACACAAAATCATTAGTTCGCTTAAGGATTTTTAGGCACTATTGAGCATAAACATTATATTTGTGAAATGGGAAAATAACAGAGGGAGTCTCCTCAATAAATGGACCGGTTAACTTGCACATATAAGCTAAAGTATGACTTACAGTGAGGAGTATTTATTTCAAACACTTTACAAACAATTCACATAGTGTTGGAATTGATAGTAAGAGGCCTGAAATTACAAATTAGGTGAAGTGAACATTATAGCATTGCCTTACATAAGGATAGTTCTCTTGCTCATAATATATTATGTTAATAAATAAAACTTAAGTACTTAAAAGTATTCCATTTGTAAACTTTTATAAGCAAAATAGTTAAAAAATTTGAATTAAAATATAGGTAAGTATTTATATTTCTAAAACTTAATGTTATTTTCTTTTCTTAGTTGGAGATCATGTAAGAGACGTCGTTCTGAGAAATTTCGGAAAAAGCATTAGTGGCTAATAGAGATAATTTAGAAGAGAACTTTGTTTACAGAACTCTTTGTGCCAAAATTAATACATACGTAGCGGCATCTGATTTGTTCGGTGGCGCTTCCTCCATATCAGCTGTCAGTTTAACGAACACTTTTTAATACATATCACTAAACAAAGTTTAACTCAATCAAAATAACTCGATAATCAAGATAAATTAAATTGATTTCAAACAAACAAAACAAACGGTCTTGGCAGAATTCAAATTTAAAATTTGACGTATACGTTTGACAGTAGGCAAATGTTTAGGAAGCGTTCTGTCTGATTAGGTGCGATATAAAAACCATAGATAAAAACTGAACTGATCACAATGGGTTCAAGTTCAACCTTCAAATTATAATCATATAGATAATTAAAGCTTACAATGTTACTTTACGTAGAGTAGTTTTAAAGTTTAAGGAAGACTGGTCACCCACCATACATTCAAAAACATGTCACTTCTTCTTCTTCAATTCTTTTATTGATATCGTCTTGAATTCGTTAGTGCTTTAAACCGTGGTTTATTGTATGAAATGTCCAAATCTATTATGAGTATTTTAAAATTCGATGCAGACATAACATTATTTCATAAAATGTGTTCCTCTAAGTGTCAGTGTCAGGCGTCAATGACTTACAAAAATAACAATTGTTTGTATAGATGTAGCAGCCAAATATTCGAAAAATATGAGGATATCAACAAGTTTAAGAAAATAATTTAACAATCTACTTAATCCTCTCGTAATAATAAGCGGACTGCCTGCAGCAATATAAAAAGTACAATAATAACATACAAACACTGCATATTAAGCCGAAAACATCCTTTTAACATAGACTAAAGAGACTGCATGAAAATTAATACACCTAGACATAAGAGACATAAGAGCAATGCACGGGACATTTTTTATGAAAACATCTTTACGAAGTTTTTAAGTGGTATCATTTTGACATTTTAAACTGTCAGCTTACTGCTTTGAATTATTTGCCAGGAATCGACAAAAGGAAACAAGTTAATTATAGTTGCCAGGATATTATGTAATCTTTATTCTTCCTTAAGTCTATCTATACCCATTGTTGTTCGTCTATCTTGAGCAAACATGGAATTAATAAGGGGAAATAATAAAACGAGCGACTAAAAAACAAATTTGGACTGGAAATAATAAAACGAGCGACTAAAAAACAAATTTGGACTGTCTTGAAAAATATATGAAAATGAACGGTTTTAAATATTAATATTGCGACTGAATTACTAAGTGAGCGACTAAAACACATATACATTGCGATGAAAGAGATAAGTTACGAGAAGGGCTCCCGCACCGGAAGGCGGAATCAGTACGGTTAGGTGCGACGACGAGCGCAGCGAGGAGGAGCATGTTAGGTTGCATATAGTTATACACGTGCGCGAGCCGAGCGAGCGAAGCGAGCGGTGCCGCGGCAGCGGCCGGCGAAGCGCCATAAACCTGGTCAGCTATTATAGTCAACCCTGGACAATCCCGACATGGTCAAAAGTGTTTTTAAGTCGCTGTTTCATTGATTCTTCGTCACTCGCTCTCAGTCGCTCACTTAATTAAAACAGTAAGCCAAATTCATTATTTTTGTCACCTAAAATTTTTATTTACAGTTACTCGATTAAATACTACCCATTAATAAGTACTACGGTACTACTTATTAATTCCATGTGAGAGAGTGCTTCAACTCGATGGCCTCCGATTAGATGCGTATGAGCGTATGCTTTTCATTTGAAAAGTTTTCCCCGAGAATAGGGAAAATGTTATAATATACAGGGTGGAATTTTCGAGTGCCCCCTGGACCGAAAGTACTCTAAATAATAGAGATAGCAAATTTTGATTCTAAGAAACATTACTTTATTTTGGAAAAGAAATAAAACTGCTTCCAAAGATTTTCGAAAATTCACCCGCTTCATCCGGAAATCGAACCGACTTAAATCTGTAAAAATACCTGTAATTTTATTGCATCAATCGTTAGAATTACACGAATTAAGTACAAGAATTAAATCTCTCTAACATACTAGGTTAATTTAATGAAAGAAAAACAATGAAATCTTCATTTTTACACTTTCGTCGGTTGAATTTCTGGGTGAAACAAGCAAACTTTCGAAAAATCTTTGAATGCAGTTTAATTTTATTTTCCAAAATAAAAAAATGTTTGTTTGGAGTAAAATTTGCTATCTCTATTATTTAGAGTGCTTTCCCTCCTTGGGGCTTTAAAAAATTCCACCCTGTATATTTAGAATGGTACGCAATCCTAGTTCCATTCTCATAACCCCTGACAATGACATCCAAATGGCAAAAGAGCCTTGTCGGATAGTACATTTTATTAGCTTTCAAATGAGGAATTAAACTTTAAAATCACTGTTCGCACAAAGATACCAGGGTAGCAAGATATAAAAAAAATATTTGTAAATGCATGTTATGTTTTCGTCAAATGGAAACAATTATTTTTATCTACACATGCTCCTAAACTGCGATAGTTTTAAATAAATAAATTGCTCTCACTGAAACACTAAAAATGTAGGCCCAAAGTAAGTTCAATAATAAATAAAAAATAAATAAATAAAATAAGCTTGTTCAATGGAGACCACACATAGAACTATGGGGGTAGCTTAGTATACATACACCCTGACATGTCTAAAAAAGTCCCTGTTAATAATTATAGTTACGAGTACCTATTGATTTTCGTTACATTATTTATAACCTACTTAGTTAAAAAATTAATAATAATGATTTAAAACGAAATTGTTCAATACTATTATAGTATACAAGCTGACCCAGCAAACGTTGTTTTGCCATATAAAAAAAAAATAGATGTTGGCCGATTCTCATAGATACCGGATAAGCACAAAAAATTTCATCAAAATCGGTCAAGCCGTTTCGGAGGAGTATGGCAACGAAAACTGTGACACGAGAATTTTATATATAAGATTATTTTGTTGATACTTAAAAATGTTCAAATAGGAATTGAAAATATTTGAGCTAGATTTCTCCCAGATTTTTTAATACTATACCAATATTTTAGAAAGGCAAGATTTCTAGACAAGGATACAAAATTAAACTAAACAATTAAGTAAACTCTGTAAAAAAAGTGCAGGTGAAAATCATTTTTCACACGGTCACATAGAGGCGTGCGTTTATGTGATTAAGATTAAGATTGTTGTTTTGGTTAAGTGATTTTCTAGACAAACAGAACTAGATGAAGTCTTTTTTATTTTTTGCTATGTAATCATAAAGTTAAACTTAAATTTTATTCACTAGAAGTAATTTTGAAATTTTAATTTATGAAAACAATTTAAAAAAATTGACTTCGCAATTTAAACCCACACATCATTCTTAACCCGATTTTAAAATATTATAGATTAATTTTGGAAGTTCCTGTATGTGAAACAGATTTCTCCTAGATTTCCACGTACATTTTGGTGAGTGTGCGAGTCGTCTTTTTGACCAAATTGAACCCCCCCCCCTTTTTACCACCGGACTACCAGACGCAGACAGAACTTCCTTCCCTATATAGTGGATATACCAAGAAGTCGAACAAAACGCTTCGATAGTTCCTTTTTGGTACGGATTGCCAAGGTTTGGAACAATCTGCCTGCATCTGTTTTTCCTGACCACTACAGTCCTGGAACTTTTAAGTGTCGAGTGAATAGGTTTCTCGTGGATGGACGTGTCACACCATAGTCTTCATGCGCACTTTCCATTAGGTGGCATGGAAGACAAACGTCCTATCCTTACAATATAAAAAAAATATATACGCATACGCTTGATCTGCAGCCTTCCGTACATACTAACGTACGCTAATATAGAAAGGCTTATTTTCAGCCGATTTCCAAAAAGGGATGAGGTTCTCAATTCGTCTGTATGTTTTTTTTGTGTCTTTGTTACAAGATATTTCGGTCAATTATGAATCGATTTTACAAATTTATTCATATGATAGTAACGACTTCATAGTAGGCCCCATATAAATTTTACCAAAATCGGTTGAGAACTTCATTGAAAATTTCAAATTTTTCTTCTTCTTCTTATAGTTTATGGCAATCAGCCGTTGTTACGAGTCAACAGACTATTTTTGCCAGTATCGCATGGAGGGGCGTAGACTATCTTTGCCACCAGCCCTTATTGCTTCTTAAAATTGCTGTATAATATCAGTAGCCGGGGGATTTGAGCTAGTATAATGCTAACCTTATATTGAATTGATGGATGTATTTCAAAAGGCGTTTGAGAATAATAGGATCTGGGATTGACAGTAGAGACCACATATTGATTGGTCTAGGGACCTGTTGGGGAAGAAAGGAGTACAGGGAGGAGGGTGAGAGGGGGCAGTTAAAAAAGATGTGATCAGCTGTCCCAGGTTCCAGTCCGCAATCGCACAGTGGAGAATTACGAACGCCGATTTTGTTTAGGAAAACAGGGGAGCAGTAATGGCCAAGCGTCAGTCTACAGACAACTGAGGTGGACCGTTTATCTGCAGCTTTAATTTAAAAAAACCAGGGCTTAGTAGGTATGTTTGGTTGAATCTCACCATAATGTTTGGCTTTTAGTTTGCGAGATCGGTCCCATGAGGAGCTCCAGGCATCATGTAGCCGTTCACTGGCTAAGAGGCGGAGATCCTGGGAATAGCGCAAATAGTGATCCAAGGAACCAATTTGGATGGAGCCTTTGGCGAAGGAGTCGGCAGCTGTGTTACCAGCAATGCCCGAATGTCCAGGAATCCAAGCCAGGACAACATTTATCGAGTTACTATTGCAAGAGATGATGGATTTCCTGATTTGGAGGAGGATAGGGAATTTTGAGCCTAGCTTGAACGGGTTGGCCTTCAAAGCAAGGAGACAACTAAGGCAGTCTGAAAGTATAAGGGCATTAGTGTTATTATTGTCGACTACATATTTTAGCGCTTCAAGTATAGCAATTGATTCGCCAGTAAAGACCGAGGCTTGCGTTGGGTTTTTATACGATAGGAGCACGGAATATTATGGTATCCAGACGGCCGAGCCAACAGCGCCTGATGGGGATAGTTTAGAGGCGTCTGTGTATATTTGGGTCCAGTTCGGCCATCTAGCTTCCACTGCTCTGAGGAAAAGAGAGTATGCTTCGGGACTTTTTAGGTATTCCGAGGTCTGTCACAATGGGAGGAGAAAATATTAAGGACTCATAAGGGAATGAGTAGAGATGATGGGAGGAGGTTTGAAAGACCGGGGTGGGGGACACGTTAAGGTTTATGGAGCTAGAAACTAGACGTGGAGGAGTCTTGTGTGTTCAGTATGAATTTGAGAGGCAAGATTTAAGGGAGTTAAGTTTAGAGTGGATTGGGTGGGATGAAAGCTGGAGAGTTCTAGCTAGAAATCTGTCTGCAAGAAACTGACGCCGGAGATGCAGTGGAGGTTCTACACATTCAACCTGCATTGCATCCACTGACGTTGACCTCATGGCTCCTAGGATTATGCGGAGTGCCTTGTTCTGGATCCTTGCGACTGCATCAAGAGCCGATTTGTTGCAAGGCTCCAGAAAGAAGGAACCATAATCCAAGACACTTCTCACCAAAGCATTGTAGAGCAGCTTTTGGGTGTAAGGGTGAGAAACCCACCAAACGCCTGAGAGAGCACGCAGTACATTAATGTTGAGTTCGCATTTTTTTGTAATATAGTCTAGATGAGCCGCGCCTGATAGCTTGGAGTCAAAGGTGATACCAAGAAATTTTACTTTAGAGGAAATAGGTATAGGTTGGTTTAGGAAGCTTATAGAGATGGGAGGACACACTCTTTTCCTAGTGAAGACAATGGCTTTACTTTTGGAAGGTGAGAGGGAGAGGCCATGCAGCCTAAGCCATTCAAATTTTTGAAACAATATGTATGATTTCGTAGAATGTTTACGTTGATGACACTATTCGTCAGCCAAAGTTTTGACGTGAAGTGGGTTTTTTCAATGCTCTGCATTCGTTGATTATTATGTTATCCGTTTGAAAACATAGCTGCAGAATATTGGAAAAGAATGACTGACCGTGTTCTGCGTGTTGAAAATAAATACCGAGAAAGAGATTTTGTTACAGAATTTAGATAGTTTTTTAATCAATGTAGGAAACAGCGACACCAGTGACTCTGACGAGTCATTCCATTTAGACAAAAACTTTTAATTATAGGAGGTTATACAGGGTTAACTTTAATTAACGCATCACCTCTTGCGGGCAGTCTCTCTACATCAATCCCAACATCATTTGTTCTACGATTTTTTTAAAATCTTGATATATAACAAAAAAAAAACAAAAATTTTGCTCCATACTCTACATTTTGTAAAAAGTAAGTACATATTATTATTATGAAGCGATAGTATGTTACGCAAGGTGCATGGCATACCTTACATAGAGTTACGCCTCTAAACAGAGGCTATAAATATTTTTTGTATGGGAAAACTAAAATTTTCAAACTATTAATTTTAAAAAGTTGTAGAACAAATGTTGTTTAACTAAAGTCATGTAAAAAAAGCTATATGCAGGTAACTGAGAGTACAAACTTATGTGAGCAACTTATGTGGTGCGATATCCAGTATATCCATGGTGACATTATTCAAACGATCTTGTCATCTTGACATCGTCATTTTACATTTATTTTTTGAAAGAAATGTCCTTATTAGAAACAACACTTCTCGGTTTACTTTTATTTACTTATTTAGTTTTATTTTTCGTATATTTCGCTTCAATATAGAGATTTATAATATACAATGTTGGTCCCAGAAACTGGAGTTAGCAGGAGCAATGAGATTCTATTAAAGATAGTAAGCCCCGACGGTCTGACATATACTGCATATTTTCCGGATGATACACTCGTAGAAGAAGTTAAGAATAAAGCCATTGATTTCTTTTATCCTAATGGAGAAAGCGGATCGAGTCGATTCAAAATAGTCAGAGTCTCAGGAACTACAACTTTACACGACTTTCTCACTCTCGCTCAAGAAGAAATTTTAACGCAAGAGGAATTTCTTCTTGTCGAGAGAAGGACACCAGAAGCTGGCACACTATGGGACTTAGGAGCAGTTCGTGCTCCTCAACACAGCAGTATTGCAGCCGTCACAGCTTCCTTACCACCGCCACAAACAAGCATGAGACAACCTAATTTACAATCATTGCTGTCCACAAACGAATTGTCGTTCGAACTTCGGAAGATCCTGATTTCCTTAATTGAAGCTGGTGCTCGTCTCGCCGCAGCAGGAAAGAATTACGAGTTGTCTTTAGCTCAGCTCTCAGCTGCTTTAGAGACTGAACCTCGCAAAACAAACCCGTTAATCACGCAAGTGATAACACCGGAAGAATTGGCCATAAGATTACGCCAAGAACAAGATAGAGGATCCGATTTTAAGCCCGCAGAAAAAGAAACTGAAAATGATCCTTTGCGGCGCGCGGAATGCTTGAAGTCGTTTTTAGACAAATTTCGCGCTTGGAGAATCAAGATTGCTGAAGCACCCAATGCTGAAGCGATATCGACGTTGACAGAAATCGGTTTTTCACGCGAGGATGCAGAAAATGCGTTGCGTTTCACCGGATGCAACGTGCCCGCTGCGGCTTCTTATTTGATCGGTGAAAGAGGATCCAGTGTATTTGAGTTGGTTCATGGATTACCTGATGGTTTTATTCTACAGACGTTATTGAAGCAACCACAGATTCAACGTGGTCTGTTGAATACAAGAATGTTGATAGCATTTATAGCAATGGTTAGTCAAACAGGCAGCGCGTCTCTTTGGCTAAATTCGCCGCATGGAAATCCTCTCTTATCGCAAATATCAAGGACATACCATTCAGAAAAGTACTGCATGGCTGTAAATCAGTTTTCGCAAGAGAGGAGTGAACGCTCATCAACTGCCATACCTGGTTCTTCCAGACAAAGACAGTAATTAATTATTTAGTATGATTTTTGAGTAAAGCTTTATTTTTATTTCTCTTAGTTTATTTTCAATATCATTATTGCTGTACGTACCCCTTAACGTCAAAATGTAGGCTCAAGTTTTTAAGTATCTATAGCTATAATTTAATTTAAATTAATCGTCAACAAGTACGAAAAGAAACAAAATCAAAAAGCTTAGAATAATAGAAGCTTAGAATTTAGAAGAAATGGGGAATAAAATGTTAGGTCTGCATTTATCGGACGATTTTATTTTTGGGCAGTCATTTTGATGGACACCATAACACATGTACATCCGAAGTGTTGGTTAAGGTTAAAAAATCCTCGTTTTAGTCGGACACTTCTTAAGCTGGGTCTCAACTTAAGCTGCCTCGCACCGAGCAGCCTCGTACTGAGCATGCCGCGGCATGAGGAAAGTTATAGCCCACAAAATACCGTATCGAGGAGGCCTCTACCCGAGCCACAATTTTCTCAGTTTCTCTTTGCCACCATGGCTTTGACTTTGTTTATGCCGAGAATTTTCTCTCCGGAAAGATCCACAAAGAGAAGTAATTTTCTTTTTTGATTCGGGAACGGGCAGTTTCATTTAATTGTTAATAATAATCTAACAATCCTTTTTTACTTGGTTATTAAAATGATTCGATGAAGTTTGATCCCACAAATTTGGTTTTCTTACAACTTAATTAATTTATACACTTCTATCTAATTTTTCCATCTTGCCGCGTGCCGAGCACACGCGCAACCGTCTCCACTAAACGCACGCCTTATAGTAATAATAATAAAAAATAATAATATTTCTGACACTCACACAACATTATCTAGCCCAAATTAAGTTTCTTAAAGAACTTGTGTTATGGATACTAGATAACTGATATACTTAAGAAATATATAAACATACATATTGAATAAATACATATTTTTTATTAGAATAAACTTAAATAAACATATAAACATCCATGACTTGACGACTAATATCTGTGTTCATCACACAAATATCCACCGCCGCCGGGATTCGAACCCAGGACCTCTGGCATAGAAGGCAATGCATGTTACCGCTACACCAGCCGGTCGTCACACCAGCGCTACACCAGCCATAGTGAGGCGCCTTTGAGCACGAACTTTTACCGACAAAATTTGGCTCGCTGCACGGCAGCACTTTTTGCTTCCAGTCGCGGCAAGCCTCGACTCGCGGCAATGTCTCCATTAGATCTGCGTCGGGTCGGGGCGCCCGCTCGGCCCGAGGCTGCCTATAGTGGATACAAAGCTATATACCATTTTACTACCGGACTACCGTGTCTGTCAGGATAACGTGAGAGATGTCTGAATAGTATTTCATCCATACACAGGGTGACTGGTGACAAATTTTAGGTATTAAGGAGAGCATTCTGAACACGATTCTGATCATAATTATGTAATAAAAGTAAGTATTAATTTTTTCACCACAAATCCCTTTGAATAAATAAAAAGATCTTACTCTACACTTTTCCCGACGCGCTGCCTTAGTCAACACGCACACAGCAGTGTTCCCGCCACACGCACATAACCACCCGCTAAGTATCTATTACATTACGCTTATGTAACCATACGTTGCGTAATGAATTCTTTAACTTTCGGTTAAGTTTACTCAGTATATAATTAATATTAATTTTTCTCTTCGTGTATGATCTCAAACACTAGGGTAGACTGAGTACGGTTGAAACGGTGGACGGTTGAAACAAAGTGAATATCTCGTGAATAGTGCGTGATGAGGTGAGGGGTACAAGGGGAGTACGAAGCGGGCGACAAGTCGAAACTTGAATTTTAGTATTGCGTCGCTCTTCGGGCGCTGTGGTTGTTTGTAGGAGGCCCCATTGTGTTTTTTGACCGAAAAGTAAGTATTTTTGTACCTACATTTTTGCAATTATTAAGATTTCGTTTATAGTTAGATGATTGAGATTTTTTTTACAGTTGAATTAAAGTTTGTACAATATTGTAGTATGATAAGTTTTTATTTTAATTTATTATCATTCTTACTGTGAACCGTTTTATACTAAGATGGGGGGTGGGGACAGTTGAAACATTATTTGTGGGTACGGTTGAAACACTTTATTAATTTAACTTTTTTGTTTCTCAGATGCCTAGGGTACGCCAAAGAAAGACTACGAGAGGTCTAACCGACTTATTCAATTCAATTCAATTCAATCATTTTATTTCGGATCATGTCCATATGTGTTAGTTACAAAAACCTTACTACCTACTTATCAACGTATAAACAAGCTTATGAAGATGTGAAAGCAGGATCTTCGTTAAGAACAGCGGCAGAAAAAAATGGACTGAACTACTCTTCCTTGTTCAGATATATACGTAAACGTGATGCGGCTGGTAACGATGAAAATCAAGAAATGGGATATAAGGCCCACAATCGTGTGTTTACCCAGGAACAAGAGCGTGAGTTATCTAAATATTTAATAAGATGTGCAGATATATATTTTGGCCTTACTAAAAAAGATGTTATGAAATTGGCATACGAACTAACCATCAAATATGACTTATCACGACCTCGGACTTGGGATGACAACGAAATGGCTGGCGAAGAATGGTTTCGCATGTTTATGAAAAGAAATCCTGAACTGTCAGTACGTGCAGCACAGGCTACAAGTCTTTCTAGGGCGACTAGTTTTAATAGGAACAACGTAGATGCTTTTTACGACAATTTGGCTAATGTCATGGACCGCTATAAATTTGAACCACAACATATATATAATGTTGATGAGACCGGCATAAATACCGTGCAAAAACCCGACAAAGTTATAGCTAGACGTGGTGCTCGTCAAGTGGGTTCAGTAACTTCGGCAGAGAGGGGTACTTTAGTTACAGTAGCCATTGCAGTTAATGCAATTGGAAATGCTATTCCTCCGTTCTTCGTCTTTCCGCGTGTGCGATACCAAGAACATTTTATCCGGGATGGACCAATAGGATCTGCTGGAAGTGCAAATCCTTCAGGCTGGATGCAGGACGAATCATTTATGCTTTTCCTGGATCACTTCAAAAAACATACAAATGCTTCTCTTTCGCATAAAATTTTACTTGTCCTCGATAACCACGCGTCACATATACACATTAACGCACTAGACTTTTGCAAGACGAATGGTATTGTAATGCTATCTTTCCCTCCCCACTGCTCACACAAACTCCAACCACTTGATCGACCTGTATTTGGTCCACTGAAGAAAGCTGTAAATTCGACCTGCGATGGATGGATGCGAAGCCACCCCGGAAAAACAATGACAATATACGACATCCCAGGGATTTTAACTACTGCTATACCGCTTGCTCTTACACAATCCAATATTCAAGCTGGCTTTCGTACTACTGGGATTGTTCCTTTCAATCGTAATTTGTTTACTGAACTCGATTTTGCGCCTGCATTTGTGACAGATAGGCCAAATCCAATCGAAACAGCTGATGGTCTTATTCCTAATAATAGTATACCTGGGGATGAAACGCCACCCCCGTCGTCATCCATTTCAACCCTTGAACCCCCCGAAGAGTTGGAGGAGCCTACTAACGCAGGTCTTTTTGTACAACAACCGATGGAAAATATGCCACAATGTTCACAAGCACTAGATAAAGAACAAGGAAACGTTATTGCGAATCCAGCACCTTTGATTACACTACCAGAACATCAAAGTAATGTTAGGCTTTCACCAACACCTTCTACAAGTTTTCAATCCATTTTTGTGCTAACAAATCAAACGGGAAATGTCACGACTTCGACTACACCACCTTTATTTTCTCCAGAAGCAATACGACCACTACCAAAAGCGCCTCCAAGGAAATTAACAAATAGGGGCCGAAAAACCAGGAAATCTACAATATACACAGACACACCTGAAAAAGAAGAAATAAGAAGAGAACATGAGATCAGAATGGAACGAACCAAAGCTAAGCAAGTTAAGAAAAGATTAGATGAAAGAGAGACTAAAAGAAATGCTACAAACAAGAAAAAAACTAACACGCGTCAAGAATCATCATCAGAAGAAGAGGAAGAGTGCTACTGTGTTGTTTGTATGTCAGCATATTCAGAAAGCAGACCGAGGGAAAAATGGATACAATGCACAGTATGTAAAATGTGGGCGCATGAAGAGTGCACAAAAGGTAGCCTTACTTATGTTTGCCACAATTGTGACTCCGAATGATCTCGTAGTATTTTTGTTTAAAATTTTAATTTTAATTGATTAAGTTAATGTCTTTCGTTTTTATAGTTTACAATTAAAAGTGTTGATAGTTGAGAAATATAATAGCATGTTTGCTTGGTAAATTTCTGATTATTATTTAGTTTCAGTTGTACTTAATATAAAACTTTGAAGGCTGATTAAAAATAATGTTAGTTTTTAAATATAGCCATTACTTAATAAAAATATTTGTGATAGTCAAATGTGCCATTACGATTCGAAAAATGTTATTAGATGATTAATAAAACATGATAATTGATTATATTTTGTATTATTTGCAAGTGTTTCAAGTGACCCCAGGCACTGTTTCAACCGACCCATGCACGGGGACGGTTGAAACAAATGACAGATTTAAAAAAAAATGATTTTACACAGAAAATACTATACAGTGATCTTAAATAACATTGCCCTATAGTAGACAGATATAAGGTCTTTTATTTAGTATATTTTCGACAACCCTCGCTTAACAAATCCCGATGCTATGCATGATAAATGCTAAAATGTTTTAACCGTACCCAGTCTACCCTACTATCTATATGATCCTGGAATTTCGAAAACGACCCACCAATCAACCTGTATAGTGGATAAATTCTTTTTTGGTACTGGGTTGCCAAGGAGGGGAACGAACTGCCTGTGTTTTTCCTGACTGCATTTCTGGGACTTTTAAGTGTCGAGTGAATAGGTTTCCCATGAATGGGCGTGAATAATCTTTCCACCAAGTGGCATTAAGTCCTAACTTTATTCTGTACTAGCTGTTGCGCGCGGTTTTTACCGCGCAATTTCGATTCCCGCGGGATTTTCGGGATAAAAAGTAGCCTATACGGATTCGGAAGAATCCCTCTAAGTAATGGTAAAAGGTTTCCTCTTTATAATATTAGTATAGAAAAAAGCAATACCTACTCAGAGAATAAAAAAGGACAAAATCTGACCACACATTATATTTCACAATAAAACATAACTTTTAAACAAAAACAACACGTTACACATTTAACATATATGTACACAAAATGTCTTCTTTTTCTTTCTTTTTTTTAATGAAGGCGAGTTCCATAGTTTAACAGAGAGTTTGTATGTTTAAATACGCATTCTCAGAAAATACTAGTTCGTATAAGTTACAGCTTATTTTTAGCCGAGAGCTTTATTTAAAACATCACTACTTATTCAACAACAAAGTCCCCTCGCCACAGACCCGTAGAATGAAGTAAACTTACGAAATTAAATCCATATCATTCATTCAGTACACTTTTTTGGATGAAGTGATTCGTGTCTTCTGATTTGAGGTCAAATTGGCTAAAACATGACGTTGGAAAATTATGTCGTCTACAGGGGAAAAAACTATTACAAAAACCAATGGCAAAGTCTAATTAAACAAAATATTACTGCTCAATAATTTTACCATCAGTAATCTTAATATCTATGTAAATTGAATTTTGTATGAGTTTTCAGGATATTGATCTGAAGCCAACTACCTAGCTAATTGTGGCGCAGTTCTAAGAAGTGGGACTAAGAGGTCCGATAAAAATATTTGATGTGTAAGGACTCGCGTTCTTAGTTAATTTATTCCAATAGATGAAAGCGAACAAACTAAACATTCGTAGTTCAGACATTGATCAATAGGCAGCTCTGATAAGAATTTAAATTATACATTCTGTATTTATTAGAGAAGACGAGCAAACAAGTTACAAGAGTAAACAATAGAATGACCTCCAAATTTTTTTGCATTGAAGTTTGAAAACTTTATACTTCGAGCTTTTTCGGCCTGGTGAAAACGGACTATAAACTGTCACGTTCATTGATATTCATATTAACTACAGAAACGGGATGTTTACTATGTTTTTGTTTTTGAAGAAACACAAAATACCCGCAACTTCGGTACCGTTGCGATCATCACGCTTGCAACGGCGCCGAAATATTGTGAACTCAAAACAAGCCTAAAACATAGTAAATATCCCGTTTCTAAAGCAAATATAGTAACGACTTAACTATCTTTTTTTACCTTATCTTACGAAAATCGACTTCAAATAGTTTAAATAGTCCGTGCCAACCCGGCCAGACGTTCTTCAATAACAACATAATATTATAAAATATTGTAGTGCTCAACTAGCATCTCGAGAGGAAGCTAATTAATTGTTTTATGTTTTTTTTTACTGCATTTATTTAGGGTAATGCCTACTAAGTGTAAAATGTGAATTGAAACCGAAGCGGTGAATTTATTTTCCTGAAGACCGGGGCAAAATCTAAATATTGTCTAATTTGATTCAGGTGTCCATTAGGTTAACACAAAGCAACAAAATAAACCTTATATAACGGAACTAAAGATTATACTAGTAGTTACCCAAACCAGTTTAGACCGGTTCGTTTTCCAAACAGACCCTGCTAAAAATCTAACGCAACATTTATATTCGTGAAACTTTGACAATTTACTAATAAATTGCCTAAATAAAATTTATTTATAATTGTTCACATTAGAGCGAATTTCATTTGAGCAAACCTTGTGGCGCTCAAAATCTTACAGCTAAATATTTCCTAGTTATTCATTTGTATCCATCGCATATCTTATTCTTGGTTACTTATAAATATGCTTCAAACGGCCGTCCATCCGATGTCGTCTTTTTTCAAGCTCTTGAGGTGTTTGTATACTTTCCTGTAAAGAGATAAATATTAAAATGATTTAATTATTTTTTAGGCTTCCGTACACAAAGGGAAAATCTGGATATTTGAATCTGTATGGTGTGTCATTCCATGAAAGCACTATTGTCCTATAAGTTTCGGTATTTAGTGGACCTTCGGGACGTAATCAGTAAACCACATGATAGTTTAGTAAATGAATGAATAAATGATTTATTTAGAAGTAACAAACACTCAATTTGTTAATACATAAATGCTTATAGACTATGTTAATAAAGATAAAAAATAAATAAAAAAAAAAACTTTAAAACAAAATAATTTACAGAGGCCATTCGTGCACCATTCCCCCCCAAAATGACACAGGAATGCTTTAATTAAATACGTCGAATCTAATCAATCTAAGATAATGATGGTAACCCTTTCATTACGTTTCAATTGTAAAAATGGGCGGGAAATTTGGGCGGCACAAAAACAGTGCCATCTTTTATTGTGATCTTGCATGTATTCTCATTGCAGGGATATTATTAATCATTGTAACAAGTACCAGCTGTTTTCCCGGACTTTTTTCGAGTCAATTTGATTATGGTAAGTTAATAATGAGAACTTGCGGTCTAAAGAGCAATGACGTGGAACGGCATTTTCGAATAATTCAAGTTCACCACGAAGTTTGTATTAACCATTCATATTTGTGTAGCCGAGAATATGCTAGACGAGAATATTAATTATTACATACATACATACATAACTTCACGCCTGTATCCCGTATGGGGTAGGCAGAACACCAGAGGTAATAAAACCATCTGATGTCAGGTTTGACTAATTTGGAGGCATTATAATAGTGAAGAGAGACTATTGCAGTGACAGGGGGTCAGCCTATCGCCCAAAAAAAAGCCTCCCATAACACCTCGGTCCCTTAACTGACTTTTACAGTATGCCCGGGAAGAGAAGCAGCTGGCACATTCTATGTTTTTCTTTCGCTCCCAGTCCAGCATAGAAGCAATTTTATCAAGCAATTTATTTATAATTATTTCTATGCAAATTTTATCAAGACTCAGCTACATCATCTCATCTCATCAAGAGTTCTGCTGGGATTGAGGAACAAATATACATACTATCGAACCAACTGAATCATGACCCACAACAAGCTCATTTTGGCAAATCGTCTAAATGCTAGTAGATCGAAATTCGCTTGAAGATGGTTTCCTTGGTGACGAACTTGTTATCTGACCTTTAATGAGTACAGATTTCTTAGTGTAGGTATCTAAAAAGTCATAAGTGCTTATCCATGATAGACCTTATAAATTTGACAGTTTTAAACGAATTTTCAGCAAAATGGGTCCTGATTCAGTTGGTTCGAAGGTACAGTCTGCAACAGAATTATGTATACCAACTAGTCTCCCGCTCACATACAACATGGCATTATATTGTATGCGTTCGGGAGACTGGATACATAATTCTGTTGCAGACTGTACATCCATTCCAGTTTTGTCATTTATATCTATATTATCTAGATTTGAAGGATTTTCTTTCATAGTCATGAACAAGTCTCTTACCATAGTGTCCTTGGCACATGGCTCCAATCGTTGGGAAAGCCGGCAAGCTGCTCCGCAATGTCCGCTTCAGTTACCTGCGCATCAAAATTATTTATAAATAAATAAATCCTAAGCTATGAAATACTTCCCCGCTCCCTCGGCACCTTTTGCATCATCAGTCTACTAAGTCCTGGAGATTAAGGTACTGTTAGTCATGAATCGAGAGATGGAATTGCGAGCAATGACTTACAGAAAGAAGGCAAATTGTGAGAAAACTTTATGTAGCATTTATAGCACTGGGAAAACGAAGCTTTTAGCTCTCCAATACACAATACTCAAACAGGATGCTGACCCTTCCATCATTACTCGAAATTAAGTATTTAAATGACTCAACCACCTTATGCAGATAGAAGACCTCTGTAATATGAAATTTAGGGGAAGAATGCGCCATTACACATTAACAACATTGTTTAAACTTTTGCTGAAGGATTTGTCTTGGTCTTTACGTCGTCTTAGGGTATCCCGGTACCTACATAAAACCCACAGACTTGTCCATCTCAATATTGGTGGAATCTTGAATACTTCAAAACAGTAAATTTTTCGTTCGTACCTTCACATCAGAGAGAACCTCATGGACCTGTACGTCCATGGCTTTGGGCCATGGAACCTCACCCTCGTCCTGGACAACAAGCTCAAACCGCATAGTGACTTCCCATACAGAACGAAGAGGTATGTTCGCCACCTGAAAAGCAAAGTATTATTACGTACTATAAAAAAGAAAAAAGCCCCACAACGGCTATCAAAGTAGGAAGACGGGTAGTCTTCTCTCGGGTAGCTTAACTCCTTTCTAGGCGCTGCTGCAAATATTTGAGCACTTCATGGTAATGAATATGAACGATACCCATTTTGGGTCCGACCTGAGATGGACAAAATAGGGCGAGGGGTTTGATTATCCAGAATAAATATTCCGCAAAAAGGTATCTCACTCTTAGAGACACGCATAGAGAACCATCTGACAGAGAACTTTTCTTTCCGAGGGGTATGAAGCTATCTTGTCTCCGATAAAGCCAATTTGGACAAAATAACCTCTCTTGACCTCTTTTTGCATGACTTGGTAGCTGCATTGTACATTTAACAGATGAGATTTATAATTAAATTTGCACAATTTGACGACAACATCAAGTGCTGATGGAAATTTGTGTTTCTTGTATGAAATATTTATCAATTATTATCATGAAACAAAAAAGAGATCTATTTAGCCAAAGATATTTTCAAACTCCAAATCATGCAGTAGTTGAAAGTGTTTAAACAGCTTATGATTGTCATTTATTGGAACCTACCTTCAAAGACAACTTATTATCATCATGCAGCTTAAAAGCCAGTCTGTACCAGGCTTCGTGCATAGCTCTTGCCCAGTTCAACGCGACCCGCACCAAAGCCAGGCTCTTCCTCAGTAACGTCGGCACCGTGCCGGCACAATCCCAGGTTCCATGCGCTATGATGTAGCGGATGGCACCGGCCGTGAAACTAGCGCAAGTTGCCGCTATTGTGTTGCTTTCATCTGAAATTATCAAAGGAAAATAAATAAAAACCCTAAAATGAGATACTTACCAAAGATCTGCTAAGTAAATAAACGCTTCTGACTTTCACACCGCATTGTTTTACCTTAATTTTGAGGTATATTAAGAGCTTGTGTCATGGAAAACAAATAAAGGATAAATAAAGTAAGGAATTACTGTGATATACAGGGTTAATTTTAATTAGCGCATCACCTCTTGCAGATAACCTCTCCCTCCACATCAAACCCAACAACATTTGTTCTATGACTTTTTAAAATTAATAACTTGAAAATATTTAGTTTTCCAATACAAAACATATTTATTTTCTCTTAACTGCCGTTACTCTACTTACATTGATGCCATGCACCTTGCGTCATATCACGTGCAGCGGGGCGCGAGGTTTCGGGGTAACTTTCCAAATACAGAGTAATAAATAAAAGAAAAACAAAAACTTGTTTGTTTTTCTTATTTGTGTTATTTATCAAGATTTGTAAAAAGTTGTCGAACTTATGTTGTTGGGATTGATGTGGCGATACAGCCTGCTAGCGGTGATGCGCTAATTAAAATTAACAACTCCGCAACTTCATAGCAGAACTCAAGAACTCTGGTATAAATGTAAAGTTATTTACCAACATCCCAATGCTGGTAGGTATATGAATAATGATATGGAACCCTTTGTGCACTAGTCCGTAATCCCCGATTACGGACACGATTTTCGAAAAATATTACAAGACGTCGTATGATACTGCACCATGAGACTGCAAGTTCGCACAGTCCACCAAAAAAAGTTTTTATTTAAAAAGATGAACCCGAAAAATCACCCGCCTAACCTGATCGAAGCTTTTTTTTTTCACGTTCCTCAAAATAAAGCAATGTCTTCGTGGTCAATGTTTCAGCTCAACCGAAGAAGCTGTTGACGCATACAAATCGGCCATTTTGACGAACCAAACTATCAAATGACACAACTTAAAGACAGCCCTCGTATTAAACCCCAAAAATCCAGAAAACGGGCGGTAGCCTTTAATAATGAATGCAATACTGCAATCTCCTACAATAGCAAACCTCTGAAACAATCAATCAGCGATCTGGAGGGACCCCCTTTCCTAATATTGGCAATTAGGAGTTTTTTTTGGTTCGTACAAAATGCTGTAGATTTCCCATAAATTAGTTCACTAACTGACCTTGGTAAGCTGTATACAGGTTAACCGATTGGATACGTGTGTCTGCTCGTACTCGGCTTTTTAGCGCATTGTCAATCTTGTGCTCAAGGTTAACACAAAGTCGCAGGCGGCCGTGTAGCAAGCTGAACGACCAGGTGTCGTTGCCACAGGCTTCCCATCGACATTTGTTGCTTCTGAAGAGACAAAAAGAAGATGAGAAAAAAAATGTCTTGCTTTTCGAGTTTACACTATTTATGAAACGATTTATATTTTTAACTAGATTTAATGACCACGTCTTGTGGTATGAATTAAACGAGATTAAATCGGGTTCATCACGTTTAAATTATTTTACTGCCATAAGTAATCATGTGATTATCTAGTTATAGGATATTAATCTATACAGGGTGTCCAGTATACTGGCGTCGGGCCGAAAACAAGTTGAAAACGAAGACTTTTTACGAAAATGAAAGTAAAACATAACTTTAAAAGAATCTTAGCATAATATATGATAAGGCCGCCTAAATTGTGTTGAATCCAGTTTTCCTTCTGTATAAATAAAATTTTAATATGTTTGTATCCTGTTGATTCTGGCAATAAAGTGTATTTGTATTGTATTGTACTGTATATCATGGCATATTCTAATCGAATGCGATGTAGACAATTATGTGGATTTTCCATTTAATTTATTAGTAATTTTGCCACAAAATACACCGCATCTTGTAAGTAAAGTATTTTCAGACAAATAACAATGAGAGATAGAGGTAGATAATTATGTGGTTCTTTCGTTTAGTTTATTATTTACTTTGCTACAAAAGACATCTGAACCTTTATTTACCATTTTATTTCACAGGTAGTACTACCTGGGTCTTGCAAAATAACAAATTTTATTGAGACATGGTTTAAAAAATTGTTGTTGTTTTACATTGAAAAGGGCATTAGGATTATGTGCAGTATCAACGCTATACCTACATTTTTTTCACAGTATTCAGTATTGACTTTAGAAGAGTTTTTTGAAGTGGAATGAAATAGGACAATTTCACACTTGTTCTCAGCATAATTCTTAGCACTTTCCCTATTAATATTTTCACTGTATTCTCTAAGTGACTCATAAAAATAGAGACAAAAAAACATGTGATAACAAATAGGCATAAATGTACGAAAAAATGTAATATTCTTAAAAAGTGACAATATCTCAAAAACCCGATAACTTTCACTGACGCCTTGTTGCTTTTATCTGATATACATAATGTATCTACTGACCTATATAATGTATCTACCTCCAGTGTCCTCCAAACGTGTCATTTTTGGGACACCCTGTATAAATTTATTCCATTTTACTTATAGATAACGGTTTGATATCTGAAAAAGATCACTTGAATTTTGCCCATTCCGATCGTTTATTCATACAGACTTCAAAACCCAGTACAAAAAAAAATAATATATTCTTAAGACGTACGACCGGGAAAGAGTCTGACTGGCTAGCGTTCACCCTTCATATAGAATCTAACTCCACTTCGGCGGAGATGCGTTCCGGTAATACTTTATGAAAAGCTTTCCTAGGCCCATGTGCTTTCATCTTCGACCTCATCTTCACTTACCATCAGGTGAGGTTGAGGTCAAACAAGGGCTTAGTCTTAATAAAAAAAAAGCAGACACAGATTGTAAAACATTTTTTTTTACCAAGTTTCACATCGGTGCACTTAAGGAATAAGATTTTTCACACAAACTAAAAAGCCCTATATTTCCCTTTCCCGTGGGAATTTAGTGCACCCTACATCCCCCTTCAAGGAATGTATATTCCTTTTAGTCATGGCTGTATGTACGTCGTCTGTCATTCACCCAGTCACTAACTACCTCAATCAATAACGGAACAGTTTATATATATGTTAATATATTGCTGTATTAGTTTAAATATTCTTAAGTTTTCACCTGATAGTAAGTAAAAATGAGGTCGAAGATGACATAAGAACATCGCTGGAACATAAAAGCACAATTTGTTTATTAGTTAGTTCGAATAAGGCGTTGTCGTGGGTGAGCGACCAGACCATGACGCGATAGGACATGATGCGATCCATACATAAGCAGAGCTATTCGCGTATCTAAAACAACAGCGCTGTGCTGTGCTGTGACGATGAGATGTCAAACAGTTCGACGAATGTCAGTTCTTACTTTCGCCTTCATCAGCGGCGAGCGCTGAGATCAAGTTATGTGTTATGTGAATACCAATCATGTCACTCGTCGCTGATGCATCGATGCATCGCTGAACTCGACGCTGTTATTTAGGAGAATAGCCCTGCTGGTGACTTGTGTTAACGCAACAAAGTAGGATCTAAACACCACATACATTTATTAACATACAGTTGATACAGTCGTATCGCATTGCGTCGCGTTGGTGCGTTTGTCGTTCACGCAGGACAAAAGGGAAAAAAGTTTAATTTTAGGATATGAATTAGGCATACGAACAGATGTTCGAAAAGCTAGAAAAAAGTATTGGGCGTCCAATAGTACATCCATATGTCTTAAATGTAGGCACACTTTACAGTAAGTTCGAAACAAATTTTTAAGACAGAGAGGTCGCTGTAAATTAATGATGCCGATTTGAATTTTAAACAATAGGTGTTCATTTAACTGGCAGATATTTAAAATATAAGTGCGTGTGAGTCAGTCAATGGTCGTGCAGGAAATTATAAACTTTGTTGCAACATGCTCTCTATACCTAGACTCTTGAATTCGACTGTACATTAAAATAAACATTTTAATTTCCTGCAGTCTTATCTAAAGGACCATATTTGCTAATTTATCAAGCTCACAATTATAAATTTAATTCTTTCTAATTATTTATTTGTAATATGTGTGTTTATCTTATTGAATTAATAAAATTCACCAAGACAAATGCTTAAAAAAATACAAAAAGCAACTCACCCAACGTCCGGCAGCATTTCAATCTGAGGCACGACGTTCAAAGAGCCGCCTTCTCTATGTATGGACTTCGTGTTCTGCTCGCGCGCCAACGAATGATGCTCCTTGTAAACTTTACTAAACACAGTACATTTTGAATCGTCACTCGCTACTTTTGAAGAACTTATTTTGGAAGTCCACGAACTAATTGATTCTGAAAGATCGTCTGCCTGTATCGACATATTCCCGACTGGTTTCCGATTTTTGGTTTCAACAGCCTTTTCAAAACTTTCAGTGAGCGCACGGGATTCTAAAATATCACTACGGCGTACGAAGTCCGTAGATAGATGTTGCACCGTCATGTTGGTACCAGTTTTGACTGGTTTTTTAGCTCTAGGAAATTTGACGTGTTTATTTCCTCGCCTGCGTGAAATTGGTGGAGGTGTTAGATCGGACTCCTTCTTTAGTATCTTCTTAACATTTGTAACGTCTCTGGCGTCACTTGCCTCAGGAGAACCCATTGGGGATGACACTGAGTCAACCTTTTTATGTTTGTTTTTCCTGAAAAAGGAAAAGTGTTTTTTCTTGGATTTCTTCGTAGTACTGCTTGGGTTATTTTCCGATGTATATATCACTTCGACAGTAGAATCATTATTTTCCTGTGCGCTAGATTCTAATGCGCTATAATCTTCAGATGAGTAGACAGAGTTTTTAGTTTTGTCGGAGTTGGTAAGCTGAGGAGAGTTTGATAGCTTGATCATTTTCAATGATTCATCGGGACTGCTGTTGCCCACGCCAATACTGTTTCTAGATCTGGGGCTGAAGAAAAACAGTTTTTCTTTACAGTTGATAACAGATTCTTGAGATTCCTTAGCATCCGATAAATCATCTGAATTATCGCGCGATTGCAAGTCGTCTACCAATGTTAATGAAGACGCTTTTAACAAATCTTTATTCCCTCTCATGGCTATAATTGTATTCACTGTTGTATCTTTCCTTTCACATATTTGTAGCTTGGTCACAGAAACTTTTTCTAAACTGGATAGTTTACTTTCATTTGAAGAAATTTCCGCTGTATCTCCTGATTGCAAAGGTGAATCGATTTCAGTTAAACTTTTAAAGCGGTATTGCATAGTAACTTGACCGTTTATTGTCATTTTTGGCAAGTATGGTTCATGCCTAAAAGATGATTCTCCTACATTAAATGGACTAAGCAAAACATTGTTCAATGGATTTTGGTCATCAAATACTATTACTGGGCTAGTTAAAGACATAGCTGTCCTTGAATGTAAACGTATAAGTTTGGGAGACACCTGTAATATTGATTGTCTATTTACGAAAGATTCATTCCGACTACTTATGTCACACTCAGATTCTTCAGCCATTTGAATCGCTGATGCAAATGACACAGATTTAATTTTAGACTGAGTAACGTTCGCAATATTATTAACTGACTCGGAATCAGAACAGAGTTCCGTATCCATATCAATTTGACTTGATGTTATGAGATTCGCTTGTATTTGATTGCTACACATTGAAACTTCACGTTCGGGCAAATTTGCCGTACGTGGAGCATATTCTGACATGTTATCAAGTCCCTCAAACGGCAATGTATCGGCCGTTGGCTTAACTAAATCATTCATTAAATCCTTTAACTCTTCGCTAACGTACTTTAAGTATGAAGGTATAACTCTTGATTTATTTTCTGTATCCTGTGATGATTCTGGTTTAGAATAATGTTTTCGTAAAGAAGATGAAATATCTATTCTGTTGTCGCAGCGACCAGGAGTACCATCTTCAAATTGAATTTTTTTCTTAATTTCAGTGTTTGAACGAATTTCTTCCATGAATTCATCTGAATCATCCATGTCTTCAAGCGTACACTCTGTCGTGGCATCATTCATGCTGATATTCGTGTTTCTAAGCATTTCTTGTGCCATTGCTATTTCTTTTAGAAAGTCTTCTCTGTTCATTACAGACGGTCTAGGCGCAAAACCCGTAGGAGTTACCTCAACGATATCCGACGTACTTTTTTCGTCCATCATGACACTTTGTACCTCTAAAGAGTTTGAATTTAAATCTAACTTTTCATTTAATTCATCTGAACAATCTCTAATTATAGCTAAAAAACCTTCAGGGTAGTTATTTTCTGTACTACCCTTCTGTACTTCAGGTGAAGGGTCTCTTTTAGTTATATCATTTTGCATATTGTGTATGGAAATCTGTTGAGTTTTTTTGAATGAATTATCTAAACCTGTTATTTCATTTTCTTTAACAGTATCGATTGTCATGTCAAGTTTACGTTGAACTATTCCTTGTACTTCACCGCTTATTGGTTTAACACCTGAGACATTGTCAGTTTCAAGAGGTTGAGGATTTTTATGTAGTATTGGAATTATAACATTGTCATTCTCTTTATTAACTGGTTCTATATCTTTCTCTTGGATAATATAGATAATCCTATTATCTGCATCGTTGGAACTCGTATCTTTGGGTAGGTCCGTTGCGTCTTTGTTATCATCAAAACTATCAACAACATTGTTGAGGCATGACTTAACTGATTGAGAAACTTCTTTTGATCTGTTTGTGGATCTAGGTGTGACCAGCTTTGGAATATAATCTACGGTAGCATTAGACATATCCAATAACTCTTTGAGCATAGACTTTTTTTTATCTGGGCTACTCTTAGGCACATCGTTCTTATTATTTGCACTAAGCAAACTTGAACTAGTTTTTGAACCAATATAAGCTGATGAATTAGGAGATTCAACATTTTGTAGAAGAATATTTTCATTTGATGTTAAATTTGGTTTTTCTTCGCGAGAATCTGCCGATCGAGACATAGAAACATGCTGGATGACCACGTCGCTTGGTTTAGAAAACGCAGAATTACTGGATATTATTTCAGAACTGCCATTATCCAGATCACTTGCATTGTCTGGACTTAAATTTCGTTTTCTAGAATAAATGTTACCATGATTGGTTAAAGTTTGATATATTAAAACATTTTGATTTGTTTTTGTATTTTTTTCATCAGTTTTGGACTCTTGATTTAATGCTGAATTCTCAATAATGTTTGTCGAATCGGTTGTTGAACCGTTAGTTTGGCATACATTTTTGGGGGTTTCTGAAGGCTGCTTTGTATTAGAAAAATCTAAATTAGCGCTCTTTTTGTCCAAAAATTTTTTTGTTTCTTTGTTTAACAACATTGAATGTGAAACTTCCTCTGATTTGTAAATATTTGTCAAACTTTCATCTCTCTCTTCTTTAGTTTCTATCTCTTGTGTATCAAGTAACTTTGGTTTCTTTTGTAAAGACGTTTCTAATGTGCTTATGTGTGAGGTATTTATATTCTCAGAATTGCTTAATTCAGTTGCATTTGACGATTCATTTTCTGTTGTCGTAATAGGAGTATCACTTGTAATTGATGTGTCTCCAAGGTCTTGATCGGACATTATTTTAGTTGTTGTGTATTCGGTTTTTATACTACTTCTTGAGATCGTCTCTGTCACGACAATGTTAGGAGAATCATCTTCGAACATTATTCTTTTTTTTTTACGAGATTGAATAATTTTTCTTTTCTTTGTTTGTTCCCCTAAAACATTACTTTTCGAATAGGGTATTTGTGTATTATTGTTGTTTGAATCCATGTCTGGTTGCAGCAAAGTGACCTGGGAAGGAAAAGCTTGAGAAGGTGATACATCACCAGATACCAGATTATTTTCACTAGTTTTACATTTACCCTTATTTTCAGCATTTTCCGTATTCGAAATATCTTTTGGTGTTGCTTGAGTAACGAGATTGTTATTTAAAATATTTGTTGGTGTTGCTTGTTGTGCTGATATATCTGCAACATCATTATAGAAGACAATGGCTTTTATAAAATTAGATTTAGCATTTTCACTTTGCTTTTGTTGATTTTCTATAGTATCATTTACAGACGCATCTACTAGAGAACTTATTGAAAACTTATCTGTATTTATGCTGCTTGAATCAAAATTTGGTTCTTGTTTAATAATATTAGTGGGTAAGACTTCAGCGCAAGATATATCACCAGAGTTCACATCGCTAGTTTCAGGTCTATCTGCTTTTCCAGTATCGTTAGTAGGCGTATCAAATATTAAAGTGTCTGGCAAAACTTGTGTCATAGATACATCACCAGAGTTTTTATCAAAAAGTATAGTACTTCGTTTTGTGTTTACTGTATTTTTCGGTGGTGTAACATTTTTCAGTTCGCTTAGAGTCCTATGAGCGTCAAAATCATCATAAGAATCAGTTTCGCTAGATTTTCCATCATATATATCATGTTCTGGTATAATTTTCTTCGGTGTTGATCGACTAATGAATATATCTCCACCATTAAAAAATTTGTTTCTCCTTCTTTGATGTATCGTTACTTGTCCTGCAATAATATTGGTAGGGACTGACTGCGTCATAGAAATATTCGAAATATCATCTATTAATTTTTCATTATTTTCAGATATGTCGGATAATTGTTTCGAAACGGACAACCCATCAACGTAATCTGGGTACTCATTATGCAAGTTCAACAGAATGTTTTGTCTTTGTGATTCTCTAAAAACACTTTCAAGTTTGCGTGTATTTGTCTTTGGGACAGTCAACCTTTTTCCATCGATCACATGTACTTTATCTGTTTCTTCATTAAAACCAAAATTGTCTACTTCTCGAGGAACTGCATATGGATTGAAAACAATGTTTTCTTTATGAGCGACCCAATCAGTATTTCCTCGTGATTTTTGCAGAACTGAATTAAATTTGGAGATAATTTGAACTTTTGGGCTCAAAATTATGTCCGTTATGAAAATATCTGCCACATCTCGAATTTCCAAATCATCGTCAGTCAGATTTGAATTTACCTCAATATGTTCCGATAGATCTTTTCTGTCTTGGGGGATCTCGGGGGTTACAGTACAGCAGTTTCTATTGGAAGGGCCCTGCTGTGTATTTTTTTGCAGTTGTTCTAAATCACCATTATCTTTAGATTTTACAGTTTCTTGTACCATCGACGAATTCAAATCATTTTTGTTAGATAGTTTGCCCATGATAGCTAGATCGACATCATCTTCACAAACCTCAGTTTGATGGTCAGTGATCGATATAAGCTTAAAATTCTGTGGAATATCTAGATATTGAACAGCTTTAGTTAAATCTATGTCTGATACCTGACTAGAAAAGTTTATGCGGCTCACACGTGTGTTAACATTAGGGCTTCCAGAATGTAAGTTTCCAATAAAATTAGCACTTTGAACTTCTTGAAACCCTTTGTCAAATAAGTCTTCCTGGCCTATCGAAGCTATAAGCTTTGTGCCATTGGCTTCAGAATAATTTTCCGACGACTCTAAATATTTATTGTGTTCTTTATAAATGTTTTTCCAGTTTGTGGTTGCTTCATTTGTGACGAATTCACTGCAAATAAACATGTTCAATTAACATTTTACAACAAAACAAAAATTATGGATTATTTTGAATTTAGTTTTTATGACTCTGAATTTAATAGTTTCATAACATAAGTATGGTTTAATCGCGTTTAAACATTTAAACTAATTTATTAATTTACCTCGACATTTCAACTAAGTTGCTACGGTCGTGATCACAGACCACTGTTGTGTACAGACTGTTTTCACGCTGTGAATTCCCGTTTTATATTATAAATATGTGCTGAAATCGTGAAAGTTTAAAATCTCTTATTGAACTAAACAGTCTTTATTTACAGACACAGGTGACTGAGGTGAAAGGCTTCGGGCTGACAATGACAATTTTTGCTATAAAATCCAGTTAAAAACACCATTAATTTAAACTGTATATTGCGTGTAAAATTCCACGTTCGATCGAAGAATGTGTTTCTTTTTACCCAATTAACCCACGGGATCAGGATTTACTCTATCGCTGCTGAGGTAAAGCAGAGGGGATTGCGCAGAAGTCAAAAATAAGTCTCTCACGGGGACTACAGGAGCGACGGTCTAGAGGTACCGATGCGCAGATATCCCCTCCACGTTTCGGTGAGCGCTAGAGCTATGTGCTGCGACCTATACAGCTAGTATATTCATTTATTTATTTTGGTCATAGACTTACGCCACTCCGGTCCTATGGGAGAAGCTAACTCTCCGGTTCTTAACTGTATCAGTGGGTATGTCCAATTTGACTTTCAACTCAGGAAAAGACGTCCGTAGTCCCCGTTGAATCTTCAAATCAGAAGACCGTCGTTTTCGCCTGTTGAATAAAAGGAAATAGACTCAAACAGATCACACTATAAGTGTTTTAGATGTAAATGCAAAGCTACATTACTTTAAAAAATACTATTCACTCCCTATACAACGTTATTTTTTGTTTATACGAAACCTGGAAACAGTTTGTTCAGAAAGTGTTTATATCATATTATAATTAGCTCAATAAGTTTTACCGATCCTTAAATGATACTCCTTAAAGACACCCTCACTCGCACACATTAGACGCGAGCGGACCCAGGATGAAAGTAGGTACTATCGAACCAACTGAATGATGATCATGAACAAGCACATTCGACAAATCGTCTAAATGCCATTAGGTCGAAATTTGCTCGAAGATAGGTTTCCTTGTTCACAAACTTGTTATAATTTCATTGGACACTGACATTTAATTAGTACAGAATTCGTACAGTATCTAAAAGTCATAAGTGCATTATGCGCGATATACCTTACAAGTTAGACAGTTTCAAACGAATTTTCAGCAAAATGGGTCATGATTCAGTTGTTTCGATGGTACATACATACGTCGCATGAAAGGGTCGCGGGCGCCAAAAAAAAATTACCGCAAGAGAAACTTACTGAGTTTGTAAGATAAAATTATAACATTTTCTGTACCGATTTTTGAACGAAAATTACCCGTGTGCTAGGTTTCGCATGAGCAAAAATTTACACTGTATATTACGTACGAATTCTTTTAATATCAAGGGATATTATCTCTTAAACTCAGAATTGGTGCCACATTAACTTATGATACTTTATTTTTTGACAAAAGAAAGCTATTATTTCGTCAAGACAAAATATTTCCCAAGAGCTAGACTATCAACAGCAAAAATATATTTCTAAGTACAACTGGTTTATTACCAAAACAAAAATACATTTTGATCTTGGAATCAACACAAGAATTGATGAAATAACCCGATATTTGTGCAAGTAGGTACAATGACCACATCGACACCCATCCTTAATGATCTGGCTTCAAGGCTCCGTACCATCAACAACTGAAGCTGCTAAAGAAGTAACACATCATGGACCTGGGTAAGGCATGATGTGTGACCTCTTTAGTCGTATGAAATTCAAAGAGAAGATTTTTCTGGAACTCCTTTCAGCACAACACATTATCTCTGACCACATCCGCTTAAAACAATTAAATGATTGCAGATAAATAGAACAAAAAAAATACGATGGATTTCAAGATCTATCAAGAATAATAAAACTTACAAGTCAACTTTATTATCGAAGTAAAGAGTTGCTACAACTAGTTCAAACAAGTACTTATTGTTGGCTCAGCATGATGAAAGTTAAAGAGCAATTTTCGTAATTTTGAACTAAGTATTTGTAGTTTATTATACTCACCGGGAAACGACTATGAGAACGGTCGCCACGAACAGAATGCTGTACACCAAACAAACAGAAAACCAGATATGTGCATCATACTGGATAATTTTGTTCTCCGGCATTACACTATTGTAATTTTGTTATATTATCTACATTTCGTGTCTATTTCAATTTATATTTACTTTATTGTGTGTGTACATATGAAATTTTGGTTTATCAGAATGACATAACAATTTTTTTTACCAGTTTTGATACTGTTTATGTCAAGCGTGATTTTCTATCAGGATATCATCAAGCAGTATTTAATATTCGACCTTAGTATGAACTTATTTTATTTAACAAACCTTTTACTCTGCGTCTTGCAATTTTGTCCGAGGATATCGTTTCGGCCGTAGGAATTTTAGTTTTAGATACCTAATATTACTGCAGAGTATAAAAACTACGAAAGTACATACTATCAGACTGTACTTTCGTAAAGTACATACTCTCATACTATCGAAAGTCCTTTCCACTTTGGCGATCGCGATGGGGTAAACCTGTCTGCCTCAGACGCCAGTGGTTGCGGGTTCAATTCCCGCTCGGAACAAGAAAAAAAAATGTTCCGTGTCTAGTTGTTTATTTATTTATGTATTTATATTCTAGGTACCCCCCTACTTCGCTACATGTTATCCCATAACACAAGCCATGCTTACTTTGGGGCCATGTAGTTGGTGTGATAGTCTGGGGAATTTATGAAAAAAAAAGTTTCACTCATATAGCTCTTGATCCTAGGATTTTCTTTCTAATGATTGCACATCGATCTAGTAGTTACTGAGTTTAAAGCTTAATAACAAACAAATATACAGACCTTAAAAAAATATTTTCTCATATATCACTGATTATACGTTAAACTATCTATGTGGATAGCACTTATTTATAAATTTTTGGATAGGCACTTAGGTAAAGAAAGACCCATATTTCTCTATTTCATCCACTTTTTAGAGGCAAAACTTGTCTTCTTCACTCCCGATGCAGGGAAAAGTAAGTGGGTATGTAATTTAATCTCCGATTATAAATCCTTACCCCCGTTCTTTTTTTAATTAATTACTGAGAACATTCTTGCTTTAAGTACTACTAGCCTATCTCTCATAGTTTTGTTAGTATGATTGTTTTTTCAAAAATTTCATAAAAATCCCAAATTTTCACCTTCTAATCTAAACGCATCAAATACCCAAGAGATAGGCTAGTAGTACTTAAAGCAAGTATGTTTCGAATAGGCCCACCTACCCCCATTTCAATTTGAACACTGTGTATAAAACACCCTGTCCTTTTTGTCACAATGAAAGAATTGAATGGGGAGTTTTCTGACAGCTCATAAAAATTAGTTCAAAAAACCTCTATAGATGGCACTTTTAAAAAGCCGAAGGCGTTAAGTCTGTAAACTATAAGTTAGGTAAGTGGTATTTACCATCTATGGTTATTTATACGTTCAATTTCTGATACAGACGTCAATTAATTTATTTTACTTTTGAAAACGCAGTGTGGAATAAATTCTTCGCCTTCGCCTTTTGTAAAGCGCCATCTATCGAAGTCTTTTGTACCAATTTTGTACAGTTTTGTTTTTTTAATGAGCTGTCAGAAAACTCCCCATTCAATGAGGAGTTTTCTGACAGCTCATAAAGATTAGTTCAAAAAACCTCTATAGATGGCACTTTTAAAAAGCCAAAGGCGTTAAGTCTGTATTCTATAATGTAGGTAAGTGGTATCTACCATATATGGTTATTTATAAGTTCAATTTCTGATACAGACGTGAATTAATTTATTTTACTTTTAAAAACGCAGTGTGGAATAAATGTCTATATGACAGACAAGACTTCGCCTTTTGTAAAGCGCCATCTATCGAAGCCTTTTGTACCATTTTTGTACCGTTTTATTTTTTTAATGAGCTGTCAGAAAACCTCTCATTGAGTCCCGATTTTCTGATCGGGTTTAAATGTTTATTTTACTACAAGTTATACTCTCCGAATTCAGCGACTAAATTATTTCTAAGCCCGTGTGCTGTCATCTTCGACCTCATCTTCACTTACCCTCAGGTGATATTGAGGTTAAACTCGGACTTAGCTCATAATAAAAAGTCGCTAAGTGCCTTGTTGTTAATTTTGAATGTTTGTGAACATGTTGTATTCTTAAATAATTAAAAAAGTAAATAAAATAGAATCCCCAGACATCACACCAACTACATGGCCCCGAAGTAAGCATAGCTTGTGTTATGGGATACCATGTAGTTAACTAGGGGGGAACCTAGAATATAAATACATAAATAGATGAACACTAATATACACTTCCATGCTGGACTGGGAACAAAAGAAAAACATAGAATGTGCCAGCTGCTTCTCTTCCCGGGCATACTGTAAAGTCAGTTAAGGGACAGCGGTTTTAAAGGTGTTTTGTGGGCGATAGGCTGACCCCTTGTCACTACAATAGTCTGTCTCCATCTTTATGATCCATCCAAATTTTGTCAAACGTGACTTCAGATGATCTTATAACCTCTGGTGTTCTGCCTATCCCATAAGAGATACGGGCGTGACGTTATGTATGTATGTATGTAGATGAACACCCAGACACGGAACATTTTATTTAGTTCCATGCGGGAATGCGAACCCACGAACTCACGATTGGCGCATTAGCGTGTATAGTATAGACTCTATACCACTGCACCATGGATAAGCGTATCGTAAAAAGCGACTAATCCAAATGACCCTTGGTGGAAGAATGCGGCTCGGCTGCCATATCACGTAAATATTGGGTTGGGGTAACAGCTCATAATGAATAATGCCCTTCCAATCCCACCACACACACAACATCATCTTATTGCGAGTTAACGCGGGTTTCGCCACAGTCTGTGAAGCCTGACCGGCCTTTGACCACGACCTTTTTCGCACGTTCTTGTCGTACGTGATCCACTTTTCATCACCAGTTATCAGCTTCTTCAAAAATGATTCGGTTTCATTCAGTGAGCTCGTGAGGTACCCAAATATCGAGCTTTTTTGTGTACCCAGCTTTTTTCAAATGCGCCAAAACTGTTTTGTGGTCAATTCCCAGTTCTTCAGCTACGTCGTAACTACTGATATGTCGATCTTGCTCCACTTTTTTCAAAAATGGCATCCATTTTATCCGTAATAGGGCGACCAGAGCGAGGTGCATCTTTGACATCAAAATTTCCGGATTGAAAACGCTTAAACCAAATTTGTGCTACTCTCACAGACACTGCACTAGGTCCATAAACATCGCCAACTTTTTTCGCGGCTTGCGTTGCATTTTTACCTTTTTTGTAGTAAAATTTTAAAATGTATCGAATTTCTTCATTAGACTCACTCATCTTGACAGTACGAAAAACAAATGAAAATCACACATTTTCCTAATTTGAATTTGGAATTATGTTCTTTAATATTTTAACTTTCAATGATACCAAAACCAGCCAGAAACAAATACTATAGCCAAAGAGATTTTATTACAAGTTGATACATACTATAATGCGAAGAGACTTTTTCCCCAACCTGTTATTAGCGATCTGCTATAATGGCGCAGTCATCACGCCACGGACGCGCGATCCATTGCTTTACATCGTATTATGTAAGCGATAGCTATTCAATCGTTCGTTGATCGCAGAATGCATTTATTGCTACGATACGAGCGCCAAAAACAATTTGGTAGCTAAAAATCGGTTCAGCCAAACGTGAGAAAATCGCGGAAAAACATACATACATACTTACAGGTCAAACTAGGAACCTCCTTTTTTTGAATTCGGTTAAAAAATAAACTAATAAAATGTGAAACAGATGTTTGCTTTTAAAAGCCCCGCCGAGCGCCAGCGCAGCCCGAGCTACGAGTGAGCGCCCGAAAAAAACAGCGGTGGTGACTAATTCTACGTTAACGAATGCACCACCCATGAAGAACCAGCCGTATAGTGAGGAAAATAACATGGATGGAAATAGTAAGGAATGGACTATGGTTCATAGTAGGAAAAACAAACGTTACTTAACGGAAGTTAAAAAAGGACAAAATGCCTCCTCGGGCGACTTGAAGGTCGCGGAGAAAAAAAAGCACCTTCATGTGTGGCGTTTACACCCCGATACTACATCGGATCAAATTATGGCTTACGTAAAAAAAGTATGTGGCGGTGAAATACAGATAGAAGTAAACAAAGTTAAGCATAAAATGCCAAGGGACTATGCATCGTTTATAATAGGTATAGGAGAAACAGGTTATCGTAAAATTTCACTACCAGAGTCTTGGCCTATGAACGTAGAATTCGGGGAATGGGTTTGGTTTCGTAAATCAACCGAACACAACAAAACCAAATAAAATTCTGACAATATATTACCAAAATGCGAGAGGTCTTAGAACGAAACTAAATCAGTTTAAGACTAATTAAGAATCGTCAGAAGCTGACCTATATGCAATAACGGAGACAGGATGCTGCAACTCTATTGAAAATGCAGAAGTAATTCCAACGGGGTATCAAATAGCACGGTGTGACAGAATGGACGGAAGAAAGCAGGGCGGCGCGTTTCTCGTGGCCACGCGCGACCTTGAATTACGACAGGTGACGATCCCTATTGATAACGTAAACATCGATACCTGTGTGTTTGAAATAGTTTGTGCAAAAGTGTATCATAATAATAGGTATATATTTGTATGTTGCGTAGTGTATATTCCGCCGAAAAGCCATGAAAATGAATATATGTTACTATTTAGGATAATCGAGCAACTTAGTTTAAAATATAAAGAATTGATAGTGATTGGTGATTTCAACCTTACTTCTAGTAATAAGAATGTTCTAAATTATTTTGAATGCTTTCTTACTTATTGTGAATTTGTTCAAAGAAATGAAGTGCCTAACTATAAGGGTGATAAGTTAGATTTAGTACTGTGTACGGCCGGGGCTTGCAGTGTGCATGTGAGGGAGGCGGACGAGGCGCTTGTGGCGGTGGACGCGTATCACCCTCCGCTTGCGGTCACGGTCGAGTGGACGCGCGGCGCGTGCGGCGGTGGCGGCGGGCGCCACGCTGCCCGTGCGGGGTTGTCGTGCGACGAGTCGCAGGTACATTTGACTACGCAATGGAATTTCAATAAAGCTGACTTAATTAATTTATATTTAGAAATTGACATGATAGAATGGAATGATTTGTATGACATAATGAAACCCATTGAGGCCGTAAATTATTTTTATACCATTATTAATGAAAAAATTAACATGTACGTTCCTCGGAAAAAAGAGTTAAAGGCCGTAAGTAGGCATAATTATCCAGTATGGTACACTAGCGCAATAATAAATGACATTAAATTAAAATCTAGTCTTCACAAATCTTACAAACGACCTAAAAGGGAAGAAGATTACCGGTTATTTGCAGAGATTAGGTCGAAAATTAAAAGAAATATTAAATTTGCTCATGATAACTACATTCAGCGTGTTCAAAACACTTTTACCCGGGACCCTAAATTATTTTGGGCATACACGAAGTCTAAGAAAGGTACTATAAATCGAAAAACCGTAACAAAGGACAGTAAAGTCCTATCGGAGCAGAAATGCGCAAGGGAATTCGCGGAGTACTTTCACGCGGTATATCGTGCGGACCCGCCGCTGCTGGACGCGGACGCGGCGGCGGCGGCGGGCGGCGCCACCAGCGCGCGCGTGCACATCGCGCAGCTCACGGAGCAGGAGGTAAGTGCGGCTTTGTTACGTCTCAAACCAAAGCGCTCAACCGGGCCAGACGGAATACCACCTTATATTCTTAAGGATTGCCGGGCGGTCTTAACGAAACCACTATGTCACTTATTTAATTTATGCTTGAGCGCTGCACGTTTCCCAGAATGTTGGAAGGTTACTAAGGTGATACCTGTACCGAAAGGAGAGGGAGCTTCAGATGTTTGTGGGTTTAGGCCATGCGCAGTACTATCATCTCCGGCGAAGGTATTTGAAACCGCCATACACCAGACCATGTACGCACAGATGGCAGCACAGCTTACCGATTGCCAGCATGGTTTTCGACCGGGGAAGAGTACCTCGAGCAATTTACTGGATTTTATGTCGTACGTGGTTCCACATGTCGATGCTGGTCTCCAGGTGGATGGAGCCTACTTTGATTACAAGAAGGCGTTCGATTTAGTGGACAACGACATCCTGTTGACAAAGCTAGCTAAAATGGGCTGCACTCCACAGCTGTTGAGATTTTTTGCAGACTATATGAGAGATCGTCAGCAGTATGTGGAATACGCTGATCACAAGTCGGAGTGCTACTACACCTGGTCAGGGGTCAGCCAAGGTAGTAACCTGGGACCGCTGCAGTTTGTGGTCATGATTAATGACCTACCACGCGTCATAAATCACGTCAAGTGCCTCCTTTTTGCCGACGACCTGAAGCTCTTGCTAAAGATAGAAACTGTTGATGACTGTATTCGCCTCCAACAAGACATCGACAGGGTGGTGGCGTGGAGTCACGATAATAAGCTGGAGTTTAACGTCGACAAATGTAAAACGATCACGTTCAGTCGCAAAATGGATCCCAAGCGACATGGATACATAGTACAGGGAGTACAGATGGAACGGGTGAACACAATTCGTGACCTAGGAGTTCGGCTGAAGGATGACTTGAGGTTTCGAGAGCACATCACAGAAATTTGCAAGAAAGCCTTCCGATGTCTGGGGTTTGTGCTTCGGCAAGCAACGGAATTCACAAACCTGAGTGTAATAATGCACTGGTAAGAAGCCACCTAGAATTTAACTCCGTAGTATGGGCTCCACATGAAGCTAAATATAGTATCATGTTGGAGCGCATCCAGAACAAATTCACTAGGTACCTATACAAAAGGCTCTACGGGGTATATCCATCGTACCCTTTAATGTTCCCAACAATGTTTGTGCTGGGCATGGTTGGGTACAATAAGCTGGAGACCAGGAGGGAATTAGCGTTCGCATCATATTTGCTGAAAGTGATACGAGGTAAGGTACACCACCCAGACCTATTACAGAACGTAAGTTTCTGTGTGCCTGATAATTACGTCCATCGCAGGCGCCGGCCGCCCTTGTTAGTTGTACCGCGAGGTAGAACGAACTTGATGCAAAGAGCACCCCTAGCCCGCGCATTGCAAACATTAAATGTAGTCGCAAATCAGGTAGATTTATTTACATGCTCTTTGAATGAATTCACAAAAAGCGTTATGTATACTTTGTGTTATCCGGGATGATTTTATTATAAGTATGTTGACATTTTAAGGGAAAGTTTTTTATTTCAATGGGTTAGATTAGAGTTAAATTATGATTTTTAGTTTTTTGGAAATAATATGTGACATGTAATTGAAAATTTATTTGACGTAGGTATAATTTTAGGTTTATTTGACATTTCATTATTGTTTTATTTTTGGATTTGATTTTTATTTGAAAATAACTTGATTTTGTATTAAACGGAATGTGTTTTTGACTAGGACTAAAATTGTATAAATAAATATGTAAATGTTGACAGCACCATCGCATTGGAAGTATCTGTAAAGGTGGTGCTATGATTTTTGTAATAAATAAATAAATAAATAAAATTTCGCAGAAAAGTACACACGAAAGGTATGAAAGTCAAAGGGAGTATTGAACTTTTAGTACATCGATTGTACGATAGAGGCAGCACTATCGTCGGATTTCTATGGCTTTGTTTTTGCAGTAATACGAATTAGTTCTTTTTTAGCAAATTTTGCGCAATTCATGCCATTGCTTTGCTCTTGCAAATTACGTGATAAGGCAGCCGGTCTGGCCAGCTAGCAACCACACTTCATATAAAATCTGACGCTAAATACTACCGCTCCAGAAGAGTCCAGTTCTTCCCTAAGCCCTTGGGTTTTCATCTTCGAACTCATCTTCACCATCTGGCAAGATTGAGGTCAAACGCGGACTCATATAGTCTACTATAAAAAAAAGTTTAAAAACTAAAACCCGACTACTCAAACACTTGTTTGTTTGTTGTTTAATAGTCTCCGCTGAAATATTTATGCATTTTTAAATGTCACTAGCTGACCCGGCAAACGTTGTTTTGCCATATAAATAAAAAAAAAATAGATGTTGGCCGATTCTCATAGATACCGGATAAGCACCAAAATCGGTCAAGCCGTTTCGGAGGAGTATGGCAACGAAAACTGTGACACGAGAATTTTATATATTAGATATCTACTGATAGAGATATGTTTACAGGATAGCCGTGGTCGTATGGCATTTTGATTTTATATTATTATAGATGCTTCTATCAAGCTACTTTGCCATTTTTTAACATAATTTAAAAAATGGACAATTTAGTGTCAACATATTTAAAAGTAAAATTAAGCACCATTTATTGTCTCAGCAAAAACGCATTATCTCCCAAAGTTGCATGATATCTCAAGAATGTAATCCATATAAGAACCAATTTATAAATTTTTAAGAAAACCTTATTTATGTACTTAGTTGTGTTTAAGATTTTTGTTTTTCATTAATGTATCCTCAATTTAAAAAATGGGTCTGTATTTATATTTTTTTTATAATAAATAGAAGCGAAGCGTAGCTATTCAACGCATAGGATTTGGCAGAATAAACAGCGTTGTTGCTGAACTTGTTCCAGCGTCAACATCAAGCTGAGCCAAAGCCTTTTTGCTCGCACTATCATTAAATTTATTTTTTTATCTTGTATTAGTTCTAAGTCATTTTTTTGTGAGCAAATAAATTGATTTATGATTATTTATATTAAAAGCTACACGCCTTTCGGCGGAAAGACCCGACAATTTGACCAGTCGGTCGGGGATCAGGGCAAGAGGGATAGAAACCGGCGAACTATTCGGGCAGTATCCAGCAAAACCGCTTTTTGCATGCGTGCTGGAAGCGAACCCGAATCCCAGACTTTCAAGGTTTCTGACCAAAGTGGCTGGGGTCAAACCGTTTGCGGATATTACAACCGGGATGATTTCGGTGGACATAACTTCCCACATTTCGGTCACCTCGTGTGCAAGGTGCAAGTACTTGCGTTGCTTTTCGGTCTCGGCCTTCACGAGGTTCTCGTCATATGGTATAGTTATGTCCACCAAAAACACCTTGGACGACGATCGGTCCATTAACACGATATCAGGTTTATTCGCCAGAATAGTCCTGTCCGTGATAATGGGCCGATCCCAGTAGACCTTGGATTTATTATTATTATAAATCTTTAAGTCAATTAGTTAAATAATAGTATAGGTGCCTATCATGCCTTAAATACCTAACAAATAGGTATAGATATAATTATTATCCTTACAGCTAAACGCTTTTCGGCAGAAAAGACCCGACTCTGCAAAGACACCGAAACGTCGAGTCAAAAATTTAAAATGTAAATACACGCGATAAATCCGGTTAAAAAGTGTTTTATTTAATAGAATGTGCCAGCTGCTACTCCACCCGGGCATATTGTAAAAGTCAGTTAAGGGACAGAGGTTTTAATGACGTTTTTGCGAGCGATAGGCTGATCCCCTATCATCGTTATGGTCTCTTTCCATCGTTATAATGACTCCAAATTTGTCAAATGTGACATCAGATGTTTGTCTAGCCTAGCCTCTGATGTTCTGCCTACCCCATAAGGGATACAGGCGTAAAGTTATGTATGTATGTATGACCTGTCAGATTTGTGACCACTCTTGAAATGTATTTAAACCACGATCTGCTTTGTGATTAAAACAACATATTATAGTGCAAATAATAGCTCATGTTCGGTAAATTCCAAATTATTTAGTTATATTAGAAACCTCAGCAAGGATTTTAATATTTCAACCGACTTCCAAAAAAGGAGGAGGTTCTCAATTCGTCTGTATGTTTTTTTGCGTCTTTGTTACACGATATTTCAGATAATTATGAATTGATTTTGAAAATTATTGTTTCATATGATAGAGGATACTTTATAGTCCGTCCCATATAAATTTAATTGAAATCGGTTCAGTACTTCAATCAAAATTTCAAATTTTTGAAAGAATATTTATGATTTCGGAGAATGTTTACGTTGATGTGATGACATTATAACTCAGCCAAAGTTTTGACGTGAAGTCGGTTTTTTCAATGCTCTGCATTCGATACTTATTTACCCTCACAAGTTACTCAATAGACTACTAGTATCATCCACTTGAAATGAAAATCTCGATATTGTTTCTAAGAAATTAAATCAAGTCTTCACCAATAGTTTAGATATAATAAAATAAAAATAAAATCCCCAGACAATCACACCAACTACATGGCCCCAAAGTAAGCATAGCTTGTGTTATGGGATACCATGTAGCGAACTAGTGGGGAACCTAGAATTTAAATACATAAAATAAATAGATAAACACCCAGACACGGAACATTTTTTTTTTTCTTCTGTCTGTCTGTCTTCTGTTTTTTAATATGTCTGCCTCAGACGTCAACCACTGACGTCTGAGGCAGACATATTAACCCATCGCCAAAGTGGTCGTCAAATATAAATATAATATAAACAGGTAGCACTTCAATGGCAATATCATCTTTATACATTCATATACCTAACAAAAAGTAGTTTGACAGGTCAGATACTGTATGGACCGTGATTACTACTCTCTCAAAAAGACATGTAGATAGAATAGGTAGCGTAGTAGGCTCAGATTAAAGTCAACTTTCATAGTCACATATTTCTTTAAAAAATTTGAAACACTAGGTACACGAAACCCCCAAGAAAAACATTTTTTTAGTTCTTGCCTTTAAGTCCCCTGGAGGACGCTGTAGTCAATTTAAAATGTTGTCATGTAGCCTATAATCAGTAGACAATCAAGAGGCTTTCAACAACACCTCATTTGTCCAATTATGATAACTAGAAGTTATGAGGGAACAGATGAACATCTATACCCACATACAAATTAACATACATAGGTACTGGTCAAAATCATAACCTTCACTTTTGCTTACACCATAGTCGGTTAAAAATTATTACTCCCTATTGAACTCCGACTATGTTATTCAACTGCTTTTTAAAACTCTGTAGACAATACTCCATCGAACTTCCAGATATTGCTAGTTTACGTTCGGCTTATTGGTTTCGAAATGTATACCAACATAACGACTTAGAGCTGTCATAGAAAAAAATACGTACTTCCGACGTTTGACATAGCGCTAGTTTCGTTTTCCAGTTTGCCACCCTATTTCCTTTACCACTGTGCGTCAGGCGCGGTGCGGTGTGTGTGTTCTGATAATAGAGTTTCCATCGGATTTTAAACATGTAAGTAACATAAATCGACTATTCTATATCATACATAAGTTCTGTTTTGACATGAAATTTACTGTTTAACCTCTAGTTACTATATGGTAATAATTTTATTTAAGCCTTACGTAACCTAAGTAATAGAATTATGATTGCACGTGACCTTGTCCTGTTAAACTTTTTTAATTTTGACAAATTACATTAGCTTCACTCAAATTAGTTATTGAAAAAAGTTTACGTTGGTTTAATACGAATCTTGTATAAGTTGACATGGCTACTGTACTGTACCTAGTTCACGAATTTCGGTTACACACTTGTATTGATTTATGCATAGAAGCATTTTTCAATCTCTTGGTTTTTTAAAAACTCTATTTGGCAACGAATCAATGTTACAGTAGTCTTTGAACATATTAATATATTATTAAAAGTACGTGTTTTCAAGAAAAAGATAAAACTACGTTATCTAACATTTAAAACATTTACGATAACCTTGACGATCTTGAATACGATTTTTGGAGTTGCTATGGAATAGCTTTTATACCCTAAACTTCCTTTCCGTAAATATAAGCAATGCCTTTTAAATCATTATCACCATTGGGTTTCTGTTTATTCATTGATTACATATAATATTTTTTTACATTTTCGCACATTATACTCTAAATAAATCTAACTTATTTATTCGAAAATTCAATGAAAAAGTCTACATAGATTGTTAATTTTAATTTCCTTTTACGAACTTTTTGTATTACTTGACACAACATTGAAAAGTTGGAATTTGGCACTCTGCCATTATTTTCGTTTTACCAAGTTCATTTATTTAAATAATTGTGTAACAGCTATGAAAAATCACAATTAAATTAGGTACCTACATTAATATCTTCATCACATAACCTTATAATGTAACTCTTAAATTATTGTATGTAATCAGTCTTAATATTCTATCAAACAATTGAATATAGCTATTTGCTTAGATTATATATTTGAGTTCTAGGCACTTGCAAACATTAATATTATTTATTAAACATTAATAATTTGCAACTCAAATGGCAATAATAAATCATCATATTTCATTACTTTATTAAGTTGTTTTGTAATTTAAATCCGTTTTGTTAATCATTTCAGAATAATGTTCTCATCCTTGTTAGAAGCGGCCAGGAACTCTCCGTTCCGAGGGCCCTTGTCAGGAGCACAATGTGAGACACAATCACTCACAGCCCCACAGGTATGATTAATTCTGAATTTCCTAGTTTTTATAAGTCTTTGAAAAAAAAATTATTTTGATAGGAAAAGTTCTTTTTTTTTTAATTTATTTCTTTTTTATTTATATGTCAACCTATGGAGTTTATACTTCTACAGGGCCATATTCAAATTGTAAATGTTAAACTGATGAAAAAATCAGTTTTTGTCTATAGGAGTTCAATTGAGCTTATTATCACTCTTCTACTAAATGGGCTCCATTCGACATTAGATTCGCCAATTTTGAGTCTCTCTAATTTTCTTCCTAGGCTAGCATGGCAGCAGCAGCGGCGGTGCCAACTGAACTTGGAGACTCCTGCGAGTTTGGATCAGCCAAGTACTTCGCACTTTGCGGTCTTGGTGGTGTCCTGTCTTGTGGTAAGCTATGATTAAATCAGTTGAGCAAAAAATACTAAACTTGTAAAAATATTTTATGCTTATGTTTGCTTTCATTTCGGTAGAATTTTCATATATATAACAATGAACACTGGATTTTGTTTGTCTCATAAATTCTTGCTTTCGCAAACTGCATTGTTACATAACTAATAAGGTGTGGCCTGTAAAATATCTTGATAAATAACAACATAAATATGATTCTTTAAAATAAAGATATAGCAAATTAAGCAATGAAGAGAATAATAAAACTATCCTCTCCACAGGAATCACTCACACCGCTGTGGTACCTCTCGATCTGGTCAAGTGCCGTCTCCAAGTTGATGGTGAAAAATACAAAAATGTCGTCACTGGATTCAAAGTCTCGGTTAAAGAGGAGGGTATGAGAGGACTGGCGAAAGGTTGGGCACCCACCTTCATTGGATACTCTCTCCAGGTATGGTTTCTGATTATGTACAAATCATATTGCAATCCCTCCTAAAAATGATATAGTAAAAACTTTTGGAGCCTATAATATGTTAAAAACTTTTGGAGCCTAAAAAAATACCTTTTTATTAAATAGTATTATCAAGTTGAAGAAATACTGGTTGAAATACTAATGGAAATAGCTGTTCTTATTTGTATAAAGATTGCTAGATGATTTTTACTCTATTTTGGTGTTTTATGAGTCAACAGCTATAAAACTAGTTTTAAACTCCAGTTCACAGACTTATAATGTCTTTATGCATTAGCAGATTCTTGTCTTAGTAGCGAAAAAGAAAATTTAAAAAAAAAGAAAGATTATTATCAGCACTGTAAAATCTAATTCTTTCCCCATCCAGGGTCTCTGCAAATTTGGTCTCTATGAAGTCTTTAAAGTTGGTTACTCTGGCTTGTTAGATGAAGAAACTGGATATACTTACAGAACCTTTGTGTATCTGGCGGCATCTGCTTCAGCTGAATTCTTTGCTGATATCGCTCTGTCACCTTTGGAGGCAGCAAAGGTAACTTAACTATAAAAAATGCAAAGCAAGTAAAAAAATATTATAAACCATGTGAATGTAGATGAAAAGTTCTTAAGGAAAATTTAAAAAAAAATCAATAAAATTCATAAACTTAATAATTTTTTTAGTATCACAGTTGTGTTGTGTAGCTACATCGCGCCATCAAAGTTTTTATGGCGCGTTGTTCATATACAAATTTTCGTTAAGTACAAATGGCGCCCAGTGATGACAAAAAGCGCGCTGAGGGGGGTCGTAAATGAAAGCTGTTGTATTGTGACTTCAATTGAAATTCACTCCGCGTCTATGACGTCGGCATATTGCAATGGCTGATTTTGCGAGGTTGCCCTGTGACCAATGATTATGAGATCTGAGGGCTGAGCCACAAAAAAACTATATTTTTTCTTTAATTATCGAAATATTTTAGGGCGTCACTTTCATAACATTACTGTTTATAGGTCCGCATCCAAACTATGCCTGGTTTTGCCAACACACTTCGTGAGGCATGGCCCAAGATGGTCCAGAATGAAGGCTACGGCACCTTCTACAAGGGGTTGGTTCCACTGTGGGGAAGACAGATCCCATACACCATGATGAAGTTCTCATGCTTCGAAAAGACTGTTGAATTGCTGTACCAGGTCAGTATTGCTAAATATCAAAGCTAAACTATTTGATTTTGCGCCAATTCTAAACATTACAAAATTTCATTCACAGTATGTAGTACCCAAGCCCCGAGCAGACTGCACAAAGGGAGAGCAATTGATTGTCACATTCGCTGCCGGTTACATTGCTGGTGTGTTCTGCGCTATTGTGTCACATCCTGCTGACACAGTTGTGTCCAAACTTAACCAGGTTTGTGGAAATTATGTTAAATTCTATTTCAGACCTGTCTTTTGCTTGAAGTTGAGTATCATCATCACAACTCTTTGTAATGAGCCCACTGCAGGACTTATGAGTCTCTCCCCTGGGTGACAAGGAGGTAAAAGCCATAATCCATCTGAATATGTTTGTACTATATTGCACAAAATTCATGAGCTTTAAAGAACACTGAAACTTTTTTGTTCATGAAAATATTTCATTGAAAACTGTGTTTCTAACATAAATAACTACATTACAGGACAAGACTGCCACTGTTGGATCTATTGTGGGCAAACTCGGTTGGGCAGGAGTATGGAAGGGTCTAGGACCTAGGATTATTATGATTGGTACCCTAACTGCCTTGCAATGGTTCATCTATGATGCCGTTAAGGTAAATATTCTTAATATACACACTGTTATACTTTGGGTAGTCTTTCATATATTTGAATAATTAAGAAACACATAATTCATCTCAACTTAACAATGATTATGAAATAATATTACCAATTGTTCCTACCGACAAGTTCTGTGGATAACTGTAATTATGAGTTTATACTCCCTTCATTAATGCTAAGCCAACTATTATTTACTAAAATTCTAATCCCAACAAATTTTTAACCAGGTATGGCTCAGAATGCCCCGTCCCCCACCACCAGAAATGCCTGAATCTATGAAGAAACGCCTAGCTGCAGAAGGAAAACTATAATATGTTCATAGCTAATTGTAACCACATTCATTTAGAATTATGGTTATGAAACTGATCTATTCAGAAGTTACCTGTATTATTATTCTAAAATTATGTTTGAACGATATTTGGTAGCTCATCATATAAAACTTGTCTTTAAAGACCAGTATAATTGATATTAGAATTAGCTGATATTAAGGCAAGGTAGTTGTAATTAATGACTTAGATCAAAAAGTTCCACACACCGCAACATTATTATGATATACTTAGTTGATTTATTGTGATGCTAAACTGTATTGATAAGCGAAATCATGTTAATTTATTTTTAAATAAACAATATTTTTATTTATTTTATGACCCTTTATTTTTTTTATTTTTCTTTATTTGATGTGAATCTTCCGTAAAATGCAATAAATAAAATAAATAATTGAAAATTGTTTTAATATTGCTTGTGAATTTAATTTGACTGAGTTTTAATCAACCAATGGAGTGCATAAAAAATACCGATTTCATTTTTAAATCCTTGTCAAAACTTTCTGAAGATTCTCCGTTTTCATTTTCTTTTTTTCGAATTTTTCAATTTCTATTTCGATTGAATGTATGGTTGACCAACGCTGAATTATTCTCTGACGTACGTATACAATAAATATTCAAGATTTTCTAAAAGTGCGTATTAACGAATACAAAAAAAAAGTCGGTGAATCCCAGTAGTGTCCGTATCGACCGCGCGGCCACGGCGTTTTTTCTTACATCTGACCATGCCAAGATTATGTAAAAATTTGTAAAAGGTATAGTTAAAAAGTTATAAGGGTTTGAACGTGGCCGCGCCATTGAAACAATGCGAACCGCGCGGCCACGTAGATCTTTAAAACTAAACATTGCAGAGACCTGAAGTTTAGGTAAAACACGGATTGAATATGTAAAAATATAGAAAAATATCCTGGATTTACATTTTAGAAGCTGTAAGCTTATAACACCATGGCCGCGCCATTGACCGGTATAAAATTACGTTATAGTCGATATCTCGCTGGAAAAGCATAGCAGAGGTCTGAAGTTTTTTGTAAAACCTGGATTCGAATTTGTAAAAACTAGTAAAAATATAATAAAAAATCATAGGTGTACACAATAGGAGCTGTAAGACCAAAAACCCATGGCCGCGCCATCGAAACGTGAGAAAAGTACTTTACCGTCGATATCTTGCTGAAAAAGCATCGCAGACGTCTGAAGTATTTTGTAAAACCAAGATTTAAATTTGTAGAAACGATTAAAAATGCACAAAAAACTCCTAGGGTCATATTTAAGGAACTTTAGCACTGAATCTTTAGTACGGCTTGAATACGTCGATAGGGTGACCATGGCTTATTGATAATAGAAAACTTTCCACCCATTTAATAGAAATTATATCACAAATCCATATTTATTTCATATAGTAAATTAAATTTAAGTTTAGAGCTCATCTGACCTGTTACCATAAACAAGAAACAGACATAGTTACATTCGCGCTGAAAACATAACCCTCCTTTGCGTGCAGTAGTGAGGTAAAAATAATTAGGAAACAGTTCATTTTAAAACTTTCCTTAACAATAAGTTTGCTATAGGTTACCACTTTATCTCAGCGACACTTTGATGTAATTTTAAAATAATAATATTCTATGGTGCGTGTTTTGGTCGATGACATAAAACTTTTGGAACAAGTAAACAAAAGCAAGACTATATTTCTACGAATAACATTGTTTGATAATTGGCCGGCAAGCCTTTGAGTGAGCGGCATGGACTTTCAAACAAAAAACACAAAGATAAGGGTTGTACACCTGGTTTTTCCTGTTTCTTTTATTCTAACTATGTCTGTTTCTTGTTCATGGTAACAGGTCAGATGAGCTCTAAAATTAAATTTAATTTACTATGCGAAATAAATATGGATTTGTGATATTATATCTATTAAATGTGTGGAAAGTTTTCTATTATCAATAAGCCATGGTCACCCTATCGACGTATTCAAGCCGTACTAAAGATTCAGTGCTAAAGTTCCTTAAATATGACCCTAGGAGTTTTTTGTGCATCTTTAATCGTTTCTACAAATTTAAATCTTGGTTTTACAAAATACTTCAGACTTCTGCGATGCTTTTTCAGCAAGATATCGACGGTAAAGTACTTTTCTAACGTTTCGATGGCGCGGCCATGGGTTTTTGGTCTTACAGCTCCTATTATGTTAACCTATGATTTTTTATTATATTTTTACTAGTTTTTACAAATTCGAATCCAGGTTTTACAAAAAACTTCAGACCTCTGCTATGCTTTTCCATCGAGATATCGACGATAACGTAATTTTATACCGGTCGATGGCGCGGCCATGGTGTTATAAGCTTACATTTTCTAAAATGTAAATCCAGGATTTTTTTCTATATTTTTACAATTTTTTTACATATTCAATCCGAGTTTTACCTAAACTTCAGGTCTCTGCAATGTTTGGTTTTAAAGATCTACGTGGCCGCGCGGTTCGCATTGTTTCAATGGCGCGGCCACGTTCAAACCCTTATAACTTTTTAACTATACCTTTTACAAATTTATGTTTTTAGGAATCGACTTTTACAAATTTTTACATAATCTTGGCATGGTTAGATGTAAGAAAAAACGCCGTGGCCGCGCGGTCGATACGGACACATCCCAGTAGCCCCCTAAGAATTTCCCTTGGTTATGACTACGGGGCAACTGGGACATGATCATAAACTTATCACAGTTGCCACCCATTTAATTGTTAGCGTGCGTCCGGCTGTATACATTTTTTCACAGAGAGTTGCTGCTTATCTAGGTGGCTAGGTAAGTCATCGTTTGTGCCGACGATTTCTAAAGGTTTTGTCGTTTGTGCCGACGATCTGTAAAGATTTCGTCGTTTGTGCCGACGATGTGTAAAGGTTTCGTCGTTAGTGCCGACGATCTGTAAAGGTTTCGTCGTTTGTGACGCTATAGTTTCCTCAAAAAATCGAAAAAACTTTGGCCAGCCAGTCAGAATTTCGCATTTTCCAGCATTCTAGATCTTAGCCCCCAGAGGGTTCCAGCTGGTATATATGTGACAGCAACTAAAGTGGTTTTGTCAAGTAAAATGCCATAATTTTCGAGCACATGAAAAATATGTGGCCAGCCAGCTGGACGCTTCTGGCTGAGTCACTTTGTTTTTTCCTTATATTTCAGTAAATATCGCAATTAAAACTGAGTTTTAAGTCTAAAAGGAATGTGCCGCGATATCTGAAAGACCGGACATTTATCATCAATCTAAAGATTCCTTTAGATTGATGATAAATGTCCGGCTGGCTGAGCCACCCATTCCAGCGCTTGCAGACGGTCTAGAACGCTGGATTAGGATTAGGAACGCTTATCAATAGGTATGTGCCGGCAACGAAGACAACAAATCGTCGTATGTGACAGCTCTAAATACCGTAAATTGGGGTGAATAGGAACAACTCCGAACTTCATACAGAATTTAAAGGCTTTTAATGTAGGTATATATTGCTGTATCAAATTAATTGAGTCTTTTTGGTATCTTTGTCACCAAATATAAAACTACGCAATTAGCTTTTTGGTTTATGCAAGAAAAATAAATATATATGCTATCTCTATTCACCCGGAAAATCGGGTGACTGGGGACGAAAATAGGGTCAATAGAGTAATTCACTTAATAAATAATCATTTATACCTATTTTTTGTTTTATCGAATCTAGTTTTTAATATTTAATTTTTTAAACACTCTTGCATTTTATTATTATCCTTGCTAATTTCTGATTTGAAAAGCTGAAAATATGTATAGTCACTGAAATAATAAATTAATTGCTGAGTGATAACCCTATAAAGCTGTTTCTATTCATTCATAAGTCGTTCCTATTCATCTCAGTGTCGTCCCATTTAACCCCGTTTTCGTTGTGATTCATACCTGAAACGTCCTCATTCCCCCCAAAACATCTGATTTCTCACGTCTTTCATAATTTATCAGAAAAATATACATAATATTTAATAACTGAGACTTAGCTTTTTTGTTTATGACGGCCAAAACACTAAAAAACGTATTAAACAAACACTCGTATAATCTTTCTACAAAATAAATCTTACAGGGCAAAGTTTCTAACGCTGTATTAACCGGCGTCTTGTACTTATATGTTATTTTCAATTAACGATTTTTACGGTTTGTAGCTAGTTTCACGCTAATTCAGTGTTGCCATTAAAAGCTCTAAAAAAACTACTATTATTGCCACGAAAAATAGCAATACTTGTAAAGATTCGGTAAGGTAAGTGGGGGGAAGATGGAAAACGGGGTAAGACAGAAAGTCAACAATAACGCCACATCTAGCAGATTTTTAGAAGTGCTTGCAGCACTCTTTAACCCGCCATTTAATTTTCTCCTATGCCTCAGTCATCGTTTGAAGGTTATTGCACAGAAACATATTTTTTTTTACAAAATTATACAATCTGACTTTTTGCGTTTTTCTTCAAGTATTTTTATCTTACCCCGCATAAATTTAGTAAGGATTACGGGTTAACCTACTAAAGTGGGATACCATACGTCCATTCCAATCACATCATATCTAGCACCCTCTACAATAGTTACTTAAGGTCAATTTATACATACAATTTATATATAACTTCTTACACGCTTTATGTTCTTGTGGTTTAATGTCAAAATCTATCTTTACTAACAATAAATCTGTAGAAGTAAAAATTCTGTACATTAAAAATATCAAAAAAATAAATGGCAGGGTTACTAGGCCGACACCGAACCCAAAAATGTGAAAAGTATATACAATAATATAATTTGTATGAAAAATCTTATTCCTTGAGTGCACGGAAGTGATACTTGGCATAAAAGTTCTTCAATGAGTGACTGGCTGTCTTTAACATAAATAATGTTTATGCGCGTACGAAGTCGCGGGCTAAAGCTAGTTGATTCATATTCTTTCAAAACATCATTTTACAGTATCCTGCTAACAAGACTATCATTATTGTTTATGTAGTTTTTATGCTTATAGTATTCGTTTCGAACCGGATCAATCAATCATCGAACCGAGTACTTAGGTACCTACTATAAAACTAAAGTTCATTTTCAACCGACTAAAAAAATTAGGTATTCAATTCGTTATTGTGTGTAGCCTGCTAGATTAAAATAAAAAGTTGTAAAAAATACATGAAAAAAATTATAAGACATTTTGTATTCGCAGTAGGTGAAAATTTACAAAATATTTTAAATCGGTACATCTCAAAAACTACTTAGCCTAGGGAAAAAAATTGGTATTTCGGATTCAAGACAACCCTTTGTATCTCCAATTTTCCGTTGGTCCACTATTTACGGGACACCCTGTATTGTTTGTCACTTCTATCAATTTATTTATTTATTTAATATCCCAGTTGCCTCCCAAAGGGCAATTGTTAGAGGGGGCTACTGGGATATACCGCAAAAAGAACAAACACTCGAATTGAAAATCCCCCCCTTTTAGAAGTCAGTTGAAAACTAAACAGTGGAACAGAATATTATACACTACATTCAACATGAAGCCCTGGCCAAGTTCTGTATGCCAACGAGCATAGCAAAAATAATTATTTATGTAAATTCGTAACAGTAGTGTCGGGCTTGGTTAGGCTTAACGCCCCTGGATAACCGTGTCGTAAAAGGTGACTAATCAGCGTGGTAGGCTTGGTGGTAGCACTCCTTCAGAGCTGCCTGGAAAGTGACCACCCTCCATATAAAATCTTCTGCCAAAGATCACTTTTCCAGCGATGTGTGCCAGCAATATCTTTTGAAAACTAGTTCTTACCTAAAACCGTGTGCTGTCATCTTCGACCTCATTTTCACTATCAGGTGAAATTGAGGTCAAACGCGGACTTATTCAGCGATATCAAAATTGAGATATAAATAAAAAACGTTTTAATATAATACTTTAATTTTTTCTCTATCAGTTTTGAAGATCGACCAAATGGTGACCATTATGGAAGTAAAAATCACTTCCATTTTTATCTGTTAAGGAAAACCGCCTGTGCATGTCTGTTTTAAAGAGCGTAACGACTTTCAACTAGCCTTTCAACCTTTAGGAGAAAACCTTTTCTTCTATTGTTTATTTTATTTTAATTTTTCTTTCATGAAGGATAATATTAGGAGTATTACAGTCCTCTGTATCTAAATTACCGATAAAATCATAATTTTATTTTATTTCGTGACTCTCAAAAAATATTCTGAGATTTATCCGTCGGAAAGATAAGAATCATCTCTCTCATGATGATCTCATCTATGCAATTACTTGCTTACGCGAAAGAAAAACAGTCTTATGATTTAAAATTTTACTAGATTTAAATTAAACTTTGTTAATCTATTGAACAATTATATACGTAATGGGTGGTAACGAATTAATTCATGAGGCTTTAAGTCCAATAAATTGGCTATCCGGCAGGTGGTCCACCGTCTCCGGCAAAGGAGTATTTCCAACAATCAATGAATTTTCATATCATGAAGAAGTTGAATTTTTGTGTATCGGTAAGTAAGTTGTAACTTCGACAGTAGCTAAGAAGAAGTTAGGAAGCAAGCTCCATGTAGATATATGATTTGATCGCTTTTTGTTAACTTTAGCTATTGTTTACATTCTTATCTAATAGAATCATTCGACGTATGTAGGTATTCCAAAACAAAAGATAAATTATTAAGTTTTTTTTGTTCACTGGTCGTAATTTCAATAAAAAACACATATAAAGCGGTTTCAAATACGAAAACAATTCAAGATAAATTAACTTTTTCTAAAAGAATCGGCGCGCCTGGCGGCTGCCGGCCGGCTGTTATACTTACCTAAGCGTGAAATGGTGGATTTTCTGAAGTTTCACGATAAAACTACTAAAACCCAACTCTGCGTCACGCTTGTCTACGCGCGTACCGTACGTCCGTATCTTGACGCAATTTCGCTAGTAAAATTTCATTAGTGTGCTTGTTACAGTCGTGTCAATGGAATGCTTAACCTCTTACTATTTGGCTAAACTTCGATTAAAATAAAAAAAAACGATGTACGGGCGTGTAGTACACGGGGGAGCCAGCCACTTCCCACGCATGCCTAGCGCGTTCCGTACGCGCGTAGCTACATTCGTAACACTACATAGTAGGAATAACTAGCCGTAATAAAATTAATTTGTTTCGCACGCACTACATATAATTTCATTTTAAGTTACTACCTATTGAGTCTAAAGGTCTTTTTCAACCGACTTCCAAAAAAGGAGGAGGTTCTCAATTCGTCTGTATGTTTTTTTTGTCTTTGTTACACGATATTTCGGACAATTATGAATCGATTTAAAAAAATCTTCAATTAGGATAGGTACTTCATAGTTGGTCCCATATGAATTTCATTGGAATCGGTTGAGTACTTCATTGAAAATTTCAAATTTTTGAAACAATATATTTGATTTCGGAGAATTTTTACGTGGATGGCATTATTAACGGCCAAAGTGTTGACGATATTTTTTTCACTAGTAGTTCTCCTGGTTTCATTTGCGTATCACCATTCTGTGGGAGTATCCCCTTTTTCCACACTTGATCATGGCTGCCTACGACATTTCAACAATACTCGTGCAGTGGTTTCAGCGTTAGACAACCTCCGTCGTACATTAGGCGACGGAGTTCTGAATATGAGAGATGCCAAGATGTCGAGTATTTGTAAATATGAGAGAGCACTAAGACGAAGTTATAAAGCATTAACAGACGATCGAATTTGGTACGGGCCGTACAGCGGATTCGGTACGCTCCGTACCATATCCGTTCATCTGGAGAGTTGTCTGCCGAACATTATTATTATTATTTCGTGTTCGATGGTCCGATGGTTTGCCCGTCAAACTTGGTCTGCTCCGTACCAAATCCGCGCGTCTGTACGCTCGGACCGGACAAACTCACGGCAGTCGCTATCGAAACCTTCTCGAGGTAGCGCGTGCGTCAGTTTTATGGCGGAAATTTTAACAGAACGCGAAGTTCTTGTCGATGTTTTGGCACTATATAAAGACTTTCCATGCTTGTGGGATACATCACATGAATTTTATTGCAACACAGATGCTCGTAATCAGGCTCTTGAGATTCTTCGGAATTGTTATTCAAGATTTGATAAAAGTATCACTGCAAATCATGTAAAAAAAAAATAGAGAATATGAGAGTTAATTTTGTAATATTGGATAATGTCGGAGGCATGACGTCTGAACTGTGTGCAAGCCACGCGGTTAGTGCGAGATTCGGCCGTCTGTTGCGACCAGCGGATTTGGTACGCCAGACCAAGTCCGCTGTCCGGCCCGGACCAAGTTCGATCGTCTGTTAATGCTAATAGAAATTGACTCGGGCGGGTCTGAGTGTACTCCGCTAAGCGCCAATTTCACCCTTTAATAAAACGCGATCAATTCGAGTTGAACTCGGCTTACGCGTTAAAACGCACCTTCTAAGTTTTGGTCACGAGTGTGCATTTCAACCGCTCCGCCTAGTAATAAAATTCGACGAAAATTTAGCAGCCAGGATATAGTGGCTATTAGTTGCTATACACTCCTCATTTCCTGAATTTCTTGAAAGAAAACATAAAAAGTTATGATCGAAAATAGTTGGCCGCTAGATCCGCCACTTGCTGAAGAGTTCACCTTCAAATACACAGAAAATGAATAATTAATATAGGATAATATACCTATCAATAGAAAATACATAACTTGTTAAACTTTTTACATTTATAAAAAGTTTAAATACTTAATTAATTATAAGTTATGGCTAATACAATGTTCAAATCTTAACGAGTCACAGTATGGAATTATATTAAATGTACGTAATCATTATTTTATGTGTATGGGTAATTACTTGGTTGATAATTTGTTGCAGTCAAAATATAAAAAGAAATCTAAAAGTTAGATGAACACGTATAAAGTTGGATGAAATATTGCTAAAATACTTTTGCATTTTTTTCTTGAAGAAAGATAGGTAAAAATAATATGTACCTACATAGTACGAATTGACGTGCTACCTTTTTATAGTTAAATGTAACTGCCGCTTGAAACGTTGAGTTAAAATCTAAAATAAAAGTAAGCTTGATAGAATCCGTCCTTTATTTAGTTATTTTTTTTGGGGCTTCCGTAGTTGTGCCAGGAATTGATTACTTATATGCACTTTAATTCTTTTTTTGCAGGTCAACCAATGTTCAATTTCATGTCTACATCTAAACACCCGGAAAAAAAGACTCCAATGCACCAAGAACGAGGTTTCCTCCGCATCAAACCAGGAACAAATGAAATTGCGTTTATTGTCAGTCACAATTTTGGTATGACGTCAACAGAAGAGGGCATTCTAGATCCGATAAACAAAGAAATTAACTTAGAAAGTGTTAATATATCTCGAATCTCCTTCGCGAAGCCCCCTTATGTGACGAAGTTGAAAAGGGTTATCAAACTTGTTAGCCCTAATACCTTACAGATAACTTTGTTTATGGGCACTGAAAATACACCATTGACGGAGCATCTAAATGCTGTATATACGAAAGTGGAGTAAAAACTTACAGTTATTATCTTAGTTCCCAAAAGTGTAGGATTCAATTATTCCTTTATTATGGAAGATTCTCGAGCCAAGGAGAAAAAGTTTCCACCATGAGCTAATTATAGTGAACTAAGAATAAGAGAAATAGAAAAGAGCTCGATGAAGACTTGTCAGTAGAAGACAGGCATAACATAACTAAAATTTACTCCTAAGAACCGAGTGGAAGAAAAATAGTCTATTTGTTATAATTATCTTAGTAATAAAACTCATTTGTTTTTATAGGTTTTTATGAAATACTCTTACGATATAGTATTTTATTTATTTTCACATGCATCCTTTTTTTTTTTGAAACCTCCGCGTGTGTTGTCCTGCCGGAAAAAGTCAGAATTTCTTGTTTTAAATTTGACAGGGATTTAGTGTGTCACCTTGTGCAATTGTGTGTGAAAAGTAAACATTTGTGTGTCCAACTATTCGGTAGTTATTCACCAAAAACAGTTTCTGCTGGGACAACGTTGTTCGCGGAACATTTTTTGACCCGGGGACGTAGCGAAAATTTGTTAGCTTTGGAAACTGTTTTTGGTGAAAATTGAAAAATCGAATAGTTGAAAACACAAATATTTACTTTTTCACACACAATTACACGAGGTCACACCACCACACACTAAAACCCTGTTAACAAAAACAAGAACTTCGAACTTTTTCCGCCAGGATAACACACACGAAACCTCAACCTCCACTACGACTGCCATACTCCAGTCCTCGAAGGGTCGGCTTAGAATAGCCTTGCAGAAGCGTCTCTTGGTGGTAGGACCTCTTCAGGGCCTTACTAACGACCATCCCTCATATAAATGTCACCGTGTTCCAGAAATATTTTATGTAGATCCAGAACCTTCCTAGATCCACGGGTCCTTTCACTTTCAACCTCAATTTCATCATCATCATCACAACTCTTTGTAATGAGCCCACTGCAGGGCTATGAGTCTCCCCTAGGTGAAGAGAAGGTATAGGCCATAATCCACCAAGCTGGCCCAGTGCCGGGTGGTGGATGTCAGAATTTTTAGGGCGCCAAAGTGGCTTATGACAAACCCTAACGACTTCAGTATACAAGTATACAGCACCCGGGACCGACTGCTTAACGTGCCCTCCAAAGCACGGAAGTCGTCGTGAGAAATGAATGGTAGGCGGTCACCCATCCAAGCACCGACCGCACCAAACATTGCTTAATCTGTGATATCGTATGATACACACAGTAACCACGACGACTTCGAACCTCAACTTCCCATAATTTGAGATTGAGTTCAAAAACGGTAAAACCAATAAAAAAAGGAATCCCCTTTGATGGTCTCCGTACTGCCGTGGTTTAGCAGGTTTGTGCTACTATGCTAATCGTGAGTTCTCAGGTTCGATTCCCGCACAAAAAATGATCTCTCAATCTCATCTTTGAAGATGATATTAAATTTCTAGAACTGTGCTTTTCATAATAGATTGCCAAGCAGTGATATTTGTTAAGTGAGCAAGATCTTTTCAGATATGTTTGAATTTCATTGTCATATTCCCGTCCTTTGGGTTTCTCCAAGATTGATATGAATTATATAACTGAACCTCCCCTATTGCTCTGTGCATTGGAAAAAAACTGCACCAAAATTCATTTGTTTGAGATGTTCTGCTGTGACAGATGAACAAACATCTGTAGCGACATCAGCATATTTTGTAAAACCTAATTTAAGCGTCTACAGTGGGCAGTTGTGTCCCTCACCTGCTCTGTAACGCTATATATTGTATCACACACATAATGTTTTAATAAGGTGAATATTTAATTGATTTTAATTTCACTCGACCAGTCTACATATAAGCAACCTTCTGATGAACTAGCATTATACCTATTATCTAGTAAATTAATGACTATCAGTAAATACATATAGTAAAGATAACAGTAAACATCCTTCCATCAAAACTTTGACATATATAATATTAGTAAGATGATCTGAATATTAAAAAATGTTAAGTTTCAGACTACTATCATGAAGTCTAATCTATTAGAGTTCATAGGTAATTATTACATACTCACAATCTGTCTTTTTTACCTTATGTGTAAGGTAAATAATTTTTCTATTGACAAAATCTTCTTTTTGGTACGTAAAGGTTCTCTTTATGTTATTATCAGAGGCATGGTTTCAAAAATTCACAACAGCCTATGAACATGTACAACACTTAGGGAATGACTGATACATTGCTGATGGATATTAGATGATAAGTCCTCGTTCAATAAGTTCTTGAACTGCCATGGTCACCAACAATATTGGGAACACAAAATAAACAACAAACATGGTATGTAAATAACCTATTTCTGAAGTAATATACTGTCTATTCTGCGGTGCGATCACAAAACTTTATTGATTCATATGTTTATAAATTTTCGTGTCTAATGTGGAATATGTAAGCTACACTGGTCCAGTTAGAATTTAAATCTACCCACTGCCACAAAAGTGTAAACAAATGTGTGCCCTGTTAATTGAGAATGTTTAGGAATGTGTTATATTGTTTAGTAATTATAATGTAACTTGCAACGGACTCCACCCTAGGGAAACATTTGTACATAGGGGAACAACATATTAATCAATAAACCATGATCGCATTACTGACCTCTCTAGAATTCAATTAATTTGTTTGGAGGTAAGGAACATGATGACATAAATATTTATATATGATTATCATGTGTAGAGTTAAATATTTAGTCGCAATAAACAAACCAAAAGGATGGTTCAACTTACACAGATGGACATGTTTCATAAACTTACACCCCACAACTCGTAAACAAGCAAAGCTGAAATAGTTTGCACTTGAAAATAAAACATTCTCCATAAAGCTTTAATAATATTTTAATTATACTTACACAGTTAAATAGACCCCGTCCATAATATAAGAACTATTACTTAATAATTTACTATTATTGCAGTTAAACAAAATAATGTGGCTTTTTTGCTATAATCATGTATTCTTGAAGTGCAGGAACAAGGTCCTCCATTGTCATGACAAATTTCTTTTCTTTTATACCCTTTTGATTCTTACTCTGGTTCATTTGTGTTGAAGTTCTCATTTTACAGTGCTGGAGCGCATCATTAGCAACATCGGATAGAAATTTTTGTGACGCCAAGGCAATCAATCTTATCAACCTGGAATTGACAAACACTTAATTATATTTATGTACATACACAAACATGCATTACTTTGCCCTTATATAGTAGGCAGAAGACAGAGGTTACTCATTAAGAATGCGGTTGCCATAAAGATTTGAGTTTTTTGTGATAAGGCTGATTGACTAAGCTATGTCATTTGCAAGTATAAAACAATACTCATACAATTATAATATGCGTACATTTATTGTCAATTACTACAGTATAATTGACCATAAATGTAGTAAATTATTAACACACTGTGTTGTAGTACTATACTATATTTAATGATTCAAGGATAATTCTCTATTCTAAAAGAGATGATGTTATAAAGATACTATTCATTAGAGTTGAAAACATACATCCTAAGAAAATAAATTTAAAATACTTGTATTACACTTGACAATAAGCATTATTAGTCTGTTTTCAAACTCAACACCAGTTTTTGGCTAAGGCTCATGATCTAAGCACACATAAAAAACAAAAAAATTTTCTTTTTGATGTTATAAATTAAGAACTTAGATTAAAACAAATGATGTGGTCTAGTGATACAGATAGATATTTTTACTAGACTAGACCATTTACTCAGGTTTTGTAGATAATAAGTATCTCACCTAGGATCTTGTGATTCAAATCCAGACATATTTAAATAATGGGACACAACAGAATCTGGTATGGACGGATTATAATTTTCGAGTTGCAGCAGAAAGTCACTTAGGGCCTGGCCTAAGCCACTATCTTCTTCAGCTACGGATGGGGATCCCATTCGGCTCATTTGCAATTCGTTGAACTATATTTTTAAGAAGATTTTATTTTGAAAACGCCTATTTATATATGATTATCATGTGTAGAGTTAAATATTTAGTCACAATTAGCAAACCAAAACAAACTTGATTGAAAGATATGTAGGAGACAGGAGTGCAATGAATGAATGAATGACGGTCTTTCTTGGTTGACAGAAAATCAAAATGGATGTTTCCTTCCATAGATGTTTTTACTCTTTGGAAAGTACGTAGCACTGACCTCTATATTTACCACTGTGGTAAATATAGAGGTCAGTGGTACGTAGTGATTGTATGCTTTTTGAGTACCTAGTACCTCGAAGCGGCTCGAAGCGCCTTACTTAATCATAGGCCTTAATGAAATAAACTAATGGGTCCGGTACAATCATGATTACGATTATACTTAACGAAAAGCACAAAATAATAATAGTTATGCATGATTCTTGTCTAGCATGCACAATATGGCATGCAAACAATATCAAAATAAACACACACTATAGGAAGGAATACACTAAAGGAACATCATTCGACGACCGGCTGGTGTAGCGGTAACATACATTGCCTTCTATGCCAGAGGTCCTGGGTTCGAATCCCGGCGGCGGCGGATATTTGTGTGATGAACACACAGATATTAGCCGTCAAGTCATGGATGTTTATATGTTTATTTAAGTTTATTCTAATAAAAAATATGTATTTATTCAATATGTATGTTTATATATTTCTTAAATATATCAGTTATCTAGTATCCATAACACAAGTTCTTTAAGAAACTTAATTTGGGCTAGATAATTTTGTGTGAGTGTCAGAAATATTTATTTATTTATTTATTATTATCTGAACTAGTTTATTTAAAATAATAAATAAAATCCCCAGACAATCACACCAACTACATGGCCTCAAAGTAAGTAAAGCTTGTGTAATGAGAAACAATTTAACGTAACTAGGGGGAACCTAGACTATAAATACCTACATATACATATAGATAAACGGCCAGACCGCACCATTTTTTATTTTTTTCTTGTTCCATGCGGGAATGGAACCCGGACCTCGCGCGTAGTAGCGTCTACACCACGGAGACCTTCGGTTTAACGAAACTCTATTTTAGAAACACTTAAGGGCCTCTTGTAGTGCGGTGCGCACTTCCATACTTCCCGCCAAGATAATTTCGCCGACGACGTGAGCAAGCGAAATTACGTTTAACTGGTTTAATTTAAAAAATTATACATATATCAAAATTTTGCTTTACCCATCATCGGTTAAAAGAAGTCCTTTTTATGTTTTGATCTAACTTTTACATGAATCCATTATGACATTTCATAGCAATAGATATCCGCTTGAAATGGTAAATTAGTCTTATGTCTGTGACCCTTTTTTTACCGAGCTTTTTTTTTAACTTTACACAGCGGTTGGTTATATGGTTTGTTTTTTGTAAATAATTTTTTCAGACACAACATGTACACATTACTTACTTGTTTATATACGTTAATATACACGTTCAAAAAAGCGTAAAAACGCTGCATCCTCGCCTAGTTCCTCGTCCTAGTTCTAGAAAAAGTAATTTCATGATTTTATTTACCAATCATGCTTTTATACATTCGAAAAACAAACAAAGAGGTTTTAAACCAGTCAAGTACTTAGCTGTATTTATATTATAAAATACAGATTTCCTCTTTCCTTTTTAAATCCTCTATGTTAATATTATTGTTTAAATGAACTCATCTAAAATTTAAATGTTAAAAAATTAAGGTGTTCCTTAATGGCTGGAATTTATTCCAAGAACCCCATCACCGACCTACTATAAGGTTCAAATGAAATGGTCAACAAAAAGTGACCATGGCTCAAGTGGTTTCTAAAAATTGACGAATCATCGCAGACTGTCTTTAGACCGGCAGATATAGCATATAGCATTTAGACCGGCAGATATATAATTAGGTCCTTACATGAAATTGGTGTTTTGTCGTACTGGCCACTTTAATCTCAAATATTTCCTCTTTGGTTTAGAATTCCAAATTCAAATTTATACAGCTCATCTGTTTGCTCAATCATCAATTTGTGTATCGAAAACCGTATTTCTTTTGTTTTTTTCTCTGTGTCATTGAGTTTACAAAATTTAAAATATAAAATTTAGCGTTATTTACGAATATGAGTTCCACCGTGGCACCAGTGCTGCCAGAATCGGCTCGAAGAATTAATTATGTATATGGCAGTGGTGTCGCTAGTAAAAGCACCGTGCGTTTTTGGTTCCAACGTTTTCATTCTGGAAATTTTAACCCGTGGACGGTCGGAGACCAAAGTCGACAATGAAGAATTGAAGGCTATTGTGGAAGTGGATCCATGGAAGCAAACTAGATCCGAGTTAGCTGCAGGCTGCGGTGTTAATGATAAAACTTTTTTAATCCACTTGAAACAAATTGGGAAGATAAGAAAGCGAAAGCGCGTCGACTGCTGCATTACATTACTGAACCGGCACAATAATGAAGGGATTTTAAATCGAATCATTAACTGTGATAAAAAGTGGATACTCTACGATAATAGGAAGCGCAGATTGCAATGGCTGAACCCCGGTGAACCATCCAAAATCTGCCCCAAGAGAAAATTAACTAGAAAAAAGTTATTGGTCAGCGTTTGGAGAACTAGTGCCAGTGTGGTGCACTACAGCTTCCTTAAATCTAGCCAGAAGATTACTGCAGATATCTACTGTAGTCAGCTCCAAATAATGATGGATAAACTAGCCGCTAAACAACCGAGACTGGTCAATCGCACAAGGCCACTGCTGCTTCAGGACAACGCAAGACCACACACTGCAGAACAGGCTGCTACCAATTTAAAGGAGCTTCAATTCGAATGTTTAATACATCCACCGTACTCTCTGCAACTTGCTCCAACACACTAGCATTTTTTTAGGAATTTGAATAACTTTTTGCAGGGGAAAAAATTCAACTCCGATGAGGCAGTCCAAACCGCCTTCAAAGATTTATTGATTCCCGTCCTTATGTTTTTTTTTAGAAAAGGCATAAATAAACTACCTATGAGATGGCAGAAGTGCATAAATAGCAATGGAACATATTTTGATTAAATAAATATATTATATCAAAAAAATAAACGACTTTTATTCCTTTCATACAAAACGCCAATTTCATATGTAAGGACATAATATTATAATCTCACAATCTACGGCAATCTACTCACAAATCTATCTCCACGTCTGGCATGAACATCTTTGTTACGTGGGGGGCGGACATTGGCAACTAAAAAGTTGAATACTAACCAATGGCTAACGGAGCTCTAGTATTCTTTGTAGAAGAATATGAAGAGACAATTAAGAAGTAATTGTAATGGGCCGCTTCCCGGGGGTGATCGCCGAGGCATGTCTGGAGCTGGCGCTGGATATGTCAGCATACGGGCCGCCAGCGGCTCTCCGTTGAACAGGCGGGCGGGAGTCGGGGATACCGAAAATGTCACAGCCGACCATTGGGGGCGCGGGGTAGAATCCGATGAGGCTTTATCAAGTCGAAATTCACCCACAGAATCCTTGTCCGGTCCATCTGTAGGGACCATAACAAAGTTTGAATAACGAAGAGAGAAATCGAAAAAAGTGGTCACAACAAGAATTGCACGAACTTATGTTTTGTTATTTTAGAGCACGAGCACAAGGAACTGGTTACGTCAAAATCTTTGAAACCTACTTTAAGGACAGAAACCCGAATACTTCAAAAACTACCATGACATTAACACTACCAAACATTAAAACAAAACGTTCTATCACAGGAAATACAGATGAATGCAGAAATATCAACACAGCAATCACCTGAAACACAAATAACACCAATACAAGAATCCACTACTAATTTAGAACAGACAGTGGAAACTAATAGCCAAAATATAGCTAGCGTCACTACACATTCGTTACCAATTATTGAACATGGAGACAGGAGACAGAAGTGGACACGGCAAGAGCAAGATGAGTTAATGTTTTGTTATTAAAGATCAGAAGGAACATAATATATAAAAAAGTTAAAAATATTGTTTAAAGAACGAAATCAGAACAACCCAACATAGATTCAACGGTAACACACTTTCAAACCAAGCACGCACAATCCTCAAAAGGAACATTATCTCGCAAGAATTGCTCAGCCAAATTAAACACAGAGCTGAAAATGGTCTGTAACTAAACCAACAGAGCAACGAAAACCAACATATTGAATTTCCAGGTATTTATATACCACCTTTGAGTAATATACCAACTGACAATTCACTAACGGAAGCAACCGAATCTCTTGAAAAGAAATACAAGATCTGCCATCTCAAACCATAAACGATATTGACGTAGAAAATAATCCCATAATTCTTAACTTCTAGCAAATATTAGCTGAAACGAATGAAACCCAAATCGAAAAACGCGATTATTTACCAAAAGCTAAAATCAAAAAAACATTTTTTACTAAACCTTTCAATAACTAATAACTACTTGCCTCACATATTGCCAAGTAATTGCGCTCTTCGAAACAATAACGACATAATTTATGCTGCTGGAATTAATTTATTCACCATGGAAAAATAGAATAAAAATCAAAATAGAACTACCTATTACGAAAAGAATTAGGACAGTTGATAGGAATTTCAAGAGGAGTCTCTCACGAAAAAATATTAAAATAAAAGAAAAATTATACACTATATTTATTATACACGATGGAACCGACCACCAGAGAATAGAAGAAATTTTAAAATAAAGAATGAAAGCTCTAGCAGGTAGGATAAAACGATATGAAGATATGAAAAATAGAAAACAACAAAAAAAAATTTACATCTGACAAAAATAAATTAGGTATGTATATAGAAGTTTAGACATGGAACATGAGACTAATATTATTTTGCCAACTAATGAGGATGCACAACAATTCTGGACGAACATTCTTTCAAACCCAATTCCATATAAGCTAGTTGCAGACTGTATATCAGATATAAACACAGCTAACACCTCAATAGACACAGCAGTATTTGACAGAGTCTCTACCAACAAAATTAAAATAGCAGTCAATAAACAAAATAATTGGAAAGCAGCAGGATTTGATAAGGTCCAAAACTACTACTTAATATTAAATTTTTCACAAAATTACATGATCATCTTGCAACAAGAATTTTAAACAGTGAAGAACCTCTTGAGCACTGGCTGATGGAAAAGTCATACTTATACCAAAAAATCAGGACACGCAAGGAAATCAACATACGAGGAGATGTAGTATAGTACAACTGAGCCTAAAGCGCAACGTGGGACTTCTTTTGCAATAAACAATTACATATATAAAAAATTATGTTTTCTACGGTCTGAAACCTAGACTTCAAGCACAATTTGGCGCTAGGTGACAACCTTGTTTTAATAACAAAAGTAGTCGAACTGCTATCTAGCATACTATGGTATAACTGAATCGCGTTTATTAATTGCAAGGTGGTTTGCTCTTCGGATCGGTTGTTCATGATCGGGACCAATGCGAGTGCAGTTTTTAAATCAAAGGTGCTTTCGTCTGTTGTTTCTATGAAAAATCTAGTTATAGTGTCGTACAAAATATTAATATTATAGAGTTTAGGTATGTCTGAGATTCTAATCCGATTTCCTTACTTTCAATTTTAGGTTTGATACTAGATAATATGGTCTTTAATTTACAATATATTTAAATTAAATTCAAGTTACTTACAGACATTTGACCCTAAACATACCTACCGGCATTTAAAAAAAAAGAAGAAGCCCTATAACACTGATCACTTTATTTTTTTAAACATCGGCAGACTTAAATGACAAAAAAAAGTCACAAATCACTTATCACTGAACAAATGACTGAATCACACAATCACATCACTGATCGCAGGAATATTGCGTTCCGCTGTTCCCAGCTACTGGGTGGTGTGCTTCTTTCCATTATGTTTTATAAAAAAAAGATCTGTGAGACTTTTGAAGTATTTGAAATGCTGATCTTTTTCAAAATTCAAGTTAAATTTAAGGCGATTCTAGAGGATGCACCCAGGTCCCAGAGAAATCTCAGCATGGGCTGAATTGACTATCGTAAGGCTTTAGATAGTATCTCACATGAATGGTTATTGCGTATTTTAGAACTGTACCACTGCCCACCAATTATGAAAACTTTCTTAGAAAGGGCTATGCCTCAATGCAAAGTTATAATGACCGCAAAGGGTAGCAATAACTCTTTCACCACCGAGCCAATATACATTCGACGCGGCTTCTTCCAAGGAGACTCTTTGTCACCTTTATTATTTTTCTTGGCACTGAATCCTGTATCAACTATTTTAGCTAAATATTAAACTAAAGGATAATATAAACTTAGCAATGGTACCTGAATTAACCATTTATTGTACAAGGATGACTTAAAAATATATGCAAAGATCAAAAACAATCTAGAGACTTTATTAGATAGTGTAGAAATTATATTAAAAGATATAGGTTTAGAATTAAACAAATAAAAACAAAAATGCAACATTTTACATATAACTGCAAGACGCCGGAATTATAAGAGGGTAAGGAACGCATTGATCAAATATTAGATATCAAAATATTAGAAATGCATCATTGCATATTCATAAGTTTCATAGAAAATGGATACCACAGTTTCTATGAGGATATACACATGCGGAACTTGTGGATGTTACATGATTTAAACTTTTGTGGAAATGTACATATTACGGTCCACATTTTTCATATTTTGATACATGTGGTTACATTATTTTATAGGTTTACCCCAAAATAGAACACAGACAAGCAATTTCGATTACAACTTGTTCATTTGATAGTTCGATATGTGTGAGCTTTTCGTTTTCTCTCCATTGCACGTACATGTACTTACACATTACATTGTCATCAGTGAAATTATAAACAACCTAACATAGCCTATGTTATATTATGAACTGGTTTAACGATGTCACTGCGACATACAATGAAATACACACAACAACATGGTCTAGGGATATATAAATCTTTTTTGAATAACTTAAAAAGTACCTACTGGCCTTACAAAAAATCTTTTGGTGACAGATTGAAATAAAAAAAATCTAAAAAAATAAAACCGACTTCAAAATTGAACTAAAAACTCAAAAATAAAAACGATAACTTCTGTCTTAAATAAACTCACTTAAATATGCCTGCCCGAATTAAAGTATGTTATCGTTAAAAGGCACCTACTTCAAAAAATACTTAGTGAGTTTATTTTTGACTTTTTAGTTCAATTTTGAAGTCGGTTTTATTTTTTTAAGAATTATTTTATTTCTGCCCTGATGTTGTATATAGCGGAGTACGCTGTGGTTTTAAGTTTACTACACTATTTATTAGATAGATAGTTAGGACGCATCAAATAATATTAGCAAAAAATAAATAAACACGACTTTTCTCTTCGACATTTTATTCAATGACACATATAAGAAGATGTCACTCATAGTCAATTCATAATGGTTCATATTCGACGAATACAAAGAGGTTTGCTATCAATTACATTAAAATAAACTCTAACATTTTTAACTTAAGTTGTAGGGTAAACTACGTAAGCCCATAAAGGTATTTGATATTGGTATTGTAGGTAGATATATATTTTTATTTTTTTCTGCAGTTGTCAAGGCTAAGTACCTACTTAAAGGTTCCTCACATTGGTAGTGCTGGTAGATGTATATTTTTTCTTTGGTCGGTTGAATTTCTCTATCTCAAACACTACTGAACCGATTTTAATAAAACCGATTTTAAATAAACAACAGCAGCATTCGGTAATTTGAACAATAGCTAGTCCAACAAAAAAAGTAAAATCGAATTTGTAGTTCCGGAGATATGCGAACACGCAGATAAAAAAAACAATGAAATATGAATTGAAATACCCTATCTCAAAAACTACTGAACCGATTTTGATGAAACTTGCAGTGTGGAACGGCACCGAGGACCTCAACGCATGAAAACACATGTATAGGACCGATTCATTAGTAAATGCTGCACGAAGTCAACCAAATGTAACGGCGATTAAATTGGTTCAAAGGCTACAGCAAGAGTATGGTTTGCCTGTGAGCGGTCTTTTAGGCCACTTCGGGTACCAGCGCTAAGGAGAGGCACACGAAAACCATTCTCTATGGTCACTTGTGCTTATCAGTAATTCGTCTCGTAGAACTGTCCTCGTTTGGATTTAAGGCAATATGCCTGCTCTAAAATACCGAGATGACGTGCTAGAGCCTGTAATCTTGCCACACAGACAGTAAATGGGACAAAATTTCCAGCTAATGCACGACAATGCCCGTCAACATACGGCACGTATCATTACAAGTTGGTTACAACAGCATAATATCCAAGCTTTAGACTAGCCTGCACAATCCCCTGACTTAAATCTTATTGAGCATGCCTGGGATATGCTTCAGAGAAGAGCTCTTAGGAATTTCCCTGAAGATATTGTGCATGAAAAGCAGCTTTTCTTGCATCCTTGCTTGGTGGTAGGATCCCTTCTGGGTCCGCCTGGCTAGCGACCACCCGTTATATAAAGTCTGCCGCCAAATGTTACCGCTCCGGCGGTAACGTGTTCCGGCAATATTGTATAAAGAGCCAGTTCCTTCCTAAACCCGTGTGCTTTCATCTTCGACCTCATCGTCACTTACCATCAGGTGAGATTGAGGTCAAACGTGGGTTTAGTCACTTATAAAAAAAAAAAAACCTAGCAGGACTTGGGACAGTCAATATTCCACAATAGGATATTGACACCCTTGTTTTGAGTATGGAGAACCGCTAGATGTGTCAGGAGAGTCTAAGGTGGACCCACAGATTATTAATTTTAAGTTATCAACTATTTTTATAAAAATATTCGTTTTGTTTAGGTATTGATGTTTCAAAAATAAAGTAAAGATTGAAATTTTGTGTGAGTTTTCTTTTTCTTTGAAGTTATTTTTTCAAATTTAACTTTATCTGAAAGTTTATTATCAGATCAGGATAGGCTGATAAACAAAGTTTATTTTAATGTATAGGTATCTTAAGAAAAAGGAGTTTTAGTTATTTAGGTTTAATTTAAATATCTCTAGACCATATTGATGTGTGTATCTTGAAAATTCGCAAAACGGACACAACACAACCGTTGCCTCCTCTGCCCTACAAAATCAGTTTTATAAATTCCATTCTTCTTCTTCTTTGTGTCGATACAATAACATAATAAAAATCTCAAGGGATTCGAGGGATAGAGATTAGAGATATAATCTTCAAGCCATTCTGTTCACTCAAATAAAAGTAGGGAACAAAGAACGTGGCATTGGGTTTGTGTGTTACTTCTCGGTATTTTTTTCCAATGGTTAATACTTAATGCTGCGTACGGATTGCTAGTAATGTAACCTGTAAAAAAGAGTTCCCACGATTTGGACGCCTTTCGAGCGCGAACTGAGCCGCAGTAGAGCGCGCTCGTGACCTGCTCTAAGATATCCGTACATTTTCGGTTGGTTGAATAACATAAACAAATGCTCGATGCTCAATGTGGACGGGCGCACGAACGCCCTAATGAGAGGTTTTCTGACAGCTCATTAGAAAAACAAAACGGTAAAAAATGGTACAAAAGGCTTCGATAGATGGCGCTTTACAAAAGGTGAAGTCTTGTCTGTCATATAGCCATTTATTCTACACTGCGTTTTTAAAAGTAAAATAAATTACTTGACGTCTGTATCAGAAATTGAACTTATAAATAACCATAGATGGTAGATACCACTTAACTACATTATAGTATACAGACTTAACGCCTTCGGCTTTTTAAAAGTGCCATTCTATAGAGGTTTTTTGAAGTAATTTTTATTAGCTGTCAGAAAACTCCTCGTAACCTGCTCGACGCAATGCGTGAATTTTCGGTTTGTTAGACAACATCAAAGGGACTCGGCTTACAAATTGGACAATTACGAGAGCAACTTGATAATGTGATTTTTTGTTTGTTAAGTTATCGTAACGATTTTGATGTCAAATGAAAGATCTGGTTATAAAACCAATTTATCCATTTGAATCATGTAAATCAGTTTACATGTTTAGGAAATAATTAAAGAATTAATTTGCATCGTGGATTTTTAAACAATCAGAACTTAGAAAGTTTTTGTTTTATCATCTGTAGTCCTTTTATGAAATTCTGTGCGCCACCAACGTCGCTGCATTGAGGCCTTCGGAGATTTTTCATGAGTACAACGATTACCTTTTGCTCATGACTCCATTGTCGAATAAACATTGTCTATCTAGTATCCATAGCGTTCTATAGTACTCTTAAGAAAACTTTATTTGGTTGGAAATATTTATTTATTTTCATTTTCCTAACCAGACACCCATTGATTTAAAGTTACTTTCCTTGATACACTCCTAGCCATACATCTCTCTAGGAATGTATGTTTAAGCTTAAGCTCCCTGCGCCTAGTAGTTATGGCTGTACGTTGTATATCAGGCGAGTTTTAATATAGGTATGTATGATAATGATGAAGTTCTGCTAAAAACTAGAGCACGAATCAGGCGCGGTCCCAGGCGGGGGGCTCACAGGGGACATCACCCCCCCCCCCCAAAATCATGAAAAGAAGAACATCTTATAAGAAAAGTAGCTAAAAAAGATACATCTGATAAAAAAAAATTGTGACCCCCCCAAAATTCAGATGTGACCCCCCCCAAAATTTCAGTCTGCGACCGCGCCTGGCACGAATGAGGTCTTCGAACTCTCATATGATCTATTAATTTTGTGAAGTGTCGCGGAGTGAGGTATTATCAAATGCCGAGTATTAAAAAACCGACTTCTAAAAGATTTTTAAATCATTGTCAAAACTTTGGCTGAAGTGAAATGTCATCTATGTAGGTATATATCCTCCGCTTTCATACATATTTTTTTAAGTAGGTACTGAATCGATTTCCATTAAAATTTCTATGGGCCACTTCTGACTTATTGTGATTTATCAAATGAAACAAGAATCATCAAAATCGATTCATAATTGACCAATTAATCAATTAACAAACATACCCACGATTTGATAACCTCTTCCTTTTGGAAGTCAGTTGAAAAGTAGGTGTGCGGCGACGGACCGTGCTCGCGACGAAATACGGAAAAAATCATACTCAGGCAGGATGCCCGTATTGAATGCTCAGTTCGTGCGCAATACACGTCCAAACACAGCGAGCGCAGGCATCGAGCACTGGATATTACATTACTAGTTCCATTACACCAGTGTGTATCCGCCTTAACAGAAATGGTGTGACTCAAAGGGAAACGCTACTGTCAATAATATTGCAAAGTTATATTTTTATAAAAAAGAACTAAACGCAAAATACGAGGTATTGATTAATACTTCTCTTCACTAAACGTATAATGACGTAAGTAGCTGTTTAAAGGTCAGTGTTACTACATGAAAAAATATTACCCATAATTGCCGGAGAATAATGTTCATTATGTTCGTGATATTAATTTAGCTGTACATGTCTATTGGTGATATTTGTATTTAAGACATCTAAAATGTTTCTTATTAGTGCTATGTATTAATATTGTTGACATATCCTAATTAAATAAATAAGCAAGGAACTCTGGCGTGTCTTTCATGAATATTGTTTTTTTTTGGCATTGCCTTTTTGCAGCTAATTAAACACAGGGGCTTATTGGAAAATCTGGCGAGGTTTAATCCCTTCGAGACCGTTTTATAGCAAATGACACTGTAGTGACCCTGCACTGAATTTAATTTGTCCATACTGCACACTTTGAGAGTTCAGAAATTAAGATTTTAGATCTCTTCCTAAACAAATGCTTTAGTGTTAGTATTAGTTTATCTATTTTCTGGAGGAAATCGTTGAGAAAAAAGAGGTTTGTCGTGAAATATTTTGAGCTTGCTGCAAAAGTCGGAGTAAACAAGCGATGTGCGATTATAACTTAAATAAACGATCGTTTGATAATCTAACCTAACTAAATTTTATTATTCTGGAATCATGATGAAAAACTCGCCACTTATTTACTGGGTACCTAATAAAGTATGATTAAGCTAAGCCTTTATGTATAATATATTTTATACAGCTACCTATATGTAGGATTAAATTACATATTCATAGTTTCTTTTATTTTATATTTTAAATATTCTATGCAACTAATAATAAATTCTAGTTATTTTATTTATATTTTAGGGAAAAAGTTTTTGATTATGGGCACCCTTGGCCTCGTGGTACTTTTGTGGTTAGGTTGGCAACATCGCCCCTTCCTTCCTTCTTTTGCGCCGCTCCTCTGTGCAGAACTGCGAGAGAACGTGATCGATCGAATTTCAAAAAAGGCTCACACCTACCCCTGACTCCTGGGCCATCACGAACCTACTTTATATCTCCTGATTTATATTTCGGGAGTTTGTAGTTCGTGACTTACAATCCGTGCGTGACATAAAGGCAACAAGCCAGTTGGCCAAGTGAAGCAACGTAATCGAACAAAATGTCGAACCTAGCAGATCCGGTCGCATTCGCGAAGGACTTCCTCGCCGGCGGTATCTCAGCGGCTGTCTCCAAGACCGCCGTAGCACCCATCGAGCGTGTAAAATTGCTGCTCCAAGTACAGCATGTGAGCAAGCAGATCACCGCGGACCAGCGCTACAAAGGTATCGTCGACGCCTTCGTCCGCATTCCCAAGGAGCAGGGTTTCCTCGCCTTTTGGCGTGGTAACTTAGCCAACGTCATCAGGTACTTCCCCACCCAGGCGCTCAACTTCGCTTTCAAGGACAAGTACAAGCAGGTGTTCTTAGGCGGTGTAGACAAGCACACCCAGTTCTGGCGTTACTTCGCCGGTAACTTGGCCTCCGGTGGTGCCGCTGGAGCCACATCTCTGTGCTTCGTGTACCCCCTCGACTTCGCCCGTACCCGTCTCGCCGCCGACGTCGGCAAGGGTGATGCCAAACGTGAATTCAAAGGTCTAGGAGATTGTCTGTCCAAGATCTTCAAGAGTGATGGTCTTGGCGGTCTATACCGTGGATTCGGTGTATCGGTACAGGGTATCATTATCTACCGTGCATCATACTTCGGATTCTACGACACAGCTCGTGGTATGTTGCCCGACCCCAAGAGTACACCACTTGTGATCAGCTGGGCTATTGCACAGACCGTCACCACAGTCGCCGGTATCATCTCCTATCCCTTCGACACAGTCAGACGGCGCATGATGATGCAGTCTGGACGTGCCAAGGCTGACGTCCTCTACAAGAACACCATCCACTGCTGGGCCACCATTGCCCGCACTGAGGGTGGATCCGCCTTCTTCAAGGGAGCCTTCTCCAACGTTCTCCGTGGTACTGGTGGTGCTTTCGTGCTTGTGTTATACGATGAGATCAAGAAGGTCCTATAAGTCTATTAATTTATATTGTTACTATAATCTAATTGTGATTCTGAGCTGCCGCAAGCCACTCCCTCTGAAATCATGTATGTATAGAAGCGAAATCAGACTTAGTAACTTATTTTTAGTTAAATAAAGTGTTATACATTGATTCCAGTATGTTCTTGTTTTATTGTGTTAAGTGTTACATAACTGCTTGACCACCAATGATGCTTAAAATCATTAACACATCTTTATTTTAGTGATGAGTGATAGTTATGTAACCACTCTGACGTTGAATATTTGAGGCCAAGGTTGTCTAGTAGTGGAGCCAACTCTGTACAAAGTGTTTGATTGAAATGAGATTGTGCTTTCTCAGATGAGTCTTACAGTAAATCTTGTATGAATGAAAAGTGCTTTCAACTATGATTTATAGTTTTGACCTATATAATATTTTTCTTGTATTGGTGGTTATGTAACATTACTATTGTATTATAATGTACAATACACTATACCAGTGGTTCTTTGTAGTTACATTGACACATCTTATGTAATCAATTCAAAAATGTTATTGGCGTAGGACGCCTAATTTACTCGGATGTGAGTTTTGGTTAGTAAAATTCGCAAGTATCGAGTGAATAAAAAAGAATATATAGAATGTTCAAATCAACTAGTTGGTTTTATTGATATTGATTTTAGCTTACCTTCAAAGTTCTACTGTAAAGATATCTTACAACAGTTACATAATACCCAAAAAGCGACTTGGCAGTAAATAATTCCAGTTCCTTTTCATTAATTCATCCACTTTTTCAGGTACTAGTTATTTTCTCACTAACCTTTAATATTTAGTTCAGTAATTTCATAAAATAATCATGTTTTGAGGTTAGGTTTTATGAGCCAAGATTACTGATTGACAGTCAATTTTTTATATAGCCAGAACTAGTGTAGTATTAAAAGTAATGGAAAAAAACTATTCAATATATTTGAAGTGTAATTTTTGAAGAACATGAATTAAAATTTCTTATTGTTCAATTCATATTATGCTAGAAATCTCCAGGAATTGACAACAGTGCTAGATGATAATAGAATAGTATTTTAAATTTAGAAGGCATGTCTAAAAAGGTTCAATTTAAAAAATCAGACTGATCTGCAGTTGCACTGTAAACAGAAGACCATAATACATTTTTTGCCACTACCTACCTGTGAATGGCAATGTTTTTGATGAATAGGTATAGGAATAAAATGAGATTTGAAAGTTCATAGACATGCATTATTATAATTATGCAGCTTACTACTTAATACCAGCCTTAGTAAGTAATAGCCCATCAAGCAATGGAATGGAATCTAGAAAAATATATTTGACAGAACAAAGAAGTGTCATAGTTCGGGTGAAATGTTTCTTATCATGTTGGTTAGCCATCATATAAATATCCTTCAAGAGAGTTGTTTTAGCGGGCATCTGCTGAAGGAAAATTAGTAGGTATGTATAATAAAAACTTGCAACTGTTAGTCATTAGTTCAGAATATTTATTTATACTTAATTGCACTTAATTATTATAGAAAACTTATAAAATAACAAAGAACATATAGAAAGGTACAACAGGGGCCTTATCGCTGCAAAGCAATCTCTTCCAGACAACCTTATAAGTGTGTAGAAGAAGAAACTTTAGACACATCAGTAGGTACTTATAAAGTACAAGTTTAAATTTTAATTTTAACAGTATATGGTACAGTTAAACATATTATTTATGTTTTAAATATTATCTTAACTGCTTACCCTATACAATATTCAAATAGAAGAAACTATATGTAGAAGAAGGCTGTATTGGAAATTCATATAATTATTTCAATACTTTGTACCCACAGACAAAGTTCCTAAAGATTTTTATTTATGACACAAAATTCCTAATTTTATTGGACTGAATGGAATGAGGTGACGTCTTTGATGTTCCTTATTACGTCAGGGATTTTCGTGTGTGTTTTCTTGTGTCTGTTACTGCAGCTGTAAAGTTGCTTCTAGAGAGCTGTAATTGGGCGCACATATGGGTCGCTATGTGCCGTAATTGTGCGCCAAATTAAAAATTTGTAGATATTGTCGTTTTGGAAAAAAATTGAAAAGAACGATTTCTGCTAAGGTAATGCTGTTCCAGCTGGAAAATTCTAAACGAATGTTCGTAAAGAGAAACATTGTGCAGGTACCTTATGGGTGTAGGAATTAGTGCGCTTAAAAAATAATTAGTGGGTTTTCAGGTTCCCGAGATATTCAGTTTCCTGCTGCGGTAACGTTTAGCAAAATCGTGCATCTCGACAATCATTGAATGTGCGGCTGTAAAAAAATATGCACGAGTTACTCTTGATTTGTGCTAATTGTGCGGGAAAAAACGTTCAGAAAATATTAACGGTACCAGGTACCTGCGCATGCGCAATGTTTCTCTCTACGACCATTCGTTTAGAATTTTCCAGCTGGAACAGCATTACCCTAGCAGAAATCGTTTTTTCCATCTTTTTTCCAAACGACAATATCCACAATTTTTTAATTTGGCGCACAATTACGGCACATAGCGATCCATTTGTGCGCCCAATTACAGCCCTCTACTTTCCAACTGCAATAACGGACACGTTTTTATTTTTTTATTTTTTAGTCTTTGTTGCATGATTTTCAGAGTTAGTCCCTCCCATATAAATTTCATCGAGTAAGTACTTCATGGAAAATTTAAAATTGTTGAATAAATATGCATGGATTCGGATAATATTTTCCTTGACGACCTTATACTTCAGCCAAAGTTTTGACGTGAAGTCGGTTTTTTCAATGATCTGCATTCGTTGTCATTCCTATCTAAAAACAACAACAGAAAAACAGTTGCCTAAATAAAGGTTTTTGCATCAATAGGGCTGAAAGTCTGCTGTAAAAACAAAACTTATGTAACTGAACAAATAAATGTTATCCTTAAATAAAATGAAAAATGTGATAAATAAAAATAAAAATTACCCGACCAGGATTTAAAATTTTTATTTTTATTTATCACATTTTTCATTTTATTTAAGAATAATTTAGCATTTTAAATGCAAAAAAACTTAAAAACGTTATTAAATGTTATCCTGTTAATAGTATCCTAAAACTCGATGTGAAGCGACCACAGAAGGCTTTCTTTGGATTTCGAAAATGATTTTTAAAAATGAATACTATTTTTTCCCAATCCAATATTTATATTCTCAGTTAATTACTTAGTATGAGTTGTACATTCGATATTTGGAATATTAGTGCCCTCAAAAAGACTTGCATATTTTTAAAAATAGCATTAGACTTTTCTACCTAACAACTTTTTTAAATTTGTATAATGTCGCGATACTCGGTCAACCAGCGAGGATGTACCTACCCTTTGCTAAAGAGTATGTACTACTCTCTAGCGCTGAAACAAATAAGCTGAAATATGTATAGTATTTTCAGCAGTATTCAATAGTGTATGTAAGTGTAGTCTGTTAAAGGATACTTTTACCCTGGCATTGCGCACACGGGGTCTGGAATTGTGCGAGAAAAGCCGCGGGGACCAATTACTTTGCTACTTCTTAGTTAGTACCTATGCAGTTAAAATACATCCTCAAGTATTAGAGAATAAGGACATAAATTATACTCACATATATTGTCTTCTATGCTGGACTGGAAGCGAAAGAAAAACATAGAATGTGCCAGCTGCTAATCTTCCCGGGCATACTGTAAAAGTCAGGTAAGGGACCGAGGTGTTATAGGAGGCCTTTTTGTGGGCGATAGGCTGACCCCCTGTCACTGCAATAGTCTCTCTCCACTATTATAATGCCTCCAATTTTGTCAAACGTGACATCAGATGGTTTTATTACCTCTGGTGTTCTGCGTACCCCATACGGGATAGAGGCGTGAAGTTATGTAAGTATGTATGTATATATTGTTGAATGCTGTAATAACTATTGCCTACTTACGTTTTATCTAGGTGTGTGATTTTTTTATTGTGTGAAAATAAATGACGTTTTGGTTTGTTATTCACCAGCAAGTCTTGATAAATAAGGAATTCAAAGAAAATATGGTTGAAGGCGGTTTTGCTATGGTTTGTATTTTTTTATTTTTAAATTTCGAATCTAGTAAGAAGATTTTTTAAAAGGAGCCTAACATAATGTAGTTACATCTTTTAAAGTTTTGAGTACGACCGGCTCAAGTACTTTAACTTTTTTACGTCATGTAAGCCAAGCCAAGTCATTGAACTTTGGTTAAAAAAGTTGGCAAGTTGAAGGCCATTGTCGGGCAACACTGCCCAATTTATTGGCTTAGTGACAGACCCTTATGTAGTCTTTCTCTATAATTTTAAGTTAGAAGCTAAATAGAACGAGAAACCTTTCTATCACGTTTCGCTATTTAAATAGGATTTGCAAAAGAAATCAACAATTGTAAAAGTTACTTGCTTACCTACCTACATTTTTATTGCCAATTACAAAAAAATGATGAGTGACAAAAGAAAATAAGAACAAAAGTTTTTAATTCTGGGCGGCCTTATCGCTTCAAGTAGGTACATTAAAAACTTGAAAGGTAGGTAATTAGAATGAATGCTTCACACTTTATGAAAAGGTTTCCATTTTTTTCGTTCAGGGCCTGAAACTTATTAATTTTATAAATTGTGTTTACATTATTCTTTCTTAAATCCAATTCCCAAACTAACACAACATGAATGTAGCTCCAAAGTAAGCTTTTATACAGGGTTAATTTTCCACATCAATCTTAACTACATTAATTATTCTAGGTACGACTTTTTAAAATTTATAATTTTAAATATTTATGTTTTCTTATCTTCTTCTTAGCGTGTCGATGAATATTTACTTATATTTTGCCCGCCCAGAAACTTGCCACCTTTATGGCATTATTTGTGGCTTGTGCAAGGTCCTCGGTAGTGCAGGTTTCCAGGCACATGGGGCAGGAGAGAAGGTGTTCCATTGTTTGTGGAGTCGCGCCGCACAAACAATGTTCATCTCCGTCAACGCTGAAACCCCATTTCACAGTGTTTTCCTTGCTACGGCCGACCTGGGTCCGGAGTCTGTTTAGGGACTTCCAAATTGGCCATGGCAACTCTTTTCCGGGTGGAAGGTGTTCAGACAGAGGCAAGGGGGGTTGGGCAAATTTTTCACTCCATAAGTTGACTCTCGTTCTAGTGGCATCGGCAGGGTTTATTGGGGGGACCGAGTGGTAAAAACTTTTTCGGCTTTTAGCTTTCTTATGCAAATAACATTTGTTGTCTCTAAACTGGCGTTACTCTATTTACACCGATGACGCGCACCTTACGTCACCCCACGTGCAGTGGGGTGCTGGGGTTGCTGGGTGCCGCAGCAAAATTCATAGTAAATACTTAATAAATAAAAGAGGGGCGAAAAATTTGTTTGTTTTTCTTCGTAATAAGTCGAAGAACATCTGTTGTTGGGATTGAAGTGTAGAGACAGCCTGCAAGAGGTGATGCTAAAGAGGTTTATGTTATAGAGATCACACAGCGGGACTAGGGAGTATCCCAAGCCAGCAGTGCGAGCAAAGAACTTTATCGACTCGTATGCTCACGAATGTTCGAATAGTATGGAGACGGTTTGTAAGCAATAATTGAAATCTATCCATTGCCACACGGCCAGCTTCAATAAATGTGTGCCTTGTTAATTTTGAATGTTTGTAAACCTACTCTCAAATAACTGTATAATAAAACAATTACAATGTTACTAAAAACTTGCAACCGACTCTACGTAATAATATAAACAGCTTCAATAAATGTGTGCCTTGTTAATTTTGAATGTTTGTAAACCTACTCTCAAATAACTGTATAATAAAACAATTACAATGTTACTAAAAACTTGCAACCGACTCTACGTAATAATATAAACAAATAGGTTATTTTTCAAACTAACAATTCAACCTATTTCTCCACGATACACTTTTGATCCTGAACTTTACATTTAAGAAATTTTTATGCTTTTTTTACAAGAAACTCATAATCGCAATTCTGCAGGGCATGAGTCCCCTAGGTGACGAGGAGGTATGGGCCATTATCCACCAAGCTGGCCCAGTGCAGGGTGGTGGATATCAGAATTTCCAGGACGCCGAAATGGCTTCTGACAAACCCTTTGACTACTGTATACAAGATGCAGCACCTGGGACCGAATGCTTAACGGGCCCTCCGAAACACGGGATTCGTGGAAAATGAATGGTCGGCGGTCACCCATCCAAGGACTGACCGTCCCGAATATCGAATGATACACAAAGTAGCCACGGCGCTGACTGCTATACTATTGAAATTGAAATACTTAGCAAGATTTTTTGTAGTTTATAAGATCTTATCGATTAGTACACACTATTATTGCATCTTAACCAAACTCTCCGGTCTTGAGTCTGCTGGAAGAAATTTTATAAGAGATAAGCAGTACCTTTGTATTAATTTTGTTCAATGTGTTTCTTATGCATCGGCTACACTACCGTGATATGCCAGTAATTATTGCCATAACTTAAACAACACCTAGGTGTGACCACGATTTACGGCCATAATTTTACAATGCCAATCAATATGGCAAATGGCGGTAGGCAATAGCTCCGGCGGCGGTCTTTTTTCGCACATCAAAGAAGATTACCGCAGTAATTATAGCGTTTGTGGCCACACTACCGTTTGTCCAGTGTGCAATATGAGCTCACCGGCGACGCACGTATCGACCGACATGGAGTGGTCAAATGAAAAAGCGCTCGAGTTTTTAGAATTATTCCAATCCGAACCGTCTCTTTGGGATACCCTTTTTTTCTTCTTTTAGCTTTGTTGAAATTTAAAAGATTCATGTAAAAATAAATGGCACTCATAAAACACAACACCGCTGCAGCTTCGACCTCCATCTTGAAAAAGTGATATTTTCCGCCATATTTATTGACATATCACGGTAATTTAATGCCATAATTATTGCCGGTAGACGGTAAGGTAGTGTGGCCACACCAGTTCATGCAGTAATTTAAACGGTAATTTAATGCCATAATTATTGCGGTAACAGCCCGGTAGACGGTAAGGTAGTGTGGCCGTAGTATTGTATCTAAACTTGTGTGTACATAAATTGTTAAATAAAAAATACTTAATCGACAATCGATACTGTCACCGCTTGAAGACTTATTAAAATTTGAGTCTGTATATTAAATTTAGACATTTTTAATAACTATAGTTAGATCTGTGTTAGATCGCAAAGAGCACGGAATATAAGAATCGCTTTGCATGATATTGTAGTTCAATGGTCGTAAATCTTTCAATTCTCTTTGCATTAAGTAGTTCGCATCGTCTCGGTGCAGTTATTGACGCGCAATTCACATACCTAGCATTGCTATTTTAATGTCTACTGCTACTTAATGTTGTTTCCTAAATGTTTATTTCTAAAATGTTATGTTTCTCTAAAAATATGTGTAGGTACTTATTTTCATAGATTTTGTAACCGGCAGAAGATTTTTTATCAAATTGCAGTTACTTAGAACTCTCTCATTATTTGTCAATTTTGAACTATCAACCATATAAACGTGTTTCGTGGCTTTACTGTAAAATTATCATAGCAATATGCTGTCTAGGACTTTCCTAGATCTCTTTTAAGCTGTAAATATTTGTCATAGGTTATATCTAACGGCTAAGGCTAAGGAAATATCGCTTTGTAATGATTAAATCTACAAATGATTTAGCGTACCCGAAAAATAATTTTACAAATCCATAATTTCACCAACTTCGTTGACAATATGTGCCGTCATGAAAAGCTTCCCTAAAGTATCGTAAAAGTTAATACGATACGGTGCCCGAGAGATGTACTCGATTAGTGTAAATTAGATCAAACGTTCAGCAAGTACAATCGCATCTATTATGTATACACTTCGCAACTTATTTAGTTGTCATAAGGTTCAAATTCAAATGATATTAGATGTGGCTGTACCTACGTAAAAACAGCAGACAGCTGATTTTCGTCCGTGTCGGGTCGACTTAAAATAGTTGTACCGTTCCTGGATGATTGAAAAAGGCGACTAATCCAAGTGACTCCCGCTTGTTGGTAGGTAGGATCCCGTCAGGGTCCGACTGCCTAGTGACCACCCTTCATATAAAATCCGCTGCCAAATATCACCGCTCCAGCGGTGATGTGTTCAGGCAAAAGGTATATTTTAAGTATGAAGAGCTACAGTGAAATCCGTTTATAATGACATCGAAGAGAAATAAGAAACAGTCATACTAAACGGACGTCATACAAAGCATAGGTAGGTACTGCAAGAATAAATAAACCGTTTAAGTTAGTATGTGATTTATTTAAATAGAAACGAATAAAATAGAGATAAATCAAAGTAGATATCAATAAGTAGACTCAATAAGTAAATCTACGCTCTGAGACTCAAATCAAAAAAGCCTTTCACGCGCCGAAAGTCTTTGGGTATAATGTGTCTCTCCCGAACACTGCCAAATGTGTTAGAAATCATATGGTCGGTCACTATAAGCGGACAAAATTTTATAAAAAAGGGTCACAATAAGCGATATGGCTATATGCGAAGTCATTATATCCGACTTAGTTATATAGTTTATATAAAAACCATCTGCTTCTATGCTGGACTGGGAGCGAAAGAAAAACATAGAATGTGCCAGCTGCTTCTCTTCCCGGGCATACTGTAAAAGTCAGTTAAGGGACCGAGGTGTTATGGGAGGCTTTTTTGTGGGCGATAGGCTGACCCCCTATCACTGCAATAGTCTCTCTTTACTATTATAATGCCTCCTAATTTGTCAAATGTGACATCAGATGGTTTTATTACCTCTGGTGTTTTGCCTACCCCATACGGGATACAGGCGTGAAGTTGTGTATGTATAAAAACCAAACTTCACTGTGTAAACACGTCATAAGAAGCGGTTGGTCAATATAAGCGGAGTCATAATAAACTTATTCTACTGTAGTTCTTTCCTAAGCCCGTGGGCTTTCATCTTTGACCTCAACTTTATTTATCATCAGGTGAGGTTGAGGTCAAACGCGGACTTAGTCAATTTAAAAAAAAAACTTTTGTACCATAGGTAAAGGCCTAAATCTAATTTTAGTGTCTCTATATAAAAAAATATCAATAATTATGGGTACTTAGGTAATATTTTATAAGGATAATTAAGTAGGTACTGAGCGTTTGTTGGCTTTTTAATTGGTGTTGGACAGTCATATAAGAGTGCACATTTAGTAGTTCTAGTTCCTAGTTAGGTACCTACCAAAAAAAATTTTTTTAATCAGTAAAGATATGGTCATCCGGCTAAATTAACAAATTATGCGATTTTCAATGTCAATATAGATTTTCCCTGTAACCCGTTTATGACACTGCGCATAAATATGCCCGCTTGTCAACTTGCCTGAAATGATTGAGTACCTAAATAACCTCTAAATTGAGTCAAATTAAAACTGGACAGAACTGGCAACGTCACCGTTTTATATGCCTGGCAGACGAACGAAAATCACCGACGCTGATTGGACATATGAGGGATTAATAATCTTATTCTTGTAGGTTCTGGTTTCCCGTGGTTTTATCCGCTCAATTGTCTAATCCCACTGGACTAGAGGTTAAAGCCTAGGTATATGCTATTCCAGACTGTAAACTATCAATAAGTATGACAAAGTTTATCCAAATCGGTTGAGCCGTGCCGCCGTGATTGGGTAATAAACACCGATCTAATCTTTCGCATTTATAATATTTTAAGATCACAAAGTGAAATTAAGCACGAAAGCGTGTTAATAGTGAAACTTTATTATCAGTAGGTAGTTCAACTTTGTACAATCCTTCCGAAAGTTCACAAATCCACAAAAAAGTTAAACTCACCTCTTTCTAAATCTCAAAGTAAGGATATTAGGTAGGTACCTATGTTTTGAATGCTTCAAAAAGAGATCACACACAAGAAAATTGTAAAGAAATAGCTAGGTCCCTACATAGTTATTTACTTATCTACATTTTGAAATGCGAATCCTTCAAAAATCGATAGGTAATTCAGGTCCACCTCTTGACGTAAATAAGAGAACTTTAATACCGAAACAATGCGATAAATAAAAATTAGATGGAGCTACGTTAGCAATATAACGTAAAAATAAAGATGTGGTAAGTAATTTCAAGGCGTACCGCCAGGCCCCGGTAGCTCAGTGGAAGAGCACTCGTCCGGCAAACAAGGGTTCCCAGGTTCGAGTCGTGGCCGGCTAATTTTTATTTATCACATTTTTTCGGTTATTTAAGAATAATTGAGCATGACAAATGCAAAAAATTAAAAACATTATTAAGAGAACTTTATTAATTTGTCATTTAGCTCCAATAAACTTTCATTAAGGATGAAATAATGGTAACTTTGTCGAAAACTTTTCAAAATATTTCGAACTATACAAAAAAGTATGGGCAAGGGGCACTGGCCTTTGCTATTGCATAACCATCTCCTTCGTACTCCCCCATGTACAATCGCGCCAAGTCTAGGTTCATTTAAACAAAAGGCTAGATATCCAGCTATTCGGATATAAATAAAATATACTTAGGTATAAAATATCCCAGTTTAAAAATACTCTTCCATGCTGGACTGGGAACGAAAGAAAAACTTAGAATTTGCCAGCGTCTTCTCTTCCCGGGCATGCTGTAAAAGTCAGTTAAGGGATAGAGTTTTTAGGGCTGACCACCTGTTACTGCAAAAGTCTCTCTCCATCATTATATTACCTCCAAATTTGTCAAACGTGACATCGGATTTATAATCTCTGGTGTTCTGCCTACCCCATAAGGGATACAGGCGTCAAGTTATGTATATATGTATACTTACAAGATCTTCTTGTTTGCGAACAACCTGTAATAGCTGTACGATTTTTATTATTAGGTAGCCATTTTTTATATGAAACCCGTCTGGTGTAGCTTTAGGTAATTGCGCTGATGATTTCCAGGAAATATACAGGCTGGCCCGCCAACCCTATATAATACCTTCAAAGAGGTATTCTGGTACCCATAAGGATTACAGAAAAAATATGAAAAAAGAAAAATACGAATTTTATTTTTCAATTTTTTATGAAAGAAAAAGTTGAAAAAAAGAAATCTTTATGGGTACTAGAATACCTCTGTGAAGGTATTATACAGCCATTTCCATCTTCAATCTCGTCGTCGCATTTCATCACTTATCATCCAGGCGAAATTGATGTCAAACGCGGGCTTCGTAGGTCATTATCATCATCATCATCACAACTCTTTGTCATGAGTCCACTGCAGGGCATGAGTCTCTCCCCTAGAGGTATAGGACATAATCCACCAAGCTGGCCCAGTGCTGGGTGGTGGATGCCAGAATTTTCAGGGCGCCGAAATGGCTTCTGACAAACCCTAACGACTACTGTATACAAGTACACAGCACCCGGGACCGACTGCTTAACGTGCCCTCCGAAGCACGGAAGTCGTCGTGAGAAATGAATGGTCGGCGGTCACCCATCCAATTACCGACCGCGCCGAACGTTGCTTAACCTGTGATATCGTGTGATACAGGTAAGTAGGTAAGTATCCAATAACAATTTAAAAAAACACGTGTTTTCTCTGTGATACAAAATAACAGTACCTAAGTATTATCGTTAAGTTTTTTGCGTTTCATTCATTCTTATCTTGACATAGTAGAAGCTGTAGCTTGGTATGCCGGTCGTTGTAACTTGAGAAGTGATTATGTCGTCGTGTCGTAAGTAAGTAACTTCTGGGTACTTATAAATAACCAAGATAAAGATACTGCTGATTTCATTAAATTATTACCTAGAAACTTTGCGCTATTTTCAGCCTTGTAACTTTCATCCCTTACGAAGTTCTTTATAATATAACTACAGTATGTATATTTTTAAGAGTTGGCTTTCAAATGATAATAGATTTTTCTAATACTTATCTGTAGTTTTAGATTGAGCTTATAAACTCGGTTAATACGTCAAAAAACAATCTAAAAAAGCTTTGTTACAATAGTAAATATACTTAGAAGTGAATACTACTATTGTTTGTTAAACTACAAATGTCTTACCTACTTGGTACCCAAAAAAATCCGCCTGCCTAAGACCAACATGTGTATGGGAATTTAATTAACTCAATTCTAGAAACATCCGTTCATTTATCCTTACAAACTTTCAAGTTATTTGGGGTTTAGAACTAAATTGTACATTAATTTTATAACAATGTTTAAATGGGTTTCGGAAATAATTTCAGTGGAATTATTCCAATAACAATAACTACTCGTACTTAGTTCAACAAATTCCTAAAACATATTTTACAACATACGTTACCATCGCTTCTTAAAAGAAAAATTGGAAAAATGAGGTATAAGGTATTCGGAATCTAATAAATTGGCATAGTAATAAGGTTAGGCGGGAAAATCCATACCCAGGTCCCTGCCTTCCGCAGCGTGATCGATCAGCTGTATAGCCAGCCAGTACGCGGCCTTTCTAGCGTTACGTAACCAGTAGTGGATCGAACAAGTCTGCAGTGTCATAGTTACTTATTTGAGGTTATGCTATTTTTGTCGTCATCGGAGTTATGTGAATGGAACAAAGATCTGTGACCAAAATAGGTTAGGTAACTTTACTTTTTACAGTTTTTTTCCATTACGAAAATTTTGCAACTGGTAGTCTTAAGTAAATGCTTTTAAACTTAATTCGATATTGCATTCATCACTAGGTATATTGTTCGAATTACGGAACAATCTAGAACGTTAAAGGAAGTAATCGTTTATTTTTTGATTTCACAATTATCCAGACGGGTTGAATTATGAACTCTGCCGCAAAAGATGTTCTGGCAATGTTTCTTCCTATTCCCAGGTGCTTCCGTGTTTTTTATTAATTAGAATCTACGAAAGTCTGCAACAAAACTCAAATAATTAGGTCTGTAGGTTGTGGTAGCAAAAAGATTTCATAATCATGATTAATAATAACGAGGTATAGGTACTTAAAGTAATATAATAGTGTCGCAGTGATATCTAAGATAAACAAAGCGTCGCGACGGAATTGTATAACGTTTTATCAAAATGGCCGTGAAACGATGATTGTGATAAACTCTTTTTACTAGAACTTGTCATTTAGATATGGACAGATTTTTAAATGTTATACTTACTGGATTAATAAAAATTCGCCTTACCTAACAATAATTTATTCTTAACCCTTCCAAAAGTATTTCTTAAATTACCCAAATAAATAAATAAATATTTCTGACACTCACACAACATTATCTAGCCCAAATTAAGTTTCTTAAAGAACTTGTGTTATGGATACTAGATAACTGATATACTTACTTAAGAAAGATATAAACATACATATTGAATAAATACATATTTTATAAGAATAAACTTAAATAAACATATAAACATCCATGGCTTGACGGCTAATATCTGTGTTCATCACACAAATATCCGCCGCCGCCAGGATTCGAACCCAGGACCTCTGGCATAGAAGGCAATGTATGTTACCACTACACCAGCCGGTCGTCTAATGATATGCTGTACAATTATAGTAGATACCTAATTAGGGCTACATTACCTGTGAGCCAAGTTTTTGTAAACGAATTCTGTGCAAATATTATTTGAAAATACCTCAGCGGTAAAGACAATAACCGCTTTAAAGCACAACTCTATCCGACAGAGCAGAGTAATACAACAGGTGCTAAAATATGAGGCATACGAACATTAGTTATGTACTTTAACCTAATCAACGTGTGTACTTTTTGCCGAATGACGAATGGCCCAATAACAAATCCCCCAACACGCATGCCCGATGTTTTAATTCATCGAACATCAAAAGGCCGAAAGCTTAAAACGTCTAAACACTAAAAGCCCGAACACTATTGACCCAGCGCAGGGCCAGGCGCGGTCGCAGAATTAAGTTTTGGGGGGTCACACTCACAACTGAATTTTCAATCATAAGTAGGTATCTTTTTCTAGCTTCTTCTCTTTAAGGGGTTCATCTTCTCATGATTTGGGGGGGGGGTCATGTCCCCTGTGACCCCCTCCTTCTAAGATCGTGACTGCACAGGGCTCATTACAAAGAGTTGTGATGAATTGAATATCTATCAGTCAAACGGGCTTAGGGAGTACCCCGCTTTTTATAAAATGTTGCCGAAAAACATCCCCATATTATTTGCGGATTTTATGTAAGGGTGGTAGCCAGGCGGACCTTGAAGGGCTCCACTGGGATAAGTCGCCTTTTACGACAAGCTTATTCAGGAGTTGTAGGGCTTTTCCAAGCCGGCCCTACGCGGGTACTATAATAATAATCCTTTTTCCTAAAAAACCTTTATGAGCAACAATTTTCGTATTATATCTCATAATTGTTTCGAACAGTTTACCGTATGAACAATGAAAAGTATGCGTATCGAAATCTTATGCAATTTCATAAAAATTTTCAGCGCCATCTCCCGACAAAGGCAGAACTAATTTTTCGATCACAAAACATTCGTGATAACTTGTTACGTAAACGAAACGTAAAATATTTACGTGAAGTTGGACGTATCGTAAACTCGATGTGAAAATGTTATGAATAATTGAAATATTCGCGTTTTAAACTTCTTTTTTTAAAGGTTCAAACAGAATGGATCTCGTATTTTAGAAATATTTCAAGCAGCGTAACAATATCTATCCATGACTGGGTCACGTTAGTTCAGTTTCAAATAGCACAAGGTTATGACGTACGTATAATAGGTACAGTTAGTGGATATGTTTACATTTTCATTGAACTTGTAACCGTATTACAACGGAATAAGATGCGAAGTGTATAGGTACATATCACAACACGTGACTGTACTTAAATACCTATTTCGTCCGTAATAGACGGTTGAATTGAATTGTTGAGCTCGAAAAGCGAACTGATCGACAAATAACTAGAATAAGTAGGTACAACCTATTAAGAAAATTCTTCAATTCGACGATATTTGGCGACAGGTTTTAAGCATATGATGGGGTTGCTTGCCAGGAGAACCAAGAACAGATTCTACCACCAATAAGATAAGTAAGACCTAGGACTATTCAAAGTAGTTTCTATTGGAGAAACGACGACAAACGAGCATAAAATAAACAAATTCCCCAGACAATCACACCAACTACATGGCCTCAAAGTAAGCAAAGCTTGTGTTATGAGATACCACATAGCGAACTAGGGGGTACATAAATAGATAAACACCCACACCCGGAACATTTTTTTTTCTTGTTCCGGTGGGCATCGATCCCGCAATCACTGGTGTCTGAGGCAGATAGGTTTACCCCATCGCCAAAGTGGTCGTCAACGCGGCCTGCAGCGTTCACCTTATCCTGAATGTAGGTACATATAATTTATCAGCTAAACGATATAAGTATTTTATCATTCTAAGCGAAAATTCCTTAGTTTTTGTATGTAAGTAAGTTATTTATAAGCGTCGTTACGCGTTACTGTTTCTCTTTAGCGATAAAGGAAGCTTTTCATAAACGTTTACTTATAATATCTATCTTAATATCTCTTACATACATACATACATACATAACTTCACGCCTGTATCTCTTATGGCAGAATAACACCATCTGATGTCACGTTTGACTTTGTAGGTATTATAACGATGGATAGAGACTATTCCAGTGACAGGGGGTCAACCTATCGCCCACAAAAACGCCAATAAAATCTCTGTCCCTTTACTGACTTTTACACTATACCCGGGAAGAGAAGCAGCTGGAACATTCTATGTTTTTCTTTCGTTCCCAGTACAGCACGGACGTGTCTTTTATTTTACTTAATCTACGATCATTATAAACTTCATCAGCCAGGAGACGTCGACTGCTGGGCTGGGCAAAAGGCTCCCCAAAGATTGTCGGACCCTCGCTGCCCTCATCCAGTGTATACCAGCGCCCTTGACCACATCATCGGTACAACTTACGGAGAACTACCTACGGTGCGGCTCTAAGTTTAAAATATCCTAATTATCGATTTCAAGAGTTCATATTTAATTTGCCGACCACTTTGGCGATGGGTTAAACCTGTCTGCCTCAGACGCCAATGGTTGCGGGTTCGAACCCCGCACGAAAAAAGAAAAAAAAAATCCGTGCTGAGTGTTTATCTATTTACATTCTAGGTTCCCCCTAGTTCGCTACATGGCATTCCATAAAACAAGCTATGCATACTATGGGGCCATGTAGTAGGTGTGATTGTCTGGTGTTTTTATTTATTATTATTTTTTAATTGCCGCGAAATATCATCGTTTCGGTTGAGATAGATTCCAGCCGGCAACGTTTAAATAAGGGCCAGTTACTTCCGACGCTCGCGAGCGTCGTTCTACGTCAGTTACCTTCAATTCAGATTGAGGTCAAGCAGGTTAATTCGCTTTATGTAACCTAACAGCTGCGTAGCTTTCAGCCCAGTAAGAAAATACTGATAAAATATAGCCTATGACCGTCCCCGAAAAATGGGCTAACAAATACCTACGTTTTTTTTTAACCCGACATTTCGGACACTAGCACTTTCAAGCAAACAAACAAATAAAACCATCAGATTTATTATAATAGTATAGTTTTCAATTGGGTCTTTTTGTAGAACAAACCATGTTTACTTACATACATAACTTCTCGCCAGTATCCCTTTGGGATAGGCAGACTAGGTTACACCAATTGCTACGTATGAAATTGTATGAAAATTTCATACATGATCGCCGGTTACGGGTACTTTTAAGTAGACTTAATTTTGATTCCTAAATAAATTTTTGTTATTAAGGATCGGATAAGAACCCAAAAAGTATTGTCTTAAGTTTTCACGATTCATAATTTAAATAAAACTACTTTTTAACCGGATTAATCGCGTATAATTTATATTTTACATTTTAACTCGACGTTTCGGTGTCTTTGCAGACCCCGTGGTCACGAGCGACTGGTCGAAACGTCGAGTTAAAATGTAAAATATAAATTATACGCGATTAATCCGGTTAAAAAGTAGTTTTATTTAAGAACCCAAAAACTTTTGTCGTAAGGGCGACTAATCCAAACGACCATGTCTGGTAAGACGGTCTGGTTAAGGACTAACTATTATTAATACATAATATTGTCTTGAGTTTTCGCGATTCATACTATTAAATAAAACACTTTTTAACCGGATTTATCGCGTATATTTACATTTTAACTTTTGACTCGACGTTTCGGTGTCTTTGCAGACCCCGTGGTCACGAGCGACTGAGGTGTCAAGCGTCGGATTGATGGATTGAAAAGTGTTATACATCATCATCTCCATCTGTTTCTCAGTCTTCGAGATTTAATATTATTAATACAAATAAGATTTACATATTTACATGGTAATGTAACTTTACTAGGTTGTTTTTTTTTTATTTGTTTACTAGGTAGTACAATACAAGGTAGCCCTGGTACGCGATTTTCAAGTACGACCCATGACTAGTTGATAGACTAGTCGATGGACGGTCTAGTTTCGTTCACGAAAAACATGTCGACGACCCATCCCTGCACCCATCTATTAATTATTCGTTTTAATTATGAATTGTCCGTTCCATCCAAGGAAACGGGCAGGAAAAATTGTACGTATGTCATAAAATTCCCCGCAGTCAAATTAATACAGAATAAGCGCATATACCAATACCTTATTTAAATAGTTACATGCGCGATTTATTATACATACAGCGCCATCTATGAAATAGAAAACTATTGACGTTGCTTAATGCTTATTTTTTTAATGCAAGCTGTTTTCTGATATTTTAATTAATAATAACAATTATGACCAGAATTAAGTACAGAGTGCTCTCCTTCAATATCTAAAATTTTGTAGATCAATATACAAGGTGGTATTAATGGGACCATGTAATAGAATCAAATAACATGTGGATAATTTTTCAATATACCTCCAAATTTGTCAAACGTGACATCAGATGGTCTTGTAACCTCTGGTGTTCTGCCTACCCCATAAGGGATACAGGCGTGACGTTATGTATGTATGTAATTTTTCAATTTTGTTTTTGTTTTAATTCAATTAAATCAAAACATCTTATGTAAAACACCTTTATGCGAAGTTGTCATACTTTTTTATCGCTATGCACAGGTACAGTTCGCAATGTTTTTGTTGTTTATTGTATGGCTACAGTGACACGCATAATTAAAGAGATTTTATAAGGGTAATAATTTATTAACTCATTATATTCAGATTGATATAAGACAGATATTATGCACTTTTGAACCACATATTCTTTGGCAAAAGTATTATTGTTAATTAAGGAACAAACCTCAAAGATATGTGATATCAAAAAGAACACTTTGTATACATATATAATCAACGAATGCACAGCATTAAAAAAACCGACTTCACGTCAAAACTTTGGCTGAGTTGAGAATGTCATCAACGTAAACATTCTCCGAAATCATACATATTTTTTCAAAAGTTTGAAATTTTCAATGAAGAACTCAACCGATTTCGATGAAACAATGGGACCAACTATGAAGTATCCTCTAACATATGAAACAAAAATTTTTAAAAACAATTCTTAATTGACCGAAATATCGTGTAACAAAGACACAAATAAAAAACAAATCAAAAGAACATACAGACGAATTGAGAACCTCCTCCTTTTTTGAAAGTCGGTTGAAAACTGTTACTGACTGAAAGACTGACAGACAACTTACAGCCATAACCACTGGGCGTATAGAGCTGAAATTTGGAAAATACATTCCATAATGCTTAGGCTACACTACCGTGATATGCCAGTATAGATAGTTCAACTCAGTTGTGCGCGCGGTGCTATGTGTGGGTGCGTGGCCCTATGGGTGTGTGCGCTAGTAAATATACAACTTCTATTTGTGTGGCAGTGACGCTGCAGTCATCGTCACTGTACGCACACATAGAATAATGACAAGTCACACAAAGTCACTGTATACGTACAAGGTTTACCCACACATAGGGCCGCGCGCACAACTGAGTTGAACTATCTATAATTATTGCCAAAACTTAAACAACACCTAGTACTACGGCCACACTACCTTACCGTCTACCGGGCTGTTACCGCAACAATGATGGCATTAAATTACCGTTTAAATTACTGCATGAACTGGTGTGGTTATACTACGGCCACACTACCTTACCGTCTACCGGCAATAATTATGGCATTAAATTTGGCGGAAAATATCAATTTTTCAAGATGGAGGGCGAAGCTGCAGCGGTGTTGTGTTTTATGAGTGCCAATATTTACGGCCATAATTTTACAATGCCAATCAATATGGCAAATGGCGGTAGGCAATAGCTCCGGCGGCTGCCTTTTTTCGCACATCAAAGAAGATTACCGCAGTAATTATAGCGTTTGTGGCCACACTACCGTTTGTCCAGTGTGCAATATGAGCTCACCGGCGACGCACGTATCTACCGACATGGAGTGGTCAAATGAAAAAGCGCTCGAGTTTTTAGAATTCTTCCAATCCGAACCGTCTCTTTGGGATACCCTTTTTTTCTTCTTTTACCTTTGTTGAAATTTAAAAGATTCATGTAAAAATAAATGGCACTCATAAAACACAACACCGCTGCAGCTTCGACCTCCATCTTGAAAAAGTGATATTTTCCGCCAAATTTATTGACATATCACGGTAATTTAATGCCATAATTATTGCCGGTAGACGGTAAGGTAGTGTGGCCGTAGTATAACCACACCAGTTCATGCAGTAATTTAAACGGTAATTTAATGCCATAATTATTGCGGTAACAGCCCGGTAGACGGTAAGGTAGTGTGGCCGTAGTATTAAGGGTATATAGGTTGGTGCTTATTAGTTTTGACAACAAAGACCTCCATGCAATACTTGTGTCCCTCGTCCCTGTATTATTTACCTGGGTATCAGTTGATACGTAACGACAGGTGTTCTAGAACAGGTGGTGGTGTGGTGATTTACCTCAGATTAGGTGTTTCATGTAAGTAATATTGTAAGAAAATTCACAGAGTTATGTCATAGAAGTCACTTTGACGCACGTTAAAGTTCTTTTAGGAGTATGTTACAGTCCATCGCTCCAAATCAACTACTTTTCTGAATTTGAGAAACTCCTAGAAGACTTGACACCATGGTATCGACACACAGTGATTACGGGCGACTTTAACACCTGCCTTCTGAAAAATTATTAATTTAAATTTAGCTAAACTTAATGCTACACATTTTTTTTCCAAATTGTGATTCCTCTCTTCTAGACTTAATAATTGTCTCATCAGAAAACTGCATCGCCAAACATGGCCAGTGTCGTGCTGATGCTTTTTCCTATCACTTTAGGGAAACGAATCTTATGTCTTATAAGATTTGTTTCCCTAAAGTAAAGCCAAAAATTCTGATGCGCCGTGATTTTGCCGGTATAAACCAAGAAAAACTTCGCATAGATGCAGAAAAAGTTAATTGGTCTGTAATAGATCAAGCAACTAGAGTAGACGATCGAATTAATATATTTAATTCTTTATTACCGGACCTGTATGATTGTCATGCACCGATTCTGCTGAAATGAAACAACTTCCCGCTCCTTGGTAACGGTGGAAAACAAAACGTTCCTAGAGCAAAAGAACTCAGCTCGCTGTAAATACAAGGCAACAAAACTTGGAACCATGGAACGATACACGACACAACGATATACTTTGAGAAATCACTGCAATAGAATGTGTAGGGATGCACAACGCTGCCACGTTCATAAGCCTGTAGAAAATGAAAATCCAGCCATAGTTTGGAAACTCTTAAAACCATTGGGTATTGGCAAAACCGAATATGACAATAACTCCTCTTCAACTGATTTAAATCTTTTAAATCAGAACTTTTCCTATACTTCTTCAATTGATGGATCTTTAAAAGACCATACCCTAAAATATCTTTCATCTTAGTCGTACCCAGATATACTTTCTTTTCATCCATCATCCACAGCCTGTAGACGTCCACTGCTGGACATAGGCTTCCCCCAAGGTCTTCCACGTCGCTCGGTCCCGCGCCGCCCTCATCCAGCGTTTACCGGCGACTTTGACCAGGTCGTCGGTCCATCGTGCGGGGGGCCTGCCTACGCTGCGTCTCCCAGTACGTGGCCGCCACTCGAGAACTTTTCTGCCCCACCGGCCATCTGTTCTGCGAGCTATGTGCCCTGCCCATTGCCACTTCAGCACTGCAATTCTTCTGGCTATGTCACCGACATACTTTCTTTTAATTTTCGTCAATTTACCGATTGTGATGTCAACAATATTTTATCGATTTCCTCTAATGCTGTAGGTGGTGATAGAAATAAAGCTGTGGCGACTCTTGAGATGGAAAGATCGTGGGCTATGTCCATGTAAACACCCACTAGTTAGCTTGTTGGGGTTGTTATAAATAATTGAAACAATATAATTTTCGTATAAAAAAAAATAATGCGTAATAATGACAACTTTCCGGTTGCGGTACGCGTGTGATATTGACATTTGTGATATCACAAAGTAATATTACCTACGTTTAGAGTAATGTGATGTGATATGGCATTATAAAGTGTTGTTTTGCGTTGCGCATGTCTACTAGGTATGACAAATAAAAAAAACAAGAGTTTAGGATTTATAAGGTTGGTAGTGCTGTAGTGTCAAAAAGGCTCAGATTAATGCTGCGTTTAGGCCACAGGTGCCCCAGCGCAGCGCTGGTTTTCAGCAGGTGCCTAAAGGTGGGTTGGAAATTATCACCTATTTAGAATTTTAAAACTTGCAATAAATTTATGAAGTTTATTACAAAATTCACAAACCATAATTTTTTTTTTATAAATAAAATAAACGGGTAAAATAATAAAATAAAACAAAAGTGATCATATTACACATTACTTAGGTACAATCATATAAATATAGCAATAATAAAATTAAGAATTCAATAACACTATACTTACAGAAAAAATATATAAGTACATAGATTTCTTGCATCATATTTTGCAGATTTAATAAATAATTATTTAGGTTAAATTTAAAAGAAAAAAATTGATATAGATGAACGCAGTGGTGGTGGAAGATTGTTCCAACATTGCAGCAGTGTTCCAACTGGAAATGTAAAAAGTAGCCTTTGTGCTATTCTAGACTGTAGGGGAGGTCAGCTCAAAGCGGCCACCTTAACTTTAAGGCAAAAAAAACTTATAAAACGATATATTTTTGAAAATAGTTTTATAGTAAGTAATAGGTTTCAGAATTTATTTAATTTTTGTAATTTGCAATCCAAACTTCGCGCAATATAAGCTTAAGATTTGTAGATTTAAAAAACTTATCTAAAACCGCTTTGCCCGAGAGGTCGCCTAAAGCGGCCATGGGGGTAAGGGCAGAGTGGTCTACCCAAAAATTCTCTGGAATAGTTTATTACTGTTTAAATATATCGTGGTACAAAAAAAAAGAAATTCCAAAAAAATAAAGTGAAAGCATTATTTATATATTTTTAGTAATATAATCATTAACATTTTCATCCTGTTTGGTCATAATCACTCTTAAAAGTATTTTAACTTAACATAAAATGTTTTTTTAAACTACTCTTAGACGTAGGAACTATCATTAGGTTGATACTTGACATTTTTATTCATCACAGTTATATTATTTATTCTAATTTAACATTTTTAATAACTTCAAATCAATCAAAATATTATAACGTCTTAAAAATAATTTAACTTAACATAACATGTATTTTAAAACTTCTCTTAAACTTAAGAACTTTAATTAGTTTGATACTTGACATTTTTATTTATCACAGTTATTTCTATTTACTATTTAGTGTTTCAGCAATCTTAACATCTTTAATTAAAATTAATCTTCTTTTTTGTAAAGCAATTATACTTAAAATAAAACAATAGAGATAAGTCGCTCGTGACAGTCGCTCGTGACCACGGGGTCTGCAAAGACACCGAAACGTCGAGTCAAAATTTAAAATGTAAATATACACGAAAAATCCGGTTAAAAAGTGTTTTATTTAATAGTATGAATCGCAAAAACTTAAGACATTATTAATAGAGATCAAATTTCTTGACAATTATCACAGTAATTAGCTCCTGTTCCGGAGTATGTCGTACACGATTCATGAGCCAATAACTGACAGTCGTCACAGCGAATCCAGTCCTCTATGGATCTTTATATGGCTCCATGAAATCCATGCAATCAGGCAAAAATAATTGTGGTTTGTGACATTATCTCAGTTTTTTTGAGTATTATTCGTTTCTCTTTTAGTATTTGTACGAGATTTAGCTCTTTTTTGCATTCCGGATGACCCTGGCTTTTCAGACAAATTTCCCATATTCTTCACTACTCTTTCTTCTTATTAGCATCAGTTTTATTCTTTTTAGTTAATTTATCCTTTTCGTCGACTGATTATATTTGGTTTCATATTTGGCAAAGGTTTAATTGCCATGGGGCTTACATAGCCAGCATTATCTGGCAAGGAATTTTTAGCAGGTGGAGTTCTTATTATTGGCGGTGTAATTGCTCTGACGGTATTGAGCATTAGGGAATCAAGATCAGACGAACCAGGTCTTTCAGCTGACGAAGGGGAAATTAGTGGCTCAATACTCAAAAATTATTCGATAAACGAACCAGATAATACATTAGAATAATTTCTATCCATTATTAATTGATCAATAATCGAAGGAGACGATGTTCTTGAGGGGTCTTTATCTACTGAAAATGTCTTTTTTTGCTCTTGGTTGCCAGATTGTGTTGGGTTTTCTACAACTGGCGGATTCCCCATGGTTGTTGCTGGCAAGAAATGAGCATCATCAAAAACAAATCTATTTGGAGGCCACAGGCCCGTTTTTTCGAAGCCACTACATTCTGGGCTGTTGCCGCTCGCAAATAGGCAGTTCCAAACAAGCCAGCCACATCTTTTTGATTGATTATCCGACCCACACGAGCTTTTTGGAATGTGGCCATACTTCGCTCAAAATATGTTTTTAATGGCCCATACACACACTAGCACTATGCCAAATTTCATTGTTGAGCCGTTCTGCCGTCCAAACTTCCATCCAAACTTTCACATTTATGATTTTAGTAAGATTTCGATACACACGTCGTCGTGGCGCCGTGGTTACTGTGTGTATCATACGATATCACAGGTTAAGCAACGTTCGGCGTGGTCGGTTCTTGGATGGGTGACCGCCGACCATTCATATCTCACGACGACTTCCGTGCTTCGGAGGGTACGTTAAGCAGTCGGTCCCGGGTGCTGTATACTTGTATACAGTAGTCGTTAGGGTTTGTCAGAAGCCATCTAGGCGCCCTAAAAATTCTGGCATCCACCACCCAGCATTGGGCCAGCTTGGTAGATTATGGCCTAAACCTCCTCTTCACCCAGGGGAGAGACTCATGCCCTGCAGTGGGCTCATTACAAAGAGTTGTGATGATGATGATGATACACAGGTACTAAACCAGCAATGTTTTTATGTAGGTACTTAGACCTAGTTCCTTCCTAAGGCTTTGACCTTATTTGACCTCAGGTAAGTACAGAAGGCAGCAGATCAAGCGTTACATTACCTGTCAAATTTCCCCAACCAATTTTAACTTAATGTCGAGGGCATAGAGTTCAGATTCAAGTAATTTTTTTTTTTACAGAATTGTAATGGTTGATGTGCTGCCTTCTGAACCATCATGCGAGATTTAGGTCAAAAGTGAGTTTTAAAGTGAATCTAAAGAGTATTTGAACCATAACTTATGGGAAGGAAATAAGCACAACTCCAACCTAAAATTACTTGTATCCTAGAAAGTCTTCAGTGTAGGTAGGCTCATCGATTAGTGACAAAAGGGAAATAAAAACTACTTCAGTAGTGAACACAAGCGATCGTAATACTAGTGTCTATCAGTTTTGAGAGAGATATAACTCCTACGCATACTTTTTCCTGAATAACACGACTGAGCTGGACTGTTTTATTGGAATTTTCAGTAATTTAATAATACATAATTTCACGCATGTATCCCTTAGGGTAGGCAGAATACCAGAGATAATCAAACCATCTGATGTCATGTTTGACAAATTTTGACATAATGATGGAGGGAGACTAACGCAGTGACAGGGGGTCAGCCTAACGCCCACAAAAAAATCTTCCAATAGAACCTCTGTCCCTAAGCTGACTTTTACAGTATACCCGGAAAGATGGAACTTTTGAAACGTTATGGTTTATTTATAATCTCTTTTCTTCTTCTTTCCCTTGGATACGCTATTCTCAACTGTAAGACGTACCTACTACGTTGTTTAGGTACTGTTGCAAATAAACAAAACGGTCACATAGTCATAATAATTAAATCAATATTTCTAACATATACTCTACATTATCTAGACGCACGTGTTATGGAAACTAGATAACGGGTTATGGATAAACATACTTCTTGAATGCTGGACTGGGAGCAAAAGATAAACATAGAATGTGCCAGCTGCTTCTCTTCAGTAAAAGTTAGGGTCAAAGGTTTGTTGCGTTACTGTGGGCTATAGGCTGACCCCCTGTCACTGCAGTAGTCTCTCTCCGTCAATATAAAACCTCCTAAGTCAAACGTGACAACAGATGGTCTTATAACCTTTGTTGTTCTGCCTACCCCACAAGTGATACACGCGTGAAGTTATGAATGTATGCGTGTACTTATTGAATACCTAAGCAAAATAATAATAGGATCTGAAAAGCCAGTTATTTGCAAGAGAGGTGTGCTTCTGGTTGATTAAACGTGCGAATCTCAAGTACAAGTCATTTTTGATAAAAATCCTTCTGCATTTGATAGCCTATTTCTTGCGGAAGGCTTAAATTCAAGAAGGCAATCAAAATTATCAAAATTAAAAAAATATCAAGTATTCCTGTAGGGTTAAAAATTCTCAGGTAAAACCGCCCGAAGCTACTCGTTATCTATATCTAATATATAAAGCTGAAGAGTTTGTTCTTTTGTTTGTTTGTTTGAAGGCGCTAATCTCAGAAACTACAAGTGGGATTTGATAGCCCAACTCTTGAGGAAGGTTATAGGCTATATTTTATCCCGAAATTCCCACGGGATCAAAAGTTACGCGGGTAAAACCGCGCGCGGTGGCTAGTTAATAAATAAAATCTCCAGACAATTACACTAACTACATGTGCCCAAATGAATCAAAGCTTGTGGATATGGGGTACCATGTAGCGAACTAGGAGGGAATCCAGAAAACCTTCTTACATAATACAGGGTTAATTTTAATTAGCACATCACCCCTTGCAGGCAGCCTCTCCACATCAATCCCAACAACATTTTGTTATACAACTTATTAAAATTAAATATTTGGTTTTTCCATACAAAAATATTTATAGCCTCGGTTTAGTGGCGTAGTTCTATTTACTCTGAGCGTAGGCATGCCACGCACTTTGAGTAGTAAAATATCGCTTCAAAAAAATAATAGATACTTCTTACAAAATGTAGAGTTAGGAGAAAACGCTTTTTTTTGTGTTATGGTTGAAATGGATGTGGAGAGGCTGCCTGCAAGAGGTTCATTTGTAGTCACCGGCCAAATTTTTTACACAATAAGTATCATTTATAGAAACGATTTTTGCAAAAAAAAAGTATTATTTCTTTTAACAAGGAAATTAATATATCCGCTAACATATTAAGCAAAGCTTGGTCACTCCAAATTACCATGAAAATAAAGATGACTGCGCGCTACTACAACACATCTAGTAGTACTAGGTCGTAGTATTATCAAAGAAATGGCGCGTCGTAGTGTGTTCATCAACAGCGACTATTTGTTGAAAAGTTTGTGATTCCATATTTCTGCTTTTTGGTACTGAGCGCCGCTAAAATAAATATGCAGGTATGTTTATATCGTATCAAAAAAACTAACATTTTTTGGCTGGTGACTAAAAATCATTCCTGTATAAACACTCAGACACGGAACATTTTTTTATTTTTTGTTTCCTGCGGGAATCGAACCTGCGACCTTGCAATTTGTACACATAGTATCGTGAACTTGAAATATATTTAGCGGCTGGCTTTATTTATATGCTAGCCAAGCGGATACTTAATAGGTCCTCTCATCACTTAGATTGGTCGCTTTTTACCCACGACGGAACGGAGACGGTATATGCGTTTGGGGTGAGAGGGTGTTTGTTTGTGCAAACCAATGTTACCATTTATATCCAGAACCACTGGTCCGATTATAATGCGGTTTTCATATTTTAAATTTCAATATAAAACTACAAAACGAATTCATTCAATGGCAGCCCCAGACGGATTTTCTTGCTCTTCTTATAAAGTTCATAGCGAGTTGAATACCTATGTTATTGCGACATCTACATCTTCGAGAACCGAATAGGTAAGCGTAGGGAAGTGCTATGAAAACGAATAGTATGTTGTTCATAATATGACCGACTCTATTTATTTATTTATTTATTTACTCTTTATTGTTTATTAAAAAAAAAAATACAGATAAACATAAAAGGATGACAATGTACAAAAGGCGGTCTTATCGCTCTAGAGCGATCTCTACCAGACAACCTAAACAATACATAACAAAAACTTATAATAATTACAAACAAAAGAAAGTAGGGACATTTTATCATGAGTCAATATGTGGGCTCAATAAAATATATAAATAAAAATAATATACAATAAAATACAATTACTCGATATTCTTAATACATAATTTACAATATAACATATATAATAAACATAATACATAACGAATACGTCTATTAATCTTGCGCTAAAGTTAAATAATGTTTTTTCAGTTTTAATTTAAATGAGTTCAGCGAAGAGGCAGATTTTATTTCATAAGGAAGCTTATTCCACAGGACCACGGCTCTTACAGAGAATGAGTTATTAAAGCAGTGCGATTTATGAACAGGAGTGCTTAGCATGTAATTATTAGCAGATCGTAATCTTCTGTCGTGTCGACTCTGTGTGAGATCTTTTCACGTTAATTATCTCTCGTCACATAAATCATTTCAGTCGGGGGATTTTAAATTATTTTATTCTTTTTCAATTACTTTTTAAACGTCGCGTCGTGGGTTTTTCAAATTTTTTTTTATTACGAAACGTTTATGCAGGCCCCGCAGAGCTATTCTAAGTCGTCCTTAATCGGGCTATATTAACACACACACTACTCTCCGTACAAAATGTTATGTCCAGGTAGGGTTGCCAACCATACTGTTTTTCTCTTAATTATACTTTTTACTGGTGAACAAAAATAAAGTATACAAATATTATCTATAGTAACATTATAAAATGTAACATATAATGTTGCTATAGATGTATTTGTATACAGCGTATGAATTTGTTTTATTTATATTTTATCAATGTGTATATATTATAAACACATTTTGACTACCGGCTGGTGTAGCGGTAACATACATTGCCTTCTATGCCAGAGGTCCTGGGTTCGAATCCCGGCGGCGGCGGATATTTGTGTGATGAACACAGATATCAGTCGTCAAGTCATGGATGTTTATATGGTAATTTAAGTTTATTTTCTAATAAAAAAATATGTTTTTATTCAATATGTATGTGTATATATTTCTTAAGTATATCAGTTATCTAGTATCCATAACACAAGTTCTTTAAGAAACTTAATTTGGGCTAGATAATGTTGTGTGAGTGTCAGAAATATTTATATTTATTTATTATTTATATTTACAATCAACTGTAATCTGTGTGACCTTTTGTAATATGTAATATTTTAGAATAAGTGTAAAACTGCTTTGTAATTGAAATTTACCAAGTTAATATTGTTGTGAAACTCTGTTAGTGGCTAAGTGTTATGTCTAAGTAAAAAAAAACATTGTAAATTATAAAAATGCTGTTGAGTTTCTAAATAAATAAATAAAACACTGTTTTCAGCATAAAATGCTGAACACTTCATGAGCTGGACTTAAATTAATAATTTGTGCGAGAAGCTGTAAAAATATGTGTTTTAAATATTAAATAACTTGAATGCTGTTTATTTCTCCAAAATACTGTTCGATATTCTTTTCGGACTCAAATGTACTTTATTTCTAGAAAAAAAGTTAGCAACCCTATGTCCAGGACAAAAACATATCATAAAGTAGATCTTCATCAGGTCATTAGCACTTTTCATTGATTAATTCGATGATAGATGTCTAAGCGATGATGTATCGTAAGAAAACAACATGAGTCACTAATTAGATTTTATTTTTTAAGTATTTAAAAGCATCTGATATAAGGACGTGTCCAATTCAAGTATGCATAACTAAATCTAATTTTAAGTTTCAAAATCAGTTCGAATACCACTTTGGTGGTGGGGTAAATCGAAATTGCGCGGGTAAAACCGCGCGCAACAGCTAGTGTATGTATATTCTAGGTTCACCCCTAGTTCGCTACATGGTATCCCATAACACAAGCTATGCTTACTTTGGGGTCATGTAGTTGGTGTGATTGTCTGGGGATTTTTTTATTTATAACTTTTGTATTTGACATTAGAGAGACTTAAAATTTGCGAATCTAATGTCGAAACGAGCGAATGAGTGTCTTCTAATTTAAAGTAGGTAACTTCAATCAGTTCTTCCATGCTGAACTGGGAGCAAAGGAAAAACATAGAATGCGCCGGCTGTTTTTCCTCCCGGGCAGTTAAGGGACAGAAGTTTTATGGGAGGTTTATTTCTGGGTGACAGGCTGACCTCCTGTTACTGCAATAGTCTCTCTACCATTACAATGCCTGTAAAGGCATAATTTCAGTCTTGGCTTTTAAGCTCAAACTATAAAAATAATCAAAAGATTAAATACATGAATGTTAATTCATTTAATGAATATTGCGTAAGTTTTGTTGTGTAATCGGTAAATCGAAATAAATAAAATATTGAATTGATTATGTAGGTATGTACTGCGACCAAAAAAGAGAAAAATAAATAGTTGCATTCGGAACTATCATAATCGTGTTGATATGAAATTAAAAATAAACAAAAACGTTGCGAACAAGTAAAAATAGTGAAAATATTAAACCATAAAAAAGTAGTAAATCCAAATATTTTTAAGTGGCGGAGGACTTTCATTCCTTTGTTACTGCTTTGTGATTACATGGTGCTCTGTTGTTACCTACATGGTGGATAATTCCAACTTGTGTTTCTTAACACGAAATCAATAGTGATATTACTTTTTCAGCTTATTATACTATCCAAAAATAATAATAGAATCAATTTTATATGGTGGGCATAAAAGCCAGGCAATGTATGAACACTGAGATGTACCCTTTGTCAAACGTGACATCAGATAGTCTTATAACCTCTGGTGTTCTGCCTACCCCATAAGGGATAGGTACAGGCGTGAAGTTATGTTTATTTGTAACTTCAATGTCTTTAGGCTGAATGCTGACTTGAGTGTCGATCATGTCTCAAGATATTGTCATAAGCACAAATTAGCTGACATTCTCCATAGATATCTGAAAATAAATTTCTACTAAGTATAGTATTCAAGTCGGAGATACAGAATTACAATGAAAATACGAGCGTCAAAGATGGTAGGTAATAAAATTAAGCTTAACATTACCTAATTAATACTTTAAAGTAACTACTTAATTTATCTACTAAATTAGCAAAATTTTAACTTAGCACTAGTTATAAAGTGACTAATTTAAATGCCGGCTAGAAGTGAATATGATTTGAGAAATATGTAGGTATGTACTTACATACAGAAACCTAGTTAGATAAATATTTACAAACACAAGAATACAATATAGGTATACCAAATCCAAAGTTAAAATAGAAATAGATAATAAAATAGAAAGGTATTCTTTATACTGAGAACATCGATCTCAGCTTCCATGCTGGACTGGAAGCGAAAGAAAAATATAGAATGTGCCAGCTGCTTCACTTCCCGGGCAAACTGTAAAAATCAGTTAAGGGACGGAGGTTTTGTTGGCGTTCTTGCGGGCGACAGGCTGACCCCCTGTCACTGCTATGGTCTCTCTCCATCAAAATAATACCTCCAAATTTGTCAAACGTGACATCAGATCGTTTTTATAGCTTCTGGTGTTCTGCTTACCGCATAAGGGATACAGGCGTAAAGTTATGTATGTATGTATCGATTTAATTTTTTCTCTATTGTCAGGTCTAATTATGCCCATAATAACCATAAAACCAGACAACGGCATTAAATATTAAATCGTTGTCACAGATACCACTTTGCAATAGCATCTAGCATCAAAGTATTGATTATCCAACGCAGACGTAAAAGCATCAAGGCCGTGCCAAGAATTCAGAAAAAAAAAAAATTATTACATAACTTTTTTTTTCAGCATTTCGGGTTCGGACTATTCAAAACTTTGTTAACTAGTACAAGGTGCAAGGTGTTTTGTGCGTAGAATATCTGGAACATTGCCAAGTTTAAACGCTTGAAAGTCTTATGGACCGATTTGACTGCCCTTCTGACTTATATAACCCTCACGTGATTATTTTCGTGTCGTGTACTAGACATATCTTGAATGTGTACGGCAGACACGTGTATAACAGCTGATTGACTTTGCTCGTGTCTCTGTTGATATAAATTTCCACGGAGGTTATTTTTAAATACTGATTCTGAAAGATTTTTCCCACTTATTGTATTTTTTGTTATAAATATAAGCAGATGTTTCGCTACTTATTATTACAACAAGGGATCGTCGGTTTGTTTATCTGAAACAAATTACATTGATTTTCATACGGAATTTACCAATGAACGGATTCATTTAACTAAAAATTAGGATAAATCGCTTAGTTGTAATACGTTTAATATTGGTGAAGACTTACAATTGGCCCACTCGTCTTAGTACGAAGACGCAAGAATGATAGTGTGAGTTGTAACCTTGGCCGTTTGGTCCCCATTACCTATAATCTATATATACTTATTCAATAAAGCTGATGAGTTTGTTTGAACCCGCTGATCTAGGAAACTACAGGTCGGATTTGAAATAGTATTTTTGCCATCGGTAGTCCAGCTCTCGTATAAAGGCTATGTTTTATCAAACAATGCTACAAGAACAAAAGTTAAGTAGACGGGTAGAAACGCTCGCTAATGCCAGTTCCTAATATAAAAAATTTAAAGAGATTGAAAGTTCTAGTCTTAAAAACGGCCAGTACCATTTGAAAAAGGATATTTGCATTTCTTAGCATAAGCTTAATCAATTGGTTTCTTATTTTGCAATTCCACTGGCTGATGCTTTATTCGGATCACAATACGCTTCACATAGGCTTGTATTATGGAGTGTAAAATAAGAAAGTTGGTGTTACAAAATGAAGAAACCGCACACGGAAATTATTCAATAGGTCGGTTCCACTTATTTTTTTTTTTTTTATAAGTGACTAAACCCGCGTTTGACCTCAATCTCACCTGATGGTAAGTGACGATGAGGTCAAAGATGAAAGCACACGGGTTTAGGAAGGAACTGGCTCTTTATACAATATTGCCGGAACACATTACCGCCGGAGCGGTAACATTTGGCGGCAGACTTTATATAAAGGGTGGTCGCTAGCCAGGCGGACCCAGAAGGGATCCTACCACCAAGCATATTTGCTTCCATGCTGGACTGGGAGCGAAAGAAAAACGTAGAATGTGCCAGCTGCTTCTCTTCCCGGGCATACTGTAAAAGTCAGTTAAGGGACAGAGGTTTTAAAAGCGTTTTTGTGGGCGATAGGCTGACCCCTCCCAACAAGCAAAAACGTCATATAAGTCCTGACCTGTATGACATTAAGATGGATAGCAGTCTTATAATAGTAATGAGATGACTGCTAGGTCGTATAGACATCTTTACTTTAACTTTTTAGTCGTGCGACGAATATGCCATAATAAACTGGTCATAGCAACGTTGGCAAGACTAAACTATACAACGTTTCATTAAAGTTTTGGCAAAAAGGTCTGTACGACAACGCAATAGTCATACTAACGTTACAGTCCATTAAACGTTTTCAAGTGACCAAATGAGGTGTTTGGAAAACTTTTATATGATGTTTATATAATGTAGCAGTTCCATAGAAGTTTTACAGTGACGTTTATAAAACGACGTCTATTTTGTTTTACAGCAATCAATTTGAGACACTTAAATGACTTGGTTGTTTATTTACGACTCAAATATAACATTCATATTACGTGATGTCAATTTAACGTAATTCTCTGACTTCAATCAACCTTTTAGTCACATTTGAGTCAAGTTATGGCTTTAAAACGTCTTGGCCGCCATATTAACGGGACGTTTGATAAAATTTAATACGTAAAATGGAAGCAAAAATATCGTGGAGAAAACTTAATCGTAGTGGAGCTTTCAAAAAGAAAGTAAATCGAAATTTCCTTTTATTAAAAAGTGCAACACCAATAACCGTGGAATTAGTCACAAATGTTGAAGAAGAAAAGTGTACAACACATGAACAACAAGAAGGTTCAGTATCAATATTTATTTTAGTTACTGCAAAAAAATTGTGTTTGATTTTATGAATTAAATTTTTATCACTAAATATTGAAATTATTTATGTATTTATATAAAAGTTAATTTCATTTTTATTACAGTTGACGTTGATAAAAGTGTTCCTAGTAGGTCCGATGTGTTAACGTATGGTAAGCTTTTTCGTAACGTATTTCGTTTAAAGTATATTCATGTGAGTTTCTCGATATTTTTTAAGTTATATAATACAATAATGATTAAAAATTATATATTCGTTTTTCAGATAACTATACTAGTGATCATTCAGAGCTGTCAAGCACAAGAGAATCAATAATTGAATCTTCTGATAAAGACGACGACAAAGACAATACGTTTCGGGAGGATTTGAAAAAACAGGCTCTTGAATTTAACATTTCTCATCATGCCCTCAAAAGTTTAAGCGGAATCGTGAACAAAAGACTACATAACATTGTTCCTAATGATCCTAGAACTCTTCTTAGAACAAATGAAATAAATTTATATATTTTTTTTCAGTAGGCAATGGTAAATATTGGCATAATGGCTTATCGTTGCAACTACAAAAAATATTAAATAATAAATAAATAAATAAATATTTCTGACACTCACACAACATTATCTAGCCCAAATTAAGTTTCTTAAAGAACTTGTGTTATGGATACTAGATAACTGATATACTTAAGAAATATATACACATACATATTGAATAAATACATATTTTTTATTAGAATAATTTTAAATAAACATATAAATATCCATGACTTGACGGCTAATATCTGTGTTCATCACACAAATATCCGCCGCCGCCGGGATTCGAACCCAGGACCTCTGGCATAGAAGGCAATGTACGTTACCGCTACACCAGCCGGTCGTCATATTTTAGAACACATTGATGACGTTCCCAATATAGTTTCATTAGTATTTAACATAGATGGTCTCCCTCCTATACCTATACTTTGTCAAACTTATGAAAAAAGACATCTTTCACCAATCGTTGTTGGTATTTATGAAGGAACAGGCAAACCAAAGGACCTAGAAGCTTACGTAACACATCTTGTGACGGAGTTGAAGGATCTTCTTCAAAATCCTATGGAAATTAAAACAAACAAAGGGCTTCAAAAAATCAACACTTTTCAAATTAAAGCTTTTATTTGCGCTTTAAATCATGTTTCAGATAACAGTTACTTGAATATAATTATTAAAATGTTTTGTAATCTGCACTGAACTTTTACTACGATCAGTTTTTACCTGAAATAAATTAAAAAAAAATTATTTTGGTGAATATTGGCATAATCATGAAAAGGATTTTTAATTGTTTAAGGAACCCTAATAGTCAGCGGCAATGGCGTAATGTATGGTCGTCAAATAACCTTAAAACGATATTTTTGTCTTAACTACGTCATAAAGAGATAAGTGTGTGACAAAAGCGACAGGTTATACACTTTTAGAAATAAACATATTTTATAAATAGAAAAAACATAATTTTGTTAATACAAATTTAATGTTTTAATCCAAAATTACGATGAGGCATGAAAATATGAATAGTATTTACCCCGGTATATTGTCATAAAACTTACATTCCCAATCGAACTAAACGTTATGAGAGATAACAAGATATGCATGTAAAATAATACTCACCTTTTATTTCCTTGTATTTATTTAATTGCACTCAGATCTCGAAACAAAACTATAAACACGATTCGACTCACAAAATTAAAAATCAGTCTTACAGGTATTGTTATTTGACTCAAATATAACCACAATATAACGAAACGAGTCGTTGTAAAGTTTTGATGCGACTACTGCGCGATGAAAGTGGTAATTTCTTAACGTTCACACGACTTTTGAATGATGTTAAGTTCGTCATCTTGTGACTTTTGTATGACCATTAAACAACAATGTAGGTCGTATAAATGGGGCCCTTTTCGCGTTTAGCAAACGTTATTGTAACGTTAGTGTGACCTAGCTTTTGCGAACTGTGCGCTGTAGATTACGTTTACTAAACTATTGTACGACGTCAAATTGTTAGTTGGGCTGTCACTACAATAGTCTCTCTCCATCTTTATTATACTTCCAAATTTGTCAAACGCGACATCACATGGTCTTGTAACCTCTGGTATTCTGCCTACCCCATAAGGGATACAGGCGTGAAGTTATGTATGTATGTCGGTACTTATTTTTCAACCGACTTCCAAAAGACGACTTCCGACTTCTCAATTCAGTTAAACGATTTTACGGACAATTATGAATCAATTTTGAATAAGTATTCTTATGATAGAGGGTACTTCGGAGGTGGTCCCGAATAAATTTCATCGAAATCGATAGAGTACTTTTTGAAAATTTTTTAAGTTGGTGTGGAAATACCTAAGCAGAACAGGAACGACCACCAGTTATCGTCATATACTTACTATACTATTCGAAAAAATATATATCGATACTGTGAATATTGTACCTTGATGACCTTGACCTAATACTTCAGCCAAAGTTTTGACTAGGATTTAAAATGTCAGTGAAGTCGGTATTTTTAATGCTCGGTTTTTAAAGTAATAATTTACTTACACAATACTTTACCGACCTATTTTACTTTATTAAGGGACGCTCTTGAGATTGTAAATTGCATGAATAGCCCGCAGTACAAAGTTGGTTATAATTTCGGCCGCATTTTTCATACGAGAATGCTGTACGTCATCGAGCTATGAAAAATAACCAAATTGACAAATCGCGCATTGTTTTACGAAGAGCCAGTTCATCCTGGAGTTTAGGTATACTTGCCTTGCAGAGAAATGAGGGTTTAGTAACCAATAAAAAAGACCTGTTTAAAGTAACCACCGAGAAGAAGCTAATTATTCAAAGGTTTCACCATATTCAGGTCAAGTGAGGATTTAATTAAATATCTATAGGTACGAACCAAAATATTTATAAACGGGAAGAACATATAAGATATAAGTACCTACGTATAGATCGCTAGCCGAGGTCGTGACCAAATAGTTTCCAAACGACTAGACCTGCGTTACACCTCAATCTCACGTGCCTATTAGGAAGTGAAGATGGGGTCGAAGTCAGGGTTCGCCGATATATGTATATCAGGGGATATATATCACGATAAATATCAATTGATTTTTCCGAGTCTGGGACGGTTGTCCGAAGTTCGTTTGTCCGGCATACCATTGGCCGACATACTGTTCTCCGTCGAACGTCTTGTCGACATTACTTTTCTCCGACGAACGTTTGTTCGACATTATCTTTCTCCGAAGAACGTTTCGCCGACAGTCGCTGGCCGTTGATCGTTTTGCCAGAGTAACGTTTTTTTAAACTATCTTATTTTCATCGCCAGAAGAAAACAATATAATTAATATAAAAAAGAACATGTTTTCTGATCAAATGGCTTTTTAATAATCAATCTCTCCAGGATTGGTAGTCCTACCATTCATATTTTATTCTGGTCAACTCTACAGCCCAAAAGATATTACCTAGCATTCGCGATCGCAATGTGCGAGTCGCTATCGTGTCCTCTTACCCGTCATAATATTTTTTACACATATATATTCAATGCGCGAGCGAGCGCCCATGAAATCCAGGTTTTGTGAAAGTTGAGCGCGTTGATTCTGAGTCTGGGGCGAGTCCAACTTGGTCAAATTCAACACCTCCAAAACACTGGCGTGTCTATTTTACGCTAAAAAGAGCACCTTCACCTTTACGCCCACTTTTCAGAATGTAGGTACATGTCCCTATCACCGACCATCTAGGGCTTTTGGGCGTCACTGTAACGTTCAAATTAAACTTCGGACAACAAATTGAGTTTATGGTTCAAATGGTTTCAAAAAAATCTCGAAGATCCGGCGGTGCTTTAGCCCTGAACGGCTGCTCAACCTATACGCAGCGCAAGTGAGGTCGTGCATGGAGTACTGTAGTCGGCTTTTGGATGCTTCTTCCATATATCAGCTCGAAGCGCTAGACTCGGTTGACCGAAGAGCTTCTTATTAATAGCGACGAAGGAAACTTATTATTAGCGACAACCTTACAAATAAAAATTGCAGGCTCTAGTGCATCGGCTCTAGAGTCTGCAATTATTAGAGTATCGGCTACTTTTTGGTGAGTGTGCGCCTGCTCCTTTTGACCAAATTGAACCCACTCCTTTTTACCACCGGATTACCAGGCGCAGACAGAACTTCCATCCCTATATAGCGAATTTACCAAAAAGTCGAAAAAACGCTTCGATAGTTCCTTTTTCTTACGGATAGTCAAGGTGTGGAACGATCTGCCTGCATCTGTTTTTCCTGACCACTACAGTCCTGGAATTTTTAAGTGTCGAGTGAATAGGTTTCTCTTGGATGGACGTGTACCACCATTGTCTTCATGCGCATTTTCCATCAGGTGGCGTGGAAGACAAATGTCCTATCCTTTTAAGATAAAAAAGAGACTATTCGGTCGACACTAAGAATATTGCGAGGCAAGATAGAGATTGTGGCTAACGATGAATGGATGCAATCCATCGAAATTTGGCATAGTTGGCGTATACCAGTGAATCACTCTCCGGGAGGTCTTGTCTAGCAGTGGATTGCGATAGGATGGTTAATGAGCTAGAACTAGTGTCGCTAGCGAAGTACCCACAAATCGATGACAGACAACGAAGGTGTCAAGTATTTATGGGTGCAACGGCCGTCTGTCATGAGATACTGAGCATCGCATGACATTAGGTAACTACCTACCTAATACGGTATAAATACCTAAGTACGGTTCAAGTCAAAATGGAGGCATAGTCTACGCTGAGTTCGAAAATAGTCTTAGACAGTGAGATCGTTATAATAAATTATTTACTGATTTGAATCTTAAACGCCATGAAACTGACAGACATTATAAATGATAGTGCGTGTGAGTCAGTCAATGGTCGTGCAGGAAATTATAACCCTTGTTTAATGTGCCACCTATGCCTCCACTTTGAAGTCGACTGTATGTACGTGCTCAAAGAATTTACGTTCTTGTAATTATTATTTTTAATATGGTTGCTCCTGCGCAGGTTTGTCGTTATAGCAGAATAAGCAAGAAGCATAGTGTAGTAAGTATATGACGATGACTGGTGGTCGTTCCCGTTCGGCTTAGGTATTTCCACACCAACCTTTATTTTTATTGGGTACCGACTAGGGAATGCAATCTCGTTCTCACGAGATCTCGATCTCGCGAGATCTCGGCCCTTTTCTGCGAGATTAATCTCGGCCTAAAAATGGGCGAGATCTCGCGAGATTAGCGAGATTGAACTCGAGCATGAAAACGTCCTATTTGACGCGCAGCAGCGCGCGAACTGACACGACCGAAAGCAAAGATTTCGCTGGACCAATTGTTGAAGAAGGAAATGAATCTATACGAGTCCGGGGGGTCTAAAGGAGAACTTTTGCAGTTCGCTGATAACTGCCTCACAACTATAGTACCAACAAGTGTGGAATCTGAAAGGGCATTCTCAGCGGCTGGCTATCTAGCCTGCAAAATAAGGTGTAGGTTAGGTGACAATACCTTAAATACGTTGTGCTTTCTAAGAAGCTACTTCCAAAACAGTTTGTAAATAATTGTATAGCGAGATGTTGCTAATGTTCCTAATTTGATTGTTTTTATTTGGTTTTCACTTTATATTCTATTTCTCTTTTTTAGTTTGGCGAAATGAGCCTTGGATTTGATTGATCTCAACTCAATTTCTATTGTTAATTAATCTTTTTGACTTCGTAAAAATAAATGTTGAATTCAAAATATCTATGGTTCTTTTTCTTTCAATGTCTCGGGAGTTCTATATCAATTTCATTAGTGAAATTATTTGCAAAAATTGATACTACCTACCTAAAATTTGATATTGATACTACTCTTAACTACCAATCTCGCGAGATCTCGAAATTGCCGAGATCTCGCGAGATTGATTTTCATAATCTCGCGAGATCTCGTCCAATCCTCAATCTCACGAGATTGCATTCCCTAGTACCGACAATCGAGTGGATTTTAATAAGTAAGTACTTACTTGGATACCTACCTTTTACGCTAATGTAGGATGGCTATTCAAAGCCAACCACATTGGCTCTTCTAGGCATCCCTTGTTTCCTAAAAAGGAAAGCATAATCAATAATTTAAACAAAAAAATTGGTAACTAATAAATACAGAGCATTGTTAACTAAATATATGTTTTAATAAGCCAAACGGTTCTTATATTACAATTTCACGCCATTTGGTTTTCTGGTAGAAATCGCTTGTATATTGTGTTTTCTGTTACTGTGTATATTATACGATATCGCAGGTTTAGCAAATTTCAGAGTAGTCGTTAGGGTTTGACAAAAGCCATTTCGGCGCCCTGAAAATTCTGACATCCATCATCAACCAGCACTGGGCCAGCTTAGTGGATTATGGCCTATAACTGCTCTTTAACCACGGGAGAGACTCATAGCCCTGCAGTAGGCTCATTACAAAGAGTTGTGATACACAAATAAGTCGTCGTCGTTACCAAGAGACTCCTTTGGATATTTTACTGAGCAGTCAGTGTATTGCAATGACTTTCGTGTTTCGTAGTCGTTGGACTCGTGAGGCTGCAAACTGGACGGCAGCGACAGCGACAGCAGCGCTGGCTGCGATTTGCGCAACACGATAGAAAGTATTGAGTTTGCATGAAACCGCGACCAATCGCTCTCATGCCCGCTGGCGTCGAGAACGGCCCAGATTCCACGCGTCGCTGTCGCTGCCGTTCAGTTTGCAGCCTAAAGGTCTCAGCTGGTATACTTACACTAGAAGTGGGGGTTTGTTGAAAGCCATTTTGGCAACTTGAAGATTCTGACACCCAAAACACGGATTGAGCCTTTCAACGGTCTGATCTAAACCTTCTCGTCCTCCAAGGCATGCCTCTATAGGCTCATTAAATAAGTAGTATAATTTTGTTAATACCTATTAAAAATTATTCCAACAGAAACAAACAGTTATTAAGGTATGTTGCATTCAATGCCACCGTCTAAAACGGCAACGCCCAAAGTTTATGAGCAATAAAGATTATTCAGTCGACTGCTGTTTCGCTTATGAATGTTGATTTATTTGTTTACAAACATTGAGATTCTTTGCTAACACACCATTCAACGACAACCGAGTCAAAATTTTTAATAAGAACATAAACTAAGTACTTGTTTTCTTTTGTGGTTGCTATGTTTCCTAAACTGATTTTGATGTGTCCGTATCGACCGCGCGGCCACGGCGCTTTTTCTTAGGTACATCTAACCATGCCAAGATTATGTAAAAATTTGTAAAAGTCGATTCCTAAAAACATCAATTTGTAAAAGGTATAGTTAAAAAGTTATAAGGGTTTGAACGTGGCCGCGCCATTGAAACAATGCGAACCGCGCGGCCACGTAGATCTTTAAAACTAAACATTGCAGGCATGGTTAGATGTAAGAAAAAACGCCGTGGCCGCGCGGTCGATACGGACACGATTTTGATATAAAGCACGTATTTACCTATAAATAAGTACATAAATACATAACTGCACGCCTGTATCCTTTATGGGGTAGGCAGAACACAAGAGGCTATAAAAGCATCTGAAATCACTTTTGACAAATTCGGAGGTAATATAATGATGGAGAGACTATTGCAGTGACAGGGGGTCAGCCTATTGCCCAAAAAAACGCTTACAAAACCTCTGCACCTTAACTGACTTTTAGATACAGTTGGCTCGGGAAGAGAAGCAGCTGGTACCTACATTCTTCCAGCTCAGCATGGGAAGTATTTATATACAAAAATAAGTTAATTTAATCGTAATGAATAGACGGGCGCGATTTTGACCCCGTGGGAATTTTTAGACAAAGTACCTATACCTTCGCCTGACGGTCTCCATGGTGCAGTGGTGTAAACGCTACTACGCTAATCGTGCGACCGCCGGTTCGATTCCCGCACGGAACATGAAAAAATAGTTCCCTGTCTGAGCTTTATTAATATTCTAGGTTCCTCTAGTTCGCTACATGGTATCTCCGGAATATTCATGTTCTCTGTCTACTGTTCAATCCTACTGGTCCGCGCTATTTTCATGAATATTTTAAGTTCCGTCACTCTCAACATGAGCGTACTCTACGATCGTTAGACAACCTCATGCTCAGCACACCTTCACACTCTACGGATTATCTAAGCAAATCATTCATGGTTCGAGCAGTAAGTTTGTGGAATAAACTCCCTTTAAATATAAAATCAGCAAAATCACTCCATTCATTTAAAAAACTCCTAAAATCCCACTATTTATCAGCAAGTGAAGTTATTTGATCACTTATTTAGGTACTATAATGTGTATGTGTTATGTATATTTATTGGTATGTTTAGTATATCCATTTATGTTTTTTTATAAATATCATTTTTGTATAGTTTAAGTATATTTTTATGTAGTGTATATTTTATGTAGGTTTATAGGTATGCCCCAAGCTAAATTTTCGAATATTCTACATCTATGGTTGTCTGGTAGAGATCGCTTCACAGCGATAAGGCCGCCAATTGTATATCTTTTTTTTTATGTGTTTCAATTTTTTGTATTTTTTGTAAGGCATACAATAAAGTGTAAATAAATAAATAAATATCTTATAACATAAGCTTTGCTTATTTGAGGCCATGTAGTTGGAGTGGTTGTCTGGGGATTTTTTTTATTTATTCGTCAAGAATAAATAAATACGACGTCATCTTTATCAGGTGAGATTATGGTCAAACGCGGGTGAAACGGCAACACTATTTTTATTTGATTTTTAAATACATACACTCAAGAACAGCTTGTAGGTCCTACGTATAAGGCTGCAAACTGGACGGCAGCGACAGCGAGACCGACCGCGAGGAGTCTGGGCCGTTCTCGACACCACCGCCAGTAGGCGCTCAAGCGATTTTTCCCAATTTCATACCAACTCAATACCATAGAGAAGTAGTAGTAGACAACACCAATACATTGGTGGATAATGGGCGATCATTATCTTTAGGAGCCGAGAGATGCACACTTCTCGTCGGAGGCCTCCCCCAGGATTCGTCATGTAGTCCGGACCCGCGCCGCCCTCATACAGCGTTTGACGTTCGTAAAGTGTATAAAATTATCTACTACGAATAAAAAGTTTTCATTTTCATTAGAAAAATATTACCTCATTAAAAATATTACCAATACTTCGTGTCGCGGAAATCGCGGCCCGCGCCACTGTCGCTGTCGTCCAGTTTGCAGGTTAAGTTATTCGAAACACCAATATGTACCTACTAACCTAACTCATACCCCGGCGATAGGTACCCATCGGCGTTCGATTTTCGTGGTTACTAAATAATAAAATATTTAAAAGAGAAAATAAACCGCGTTATTCTTCTTATGTCCAAATAGTTTTTTTATGTTTGATATTTGTCGGTAGATATCTCTATGCTTTGCTTCTACGTCTTTGTGATATTTTTCAATTAAAATATAAAAAAAAAACTGAATTTTTCTGATCATCTTTTTGTTGTTATACTCAAAACTATATAGTTTTTTATGCTTACAAAGGCCAGTGTCATCAGGAAAACTCATTATCTATTTAAAGAAAGAATCTTCAAATTTTGAGCATATTTTTATGCCTATGAGAACATATCCTCTACATAAGTCTGCTCGTGCTGGTTTACAATAGCCCTTATGTCGTTGTATAAGTGTGTCTTAAAAGGCGACTAATCCGAGTGACCAGCGCTTTGTGGGAAAATCCCTTCAGGGTTTGCGACTATCCTAGATATAGTCTGCTAACGGCCGGTCGCAATAGCCATTAAAAAGTACATAAATAAATATTTCTGATTAATTAAGTTTCCCAAATTAAGTTTCTTAAAGAACTTGTGTTATGTATACTAGATAACTGATATACTTAAGAAATATATACACATACATCGACCACTTTGGCGTTGGGGTAAACCTATTTGCCTCAGACGCCAGTGGTTGCGGGTTCGATCCCCGCACGGAACCATAAAAAAAAAGTTCAGTGTCTGGGTGTTTATCTATTTATGTATTTATATTCTAGGTTCCCCCCTAGTTCGCTATATGGTATCCCATAACACAAGCTATGCTTACTTTGGGGCCATGTAGTTGGTGTGATTGTCTGGGGATTTTATTTATTTATTATTTATATTGAATAAATACATATTTTTTATTAGAATAAACTTAAATAGAAATAGAAACATCCATGACTTGAACACTAATATCGTGTTCATCACACAAATATCCGCCGCCGCGCCGCCGGGATTCGAACCCAGGACCTCTGGCATAGAAGGCAATGTATGTTACCGCTACACCAGCTGTTTAAGTAAAAATAAAGATAGAAATACCTACAGTTCAGAGAGGATATTAGTTTATATTTATTTATATTCTTAATTTTTACTTTAACTTTTTGGCAAATTATTTAAATTGACCGATAGTCAGCGAGATCACGTGAAATCAAAGTACTTAGTAAAAAAATATTTATATGCCTCCTTAGAAAATCTTCATTAACATCGCACAGTTCCATCTTTCCTTCTGTTATTGTCTATATTAATGAAAATTATTCAAAAACGGCTCGACCAAATTATCAGTATCTACAAAAAAACTTTCCAAAATATTCTGAAGAATACTGCTGATATGAAGTAGCTAAGAACCAACAAGACGGAACATAATCGAATAAACCGCATTTTTTGTCCATGGTTTAGAATAGCCCCCCCTCGCTGGATAAGCGTGTAAGGCGACTAATCCGAGTGACATCCGCTTGGTGGTAGCATCCCGTCAGAAGCGACTGGATAGCAACCACCCTTCATATAAAATGTGCCGCTAAATATTACCGCTCCGGCGGTTGGTGATCAGAAGATCACCAACCCGTTCATGGGTCAATGTGTACGCTTTATTTTATAATAAAACTAGCTGACCCAGCAAACGTTGTTTTACCATATAAATAAAACAACTATGCTTACTATACTATATATAAATAAAAAAATAGATGTTGGCCGATTCTCATAGATACCGGATAAGCACAAAAAATTACATCAAAATCGGTCAAGCCGTTTCGGAGGAGTATGGCAACGAAAACTGTGACACGAGAATTTTATGTATTAGATTCCAAAATATTTAAGATTAACCCTTCGATAGATTTAAGGATAATTGTTAGGTATGTGAAAAGGTTTACTATAAGATATCCGGATGCAAGAAGATGGGATTCCCTGGCTGTAAAGTGTTATTGTGTATTTTTTTTCTTATTTTTAAAAGATGATTGCTGTTGAGGTCCTTGCCACTTCTTCTCAACAGATCGACTTTCCGAAGTGGTGGTAGATTCAGTTAAATTTTTAAATTGTATGACTTATTTCAAATGTATTTAAATACTTACGAAAATTACGAAAATATTCTTTATATTTGAGTTTGAGTGATGTGATCTGGCAATATTTTATGAACAGCCAGTTCTTTCCGAGGCCCGTGTGCTGTCATCTTCGACCTCATCTTCACTTACCATCAGGTGAGATTGAGGTCAAACAAGGGCTTAATAATTAATAAAAAAAAATGATTTGGTTCATTACTTTGGACGATGTCTTCAGACAAGAGAAACACATGTTAATCTTGCCTTTTAGGGTCAAAAACAATAGGAACAAATGAAAGAACTCGAATTCACAGTAACATTTAATAAAATTAAATACACATAATCTAATTACAACTTTTTACAATACTTTTAAACTTTTATAAGTCCACGGAGCTTTTTTAATTGGAATGGAAATAGAAAACATACTTTTATAAAGCCCTTACATACATATTCATTCTGTAAACTATAAAAAAATGTCACAAAAAACCCGCGTACATTTAGTCAATACTTTTTTGCGGCTACGTTGATCAGGCAAAGAATGTGAGCATACGGCATAAGGTTCTTTACACATCACATAGAGAATAATCCTTATCATACAGAAAAAAAAATAAAACGATTTAAAAAATGGGCATATACAGATGAATAATACAAGTTTTTTTTATATTCAAGATTTGCTTACACACTTGTAAATAATAATTAAAACTGCTAAAGACTCGGTGATTTCACTTTAAGCAGCAGTTTTGTTCACGTAGGGGTTGCCCTGAAACAAAAAACGTTTTAAAATAAATATTAGTCATATAAATTTATTGTAATAAAAATCTTGGAATTTATTTTGTTAAATCAGTTTACAAGTTTTCTTTATGTCTAGTAACATAAAGCCGAAGAATTTGTTTGGTTAGTTCACGCGAATTATCTGTGACCTACTTTCGTATGTACTTACTAGCAGTCACAGTTTTACCCGTGTATCATTTTGATTTTTGATAAACAATTTTCCCCAAGAGCAGAGCTATCAAACGCATACAAATTTATTCAAATCAGACTAGCAATATGAGATAAGCGCGTTCTAACAAACGAAAAAACCCTTCAGCTTTATTAGTTTCATGTAAAATGTCTGAAATATGCTTTTTTGTTGGAGTATCCAGTTAATTACTAATTCCGAGTAAGATTACCAAAATACAGTCCATTCCATACCGCAATGTACCTAACACTGCGGAAGACTCAAATTGCATTGCTTAAATAACGTATTCAGGAAAGCAATTTGGCATACTGTCATAATAATGGTTGCCAAATATACATTTGCTGTGCAGACAAAAAAGATCAGTGCCCTAGGAATCACATGTTACTGTTATATCTTAAATTAAATTAGGAATCAAATCGTTAATACTTATATAAGCAATAAAGCTTAAGTGTTTGATTATTTGGTCGCGCCATCTCTTAAACTACCAGTTGGATTAGAAATCATCCGGCTCGAAGGACATCATTAATTAACGATGGTTGTATTAAGGACGTAATGGGCTCGATTCAACATAAGATTTTAAGTCTTTCTAATGTCAAATTAAGAAACTTCAAACTCAAAAGTTGCTAACAAAAACTGATTTTGAAGATTCTATACCCTGGCAAATAATTCAATGCAGTAAACTGACAGTTCGAAATGTCAAATAGAAAATGAAAGTCTTTGTCATTCGTTTTGCATAAATAGTTAAAGCAATTTATAAATAATTGAATTTAAGGTGTGTATCTTCAAGGTAACTTTCATTAATATAATTAATTACCAAACATACCTAGTGCTAGTTACAGTAGAAGTAATATCGACTTAATAACTTTTTTTATTTCGAAACTCCTTTTATCGTTAAAAATAAAATTTTAAGGATTGCTAACAGAAGACCAAAAAGAAAGAAATATTTTGTGAGTCAATTTTTAGCTGGTTTGCAACAGTTTAAGAGTAATTCTCGGTGTTTGCTATAGCCTGTTAAGAGATGTAAAAAGGTTTCAATTTTATCTGCACCTATTTGACTCGCTTATCATTTATATTTTTCAATCGACTTCCAAAAAAAGAGGATGTTCTCAATTCGTCTGTATGTATTTTTATGTTATTGTTACACGATATTTCGGACAATTATGAATTGATTTTGAAAATTGTTGTTTCATATGATAGAGGATACCTCATAGTTGGTCCCATTTAAATTTCATCGAAATCGGTTGAGTATTTCATAGCGAATTTCAAACTTTAGAAAAAATATGTATGATTTCGGAGAATGTTTACGTTGATGACATTCTCAACTCAGCCCAAGTTTTGACGTGAAGTCGGTTTTTTTAATGCTTTGCATTCGTTGATTATTTTACTGTATAGGAAAAGTAAGTAAAAACTGTATTTTTTTCATCTTAATTAAGTCTGCTTTGAGACAGCTACCGCCATCTATGAGATAAGGTTCGTAGCTCATGGTAAGGCAGTAACAACCTTGTTGATAAAACAACTATAAAATAGCTCCTGACATCCGATAGACAGTCTGATTGTAATGCGCAGAAAAAAAAACAAAACGGGCAAAGGATGCTCATACGCAGATCTCGGTCAGCCGGGAGCCCAGTCCTTTTGATCAAAAGTCGAATCAGCCAGTATTTTGAATCTAGATGTTCAACCTTTTTTTTTTTTTTAAGCTTTAGCCTTTTTCTTTATTATTTCTAAGCACTAGAGTGAAATTACTTCGACGCAATATGACTATCATAAGTACCTAGTTTAATAAATATAAGTCACATGCATGATAGTAAATAAGGAATGTTTTGTTTACAAAGCTATGTTCAAAGACTCAAAGATCAGTATGTCAAATGTCATCGGAGATAATATCAGTTCGAAAATTACCTCATTATAACTTTTACTTTTCAACTTAAACCGGACCTAGAAAAGCTATAAATACTTAATAAAATAAATAAATATTCCTTACAATTATATCACTTGTTATCGGATTATAGATTCCATTTAAACTTATATAAAATAACTAGCTTTTGCCCGCAACTTCTTACGAGCATAAACATTGTTTATATTTAACACAACCAGTCATTGAAGAACCTTAATGCCAAGTATTACATCCATGCACTGAAGAAATAATTGTTCATACAAACTAAAAAGTCCAATATTTCGTGTTCCCGTGGGAATGTCGGGAACTTCTTTCACAACACAAACAGTCACTCACTAAGGAACCTTTATACTATCACATCTGTACACTAATGGCATTTTTTTTCATACAAACTATAAATCATATATTTCCCCTTCCCGTAGGAATTTCGAGAATTACTTTCATAGCACAAACAGGTACTCTTTGAAGAACCTTCATGCCAAGTATCACAACCGTGCACTCAAAGAATAAGATTTTTCATACAAACTAATAAGTCCAACCCCTTCCCCTGGGAATATCGGAAATTCCTTAAATAATACAAACAGACACTTATTGAGGAACCTTTATACCAAGTATCACATCCGTGCACTCAAGGAATAAGATTTTTCATACAAATTAAAAAGTCCTATATTTCCCGTTCCCGAGGGAACTTCGGGAATTCCTTCCTTAGTGCACCCCTACATCCCCTAAAGAATGTATGTTCCAAATTTCAGCTCTCTACGCCCAGTAGTTACGGCTGTACGTTGTCTGTCAGTCACTAATTCACTCAGTCACTGTCAGTAACGGAACCGTTTTATATATATTGATCAACGAATGCAGAGCATTAAAAAAACTGACTTCAATAACATTTTTAAATTCTAGTCAAAGCTTTATATACAATTCACCAAATTGATACCTACATATTTTTTTCGAAAGTTTAATTTTTTTCCAAAAGTACCTACGTACTCAATCGATTTCAACGATATTTATACGGGACTATCTATGAAGTATCCTCTATCTATCATAGGCAATAAGAATATTCAAAATCGAATCATAGTCCGTAAAATCGTGTAACAAAGACACAAAAAAGAACATACACACGAATCAAGAACCTCCTCCTTTTGGAAGTCGGAACATTATAATATTATGTTTGTTTTCATATCTCTGTATGTTATTTATAACAAACAATGAGACTAAAATTTAATCCTTTCTCTATATAATGTTTATATATCTATGTTAGTTTATAAGTTATAACATATATTATTTCTTGGCTGGTTAAAGACAAACAATTATTCAACTAATGGCCACGGTAAAAATCTTTCATAAGGAAAACTACATTTTAAATATACACACTTAAGAAATGAAAGTTCATAAATACATAGACAACATGAACAAAACTTTAAAAATACAGTGTTATCTCTCCCTTTTTCATTTTAAAATGTTTTAAAGCTGCTTAAAACTATGGCAAAAATATTTTTTTATTTTGATTCTGAGATATCTACAACTAGAGTCAGTAACTGTGTCACATTTGATAGATTTCTGCATATAATGAACCTTGGAGCCTTAATTTCAAGGAGTTCTACAAAAAACTAGCAGTACACTGACAGTTTGAAATGTCAAGTAGAAAAATAATGATACCGAAGTACTGACTGAGAATTATTGAAAATGAAGGAGTCTTTGTCATTCATTTTTCATAATATTTAAAAGCAATTAATAAATAATAGAATTAGAGGTGTTTGTTACATCTTAAAAGTAACTTAAATGAAAATAATGAATTACCAAACATACCTAGTGCTTTAAAACGGTTACAGTAGAAGTAAAATTGACTTGATAACTTCAATATTTTTAAACTTGTTTTGTCGTTAAAACACGAAATTTCAAGAATAACTATTCTTGAAATTTCAACTGCCGTTAACAAAGGCCAGTTGGCCAAACTTAAGAAATATCTTGTGAGCCAAAATATTTTTTTTTCATACATTAAATCATTTAAAAAATAATTACATTCATTCACTTTAGCTAAATCACTATTTTTTTCTTCCTTAAAGTGGGCACACATAAACCGTCATTTTACTGCATTGAACTATTTGCCAGGGTATAGATTATCTTGTTTCGTTATCCATAAATTTAATGACCAGCTGGTGTAGTGGTAACGAACATTGCCTTTTATGCTTGAGTTCGAATCCAGGTGGCGGTGGATATTTATGTGATAAACACAGATATTAGGGATCAAGTATTGGATGTTTATATTCAATACCTTGTTAATGTCAGTCATATTCATCTAACTAACTCATAGAACTAACAATATTATACACACACACACACACGCACAACACCGCTCGTATTGATATTAATAATTTTGTTCTATTTTAAAATCTTACCTATTGTTATGCATTCAATATTTCTACAACTAATAATTACCTATATTTCTAATTTTTTTTTTTTGTGTACTTTTGTTTGATTACCTGCCCTAAAAAAAAAATGTGTAACAATTGTGAACCTTTTATTGGCAGTAAGTTTTATGTATCTGATTATTTCTATTGTAATCTGTGCTGTTGGTTCTGTGAGAATTAAATAAATATATTCGTAAAGTTTATTAACCATTATCAAGTTTCTACATATAACTAATATAGATTACTACATTCTTTAAGATAGTTCATTGGCACTATATAATGTGGTGGGATTGTCAGATATATTTATTTATTTAATCATTGAGTGTGAGTGGATGACTCAGAAATACTTCAGCTTCCAATTTTTCCAGACTTTGCTGCTATTGATGCCATGTTATGTTTATCTAAGGTAAAACAAGTAACTGAAGGAAGACCATACTAAAATAGCCAACCCATTAACTGTCTGTTGCAATTTTTACACTAGATTTTGTAGGCCATTGTCCTAGCAGTTTGGCTGGTGATTGCAGTGAAACATTATTTATTATTAATAAAAGGATCCCCGTATAAGCGGCCCATTTAAGGTACCAAGGTACACTCGGCAGTTTATAATACCTTTGATTCCACTAAAGCAAACTGTATTAACAGTTTAGGTCTAAGCTGAACTTTCAACTGAGAAAAAAATCTTTATTGTATATTACTGTTCTATGCAGTAAAATGACTACTATCCATGCCAAGAAAATGCCTACCATAAAATAATGTTACTAATACTGTCAAACTGACAGTTTGTCATTGTATTATTTATTGGAATAACTACCTTATTTGAATGACTAACGGAGTGGTGCCATCCTGTCATTATTGCCATTTGCTGACATATGTCAAGAAATAATGATCTTAAGTTCCGAAACAGCTATTTTTTACAACTTTAAATTATTTATTTTATAGCATTTCATCACGCATAGGTAAATATATCCTAAATTTTACAGTTCCTCGGTTCATGCCCTACAATTTGGTGTCCATGTACCTCGGGGTACACATATGGGCCAAAATGTATGAAGATAAAATCTTGTTATTTAAATGATCCTATTATTATTTTTGAAGACAAAGTGGTATTTTTGGCACCAACATTTTATACTGATTACTCACTGTATATTGTAAACTCACTAACTCAACAGCAAAAATTAATTATAATTATTAATAATTAATTTAGTAAGTAGGGTTGCCTGGTAGAGATTGCTTTGAAGTGATAAGGCCGCCCAACTTGCACATTTCATGTTATTTTGTTAATTGTATGTTAATATTTATCCATTCTATGCATATGGCAATAAAGTATTTGAATTGAATTGAATCTATGCATAAAACTCTAAAAATATAGCTAGCCAAGATTATTAAAGGTTTATTACATAGTTTGGTATGTTTGTAATAGATTTTTTTTCTATATTTTTTATAACATCACTCCCATAATTTCATCAATTTACTATACATGCTGTGTTAAATTTGTTGTTTGCCTCAAAGCAAATGATTCACTGAGTTATGACCATTTTGCATACTAACTTTGGGTTGCAACAAATTTATAACAATTTCTTTATTTTGTGTATTACATGTGTATTTTTTTCTTATATGTATAAAATATCTGTAATTTCCTATTTTCTTCATTTGTTTGTATGTTGGTTTATCATCTTTTTGTATTCATCTTATTGTGTCTGATGCAAATATTTATTTATTTATTACTATTGTTCATTTATTATTTATTTATTCTATTCATATACTTTATTTACAGAGTATTTCTCTGTGACAATACTGATATTAATAGCATATTTTAAACAGAACCAGCTTATACCTATGTATTTATCAATATAGCCTTGATTTTTCTAACCACCGAACAAAGACCAAAGTAATTCATTATTCAAGCCCTGTAAACTATAAAACCAAAAAAACAAGCATTTTCTGAGCAATCAAAAGTATACCTGAACTGCATACAGTAAACATATTATGATGTATCTCTGACTCCCAAACTATACAGTTAATAAGCTTTTCTTACCCAAGAGCGAGCCATCCAAATTAGGGTTTCGTTGTTGAGTCTGGGCCCAATAAGGGGGTTCATCTGCGCCATGTATGCGCACAGCCAGCTGAAATGTGCAACAATACATATTGAGTATAAACTGACCACTTCATATGAGCCCCAAAGTTTGGGTTAAACAAGAAGGGTAAATTAATAGTAAATAGGTTGTTTACTTACAATAACCAGCAAGTTGCTGCTGTTAACATCAAAACCACCTGGATAATTCTGAAAAATAGGGCATCAATAGCTTTAAAACCAGAAATATTCAAGGTTTCACAAGAACTAAAATCTTACACTACTTACCCTCTGTTAGGCCCTTTAGGTGCGAAAAATGGGCATACTATCCCAACTACACCCCACAGTATGGTAAATATCGTGATAGGCAGGAATGAAGCACCCATTTTGTAGGGATAATTAATATATTTTCGATATTTTTATCCTAACAAATAAATATCAGCTGCCCCAAAATGGAGTACTATTTTAAAATGTTGGTAGCACTGACTGTCTTCAATCACATGACAAATGCGTTTAGCTATTTTTTTTAATTTTAATTGTTGCCACAACTTAAAAAAATTACAATGAGATTACGCACTGAATTTCGGCAGCACATTATTATGACATACAGTGAACTTCGAAATCGTATAGATATTGTAGACTAGTCGTTACTTTCCAAAAGGATACAATCATTATGTCAGAAATACATTGACAGCACACACCTTCGAATGATTACTTCTTCGACAGTTGGTGAGCGTCAAGATGGCGCCCTAATTTGAAATATAGCACATACAAAGGTTTTTACTACTAATTATGTATTAATTGTACCCCAAACTAGACATTTGTAGGTACTTCTAAAGTTGTTCTAAAGGTAATCCTTGATCCCGCCATTTTGATGTCAAAGTGGTAGACCACCAGAAAGCGCTACGTGGAGTCAAATAATTCTCCCGAAGACTTAGTATAATATAAGTACTACATTTACGTATATACAGTGTAACTGGTGGGTCAATTTCAAAATTTTAAGACTTGATATTCTGAGATAATACTCACGTGAAGAGAAAAAATAAAATAAAAATTAATTATTTACTGAGTAAACTTAACCAAAAGTTAAAGAATTCATTACGTAACGCATGGTTACACTGGTACGGATGTACGCACGGCGCTATCAGAACAGAACAGGTAGGTAGGAATAGACGGCATCACGAGCAGTCTTCGATCTAACTCTTTATTTATCTATAGGAAATTCTGCTGACAAATTAAGTAATTATAATATTTATGATCGGAATCGAGTACAGAGTGCTCTACTTCAATATGTTAAATTTGTCACCAGTCACCCTGTATCCTCAATTTTTAACACAGCTGTAAATGCCAAATTAAAGTTATGTGATTAAAACATTGGTCCCGCCAATTGGATGATTCATGGTATCCCTTAGTGAATATAAAAATACTATTATTTATGTTCAACACAACCAGTCCCTCATTGAAAAACCTTTATGCAAAGTATCATATCCGTGCACTTGATCCGTGAGATTTTTCATACAAACCAAAAGTCCACCATCCTTCCCTAATGCTAATAGAAAAAGAAGACACCATCCCACGTCCCTCCCCTGGCCCGTCCCGCTGGCACTTTAGCCTTCGAAGATGATGAAAAGGCCGAAGCTTTCGCCAACAGCATTGCCTCTCAATTTTCCCCCAGTACCCAACCCATCGACCTTGCCTACCTAAAAAGCGGTGAAGGACGACATCCTCCTCAAGGACTCCCTACCCCCGACCCCCGACCCCCTTTAGGATTACCAGGATATCCCAGTTCAATCGGCTCAATCTTTTTCTTTCATGCCACAGAAAAATGCGATCCTGACTCTATACCTTATTTTCATAACAAACTCATTGTCTCCAAGACTGTTCCCTATCATTTTTCAACCAGCAGTTTCCCTCACAATAAGTAGTTCATATCTAAAAATTAATTAGTAGAATTTGATCTTTTTTTTATTTCTCACTAAAACTGATAAAAATATATGTGAAATAACTCGAAAACGGTCAGGTTTTAAAGGGTCCATAGTGAAAATGGTCCGTTTTGACCTACCTACTCTTAAACCACTCCACCACGGCAATAGATAGCTTTACAGTAATTCAACTTCAGATAAACGGACGAAACGCGAACTATACCTACGCGGCTCGATCTCAGCGGCTCGATCTCAGTGTAACTACTATCCTTCTAATTTCTCGTCGCGACTGTCTGCATGGAGAAACAATTTTTGATTGAGTTTTGCATTAAAATGCGGATTTTTCATACTTTAAAATTTAATAATAAATCATTTTGTACATCTCAGTCGAAGCGCAAGTATTTTTCGGTCGCTAATTTACAATACCGACTTATTATTCAAACGTAAACATGTTTTTTTTTACGAAACATACTTATGTTGAACTTTAGATACTATTCAATTCACACAGTATTTTATTTGTTTATATAAAAAAAGTATATTTACTATCACAAAACTAACTGGAAGTAAACACAAAGTAGGCAAATGTAAGTAATTAAAATGCTGAAGGCGGGCAGACTTCTCGTATATCGTATGTGAAGGTACCGCGGCGCTGTAAGCATTTATTTCAAAGATGCACTTGAGTTGAAATACTGTATAGATAACATTACCGTGCCTGAACTGATAGAATTTTGATTGGTCGAAAACGTTATGACGAAATTTTAAATGCCAAATTGATTTGATAACATAGTTTTGCTACCAATATTCTTATTTTACATATATTTTACTAGCCGCATAAACATTAGTCTGATTATTACAATGTGTTTTTTCTTTTGACAGAATTTTCATATTCAAAATATTAAAAATCGAAGTATCTTTTTCCCTATTTTTTTGACTTCCATATACATATATTATTGTATCGATAACATTAACTTTATGTAAGTGAAAGTTAAATCTAAAACAAACATAGGTGCGCAGCGAGGAGAAGCAGTTAGTGTGTAGGTATGTAGGAACCGAAGGGGTAGTAAGGAGAGATTGAAAAGTAAACACAGAACCGAATTGGGCAACCCCTTAACCACTTAGTCTTATGGGATCGACCCTAGAGTGTTTTGTATACCCGGAGGAAAAAATAGTTCCGTGAAAAATGGTACATACTTATTTTATTTAATAACTAGCCACCGCGCGCGGTTTTACCCGCGTAACTTTTGATCCCGTGGGAATTTCAGGATAAAGTATAGCCTATAACCTTCCTCAAGAGTTGGGCTATCAAATGCAAAGGCTATCAAATCCCACTTGTAGTTTCTGAGATTAGCGCGTTCAAACAAACAAACTCTTCAGCTTTATATATTAGTATAGATATAGATTTATCAAATAAACAAACAAACAGTTAAATTGAGAACAATGTACAAAGGCAAGGCAATAGGCAAGAAATTTCTTCCAGCAGACCTGAGTTTGGAAAATGAGAAAAAGAAAGAACAAATTAAGTGCGTACTACTAGAATAAATAGATAATATATTACATACACTACATACTAAACCTCTTATTACCCATACTGGATTACGCAAATGCAGCTTATCTAGATTTGACCGAGCAGCAATTATACAAGCTTGAGCGCCTCCAAAATATATGTAAGTTTAGTATAAGGTTTATATTTTCTTTACGTAAGTAGGTATGACCATGTTTCAGATTATCGCAATAAGCTCAAGTGGCTCCCAATTCGCCTTCGCAGTCCTTTCTCTGCTTTATCGGATATTGTTCATTCCTACCACACCGACGTATTTAAAAAAGTGTTTTAATTTTCGACATGAAAGTCATGAAAGAAACCTACGTTCGTCAAACAATATGCTTTTAGTTTTTTTAGGAGTGGGGGTTGTTAGGTTTTTTTCGTTACGGAATTTCTGGATTCGGTCCCCACGATCAAGGCCCGCGATAGAAGCTATGCAATGCAATAGCTTAAAAACGAAGCTTTAAAGTCGCCTTTGCACTATTCTAGTTTCTTCCATAAATCCTACACAGTGAAAGCAGCAACCTTATGGAATGCCTTACCATCTCATATTCACAGTGCAAGGACGATCACTTACTTAATTTTAGAGCCGAAAACTAATTCAAATAGAAATCCTGTTAATACTTTAAGTGCTGCATCATAACGACTATACAGAAGAAGATTCTTCTGAAGAAGAACTAATTGATGATGCGGAAATCCATTTACTGTTTCCCTTTTATATTTTTTTTTGTGTACCCATAGATAAGAAATATCTTTTTTTTTATAATTTTTTTAAACAAGTAAGTACCTGTTTTGTTTTTGTTTTTAATTTTTTGTACTTTTATTTTTTCACTGCAAACAACTTAGATGTATATAAACATAAATAAAGAACATTAAAAAATTGAAAACGTCGATACATAATTTTGTCCAGCTAGCTTGTACGAGACGACACACTGTGGGGCGGCCTGAATTTGTCGGGATCCATACCATCCACCCCCGGTGCTTTTTAAGCTTGGAGACGTTTGATACGAAAGCAAATCTCATCTTTGGAAACCTTTATGGGTTCGCTGGTCGGAGCTAGGGAGTCCTTGAGGAGGACGTTGTCCTCCACCGCCTTGAGGTGGGCAGGGCCGGTGGTGTACTCGGGGAGAATTGTTAGGCAATTTCGGCCTTTTCGTTATCTTCGAAAGCTAAAGTGCCATTGGGACGGGCCAGGGGAGGGACGGGGGAGATGGCGTCTATGCGAAGACGGCGCGCCATTCTGTAATATGCCGTATGGGAGCGAGTATGTTTTACATAAACTCAATAGCTTGAATTTCCATATATTCAGCGAGCAACTTTTTGACCTTACGCATACCAGCCTATACTGGGAATGTTTAATAAGGATGAGGAATCTATTTACTAACTTACTTAGCAACATTGACAAAACATATTGTAGGTAGATAAAAGTATGAAAATTTCATAATTACGAATAATCAAAGTATGATTTGACAAAAAAGAAAAACACATATCAACAAACCTACTTATGGGAACCTAGGGACATTTGATTCCCTTCTTTTGTTTTTCATCTCTGATTTCCTTAGTGACTATCCATTTTAAAAGATATTGGTACAGAAATACGTTAAATTTATTTGTCTATAGGTAATTGATGTAAGACCCAAAAATATAAGTGTCTAATAGTTATTTAACTAAAAGTAAAAAATAGGGAATGGTATCAAGTGTCCCGTATATATGCAAGACTTGATCCCCACCATCTGGGTGACTTGATCCTGGGGGGGATCAAGGTTCACATGATACCATTACTAAGGAAGTAAATAAAAAATGTTTTTAGAATATGATAAACTTTTTTAGATTGTTTTCAAAATCACATAACATAGGCATATCACACCGTCTCCATACATAAATCAATTTTAAATTTGAAACTTCCGTTTCGTATTAAAAAAAAAAAACAAACTCAAAACAAAATTATACCTTCAATAATCAAAGAACTCAAATGTCTCGCAATGACACCCTGAATAAAATTTAAACGTAATTAAGATAAAGACTTGAAACACTGTCTTAGGGCGGCTTGCGCATCGTCGTTAAATACAGTTTAAGAGCGACGTAAACGCATTTAGTCTGCTAATTATAATTAGCATCTTGCACAGCAAAAATTTAGGCACTAATCACGTTTAACGAACGGTCAAAGTTAAATACCCAAAGATGGCGATTTAGCGTCGCTAAATACGTTTAGTAGCAATCGAGCGTCATCATTTTATTAGGTTATAGAAATTTTACTATTGTTTTATAAAAGATTGTAAAGAGTTCGGTAGGAAGTTTGTAAGATGGATTTGTGGGAATGGTATTCTGACGACGATGAGGAGATTATAGAATATATCAACAGACCGAGGGAATGTTTGAGAGAGCAGACTTATTTGGAATGTATTCGGACGACAAATTCTTCAGAAGGTTTCCTTTAACGAAAGAAACCACTATAATGTTGTTAAAGCAAATAGCCCCACATTTTAAAAGCAGCAACAAGTAAGGAAATAAACTCATTATTAATGAATATTCAATAAATAGATAGGTAGTTAATTAGCTATTTTTGTTTGTTTTGCAGGATCAAATCAGTCACTCCTATGAACCAACTTTTGTCAATTACTAACAATTATTATCAATAAAAATTACCACGAGAAATAGCACGAGAACACTTCACAAATCACAACAACACAATTTGTGTGACTTGATGTGACAGTTGAAAGCTCGTCGGTCCATTTCACGCATTTTTTCTTTAAGAAATTCAACCATTTTGCTCTAAGTCAAGTGTACAACGCACGAAAACGTAAAAAGGAACGCAAGAAACTGCTTTACCGACTCCCTAACTATGATTAGTTAAACTACCATCCAAACGCACGTGAGCAAGACCTTATTAATTGTATTTAGGCTAAACATATTTAGCAAGATAAACTCATTTAACTAAATTCTGTTTAGACCAAATGTTACGCAAGCCGCCCTTATTGAATTAAACCCAGGACATGTGAAACAAAATTTAAAGTTACGTTTAAGCTTTATTTAGGAATCAACATTAATAAATATTACTGTAACAATCTTAAAACAGTTATAAAAATTAAATCTTACTATAAATTTTGGTCTCATTAAGTCTAATCATTTAGGTGCCTATCTTAATTAAATCAAGTCTTATAATCTCAGTCTCTTTTTTTAATTTACTTAATTTTGAACTTTTTAATGATTTCGGGAATTCAAAGCTGACTCTTCTCGATGACGATTTAATTTTTGGAGTTGGTAGTTTTTTTACCACTTGATATTCCGCTATAATACTGATATCATCTACTGCAGGCCACTTGAAAAATCTGTCATTGATTTTTTTAGCAAATTTAATGTCATACCCTGTTTGGCTTATACTCTGCACCTGTCCAACATATCTGTTCAGGTTGTAAATATTAGGCAAAGCTCTGTATGCTATATTTAGTACAGCTGCTCACCAATAGATGGCAGCACAATGTAAATTAGCTCGCGCATGTAAAGTGCTAATATGAATAACATAAATACCTAGAGTGAAAATTTGTTTTTATGCAATTTTATGTAGCAAATCGAAATATATCGATTTCACTCGCTTTACTGTTTTTTATTTGTGAAGCCTTTTTTGGGATTCGTTCATGGTCCTTCGAGCCGGATTATACGAGTTTAGTATCAGTGATAAAGTATCCAGTGGAGGCGTGGATCCTGTGGAATTTGCTGTAGAGAAAGCTGCTTCGCCGATAGTTGCAGGAGAAGTATTCCAGTACCAGGAAGCGTTTTGAGGAGCTTTCACTGAAGGAAGACGACCATATAGTGTTAGTGTGAGTGAGTGAAGACAAACTGTGAGTACTTTCATTCATACATATTTCGATTTAGAAGAAATTATTCAATCAAGATTTAAATTTTCTAAGTGTTTAGGGACTTAGTCAGTTTTAGGGTTAAAAGTGAAGTGACGGGGAACCTATGCCCAAATTTTAACTGATTTCAACATTTAAAACACTTAGAAAATTTCTGACGGATTTTGGACTTAGAATAATTTTATGCATCTTCGACTTAGAAAATTTCGGATTCATTGCGGACTTTGAAAAATTGTGCATCTTCAACTTGAGGAATACTGCGATAATTTGGACTAGTTTCGGAAACGGACAATTTCAAAACAGTTTTATTTTAATTAAAAAGAATGTTCATTTTAAATTGAAATAATTTTGTACTTTTTCAACTAAAAGAAATTAAGTTAATTTGGCATGTGTATTTAAAAAGGTACATCTTCGAATTTTCAGCTTGTTTTCTGCAAAATATTATTAACTTTAAATAAATTTGTAACCTAAAAGTTTAATTTTTAAAAAGTATTTACGTAAGTTTAAATTTTGTGAATTTCTTGATAGAAGTAATTTCTTTAAATTACATTTATAGAAGATTACTGAATTATAATATTTAATTTTTGAATATTATTCAGTAATAAAAATGGCCAGCTTAGATAGGTTACAAGTTGAATTAAAGAATCAAATTGAAAAGGGCAAATTAAATTTTAAGAAAACTCCGAAGGCTAGAATTACTAAATGTTATATTGAGTCGAGGTTAGATAATCTTGAACAACAATGGAGCAATTTTGTAGAAAACCATAGTAAAATAATTTGTGAAACAGCTGAAAATGTTTATGAAAAGTCCAATTATTGTTTGCAAGATGTGTATGGTTTAACAGAAGAACTATATTTAGATTATAAGTCAGAATTACGAGAAACTTTAATGAAACTAGAACCTGTTGAGGTAATTGCTAATCCTCAATCAACTAGAACTAAGCAGTCATGTTCGGTTAAATTACCTAAGATTTCAATTCCACTGTTTTCAGGAAAATATGATGAGTGGACCAGTTTTAGGGATCTATTTACATCTCTTGTTCATAACAATTCCGCTCTAGATGATGTACAAAAACTACACTATTTGAAAGCTCATTTGACTGGGGAAGCGGAACAACTTCTTCGCCATATTCCAATAACAGCAAGCAACTACACAAGTTGCTGGAATCAGCTTGATAATAGGTACAATAATAAAAAACACTTGTCTAATTCTATTTTTAAACGGCTTTTTGGTCAAAAATCTTTAAATTCAGAAAATTCAAGTTCTATTAAAGATTTGTTAGACACAACTATAGAGTGCCTTAATGCGCTTAAAAATCTAGGCATAGATGTGTCCACATGGGATATAATTATCATTTACATAATAAGTTTAAAATTAGACAATGAGTCAAGAAAACAGTGGGAGTCTAAAATAAGTGACGCAATAGATACGTTACCTACTTTTTCTCAATTTCAAGAGTTTTTAGAACAGAGGTTCAGATCACTTGAGTTTCTCGATAATAAAACGCATAAACCATATAATAAGCAGATAAATAATTCCAAGTCTTTGCACGTTGTTACTGATAAATGTCTTTTTTGTTCTGAGGATCACAAATTATATAATTGTAAGAAGTTTTCAAGTCAAACTGTTGATGAGCGTCGCAAATTTGTACAAAGTAATCGAATATGTTACAATTGTCTAGGCACAAATCACTCCGTTTATTCGTGTCGTCTTAACACTAAATGTCGTATTTGCAGAAAGAAGCATCATTCTCTTTTACATCCCAATACAGCTTCGGTTGCATCTCAACCAAGTGAAAACAGCGTTGTTACTGTTGCTACAACGTCACAAAGCGAGTCTAGCACTGTTGTCTCCTGTTTTGCGACCAGCTATAGTCAAGTTTTGCTGGCTACAGCTTTAGTGAAGGTTCAGTCGCAAAAAGCAGGTGAGATTACTTTTAAGGCCTTGTTAGACCAAGGATCACAGGCTTCGTTTATAACGGAGTCTGCAGTGCAATTATTAGGACTACATAAAATACCGCACAAAAGCCTAATATCAGGGCTTGGTAGCGACGAGGGTAACTCTATGCCCTCACGGTGGGTGGTGAATATAAAAATCAAGTCGCTTCAAGAACCTAATTTTGTACTAGATGTACAGGCACATGTGCTAAGAAAAATTACAAGCTTTCTTCCTGAAAAGAAAATTGATTTCAAAATAATCTCTGATTATCCTAAATTTGAATTGGCAGATCCTACTTTCAATCAACCTACCAAGATTGATTTACTTTTAGGAGCAGAGGTATATTCACAAATATTATTAAATGGGTTCTATAGAGGCCCGCCGTCGTGCCCTATTGCACAAAACACCAGACTTGGTTGGATCTTATCAGGTAAGATTGTTTCAAGTTTCAAAACGGACACAGATTGTCATTCGGTCACTGTCGTTACTCTACACACAGTTGAAGTTAATGACGACGAATTATTAAAAAGTTTTTGGGAATTGGAGGCGGAACACTCCGCACATTCCACTAGGGCACTTTTTACGGAAGAGGAGCAGCGCTGCGAGGATATTTTCTCATCCACGACTACTAGAGATGAATCTGGAAGATATGTCGTAAAGCTTCCGTTCCGTGATGAGAAACCAAGATGTTATGAGGGTAATTTCAGGGCTATTTCTGCAAGACGTTTACATCTTTTAGAGCGACGATTTTTAAGAAATCCAGAACTTCACGCTCGTTATGCTGCCGTCATGCAGGAATATCTCTCTCTAGGTCATATGGAGCGTGTACCTGAACATGAAAGAGATCGTTTAAGTACCGTGTATTTACCCCATCATCCTGTAATAAGAGAAGATAAAACAACAACTAAACTTAGAGTTGTTTTTGATGCATCCTGCGTTGGTATTAATAACACTTCACTTAATAAGGATTTGATGGTTGGTCCAAAACTTCAGCCTGATCTACGTCACATAGTTATGAACTGGCGTCGATATCCTATATGTATTACGGCCGATATTATCAAAATGTATAGAATGGTGAAAATATCGGACGACAATATTGACAATCAGCGAGTTTTATGGCGTAGCAATCTCGAGGACGAAGTAGAGCACTATCGGTTGCTGAGACTTACGTTTGGAATCGCTTCGGCACCCTATTTAGCAGTCAGAACTTTACATCAATTAGCTTATGATGAAGGCGACCAGTTTCCATTGGCTAAGGATAGAGTATTAAAAGAGTTTTTCATGGATGATCTTCTGACTGGTTGTGAGAGAGTTGACGAGGGCGTGGAGATATGTGAGCAGATGAATGAGTTATTGAAGAAAGGTGGCTTTGAATTACAAAAGTGGTCGAGCAACTGCAAGGAGTTAAAAGGTAAGGTCAAGTGTATGTCAGATCAGGAAAGGTTAGAACTCAAAATGGATGAGGTAGGTAAAATCCTAGGTCTTGGCTGGGACAAAGGCTCGGACACTTTTCAATATTCCGTGTCACTTCCAAATATCTCCACACCAATAACCAAGCGTAAAGTAATATCGGATATTGCACGCTTGTTTGACCCATTAGGTTGGATAGCTCCCACTATAATTATATCTAAAATATTTATCCAAAAAATTTGGATGTCAGGTGTACAGTGGGACGAAGAGGTACCTGCTCAAATATTAAATAGCTGGCTTAACTACAGAAAAGGTTTACTTTCACTCGGAGGCTTTAAACTCCCGAGATGGTATCACACTCGCGGGGATGACATTTGTAGAGAGATTCACGGGTTTTGTGACGCTTCCAATGAGGCTTTTGCTGCAGTTGTGTACATGCGAGTAGTCAAAAATACTGGAGAAGTTGTCACCAGCCTCATAACTGCTAAGACTAAGGTAGCTCCAATAAAACAAGTGTCTACCCCTCGATTAGAACTGTGTGGAGCAGTATTGCTATCAAACCTCTTGGCAGAGGTACGTGCGGTTATGGCAATTCCAAAGAATAACATATATGCTTGGACTGACTCTACTGTGGTTTTAGCGTGGCTGAGTAGTCACCCAAGCCGGTGGAAAACGTTTGTGGCAAATCGCGTTTCAGAGATCTTGGTGAATTGGGAAAGTTCTCAGTGGCACCACGTTAACTCTAGAGACAATCCAGCTGATTGTGCCTCTAGAGGTTTGGAAGCTGTAGAATTAGTAGTACATACACTCTGGTTGGAAGGTCCGAAATGGTTAAAGGATAAAGTAATTAAATACAGAAATCAGGACAGAAAGGACACAAATGAAGAGGAAAAAAGAACCAAAGTGTGTCACACTACAGTAGCTATTGGGAATAACGATCAAGTGTGGACTAAATATTCCTCATTGAATAAATTGGTTCGCATTATAGCTTACTGTAGAAGGTTTTTAAATTTAAGGAAATCAAATGTACCGTCACAATCAACTTCTTGTTTAACAGCTGACGAGCTGCAAATTGCGCTCAACATCTGTATTCGTCATTTTCAACGCATACATTTTTTTGATGAATTGCAAACTCTTCCCGTAACTGGAACAGTGAGTAATAAGAGTAAACTTTATACATTTACTCCATTTATTGACGCCAATGGTTTGATCAGAGTTGGTGGACGCTTAATGAACGCTGATCTAAGCGAAAATATGAAGCATCCTATATTGTTACCTAGAAAATGTCATCTAACGGATTTAATTATAGCTGATGCTCATTTAAAAACACTGCATGGGGGTCCTCAACTTATGTTAAATGTTTTGCGCTCTAAGTATTGGATTATAGACGCAAAAAATCTTGTAAGGTATTATGTACGAAGATGCATCAAATGCATTAGATATGCAGCCCAGAATTCGCAGCAATTGATGGGTCAGTTGCCAGCATCAAGGGTCACTGCTTGTAGGCCATTTTATCAATGTGGCGTAGATTACGCTGGACCCATTCTCATTCGTACATCACATGGCAGAGGACAGCGTGCGTTTAAAGGATATGTTTGTCTTTTTGTGTGTATGGCAACGCGTGCCATACATTTGGAAATCGTAAGTGACCTGACTTCAGAAGGCTTTATTGCTGCATTCAAACGGTTTGTCGCCAGACGTGGTCACTGTGCCGATATGTGGAGTGACAATGGGACAAATTTTGTAGGTGCGTCTCGTGAGTTACAGCAACTTTTTAATGCCGAAAAATCTAGCTTCACCACTGAGCTTGCTGAGTGGTTAGGTAACAACGGCACTAACTGGCATTTCATACCTCCACGTGCTCCAAACTTTGGAGGATTGTGGGAGGCAGGCGTAAGGTCGACGAAACATCACCTGAAAAGAGTTATTGGTGACAATAAGCTCACCTTTGAGGAAATGTCAACCGTATTGTCCCAAGTCGAAGCTTGCCTCAACTCCAGACCGCTTTCTGAGATATGCCAAACACCTAACGATCCCTACCCTCTTACTCCAGGGCATTTTCTTATAGGTGAACCCTATGTATTGCTTCCTGATTACAATTTTGAGCAATCAAATATAAATATCCTTAGAAGATGGCAATTAACTCAGAGACTTGTCCAAGATTTTTGGCGTCGTTGGTCGTCTGAATATTTGTGCCAATTTCACCAACGCCACAAGTGGCGCAGTCAAGAAAAGGAGCCCAATATTGGTGATGTAGTCTTGGTTAAGGAGGATGGTCTTCCGCCTGCAAAATGGCTATACGGTGTGATTGTGGAGAAGCACCCGGGTTCTGACAACATAACGCGTGTTGTCAGTCTTAGATGTAAAAATATTATTATTAAACGTCCTACTTCAAAGTTATGTGTTTTACCTGTGTCGGAGTGATTTGTCGATTGAGATCTTTATTTCTATTCTATTGTTATGTTTTAGAAATGAGAATTCAGCCTTTCAATAATTTTAAGGTTTTGTTTTGTTCGTGGTTTTATAAAACCAAAATGAAATGTTTATGTAGTTAATAAGTTTAGAGTTTTATTGGTACCTACTTATAGCGGATAGTTTTTGGTTTTACGTATAAGTTTCTTTTAGCAAAAAGGTATAATATTTGTAATAAGTGTCTACAGTCCACTTGGCTATTGATTTAATTGTACATACCTATTAGCTTGAGATTTTTATGTGTGACTGCCATTTTATATGATTGGATTTGTTTTATTTATAATGGACACTTTGTCCATGGTGGGCGGAATGTTCAGGTTGTAAATATTAGGCAAAGCTCTGTATGCTATATTTAGTACAGCTGCTCACCAATAGATGGCAGCACAATGTAAATTAGCTCGCGCATGTAAAGTGCTAATATGAATAACATAAATACCTAGAGTGAAAATTTGTTTTTATGCAATTTTATGTAGCAAATCGAAATATATCGATTTCACTCGCTTTACTGTTTTTTATTTGTGAAGCCTTTTTTGGGATTCGTTCAATATCTATGGACGAGATTTGTTTGTGAGACCATGTTAACTATAACCCAATCGCCACTGGTGACCGAGACAATAGCGTATTCTTCATTTTCTGATACGATAGAGCTATCCGTTTCATACGACACACTTAAATCTGATGGTGGTGAAGGTGGTATTTATATATTTATATATCTGCAAACGAGAGGTCCCAGGTTGTCCTGCCTGGTCGGATGACAATTTTATTTTGCATATTTTTTCAGGTATTTAAGTATAATTGAGCATTATTAAATGCGAAATGTTAATAATATTCATTTATATGTATTTGAAACACCCCACCTGCTGCTACTACTTTTTATCACAAATATTATTATCAAACTCAATAAAACAATAGTCTTATGTGCTTTTTTGTGCTTTTTAGTTGAAACTTTGAAGTACCTAATTATTTTCATTCGTATGTTTGTACTGCAGTCGGGTTCTTTTAGTTTTCATCATCATAATATTCAAGTACGCTTTGTTGGAATATAAAATATTTGTTATTTAGGTGAGCAGAAACCTAAAAAAAAACATAAAAATGGTTAATCTCGAGTTTATAATATTAAGACAATTTAAGACGAAAAAGCCTCCAGACTTCTGAAGTAAATTAAAATGGTTAAATATTAGCTTTCCCATACAAAATATGGACCCGGTTTTAATTTTGAATCCTTTTTGTACTTAGATTACGAGTAATATACTTTTAAATAAAACACTTTTTAACCGGATCTATCGCGTATATTTACATTTTAAATTTTGACTGGACGTTTCGGTGTCTTTGCAGACCCCGTGGTCACGAGCTCGTGATAAGTGTGGAAAGTGATTTACATTCTATGTTTTTGTTTTAGTATGAATCGCGAAAACTTAAGACAATATTAATATACTTTTATGATTTTTTAAAACCTACATTATAAATAATCTATATCTTCTTCTATATACTTATAATAAATCTGTAGAGAGGTCAATTCTGTACATGAAATATTTTTTCAAAATAACTATCAGGGGGTGATTAGTGATCGATACTGATGACAAAAATACAATCAGTAAAATTTTTGTCTGTCTGTCTGTATGTTCCTTATAGAAACAAAAACTACTCGACGGATTTTAACGAAACTTGGTAAAATTATTTCTCATACTCCTGGGCAGGTTATAGTATACTTATTATCATGCTACAATCAATAGGAGCAGAGCAGTGAAGGGAAATGTTGGGAAAACGGGAGAAATTACTTCATTTTTTAAGCTTTCGTCGCGTGTGCAGCCTTAATGGTTAAAGCTACATAGAAATCATGTATGACAGAAATATTCTTCATAAAATTATATACAAATATTCCACAACAGTATATGTCTATATTTTATGGTTGGCTCACAATAACACGTGTAAATCCCGATAGCTTAGCAGTTCGGAGCTTTCTGATTGATTATATTTGTTTACCCTTACGTTTATAATACTCTCACTCATCCCTAATTAAAAAAAAATAACATTATTACCTATTCAATAAAAAAAGAATCATAGAAATCGGTATAGAAACACCAAACTTATACATGAAATACGCTAATAAACCCTTCGCGCGTGAATACTGAATGATATAAGGATTATTTTTGCGTAACGGTTGCCGCGCACGACGCGGCTCGCGGCGCCGGCGGCGGTAGGGTATAAAAAGGCGGGAGGCGAGCGCAAGCTTTAAAGTTCATTCAATAGGAATTTGGCTGTTGAATCAACAGCCAAAGGGATGCGCCGATCCGATCCGATCTTTTGGAAAATCAGATCGAAGCCATACGATCTAACGATTTTTGGATCGGATCGAGACCATGCGATTTTTTTGCGTATCTATACAAAAGTTCGAAAATCGAATCGCTTGGATCGTGTATGAATTTAAAGGCGGTTTATACCTACCTACATATACCACTCACGATTTTGTTAGGTAGGACCGAACTTGATCTTTTGTTTACGTTTCGTTCCAAATTTGGCGGCGGCGGTGGCGTCTTTTGCGGGTAGATATACGAGCATCTCATTTCATTTTATTATAATCTGACTGTGTAGGTAGGTCAGTAAGAAAACATAAGTACGAGTTGATTAATTTCTATTTCATTGTCTCCGATAATCTCAGATGCGCGGACGTTTTGTTAATAAAACTGATAGGATTGGTTAAGATACTTATCCGATAATTATCAATGGATTTTTTCCCTGATAATATCATGATTTATTCGATTATTATAAAAATTCGATTTTTTCGAACCCTGGTTGTTAGTTTTTACAAGTGCATGCTTAGTTTATTTTTAAATAATAAATTAGTAAAAATGTAATGGTGTCTTGCTTTTTTGCATCCGATTTTTTTGATATCGGATCGTCGGCATGCGATCCAATCAGCGGATCCGATCGACGTATTACGATCCGATCCGATCCTTAAAATCGGATCGAAGATCTGGATCGCGCATCGCTACTGTTGATGCGTTCAGAGCGTTCGACTTTATTGACAGACAATAATTGATATTATAAACCGTACTTATCAGCGCGACTTTTAGTCTTTAAATAGTTTATTTGAATTTCTTTCGTTTTTATTTTATAAAATAGTTGTTTTGGTAGTGTAATATTCGGTCAAATTCCAAATTTTGGCTAATTTATGTTCAGTTTTTTTTTGTATTTTTGAGGTAAAAGCGTAGGTACTTTTATTAATTATTGTAGTTATAGGTATTTATTTTTAAGTGAAGTAGGTATAGGTAGATAGCATTGCACAGGCATTTCAGCTTTATTTTCATTTCTTTTTGTGTTGTAAGTTCTACATATTTCTGGGTATAATTCTATTTGGATATCTCAAATTTTAACAGGTTGCGGTGCGGGAGAAACCGTCTTTATTCCCAGAATTCCCATAATACCAAATGATTTTCCATTACAATTTAAAAGAACGCAATTCCCAGTATCGGTGTGTTTTGCAATGACAATTAATAAGGCTCAAGGGCAGACTTTTCGTGTTGCTGGAGTAGATCTCGGTGTCAGTTGTTTCTCGCATGGTCAGTTATTATACGTCGCTATTTCCCGGGTTAGCAGTTCTAGAAATCTTCATGTTCACGAGCCGGACGGGTCAACTTTCAATATAGTTTACTCGGAAGCTTTGCGCTGAAGTATTTTCGGCCTCATGTGAAAGTTATCTAAACAATTAATTGGCAAATATTATAAAATGCCAATTGTTATCCTTACTAATATTATAAATATGAAAGCGTGGATATTTGTTCAGCTTTCACGCAAAAACTACTCGACGAATCATGAGAGGTACTAGAAGTAACATACGATACTTTTTATCCCGAAATTATCGCGAGCGGAGCCGCAGGAACAGCTAGTAAATAATAATAATAAAATCCCCAGACAATCACACCAACTACATGGCCCCAAAGTAAGCATAGCTTGTGTTATGGGATACCATGTAGCGAACTAGGGGGGAACCTAGAATATAAATACATAAATAGATAAACACCCAGACACGGAACATTTTTTTTTCTTGTTCCGTGCGGGGATCGAACCCGCAACCACTGGCGTCTGAGGCAGATAGGTTGCCAACGCCAAAGTGGTCGTCATTACACTCACCTACGTTATACCTACAGAAAATAGTGCACAAAATGTAAAACCTTCAAAACAGAAACCCAGCGAATTGACTAAACTGCGTATTATGAAAATAAGATATCATGAAAATTAATACTTAGTCGTATAGTAGGTACTATAACTACCATTACTACCTTTCTTAAAAAATGGTCCACACCTCTTTTTAAGAAAATTTTGACCTTTTTGTAAATCATTAATCGGTAAAGCACGTTTAATCACATAGTTTCCGCGCGTGAAACCGTGAGTAAAAGCTGCTAACTATTTTGTTTAAATTATAAAACTATAAATTGAAATTATCGTTTCGGTATTGGGACTGCGTTACAATGATTGCAGTATAATTTGTGTTCGTTGACTTGTCAATTATGACAATATACTTTTGAATGAAAGCAAACAAATTTCAAGAAATGTACTATAAATAAATAATAATAAATCGAATGAAATTCATTTTAAAACCACAACGTTCATGTTTCTAATTTATGATTTACGTGTTCATTATGCGTACAACTTATCAAAGACTTCCAAAGAAAAAGGTTCGGGGCAAACGAGCTCCTTGTAAAATTATCAAGCAGAACCTCCCATGGCATGTCAATATTTCAGCAACGCAAATTGATAATTTGAATGAATTGCTTCGGATGAATGTTAGTGCGTAGTTAGTGCCTGCTTCTTATAATATTATTCCTGCATGTCCCGTACTGTAGTTTATTTCTCTAAGCTTATGTCTGCTGCTACAAGAGATAGTCCACACTTCTGCTTCTTGTCTCAATATTCCCTAAATTTTGATGGACAGTCCACACTACGTCCCAGTGTCTAGCTTTCGTGCCGTAGTTTATTACACTAAGCAAGGTCTGGTGCTATGAAATATTAATCCACAAATTTGGAAGTAGTGTGGAATTCACGCTACTTCCAAATATCTAGGATTTGATAAAAAATTTACCTGTTAGAGATAGGAACGTATTTCCCACAAGAATAGTTTTTGTAGAGTGGAGATCACTTTCAATATCTGTGAGAAAATATCAAAAATAGATAAATGAAAAAAAAATCAGCTGTGTCATGTTATTACGATAATGAAGAGCATTGTAATTCTTGTAGTGTAATTAATGGAAGCATTTACAAAAAAATAATATTTCAAATATTCACATTTATATTCACAAATTATTTATATGATACAATATTCTGTCTTATCAGGGCTACGCCAACAATTTATTGTTATTAATTTCAGAAAAGAAAACTTGCGAGTAGCGGCAACAAGAAGTGGAAGCTGATTCCAAAAGATTCCTGCGAAGTCTATAAGTCGAGGCAGAAGAAGAACCCTCAACGAGGAAAGGAGAAGGAGCTAAACAAACGTCGTCCTGGAGGGAACCCAAACGCTGAGGTGAACGTCAAACGTCAGAAACCAGAAAGAAAGGGACGCTCGCGCAGAAAGCAGCGCAAGAAATATCGGTATAGTTATAAGAGCAATTTTGACTGACATCCAGACAAGGGATTCTGTTTTTGACCTGGTTGCATGTCCGGGATTTTCTGCAATAATTTTGACCTTATTTGGATGATTTCTCCACTCATATGCGTAATTTTCTGTTCAGGTTTTTGATAAAAACTAAGGGAATAGGCAGTGGTGGAATTCTTTTATAACTAATAGCAATTAATCCGTGTTTGTCGAGGGCTAGCTTCTGCGTATTTTTATCGGCATTCTATTAGATTTTAATGGGTTGATAGAGTAGATAAAGCAAGTAAAATGATTGCGGGTGAAGTCGGTTTTCTACTGTTATGATTAGTTACTTCTTAATTTTATTTCCACAGGGTGACTGGTGAGTCACTTTTGAAATTCGAGGACGTGATAGTTTGAGATCATACATGAAGAGAAAATATATATTAATTATTTACTGCGTTTACTTAAACGAAAGTTAAACAATTGATCACGCAACGCTTGGTTACACTTGCGTTGGCAGCGATCCGCATGCCAGGTCGCGGGCCGTAATTGACTCAGGCGTACGTAAAGTAAATGGCAACAAAACTTTATTTATTTATAGGGAATTCTAATGAAAAATTAAGAACCTACTTTTATTATATAGTTATGATAGGAATCGAGTACAAAGTGCTCTTCTTCAGTATCTAAAACTTGCCACCAGCCGCCCTGTATAGTTTATGAAGACTGTATTTGAATGTAGAGTATGAGCGGTAGGTTCCAGCGCGTAACTTATTTTCCGCATCAAACATCCTTGATCTCTGGACGAAAAGGCAGGATAGTAGTGTCTCCAAAATATAACAGGGTCAGGAGCATAATACTTTTTTTTATTAACAGGATGATTCAAAGTGTTCATGAATATTCTCGAGATACTTATTCACTCGACTCTTAAAAATACCAGCGGGGCTAGCATGCTACCGTCGGCAACGATAAATCGGGTCTTTTATCGATATTTTCTTAGAATATGGTATTTAGTGTATGTAATTTATTAAGATTATGACATATTTGGTTCTGTAGTCTTAATCATAGTATCAAATCGAGTAATTCTATCTACTATGGTGCGCATGTTAGCTTACATAATAGGATAAAATAACAAAATAATATTTATTTTGTCGATTCGACAATTTATAGATGGTTGCATGCTAGCCCTGCTGGAATGTGTCGTGATCAGCAAAAACAGGTGCAAGCAATTCGTTCCATACCTTGGCGACTAATACCAAAAAGGAAATATTAAAGCGTGTTTTCGACATTTTGGCATATCTCTACAATATCAAATAAATTTCTCCTTTATTTTCAGATGTGACTACACTTCTTGTTCATCTTGTTACTCGAGGACTTCAAGTGAAAGCCACACACGCTGTTGTTCTACGTATTGTTACAGTGACTCAGAAATGGACTACGAATAAATAAATGTGCACGAATGAGATTTTCTTTCTTTTTTACTTGACGCAAAAGCATCAGAAATCTACCTGATATTAAATGGCATTCTGTCGGGATTCCAATAAAAATAGTTACATGCTTGGAGCTAAATTTGGACACTGTAAGTGTCATTGTAATATCGGCTAAAAAGTTAGATCAAAAACGTTGGGCTGTTTTAGAAAACAACACATTTTTACGCTTGGGCCGCAATGTTTAATTGTACTCCAAAATGAACGACCCAGTGCTAGTTGTTAAATGTCCTCATTTTCAGGGTTCATTTATGATTTCTGTTTCCCTTATATAAGAATACAGCATCTTTCAACACCGTAATAACGCATTCTGTCCGAATAAATTCTACATTATCTACATTTTCGAGAGACAAGCCTCATCCCCAGCACTCCCTATAGTCGGCCTACAGGGGAAAGCATTTATAATATGATATATTCCAGGGATATATGGTTCACTTTGACGATGACTTTGGTGATGGGGTAAACCTGTCTGCCTCAGGTTCGATTCCCGCACGGAACAAAAAAAATAATGTTCCGAGTTTGGGTGTTTATCTATAAGTATATGTATTTATATTCTAGGCTCCCCCATAGTTCGCTAAATGGTATAACACAAGCTTTGAATTACTTTGAGCGGGTAAACCGTTAAAAAATAGGCAATTTTGTGTCCTTAAAAACTTTTGTCAGAAGTAATAATTGCGCTATTCGTACAGATTTTTGAGATATGAGTAAAAAGCTAAATACGGGTTTCATGTCCCCTATACCTTCAGCACACCCCCCACCCTCAAGGACTTTTAGTATGTTAATCTGGACCGCGCATTAACGTGCAGTGCGTGTTTTCCTCCGTTGAATGGAGTAATTGGATTAACCTAAAAATAACAGTTGGTGTGTACACCGCAAAGAGTAAACTATCAAATGGAAAGTGAACCGTGAACTGTGGTTAATTCGGAATTATAGTCTTGTTAACATTTTGGAATGTAATTTAGTTAGTATTTATGTAATTATTTACATTCCACCCAAAGTAAGTGTCTCGACGTGCCAAGACTAGCACATTTTCGTTTAAGTGCTTTATAGAGGTCTCTACTTTCACTTAGGTATTAAAATCAAAATGTTTGTATCTTCGAATATTTACCTATATGCAATTTGAAGATAAGTTTTTAGATCAAAGTTATCTTCTGTAATCTTTTTGAAATCGCTTTCTCAAATTAATATAAAAAGCAATGTTTTTTTTTATCAAATGTGGAGCTGATATTTTTTTTACTTTCCATGTAATAATGAATCGGTACAAACTAGCACTGAGATGCAGTATAATCATTAGATTAGTTATATCTTATAAGGTAACTTTAAAAAAAATAGTTTAAACGTCGTCAACAATATCGTCAGCAGAGACATTATTTTGCAATGCTCAATTATTCTTAAATAGGTAACTGAAAAAGATGCTAAATAAAATCATCACCTGACCAAAACTCGAACCTGGGACCTGTCGTTTGCCGGACGAAAGCTTTTCTACTGAGCTACCGGGGCATGGTGACAAGCTATCGATATTACTTAGCATTATTTTCTGAAGAGTCAGAAAAATAAGAGTTTCTTTTTACATTATGAAGAATTATTCAAATATTGAATAATTTCCACCTCATTTTTTCACAAGAAAACGATTGTATGACTCTTTTAACTTAATTTTAAGCTAGTTTAAGTGTCTTTGCATAAAGTTGATATGTTTATGTATTCTTAACATTATTTTAAACAAAGTTTTTTTAACTTTACCCTCAAGTGGAAAGACATAAACAAGTTAAAATTACCGTATTCACAATTTCCTATCCACTTGTGTTTAGACTATCGTTACGAACGTTTCTCGATTTATTTTACTACTTTGTAGTATTATTTTACAATAGTCATAACACGAATTCACAGAATATATTAGACATATTTTTTATCAAACACATTATACATCACGTAATACACCAACAGCTATCGCATCTTTCCGCTAATCGCTTTCGCTTGTACTCCATGATACAGGTTCACCTAGTGTGAAGTCCGCTGCAAGTCGAAGCAACCTCTAACTACTACCGCACGATAAATGTAAACAAATGAGTGTTTTGTCAATTTGGAATGTTTGTAAATATGTTGTTCTATGTTAAATAATGGTAAAATAAATAAATTATTATTATTATTATTTATACCTAAAGCTACACGCCTTTCGGCGGAAAGACCCGACAATTTGACCAGTCGGTCGGGGATCAGGGCAAGAGGGACAGAAACCGGCGAACGGAATAGGGGTGATTCCTCTCTTTTATCCAACATCAGGTATTCTTGGGGATTTAAATTATGATTCTGTAATACAGTCTTTTGTGTGGGCGTCTTTAGGGCGAGTCGGTTTTTCTACTGTCGGCAATGGTTGTGGTGCTGACCTGATTGTTCTTGGGTGCGGTGAAGATTCTATTTCACAAGCGTGTCACTACATTGCTGATGATCTCTTGATTATCTTGAATAATTGCTTGAAGGACACTTTTCTCTCGTCCATCTTCCGTATTGTTATTATTCTTTCTATTATTATTATTATTATTATTTGTTTTATTACCTAATGAGTGCATATAAATTAAGGATACAAGGGAACATGAGCGACGACAAAATCCGAGCAACTGACAGGGTTTCTACGGATACGTCTGGGAGGACATCATCATCATCGGTTAAAACACAACACCAAGTCCTTAAAAGTAAAGTTCATTGAAACAGATTTGTAAAGTATTAGAAGAGATTACATTTTTTACGCGAATGAAGCTTAGGATTAATTATTTACAACGATTATTTACAATGCCACGTACTTGGCACCATATGAGCATATAACAGCTTCTAGAGCACTAGTATTGCTGCAAGAGGGAGAATCTCAACGACCAGTAGCTCTACGCCTGGAGCATCGAGGCAAGCTAACCAAAATGTTTGGGCGCGCTACCAGGAGACTGGAAGTGTTGTTAGAAGACGCGGATCAGGAAGAAATCGGGCCACAATCACTAAAGACGAGCAATACGTTCGTTTTACTGCCCGCCCCTATTTTGTTTTGAGTGGTATATATTATTTTACATATAAGTATAGTCATGTGGGGTAAGTGTACGCAGCGAGTAAGTGTGCGCATGTTAGATATCTAGCAAATGGTACATAACAACAGAACGCGATCCTCTTCCTGAGGTACCCCGCGCGACTCCGCCCGACATGAACTAGTGACGCCAGCTGCCCGTCCCGCCATTTTGAAATAAAAGGTCAGTGAAGATTTTTGCATAAAACATTACGTAATTTTGTAAAGTTTGTCATGCAATCTTTTATATATCCAAATTCTTCTTGAAAACTTGAATACTTTCTTCGGTTACCACGTTTTATGTAGTTTGATTAGAGCCATTGTTTTAGTTGCCCGGATGACGTAATCATGAACCATTTTGGTCGTATCCCGATATGACCGTTCGGGTTAAGTGTACGCAGACACTTGTCATGTAAGTGTGCGCATGCGCACACTTACCCCTCATCTCTTAGCTTTGCCATGGACTGTGTTGATTAAGTAATATTTTGTTTCACGGCTTGTCTAAATATTAAAAATGCCTCGGAATTACCAAAGAAAATCTCCAGACAGAACTGTCGTTTCAAATGATCAGCTTGAAGCTGCGAGATTATTAATTTCGAAGGGTACCAGTCAGCGAAAGGCAGCAATTCAAGTTGGGCTTAAGGAAAGCACTCTTCGAAAACGTTTGAAAGCTGGGAAGACAGCGATTAGTATGGGAAGATTTTCGACGACATTTACTAAGGCACAAGAGGATGAAATATATCAATATCTGTCCCCTTAGCCGTGTCTCACAGAGACTACATCAATTGAATCTCGAGCAACGTCAGTTAACGTATCACAAGAGATTGACACCTCTTTATTGGAAGCAACGACTGACATAACAGTGGATATTCTACCTCATTTATCGCCTCTAATTCAATCTGCACCTTCAACCAGCAAGGCACAAGTACCATTATCGACTATCCAACCGTTGCCTAAGGCTACTTTACAAAACAGACGAAAAAAAGGCAAGAAGTCTATAATTGCTACTGAAAGCTGTTAAAAAGGCAACATTAAATTTTTTGATATCTATGGTTTCTTCTCAGTGTGTATGGGCTAGTACGTACTCTCTGTACCAACCATTCTTCCTTCCTGTGTGTGGAGTAGATTATAATGCATGTGTAATAAATAGTATAATAATTAATAAACGTACATCAAAAATACAAGTGTTTTCTATAGCAACCCACTTCCACTGTTCGCCCAAACATACTCTGCGAACAGGTTATGGGCCCAGAATTCGGGATTGCTATAGATATAAATATCATCGCGGTAAAGTGAGGTTGGAAAAGGAACGGGCCGGGTAAACGGTATAGATAAAATGGAGGCTACTTCAGAAAACCAAAATTCATTGGTATTGGAAGGATTATCAAATTGGATGTCTTGGAAGTTCCAAATTCGTGTAATATTAAAAGCACAAGGAATATTTGGAGTTGTAAATGGATCCGATTTAAATGATGGACAAGATGAAAAATGGACGACACGAGACGCAAAGGCACAATCTATAATAGTAACAAGACTGAGCAATAAAAATATTTTACAAGTGTCAAACTGTGAGACTGCTCAACAAATATGGGAAAAGTTGTGTTCAATATATGAATCAAAATCAGACACGTCATTACACATATTGCAACAAAAATTTTTTGAAATCCAATACATTAAAAATGAGGAAATATCATTATATATAGCAAAGTTAGAAGAATTGGCAAACAGAATAAATCAAGCAGGTGGAAATATACCCGAATCTATGCTCATCACTAAAATTATTAGCTCTTTGCCAGAAAATTTTAGACATTTCATTTCAGCTTGGGATTCAGTACCTATGACAGACAGAAAATTATCTGAATTAATATCCAGATTAATGTTAGAAGAGAAACGTAACAATGATTATGAGGAGAAAATAGCTTTATCTACACAATCAAGAAACAGTGAAAGAAAATGTTTTAAATGTCAACAAGTTGGACATTTTAAAAAAGACTGTAAGAAAAACATGAGCAATTTTAACAGTGCTCAAAATTATAAACAGTGTAAAATATGTAAAAAGTTCAATCATAAAGAAAAAGACTGTTGGTATAGAAATAAAAATAATTCCTACAAAAGAAGTAACAACATAAAAAGTAATACAAATGCATTCATTACATCAGCAATAAACCTCTCATATGCAAACAATTTTCAAGAAACATTTTGGGTGTTGGACAGTGGTGCCTCAGAACATATGTGCAAGAATAAAAATATGTTTGTAAACTATGAAACTTTATCAGTGCCAAAAGATATCATAATTGGTGATGGTTCAGTCATAAAAGCTCTTGGTCAAGGTGAAATACACTTAAGCGCTTACAATGGAAAACAGTGGATTCCTACAATTTTATACAATGTTTTATTTATACCAGAAATAAAAGTAAATCTGTTTTCATCATCGACAGCAATGGATAAAGGTTATAAAATGAGGTGTAATCAAAAGACATGCACTTTTATAAAAGATAATTTAATTAAAGCAATTGCATACAGAAAAGGTAAAATGTTTTTAATGAGTTTTAAATATGAATTAGATATTGCTATGGTTGGTAAATCAAATAGTGGACTCGCTGAGTGGCATTCGAAGTTAGGTCACCAGAATATTGAGCATGTGAAGACCATTCTGAAACAAAACAATATTGAGTATAAAGAAGGTGATCCAGAGATATGTACATCATGCTTACAAGGCAAACAACATAAGCTACCATTTAATAAAAGTGACACAAGAGGTGAAAAAACAGGAGATTTAATACACATGGACATATGTGGGCCAATGGAGTGTGAGTCACTGGGAGGTGCGAAATATTTCCTTTTACTAATTGATGATTACTCAAAATATAGAAGAATATATTTTTTAAAACATAAAAATGAAACAGCAGAACATATTAGGAACTATATAAGTGAGAGTAAAAATATAACAGGCCACACTATTAAAGTTATGCGAAGTGACAATGGGAAAGAATTTGTCAATAAAACCGTAGAAAAGTTATTAGATTCTAAAGGTATAAGACATGAGAAAAGTATTCCATATCTCCAAGAACAAAATGGTTGCGCAGAACGTGAGATACGCACAATTGTGGAGTCTGCTAGGTCTATGTTAGCAGAAAGTTGTCTTGGAAAAGTTTTTTGGGCAGAAGCAGCAAATACTGCAACATACATATTGAATCGAACAGGAAAAAGTAGAATGAAAGACAAAACTCCTTATGAATTATGGTATAAAACATCAAAATATAATATATCTAACCTGTACAGTTTTGGAGTAGACGTGGCAGTTCATATACCTGATCAAAAGAGATTAAAATGGGATTACAAATCAGAATTTGGTAAATTTGTTGGTTATGGAGAAACAAGCAAAGGATATATAGTATACTTGCCAAAGAAAAATAATGTAGAATTAAAAAGAGAAATTGTAGTAATTAAAAAGAAGTATCAGACACATAATAATAAAAATAAAGAAATATATGTACAAAAAGAAGACTTACCAACAGATAACCCCGAAGAAGAGGAACAGGAGAATGCTAATATCAACTCATTCAATGAAGAAGGTTCAATCATATCTGAAACAGAAGAAGAAAACACAGAGTGTGAATTAGATGAAATACCAGAAACAGATGAAATAAATTCACCTGAAACAGAAAATAATATCTTACCTGAGCTAGAAGATAACACAAAGAATAAAACACACAAAAGGAAGATACAACCACCGAATTGGATGAAAGATTATGACACAAACTTTTTTTGTCTAGATGAAGAGCCAATATCTTATGAAGACGCAATGGCTAGTCCTGAAAAAATAAAGTGGACTGAGGCCATAGAGAAGGAAATGACACAACTGGAAGAAAATGAAACCTGGGAAGAGGTGAAAAATATACCTAAAGAAGAAGATGTAATTAGTAGCAAATGGGTTTTTAAAATAAAAGAAACAGATGGCAACAAACTTTACAAGGCCAGGCTAGTGGCAAGAGGTTTTGAACAGAAGAACTGTGACAACAATACATATACACCCGTAGCAAGTTTAACAACTTTCAGAACTATGATGGCAATTGCAGTACAAAAGAGGTTACCTGTATGCCAGATGGATGTTGTAGGAGCCTTCCTGCATGGTGAAATTAAAGAAAAGGTATTTATGAAACTTCATAATGATAAAATAGTAAAACTAAAAAAATCTTTGTATGGTTTAAAGAAATCGCCCCGTTATTGGAATGAAAAATTTAATAATTTCATGTTACAAGAAAAATTCATTAGATCTAAAAATGACCCATGTTTATATTTTAGACAGCAAAATGACAAGTTTATATACTTATTGTTATTTGTAGATGATTTAATTTATTTTGGAAATGATGATATAGAGATAAAAACATTTAAAAATTCATTATGTAGTAAATTTAATATGAAAGATTTGGGAATAGCAAACACATTTTTAGGTATAAGTATAAAACAAGACAATAAAAATTTTGTAACAGTAATAAACCAAGAAAAATATCTTAAAACATTATTAATTAAATTTAATATGTATAAATGTAAAACAGTGTCTACACCACTAGAGCAAAACTTTAATTTTGAATTGTTAAAGAGAGATAAATCAGAAAGCAAAGAAATTGAGAATAATTGTAGAAGCATATTAGGTAGTTTATTATATGCATGTTGTACAAGACCTGACTTATCATTAGCAATAGGATTTCTTAGTAGATACTTGAATTGTGCAAGTATGGCATTGTATAAGTGTTTAAAGAGAGTTATGAGATATATAAGAGGTACTATTTCTTTGTCATTAGTGTATAAGTATAATAATAACAATATAACATTGCAAGGTTATAGTGATGCAGACTGGGCTGGGGATATAGCCGACAGAAAGTCAACTTCTGGATTTATATACTATATATTAAATTGTCCTATTTCATGGGGTACAAAAAAACAACAATCTGTATCATTGTCGTCTTGTGAAGCCGAATATATTGCATTGTGTTTAGCTATAACTGAGGGTTGCTGGCTTAAGCAATTATTAATTGATTTTGGATATAATATTAATATAAATATTTTGGAAGATAACTTAAGTGTAATAAAAATTTCATCATCTAGTGACAGTAATAAAAGATTAAAACATGTGGATATAAAATATCACTATATAATGGAAAAGGTTTGTAACGGTGAAGTTAATGTTACATATATTAATACAAATGATAATGTTGCAGACATGTTTACAAAGCCATTGGGCAAGCAATGTTTTGAGAAGTTTAGGGATTGTATAGTCAAATAAAATAAGTATTATATATTTGTTATTAATTTATAAGAAGCCAGTCATGAAGATAAAAAAATTGTTAAGGGTATAATGTTATAAAAAAATTGATTGTTGAGGGGGTGTGTTAAAAAGGCAACATTAAATTTTTTGATATCTATGGTTTCTTCTCAGTGTGTATGGGCTAGTACGTACTCTCTGTACCAACCATTCTTCCTTCCTGTGTGTGGAGTAGATTATAATGCATGTGTAATAAATAGTATAATAATTAATAAACGTACATCAAAAATACAAGTGTTTTCTATAGCAACCCACTTCCACTGTTCGCCCAAACATACTCTGCGAACAAAAGCCCTTACAAATTGGCGCTGGAAGAAAAGAAAAAAGAAGAAGAAGAGAAATTAGCCAAAAAGAAATTACGATTAAATTTAAAACAGAAGCTTAAACCAATACTGCAATTAATGAAACTAAGACTTAGGGCCGGTATTTCAATGTTACCTTATCTTATTGCTTAAGTTAAGTCCTACATTTAAGCCAAGTCTCACTTTTGAAAGACAGAAGCGTATTTCAATCCGGATCTTCCTCGCCTCAACTAATCTAGGATAAATCGCAATATTGCAACATAATAAACAGAATAAGTCGATTTGTCTATGATTTTTGCTGTCATTGGTTGACATTCATAATTGACTGATATAGACATGGTATTTCTGTCCGCCAATTGTTGAAAACAATATTTTTCATTAAATATTCAAGCCATATGTACAGCTGATTTGATCATTCAAGATATTGTTGCTCGTTGGCCCGAATCAGCACATGACTCAAGAATATTTCAAAATAGTCTGGTGAAAAAGAGATTTGAAAGTGGAGAATTCGATGAACTAGAAATCCCATTGAAAGGACATTTGGTGTTCTGAAGAGAAGGTTCCCTATATTAGCACTTGGTATTCGTTTAGCACTTACAAAAGTGCAGCATCTATGTGTAGCTTGTGCTATATTGCAGTAGAAATGAATAATGGTGATCCGCCTGCCAATTTTCCAGCGATTGAACAGGCCATCTTGGAGACTAGCAGTGTGCCAGTAGATCCATTTTAAAGAGGCAGCCAGAATTTCTCGCCACATGTTGTGCCATATTTTCATTATATTAATAATTTGTAGCAAGGAGTAATTAAATAAATTATATGAATTTACATTGTGTTTTATTTATTAAATTTAAATTATTTTACAAGTAAGAAAGCGAATCAAGAAAACGCTAGCTACTATTATAATAGTAAAAGCCTAATTTTCCTAAAGTGAATCCTCTTTCTGTTTCTTTGCTAATTCTAATTCTAATAATTGATTTTGCAAATCATAGTAGCGTTTTCTTGATTCACTTTCAGCTATAACGGCTTGTAAGTGTTTATTTATTTATTTATCATTCACAACACAATCCAAATTCTCCAAGATCTTAGACTGTGTTCTTTTTTCATTTTGGCTTGGCTCCTACTAATTCGCATACTTACGTAAGAAAATAATTCTTGAACTAGCAAATAGCCATTATTTCATTACCTACCATAGCATGTTGATTTTGGCGGGTCAAAAATAAACTACCATAAAGTAACTTTTTTTCGAGGTAGCCTCGCGCCAATCTCAGATCGGAACTTAAGCGACAAAAATCCTCCACTTAGATTAAGGCTAGTTAGGGTGGACTTTATTCGCCGCTTAACTTTAATCCTATATTGAAATACACTTATGTCGTTCTTATCTTCAATCCTGGATCAATTTGAGATAAGGCGGCATTGAAATACCGGCCCTAAGAATACTAAGGGCCGGTATTTCAATGCCACCTTATCTCAAATTGATCCAGGATTGAAGATAAGAACGACATAAGTGTATTTCAATATAGGATTAAAGTTAAGCGGCGAATAAAGTCCACCCTAACTAGCCTTAATCTAAGTGGAGGATTTTTGTCGCTTAAGTTCCGATCTGAGATTGGCGCGAGGCTACCTCGAAAAAAAGTTACTTTATGGTAGTTTATTTTTAAGCCGCAAAAATCAACATGCTATGGTAGGTAATGAAATAATGGCTATTTGCTAGTTCAAGAATTATTTTCTTACGTAAGTATGCGAATTAGTAGGAGCCAAGCCAAAATGAAAAAAGAACACAGTCTAAGGTCTTGGAGAATTTGGATTGTGTTGTGAATGATAAATAAATAAATAAACACTTACAAGCCGTTATAGCTGAAAGTGAATCAAGAAAACGCTACTATGATTTGAAAATCAATTATTAGAATTAGAATTAGCAAAGAAACAGAAAGAGGATTCAATTTAGGAAAATTAGGCTTTTACTATTATAATAGTAGCTAGCGTTTTCTTGATTCGCTTTCTTACTTGTAAAATAATTTAAATTTAATAAATAAAACACAATGTAAATTCATATAATTTATTTAATTACCCCTTGCTACAAATTATTAAAATAATGAAAATATGGCACAACATGTGGCGAGAAATTCTGGCTGCCTCTTTAAAATGGATCTACTGGCACACTGCTAGTCTCCAAGATGGCCTGTTCAATCGCTGGAAAATTGGCAGGCGGATCACCATTATTCATTCCTACTGCAATATAGCATAAGCTACACACAGATGCTGCACTTTTGTAAGTGTTAAACGAATACCAAGTGCTAATATAGGGAACCTTCTCTTCAGAACACCAAATGTCCTTTCAATGGGATTTCTAGTTCATCGAATTCTCCACTTTCAAATCTCTATTTCACCAGACTATTTTGAAATATTCTTGAGTCATGTGCTGATTCGGGCCAACGAGCAACAATATCTTGAATGATCAAATCAGCTGTACATAAGGCTTGAATATTTAATGAAAAATATTGTTTTCAACAATTGGCGGACAGAAATGCCATGTCTATGTCAGTCAATTATGAATGTCAACCAATGACAGCAAAAATCATAGACAAATCGACTTATTCTGTTTATTAGGTTGCAATATTGCGATTTATCCTAGATTAGTTGAGGCGAGGAAGATCCGGATTGAAATACGCTTCTGTCTTTCAAAAGTGAGACTTAGCGTAAAAGTAGGACTTAACTTAAGCAATAAGATAAGGTAGCATTGAAATACCGGCCCTAAGACTGACAGAAATAAGAATAAAGAAAATGATTACTTTTGTTCCCTGTGTGGCGAAAAATATATTTATCCACCAAATGAAGACTGGATTCAATGCAGCGTTTGTGAAAATTGGTGGCATGAACAATGTACTTACTAGCTTTGAGCAAGGAATATTTATATGTGACCATTGCAATTAGTAATTTTAGTTTTTCTTGATTGATCTCATTCTCAATTGTATTTTTTTTTTGCTGTAGGCGTTACTATAAGTGATGTTTGTGAGTTTCAAATTTTATAAGAACATTATTCCTAGTCAGACTAGAGAAAATAATTCATAATTACCTCAATTTCAAGTTGCGCACACATACCCCTAGGAAAGCGCACAGTTACCCTCACTTTGGGGTATGTGTACGCATTATGATTACCTTCGTTTTGTTCTTTTTTGTTGATTTGTGTGACAGACAAAGTTTGTTCTGTCTATAATTTTGTTGATTAATAAATACTCTAACTAACTAGCCTTTTTTTGTTTTAGGTTACTCATAATTTTCGATTTTATATCATCACAAAGCTTAAGTGCGGGCACTTGCCCCACATGACTCTACGTTATTTTCTGTTCATGGGAAACCTAACGCACGGGTCAAATATTTTAGTTTTTTTAAGAGTATTATGATGATAACTCACCAAGTTATAAGCTTCTTGTTGAGCCTTTTTTGTCGCGTAAGTGTAGTCACCAAGGAATATAACTACCACTCAAGAGGTAGTAAGTCACACGCGCCACGGACTGCGCGTGTTACAGTAAGTGTTAACGCGATACTTGTAAATTGTGATAACATTGTCCATAACACTTGCAGGCTTTGGACAGTCACGGTGTTAAATTAAAGAGATGCTTCTTTTATAAAAACATTTAATTAGCCCTTTTTGATATCCTAAGTTGACTTTTTACAAAATTTAGTGTTTTCTCTCGGAATCTCAGTTTTCTTTTTCTTTCGTAAAAATTATTACTGACGTTAACCAAACATTGGTTGTGTTGTATACAGCATGCTGTTCTTGGACACGTGTATGCCAAACGTTCTTGTTACCTTTGCACTGCCGCGGACACATTATCACCACACAGCAGCGGAAAAATCCGCGTGCGATCCCCTCATACATTTTATAAGAAGTATCACACACCACGCGCCGGGGCGCAGCGCATCGCATGATCTGCCCCTGATTTTCCCGCGCTTTGCGATTCGTCACAGTTTTCTATACCGTCTAGACGTAAACTGTACTCAAACGACACTTCTCTCGACCGTGTGTTATTTTGCTAATAAATTTACTTAACTCAATTTACTCAATTACTTACCAGGATTTATAGTTTTTGTGTGATTATCGTGGTAATGCGATTCTTATTTACCTAATTTAAAAAATATTGTAACAGTGCGCTCTAGATATACTTCCGGTTCTAAAGTAAGATTCGGTTCCCGCCGGCAGGACACGAAATAATTAATTTAGTTTCCTGCTTTGCACACACTTTTCGTAAATATTTTTAAAAGTTAAGTTTTTGTTAACAATTTCCTAAACTAACCCTTACTACATTGTATTATAGTTGCTTTAAGGTATACTTATTACCATAAGTATAACTTTGTATCACAACGATTGTTTGATTGTCATTCGATTCAGAAATTCCAAAATAGTGTCATGGTTGTATGAGCGTACGTACCATTTTCACTCTAAGAAATGACCAAGTAGCGGTTAAAAATGAGCTATTGCTAAATCTTCTCCAGGAGATGAGGTGGTGTTCAATGTAGATGACGCAGGCCATGACCCTGTTCAATTCTTAATTGATTTCACTTAAACACTCAGGTCTTCCATGTCACAGATTGACCTTGAAAGTTGGCACACCAGTTATGTTGTTACATAATTTAAAATCACCAAAGTTGTGCAATGGGACCAGATTACAAACCAGCGCAGTATATATCACCGCCTTCATATTCTCGATCGATTGTCCCTAGCAATTCAAAAGGGTAGTAGGTACACTTATGTGTCCCCCGTGCAGGGCCCTGTCTTACTTTTGAGTAGTCACCTCCTGCTATCTTGAGATTCCCTATTGAGGTGTCTCTTTAGCGGAAAAAAAATCAGATTTGAAATAAATGTTTTATATCAAAATATACTCGAAGCTCAAAATAAACTGAATGTTCCAAAAGAGAAACTGTTATTATACCTTGCATTTCCATGAGAAGGGTGCTGTGTTACTCGGGTTTCTCACAGTCAGCTTTATGTGGCGTGCTCGCTGGTTAGTGCACCAAATAGATTGATCATTCTAGAACAAGCTTCAAAACTGGTAAAAAATATTATGCCTATACAACGTGTAACAAAATGGAGAGATAAAACTTAAGGGTTAGCTTCTATACCATACGTAGAATAAACAATGAAAGAAATAGCATGATTAGTGTAAATTTAATTATTTTATAACTAAATAATATAACTAAATTTTATAACTCATTGCCTCATGAAATTCGTGAGTCTAAAACGATATCCATTTTTAAAAAGAAAGTCAAAGATCATTACTATTCACTACTGTAATCTATGTTACCAACTTTACTGTCCGAATGATATTAAGATATATAATATATATATATATATATATATATATATTATGTATGTATAAATTATATATAATATTATGTGTATGTATTCATATGTATGTATATTTAGTACACACTATTATTGCAGTTAATTCAAACTCTCCAGTCATGGGTCTGCTGTAAGAAATTTCGATAGAGATAAGCTGTACCTTTGTACTTATATTTTGTTCTATGTATCCTTATATTGTATCTTAACTTATGTGTACATAAATTGTTAAATAAATAAATAAATATTTTGACAACCCTAGTCAACCTAATAAGCTAAAACAAGACTTGTGCTGCAGTCAGCGACCTTATGACCTTTCCCGCACCGGCTGAACTTTATAGTATCTGTCTTAGTTACCCATCACTTTGTTTTTACGCCATCTGTTATCGAATAGATTTCATAAAAAGCTAACAGCTGTTTTTAGGGTTGACACTTAGATATTTTGATCTAAACTTTGAACTCGTTTTTCGGCCGAACCGTAAGGATTACAAATTTATGTTACTGTTACATATAACCTAAATCATTAAACATACAATCCCCTTAAGTATTATCTCTTCATTATGTTACACGTTGTATGCCGAAATACTGTAGTAAACTGATACCAATACAGAAGAATACTATTATTACTAAATTATGACTGTGAAAGGCTATATGTGTATGTTTGTATGTTAATTTGATATACGATAAATTAAATTATTTTTCGTATGGAGATAGTTTTGGAAAGTAACAAAGGCTACTTTTTATCACCATGAGCAAAGCCGCGGGCAAAAGATAGTTAATAAATATAATTTTAAATACAGTTTATTGGACTGAAATATTTTTTTCTGACCGTACGCGCGAGAGTGAGTGCAGGCGCCACTAGTGTGCAAGCGAGAGAACATGATAAGCGCCGCCATTTTCAATTCCTTTCTTTAATGAACTATGTAATACCACCAATACATACCACCAACTCATTACAAAAACGTATGTTCTTGGAAAATAATTTTTAATTCTTTCAAAGGTGGCCTTGTGTTTGTTTTTTATGTGAAGAAAATGGCCACGCTTTAAATTTTGAAATAAAAACTCTTTAGTTGAGTTCCTCAACGTCAAACACTGTTATATGTAGTTGTCATTTATGACTGTAAAAAAATGTCGTCTTGGAAAAAAACAAAGTAAACAGTAAAATATACAAAAAAAACATAAAAAATAACAAGTTTTCAAGAATGTAATGATATATGAATCAAAAAAAGCATCTTTATACAACCAAGGGTTTCTTACTTAGGTACGTGAATAAAACATATTTATATAAATATTGAACAATGTTTTTTTGGCAAAGTTTTTAAGATAAACGTTACCTACGATAATTATTTGAATACGTAGGTATTCATATTCATGCGTCCTAAGCTTCGAAGAAAACCCTTAGACCTGCATGTCCGTTTCGCGGAGCCAATGGGGAACGCCGCAAGTAAGAAAATACGCCAATTTAAATCCCCACTACATAACTTGAAAGATGACTGCAAAAGTACTTCCATAACAAAACCACATATGACAAATCAATCAACAGGGTTAGAGTACACAAATGAGCATGAGTCCGGAGAAGGTCCTAGAAATGAAAACACTACTGACGCCGAAGACCCTATTTCTAACGAAAACTATACAACTGATGGGGAAGGAAATATAAATAATGACAACTATGCAAGTGACGGGGATGCAACTACAAATAATGATAATGACACAACAGACGCTACTGGTGCTGAAAACTATGCAACGGATGCCACAAACGATGACAATTATGCAACGGACGCCACAAACAATGATAATTACGCAGAAGACGACATAAAAAATGATGATTACGAAACGGATGTCACAAATAAAGATAATTACACAACAGACGCCACAATCAATGATAATTATAACACAGATCCTGAATGTAATGATAATTCTCCCTCAGATGCCGATAACAATGATAAATATACAACAGATCCAGAAAATAATGGCAAATATACAACAGATGCTGAAAATAATGAAGATGCATCAGATGCTGTGCAATATACACCGGAAGTTACTGATTGCGATCATGACGAAACAGACGAGATTAAAAACTCAAAAGATAAATACTCAAAAGACTCAATTGATAATGATAAATATATGACAGACACTCCAAATTGCGGCTACAAAACTGATCTGAATCATGGCCGTAAAACAGAACCACGACAACGACAACGACCCGACACAGTCTACGACAACTTTACGACGGACGAAAGTGTATATCAGCTGTGCATGCCAAAATCTCCCCGTAAAACTACTGAACTAATACCAACAAAATCAAGTATAAAGAAACCAGGCCGCAAAACCTTTAAAACTGTGCGGTACCAATCTGAAAAAATGAAAAGCCTTGTACCAGTCATGCTCGCTATCAAAGAATGTGAACGGAACATTAATGAATTGCTGTCTACAGATTTTGTCAAACTTCGGACAGGACACCGTCTTTACTCCGACTCCTCTTCTTATAGTACAAGTGCTATCCAAGTTTGTGCAAGAAGCAGTATTCCACAATGTTTGAAATATAAAAAGTTCCGACCAACGAGTAAAAATAAGAGAGAAAGACGTGATGAAAGAGAGAGTACGGATGATAGTTGCCCGAAGAAAGGGAGTAGCAAAAATGGCAAGAAAACTCAGAACTGGTGCAAATTTCTAGCTCCAGAGGCAGGAACCGATTCCGCGTCCGTTGTAGAGTCAGATTCGAATTGTGTTTGTCCTTGTCATTTTCCACCTGCCTACAAACATTTTAAATGTGTGGGGAAACTGAGTGGTCAGTGTGAATGCGGGGGGTTATAAGTAAATTTAATGTGTTTCCGATGTGTCTGATATATATTTATTTTTGAAATTCTGTAGTCTATTATATTTTATGCTTATCACTATAATGTTTTTTATAACGGTGACACCCCTATTTTTTTACCTCAATTTTCATCATCTTTATCAGCTGGGAGACAATTTTCATCACTGCTGGACATAGGCCTCCCCCAGGTTCTATATGTCGTCACTCGGTCCTGCGCCGTCCTCATCCACGTTTATTTTATTTATTTATTTATTTATACTTTATTGCACAAAGGTACAAAAGGAAAAAAAAATACAATAAAAAACTTACAGATAGGCGCAACAGGCGTCCTTATCGCTGTAAAGCGATCTCTACCAGACAACCTTGTATTTGAGTAAAGATAAAATCTAGACAGATCAGTAGGTACTAATAAAGCACAAGTTCAACTACATTTTAACAATAAACATACTATGAATAAAAATACTATAATACATATTTATATAAAATATAATTATAATACATAAAATATATACATAAATAAATACCTAGGTTTAAATACAAATCTTGATCCAAGCGTTCAGCGGCGACCTTACCTTATCATCGTTTTACCTTACGTGAAGCCTACCTCCATCTTACCTGCGGGGCTAGCATGCGACCAACGACCACAATAAAGAAAATATCGTTAAATTTGATCGATATTTTCTTAGAATATGGCACTTAGAGTATGTATTTTTTTTTAAATATGGCATCTTTGGTTCTGTGGACTTCATCGTAGTATCAAATCGAGTATTTCTATCTATTTTGGTGCGCATGTTAGCTAACATGATTGGATAAAATAACAAAGTAATATTTGTTTTGTCAATTCGAGTCTTTATCGATGGGTGCATGCTAGCCCGGATGATGTTAAAAAATCGGATGATATTTGACGCCAGACTTATTTTTTTTACGCCTTCAACGAAGCCACTTGAGCATTGAGTGGGCATACCATAATCACATTCAAAAACACGCATAACATGTGGTCAAATAATCTTGCGAGTGAATAGATATGGCCCAAAAATTTGGAAATTGTTAATAGCCCATGTAGAAATTAATATGTGTGAAAAGTGTATTTAGTACCTTTAGTATTTAACTTTGTCAATAGATGGCGCTGACAGTATTTTAAAGCCCGCATGTAAAAATTTTAATGATTTAGATAAGTAACGGTGGTTGATGTGAATCGACAATAAACTTACACCAAATATTTTTGTGCTTTTCATTGAACCTGTCTTTGGTATCTGAGCTGTCTCTGTTCAGCACAGTCAAATTAAGCCAAAAATAGGCAAACAGGGGACATAATTCGTGTAGTTTTGAAAATTGACACACGTATTATACCTCGTGCACTCCAGATTAACATATTAAAAGTCCTCTAGGGCGGAGGATGTGCTGTCGGTGTAGAGGGGGGGATGAAGGTCCCTATTTTCAGGTATTTTCTCATATCTCGAAAATCTGTACAAATAGCGTCATAGTTACTTCCTACCAAATTTTATTCATAAAACATATTGATTTAGTCATATTAGTTTTTACTCTACGACCAATACTTCTCGAGTTACAATGTGTTGAAATTTACGTGAGATTATAATTAGTCCTCGGCTACTACTGGCGTCCTCACGATGCAGCATAAAAAAGGATTAGAAAAAGTATTTTAGTGTTTCTTTTGGGATGGATTAAAAACAAACTAAAATACTCTTGGTCATTCAAATCATTTAAAAAAACGGCTTGGCAACTTTTCTTTTATTTAAGTTATCATTTACGACAGTAGCTATCGTATCTTTGGATATGTCGCAGGGATTTTATCAGAGACGTGGTATTAAAATTTCACTAGTCAGTTTAGAATTACACAGATTATTGTAAATAATGACCGGTTACTATAATTTCACGGTCTCATTTCAATGATATTGTAATTTCACGGGGCCGCAACAGTGATATTTTAATAACCCTAGGCGTGTTATGATTTCTACCTGTGGTGGGGGTTCCGCGCGTTCTGATTGGTCAGTCAGGCAAGTTAAACACAATTGTAAGATCTTGTAGTACGGCAAGATTTCGACACAGAGCTAATCAATGAAAGCAAAGCATTAAAAAACCGACTTCACGTCAAAACTTTGGCTGAGTTGAGAATGTCATCAACGTAAACATTCTACGCAATCATTAATATTTTTTCAAAAGTTTGAAATTTTCAATGAAGTACCAAACCGATTTCGATAAAATTTATATGGGACCAACTATGAAGTATCCTCTACCATATGAAACAACAATTTTCAAAATCAATTCATAATTATCCGAAATATCATGTAACAAGGACACAAAAAAACATGCAGACGAATTGAGATCCTCCTTCTTTTTTGGAATTTGAAAATATTACAGTGACCAATCTGATAAAACAAAAGAGCCGGAAAATGTTAGACTGTATTTATTGCATACGCGAGCCGCACACGGTAAAGCACCATTATTGAAATTGGCACACAATCTAAAATTTTATTGTAATTTAAATACCTATGTACTAAAAATTTGAAACAATTCAATATTGTCCAATTTATATTTTTATCGTGTAAGTTACTTTCTTTATAATGTAACCTCGAGACTTTTATTTTTGCTAAGTAACATAACTTAATTATCACATATTGTTAATTATTTATTTTTAAAGTGTAAATACTCATTATTGTTGCGAGTTTATTAGAGATTCACTTTGTTTTTGTGCATAGTAGTACAATACTTGGAACGCTACTAAATATTGTCATGACAAAAGTAAAGTAGCCAAACTGACATTTTGACCCTTTTGACTTTATTATGGGACTAGCCACCGCGCACGGTTTTACCCGCGGAACTTTTGATCCCGTGGGAATTTCGGGATAAAATATAGCCTATAACCTTCCTCAAGAGTTGGGCTATCATATGCAAAAAGAATTTTTCAAAGCCCACTTGTAGTTTCTGAGATTTTATTTATAAAACATATTGATTTAGTCATATTAGTTTTTACTCTACGACCAATACTTCTCGAGTTACAATGTGTTGAAATTTACGTGAGATTATAATTAGTCCTCGGCTACTACTGGCGTCCTCACGATGCAGCATAAAAAAGGATTAGAAAAAGTATTTTAGTGTTTCTTTTGGGATGGATTAAAAACAAACTAAAATACTCTTGGTCATTCAAATCATTTAAAAAAACGGCTTGGCAACTTTTCTTTTATTTAAGTTATCATTTACGACAGTAGCTATCGTATCTTTGGATATGTCGCAGGGATTTTATCAGAGACGTGGTATTAAAATTTCACTAGTCAGTTTAGAATTACACAGATTATTGTAAATAACGACCGGTTACTATAATTTCACGGTCTCATTTCAATGATATTGTAATTTCACGGGGCCGCAACAGTGATATTTTAATAACCCTAGGCGTGTTATGATTTCTACCTGTGGTGGGGGTTCCGCGCGTTCTGATTGGTCAGTCAGGCAAGTTAAACACAATTGTAAGATCTTGTAGTACGGCAAGATTTCGACACAGAGCTAATCAATGAAAGCAAAGCATTAAAAAACCGACTTCACGTCAAAACTTTGGCTGAGTTGAGAATGTCATCAACGTAAACATTCTACGCAATCATTAATATTTTTTCAAAAGTTTGAAATTTTCAATGAAGTACCAAACCGATTTCGATAAAATTTATATGGGACCAACTATGAAGTATCCTCTACCATATGAAACAACAATTTTCAAAATCAATTCATAATTATCCGAAATATCATGTAACAAAGACACAAAAAAACATGCAGACGAATTGAGATCCTCCTTCTTTTTTGGAATTTGAAAATATTACAGTGACTAATCTGATAAAACAAAAGAGCCGGAAAATGTTAGACTGTATTTATTGCATACGCGAGCCGCACACGGTAAAGCACCATTATTGAAATTGGCACACAATCTAAAATTTTATTGTAATTTAAATACCTATGTACTAAAAATTTGAAACAATTCAATATTGTCCAATTTATATTTTTATCGTGTAAGTTACTTTCTTTATAATGTAACCTCGAGACTTTTATTTTTGCTAAGTAACATAACTTAATTATCACATATTGTTAATTATTTATTTTTAAAGTGTAAATACTCATTATTGTTGCGAGTTTATAAGAGATTCACTTTGTTTTTGTGCATAGTAGTACAATACTTGGAACGCTACTAAATATTGTCATGACAAAAGTAAAGTAGCCAAACTGACATTTTGACCCTTTTGACTTTATTATGGGACTAGCCACCGCGCACGGTTTTACCCGCGGAACTTTTGATCCCGTGGGAATTTCGGGATAAAATATAGCCTATAACCTTCCTCAAGAGTTGGGCTATCATATGCAAAAAGAATTTTTCAAAGCCCACTTGTAGTTTCTGAGATTAGCGCGTTCAAACAAACAAACTCTTCAGCTTTATATATTAGTACAGATTGCTATTGTTGCTATTATATCTTTAATGTGGTAAAATATGAAATTTGTAGCAAATGTCATTTTGAAGATATTGCCATTATTCCTATTGCTTATCTGCATAAAATTACGTTCCTGCACTAGTAAACTTTACTAAGTGCTATTTGTTCAGTTTACCCATAGAACAAACACTTTTTTATTCTATGGGTAATTGTCAATAAACCAAAGTGGTATATTGAATACTTTACCCTCACTAAACATGTAGGAGGAGTTACATTCTACAAAGGTAGACTATCCTAATTGATCTAATTGATTAATTTTCTAAATTAAGTACTCTTAAAACAATAAAAAATCATGTACCATAAGTAAATGAATAAAGCAAACCCTCCCTAAATCGAAAAACATTTATGCCACTTTATATTAAAATTACCTAAACTATATTTCGCCAATGTCAATTAACTAATCTGCCCCTTTGGCTATTTGTATACAAATGTTTTTCCAAGTTTATTTCTACGATAGCAAATATGCCAATCTGCTCTAATTTCCAAAAAACTATAAATAATATTATTCTAACATTATCCAAATAAGAAAGTTAGCTTTTCATTAATATGTTTTCTAATTAGAGACGTTACCTATAAAACCTGATTTGCAGTCATTGATTTTATTTTAATTTTGCTCTCCTGAAAAGTTTGGCATTTGCAGATTGGTTAATTTACTAAGTATTTCATTGACGATTTGAAGATATAAGAAATATAATTAAGACCAATTTTGAAAAGTGTTATTCAGAGTTATCATTTTATGCCAGTGATTTTTTCGTATATTACTATGGAAAGACTATTACGTCAAAAGTTGATGGATAGTAAGCATTGAAACTTATTTAATATTAGTTAAAAAGAGTACCTAACTTATAAACAAATGTTTGTGTTCCTGATTTAAAAAAAAATGATTTTCAAAAAGCTGTCTATTACTTCGTAACTCTATGGTGATACTTTGTCGCACAGTTAGTAATAAAAATGCACCAATCAGTAATATATGTTATAATCTAACGACCTTCTATAATTAGTGTAATTCTTAAAATATCATTTTAACTGTATCGTTGTAGTGAAATTATAATGTCACTAAAACAAGGCCGTAATATCGTAAGAAATATTACGCATTGACAAAAAACCGAGTTATTGTAATGTAACTGGTGAGTTTATAATACCACGGCTTTTAAAATATGCTTGCGACACATATAAGCTACCTAAACTAATAAAACGGCTTTTTTTGTTACTTGAGATTGATTGGTCAACCGTTTTCGACCCTTCAACGATCGCTGATATAAAATTGAATCTTTCTGTAGTATGTTAACTTCGATTTTGCACCGATTCACAATGTGAAAATTAAAAAAAAACTTTTGCAGGTTGGATCAACCTGGAACTGAGAATGGCCATGTCACAGCGAAACTGAGCCTTCTTAAAATTAAAGAGGACTAGAACTGATAAAAACTGTTAATGAAAATGAAACTTTCTAACTTCTCTCGATAGCTTTACAAAGTCGAAAACCTTAGATTTTCTATCCTCTCTCCCTAAGCTTACTACTGACACATTTTTTTTTCACCCGTAATCAGTAATCAAGTTCTAAAAATACTTAAAACACTTCAATCAAATGCAGTTGGTATCGAAGGAATCGATGGGACGATGATAGTGCTCCTGCTAGAATGGGTTCTTCCTATCTTTACGCTGATTGTCATTTTTTCTCTTTCCACTCCCAATAACCAACTACATAAATACCAAACCATTTTCGTCCAATATACTGCCAACATCTAAAGCCGTTGAATCTATAGTTCACAACTTTCTGAATTCACACAATCGCGTATATTACTGAATTCGTATCAATCTGGCTTTCAATAACCCGGTCACAGCACCTTCACTGCACTTCTAAAAGTTTTAGAAGGCATGGACACTGCTCAGGTGACAGTTTAAGTTCTTATTGACTTCTCAAATGCATTCAACGCCGTCGATTACGATCTTCTGTTTGCTGCTCTTAATGTACTTGGTATCTCACTATTTGTATCGCAGTGGTTTTTCACATCACTTCGTGGTCGCCAATAAACTATCAAAATTAATCCTGATGGATCCTCAACTTCTGACTGGGTCCACTCAGACCAGTTACATATTTTTCAGTGGTCACGACAATTCAAAACTATAATTATAGGTAATTCGCATCAGTTAGCTAAAGTAGACATGTCCTTGGCACAACAACTAGTATTCAACAATTTTACGATTCATAACTCATGTGTTATGATCTCAGCTTACATATTGACTAAATAGGTATTCAGTTGGAATAATAACATCGACAAAGTAGGTTGTTTGGTAATCATCAGCGTAACCAATAATGCCTGGTGTAAAGAGGTAGTCAAAGAGTTGCAAAGAGAACAGATTCCTGAGGTACCCCGACTTTAATTGTCGTTTGGTCAGAAGAGTAGCCATCTAAGGTTACCACATCAATCGATCAACGTCGATCGTTTTTTTCTAATCGGATTGTCCCAGTAAAAACTATTGATTGACGTCGACTTCTTCATTCTACTATCGACAGCGTCCATCGACGATCAAACTCAACTCAAAATCTAACTCAAATATTCTTGATTTCGTAAGTATTTAAATACATTTGAAACAAGTCAAACAATTTACAAATTGAACTGAATCTACCACCACTTCGGAAAGTCGATCTGTTGAGAAGAATTGGCAAGAAACTCAACAGTAATCATCTTTTAAAAATGAGAGAAAAATAATAATAATAACAATTTACAGCCAAAGAATACCAACTTCTTGCATCCGGATATCTTAAAGTAAAACTTTTCACATAACCCTTATCCTTAAATCTATCGAAGGGTTAATCCTAAATATTTTAGGATTATATTATAAAATGAAGCGTACCCATGAACGAGTTGATCTTCTGGAGTCTACTATTATATTTATACAATAGGCAATCAAGTACTAGACAGAAACGTAGACATAGATATAGAGGTAAAGATAGAAGCAGAGATAGACGTAGCGATAGAGGTGAGAGATAATACAGATAATGTGGATGGAGATGAGGATAGTCGTGGACAAAGACAGGACGTGGACGTGGACATGGAAATGGGGAAGTCAGAGATCAATCGATTGGTGTGGTAACACCCTTAAGACTACTCGTTTTAAAGCAGTAAAACACCAAAGGGACCGATTAATAAGAAAATGTGTAAACAAAACAAAAAGTATACAAATCATGGTAGGTGCGCGGGCCTATTCACAATTGACACATCTTGTCAACCTTAAAAAACTTACAAAACGTCATTCATGTTAAAATTTACAATATTTTACTAAACCTTTATCAAAAAAATAATAATAAACACATCAAAAAAGAAACATTCTAGGTATGAATCGAGTGCATTATATATTGATGTCGTCGATTCCATAACTATTAAAGTTATTTAAAAATGCCCCATGCAGCCAGTTCAAGTTTGATGAAGTGCTTACAATTACAACCAAGATCATCATTACGAAGGTCTCATTTGAAGGAGAAAAATGAAGCCCACAGTCTTAAGGAAACCATGTCCTCCGAAACAATACATTTCATGGAGAAGATATGCTATAGATCCAGTGCGTCAGTGGACATGACTCAAAATGGTTTTATAAAGGATTCCAAAATTCAATTAGTGAATCTTTTGTTCATGCCTTTGCGAGATGAAATAAAGAAGATTTGTACTAAAAAACCTAGCAAGACTAATAGCCAGGTTTCCAAAAAAATTGATAAGAAAAAATGCTATAATAAAGGGCATAAATCGCGAAGAGTTTGAATTATGGTGAATGCTTTAAAAAATTGTAAGATTTGAGAAACATGTCTATGATGATTTTTGTGTTTCTACTCTTAGCCGGGATTGTCAAAGCACGCTTCACGAGCGTAAAGTTCAAAATAATTGGCAATAAATTCCGACTTCTACTGGTAAAAAAAGCATAATGTTTCATAACAAAATTATAAATGAGTCTTACAATTTAATTTATGTCAACGTGTGTGATATAGAAAAAAAAATGTCTATTGTAAAGATTAAAAATAGGAATTAAAATATTCGACAGCGTTGAGCATTTCTTTTGGCGTTTGAATTCTTTTATTGCATTCTAATATTAGATACACATTTCGTTATTTCACAGAATATTTAACAATAAAATGGTGCAATGGATTCAACACTATTTTAAGACTCAATTTGCATGAATTTCATTAAGTATTTTCTCTTTGCACACTACCGCATGCATATTTAGGTATGACGTCATCACAATGGTTTCCTGAAGAGATTGCTGCTAGCGATAAATCAGCCTTGTTTCGGCCATATTTTAAGGAGAGCCAGTTCTTTCCCTGAACACGTGTGCTTCATTGGACCTCATCTTTTGTTATCATCAGGTAAGATTGAGGTCAAACGCTATTTTTGGTCAGAATTCAAATTCTAAAATTCTAAATCAAATCACTTTATTGCTCAATTTATTAATAATTAGGCAATTATTCATAATGAAGCAGTGCTCTCTAAAGTGCGGCCGTTATGGGAATGCGTTCCTGACAGCTCCTTATGTCCACTGAATAAAGTTTATTTCCGATTCGAAAGTTAAAAAAGCTATGATTTTGACAGCTGTCAGGAACGCAAACTCCCACCGGTCGCACTATAATTACGATCCTTGAATATTGTGTAAATGCCCAAGCAACACACATGGATATTTTAGCGGCTGTACACACTCGTTGATAGCCTCTCGCCGAGAGTCTCGGCCGAGAAGGCTCTCGTCGAGAGCATGCCTGTACATACTCATTCTAAATTTGACCTCAAGGCTCCCGCGACAATGTACGTAGAAATTGCTGTTCCTGTTTGTCTTTGTGCCGTGAGCTATTATAATTTATTAAATGAACGAGCTCTCGTTTACCTTGCGCGAGCCTACGAGACCCTTGACTCAGGCGTAAAAGACCGACACGCCACCAAGACAGACCGAGACGAGAACGAGAGAGCGAGACGAGACGAGAGCGCCCTGTACGCTCGGTCTGTCTCGGGGTGTGTCGACGAGTGTGTATAGCCGCTATTAAAAAGCTTGTGAAATAAAAAACTATCAAAATATCTCGATATATCGATTGGGTAAGGTGCTTTATTTTATACTCTGTCTTGGTGCATAAAATATAGTTTAGGGTTCCTTAAATATTTTGTGTACTTTAGGTATGCTTATACAGGGTGACTGGTGACCAATTTGAGATATTGAAGGAGAGCTCTCTGTACTCGATTCTGATCATAATTATGTAATAAAAGTAGTTAAGTACTTAATTTTTCACCAGAGTTCCCTATAAATAAATAAAGAGTTCAGGAATGGTAAACAAAGAGTTCCGGTCACTACCGGTAGTAAGACTTGCTAGTAACACGGGGAATAAATGCTTTGGATGGATTTATGGATGTTTGTTTCTCAATGTCTTTTCTGCCACACCCAAGATTCACTACTTATGCATGGTAGTGAATCTTGGGTGTGCCAGAAGAGACATGAAAGTAGGATTAATGCTGTGGAGATGAGAGCGTTGAGAAGCGTGTGGAGTGAAATTAAGTGATAGGGTGCGCAACAGTGAAATAAGAAGGAGATGCCGATTGAAAGAGGATGTAGTGACTAAGATTGAAAAGGGTATGCTACGGTGGTTTGGACATTTGGAAAGGATGAGTGAAAGTAGATTTACGAAAGAGGTGTACAGAGCAAGAATGGATGGTGTTGTTGGAAGGGGCCGGCCTAGGCGAACGTATGCCGATCAAATTGGCGACATTTTGAAAAAGGGCCTAGTCAAAAGTACCCGTAACCGGCGATCATGTATGAAAAGATTGATGAACGTGGAAGAAACGAAGAGGTATGTTTGGATCGCAGCAATTGGTGTTCCCTTGTCTCTGCTTACCCCAAGGCAAGACAGGCGTGAGGTTATGAGATGTTTCTCAATCACGGCAGAATAGCTGGACTGATCTTGATGAATTTTTGCACAGATATAGTTTATAGTCTGGAATAGCGCATACTTTTTATCCCGGAAAAATACTAGTTCTCTAGAGGATAGATTTCTTCCAAGAATTTAATTTTACGTTTTAACTCTAGATGGCGTTGTCAGTATTTTAATCGGTTAGGTTACTTTTTAAATACTAATCAAAAGTTTTACACGTACGAAGTCGCGGGCAACAGCTAGTTTAATTATATTTGTACGGGCCCCTTTGCGATGTGTGATTTATCCTCTTGGCTGATTTTTAATACTTCAATAAATAATACTTATTTGCGTAACTATGTCAATAGTTTGTTGTAACACCAGTTTATAGGCTTCAAATAATAGTAATGTCGTGAAAAGAAGTGTATCAAGATATAATAAAATAAAAGTTAATACAAATCACAAAGTGTTTATAGAAAATTATAAGGAATCCATTGTTTAAGAAAGCTAAATCGAGTAATAATGGTTAATTTTCTATTTTTTGCTGTTTGTATACAATGTAAGTAAACTTAGTAATAGTAGGTAATTAACTTTAGGCCTAACTGGACATTGCGTTGTTATGATAATAAAAAAAAATCTTTATTTCTTCTACAACAACTCAAGTTTAGATAGTACAGAAATATACATACAAATACAGTTTTGCAGGATACCCTGTGTCTTAGGACTTCATGCCTCCACCTTCGGAAAATTATATAAGATTAGGTTGGTTAAACATAATAATACGAGTAACTTTAAATAATAGTCTAATGGCGGCAACACTGCAATAGTATATGTGGTTTATTATAATGAGTCAGCGTGAAATAAACGTGTTATTATGGCTCAAGTCCTATTGAAGACTTCTCAATCTTTTACTCAGTAATCAGTTTTAAGCTACTATATTTTTTTTGGTGACTGGGTATACAATTTAATGAATTCACGGGATTCATACTATGATTTGCGATTTTTATTTCATTGTTTCATTACAAGCACTGTGATCGCGGAATCGGAAACTGAGGTACGAATACCGTGAATTCATTAAATTGTAGTGAAAATAACCACTAAAGTTAGTTTAAAACACCCGTTAAAACTGTCATAAAACCTCATTTTTAATTAATTTTAAATAAAAATAGAAATTCATCATCGCGAAGCAAGTTTTAACAAAACTGGACACCACAATTTTACCGGTAATAATCGTTTAATCGTTCTTTATCTTAGAAGGCACGTAACGTTTGTATCTGTAACTTATTCCAATTTTTTTAATAATTAAGATTTGATTTGCACTCATTGTAGGCATAACGACAAGTTGTAATGAAGAGGCCGAGTATTTTCCAAAAAGTATATACATACATAGAAAACGTCACGCCTGTATCCCTTATGGGGTAGGCAGAACACCAGAGCTTACAAGACCATCTGATGTCACGTTTGACAAATTTGGAGGTATTATAAAGATGGAAAGAGACTATTGTAGTGACAGGGGGTCTGCCTATCGCCCACAAAAACGCCTTTAAAATCTCTGTCCCTTACCTGACTTTTACAGTATGCCCGGGAAGAGAAGCAGCTGGTACATTCTACGTTTTTCTTTCGCTCCCAGTCCAGCATGGAAGCAAAAAGTATATTTAGGTACTTATTTACTTAGATCACAAACAAGGAAATATAATTGTAATCACAGTACCTACCTAAAGTTGCATAATGTGACAAGACTTTAGGGTCTCTCCACATTTACCCGCGGGGGGGGGCGATATTTCGGCGCAACGATCGAAAATCATTTTACACTCTCTACTTCAAATCCAATTATTTATTAAATTTTCCCTAATTGCCTTGGCTGGGACTGGGACTCAAACCATCGATTAATCATCCCATCACTATCGTACTAGCAGCTTCATTTTACCCCTAAACTTCCCTCCCAAAACTTTACACACTACATCCGATTATTAAGGTGTCTACACACCAAAGTCGCCGGCCCGGGGGCACGAACCCGGCGAGTTAATGCCGGCGGGTAAACCCGGCGGCTTCTACAAACCAGCCACGAACATGCCGCCGGGTCGGCGGCATGATATTCGCGCCATCGTTCACAATTAGTGACTACCGAGTGTTCGGAGACGTTGCGCGTGTGTTTCGAATTATTACTACGTATGTGTGCCGGGCGTGCCGCGCGCGGGCGCACGCCGCCGGGCCGGCGGCTTTGGTCGTTTCAAAATCAGGCCGCCGGCCTTGCCCGCCGGGTTAGTGCCGCCGGGCCGGCGGCTTTGGTGTGTTGACACCTTTATCCGATCCGGATCCGATACATGCCGTAGAACCGTAGAATTATTTAATATATACAGGATGATTGGTGACTTATAGATTCTGAAAGAGAGCACTCTGTACTCGATTCTGATCATAATTATGTAATAAAAGTAGGTACTTAATTTTTCACTAGATTTCCCTATAAATAAATGCTTCTATATTACTATTTACTTTTCATACAACTGTGTCAACCGCAGCACGTAAAGTGGCACGCGGATCATTGCCAACGCTAGCGTAACCATGCGCTGCGTAATAAATTCTTTGACTTTCGGTTAAGTTTACTTGGTAAATAATATAAATATTAATTTTTTATTAAGTATATTTTTTCTCTTCATGTATGACCTCAAAGTATAACGTCCTATAATTTAAAAACTAACCCACTAGTCACCCTGTATATTGTGTGTTATGCTTTGGTTCTCCGATACTTTTAATCATGGGAGCGATATGAAAACATGAAAAAAATTTGTTGCAGTGAACTCATAGAAATACGAGATATTCAATTTTAAAATGGCTGTCATTCAGAGGGGCGAGAAAGGCGTACTATACGTGGATGGTGTATCAGAAATCCAAACCCTAACTGACTGTATATACGACAGCTTACGTACTAAAAATTAAAAATATTTCGCTGGTACATTCCTCGTCCTCGCAGTAAAGTAATATCAATTAATTTTAATCGAAGATCCGGCATCCGTCATTTCAGACAAAATTTCTAAATTCTTATTTTTTGGCTTCGGATCGGATAAGAACGGATGTAGTGCGTAAACGCTCTAAGAGTTGCTTGACTCAACATTACAATATTACTCAAAAACTAGGCTATCAAATACAAAAATATTTTATTAAATGCAGTTTTTACAGGGATTAATGCGTTCAAGCAAACAAACAAACACAATTTTAAATAAATATACCTAAATAAATATTTCTGACACTCACACAACATTATCTAGCCCAAATTAAGTTTCTTAAAGAACTTGTGTTATGGATACTTCATACTAGTTAACTGATATACTGAAATACAGGGTCTTCTTTATGAAGATCAATATATTTTAAGAGAAGGTTAAGAATGATGTATGGGTTCAATTTATGAAAAAAATATACATATAACTATTATTTTTTTTATTGAAATTTTCAAATCTTTTAAGTGACCGAATTTAAGTTTAATCTGTTATTTACGACAACCTTGCAAGAAATAAAAAAACCTACCTATTTAGTTTAAGAAAATAACTTCACTAAAACAAAGATCTTACGCGGTTGGTACCTACCTATCCACGCGAGCAAAGGTCGATGCCTCGCGCGCCCGGGCGATGCGTGACCTACTTAGCTTGATGTATGACGTAACAATCAGCTGTTGTAATATCATACTTATTTCGTATAAAAGTTGATTCTAATTTCCCATCACACTTCAACTGTCAATTTAACGTTCAACTAATTGTAAATACCTTTTTAGTAATGTTGACTTCTTTGATAATGTTTAAATTAGAAATAAATTTAAAAAAAGCTTTCGTGCTTGAGCTGTTTGTCTTAACGAATAAATGTATTTTACAATCAATTGAATGTTTAAATGGAATCACCTTATTATCAACTATTATTATTTACAGTTTATGTACAAAAATAACTTACATATTGCTTCCTGTCAATGATGTTAGGTACACAGCACACGAATACACATACACAAGCACTTTATAGTAACTGCTGCACATGACTACCTATTTGCGATACACAAAGTCTTGTTCGTTTAATAACATTGGCAGCGGGCGGCTCGCTTGACTTTCGGTGTCGATAGTTCCGTCAGAGAATACCTACATACCTATGCCTAGTGCGATTTTTCTCTGTGTGTGTGAGTGAGTTCTTAATATAAATAGTTAATAGAAACACTTTTATTTCTTGCTTTAGTCGTAAATAACAGATTAAACTAAAATGTTGTTAACTTTTGAGAATTATAAAATATTTATGAAAGAATTTTTTTTTGTTAATTGTAACAAAAAAAATAATTCTTTCATAAATTGAATCCATACATCATTCTTAACCTTCTATTAAAATATATTGATCTTCATAAAGAAGACCCTATATATAGGGTCGCCATATAATAGTCAATAATATTTTAATAGCAGATTAAGACTGATGAGTGGGTCATAATTACGAATTATTAAATATTTAAAAAAAATATTTTTCATAAATTAAAGTTATAAAAATTTAAGTTTGATCTGTGGTTTATGACTTCTCAACAAGTAATAAAAACGTGTCTATCTAATTGTGTATAGTCATAAAATCTAGATTAATCTAAAATTTTACTCACAGCGAACAATTTTGAAATTTTTATTTATGAAAAATATTGAAAAAAACATTTTTTTTTTCGAAAGTCAGACCCATTTATCATATCTAATCGGCTATTAAAATACTAGCTTTATCCCGCAACTTCGTATGCGCTTAACTACCCTTCTCGTGGAAATTTCAGAAACTATACAACCAGACACCCACTGAAAGAACGTTTAACCTGTATCACACCCATGCACTCAAAGAATAAGTTTTTTTCATACAAACTAAAAATCATATATTTTTCGTGGCCGTGGGAGTTTTGGGACTTTTTTTCGTAGCGCAACCAGTCACTCTTTGAAGAACCTTCATGCCAAGTATCACATCCGTACACTCAAGGAATAAGATTTTTCATACAAACTAAAAAGTCCAACCCCTTCCCGTGGGAATTTCGGGAATTCCTTCCATAATACAAACAGACACTTATTGAGGAACCTTTATATCAAGTATCACATCCGTGCACTTAAGGAGTGGGATTTTTTCATACAAACTAAAACATCATATATTTCCCGTTCCCGTGGAAATTTCAGGAATTCCTTTCATAACACAACCAGACACACATTGAAAAACCTTAACACCAAGTTTCACATTGGTGCACTCAAGGAATAAGATTTTTCATACATATTAAAAAGTCCTATATTTCCCGTTCCCATGGGAATTTCGGGAATTCCTTCCTTAGTGCACCCCTCCATTCCCTAAAAAATGTATGTTCCAAATTTCAGCTCTCTACGTCCAGTCACTCAGTACCTCAGTTACTCAGTCAGTAACGGAACAGTTTTATATATATTGATAATTGACTATTATGTGCGGACCCTGTATAAACATACATATTTAATAAATGCATATTTTTTATTATATAATAAACTTAAATAAACATATAAACATCCATGACTTGACGACTAATATCTGTGTTCATCACACAAATATCCGTCGCCGCCGGGATTCGAACCCAGGACTGGCATAGAATGCAATGTACGTTACCCCTACACCAGCCGGTCCTCAACTTTATGAAATTATTAAATTAGTTTAAATAAAAGCAATTTTTCGAAGTCGTTTCGGCGCAGTGGCTCCTGTGTATATCAGTCGATATCGCTTAACAACGCGCGGCGCGGTCGGTACAGAGATGGGTGACCGCCAACCACTAATTTCTCACAGTGACTTACGTTCTTCGAAGCGCACATTAAGCAGTCGGCCGCGGTTGCTGTAAACATGTATACAGTAGTCATTAGGTTTGATAATAGCATTTTTGGATCCCTGAAATTCTAGACTATACCAACCACCACCACGGTGGTTTACAGCCTAAAGGAGCGCGTTTACTGGCCCACGACAGACACAACGCACTCACGGCTTGAAACGGCTTTGAACGGATTGCTTTTTATGCTTTTCCGCACTGTCCGCACCGCACGCCGGCATTTTACATAATAATGTACTACTGTACTAAAACTTTTCGATAGTATAATATATTAATTATTAACCACACAACACACACACACACACACACATTATAGATACAGACAATAGCATATTATGAAACTCATTGTATGGCTCCTGACAAGAAAAATGAACTAATATGGGAAGACACTGGTCTCCACATCATAGGGATCCTAGGGTGGATTCCAGAGTTACTGCTAAATAATTTGCATTGAATAGCATCGTATAATTAAGTATAAGATCATTGTGAAAAAATATTGTGTTTGTGCTGAAATGAATGAGCAAAAAAGGCGTTGAGCGCCGGTGACAAAAATCCGCTTACTTCTGTCATCCGCGCCTGTCGTTTTCAATGTCCATGATTGAAGCCGTCAACTTACAACGCGAAAACACTCGAAAATAAATAAAAAATCGGATACAGTGGACGCATGCCATCAGCAAATCCGTTCAGTCCGTTGCGTGTAGTTCGTCCGGCGCAGCCAGCGAATGCGCACCTTACACCTCCTCGTTAGAAAGAAAGAATGAAAGAAATGAGATTTATTATCACAAAAACATGCAGATACAAAAAAAAATACACAGAAAAACAGGACGAATTAAAAATTACTTAAAATATACACATTACAAAATTACAAAAAAGGTTTTTGTGATAAAGGGACAGACCTCAGCAATAGCTGCCAAAAATATATTGGCAGCGCTGATTTTCAGGACTGACCTTTACAAAATATGTTGCTATATAATTATTTCAAGGGTGATCGTTACCCAGAGAGAGAATCTTGGTTCTTTTTTTTTTTTTTTATAATTGACTAAACCCGCGTTTGACCTCAATCTCACCTGATGGTAAGTGACGATGAGGTCGAAGATGAAAGCACACGGGTTTAGGAAGGAACTGGCTCTTTATACAATATTGCCGGAACACATTACCGCCGGAGCGGTAACATTTGGCGGCAGACTTTATATAAAGGGTGGTCGCTAGCCAGGCGGACCCAGAAGGGATCCTACCACCAAGCAAAAAAGGTTCTGCAGTGATGATAGCTATTTAATGTTTGTTTCAGTACTGCTACCTATGGTGTACCCGTATAACTTTTTGTCAGAGCCTATTGCGGCAATCGGCAGATTTGCAACGTTATTTCTTGACACTTCGGTAGACGTGGGCGCATTAGTAAAAGCAAAATTGACTAGACAACCGGAGATCCTTTCTGACAAGCTGTTTGGATGGAACCCAACGAGGACAAGTGATGATGTAGACTTATTGAGCAAAAAAAGAAAAAAGAAATAATGTAGATGAAGCCACTGCCTTTCTATAAATTTACATTGCGACATTTTTATTTAATAAAAATATTTTTTAGATTTAACTAGTCAGGTCTGAAAGCAGCAGTTTAATCCTGCAGCGATGGATTGGGCTACATGCGCTTAAATAGGTAAATAATTAATTAATTAAATTAAATTTTGATTTTATAATATTAGTTTGATTTTGACTCTGTAGAATTTGATTTTAATATTTTATAGTATGATTTTAGTAATGTACGTACTAATTTGTTTATAATATATAATGCTCTGCTCTGAAAAGAAACGTTTTATTATTATTATTAATAACATTAATCAAAAGCTTTCAAATCTGGCTAAAATATTCTTATAGCGCCAGCCAGACTGTTGAAAACACGTTTAAAAACTAATGCTTCCAACCAAGTTCAAGGAAGGTTAAGTTGTTGACGACCAATTCCGAGTCATCCACACTGTTACAAACGGTGGTTGTCAACAAGGAGACAAACACGAACACAAGCCAAGGTCACGCAAGGCCACGCCCCAAATCATCGGTGCGCTTTGATCTCTCATGTTGGTAACATCTTCGCGATGGCAGTTTTGTATGCAGTTGGGGATAAAGGTTGAAACGCAGGCTAAAAAGCTACAAAACTCGAGTCATTTATAGTTATAGTTACAAAGTAAAATATACAATAACAAGCGTACACACTGTCCTAAACACAGACATACATCAACATGGATAACGCAAATACATGTTCTTTGCGTGTCCGAACCCCGACCAAGCGGCAAGGTTGGTCGTCTCAAGATTTAATCCGCGTGCATGTATGTCCGTTGGGAAATTGAGTCCACAATATCAATATCGTACGTAATAATGGGGTCACAACAGGTCTTAAAAAGTCGTATAATGTATGTCTGTGTTTCTAAACACCACCGTTTAAAACCCGCCAAGGTCATGTAATTTGGTTGTCAACAGCCGTCTTCACTGATGTCAACACGTTGTAAACTAGCAAGGTCACCTTGGTTTGATGTTTTGTTTCCAACAGTCTAGCTGGGGTCTAAATTTGGAAGGACTTTCACGCGCGCTAAACTACCCTTAGTTTAGCGCGCAAGAAGTTACGGGAAAGAGCTTGTATAATACAGGGTGACTGATATATGACCCGCCGCAGGAACAGAGCGTGTAGGATGGATTTTTGCAAGTATTTAAAGCCAACTATCTAGGTCTTCTTTTAGTTAGCCTTATAGTTTTGGAGACTTTTTTGTTTTTTTTTTTAATTTTGCCCTTGGACTTTCATAAGTAACTTATGTTTAAATATTTATTTTTTTATGAATTATTATCAGTGAGTAACTTATACGTGCCTGTGCTTAAGTCACGTCGGTTTTTACCGGAAATAAATTCTCATAAAAAAAGTTGCCCCTGAAAAACCTCCTCCACTGCGAGATGTCAATAGTGTCAACACATTTAAAAGTAAAATTAAGCACCATTTATTGTCTCAGCAAAAAACGCATTACCTCCCAAAGTTGCATGATATCTGAAGAATGTAATCCATATAAGAACCAATTTATTAATTTTTAAACCCTATTTATGTAGTTAGTTATGTTTAAGATTTTTTGTTTTTTGCTTTTCATTATTTTATTATTGATGTATCCTCAATTAAAAAGATGGTCTATTTTTTATAATAAATAGAAGCGAAGCGTAGCTATTCAACGCATAGGATTTGGCAGAATAAACAGCGTTGTTGCTGAACTTGTTCCAGCATCAACATCAAGCTGAGCCAAAGCCTTTTTGCTCGCACTATCATTCATTCAAAAATCACAAAAGGGTGAAAAAAAATCTTGAAACCTAAGATTTCAACACATTTAAAAAAACTGGCGTGGTTATTTTTGATTTTAAAAACTGTTTTCGACCATAACCTTTCCAATAATACCAAAAAAAAAACAAAAGAAATGAAATATCCTTTCAACGCAAAGTTCTTTTAAATGAATAACGAGACTCGTTTTCCGTATGTTCTATTGCCCATTTCAAAGTAAATGTGCATTAATGTAGGGAAATAAGGAAATGGCTGTCGGTTTTGTTGGTTCTGCTGGCTGTTATGTTTTGCACGCTAAGGTCAAACCTATGCCACTCTTCTAGCATTATTAATTTTGGCATATTAGGACTCAAGGTGCAGTTAAAAAAAATTATTAGTCTTATTCGACTTCTAAAACTTGCTGAAGTGCATTGTATTCTGTCGCCATTAGGTACTTTGCTGTCGTAGATCTGCTGATTGTTATCTGCTTTACAGGTGTGAAGACTTCCTGTTTTTCTTAACCTACGACAGGCTGCACTTATGGTCAGGCAAGCGTCTATTTAGGAATCCCTCCTGATAAAGACGTCTTATTTCATGAGCGTTACAATTAGCAGCGCCAATTAGAATATCCACGTATTTGTCGTTGGTAAAGTTAGGTGTTTTAAAAATATAATAATAACAAAACTTAACGAAAACAGACAAACAACTTTACATAAACAGTAACAAAAATTAACACTAAATAACACAGCAGGTAACGGTCGGCAGATCAAAAATTACATCAACTTGATTTAAATTAAACAATTAGATTTTAAAACGGCGCTGAAGGGACGAACGCCGGGAAGAACGGAGGTGATTATGGACCGCTCGTTCCAACCCCGCTCACTCCGCCGCCGCAGAACATTACCTGTAATGAAATAATTTGTAGATTAAAACAAATAAAATCTTCAGACAATCACACCAACTACATGGCCTCAAACTAAGCAGAGCTTGTGATATGGGATACCATGTAGCGAACTATGGGGGAATATAAACGGCCAAACCTGGAACATTTCTATTTCTTGTTCGTGCGGGTAGTCGTCTGAGGCAGACAGTGTTACGTACGCCATCGCTAAAGTGGTCGTTATTAAACAAAATGACACACTAGCCAACATTTTTGAAATAACTTCAATTTTTTTGTAACCACATTCAGTTTTTATCTGTCTAACTGATATATAAGTCTACTTTTCCCTGAAAAAATATATTTTGTGAACCAAAATTTTTTTTTTTCATACATTACGATATTATTATCTTACAAATATTATAATTAAAAAAAGATTAAATTATTATAAAAGATTAATGAACGTAGCGAAAGAGGTATGTATGGATCGAAGCAATTGGTGTTCCCTTGTCTCTGCCTACCCCAAAGGGAGACAGGCGTGAGGTTATGACGTGGCGTGTCTTATGAAAGTGAAACAAAACATCTTGAGTTGGAAATAAACAGGCTCCATGAACAACTTCTTTGTTTAAATAATAAATATAAACTTGCACAGAAAGAGATAAAAGAACACACTATAGCTATGGACAATTTACTAGAACTATCTAGATATAATCTCAATCAATTTGAGTGCTTGATTAATTGTGAACAAAGTATATTAAATTCTCCTCAGCCTGAGCCATGCCAGTCCCAGTCTCAGATGCCTTGTGTCATAGAAAATAATGTAATACCTATACAATCAAACCCATCTTATTTATGTAATAATAAGTTAAGTCAACCACAAGTTATCATGTACAGCGATGAACTTGGGAAACAAATGGGTTTGCAACTAAGTAAACATATGAGACAGCCAATAATCAATAATTGCTTCCCTGGTGCCTCATATTGTAATATATTAAATAAAATTTTTGTGACTGACTTTAAAGTCAACACAGTCTTAATAATTTTAATTGGCAGGCGGGATAATGCAAATAAAAAGGATATGATTCACAATTTCTCTAAATTGTATGAAAAGAAGAATATATGTAGGATAATTTTGTTTGCATTACCCTTCAGCCCCTCTTTTTCAGAGCAAGAAAACAATATAAGGCACCTCAATACAATATTACACACTATGACATGTAGACATAGTGATAAATTCCATATGATAGATACTAACATTATAGTTAGTAAACCTTTTTATTTTAAGAATGATAAGTACAATTTGTACTATTATTATATACGACAAATAGCAATTTCGCTATCATATATTATTAGTAATGATCTACCAGTCATTTTGACTCGAACCTCTGCTTCTATTGAGCAGCCACTTTTATTTATAACACCCCTGGAATATAACATTCCAAGTAATAGTATTAGGACTAGTCTAGTTAATTTAAACTAGAGGCAATGACAATAGATAATAAGACTTCTAGCTATAATCAAAATGTTGGCACTTGTATCCCAGCTGCAAAATTAAAATGTAGTAAAAATGTTATAAATGTAGCTCATCAAAATATTGAGGGCATGCTGGGTAAGGATTTACAAATTGAACTTTTCATGAATCAGGAAAAAGTAGATATTTTGTGTGTAACGGAGCACTGGCTAAAAGACCATCAAATGATATTATCGTTCAATAATCATCAAATAGCTAGTTCATACAGTAGAATCCAGGCCAATTGTGGCGGCTCCTTGATTATTACACACAAAGGATTGAAATTTAAAGAACGAACAGATATTGTTAGTCTTTCTGTTGAGCAAACCATTGGGGAAAGTTATTATAATAAGCGTATACAGGAGACCAGCTTCATCCTATGATTTGTTTGAAAAGATCATGGAGGAAGCTTTACTTAAACTTAGTGATACTAAAAAAAATATCATTGTCTGTGGTGATTTTAATATTGATTTACTAATACAATCATCCCTTGGCCGAAGGCTAACAAATTTGTTTCTTTGTTATGGACTTAAAAATCTCTTTTTAGAGCCTACACGAGTAACAGCCACTTCAGCAACATGTATCGATAACATTTTCACAGATGCATCGCCCACCACCCAATACATAATTAATAAGTTAAAATCAGATCACAGCGGGCAACTAGCATCTTTTAACATTGGCACAAATAAGGCAATAAGAAGAGAATTTAAGTTTGTACCCATGAACGACGGTCGGCTGGAGAGATTCAGAAGTAATGTCTTGGATAAGTTGTGGGAACTTAAATGTTATGATGACCCTGCTATGGAATATAATTGTCTTTTTAATTTAATTAAATGTGAACATAAAACAGTATTTACATCAAAAACAATTAAAGCAGATGATAAGTCATTTAAATTTAGCGACTGGGCAACAGTAGGAATATTTAAAAGCAGAGACAGATTATATGAGTTATATGATGAAAAAACATACAATCATAGTGAAAATTTTAAGGAGTATGTTAAGAAATACTCCAAAATGTTTAAAAGTGTATGTAGTATTGCAAAATCAAATTTTATTAATAATAAAATTCAAAATAGTGTTAATATTCCTAAAACTACTTGGCAAATTATTAACAGCGAAACTGGAAAGTCAAACATAAGAAACGCGGAATATAAACTAAAAATTGGTGATCGACTGTTGACATCAAATACAGAAGTTGCTGAAGCTTTTGAAAAATTCTTTGCAGACATTCCAATTTCGACTACGAAGACATTAAATTCATCAGTCAAAGCTGCACAGTCTTTTCTTGAAAATAATGTAAATAAGTGTAAAACTAACTTTACTTTCAGGCATGTTACTGAAAGTGAGGTATTGAAAGCTTTTAAAAGTATAACAATTAAGAACACTGCTGATCTGGATGGTATTTCTGTTAAAATCATCCAATCTATCATTGACGGTATTGCACCTCATTTAGCCAGTATATTTAATAATTGTGTTGATAATGGTGTGTTTCCGGATTTAATGAAACTAAGTAAAATTATTCCCGTATTTAAAGCAGGAAGCATGACTGACCCCTGTAACTTTAGACCGATTTCTATATTACCAACACTCAGCAAAATTTTTGAAAAACTTATTTTAAATCAACTAGTTGTACATTTCTATAGCAATAATATAATGAATCCGAATCAATTTGGTTTCACACGGGGTCGCTCAACAACTGATGCCGGTGTTGAGCTTATCAAACATATATTTGATGCCTGGGAGGAGTCACAGGATGCCTTTGGTGTCTTCTGTGATCTGTCCAAGGCTTTTGACTGTGTTCACTATGATACACTCCTCATGAAGCTTCACCACTATGGAATCAATGATAGGGCACTTGATTTTATAAAATCCTATTTATGCAATAGAATGCAAAGAGTTGATATTAATGGAAAGAGATCATCGGGATCAGCAGTACATATGGGAGTGCCCCAGGGATCGATTCTTGGGCCTTTCTTATTCTTAGTTTATATAAATGATTTGCCATTTATGGTAAAAGACAAGTGTGAGGTCATATTGTTTGCTGATGATACCTCTTTTCTTTTTAAAGTGAGTAGGCAATTAAAGAATTGCTTTGAAGTAAACAATTGTATTGAAATCGTGGAGAATTGGTTTTCAGCCAATAACCTGCTCCTCAATGAAAATAAAACTAAATTTTTAAAATTCTCATTGCCTAATGTCCGGCATGTAAATACTAATTTAATTGTAAAAGGACAAGAATTGAGCCCTGTAAATTCAGCAGTGTTCCTTGGCATAACCCTAGACGCTCAACTACAATGGGGACCACACATAGAAAGATTGGCGAAGAGACTTAGTTCTGCAGCATATGCCGTCAAAAAGATGCGAAATATTTCTAATGAAGCTACTGCGCGATTGGTTTATTTTGGTTATTTTCATAGCTTAATGACATACGGCATTCTCCTTTGGGGAAATGCCGCCGATATTAAAACTATCTTTGTGCTGCAGAAACGGGCTATTCGCGCAATCTACAAACTTAATTCTAGAGCGACACTTAGAAATAAGTTTAAGGTAATAAATATTCTCACGTTTGCGTCACAATATATCTTTGAAAATCTTATGTTTGTAAAAAAGAACTTAAACATGTTCCGTAGAAAATGTGACTTACATAATGTTAATACTAGAAATAAGTATAAGCTAGCCGGCTATGATAGTAGACTTCATAAAGTCACTAACTCATTTATGGGTCAATGCATACGTTTTTATAATAAGGTTCCCACAAATATTCAAGACTTACCGCTTGATAAATTTAAAGAAACTATTAAACAAAAATTGTGTAATAAAGGCTTTTATACAATATCTGAATATATGGACGATAAAAGTCCTTGGTTGTAAATTGTTTTTCTAAAGTGTTCAATCTCTAACTCCTTCTCCAACTCCATATCCAACTCCATTTCCAACTCCATCTCCTTCTTATCCAACACCACCACCATCTCCTTCTTGTCCATACAACAGCAAGAACGTCATGCTCCCTCAGGCGGCAAGGCTAGCGGTAGCGTCGGGTGTCGGGTCACCCTCTTCCCTAAAATATGGTTGAGGAGGGTGATGGCTGGTGCTTGCGTTATACTCGTGAACGGGTGCTGCTAGTGGTGCCAGGTCGTTTTGCTGATGACTTTATGACTTTTTTCAACTTGACTCCGACTTCCCCATTTCCATGTCCACGTCCTGTCTTTGTCCACGACTATCCTCATCCCCATCCACATTATCTGTATTCTCTCTCACCTCTATCGCTACGTCTATCTCTGCTTCTATCTTTACCTCTATATCTATGTCTACGTTTCTGTCTAGTACTTGATTGCCTATTGTATAAATATAATAGTAGACTCCAGAAGATCAACTCGTTCATGGGTCAATGTGTACGCTTCATTTTATAATAAAATCCTAAAATATTTAAGATTAACCCTTTGTTAGATTTATGGATAAGTGTTGATGTGAAAAGTGATATCCGGATGCAAGAAGATGATTTCTCTTATTTTTAAAAGATGATTGCTGTTGAGTTTCTTGCCACTTCTTCTCAACAGATCGACTTTCCGAAGTGGTGGTAGATTCAGTTCAATTTGTAAATTATTTGACTTATTTCAAATGTATCTAAATACTTACGAAATAAAGAATTTTTGAGTTTGAGTTTGAGTTGAGTTATGTATGTATGTATGTAAGTATTATAAATGTGAAAGTTTATATGTATGGATGTTTGTTCCTCAATCACGGGAAAACGGCTTAATTGATTTGGATGAAATTTGGCATACTGATAGTGTACAGTCTGGAATAGCACATAGTCTACTTTTTATCCCGAAATTCCCGCGGGATTCGAATTTGCGCGGGTTAAACCGCGCGCAACAGCTAGTTATACAATAATTATGTTAATAATTACGTCCATTCACTTAAACCACATCACTATTTTATTTCTTCCCTAAAGTGTGCACACTGGAAATGTCATTAATTTACTGCATTGAATTACAGTAAATTAATGACTTTGCATGAATTTAATTTTTTGACAGGTTTGGAAAGGTTGATCTGCTGCCTTCTGTACGTAAAAAAATGGTTACTTACTTGAGATACAGGAGTGGCGGTCTGTCCCGGGAGTGGCCAAAACGTATTGTTGCTAATAATGTTTTTAAGTTTTTGCATTTAAAATGCTCAATTATTCTTCAATAAATTTTTATTTATCACATTTTTCATTTATTGACGTATTGTTGCTGCCTTACAGCGCCAACCTGTTAAAAATGAAAATAGCATAATCAACGAAGGCAGAGCATTAAAAAAACCGACTTCTCGTCCAAAACTTTGGGTGAAGTATAAGGTCGTCACGGTAAATATGCTCCAAACACGTACATATTTTTTGAAACCAAAAAAAATCCATTAAGTTAATTTTACAAACTTCTCGATGAAAATTATATGAAAACACCTCTGAAGTATGGATATCATATCATATCAGTATTTAAAATCGATTTATATAAAAATATTAAAAATCGTGTAACACAAACAAAACATACAAACAAATTAAGAACCTCCTTTAGGAAGTCGGTTGAAAATGAAATGCAAAAAGTTTATTAGTAGAAAAGGCTTATTACATTCTACCCGGAAGCCGTCGCTATTTATTTTAATTTATTGCTCACAATAAAAAATACAAAATAAAAAATTAAAGAAATGCAATGCCACATACATTGCATTTCTTTAATATCGCTGTAAAGCGATTTCTTTCAAACAGCCATCAATTCGTATAGATAAAATATTTTAAATCTAGTGTAAGCATCTTCTAATTGAATGCAGGGGTATTCTAATACCTGGTGTATTTGCTGCGGCTGGTGTATCGTCTGTCGAAGTTGGTTGTCTGACTCCATTACCACTTGCTCCATAAAGTTGTTTCCTGGTGGGGAAAAAAAATTATGATTAAATCACGCCAATGAATCTGCAATTTTTATTGAGAAAATTAAAAGTTGATTTTCTCGGACACGGTTAGGTTTGGGGGTAGGGTGTTTCATAATGAAATCAGTTAGAAAAGACGGGTGCCTCACGCCCTCGACGGATCTAGCAGGGCTAGCATGCAACCATCGATAAATAGTCAAATCGACAAGATAAATATTATTTTGTTATTATATCCTATTATGTAAGCTAATATGCGCACCATAATAGATAGAATTACTCGATTTGATACCATGATTATGACCACAGAACTAAATATGTCATAATCTTAATAAATTACATACACTAAATACCATATTCTAAGAAAATATCGATAAAAGGTCCGATTTATCGTTGTCGACGGTTGCATGCTAGCTAGCTAGGTCGACTTAACCTGTTGTGCTCTAGCCTCTTAGCTACCGTGTACTGGCAGACGTCATCGAAATAACTTAGTGTAATGGATTTTTGTCACAATGCTAATGTAGCTCCATCTTATGGTAATACTTTTCAGCTTTGCCACAAGAGTTTATTTTTTTATAGAAAGGACGACGCATATGAGAGCTGGTACCCGCCTCAATATACATGGGTGATATATCGTTGAAAAGGGTTGATCTTCTAGAACAAGAATTGGTATTCCGCCTGTCTTGATTGAGCCCAAGCTGATAACCAACATAATAAAATTAATCAAAATCCCCAAGGACAAAATAAATAAAAAATACTTTAATTCAGGTGTGCAACAGATAATTAGAGCGTTAATTTGACTCTGAACGGACTAACGATCGGAACTTGGCCCAACAGTAACTTTGATTCAGGTTAGTAAGACCTATCCAACGGCGTATCCTACATGGGTATTGGAGGTGGATACCAAAATTATATTAAAATTATAGCTCTGAACGGACTAACGATCGGAACTTGGCGCCCTAGTAACTTTGATTCAGGTTACTAAGACCTATCCAACGGCGTATCTTACATACTTGGCTATTGAAGGTGGTTATCGAAATTATGCGTCGTCCTTTCAAAATCTTCGATCAGATGAAACATGGCAATAGTTTTTAAAGCTTAAATTTACTTTTATATACAAAAATAATACTAAATTAAATCGCTGAATCGAAGGGGCCAAGCTTTGGTTATTTTTTTACCCCGAGTGTAGGATTATCAAATATAAAGTTATTTTTGAAATCTGAGTTTCAAAGATACCTTTTTAAAATAAAAAAAAAAACAAACTCTTCAGCTTTATTATTATGAAAAACAAAAAAAAAATTATTTTTTCATAAATTAAAATACCAAAATTTTTCTACGCGACCAACATTTAAGTTTAGTCTGTAGTTTACGACTACAATGCGTTTTTATTTAATTTTATGTTCATACATACATACATACATAACTTCACGCCTGTATCCCTAATGGGTTAGGCAGAACACCAGAAGCTATAAAACCATCTGATGTCAAGTTTGAAAAATTTGGAGTTATTATCATGATGGAGAGAGACTATTGCAGTGACAGGGGGTCAGCCTATCGCCCGCAAAAACGCTAATAAAACCCCCGTCCCTTAACTGACTTTTACAGTATACCCAGTATGTACAGTATGCAGTCCAGCATTGTATGTAGTCATAAAAAACCTAAATTTTACTCACTAAGAATCATCATTCTTAATCTGCTATTAAATATAATGAGGTTTTAAAGGTGTTTTTGTGGGCGATAGGCTGACCCCCTGTCACTACAATAGTCTGTCTCCATCTTTATAATACCTCCAAATTTGTCAAACGTGACATCAGATAGTCTCATAACCTCTGGTGTTCTGCCTACCCCATAAGGGATACAGGCGTGACGTTATGTATGTATGTATGTATATAATTTACCATCGTAGGTGTCGGTGACGCAGCATAGTTTAAGGTTTTGTAAAACGTACCTACCTACAATGTTTCTAATAAAACTTAGAAAGTTTGATTGTAAGTTTGAATCCTCTCTTTTCATTAGGGTTATTTGCGCTCTAACGCCGTGCGAGAGCGAAAGAGAGATAATACTTCCGCTTATTAGAATTCCAGAAAGTTTGATTGTATGTTTGTAAGTATTAGTTGCGATCTGACGCGTGTGAGAGCGAGAGAGAACATATTTTTGTTTCATTGAATAGCATTATAGAAACTGCGAGAATATTAGGTATGTAAGATGAATCTATGGTATAATGTGTTATAGGTAAACTAATATAGAATGTTTTTTTTAAAACTTGAGAAGTTGGAGATTGTAGAAATTCCCAGAATCTAATGTTGTATGAACGTACAGCAAGGCTTGCATGCGTCCATCGGTAAAGACTCGAATCGACAAGATAAATATAGGTAGGTGTATTTTTTAATTTATAGAATTACTCGATTCGATACCATGATTAAGCCCACAGAACCAAAGCTGCCATATTCTTAAAAAATATATTCTCTTAAGGGCCATATTTTAAGAAAATATCGATATGAAGGCCCGATTTATCGTTGTCGATGGTCGCATATTTTAAGTTACTTATAATGTTTCAAAAAAATTCAAAATTCAAAAGTTTTATTCATCTTAGGAATTTCACAAAACACTTGATGAAGTCAGTCATCACATACTTCGGCTTTAACTAGTTGTTGATAGTTGTTAAATAAGATATTACAGTAGACCAAGAGACAAAAAAAGCCGGCGGAAAAAAACTCTTGGCACTCTTTTTCACTCAGAATTATCAAATGAATACAAATTGACCGTGACATGAAAAAAAAACAAACACAAGACAGCTACTTGTGAGAGCCAATGTCATGCCACAACCAAATTGCTTACATAGTAGGTGCAATGAGCTATGGATGCACAACACGAACATGACAAACTGGGATACTCTGGGTATTTGAACAAGAATGGAATAACATAGTCATAGTATCATTAGTATCGTTTTGACGATAAATTACGTTCTTTTGAATATTGTTTTGTGAATCTAACTGTAACTTTCTTTTAGGACGTTGCGTTGAAAAAATAGAACTAGGTATGGAATTAGTAGTCATATGGTTTGTTCTCGAAACAATTTACGATGTATGTAGGTATGGATATATTGATTACTAGCTGTTGCCCGCGACTTCGACCGCGAAAATATCGGATATCGCAGCTGGATAAATAAGATTACCAGCGGATTAATAATATCGAATAAAGTGGGCCTCGGACTTAGAAAAACTTATTTCGGTAGTTTTTATAAAAATAAAGAAAAGTTTCGTTGCATTCCTGGCCGCAACCTGTGCAAAATTTTAGGATCGCGGAACTAATTCACAAATCAAACAAAAATACAATATTTAAAGTTGAATCAGTAATTTAGGTGTACAAACGAAAAAACAAAACGACGGTATTGCCATAAATCTCCACAGTTATCCAAAATGGCCGGAAATACTTACTGTACCTATATTTAAGTACTCAATCTGTCAATAAAATGTGTTCCAAGCTTATAGAGATTTGTCTTTTGTTCTTAGAATGTATAAAAAATAACAAAAACTTTAAAAATATATTATTACTTCGAAGCATACGCGTTTTATAACAAAAAGTTAGAAAACGGTTAATGAGAGATGATCTTGAAAGGTAGGTACTTAATGTACGGAAGTGACATTTCACCACTACTAATATCTATCAAAAATACACAATATTTTATGAATCCAATTTGCTTTTCTAGTTTTTTTTATTGAAATCATATTTTACGTCCAGGCAGAAATCTAAAATATAGGAATGTCAGTAAAAATATGACTTCAATATGGCGTCGTCAGTCACCTGTGGTCATTTTCGATTCAAGTAGTTTTTCTTAATGTACACGAAAAGTAACTAACAATTTAATTAACAGTATTGTTTGTGATTGAGAATGACACTTCCGACATTTATTATTGGTTAGGGTCCTTGATGACGAGTTTCCTATAGTTTTTAGTGTTGATAATCTGGACCTGTATCGCTACAGCCTTCTGTTTCCGGGAATAAATAACCTTTTTTTTTTTTTTTTTTTTTTTACTGGAGGAAAACGTGCAATCACGTCCCCGACCACCCAAGGGGGAGCGGCGGGGTATGTGGGGATGATCCGGCAGATGGCCGGACCCACCCACTAAAAACCTCCAGGTGTACCTCATCCGCCATAAGTGGGGCTCACGGTACCGCCATTGGCATTACCCGTGAGCCCCGGCGGGTTGCACTCAGCCTCAGCCGAGCGCCCTCCGACGACGGAAATGGTCCAGTACACAAGACCATTTCCCCACCATAGCCCTAGTAGCCGCATCAGGTCCCCTCACCTGCTACGGCTGGCTATCGGGAGGGAGAAGGTGAGCGTATCTCCTTCTCCGTCCCCCCCTCCGCCTACGGCGGATCGGTGCCGAAGAGGCGTCATCCTCCCGGCATCGCTCCGCTGCCTCCTTCTGCCACATTACGTCCTCGCAGAAGGAGGTCATGGCCACCCAAGCCTCTCGGCTCCCCAACATGGCCTTTACCAGGCTGGGAAGCGAGAGGTCCCCTCCGACGACAGACGTCAAATCGTGCCGCTGCCGACCCCACGCTGGACACACCGCCAAGGTGTGCTCCGCCGTGTCGTCGGCCGCCCCACAATGGTGACACTCTGTCGTCACCTCCCTCCGGTTTAACCTAGTTTCAACCATTTATTGGAGGTATCCTTATGAATATGTATGGGAATGTCTTTTAATTCTGACATGATCAAGTTCTCGTAACTGTGCGTGACCTAAATACCTATAAAAATCATGGGGTTCCACTGCAGTAATTGTATCTATCTGTGTTATTGTGTATCCACCGGGTTTAATCTTAACCCTACAATGTGGAGTGTTTTACGTTTTTCTAAGCCAAAGTGCAAAAATTCAAAAAATTCGAAATTCAAAAAGTTTTATTCATCTTAGGAATTTCACAAAACCCTTGATGAAGTCAGTCATCACATACTTCGGCTTTAACTAGTTGTTGATAGTTGTTAAATAAGATATTACAGTAGACCAAGAGACAAAAAAAGCCGGCGGAAAAAAACTCTTGGCACTCTTTTTCAGTCAGATTTATCAAATTAATACAAATAAGTACAGTACAAATTGACCGTGGCATGAAAAAAAAACAAACACAAGACAGCTAATTGTGAGAGCCAATGTCATGCCACAACCAAATTGCTTACATAGCAGATGCAATTAGCTATGGATGCACAATACGAATATGACAAACTGGGACCAGAGTATTTGAACAAGAATGGAATAAAATAGTCATAGTATCATTAGCAAAACGACCTGGCACCGCTAGCAGCACCCGTTCACGAGTTAAGGCAAGCACCAGCCATCACCCTCCTCAACCATATTTTAGGGAAGAGGGTGACCCGATACCCGACGCTACCACTAGCCATGCCGCCTGAGGGAGCATGACGTTCTTGCTGATGTCTTGACAAAAAAATAAGTGAGTGGGACAGTCACCAGCATGTCATACATACACTGCACAGCCAAGCTGTAAACAAAATTATTAAGTAATTAGAAACTTTTAGAAATATCCTGTTGTGCTTAATCCCATGCCTTTTTATCATCTAAGTAATCTTTAGTTTTATAATAAGCTTTTCGAGATAGAGTGTTTTTAATGATTGATTTAAATTTATTGAATGGCAGGGATTGAATTGACTTCGGAATTTTGTTATATATACGTATTGACATTCCAATAAATGATTTGCTGCTTTTAGCCAGCCTTAATTTAGGAAACGCTAACTTATGGTCGTTCCTAGTCCTTACAGAGTAATTTGTATCATGATTATCTTTTCTAGTTTTAAATTTATTACTATTCTTATAAATATACATAATGTTATCATAAATATATTGTGATGCAAGGGTCAAGATACCAATCTCTTTAAACTTTTCATGCTTACTATACTTAGCATGCCAATATCTTTCCTAAAATTTGCTAGTTCAAGACTTTGAGTAGGATTTTTTTGTAAAAATCTGTAAGAGGTATATCTTGGAAAGGATTAACTTTAAGACAGTAGGACCTCTAATAATTTCGACTGGAATCAGCCTATACTATCACTGTAAACCGGTTTTGCAAGTAATTACCAATCACCCTGTATATAAGATGAGATATTGATCCTTCTTCTATAGAGTTTGTGAAGTGATAACCAGACCGACACCGTTTCAGTAAATAAGAAAGTGGATAAAGGGCAAGACAGATCCACAGAGGGCTTAAATAATCACCCTGGTAAATTCCTTTCCTGGTAGCTATGGGTCGCGATTTAACAATATTATTTTTAAAGTTAATTTGAAGAGTAGTTTTCCACTGTGGCATAATATACAAAGAAAGTTAATTATATTTGTGGAAAGTGAAAGTTTTCTATGAGTGGAGTACACTATTAGGCTTTTTATAGTTTTTTTTTTTTTATAAAATATGGATGGGACGTTTGTCTTCCATGACATCTGATGTTAAGTGAACATGAAGACTAAGGTGGTACACGTCCATCCACGAGAAACCTATTCACTCGACGCTTAAAAGTACTAGGACTATACTGGTCAGGGAAAATAGACGCAGGCAGTTCATTCCAAACCTTGGCGACCCGTATCAAAAAGGAACTGTCAAAGCGCTTAGTTCGACTTTTCGGAATATCAACCACATACGGATGGAAGTTCTGTCTGCGTCTAGTAGTCCGATGGTAAAATGGTGAGGGTTCAATTTGCTCAAACAGAGCACTCGCGCACTCACCAAAATGTGTCCTGTAGTACACGGTTAAACAAGCAACCTGGAATCAGCCTATACTATCACTGTAAACCGGTTTTGCAAGTAATTACCAATCACCCTGTATATAAGATGAGATATTGATCCTTCTTCTATAGAGTTTGTGAAGTGATAACCAGACCGACACCGTTTCAGATAATAAGAAAGTGGATAAAGGGCAAGACAGATCCACAGAGGGCTTAAATAATCACCCTGGTAAATTCCTTTCCTGGTAGCTATGGGTCGCGATTTAACAATATTATTTTTAAAGTTAATTTGAAGAGTAGTTTTCCACTGTGGCATAATATACAAAGAAAGTTAATTATATTTGTGGAAAGTGAAAGTTAACTATGAGTGGGGTACACTATTAGGCTTTTTATAGTTTTTTTTTTTTATAATATATGGATGGGACGTTTGTCTTCCATGACATCTGATGTTAAGTGAACATGAAGACTAAGGTGGTACACGTCCATCCACGAGAAACCTATTCACTCGACGCTTAAAAGTACTAGGACTATACTGGTCAGGGAAAATAGACGCAGGCAGTTCATTCCAAACCTTGGCGACCCGTATCAAAAAGGAACTGTCAAAGCGCTTAGTTCGACTTTTCGGAATATCAACCACATACGGATGGAAGTTCTGTCTGCGTCTAGTAGTCCGATGGTAAAATGGTGAGGGTTCAATTTGCTCAAACAGAGCACTCGCGCACTCACCAAAATGTGTCCTGTAGTACACGGTTAAACAAGTAACCTTACGACGACGCTCTAAGGTCTGCAGTTTTTTGGTCGTAAGGTCGACGTTGTTAATTAGATTACGGGCTCTTCGGTCAACGGAGTCCAGCGTTTCTAGTTGATATTTGGCTGAACCATCCCAAAGATGACTGCAGTACTCCATGCATGATCGCACTTGAGCTGTATATAAGTTAAGAAGCTGTGCAGGGCTGAAGTACCGCCGTACCTTCGAGATGATTCCCAACTTTTTCGAAGCTACTTGAGCCATGGACACAATTTGTTGACCGAAGTTTAAACTGGATGTTATAGTTACGCCTAAAAGCCCTAGATGGTCAGTGATGGGGACAGATACATTTTGGAAAGTGGGCGTTAATGTGAAGGTGCTCTTTTTTGCGGAGAATAGACACGCCTGAGTTTTGGACGCGTTGAATTTGACCAAATTCGACTCACCCCAATCGGATACTTTCCGTAAGGTCAAATCAACGCGCTCAATCATTGACTTTCTTAAACTCTGGATTTCACGGGGGCTCGCTCGCGCATTGGATACGTATCTCTCTACAACAGTGCTGTCATCAGCATAACTAATAATGCCCGGTGTTAAAAGGTCATTAATGTGCAGCAAGAATAATGTTGCAGAAAGAACATATCCCTGAGGTACCCCGGCATTAATTGCCATTTGGTCGGAGGAGAAGCCATCTAAAACTACTCGAATTGACCGTTCCCTCAGAAAATCAGATATCCAGTCGCAGAGCCCAATCGGTATGATAGTCGATACATGTTCAATGAAGATTTATATACTTTGAGCCAGCGTGTTTATAGTGGAGACAATTATAAATCACTTTCAGCTGACGTCTTTGCAGTCTCGACGCTCTTTATTTTCTTTAATTACATTGCATAAAATAATTAGTAGTAAAATAGATGGAAACTTGATCCAAAATCTTAATTTCAAATTTAAGAAAAAAAGCTGTAAGTCATCACACATTATTTGAAATACCATATGCAAATAATAATACTTGTTTTTATGCTCCTCTCCATAGAATGTGTAGACTGTACAACACCCTTAATAATGATATTGATTTGTTTAATGATTATTTGCTACGCTTTAAAGCGAAAATAATAAAAGCATTAGTTAATTAATTTGCAAAACAACTTAGGTTTATATTAAATTTAGATTTATTTTATATTTTAATAACAGAGATTTTCTTTTTATATAAATGTAGTGCATAATTTTTATTGACTTGTAAACTAAAAAGTTATCTATTTCTAAGATGTACCTAAATAATAAGGTTTACAGTTAGTTATTGTACCATGAAATAAATAAATAAGTAAATTACATGTAAAAACACCTTCTTCTCTTCAAGTTAAACCGTGTATAGTATGCCGCTAGATATTACCAGTCTTCAATGGAACGTTTCGGCAATATTTTATGAAAAGCCTGCCTCATAGTAATTATAGTCGTAAAACCTTCAAGCAATTAATGTCCCAAGTCCCAACTTTTCTGACTACGTCGGTAACTTTGGTTCACCTGCGAATTTCCTTAATTCTGATTCGATCCCGCAGGGAAACTCCGAGTATATTGGGCAGTGAGGTTCTCGAGTGGTGACCACTTTCTTGGAGACGCTGATATTGGGTTAGGGAAAAAGTTTCTTCGCATTTTTTAAGAAAATTCAAAACATTTTTAATATATTTTATTGACATTTAACTAAAGTATGTATGTACCATTTTGTTCGATAACCTTTTGCCATCTTGTAGGTAGGGACATGATCCCATTGCTATAAAAATTTTGGGACCTCTCATCAAAATACCGCGACAAGTGGATTTGGCAGTCCTCTCGTGATGTTAACCTAACACTGCCTAAAGAATTCTGAAGAGACCGAAACAGGTGGAAATCTGAAGGTGCAACGTCAGGACTATACAGCGGATGCATTAACACCTCCCAGCCAAACTCTCTTAATTTTTGCTGGGTGGCTATAGATGTGTGAGGTCTAGCGTTATCATTATGAAACACCACACCCTTTCTGTTGATCAATTCCGGCCGCTTTCTCCCAACTTCTTGTTTTAATCTCATAAGTTGTTCGCAGTAGAGTTCAGAATCGATAGTCCTGCCTGGTGGTAACAGCTCATAATGAATAATGCCCTTTCAATCCCACCACACACACTACATCACCTTATTGCGAGTTAACCCGGGTTTCGCCACAGTCTGTGAAGCCTGACCGGCCTTTGACCACCTTTTTCGCACGTTCTTGTCGTACGTGATCCACTTTTCATCACCAGTTATCAGCTTCTTCAAAAATGATTCGGTTTCGTTACGTCGTAATAAAGAATCACAAATGAGTACACGGTTCATTAGGTTTCTTTCAGTGAGCTCGTGAGGTACCCAAATATCGAGCTTTTTTGTGTACCCAGCTTTTTTCAAATACGCCAAAACTGTTTTGTAGTCAATTCCCAGTTCTTCAGCTACGTCGTAACTACTGATATGTCGATCTTGCTCCACTTTTTCAAAAATGGCATCCATTTTATCCGTAATAGGGAGACCAGAGCGAGGTGCATCTTTGACATAAAAATTTCCGGATTGAAAACGCTTAAACCAAATTCGTGCTACTCTCACAGACACTGCACTAGGTCCATAAACATAGCAAATTTTTTTCGCGGCTTGCGTTGCATTTTTACCTTTTTTGTAGTAAAGTTGTAAAAAGTATCGAATTTCTTCATTAGATTCACTGATCTTGACAGTACGAAAAACAAATGAAAATCACACATTTTCCTAATTTGAATTTGGAATTATGTTCTTTAAAATTTTAACTTTCAATGATACCAAAACCATCCAGATACAAATACTATAGCCAAAGAGATTTTATTACAAGTTCATACATACTATAATGCGAAAAGACTTTTTCCCCAACCTATTAGATAGAGATAGAGAGCCTTGGCCTTTGTCCAGCAGAGGGAGTCAACTGGTTGAATGATGAAAATGGCGATGAAATGATTTAAACTAACACATCAACTAGGTAGATCCTACACTAAAATAAGCTTGTGTTATGGAGAGACTACCAATCAGAATGGACACGAGCAAGTTAAGAAAAACCATTTTCAAAACTGGATAGGCTGAGAGTACTATCCAGGATTCCAGGACCTCTCAATACTCAGGTGAATAGTCAACGTGAGTCCCTAGTCCGTTTGGTTGGCAAGCATTTTTCAACCGACTTCCAAAAGAAGGAGGTTCTCAATTCTTTTTTTTTTTTTTATAAGTGACTAAACCCGCGTTTGACCTCAATCTCACCTGATGGTAAGTGACGATGAGGTCGAAGATGAAAGCACACGGGTTTAGGAAGGAACTGGCTCTTTATACAATATTGCCGGAACACATTACCGCCGGAGCGGTAATTTTTTTTTTTTTTTTTTTTCCGCCAAGGAAAGTCGTTTGGCACCCACTAAAAAAGTGTCTTTGCAGACTCCGTGGTCACGACCGAAACGTCGAGTCAAAATTTAAAATGTAAATATACTTATGGACCAGAAAAGATGTACGGTCTGCACACCCTTTTCGATGATATATGATATAGAATGAAAGATATTTGATAGTGGAAAACTGATTGATATATTGATCTATAGAACTTAAACTATTTGATGTTAAATGATAATGTGTGGACGCGAACGAAATGATATAAAGTATGTTGATGACCGGCTGATACCACTGCTGTAATGATACTGAATTGAATTGAATGTAATAACTGACTATGAGGTAAAATGCTGACGCTACAAACTGTACGTGCTTGCCCGTACATGCTCCGGGCCGCGAAGATGAGTGTGTAAGATGATAATGATAGGTGAGTGACAAGGTGATAAAACAATATTTCTTAAAATCTATTACAAGGTGATAAAACAATGATAAAACTTAATAACTAAAGAGAGCTAAACTGTCTATGAAAAATAGGCGAGGTAGACCTATCGAGTGCACGAGCACTCAAAGTTTGAACCTTAACATTACTACACTCATTTAATTCACTTTGATTAGACTGATTCACACGCGCACTACACTGATTTATACGAGCACTACACTCATTAACACTATCACTGATACACTTCACCGGTGCGCCGCCCATGACGCCGGAGGACAGCACGGGCGCGGGGTGGGCGCGCGCCGCCCGCTGCCGCCGCAGCCGCCGCGCCGCCAGCACCGCCGCCACCGCCAACCCGCAACCGACCACTACGTAAATAGCGATATAGTGGTGTACATCGTGGTATGATACACGATCCGTTAGGACTCCCTCAGCAGCACTGGCCTTCATGTCCTGTATATGAAGGCTGATATCTCTTTCTTCGTCTAAATGATCTGTAGCCGCCTCCAAGCTCTTGATATCGGAAATAGGTATTGATAAGTTGATTACCTTGTTAATAGGCGGTATCTTAAATTCTATTACATCTGCTTTCGTCTTTAAAGTACTTGATAAATGCTTGTGCGCAAAAATTGTGTATGTAGCTCCTTTGATAATGCACCTGTCGCTTAGCGTTATAATACCAGCCATATTAATCGACTGTGCGGTAACATGATCTTCACATATGATTCTTATGGTGCATTGCCCGCAACAAAAGTATAGGTAAGTATTTATATGATGTAATTCTGTCCAGCTGTTTTTGCATATTACTGTAGATGTTTGACATTGATTAGTTTCATGACCTTTTATACATAGATTTTCGTCAGATCGCATCTGGTATACAGGTCCTTTTAAAGGGCAAATTAAGGAATCTTCTTCATATCTCATACAATGTTGTATATCTTTTTCAAACATAGTCACATAAGAATCCTTTTGAATATTAACGGCGGCGTAATCAGATATGGGAATGATATTGATCATATTTTTGTTTATTTTCTGTGGGATCGGTAATAACTTATAAATATCGTAACTGTCTCGACTCACAAGGGGTATATTAACTTCGAAAATAATAAATGATTTCGATGCTCTAGCCTTAACGGTAAGTAAATGATATATTTTTGATACGTCAGATTGAATGTTATGTAGTGGGAGGGTCAAATCTTTCGTAAGTAACCCGGTTATGATACTTAACTCGTGTTTCAGTTGGTCAGGAGTGAGAAGGTGGAAGTTAAATCTCCCAAGGTAAACGTTCGTAATAGAGTCTACGAGGGTGTCTTGAATGTTTCGTAACTTTAATAAGATGCTATTAGCGATAACTGATGACAAGGTGAAATCATTCGTGTTTACAGATTGTTGTACTACATTTCTTTGCAAGTCTAGTTGTTTTTCTAAATTATTGATATGCTGATTAAATATTTTATGCTGCTTATTTATAGAACTCTCAACTCTCTTGATTAAATTGAACTCGGCTTCTGCAACCGAAGTTTGGTTTTTCCATAACAAAGCCAGGTGCTTTTCGTTATCTCTCAATGTTACTATGTCTCGTTCATACTGTTCTGCGAAATCGGCATCCAGTACGCCGAACAGTGTATTAGCTATGGAACCGACACCATTGATAAGACCCCGGCGCTATCGCGTGCCGGGCCGTGTGAACTGCTGACCGAGCAACATACCGTTGTAATGCTCGAGCTCGGCGATTCCGTGAAGTAATTGGAGTAGTACGACGTCACATTGAGGTATATTTATATTATTGTTCCTTGTACATGACTCTTCAAGGTGATTTAAGTATTTGTTTAATAACTCTGTACCTTGCCAATACGGAGCCATGTCGTAATAGATAACTAACTTCCACTGATCTTGTTCTAAACGCATGTTGGCTATTTTATCAAAATAAATACCTGGACTGTTATTTAAGTTTGATATTTTATAGGTACAGTCGACTGGAGATAATATTAAAATAAACCACAAAAATAGTAAGTGTAAGAAGTTACTTTTCGGTTTTGTAGTATATGATGAAGACTTAGAGTGGCTATTTAATGTCGTTGTAGCGGTGATAGGTTGTTGATATTTGATAGGTTTGATTGTTTCTTCGTTTTCTTGGATATTGATAGGTAAACTTGATATTTTACTGATAGGCCTTTTCATTTGGCCGTTTTTTGTTTTAAGCGTGACGACACGCACATAGCCATCCTGCCCTGGGTGAAGCGTTATTACTCTCCCTAGTGCCCATTTACCAGGTGGTAAGTTAGCGTCGTGAATAATGACGACATCGTTGACCTTGATGTTATCTTTAGCTTGGCGCCACTTGCTTCGGGCTGATAATTGTTGTAAATATTCATGTTGCCATCGCTGCCATACATCACTAAATATTTTTTGTGTTAATTGCCATCGTGTTCGGTGATCCTTTTCTGTCTCGATAATTGTTAACGTGGGTCCACTTGCTAGAAAATGAGATGGCGTTAAAAAGTCCAGATCTTCGCTGTCTTCGGTTAGACGGCATAAAGGTCTCGCATTAAGACAGGCCTCGAGCTGTGATAAGAGAGTCGAGTACTCCTCATAGGTGAGCTTTTGTTCGCCGACCACTCTCTTTAGATGATATTTGAGGCTCTTTACAGCAGCCTCCCAGAGCCCTCCAGCGCTAGGCCATGATGGTGCATTAAAATGCCACTGGATATTCATATCTGTGATGGTTGTGTAAAAATTATGGTCTAAGGTAGTTTTTAAATCTATGAATTCTTGATGAAGGGATCTGCTCGCGCCAACGAAGTTTGTTCCATTGTCACTGTAAATGTGACCTGGTGTTCCTCGTCTAGCCGCCATTCTTCTCAATGCAGCAAGAAATGATGATGATGATAAATCTGATACTAATTCGAGGTGCACAGCTTTGGTCGCCATACACACAAATACTGTGATATAACCTTTGGTGGTCTTGATGCCTCGACCTCTATTGGATTTTACTTCGACAAATCCAGTTAGGTCAACTCCGGTATGATAAAATGGTCGAGACGGTGTGGTACGAGAGGATGGTAGATCTCCCATTATTTGAGAGTGTTTAATGGGATCGTAGCGCCGACACTTGACACACTTTCGAAGTTGTTTTTTAACAGCATTGTTGCCGCCAATAATCCAATACTTTCGACGAATAAAAGCTGAAGTTAGGCGGGCTCCACCGTGGAATACAAGTTTATGAGACATATCTATTATAAGATCTGATAAACGAGAGTTATTTGGTATAATTATGGGATGTTTCATTTCAAAATCTATATGAGCGTTTCTAAGTCTACCTCCCACTCTAAGTAACCCATCTTTATCTAAGAACGGGTTCAATTTTAATAACTTGCTTTTAGTTGACAACTTGATTCCATTATTTAAACATGATATCTCGTTTTTAAACTCTAAATTCTGTACATATTTGATAATTATAATATTTGATTGTTGTAATTCTGATACTGATAGAAAACTTTGTTTATTTTGATCTTTTTGTTTAAATCTCAACATCCATGATAATATTTTGATTATTTTGATGAAACAGCTATTATTTGATAGTAATTGATAGATAACATCTTTTTCCAAATCTTCTTTAGTAACTAAACTAACTTGCTTGATAATTTTTAATTCCAAGTCCGTGGAATAAGTTGAGTGGGCCTGGTCATCCTTATAGTCATGAAGCCAGGATGGTCCCTTCCACCACAGAGGATGATTTACGAGTTGAGAAGCGGTCAAACCTCGACTCGCGCAGTCTGCGGGATTGTCTTCGGATTTCACATGTCGCCAGCATTCCGAAGGTATTATGCTAGTTATCTGTTTAACTCTATTTGATATAAAGGATTTCCATCTTGATGGGTCTCCATTTAGCCAGCCTAGACAAATCATAGAGTCACACCATCCATATGTTTTTATGTTATAGTGTCTTAAGCATTGTTGAACTTTAGACATTAGTTTTGATAATAGGAGAGCTCCACTCAGCTCTAATCTTGGCAGAGATGTAGCAGTTTTAGAAGGTACTAATCTCGCCTTCGCAACAAATAATGATATAATCGGATGATCCTTTCTCTTAATTTTACAATATATTGCGCACGCGTACGCTTTTGTCGACGCATCGCAAAAGCCGTGCAATTCAATCGTGTCATGTTCCTGAATACCTAACCATCTGTTTATTTTAATGTTATTTATGTTGTAGATATCGTCTTTAATTTTAAGCCATTCCTTTTGAATACTATCTGGTACAGGATCATCCCATTTGATATTAGTTTGCCATACTTCTTGAAAAATAATTTTTAATTTAGTTGACAGTGGAGATAATAAGCCTAAAGGATCGAATAACTTTGAAATGCTTGATAGTAACGATCGCTTAGTATCTTTTGATAATTTATTTATTTTCATGTCGAATGATAAAATATCGCCTGACGGGTCCCAGCTGAGCCCTAGCGTCTTTGTATGCTCTGCCCCTTTAAAATTAAAACTGTTTTGATCTGTTGACTGATAAGGTATGCAAGTTAGTTCCGTTGAATTTTATCGCCACTTTCTAAGATTAAATCCGCCTGATCTACATAAGTTGACGAGATCGCTACATAATAGTTTTGCTGATTCTATGTTATGCTGACCGTACACAAGATCATCCATATAGAGACTATTTTCAAGGACGTCCACGGCTGTACTGTTAGGGTAGTGTGACCTTTCGTCGGAAGCTAACTGTCTAAGGGTCATCATTGCTAGGAAAGGAGCCGCTTTGGTCCCGTAAGTTACAGTTGATAATTGATATTGTTGTAAAGGTTCATGAGTTGAGTTACGCCAAATGATTTTTTGATACTTTTGATCTTCGGGGTGGGTCAAAATTTTTCGGAACATCTTCTCTATATCTGCTGTAAACGCAATTTTGAACTGCCTCCACTTGATAAGCAAAGATTGTAAATCCTGCTGCAAATTAGGTCCACAAGCCATTAAGTCATTTAGGCTGTAGCCAGATGATGTTTTCAGAGAAGCGTTAAAAACGACTCGAAACTTAGTACTTGTGGATTCGGAACGCTCTACGCCGTGATGAGTAAGATAGCAGTCCTGTGTGACCGGGTGACTTTGGACGGGAATCATGTGGCCTAGTGTTTGATACTCCTGCATAAATGACTTAAATTCTTTCTCCATAGCCTCATTTTTGACGAATTTTCGTTCTAAGGATCGAAACTGAGCGATAGCCTTTGTTTTTGAGCTACCCAAATTACCCTCAAAACCTGGTTTGAAAGGTATCCTTACTTCATAACTACCATCCTGTCGTCTAGTAGTCGTGTCCTTGTAGTATTTAATGCACTGTTCGTCTTCCGTTGATAAGCTTGATTCGTCGGTGATATCTTCTATTTGCCAAAATTTTGAAATTTCCTCTAGGTTTGTTATGACTACATTACAATGAAGGGTTTTTACTGTGCCACTCAAAATCCAGCCCAGGCGAGTATTTTGGGCAATAGGTACATTTTGAGCAGCTCTACAGACACCCTCTAATAAAATTGCTGAATAGATATCTGCACCTAATAAGATATCTATACGTTTACTTAAGTTAAACTCGGGATCGGCAAGGGTGATATTTTCTAAATAGGGCCATGTAGGTTTGTTAAATGAACAGCTGGGTAAGTTACGGGTCACGATGTTCATTATTAGCGCGTCTGTTTCAAATTCAAAATTGCTGTTTATAGATAGACATTTGATATGAGTGATACCCTTGCAATTACTCTCAGTCTCTCCCACTCCAGAGATTACCCCATGGCATCTCTGGCGTGGCATCCCTAATAGCTGAGCGGCATTCTCAGTGATGAGAGATGTCTGCGAGCCTTGGTCTAATAATGCTCTTAATTTGATATAAGTGCCATCTGATTTTTGAACCTTAATAATTGCAGTTGCTAATAGTATTTCCGGCACGTCCGGTTGTATTGACACGTGCGAGTTACTCCGTGTGACCTGGGAAGGTTCAGGTTTCGGTGCGCCGCGCGCATGTTTCATGTTCGCCGCTGTGTCGTAATTATGTTCATGTTTTTCAAACGCTTCATGCAAAAGTGTATTATGTGCTTGATTACACTCTCTACACCTTTTGTCAGAAAAACATGCTTTACCAAAGTGACAATAAAGACAATTTTGGCATAGCTTATATTTGGCAACAGTTGCTCGTCGCTGTGGTTGCGACATTTCCATAAACTGTTTACAGTGAAAAACTCCGTGGTCATCGGTTTGACAAATCGGACACTTATACGATTTTGTTAAATAGACATTTCGGTTAGGATGTTGCGAAATACCTCTTCCGTTCGAATTATATTGTTGCTTTATGTTATAATTATTAGATTTTTGATATTTAGGTATTGATATAGATTGATAATTTTGGCCAGTACCCCTTAAATTATTAGGCCTATTTGATATCGGTTCTTGTTTGCGACGAGACGATTCGATGGTCGTGAACTTACTTTCTAGAAATGCTAAAAATTCGTCTAAATTTGGAACATCCCTAGGTGCTTTTAAAGACGCGATGTATTCTTTATGAGTGTCTGAATCCAATTTTTGACACAATAGGTATATGAGCAATGGATCCCACGTGATGACATCGATGCCTAAATTTTTGATGGCGTTTAGGCTCTCACGGGTAGTGTCGTGAAGCCTTTTGATGTGGTTATATGAAGGCTGTTGAGCCGTAGGTATGCTGAGCATGATATCGATATGTGAATTTAAAATCAATTTCTTGTTATCAAACCTATGATTTAGTATGTCCCAACATACTAGGTAGTTATCAGAGGCAATTGGTAAATGCTGAATAAGACGCTCCGCTTCACCCCTAACTTTTGATTTGAGGAATTGCATCTTTTGGGCACTAGAGAGAGACGGGTTGCTATGAATCGTCTCAGTAAATAAATCTTTGAATGACGTCCATTGATGGTAGCTTCCGTTAAAAGTAGGTATCTCTAAGTGTGGTGTCGAATGATCCCGATGTGAAATGGAAAACAATTTCCTATTAATAGATTTGATAGCGTCGTTATAAGTTCGCTCATATTTGTAAAACGTTGCCTCGTAGTCTGGGTCCCTACCACCTAGCTCACTATCTAGTTCCCAGTGAAGGGAGTCAATCGCTGACCAACGAGTCTGAACTGAACGTAGGAGGTGTTCAAACTCCCACTTTTCTGATATCGTATCTAATATTATATTTGAAATGGTATGTTCAAAGGCTTTAAAATTACTGCTTTGCTTCCTAAGCATCTCATCGGTTTTGCTTGTTGTCCCCTTATGAGTTAAATTAGCTGAAGTCTGAAGGCCTGATGGGCCTTGCGCCTGTCCCAAAGGAGTTGCAGGCCTGATAAAAGGGGATCCTTGATAATTTTGTACAGCGCTCCTGATATTAGAGAATCTCTCAGTTGTATTTTCGAACTGATTAGACGTAAAATACGAGTGAGACTTTTCTAGCGATCCACACAATTTAATATGATTCGATTGATATTCCTGCCAGTAACCGTCTAATGTAACTATTCTACGTTTGATATAATCTGGAGTCTTCCTATCGGCTCCATCTTTCTTAAAATTAGTGTACACCTGCTCTATAGCAGCCACTATTTGCTCCTGGGATGCAAGTAAACCCTCCATGTTTTATAATTTGATAATAGGTATGATGCGGCTGATAAAATATAATAAACTGGACAGATCTTACTTGATTATTTCTTGATAACCGTTGTCTGCGCGCAGATTGATTTGATAAATCCTGGAAATCCAATTCACTGCAATCCTTTTACACCCACAGTGGAAAGTCCAGAGTCCGTGATAGTTCACACCTCACGTAAGAAACACAGTCCTGATTTGTGCACTCGCGAGGTCCTATGCTCGAAGGACCAGAAAAGATGTACGGTCTGCACACCCTTTTCGATGATATATGATATAGAATGAAAGATATTTGATAGTGGAAAACTGATTGATATATTGATCTATAGAACTTAAACTATTTGATGTTAAATGATAATGTGTGGACGCGAACGAAATGATATAAAGTATGTTGATGACCGGCTGATACCACTGCTGTAATGATACTGAATTGAATTGAATGTAATAACTGACTATGAGGTAAAATGCTGACGCTACAAACTGTACGTGCTTGCCCGTACAACGATGAATCCGGTTAAAAAGTGTTTTATTTGATCGATATGTATTTTCTTGCAGTGCCTTGTTTATATGTTAATTCTTTTTACATTGCAGTAGGCTGAATATTACGCAAGGATTAAACTAATATCCTTATATAATTACTTATAGTCTGAGTCTGAATTGACGTCTGACATTGACAGGTAAGGGCTATGTATTTATTTTATGAAATAATTTTATTTCTGCATTGAATTCAAAAACATTGATAATAAATTAAGATATTCAATACAATAAACAACCGTTAGAAGCACCAACGAATTCAAGACGGGGTCAATAAAAGAATTAACTGACAGGTTTTTGAAACTATGGACGGTGACCGCTAAAACCAGCTTTAACCAGTAAAGCTAGCTTTAGCGGGAGGAGGATGAATCCTATTACGGACGAATGGGCATTCTATAAGCTGTTAACCATAAGTGGCTAATGGCAAATAGAATGCCCAGACAGTGTGGAGACTCTCTCAGATAGGCTGAGCATACCCACTAAACATCCCCCTTTTGACTCACCTTGATTAAGGTCCTTAGTCATCGTCGGAACGACAGCCAATTGGAGCGAGAGGCTGCGTAGTGAGCGGCATCCAGACGGCTGCCACCAAAAGGAACTGAAAGTGAGAAAAACAAAGCTAAGATTAGCAGAAATGACAAAGCTGAAACTAAGATTCTCTAGAGTGATCAGACTCACTCCGAGATAGAAATGCTGGAAAGAAGGACTACGTTTAGAAACGTTGAGCTTGCTGGAGTTTCCTGATAAGGGGAGCGAACTTGGTTAAGACCGGAAGAGCACCGTTGAAACCCTCTGGGCTGGCGTCGAGAGCGGCGCCGAAAGCCAGGATCTCGTCGATAGGAGCGAGCTGGATCCAGAACGCCATGCGGTCTTGAGACCCTTTTGCGTTCTGGCACTGGGAAGCCGATTTTGCGGCCGGTTGCGATTGAGTCGCGTCCCGGCTGCGCTGACCTGAAACGAAAGAGGTGAAGGCCTTAGGGGCCTTTGAACTGACTGGAGGAGCATCCGAGCTAGGCTGCGGTCGCTCTCTCCAGTTCTCGATGGGCTTCACGGTAGCCCTGGCAGCACGCGGTGCCTTGGAGCAGCCGCGAAAGTTTGCTGTGTGGCCTGACTGGCCGCACAAGACGCAGGACGGAGCGGTGGGCGATTCGGGAGTGCGAGAGCACTCCTTAGTCCCATGCGGTTCTAGGCACTTGACGCCACCTAGGGGTAGCAAAACAGTTTGCCGCCGCATGACCATACAATTGGCAGCGGTGGCACTGACCTGGGAAACCACGCTTGTGTGGAGCTTCGACTCGGATGTTGGAGAGACCGCACACGGTGAGCTTGCCTCTGAAAATGGACTGCCCTTGCGGGCTCTTCGCTAGGATTACTAGCGCAAGTGGGAACTGCTTGCCTCGGCGGCTGTGCATTTTGTGCACAGATTCGACGGGGAAGCCTTGAGAAGACAAGTCCTCTTGGATTTGCTCGTTCGAGAGCTCGAACGGCACGTTCCTGAGGACGGCACGAATCTTACGCTCCTCAGGGAGGGCGTAAGTGTGGTCCTCGAGCTTCTTGTCAGCAAGAAGCCGAGTGAAATTCCTGAAATCAGAAATTGAGCAGACAATGACCTTAATAGAGTCACCCACATTGGATGCCTTACTATACTGGATCTTCGGGGAGTGCGTTCCTCAGAGAGCTGAGACCTCGGTCCAGCGGCTCTTGTCCCGTAGAAAGACGGGGGGCGGAGACTTGACTTTCGGCGGAGCCGAATCTGATTGCGACGCAGGCTGGGACGCCGGGATCGCTGAAACAAAAGGCGCAGGAGCAGACGCCGGTGCGACATTTTGCGGAGCAGGAACAGCGGCTGGAGCAGCTGAAACGGATGGAGATAAAGTCGAAGAAGCCTCTTTCTTCTTCTTCTTTGATTTGGATTTTTTGCGAACCTCGGTGAACGGAGCAGGAGATTCTGGAACAATAGGAGCTGAGTCGGAATCGCTACCCGGCGGGGTAGTTTTCCGTTTGCATGCGGTGCTGTCTACCGACATGCAATCTGAAATAGGAACGACGTACTCAGAGGGATCTGGAGACGCCGGAGAATCTGTTGGGAAACAAAGCGAAGGCGGAGTGGCCGGGAGGGTCGCGGATTGCGCCTGAGGGGCCGATGCGAAATTTTGGGATGCCAAAAATGCCGTAAACATTTGTCTGAGTGAATGGATTTCCTGTTGAAGTTGGAGAGTCTGACTTACCTGCTCCTGAAGCTTGAAGAAATCTTCAGGGCTAAACGCCCCGGATTCGATGGGATCCATCGAACCCTGGGAACCTGAACTATTCTGAAAGGAAGCCTATTCCTAATAAGGAACCTACTTGCCGGTGAACGGCGAAGGACTACACAAACTGCGCTGAAAGAAAGATCAACCTAAAACGGACCTATTACCGATGAACGGCGGACGATCAGGCTTAGTTGTCACGGTTACGTATCCACCTGACCAGCGATGCTTCGGCCGGCAGCAGTCGGGTCCGCCCTGAAAAGGGCAGATGAATTAGCCCCGACACCACACAGCCTCCACAAGGGAAAACTTTCCGAAAGAGCTTAACTTGGCACCTGACCCCCACGAGTGCGGGGGAGGGAACAAGGGCAGCGCAATACGAACACTCGGGAGCGGTCGCAGACACGACCGTTCGGGAGCGAACGCAAACGGGAAGTGAGGAGCGGTAACATTTTTTTTTTTTTTTTTTTTTTTTTTTTTTTTTTTTTTTTCCGCCACAGAAAGCTTAACTACCGACTTGACGCCCCTAAGGGAGCCACAGAAGGAGAGGAGGTGAATGCTTGATGCACGAAGAGGGGACCTTTGGGGGACTACCCCGCCAGCCAATCCCTAACAGTGCGGGACTCACCGAACCCAGCGTTACCCGCTAAACACCCCCTTTGCTGAGATATCCCGAGTTGGGCGTGTCTCCTCATCTGAACGACAGCCAATTGGAGTCAGAGGCTGCGTACCGGGCGTCCCAAGAGACAACCCGTCACGAAAGCTTATCGCAGGACCGAATCTGTAACAATAAAAATTGGAAACGACGTCGTAAGAGTTATAAACACATGTTGTGTGAATTAATTGTTAAGGACAACCTAGAACCGGTTGGCTTGTTGAAGCTTCCTCACGAGGGAGGCGTGCTTGGATAGGATGGGGAGAGCATCGGCGAGAGAGTCCTGGCCGGCGTTGAGTGCAACGCCGAGCTCAAGAATCTCGTCGATAGGAGCGACGGTGACCCAGAACGCCAAGCGATCAAAGCTGACCTTTGCGTTCTGTCCCGCGGGTTGGGCGGGCGGCCGCGACGGAGTCGCGGCCGCGCGCCCAGCCCAAGCGGTAGGAGTGACGTTCGAAACGGGTTTCGATGCGCATTCCACGGCCTGAGGGGCCTTAGCTTGAGGAGAGCCCTTAGGGGGCTGGGGGCGGTGTCTCCAATTAAGGGGAACGGCCGCCGCTTTGGAACGGACCGAGCGCGGCGCCTTAGGGCACCCGCGATAATTCGCCGTGTGGCCGGACTGGCCGCACAGGACGCAAGACGGATCTGTCGGGGACTCAAGGGTGCGGGAGCACTCCTTGGTGGAATGATCCTCTAGGCACTTAACGCACCTAGGTTTGGCGAAGCAGTTATGTGCCGCATGACCATAGAGTTGGCAGCGGTGACATTGACCGGGGTGACCTCTGTTGTGAGGCTTTTCGACTCGGATTTGCGAGAGGCCGCATACAGTGCGGGCCCCATTGCGAAGTAGGGAGTTCCCAGCTGTGTTATTCGTGAGAATAACAAGCGCAAGGGGAAACTGTTTGCCCCGTTTGCTGTGCAACTTGTGCACGGACTCAACGGGGAAGCCTTGAGATTTAAGATCCTCGGCGATGAGATCGTTCGATAGCTCGAACGGCACGCCCCTAAGGATAACGCGGGCTTTACGCTCTTCCGGGAGAGCGTAAGTATGATAGGCGAATTGCCTTTGAGTTAGCAGGGAAGTCAGATTTCTGAAATCGATCAGAGTACATGGCTCGATCTTAATGAAGGCACCGGTGTTGGTTGCCTTCTTGTAGTTGATCTTGGGGGCAGTCAGACCCCCCGAACAGAGGGTCGAGACCTGTCCCCAAAGATGTTTATCCCGAAGGAAGACAGGGGGAGGGGGCTTAGAGCTCGGGGGAGGACCCGCGGGCTTAGAACGCGGGGCAACCTTGGGGCGCATTGCCGCCTTAGGGGCTTCAGCCACCTTAGGGGCCGCTACCGCATCGGGAGCCGCCGCTGGAGAGGGCGTGGGAGGAGCGGAAGAAGCGGTATTCTTCTTCTTATTCCTATAAGAGAACTTATTACCCCGGACTGGGGTGAACGGAGTGTCATCCGTCACAGTGTCGTCCGAGTGGGACGCACTGGCGGGCGAAGCCTTGCGTTTAGACGCAGCGGATTGGGCGGAGGACTCGGCAGACTCGGATTCGGAAGATTCCGATTCGGAGATGCCGTCCATGTACTCTGAGGGGCCAGGAGACACCGTAGAGCGTTGGGACTGGGCATCGAAACCCGGGGGGACCTGAGGGGTCTGAGCTCGGACAGCCGCAAAGGCAGCCGACACTTGAGCCCTGGCGGCATCATGACTAGCGGCTTCCAGCGCGCCTTGGAGAGTCTGTATTTGAGCAAGGAGGCGTGCTTCTTGCACGTGAAAGGAGGCGAAGAGACGGGCCTCAGAGGCCTGAACAGCAGCGGCCACGCGGGCCTCCACAGCTGCATCGTACCTAGCTTGCGGAGAGGGCTCCATGATGGAGTACCCTCTGAAAAGGTTGACCGTGCCGATGAACGGCGAACGAACCTAACCTAACGAAGAACCGATGCCGATGAACGGCGGCGGAAAGCTGAAAAGAGGGGGTGCGTGCTCCTAATTCGAGCAGGCACCTAACCGTCCCCCTGGGAAAGGCCCAGTGCAATGGGTTCGGGTCTGCCGGATTTGTTAGCCCTGGAGAGCTAATAGCGTTCCGGGGCTACGCTAACGAGCTTCGTTGTCACCGTAAGGTATCAACTCGTTCAAACGCGGAACTTGGAAGTTTGTTTAAAGTTCGTCCTTTTCAGCACGAAAATCACTCAAACTTCCAAGTAGTAGGATAGCGAAGTTCGCGAATGCGTCGTTAGCACGCAAGTGGCGCCACTGTCGCAAAACGGTACTAATACGCGGCAATACCGACCGGAGAGCCTCGGAGTCGATAAGCGGTAAAGCGGAACGATAACGATAAAGGTCCTGCCGAGTCGACAAGTCCCTTATCGATCGAAACGGAGAGCACTGAACACACGATAAACACGACCACTGCGCGCGAACGATGAAACGGAACTGCGGTAACATTTGGCGGCAGACTTTATATAAAGGGTGGTCGCTAGCCAGGCGGACCCAGAAGGGATCCTACCACCAAGCAAACACACACGTTTATTTACATTCACGTGTATTTTTTCCTTTTTGTCTTTGTTACACGATATTCCAGACAATTATGAATCGATTTTGAAAATTCTTGTTTCACTTGATCCCATATAAATTTTATTGAAACCGGTTTAGTACTTCATTGACAATTTCAAAGTTTTGAAAAAATATGTTTGATTTCGGAGAAAGTTTACTTTACATTATTATTATTATACATACAATCTCTTTGTTATTAGTGACTACAGCCTCGTTTGACCTTAATTTTTCTTGATGTTAAGTGAGGATCAAGTTGAAGATGACAGCATACGGAAGGACCAGGCTCTTCATAAAATACTGCCGGATGGTGTTGTTCGAAGCGGCCGGCCTAGGCGAACGTACGCCGATCAAATTGGCGACATTTTGAAAAAGGGCCTAGTCAAAAGCACCCGTAACCGGCGATCATGTATGAAAAGATTGATGCACGTGGAAGAAGCGAAAGAGTTGTCTGTCTGGATCGCAGCGTTCCCTTGTCTCTGCCTACCGCAAAGGGAGACAGGCGTGAGGTTGTGTGTGTGTGTGTGTGTGTGTGTGTATGCTGCCATATTTAAAAAAAAAGACATAGGTACTCTAAGTGCCTTATTCTAAGAAAATATCGATATAAAGGCCAAATTTATCGCATGCTAGCCACGCACTAGTGGCCCTCTTCAGGCCGACGATTATGATGAATTTAAATGTCTTCACTGAAGAACAAACAACAGGTAAGGAAGATATTCTTTATTTATACTTTATATATAAAGCTGAAGAGTTTTTGTTTGTTTGAACGCGCTAATCTCAGAAACTACAAGGGGGATTTGAAAAATTCTTTTTGCATTTGATAGCCCAACTCTTGAGGAAGGTTATGGGTAGGCTATATTTTATCCCGAAATTCCCACGGGATCAAAAGATACGCGGGTAAAACCGCGCGTGGTGGCTGGTTTTAGATAAAACACTATCGATGTCCCAAGCGACACGGTAGTCTATAAAACTGAAACGTCAATTCACTATGTAGAACTATCGATATGAAACCACCTAAAAAGTGTTTTATTTAAGATTTTGAATTGTGAAAACTTCTCGCTACACTAAAACCGTGACTTATATGCCAACTGACGTACAGCACATGAGGCTACATATGATTTGTGAAATCAATTAAAACACTCCTAAACGCAAATGATTCCGTAGCAAACTGTGAAATTAGATATGAAATGAATTAATTGCTTAACGGTTAACTCGTTGATTATTTGAGTGCAGGCAAGAAAAGATCAAAAACTAGAATGTGTTTAGGTAGAAATTATTGTTCGGTGATATTTTTAATAGTTCTGTGTTTAAAAAGTAAGTAGCTATTTAGTTTTTAGCAGAAGTAGGAAGATTTTAACATGGTGGTATTGCCAATAAGAAAACATGGTTTATAAAGGAGGACGTGAAAGTCCTCGAAAGGTTTTCGTAATTAACCAGTAATTTCATTGTGTGAACAGAACATTGTTACTAATATTGTAATGAAAGTTTGGACAGATGTCTGGATGTTTCTTCTTCAATCACGGCAGAATGGCTCAACGGATTTGAATGAAATTTGCTATAGTGATAGTGTACAGTCTGGAATAGCACAAAAGCTTTTTATCCCGATATTCCAGCGGGATTCGAAGTTGCGCAGGTAAAACCGCGCGAAACAGCTAGTAAAATATATTTGTAACTGAACCTACTGGCTGAAACAGTTTTGAATGATTATCTGCAGTTATTGAAGGCATTAATTCTGGAAGCCAACAATTAAAGATTTTTGATAATAATTTTAAATAAGTAGCAAAACACCAACCTTATGGTCAGCCTAAGGTTAAGAAGCCCTTTTAAAGTATGTCGCAAATTTGATCCCCTTAGGACATCACCATCCACTCTTGCTATGTGTCCCTCTTTCGCAAATCTACTTTCTCTCATCCATTCTAAATGTTCAAACCACCGTAGCACGCTTACCCTTTTTAATTTTCAACCGACTTCCAAAAAAGGAGGAGGTTCTCAATTCGTCTGTATGTTTTTTTTTGTGTCTTTGTTACACTATATTTCGGACAATTATTAATTGATTTTGGAAATTGTTGTTTCATATGATAGTGGATACTTCATAGTTGATCCCATTTAAATTTTATCGAAAACGGTTTAGTACTTCATTGAAAATTTCAAACTTTAAAAAAATATGTATGATTTCGGAGAATGTTTACGTTGATGACATTTTCAACTCAGCCAAAGTCTTGACGTGAAGTCGGTTTTTTTAATGCTCTGCATTCGTTGTTTATAGTTATTACATCTTCTTTCAATCCGCATCACTCAATTTCACTCCACACATGCTCCTCAAAGCTGTCATCTCCACAGCATTAATCCTGTTTTTATGTCTCTTCTGCACGCCCAAGATTCACTACCATACAGTAAGTGGTTACTGTGTGTATCATACGATATCACAGTTAAGCAACGTTCGGCGCGGTCGGTACTTGGATGGGTGACCGCCGACCATTCATTTCTCACGGCGACTTCCGTGCTTCGGAGGGCACGTTAAGCTGTCGGTCCCGGGTGCTGTATACTTGTATACAGTAGTCGTTAGGGTTTGTCAGAAGCCGTATCGGCACCCTGAAAATTCTGACATCCACCACCCAGCACTGGGCCAGCTTGGTGTATTATGGCCTTAACCTCCTCATCACCCAGGGGAGAGACTCATACCCTGCAGTGGGCTCATTACAAAGAGTTGTGATGATGATGATGATGATGACAGTAAGTGGCGCCAAAACTCCCTCAAATACGGCAAGACCAGCCTTATTCGGTAAAATTTTGGTTGCCGTTATCGAGCACAAGACGACACAAACACTATTGTTTGCTTTTACACACCTTTCAATATCACCGTCATACTCCTATCTCTTATTGGATTTCCTATGTGTGTTCGAAAGTTAATGATTATAATATATTGATTATTATATTAGTTATTATACATCTACAGGGTTAATTTTAATTAGCGCATCACCTCTTGCAGGCAACCCAGGCAGCCTCTCCACATCAATCCCTACAACATTTGTTCTACGACTTTTTAAAATTAATAGTTTCTAAAGTTTTTTTTTTTTCATAAAAAAATATTTATTTCACCTGCAGTGCTAGCACGGATCTTTTGTCGATCGTAAGTTTACGAATGCTCGTATAGTATGGAGACGGTTTTGCAAGCAATAATTGAAATCTATCCATTGCCGCACGGTCAGCTTAAATAAATGTGTTCCTTGTTAATTTTGAATGTTTGTTAACAGGTTCTACTCTTAAATAACTGTAAAATAAAAATTACATTGCTACTAAAAACTTGCACCCGACTCCATACTATACAAGCATTCGTAAACTTACGATTGACAAAAGATCCGTGCTAGCACTGCTGTTTAGAGGCGTAACTCTATATGCTCTGAGCGTGTAGGTATGCCAAGAGCTTGCGCAGTAAAATATCGCTTCATAATAAAAATAGGTAAGGTGAGTGGGAGGAAGATGAAAAACGGGGTAAGACAGAAAGTCAACAATAACGCCACATCTAGCAGAGCTTTTTAAGTGTTTGTAGCACTTTTTAAGCCGCCATTTAATTTTCACCTATGCCATGGTCAATGCTTGAAGGTTATTGCAAAGACACATGTTTTTTTTTACAAAATTATACAATCTGACTTTTTGCGTGTTTCTTCAAGTATTTTTATCTTACCCCGCATCCTGTAACTTTCATTAAAAGCTAGGTACAACTGATTCATTTGGATACTTAATAATTACTTTTTATTTACGTTTGAGTAATTAAATAGATTTTTCGCCATTACTCGCATTGTAGGAATTGACACAATTTTCTTTACCCATTACATTTTGATGGGGTAAGATGAACATATCAATTTTCGAGTAAGATATTTGGAAAAATATTATGCTACCAAATATGACAAATGTAACTTAATCAGATTTTTTGTTTGTGGCTGATTTTGCCTTTAACTTTTATCATCAATTTTACTTTAAACAATCGCTCAGCAATGTTTGAGAACATCCACTTCGATCTTCCCCCGGTGGGGTAAGATTGAAATACAAAAATCAAAATATTTGTCTTGTCTTTGCTTCCTTAGGCGTTTTGACGCTTGAGCTGTTATTTTGTTTTCAGGGCATTACTTTCCATAGACTAGTATTGACCAAGAATGTATGTCATTCTCTTAAATGATTTTAGAAAATACTTTGATCTTTCCCCGTCACCTTTCCGTCTTTCCCCTGTTTTATTTTTGTCCATTGCAAATGATGCTTGGTGTGGTATTCATTACTTTATAGATTTAAATTAAATTTAAAAAACTAGTTGAAAAATATACTCTCTGGTCGTCATCCACAAGTCATCAAGTTTAAATTTTGATTAATACGTAGTGTTTCACAAGGACTCAAAAACAACACTACTCATCTAATTAAAAAACCGTTCGATCTTGCCCCCACTCACACTTCTCACAAAATGTAGAATAAAAAGGAAAAAATGTTTGTTTTAAATTTTTTCAACACACTTGCTCGTAAAGTAAAAGTTAAATTTTTTCTATTGAATTTAGAACTATAAACTGGGCTATAAGTCACGCGTGCATAATATATTATGCCCTAGTGCATAATATAATGAATCCTACAAAGTTGAATTGTACCTTTGTGCAAATTAAATGCGAGTAAACAGAGCATATTTTATTGATCCGGGTTATACATTATTTTTTTTCAGAAACAACAAAGAGGTTTTATACCACTTCAAATCCATATACATTTTTAAATGTTTACGCCTTATATTAGTTAAACAAAATTGTATATCAAACAAATTATTCACAATTTACAATAATTTGTTACAAAATATTAAAATATTTGGATTTACCACTCCAAATTAAATATTTTCATGTAAAATAAGCTGTATATGCTATACAGCCATTGACACATTTGGCGGAAAAAAAAACCTACGCGCATGCGCGAAGTTCGGCGCCATTTTTCAATCACAATTCACAGCTTTGTTATCAAGTGTGTTTGTTATTTTATGACCACGTATGTCTGTCTTTTACTCACAAGTGTGTTGAAAAACGTCGTATATAACTCGTGAGCGTTGCTAATTAATAATATAATATAGTTAATTAGCAATTTCGCTCACTTGTTACATAATATACTATTGTGTCATACAGGGTTGATTTTTAGCCACCAGCCAAATTGATATGTTAGTTTATTTGATACGATATATACGTACCTATATATTTATTTTAGCGTCGGTCACTATAAAAAAGTAGAAATATAGAACTACAAACTATTTAGAAAATACTCGCTGTTGATGAACATAGCTACTACGACGCGGCCAGTCACGAGTGGCTGCATGGCTTGTTGATTGAGTTTTACGTTAATATGCGGATTGTTTATACTTTAAAATTTATTAATACATCTATTCGTGCGTCTCAGTCGAGGTACAAGTATTTTTTGGTAGCTAATTTTTAAGACCGAGTTGTAATTCAAACGTGAACATGGTTTTCGACACAAAACGTATTTTTGTTGAACACTTCCCGGGCATACTGTAAAAGTCAGTTAAGGGACTGAGGTTTTATTGCAGGCTTTTTATGGGCGAGAGGCTAACCCCCTGACACTGCAATAGTCTCTATCCATCATTATAATACCTCAAAATTTGTGAAACGTGACATCAGATGGTTTTATAACCTCTCTTGTTCTGCCTACCCCATAAGGGATTCAGGCAGTTATGTATGTACTTCCTATTCAATTCACAAAGTATTTTATTTGTTTAAATAAAAAAAGAATATTTGCAGTCACAAACTAAATGGAATTAAACACAAAGTAGGCCAATGTAATTTAAACGCTAACGGCGGGCAGTCATATCCTATCACGCATCATGTGAACGAACGGACCGCGGTGCTGTAAGCATTTATTTCAAAGATGCGGCCGAGTTGAATTACTGCAGACATCTTCACTGTGCCCAGAGCGTTTCAATGGGCTTATACAGGGTTGATTTGTGGTTCCCAGCCAAATTTTTTTCACACAAAAGGTATCATTTATATGTAGAAACGATTTTTGTAGAAAAAAGTATTTTTTTTTTTGCAAGGAGATTAATATATCCGCTGACATGTTAAGCAAAGCATGGTCACTCTAAATTACCATTAAAATAAAGTCGACTACGATCTACTACAAAACACCTCGTAGTACTACGTCGAAGTATTATCAATGAAATGCCGTGTCGTATTAGCTATGTTCATCAACAGCGACTATTTTTATAAACGTTTGTGGTTCCATATTTCTACTTTTTTATACTGCGCGACGCTAAAATAAATATGCAGGTACGTTTATATCGTATCAAAGAAACTAACATTTAAATTTGGCCGGGGACCAAAAATCAACCCTGTATAAAAAAGGTTTGAGATGAGCTGACGACGAGCCCGTCGTCGAGCACAGCGCTGTTATTTTAGTTACCCGATTAGACCTGCTGGTCCTGTAAGCGGGAGCGGTGAGGGACTCCTCGCACTTTAATTAGGTTTATAAAGTAAGGATGGGAAGTTTGTCCTCCATGACAACTGATGGTAAGTGTACATGAAGACTAAGTTGCTACGCGGCCATCCACGAGAAATGCCTAAAAGTACCAGGACTACACTTTTATCTTTTAAAAGCACTTTTCGTCCTACATCGTACCTTATTTTGTTGAAATAAATTAAGAAAGTTTTATCTTTTTTTCAGATTTTATGCCAACCGTTTGTGAAGGTTTTGAGCTTTACGCTGAGCACTGGCCGGCAGATCCACCTCACGACGATGATCCCTCACCCTTCAGAAGATACGTCCCGATCCAAAAAGCGGAACTGGCGCAGAGAATGTTCGGTACCATTACGCGTGCTGCGCGGAAAAGACGACCAATTACCAACTTCGGTGATATTTTCGCAAGTTATACTTCACCAACGTAAATTTGTTTATAAAAAAATGCATTCTACTCAGACTTTTTTAAATTTTACTTGTTTTCTACCTGGAAAAGTTATATTTACTAAATAAAAATCAAAACTTTGTATTTCTTTTACTTTGTTTAAACAGTTTTACTGTTGAATATTGACATCACTATCATACAAATTCAACAATACAGTATTCAAGATACAAAAAAATGCGTAGGTACCATGGGTTTAGGACAAACGTGGTTTTTCCGTGACGTAACTATAAATTACCAATCATCACAACAATTACATTACATAAATGATAAACTAAAGTTCACTTGACGCACTTCTGAGTTTGCAGGAATTAAACACAGCAAATATGTGCATTTCACAACAGATATGCATAGGACTTTCACAAGCCGGCAGCGTTTTGTGATCAAATGGCGAATGATTGTCTATTACTCACTCAATTCACTCATATTAAGTTGTTATAGCCAATAATAAGTGGCGCCACGAAACGTTAAAATGATGCTATGGCCAAACTCTTGAAATTGAATAAAATGTTTTGATTGTCAATGCCGTGGTTATACCTCCCTGCCGGCGAAGCCGATGATCAGGGTCTCCCCCTACCTACGCTCAAGCCACTCACGCAGGACCAGACGAATCGCGTTGATCATCCAGCAGGGCTATTCTCCTAAACAACAGCGTCAAATTCAAATTGAAATATTATTTATTTCGTAAATATTTAATATGAAGTCTTCGTGGCGCCGTGGTTACTGCGTGTATCATACGATATCGCAGGTTAAGCAACGTTCGGCGCGTTCGGTACTTGGATGGGTGACCGCCGACCGTTCATTTCTCACGACGATTTCCGTGCTTCGGAGGGCACGTTAAGCAGTCTGTCCCGGGTGCTTTATAATTGTATACAGTAAAGTCGTTAGGGTTTGTCAGAAGCCATCTTGGCACCCCGAAAATTCTGGCATCCACCTCCCAGCACTGGGCCAGCTTGGTGGATTATGGCCTACACCTCCTCTTCACCCAGGGGAGAGACTCATGCCCTGCAGTGGGCTCACTACAAAGAGTTGTGATGATGATGATGATAATGAAATATTTAAATACATTTGAAATAAGTCAAACAATTTACAAATTGAACTGAATCTACCACGTTGAGTTCATCGATGCATCAATGACAAGTGACATACTTAATTGGTATTCACAATACACATAACTCGACCCCAGCGCTCGCCGCTGAAGACGACGTGAGTAAGAATTGACATGTCGAACTGTTTGACATTTCGTCGACGAGCCCGTCGTCGAGCACAGCGCTGTTATTTTAGTTACGCAAATAGACCTGCTGGTCCTGTTAGCGGGAGCGGTAAGGGACTCCTTCCACCCCTTTAGGAGTATGGACGCGCACTACTGCATCGAGACGGATGCGCTCGCCCACATTCCCTACCGCCTCGATAATTTCATAATTCTAGTGCAACGGGAAGTATCCTGGAGTCGTCGTGGCGCCGTGGTTACTGTGTGTATCAAACGATATCACAGGTCAAGCAACGTTCGGCGCGGTCGGTACTTGGATGGGTGACCGCCGACCATTCATTTCTCACGGTGACTTCCGTGCTTCGGAGGGCACGTTAAGCAGTCCGGTCCCGGGTGCTGTATCTTGTATACAGTAGTCGTTAGGGTTTGTCAGAAGCCATCTTCGGCGCCGTGAAAATTCTGACATCCACCACCCAGCACTGGGCCGGCTTGGTGGATTATGGCCTATACCTCCTCGTCACCCAGGGGAGAGACTCATAGCCCTGCTGTGGGCTCTTCACAAAGAGTCGTGATGATGATGATGGGAAGTATCCTTTATGTTTGATATCCTTGCAAGCATCAAATTATGAGGCATAAACGGCCATATCTTTTGACAAAATCAAACATATTAAGTAGGTTAGTAGTTACCTATACTAAATAGTTTCTAACTTGATGTCAAATCATAAAAAAACATAACGTTGTGAATACCCACTCTATTTTTAGATTTTTTACTTTTACGAGTTAGGGTGTCAGAAAATCACATTGAAAATTTTTTGTTGTGTCAACACGTCTCTGGAACTGTGAGTGAACCCAATGCATTTTTCTCATGCTTATGCCCTGAGCTTCCATCTATTGCGCTGCTTACTTTCATTCGTAGATATTTATTAGAAGAGTTTATTTCAAAGTTTAAGATTTTTTTGTCTAAGGCCGGCGCCAGACTTAGCTTCAAATGTTTGAACAAATATTTTAATGCTATGTGTGGCGCTGGACTTTGCATATGTATTCAACGTTTGCACAAAGCTTTGCACTTTGCCATCCGGTGTCGGTCTTTTTCCACACATCAAAGCGTTCAAAGTTGAATGTGTGCAAATGTTTGCGTGGCCTGCCACACTTGTTCAGTGTCCAGTTGCTCGAGCGTTGTTGAGCGGGACGGTTGTGTGCATGTTACACTGCATGCGGCCATATAATGGACTGGGGCAGCGAGTGCGTTCTGGAATTTGTAGAGTTGTTACAGGGGCAACTATGTACATGGAACCCGAAAAATAACAAATAAAAAAATTATAATTACATATATACAAATAATACAGGCTAACTGAGTCTACAAAATCGTTGTCCATCTTGTTTGTTGTCTACTAGCATACTGTGGAGAAAAGTATTTGCGAAGCAAGTCTGGCAGGTTACGTCAATATGTGTTCAAATGACTTTGCAAAGTCGTCAAAGATTTGTGCAAATCTTTGAAGCTAAGTCTGGCGCCCGGGTAAGAGTTTACTGCTAATCATTTCAATCCAACATAGAAGGTCTTGTCATCTTAATGGTAAAAATTACCTTAGTTCAGTATAAGCGTGTCATTGGTGGAACATAGAAAACTTCTATCATTAATAACACACGACCACTTTGGCGATGGGTAACACTGTCTGCCTAAGACGCCAATGAGTTCAATTCCCGCACGATATAAGAAAAAAAAAGTTCAGAGTCTAGGTGTTTATCTATTTATGTATTTATATTCTAGTATCCCACCTAGTTCGCTACATACAATGCTTACTTTAGGGCCATGTAGTTGGTGTTATTGTCTGGGGATTTTATTTTTTATTTTATTATTTATTGATGTAAATTCAGTAGAAATTGCAGAGCAATGCTTATATTCTACCTAGGGATCCTAACATCTAGATATTTCGGCGATTGTGATGAGTCTTATAGCTCAAACTAATTAGCTTTATGTTGTAAAACGGTGGTATTACGTTACATTTAATGACTATCGTAATACGAAAAGCATAGGATGTTCTGAACCCTATACCGAAAGATTGCTTTTACATATTCAAATGATATATCGTTCCATGTCACCTGGTAAGAAGTAATCATAAATACCTAGGTTTTACATGTCTATTCACGAGAAATAGTTTAAATCCACGCTGGAAATTATCAGGACTACTTTAGGAAAAACATTCACATGTACATTTATACAGGATGACCGGTGACAAATTTTTGATATTGAAGGAGAGCACTCGGAACTCGATTCTGATCATAATTATGTAATAAAAGTAGGTACTTAATTTTTCACCAGAATTCCCTATAAATAATTAAAGAGACCTTACCTACTACACTTTTCCCGACGCGCCGTCTCAGTCAACACGCACACAGCAGTGTTCCCGCCACACGCACATCACCACCCGCTAAGTAAGTATCTATTGTACCTATTGAGTTTACGTAACTATGCGTTGCGTAATGAATTCTTTAACTTTCGGTTAGGTTTACTCAGTATTTATTTTTTGTTTTATTTTTTCTCTTCATATATGATCTCAAACTATCACGTCCTATTAGAGTGATGTTAAAAGGTTTTGGTTTCAATATGTTCAAAAAAGGCATTTGCACACTCTTCATAATGTACCCTTTAATATAGGGCCATTAAGCCATCTTCCGTCCTTACCTTACCTTACCCTATTCAAATACCACCCCCGAATAAGCGTGTGGTAAAAGGCTTCTAATCCGCCTGACCCTGTTTGGTGGTAAAATCCCGTAAGGGTCCGACTCACGGTCCGCCTGGCTAGCCACTAACCTTCATATAAAATCTGCCTTCAAATATTTTATGAGGAGCCAGTTTTTTTTTTAAATTTAATCTTTGACCTCATCTTACTATCAGGTTAGATTTAGGTCAAACGCGGGGTTAGTCTTTATTATAAAACTAGCTTTTGCCCGCGGGTTTGTACGCGCATAAACATTTTTTATGTTTAACACAACCTGTCACTCATTGACGACCGGCTGGTGTAGTGGTAACATCATTGCCTTCTATGCCAGAGGTCCTGGGTTCGAATTCCGGCGGCGGCGGATATTTGTGTGATGAACACACAGATATTAGTTGTCAAGTCATGGATGTTTATATGTTTATTAAGGTTTATTCTAATAAAAAAATATGTATTTATTCAATATGTATGTTTATATATTTCTTATCAGTTATCTAATATCCATAACAAAAGTCCTTTAAGAAACTTAATTTGGGCTGGATAATATTGTGTGAGTGTCAGTAATATTTATATTTATTTATTTATTGAAAAACCTTTATGCCAAGTATCACATCCGTGCACTCAAGGATTAAGATTTTTCATACAAAACTAAAAAGTCCAATACTACCCGCTCCCGTGAGTATTTCCAGACCAAGTATCACATCTGTGCACTCAAGGAATAAGATCTTTCATACAAACTAAAAAGTCTGATAATTCCTATTCCCGTAGGAATTTCGGAAATTCCTTCCATAATACAAACAGACACTTATTGTTCCGTCCTTAGTGCTCCTCCACAACTCCTAAGGATTGTATGTTCCAAAATTCAGCTATCTACGGCCATTAGTTAAGTGATAGGAATAGGTAGTGCAATTTTGGGGGATTTCACGACGAAATCTTAATATGGACATACCATACTAGTATTGTTAAGGATTAGTCATGTTCAATAATTTACATTTGATTATTGTTATATAAACGTAAATTCCATACTATCTTTGTGGATATAATATTAAGGTCGTTGGAATATTCTAAAAACTCGTTAAATTACTAACTTCAGCATATAAGATCGAACTCTAGGAGACCCAACTCAACATTAGGACTTTTTTGTGAAAAATGATTTTTGTGTAAGTAAACACAAAAACACATTAAATCAGTTGTCAATAATACCTTTTTATATATTTTTCATCTTATTGATTTAAATTGTATATAAGAAAGAAATAAAAAATAATAAAACGTTACCAAATTTCATAATGTTTTTCTTTGAAGTCCTGTTTATCATATATTTTAAGGTGATTGAAGCAATCGTATAAAATTCGTAGCAAATATTAAAAACAAACCCGGTTGCTTTGACCAAGAATTGTTCTACAAAAATCACTAAATCCCGCAATGGCGCAGGCGTATCCATACAATTCTCATATTGGATTTTATTGACCCTAAATTGCACTACCTATTCCTATCATTAGATGACTGTACGTTATCTGTCAGTCACTCAGTCATTAACGGAACAATTTTATATACCTAATATAAAAATAAAAGGTCGATGCTCGAGACTGTAAATAATTTGTTCAAGCAAGATTTTTAAATATACAACTATACATATAAGGAAACACGATACTTAATTTAAGTCTTTTTAATATCCTAATTAACAAAGAATTCATTGGATCGCATGTTCTGGTTGTGTCGCCACTTGCAGGCCCAGTTCCAGCAAGACATGCCAGCCCAGGGCTCGTCGGTGTAGAACACTTGTCCGTTTTGGTACATCTGAGAAAGAAGTTTAAGTTTTTAGTATTATAAATCTATACATAAATTGGGTGTCCCGCCAACCCTACATAATACCTTCACGGAGGTATTCTAGTACCCATAAGGATTACAGAAAAAATATGAAAAAAAGAAAAATTCTAAATTTATTTTAATTTTTTTGTATGAAAGCAATAAATTTTGACTTTTTCGTATGGCTGGGTACTAGAATACCTCCGTGAAGGTAAATATGAAATTGGAGTGTCTGTAATATTCAAACAACCGTGTTTTACTACATACGTATGCAGAATTGTTTACAATTTTCGTCTGTCTGTCCGTCTGTTTGTTCCGGCTAATCTCTGAAATGGCTGGACCGATTTTGACGGGAATTTTATTGGCAGGTAGCTGATGTAATAAGAAGTAACTTAAGCTACGTTATTATAGAAAAAACCTTGTTTATTTTAGAAAAATAAAGTAATGTTGCAATGTCCAAGTACTATCCAGTACCGCGCGCAGCTCACGCGCATGCCGGATACAAGTCGCGGGTACAGTCATTGTCAATAAAAGTATTATTTTATTTGATATAAGTAAAAATATAATGAAATTAAGTAGGTATAATAAAAAAACTTATATATAAAAAATCTACTGTTAGGCGGAACGAAGTTCGCTGGGTCAGTTAGTAATAAATAAAATTAAATAATAAATATCCTCAGACAATCACACCAACATCATGGCCTCAAAGTAATCATAGCTTGTGTTGTGAGATACTATGTAGCGAATTAGGTAGGAACCTTGAGCCGTGAGCTCCATTTATGGCGGATGAGGTACACCTGGAAGTTTTCAGTGGGTGGGTCCGGCCTTGTGCCGGATCATCCCCACATACCCCGCCGCTCCCCCTTGGGCGGTCGGGGACGTGATTGCACGTTTTCCTACAGACAAAAAATAAGGCAGGAACCTAGAATATAAATATCACTACATAGTATAAAACAAAATCGATTTCTCTGTCCCTATATCCCTATGTATGCTTAAATCTTTAAAACAACGCAATGGATTTTGAATATTTGATGCGGTTTTTTTTAGTAGATGTGATTAAAGAGGAAGGTTTATATGTATAATAACATCCATTAAATAGTGGAGAAATACTTTAATTTTGGAGGTGTGGTGAAAAATTCCGCTTACATTGCAAACGCAGGCTGAACCATACGAGATTTATTAAAACAATTTTCTAAGTATTTTAAACATTGAAAAGGTCTACAGAAATCTCCGCGATGGTGGTATATGTCTATCTCTTATGGATATCCCACAATAACATATTGTTGTCATTTACTTTTTACGACAAATAATGGCTTTTTTTCGAAGCGATTATAACCAATACAGCATTAATCAGTATCCAATTAAATACCTTAAATACATTGTTGATTTAATATAGATCTATATGGTCTTTTACAGCATATGATTTAAATGAATACTTTCGAATATTCATCATCATCATCACAACTCCGTGTAATGAGCCCACTGCAGGGTCATGAGTCTCTCCTCTGGATGACGAGGAGGTTTAGGCCGTAATCCAACAAGCTGGCCCGGTGCTGGTTGGTGGATGTCAGATATTTCAGGGCGCCGAAATGGCTTCTGACAAACCCTAACGACTACTGTATACAAGTATAAAGTACCCGGGACCGACTGCTCAACGTACACTCCGTAGCACGGTAGTCGTGAGAAATGAATGGTCGGCGGTCACCCATCCTAATACCGGCCGCGCAGAGCGCGCTTAACCTGCAATATCGTTGGATATGCACAGTAACCAGGTCGCCACGACGACTTCTGTCTTCTTATGACTTCGAAGATATTACAGATTTAAAAATTCGGGACGTAGCGTTTGCGGCGGACGGCGGCGGTCGGCGTGCGGATGCGTGCCTATATACGTGTTCTCCGGTGACCGTCAAGTCGGTCCGGTCTCCCTAATGCACTTTGAATTTAGCAGCAATCGGACCCGTTTATTATCGGAGCTCTCTAGCGAGGAAAATAACAATACTTAATAAAAACGTGCTTTTCAGCGCGACAACGTATCAGTAATTAAAACAACGTATCGTAAATTATAAGTATTTACCTAAATAAGTAAAACTGTAGTGTATGAATTTAGAGATATTCCAAAGATAGCAGGATATCTTAGTGGTATAGGGAAAGGGGAATTGTTTGACTCCATAAATCCTAAATCAAAACTACTGGATCGATTTAAATATTTTTTTCAGTAGCTTATAGGCTTTATATTTTATAGCCGTGCGAAGCCGGAGTGGGCCGCTTTGTTTTTATATACCTAAGTACAACGTTCACAGTTTTTCTGTAGTGTATTTAGTATCAGCACTGCACCCGTGCGAAGCTGGGGCGGGTTGCTAGTTATAATAGGTTGGGGAAAAAGCCTTTTCCCATTATAGTATGTATGAACTTGTAATAAAATCTCTTTGGCTATAGTATTTGTAGCTGGCTGGTTTTGGTATCATTGAAAGTTAAAATTTTAAAGAACATAATTCCAAATTCAAATTAGGAAAATGTGTGATTTTCATTTGTTTTTCGTACTGTCAAGATGAGTGAATCTAATGAAGAAATTCGATACATTTTAAAATTTTACTACAAAAAAGGTAAAAATGCAACGCAAGCCACGAAAAAAATTTGCGATGTTTATGGACCTAGTGCAGTGTCTGTGAGAGTAGCACAAATTTGGTTTAAGCGTTTTCAATCCGGAAATTTTGATGTCAAAGATGCACCTCGCTCTGGTCGCCCTATTAGGAATAAAATGGATGCCATTTTTGAAAAAGTGGAGCAAGATCGACATATCAGTAGTTACGACGTAGCTGAAGAACTGGGAATTGACCACAAAACAGTTTTGGCGCATTTGAAAAAAGCTGGGTACACAAAAAAGCTCGATATTTGGGTACCTCACGAGCTCACTGAAAGAAACCTAATGAACCGTGTACTCATTTGTGATTCTTTATTACGACGTAACGAAACCGAATCATTTTTGAAGAAGCTGATAACTGGTGATTAAAAATGGATCACGTACGACAAGAACGTGCGAAAAAGGTCGTGGTCAAAGGCTGACAACCGGCTTCACAGACTGTGGCGAAACCCGGGTTAACTCGCAATAAGGTGATGTTGTGTGTGTGGTGGGATTGGAAGGGAATTATTCATTATGAGCTGTTACCACCAGGCAGGACTATCGATTCTGAACTCTACTGGGAACAACTTATGAGATTAAAACAAGAAGTTGAGAGAATGCGGCCGGAATTGATCAACAGAAGGGGTGTGGTGTTCCATCATGAAAACGCTAGACCTCACACATCTATATAGCCACCCAGCAAAAATTAAGAGAGTTTGGCCGGGAGGTGTTAATGCATCCGCCGTATAGTCCTGACCTTGCACCTTCAGATTTCCGCCTGTTTCGGTCTCTCCAGAATTCTTTAGGCAGTGTTAGGTTAACATCACGAGCGGACTGCCAAATCCACTTGTCGCGGTATTTAGATGAGAGGTCCCAAAATTTTTATAGCAATGGGATCATGTCCCTACCTACAAAATGGCAAAAGGTTATCGAACAAAATGGTACATACATACTTAAGTTAAATGTCAATAAACTATTAAAAAATGTTTTGAATTTTCTTAAAAAATGCGAAGAAACTTTTTCCCCAATAGACAAACTCAACATATTTTTTTTCTTTTTCCGTGCGGGCCTCGAACCCTCGACCTCACGATTGTTGCGTCTAGGCCACTGCACCACGGAGACCGTGCCGATATTGCGTTATAATGCAGCTCTTCAAAATGAACTTATAATAGTTTAAATCCTAGGACTTAATAGCTAATGAAAATTATTACTGCTTCTATTCAAACAGAAGTACTTATTTACTAACAGATCATTTACAAACAGACATCGTAATCTATAAGTACTTATATAACAGAATTATATAGTCAACTAGCTGACCCGGCAAACGTTGTTTTGCCATATAAATAAAAAAAAATAGATGTTGGCCGATTCTCATAGATACCGGATAAGCACAAAAAATTTCATCAAAATCGGTCAAGCCGTTTCAGAGGAGTATGGCAACGAAAACTGTGACACGAGAATTTTATATATTAGAAGTTCTATGCTGGACTGGGAGCGAAAGAAAAATATAGAATGTGCCAGCTGCTTCTCTTCCCGGGCATACTGTAAAAGTATGTTAAGGGACCGAGGTGTTACGGAAGGCTTTTTGTGGGTGATAGGCTGAAGGATGCAATCATTCCTTACTTGTGACAATTTAATAGCCCTAACGCTTAGGACAGCCCTACCGCCCTATGCTGCCTAACGCTTGACAAGCTTGTCGTAAGGGCCAGCAAAACTGCAGAGGCCGTAGCTACGCTCGTACGGAACGCGCTACGTGCGCGCGGGACGTGGCTAGCTCCCAAGTGTTTTCCGATTATAATCGAAGTTTAGCCAAAAGAGGTTAAGTATGCCATTGACACGACGACTGTACAAACAAACTAATGAAATGCTAGCGAAATTGCGTCACGCGTACCGTACACGCGTACGATGCGGACGTACGGTGCGTACGTAGACATGCGGGACGCAGCGTTGACCCATCCGACCCCTGTAAATTTTAATACAGGGTTGATTTTTCGTCACCAGCCAAATTTAAATATTAGTTTCTTTGATACGATGTAAACGTACCTGCATATTGTATAAAAAAATAGAAATATGGAACCACAAACTTTAAAAAAATAGTCGCTGTTGATGAACATAGCTACTACGACGTGGCATTTCCTTGATAATACTACGACGTAGTACCTACTACAAAATGTGTGTAGTTGTGCGTAGTCCTCTTTATTTTAATGGTAATTTAGAGTGACCATGCCTTGGTTAATATGTTAGCGGATAAATTAATTTCCTTGCAAAAAAATAAATACTTCTTTTGCAAAAATCGTTTCTGTAAATGATTTGTGTAAAAAAAATTTGGCCGATGACTACAAATCAACCCTGTATAAATTCTGTCACCAAATTTCACTGCTTTGGCGGCTATGTGTTCGGCTATTTTTCATGAAGAGCCAGTTTCTTCCAAACCAAGCAAATACGTGTGCTGTCATATTCGACCTCATCGTCACTTACCAACAGATGAGATTGAGGTCATACCCGGGTTCAATCACCACAAAAAACGTTTTAGAATTGTCTGGGAAGAGATCGCTTTACAGCGATAAGACCACCCATTGTATTTTTCTTAACTTTGTTTTATTCTACGACCACTTTGGCGATGGAGTAAACCTATCTACCTCAGACGCCAGTAGTTGCTGGTTCAATTTCCGCACGGAACAAGAAAAAAAAAGTTCCGGGTCCGGGTGTTTATCTATTGTATGTATTTATATTCTAGGTTCCTGCCTAGTTCGCTATATAATATCTCATAATACAAGCTTCGCCTACTTTGAGGCTATTTAGTTGGTGTGATTGTCTGGGGATTTTATTTATCGTTGTATTTTTCGTTTTTAATGTGTAAGTACAATCAATTGTAAAAAAATAAAATAAAGAAAGGTGACGGCTATTTATTATTGAATGAAGAGTGACTGTAATTTTTAATGTTTGTTTCTTTTTGATAATTACTATGCTTACGTAATGATTGTAAAAGTATTTTGATGACGGCTGGCAATGAGACGCAAGCTAGAAGCATTACATGTGTAACGATGCGGATTATAAAAACAAAATACTAATTAAAAATCAGTTAAAAATATTTGTAAATGCTTTCATAAGACTGCAAACATAACAGGTTCGCTATATTAATAATATAAAAAAACTTACAAAGGTAAGATCAGAGCTCTTGTAAGTGACTCCATCATAAGCGAAGCGGAGGACGAAATTCATGGAGAAGATAGAGAAGATGCACCGGATGTCTGTTGTTGGGGGAATGAAGTAACGGTACGGACCGCACCAGTAGGAGACCTTAGGCTCGTACTCAACTGACTCGGGGAATTCTTCTCTTGGATTTATTCTGAAAGAAGAGAACAGATTTTGTATTTTCTAAAAGATATTAAAACATAGATTATAAGTATTAAAAGAAACAGTCCTAAATATAAAGTGTATTTTTTATAAGTTGGTATGTACCTATATATAAATATATATTTAATATAACAAATATGGAACTATGTCTTTATGTAAGTAATATGTATTATTTCTAGTTTTTAATATACCTACCTAATTAAGACTTATATAATTAATAAGATAAGATAATAAATATATATAAATTAGAAAAGTAAGTTTTTATTTGTGTAAATCAGGTAAAGTATTTGTTTTGTTCTGGGACTGAGTGAAAACCAACGCTGGTTATTAAGCATGACTACATACTTATGCCAGCAACATGCTGAGTCTGTTCCCTTTTCCCCACTGTACATAATATTAAATATGTTTAAATGTATGTTTAAAAATATCCTTCTGGGTCCGCCTGGCTAGCGACTACCCTTTATATAAAGTCTGCCGCCAAATGTTACCGCTCCGGCGGTAATGTGTTCCGGCAATATTGTATAAAGAGCCAGTTCCTTCCTAAACCCGTGTGCTTCCATCTTCGACCTCATCGTCACTTACCATTAGGTAAGATTGAGGTCAAACGCGGGTTTAGTCACTTCTAAAAAAAAAAAAAAATGTGAAAATAGAAGTTATATGTCAGTGTTGTCTTTGTGGAACATAAATGTTTTCTTTCTTTCTTTCTTTTTTTCTTTTTTTCTTTTTTTCTTACTTTCTTTCTTTCTTTCTAAAAGCACAGTTTCAAAACATGAAGACACTTTCCTTACCTAGCCGTGAAGGTTCGGTTAGCCCTACCATCCCTTCAGTGCGATCACAGAATTCTATCGATTAGTGTTAACGTATGAAGTCGGTTGCAAGTTGTAACCAACATTGTAAGTTATTTATTTAACGATACAACATGTTCACAAACATTCAAACTTAAGGCAACTTATTGAAAACATGCATTGACTTCGCAAACTATGTAAATATGACAAGACGAACGGATCTGAAATTTTGATATATGTAAATACATATCTATACTTTCATTGCTCAAAATGATTTTGACTCGATAGTTTTTTTTTTCCAAAACATGTTTAACAATTTTTTTTAATTTCCTAAACTACCACGTATGCCTAAAAATACCTTAAATACAATCTTCACTTTATTGTTCGATCGAACTTTACTTGATCAAAATTTAAAGAGCATTTACCATTTTTTTTTATTTGTTTTGTATGTTCGGTCGATGGTCGCGAATTCTATGCAATCGTGTATAAAACTTATAAAGTCAACTGCTAAGATTTCAAGAAAAAACATTTCAAAGTGGCACTTTAACAAGGCTCACATGTATTAACCGACTCCATACTATACGAACATTCGCAAACATACGAGTCTATTAATCCGAGTGACCCCATTTCAGGGTTAGCTTGGCTCCTGGACCATCCTTCATATAAAATCTGCTGCCAAATGTCACCAGTCCAGCGGTGATGTATCTGGCAATGTTTTATGAAAAGCCAGTAACAGTTGTTTGGTCTCTGGTGTGTTGTGATGGATCCATGTTTCGTCCACGGTTACAAAGCGGCGCAAAAACTCCTCCATATTGCGATTAAACAACGCCAAACCTTCCTGTGAAGTTGTTACATGATTGAGTTAGTGGTCGACTGTGAGCAAACGCGGCACCCATCTTGCGGAAAGTTTTCTCATGCCCAAGTGATCCTTCAAAATTGAAACCACTGAGCCATGCGAGATCCGATTCGTAGTTCCGTAGTTCGAGAAGCAGTAGTTCCACAATCTCTCGCACTTTCAATCTTCGGTCGGCCAACACCATATCGTGAATTTTTTCGATTGTTTCGGGTGTAGAGACCTCAACTGGGCGTCCAGGACGTTCAGCATCTTCAGTGCTTGTACGTCCACAACGAAATTCAGTAAACCACTTTTTTACCATTGAAATCGATGGTGCAAAGTCTCGATAGTATTTATTAAGCTTAGCCTTGGTCTTGGTAATGGTTTTTTTTTTCGCAAAAAATAATGCTTAATAAGCACACGAAATTCACTTTTTTCCATTTTTTCCTCAAATGACTGAATGTGGCATTTTCTACACATTTTTTTATCGCTATGCACAGATACAGTTCGCAACGTTTTGCGTTGTAAATTGTATGCAACGTTCCTTCATTTGTTGTTTATTGTATGGCTTCAGTGACACGCGTTTATTGAATGAATATTAAAGAGACTTTACAAGGGTGATAATTTATGAACACATTATTAAGATTGATGATACTTTTGAACCACATATTCTTTGGCAAAAACTATTATTATTTAGTAAAGAACAAAACCTTAAAGTTATGGGATATCAAAAAGAACACCTTTTATATAACTTACTTGAATATACATTGGGCATCACTCCAGTTGTCATCTGAATGGCAGTACAGACCTTGGCTTGGGTCTTTAGCTTGAAACTGTTCAGCGTGAGGGCCAACATACGTGGTCTCCGAATGTCGGTGATAAAAGGCAATGAAGGAAAACGCACCTGGAAGTTAAGTTAAGTAAGTTGAAAGTAAGGAACGTAAGGAATATTTCCAATACTAGACAAGCGTTCCTTTTGTGTGGCCATGTATTTTATTTATTTATTTTTCAGTAACAGAGGAAAATAATACAATAAAACAAATCTGTTTTGAAATCGAAGTCTCCTAACCGTTGTAAAGCGATTTCTACCAGGCAACCTTATTTATTTTGAAAAGAATCTAAGTCATGAATCTAATCATGCTGGACTGGGAGCGAAAGAAAAAAGTAGTATGTGCCAGCTGCTTCTCTTCCCGGGCATACTGTAAAAGTCAGTTAAGGGACAGAGGTTTTAAAGGCGTTTTTGTGGGCGACAGGCTGACCCCCTGTCACTACAATAGTCTCTCTCCATCTGTATAATACCTCCAAATTTGTCAAACGTGACATCAGATGGTCTTGTAACCTCTGGTGTTCTGCCTACCCCATAAGGGATACAGGCGTGACGTTATGTATGTATGTATGTAATCTAAGGAGACATCAGTAGGTAATTACAGAATACATGTTCTAATTTTATTAATTAGCTGCTTAATACATATTAAAATAATAGTAGGCAATACATATTATTGCACAATTCGCTTCACAGATGTACTTCACTTCTACTTTGATAGAAAGGTATACACACAAAGTATACGAGTAGGTATTCGTATGTATTCTACGGGGTGACTGGTGACAAAGAGTAATGTTCACGGTCCATACAGTCTCTGACCTGTCAAACTACTTTGTGAGGGATGTGAATGTATACAGATGATACTGTCATTGAAATACTGCCTGTTTGTATCTAAATTATTAGTGCAGACTTGAGTTAATTTCTTAGAAACGATATCGGGAATTTCATTTCAAGTGGATGATACTAGTAGTCTATAAAATCCTTGCTGCGGTTTATTATTATAAGTAAATGATTTAGAATCAACCGAACATGAGCTATTATGTTGTTGTACATGTTGTTGTAATACATTTCATGAGTTGTCAAAAATCTGACAGGTCAGCTATGAACATCACTCTTTTAGATACTGAAGGAGAGCAATCTGAACTCGATTCTGATCATAATTATGTAATAAAAGTAGGTACTTAATTTTTCACTAGAGTTCCCTATAAATAAATACTACTAAGTATGATACTATTTACTTTACATACAACTAAGTCGATCGCGGCACGTGACCTGGCACGCGGACCGCTGCCAACGCTAGCGTAACCATATGTTGCGTAATCTTTATTTATTTATTCTTTAAATTCTTTAACTTTCACTTAAGTTTACTCAATAAATAAGTAGGTAATATTCAATAATTCAAGGTTGTCTGTAAGAGATCGCTTGACAGCGATAAGGGCGCCTGTTGTGCCTATCTTTATGTTCTTTTTATTTTATAAGTTTTCTTTTTGTAATTGTGTGCAATAAAGTATAAATAAATATTATTTTTTATTACATTTTTTTATCTTCATGTATGATCTCAAATTATCACATCCCTGAATTTCAAAAGTGACCCACCTGTCACCCTGTATGACAATGGAAGTGTAGGTCTACTCCAAAAGTTTTGAAATTGAACCCACCCCTTTTTACCACCGGACTACCAGACGCAGACAGAACTTCCATCCCTATATAGTAGATTTACCAAGAAGTCGAACAAAATGCTTCGATAGTTCCTTTTTGGTACGGATTGCCAAGGAGTGGAACAATCTGCCTGCGTCTGTTTTTCCTGACCACTACAGTCCTGGAACTTTTAAGTGTCGAGTGAATAGGTTTTTCGTGGATGGACGTGTAACACCATAGTCTTCATGTGCACTTTCCATCAGGTGGCATGGAAGACAAACGTCCTATCCTTACAAAATAAAAAAAAACACCTAAATCTGACTTTCACATCAACTTTACTTGATAGTAATTTACGATAAGGACTACGGTTGCCGAAAACAATAATATTAGGTACCAGAACACATCACTGCAGAAGCTCATTTGAAATTGGGTTATCAAGGCGGACCCTGAAAGTCTACAACACGTAATTGTTTAAATGTTGTTGAATTAATTAAGTTCGTATTTCATTTTAATGCTTATAGAGGTTGTGGCTCATACATGCATACATACATAACTTCACGCCTGTATCCCTTATGGGGTAGGCAGAAATCCAGAGGGTATAAAACCATCTGATGTCACATTTGTCTTTGGAGGTATTATAATGATGGAGGGAGACTATTGCAGTGACGGGGGGTCAGTTTATCGCCCAATAAAATGCCAATAAAACCTCTGCCCCTTAACCAGGGACCGGAAAACCCCTTTATTTGATTAAGCCTATTGATAGGGTAACCCTATCAAAATCTTACCATATGGAAGTGTAACCCTATTGATATGGTAAGCCTATCGACGTGGTAACACTTTGAATAAAGTTCACTACTTTCGGATGCGCTTACCCTGTGATAGGGTTGCCTATTTCTATCTCTTTTCCGCGCATGCTGTTGAATTCGGAAGTATAATTCGAAGTGCGAGATTGAATAGATGGTGATATTTTTTGATAATTTGATATTCTTAGAGATTAAATTTGCCTGCAGGTTTTAAAACCCAATTGAATCGGTAACCTTCAATAGGGTTTTCGATAGGCTTACTGCTTACATGAAGCTAACTCTATTGATATGGTAAGCCTTAAATTAGGGTAAGTCTTCGATACGGTTACCAAAGTGATAGGGTTTTTTAAAACAAGTCTATGAAAAACCCAATCAAAAACCTCTTTAAGGGTAAGCGGTTCCGGTCCCTGCCCTTAACTGACTTTTACAGTTTCCCCGAGAAGAGAAGCAGCTGGCACATTCTATGTTTTTCTTTCAATGAAATGGCTCCTTGGGAATAAATGCATTTTTCTATTGTTAGGTAATTCATCATTTGAGAGATAAATATTCTGTTCAGAGTCGCTTCATCAGTGCGCTAAAAGGATTGATGAAAGGTACAGTCTGGGTATGTCCATCAAGGAGTCCGTTGCCAAGTTAAGTAGAACGAACCTCTAAATGTGTAGCAATGCGGTTTCCTTTCACTTGACAAGATCATCTGTGCATCTTCTTGGTTATGTGCAGACACAATATAGTACGAAGTTCCCAGACATTTGAACTCTGAAACAAAGGGGAAATATTGCATTGAAGTTAATTCTGATGTTAATAAAGTAGTAAACGGCTATCTGATTGAGTTGCAATAAGTCGATAAAGATTTACTTGTAGAAATATTTATAAATAAATTGCCCAAACTACTTAGTGTCATCCATCAAGTATGCAGCCTTTAATAAATTTCCGTAGTGGAGCTCTAGGATGTCCTAGTTTACACTCAGACTCGAACCGGCCGACTGGGATTTGAACCCACAACCTCTCAGTACGCAGGGGTATACTCGAAAAATACATCACATATCTCTGTGTTTTATCCGCATTAATTCTTATTTTAGTTAATTGGATAGAAAACAAAAATGTCAATGTTACAGGAATTATCTATATGGTATTTGATTTAGGATATTCGTTATACCCTGTTGGCGTAATGGGAAATTGGTTTGATTCTCGATCGGGTCTATTTAGAAAAAGTAAATTACCTGTCACCTGTTGCTTAATAGTAGATTATGCATCAAGGGGATAAAGCAGTGTATTATGTCACGGGCATCATATTGAATCCTGAGCGAAGTGAAGGATTCTGTAGATAATTCCCGAACGCAGTGAGGGAATTAAGATGTTAATTCCCGAACGAAGTGAGGGAATTATGGTAAGAATCCTGAATGAAGCGAGGGATTCAAGACTGCCCAAGACTAAGACACTGTTATCCCCGAGGAGCATACTCTACTTTATACACCACCTTGTAAGATAATTAGGTAATGAAACGCAGGAATTAAATCAAGTACTTAGGTATTTAATAATTTAGAAATTAAAGATAATATTAGAAACAATTGACCAGTTATGTAAAGATAAAGTGATATTTCTATTTGGTATATTCATTGTTTACTGTTGTCTTCAACATTAAGTAAACAGTCCATAGGCTGCTAGGTTTCTTTGTAGCAGACAACTGTTGAAAATATACTAAAAGCAATGACTCCGAAATAATTTTCACGGCTTTTTTAGTTTTCCAAGCAAAGAAATCTTCGTAAAATTCCATGTACAAATGCTTCGATTTACACGGCAAAATATTATCGACGATAGGTACTATTTGCTTCATTTCTAATATCTTCTGGTGTTAAATCGTCGCTCGAGCTCGACATATTTTATTTATTTGAATACTATTGAAATAAAAACTCGAAAAAAATTTTCTTTTCAAAAACCGCGCAATTTTATTTCTTATTTGTCTTTATTATTTATGAAGTCGTTCCAAATGCAAAGGTTATAATGTTATACTTACTTACTGTAATTACTTTTTAGCAGATTCGTTTTATATTTTTCCTTAAGTTATATATTTAGTTTGTAAATATAGAAATATATATAATAATATAATAGAATATATAATATATTGGAACTCCTTACTGCAATACTCAATTTACTCAATACTGGCCGATGTGTCATAAAAAAAAAAAGAAATGACATGTCAAGCATTTTGACAAAGTCAGTAGAGAGGAAGAAAAAAAAGGTCACAAACTTATACAGCCAAATTTAAAGTCCATATATTTTTTAATTAGGCAAAGCAACTAGTCATACAGCCATGTCCATGTAGGTACGAGTATTATTAAATTTCGCTCCAATTGACATTCTAAAATCAAATGACATTATAACCCTTAGGATTAAAGTTTTGTTTATTCCCTGTAAGATACCTTTTTTAATCTTAAGGGATTAATATCTTGTTTTAGGTGGAGTTTATCTCATACATAATGCAAATTTTAAACAAAGGTGGTGTATAAAAAGTTTTATTATACAGGAATGTGTCACATTGTCGCCACAATCCGACGTATTATTTTTAAGTTTTCTTAAACATTTATTATAACAAACAGTTATTTTTAAACAGAAAAATTGTCCAATTGTCGCTTTGTGACATATGTCGCACTTGTCGGATTGTCAGCTTTAATAAACAGGATCTAGGATAAGAAAATTTTAGGGACATTCAGACGTTGCACGTGGATTGTCCATTTTATTTTAGGGCTAAGTACGAGTATAATAAGCGATATCCATGGTTCTAATCTAACTCAGACCCAATTAGGCTTAATTGTTCTTAACACTAAAGTTTCTTAGCAAAAAGTAATTATACTACCTATCCTGGCTTATCTAGAAACATTAACGCCGTTCTTTCTGTTTTTTTTTTTGCCCCGCGACCCCCCAAGAGCTGGTCACACTGTCGGGTAATTCCACCAAAAAGGCTGCTGTGTTGCTGTGAAAATGCCTAATATCTAATAATAAATTGTTTAATTCAAACCATGGTCCATAATTTGTGAGTAACAATTTAACATAACCTATTATTGTACTAATAGGTTAAGTTAAATTGTAATACACAATAAAATAAAATTAATTAAAACCCGGTGTGTAACTACACCCAGAGATCAACAATGGCGAGTATGATGTATACGCTTCCGAAAACGTTCCTGATGCACTGCATCTCTGCGATAGAGCCCTAACGCAATCTATTTGTGATCATACTGATATTAAAATCTTTATCAGATTAAATATCTCTTACAAAGATCAACAATGGCGAGTATGATGTATACGCCTCCGCAAACGTTCCTGATGCACTGCATCTCCGCGATAGAGCCCTAACGCAATCTATTTGTCATCATACTGACATTAAAATCTTTATCAGATTAAATATCTCTTACAAAGATCAACAATGGCGAGTATGATGTATACGCCTCCGCAAACGTTCCTGATGCACTGCATCTCCGCGATAGAGCCCTAACGCAATCTATTTGTCATCATACTGACATTAAAATCTTTATCAGATTAAATATCTCTTACAAAGATCAACAATGGCGAGTATGATGTATACGCCTCCGCAAACGTTCCTGATGCACTGCATCTCCGCGATAGAGCCCTAACGCAATCTATTTGTCATCTTACTGACATTAAAATCTTTATCAGATTAAATATCTCTTAAAAATCATTACCTGGACTCGTATACAACCCGAAAGGAATCTTGGCTTGTGTGGTTTTGAGCTTAGCTTCCGAAGTGTCCATCTTCTTATTGAGTTTCAAAAGCACCATGGACATCAAAGCTTGGTCCACTGCGAAGAGTAGACGCTTCAAGTCCTTCACATGACTCTCAATGAAGTCACCTAGCTTTTTTTCGGCTGCATCTAAAATTTCTTTGCGTTCAGTCTAAAAAAGTAGTTATAGTTTAGACTATTACAATGTTCTGTTACGATAAAAACTTTGTAAGTTATAATAATTATTTCTAACATCGAAAAGATTTGAGTTAACAGATCACCAGTCGCTTTCATTATGGTGCTACAATGGTGCCGAAATCAATGACTCAAAGTAAATACATAAACATTGTAGTTAAATATTGAAGGTGTCCCTGGTGCAGTGGTCTAGGCACTAAGTGAAGTCGCAGGTTCGATTCCCGCACGGAACAAGAAAAAAAATGTCCCGGGTCTGGGAGTTTATCTATACCTATATGTATTTTATATTCTAATTATCTCATTACACAAGTTTTGCTTTCTTTGAGACCATGTACTTGGTGTGATTTTTAGGGAATTTATTTATTAAATAAACTGTTTCTAAAGTTAATTTAACTACTTATAAGTTTGTCATGGTTTGTATTGAACTTATAAAATATTTAATCAAGATAACTACTAATTAAACTTGATAATTCTGCGACTCTAAAGCACTACTGATGCAGGATTTCGTGCGTTGGTTCACCGCCTTCTCTACCTCAAGAAGCAAGAAAAGCAACGAACAAATATTTGCAACATTATAACCCGAAAAAACGACTACTCCGTCGTATTAATATATTCAATCACCGTTAAATCAATTAATCAAGATAGGCAAGGTAGGTAAGTCAGTGTCATATTGGAGTAATTTCTGTGGGTTGACCTATTAATTAGTCTCCGGGGAATTTTAATTCGCATTTAAATAGGAACTACGAAACAAATATGATTTTGAATTAGAACATTGACTTGCATTTTAAAGGTACTTACAGGATTATGGGGCTCCTTCATCCTTCCACTCATAAAACTATAGTATTCTTGTAACTTTTCAAACTTTTCATCAGCATAACTCGTTTTTGGATTAATTACATCTTCTTTTGGTAAATTGTAAGGTTTCTAAAGTAAAAATAAAAACATTAGCGCATAGGACATATATTAGATACATACAATGGATAGATACGCGAAAAAATGCAGTTTGCTCTCCTCTGCATTACAGATCTAAATAGTTCACCCTGTATATCCGTTATCTACTGTTATGGAACACAGTTTTAAAAAACAAAATTTGATGCTATTTATACTATTTGAAAACACCCTAAGCTAGGTATATTTATATAAACAAGAGGACGTCTCGTGGCTGAATGATGATGATGATGATGAAGGAAGTAAATTATTAAAGAACTTACTGTGTCAATGGCAGGATACGACAGTCGAGCAAGCTGAAATATAAAAAATTTATACCATTATTCATTTTTTAAAACTACATTCTTAGTGTCAGATATCATTTGATGTCCTTACTGGTGATCTTTCAACTCTAAAAGGCATATTTTGAGCTCTCCATCTCTTTTAAATCAGCTTCGGAAATGTCACATAAATGTTAAGACTACATTTCCACTGAGGCGAAGTCATGAAGGAGCTGAGCAGAAAGGTGCTACCGTAAAGGTGAATTTTGGAACTGAACAATTTAAAGCGACGAACACTTAACATTTCACGGTTTTCGTTAAAAAGAAGAATCCAATCCTTCGTACCCAAAGGCGAAGACGACGAAACTGCACACAACCGCACCGTAGTAGCTACTGCTCCGTGGTCATACTTTCAGCCTACACTGCGTCGCTGTGGCCACGTATTTAGAGGAATCTCCGTTCAGCTCCGCTGGTACTATTTCCATTGTGGCGGAGCAGAGATTTTGATTGTGATTGATCAATTCGTGCAACGCTAAGCTCTCCATTCCGCCTCAATTGAAATCACGCCTAAAACCAAAAGGAAAACGGTCTCTACGTCTTTTTCATCGAGGTTTCGATATCTGGAACTTCCCGATCAATATGGCTTTATCCAAAAACAAAGTCATTAAAGACATATTCTGTATTAGACAGGCCGACCGGCTGCCTTATCACGTAAATATTTGAGATCAGCTATAATGGCGCAGTCATCACTTAATGGACGCACGATCCGTTGCTTTACATTGTATTATGTAAGCGATAGCTGTTCAATCGTTCGTTGATCGCAGAATGCATTTATTGCTACGATACTAGCGCCAAAGACAATTTGGTAGCTAAAAAAGAACCAATTAAATGTGAAACAGATGTTTGTTTTTAAAATTTCACAGAAAAGTACACACACAAAGGGATTATACGCTATTTTAGTACATCGATTGTACGATAGAGGCAGCACAGTCGTCGGATTGCTATGGCTTTGTTTTTGCTGTAACGTAATACGAATTAGTTCTTTTTTAGCAAATGTTGCTAAAGTCATGCCATCGCTTTGCTCTTGCAATTTACGTGATAAGGCAGCTGATAGGCTGCGAGGAAAGGAAAACCATCACAGCTATTTTTATTACAGCAAATTTTTATTACTCAAGTAGCTTCGAAAAAGTTGGGAATCATCTCGAAGGTATGGCGGTACTTCAGCCCTGCACAGCTTCTTAACTTATATACAGCTCAAGTGCGATCATGCATGGAGTACTGCAGTCATCTTTGGGATGGTTCAGCCAAATATCAACTAGAAGCGCTGGACTCCGTTGACCGAAGAGCCCGTAAATTAATTAACAACGTCGACCTTACGACCAAAAAACTACAGACCCTAGAGCATCGTCGTAAGGTTGCCTGTTTAACCGTGTACTACAGGATACATTTTGGTGAGTGCGCGAGTGCTCTGTTTGAGCAAATTGAACCCTCACCCTTTTACCATCGGACTACTAGACGCAGACAGAACTTCCATCCGTATGTGGTTGATATTCCGAAAAGTCGAACTAAGCGCTTTGACAGTTCCTTTTTGATACGGGTCGCCAAGGTTTGGAATGAACTGCCTGCGTCTATTTTCCCTGACCAGTTTAGTCCTAGTACTTTTAAGCGTCGAGTGAATAGGTTTCTCGTGGATGGACGTGTACCACCTTAGTCTTCATGTTCACTTAACATCAGGTGTCATGGAAGACAAACGTTCCATCCATATTTTATAATAAAAAAAAAAAAAAAAAAAAAAGCAAATCTTTTCTACTAGCTCCATACCGATTCGACTTAGTGAATTATGCGCTGGAACTGAGGAAAATAATGTATACTATTGAAACATAGCTTTTACCGGGCAACTTTTTTTAGTAACAAACGTAGACTTCGTTCTTTACCAGACGCCCTTCCTTTTAACGTACTTAAATTACGAATTGAGTTCATCAGTTTGGAAGAAGTATCGTGTTAAAATTGTGTTCCGGATAAAAAACAATCAGGAATTTTTCCAATTTTAACCTTTAATCTACAGGGTTCATTTTATTTAGCGCATCATCTCTTACAAGCAGCCTCTCCACATCAATCCCAAAAACATGAAGTTGTTCTACGACTTTTTAAAATTGATAATTTAAGTTTTCCCATACAAAAAATATTGATAGTCTCTAAGCCGGCGTTCCTCTATCTACACTGATGCCACGCACCTTGCGTCATACTCACACCAGCGGGGCTAGCATGCTACCGTCGACAACGATAATCCGGATTCCGGGCCTTTTATGGATATTTTCTTAGAATATGGTATTTAGTGTATGTAATTTATTAAGATTATGACATATTTGGTTCTGTGGTCTAAATCATGGTATCAAATCGAGTAATTCTATCTATTATGGTGCGCATATTAGCTTACATCTATACATATAATAAAATGGTAGGAAAGTCAAAACTGTACATTGAATATTTTTTTAAAAGAATACTTGGGGTATGATCTACAATCGAAACAGAAACAAAAATATAGTTTTTAGAATTTTTGTCTGTTTGTCTGTTTGTCTTTCCGGGATAAACTCAAAAAGTACTGCATAGATTTACTTCAAATTTGGCATGAAGATAGTTAAGAAGTCGGGTCAACATATAGGCTACATATTATCACGCTAGCAGTGTTTTAATCGTAGGTGCGTTTGGTGCTGCATAGCGTTCACGCAGACGACGTCGCGGGCAGCAGCTAGTAATAGGATAAAATAACAAAATAATATTTATCTTGTCGATTCGAGTATTTATCGATGTGAGCATGCTAGCCCTGCAGGTGCGCGGGGTTGCGAGGTTTCTTGCAAAATACAGGGTAATAAATAACTGAGGGAGCAAAAATTTGTTTATTTTCTTTTTTTTTGTTATTTATCAAGATTTGTTAAAAGTCGTAGAATAAATGTGGGAAACTGCTTGCTAGAGCTTGAGGTGATACGCTAATTAAAACCTTGTAGGTATATTTAAATAATGATATTCATGTGTCCGAATACCACCTAACATTAGGTGACCGCAAGCTCTACCAGTATTAATTGGATATCAAATGTTTACAAACAAGTTGGTGTTGGGTATTGTTACATATTATCATTAAACTTACCAATTGAAACGCAGAAACGTCGTCGGAACTTTCTGTCCTTATGATAAATATTGAAAATAGTAACTGCAACAAATATAGTTCTCATCAGAAAAGCAAGCAAATTGTCGAATTGTAGGTATATCTTACTTATTTAGAACAAGCGCACAACCGTTTATTTTTTATATTTTATCTGTGGAAAATAGATCGAATCAAATCTAGAGACAATCTAATCATGCGATCATACCTAAAATTTGCCTCAATAATACGGACTATACTTGCTAGTACATACCTACTTGAAAGACTTAAACAAGTATAGATTTTGGCGGTTATCTATGGAGAATTGAAGACGAATCTATGCTTGGGTCATGATGAGTTAAGAAAGATTTCATAATCATAACAACTCCCTGTAATCAGCCCACTGCATGGCTATGAGTCTCTCCTCTGGGTGACGAGGAGGTTTACACCGTAATCCACCAAGCTGGCCCAGTGCTGGTTGGTGGATGTCAGATATTTCAGAGTGCCGAAATGGCTTCTGACAAACCCTAACCACTACTGTATACAGCACCCGGAACCGACTGTTTAACGTGCCCTCCGAAGCACGGAAGTCGTCGTGAGAAATGAATAGTCGACGGTCACCCATCCTAATACCGGCCGCACCAAGCACGCTTAACCTGCGATATCGTTTGATATGCGCAGTAACCACGGCGCCACGACAACTTCCCCATCATAATAAAACATAAGGTAATATAAACTACAATGCACAGATATTACCTCTAAGGTTCGGCTTAGAATAGCGACTAATTATAGCGTAAAAGGCGACTAATTCGAGTGCCCCCCGCTTGGTGTTAGTTATACAGGGTTCATTTGTAGCCACCGGCCAAAATTATTTTAAACAATAAGTATCATTTATAGAAAGCATTTTTGCAAGTACAATTTTTAGAAGAAGTATTAATTTTTTTTACAGGGAAATTAATATATCCGCTCACATATTAACCAAGGCATGGTCACTCTAAATTTCCATTAAAATAAAGATGACTACGCGCTACTACAAAACATCTTGCAATGAAATGCCGCGTCATAGTAGTTACGTTCATCAGGACGACTATTTAAAAAAATAGTTTGTGATCCATATTTCTATTTTTTTGTACTGACCGACGCTAAAATAAATATGCAGGTACGTTTATATTGTATCAAAGAAACTAACATTTAAATTTGGCTGGTGACTAAAAATCAACCCTGTACATACATGATCCGCGTGGCTAATGACCATCCTACATATAAAATCTACCGCCAATAACACCGCTCCAGCGGCGATGTGTTCCAGCATTTTTTTATGAAGAGCCAGTTCCATGCAAAGCTCGTGTGCTGTCTTCGACCTCGTCTTTACTTGCCATCAGGTGAGAATGAGGTATAACGCGGGTTTAGTCACTAATAATAAAAAAATGGGATATATTAATGTGAGACGCAGTGTAGGTCAAGATCGCTTGTAAACGCTGGATAAGGGATCCGTAAGGAGGCCTATGTCCAGCAGTGGGCCTCACCAGCCTGATGAGACAATAAAAAGTGTGATATCCTGTATCCTTTCGTGTAATAAACTTACCAAACATGGTTCTAGAATTTTCATATCTATTGATCTGGTTCCACGACTGCCGGATTGGTAGTGGTAGCCGTCGGGAACAGTAACAACTAATTGGTGGTCGTTAAAAAGTCATAAATCGATAAAAATAATGAACGATATTTACTTAATTGGGCTGGTGTATCGGAATAGGAAAATTCATTTACAATAGATGCTCTATTCGGTGGCGGTAATGGCAGCCGGTCTCGATGGTACAGTCAGCACCAAACGTTGATGAATACATTGAAATTTTCAATGTCACTTTTCACCATATTGTGCCTAAATAAAGACTTATAGTGACTAACTTATAAGTTTTAATATTATAACTTTCAATAGAAGTTAAACTATATTACTTAGTCGTTTTGAAAAGAGTCTTTGAAAATTTCATAAATTTTCTGATGCTGTCTGTACGACATGAGCATCAATTGAGACCCACCTTGTCACAATTGAGAGGCAATTTTTTTTCGAGGACGTACCTAAAGAGTTTTTTTTCTACTTAAGTCGGTTAGATATTAACTTGGAGGCCCTCGGTTTTAAAAGGAGCTCGATATCGACATTCATTACCTACACTCTCTAATTTTCAGTCTGGCTTTTTTTCAACAACGTTATCACTGCAGCGAAACAACATCGTGGCGGAATCGATATGAAATTATTACAACTGGCTGGTCAGGACAAAATCTTTATTAATGAACATTTAACACTTCTGCGTAAATTGTTGTTTCTTGAAGTTAAAATTAAATGTACCAAAATGCATCAATCATGGTTCGAGAAGAAGATAACTCCCCAGTACCTACTTTTTAATAACTGAGCTTGACATTAAGAAAATTAAATGAGCTTAGTCATTTCTACCCGAAATGTCTTTTAAAAGATATGTGCAACTGTGTTTTTGGTAGTAGGTATTGTTATATAACACAAGTATAATTAAAAATGAAATTCATGCAATCTTATTCAAATCCTTACTAACCTTTTCTTCACTACTTAAATATTATATTCTTAACATAATATACAGGGTTGATCTGTCATCACCGGAAAATTAATTTTTCACAATTAGTATCATTTATAGAAACGATTTTTGCAAAAAAGATTTATTCTTTTTACAAAGAAATTAATTTATCCGCTAACATATTAACAAAGGCATGGTCACTCTAAGTCACCATTAAGTTACCATTAACCATTTTCGACGACCGGCTGGTGTAGTGGTAGCATACATTGCCTCTATGCCAGAGGTCCTGGGTTCGAATCACGGCAGCGGCGGATATTTGTGTGATGAACACAGATATTAGCCGTCAAGTCATGGATGTTTATATGTTTATTTAAGTTTATTCTAATAAAAAATATGTATTTATTCATTATGTATGTTTATATACTTCTTAAGTATATAATAGTAGATTATGCAACAAGGGGATAAAGCAGTGTATTATGTCACGGGCATCATATTGAATCCTGAGGGAAATGAAGGATTCTGTAGATAATTCCCGAACGCAGTGAGGGAATTAAGATGTTAATTCCCGAACGAAGTGAGGGAATTATGGTAAGAATCCTGAATGAAGCGAGGGATTCAAGACTGCCCAAGACTAAGACACTGTTATCCCCGAGGAGCTTACTCTACTTTATACACCACCTTGTAAGATAATCAGGTAATGAAACGCAGGAATTAAATCAAGTACTTAGGTATTTAATAATTTAGAAATTAAAGATAATATTAGAAACAATTGACCAGTTATGTAAAGATAAAGTGATATTTCTATTTGGTATATTCATTGTTTACTGTTGTCTAAACAGTCCATAGGCTGCTAGGTTTCTTTGTAGCAGACAACTATTGAAAATATACTAAAAGCAATGAGTCCGAAATAATTTTCACGGCTTTTTTAGTTTTCCAAGCAAAGAAATCTTCGTAAAATTTCATGTACAAATGCTTTGATTTACACGGCAAAATATTATCGACGATACTATTTGCTTCATTTCTAATATCTTCTGGTGTTAAATCGTCACTCGAGCTCGACATATTTTATTTATTTGAAAACTATTGAAATAAAAACTCTGAAAAAATTTTCTTTTCAAAAACCGCGCAATTTTACTTCTTATTTGTCTTTTTCAAAAGGCAAAAGAAACCGTCGCATACAGGTTTTTTACGAGGATTTTTAATTTTTCTTGGTAGTCGTTCCAAATGCAAAGGTACACAAACTTATACAGCCAAACTTAAAGTCCATATATTTTTTAATTAGGCAAAGCAACTAGTCATACAGCCTTGTCCAAGTAGGTATTATTAAATTTCGCTCCAATTGACATTCCAAAATCAAATGACATTATAACCCTTAGGATTAAAGTATTTTTTATTCCCTGTAAGATACCTTTTTAATCTTAAGGGATTAATATCTTGCTTTAGGTGGAGTTTATCTCATACATAATTCGAATTTTAAACAAAGGTGGTGTATAAACATACTTAAAGAACTTGTGTTATGGATACTAGTTATCTAGTAGGTATCCATAACACAAGTTCTTTAAGAAACTTAATTTGGGCTAGATAATGTTGTGTGAGTGTCAGAAATATTTATTTATTTATTATTTATTAAAATAAATATGACTACGCGCCACTACACACATTTTGTAGTACTACGTCGTAGTACTATCAAGGAAATGCCGCGTCGTAGTAGCTATGTTCATCAACAGCGACTATTTTTTTTTTTTATTGTGATTCCATATTTCTACTTTTTTGTATTGAGCGACGCTAAAATAAATATGCAGGTACGTTTATATCGTATCAAAAAAAAACTAAAATTTAAATTTGGCTGGTGACGAAAAATCAACCCTGTATGTATACGTCTAATTGTTGTGACAGTTCATTATATATACCTACACTTGTGTTGTTATTACTTAGATCTAGTCATGGCTACTAATTTGCAAGTTTACTATCAAAATTTTAATGGGCTCAGGACTAACTTTAATGAATTATATTGGAGTCGAACTATGATATAATACATACATACATAGCCTCACGCCTGTCTCCCTTTGGGGTAGGCAGAGACAAGGGAACAACACTTGCTTCGATCCATATATACCTCTTTCGCTTCCTCCACGTTCATTAATCTTTTCATACATGATCGGCGGTTACGGGTAGGTACTTTTAACTAGGCCCTTTTTAAGAACGTCGCCAATTTGATCGGCGAACGTTCGCCTAGGGCGGCCCCTTCCGACAGCACCATCCATTCTTGCTCTGTACACCTCTTTCGTAAATCTACTTTCACTCCTCCTTTCCAAATGTCCAAACCACCGTAGCATACCCTTTTCAATCTTAGTCACTACATCTTCTTTCAATCCGCATCTCTTTCTTATTTCACTATTGCGCACCCTATCACTCAATTTCACTCCACACATGCTTCTCAACGCTCTCATCTCCACAGCATTAATCTTGCTTTCATGTCTCTTCTGCCACACCCAAGATTCACTACCATACATAAGCGTTGGCGCCAAAACTCCCTCAAGTACGGCAAGACGAGCCTTATTTGGTATAGTTTTGCTTGCCATTATCGAGTATATGGCGCCATTAATACAATTTCCTGCTTTTACTCTCCTTTCAATATCACCTTCACACTTCCCATCTCTTGTAAACAAGGACCCCAAGTATACAAACTCAATTTCCTGATTTTACTCTCCTTTCTCTCTCCTTTCAATATGATATAATAATATTTACAGAAACTAATTTACAAAAGATAGACAAAAGATATTGTGTTTTTAGATGTGACGGAAACTTAGAACAGAGCTCGAAACTTAGTGGCGGGTTTACGTTGGTAGCTGTCAGGCAGGAACTGATGGCACGTAGTTACATGCCAAATCGTTATAAAATCGTGTGTATGTTTGTTACTTGATTAATTGGTCACTTATGAATCGATTTTGATGATTTTTGTTTCATTTGATAAATCAAAATAAGTCAGAGGTGGAAGATACAAATTTAATGGAAATCGATTCAGTACGTACTTAAAAAAATACATATGAAAGCGGAGTATATATGACCTACCTACATAACTATCACTTCAGCCAAAGTTTTGACAAGGATTTAAAAATGTTAGTTTAGTCGGTTTTTTAATGCTCTGCATTTGATAATACCTCTCTCCACGATTCTTCACAAAATTAATAGACCACACAAAGTATAGGTACCTAGAGTCCGAAGACCCCATTCGTGCTCTAATTTTCATCAGAGATTCATCAGAATCATATATACTGACTGATAGACCTCGTACAGCCATAACTACAAGGCGTGGAGAGCTGAAGCTTAAACATACGTTCCTAGGGAGATGTAGGGGTAGGAGTGCACCGAGGAAAGTAACCCGATATTCCCACGGGAACGGAAAACTTTTAGTTTGTATGAAAAACTTATTTACTGAATGCACCGATGTGAAACTTGGTAAAAAGGTTCGTCAATGGGTGTCTGGTTAGGTAAATTAAAAATAAATAAATACTTACAACGTTCACACCACATTATCTACGCCAAATGTTTTCTCAAGAACTTATGCTATTGATACTAGATAGACAATGTTTATTCGCGTACGACGGAGTCATGAGCAAAAGCTAATCTTTGTACTCACAAAAAAACTCCAAAGGCCTCGACGTTGGTGGGGCACAGAATTGTATAAAAGGAAAGACGGCTTACAGATGATAAAACAAAAACTTTAAAGTTCTGGTTGCTTACATTTTCACGATACAAATGAATTCTTAAATTATTTCCTAAACGAGTAAACTGATTTACATGATTCAAATGGACAAATTGGTTTAATACACAGAGCTTTCATTTGACATCAAAATTGTTACGATAACTTAACAAACAAAAAATCACATTTTCAAGTTGCTCTCGTAATTATCCAATTTGCAATCAAAGTCCCTTTGATTTTGTCTAAAATTCTGAAAATTCACAGTTTGCGTCGAGCAGGCTACGAGCGTCACTCACATAGGAGCAAGTCTCACTTACATAGGCGAAATTCGTGCTCGCGAGCTGTGCTCGCTCAATTGAGCATCGAGCATTTTTCGATATTATCCAAAAAAACAGAAAATGTACGGATAGCTTTGAGCAGGCCACGAGCGCGCTCTACTGCGGCTCAGTTTGTGCTCGAGAGGCGTCCAAATCATGGGAACTTTTTTTGCAGGCTACATTACTTGCAATCTGTACGCACCATTATAGGCGAATATTTTCTAGATTAGGTGTCCTAGTAAAGTTCATAGTTTTCTAGATGATGTAGTCAGGCCTGGAAGTAGGTATAAGTATAAGTGCTATTATAACACAATTATTTAGTCAGGACAGGACTATGATATGATATGCAACCACACAATATTAAGAAAGTGGGTATTTATTACTATTTTTATGTATGCATACAGCTACACGCCTTTCGGCGGGAAAGACCCGACAATCAGACCAGTCGGTCGGGGATCAGGGCAAGAGAGACAGAAACCGGCGAAAATTAAAACATAAATAAGATTTGGTATTACCTGCTGATGTTTGTACAGTTTTTCTTTTCCGTTACAACTTAGGGTTATCTGGAAGAGATTGCTTTACAACTTTTGTACCTATTTTTAACTTTCTGTTTTTTATAGTATTTTTCCTTTTTTACAGTGTGCAATTAAGTGAAAATACAGCTCGTCAAGGTGGTTAAGGAACTGTTTGAAATATTGTAATAAAAAATGTTAAAGCAGGTTGTAGGGAGCTCGTAATGTCACATACAGCATAAGGCCAGGAGAAAGGCCGAAAATAGTAAAGTGGGTTAAGTCTAAAAAGATGATGATAAGGAAAGTAAAAAGGCAATTTCGTTCAAAAATATTTACTAACAATAGGTACAATGTATCTAACATTTACATATCGACATAATTACATACTAAACAGTAACATATTTTTTACATACTATATTTTGTACATGTCGTACTCAGAGTTTGTCTGGTATTCAAAATAAACCTATAACAGCTCTACTTAACATGACATATAACAATAACATCTGACAGTGACAAGTGTCACAGAAATAACGGCTTGTGCCATGCTGCCCGTGTGCTGTTATGGGCAAGTTAATTGTTCTAAGTTGCACATTTTTGTAGTGTTTCCTAACTTTCCTGAATATTACTGATAACGTAGAGCAACCCTTTGGATAAAACATCCATCTTGTGGCAAACCTTTTGCCTTCTTAATTCACTTAGTGCTTCAGAGAAATCTAAAACCCCTTTATTGGGAAAGGGCAACTCAAGCGGGCATCAGGTTTATCTATAGCAGACTGTAAAACTGGCTTGGATATAATAAAATTTGACAATATTTGAGTGAACAGCGAATAAGTGATTAAGCGAGTGAAAGAAAGACCCTACGGTGTGACTGTCACTCAAAACAATAAAGAAAGAAAGGATTGAGCAGAGAACATGTACAGAAGGCAGCAGATCAAGCGTTCCAAACCTTTCAAACATTGTAATTGAATCTCAACTCTATGGCCTCGACATTAAGTTAAACATTGGTTGGGAAAATTTGCAGCCTTCTGTACATTTGTTTATATCTTACCCAAGAACAACTTTAAGTATTTTTAGAACATAACTATACAAGAAATCTTTTGTTTAAAATGAAGTCTAAGCGCATTGCATCTTATATTATTCCCGAATATTTTTCAGCGTACCCGTAGAGCGTTGCGGAGAGTGGGAACAACGGCATATCTCTTTCTCTGTCGCACTTATGATGTAACTTTTAAACGTTAAAGGTGCAGCAAGAAATTCAGAATACTTTACGCATATTATATAACCAAAACACAACCTATTTATACTATGAAAAATTGTCAAACGCTATTGTTTGGTGCGTTTTAAATTTAAATATTATGATTCGAATGTTTGACATATTTGACAGCTAGAATTATGACTTTTGCACAGATACAATATGTTGTTTTTATTTCACAGGATAAGTTAGAATTTAGCTTTCATTCTGATGTCTTATGAACAAGAGCTGGTTTAGATTAATTTAAAAACATTGCAATACTTATATTAAAAAAGTGAAATTATATTTCATTCCATACACTGGCACATTCAGGTTATGTAAATATTTTTTTGTTCGGTATAATTGTAAAAGCAGGAAATTAAACTAAAAATTGATCAAAAATAGCAGTATGGCGAATATACCCAAATTGTTTTATTTAATAAACTTAATTTATTGACTTATTAACAATATATACACTGCAGACTAAAAGTAATATTGCTTTAATTTTAAAAATACCAAGTTATAATTGCTATAATTTCCAGCAGGTAACATAGTAAAACGATAATTAATTGGTTTATTTAAGAAGGTCTGTGCTTGCAAAAGGGATCAAGTTATTGTCAATATAATTAATTTATTTATAGATACAATTTATTTATAGGTATATATAGGGTAATTGGAAAAATGCTGGTGAAACTCTACAGAGTGATTAGGTATCGATAACCAAGTATATTTAAAATGTTAAAAAAATTTAAAAAAATACTTTTCAAAAAATAAAAAAAATCACTAATTTTTTTTTGTTACATATAGATAAAGTTCATCAATTTGAACAACTTTCCCCAAGAAACGATGTGTCTAAAACGCATAAGAAAAAAGCTATTATGAATTGTTTTTACGTGAGCAGCCGGCCGCTCGAGGTCGTTGACGCCAGGTCGCGCACAAAAGTAGGTCACTGTGCCACATAGCAACTGAGCCGCCGCGCCTTACAAATACAACAGAGCAAGCCATTCACTCGTAGGCATGTTGTTGCAAGTTGTACAATTTGATTTATAATTATTTTATTAGCATGTTGGTCGATTGTAGTTTAGTGCACACCTTCACACACGGGGAAGGTGCTGCTTGGCATGGCTGCGGCGGCGCGCGCGGCGCGGCCGCTCGAGGTCGTTGACGCCAGGTCGCGCACAAAAGTAGGTCACTGTGCCACATAGCAACTGAGCCGCCGCGCCGCAGCGATGCCAAGCAGCACCTTCCCCGTGTGTGAAGGTGTGCACTAAACTACAATCGACCAACATGCTAATAAAATAATTACAAATATCTATCGAAAATCAGAAAAAGATTGTTTTACTTTAAGAAAACCGCTCGAGGTCGTTGACGCCAGGTTGCGAAGTCGGGCGCAAAAGTAGGTCACTGTGCCACATAGCAGCTGACTGCTCACGTAAAAACAATTCATAATAGCTTTTTTCTTATGCGTTTTAGATACATCGTTTCTTGGGGAAAGTTGTTTAAATTGATGAACTTTATCTCTAAGTGACAAAAAAAATATAGTGAATTTTTTTATTTTTTTTTAAATATTTTTTTAATTTTTTTTAACATTTTAAATATACTTGGTTATCGATACCTAATCCCTCTGTAGAGTTTCACCAGCATTTTTCCAATTACCCTGTATATCATTACAGCAGGGCTAGCATGCGACCATCTAAGTTAGACATTAGAAATACTTAAAATAGGATTGACGAATACAGGCCATTGCATACTTATTTAAAAACCTGCTTATTGTCAATATTGAATTCTTAAGGTACGGGCCGCATCGCAGCGCAAAAATCCGCGTGCGAGCCTCTTATACATTTTATATGAGGTATTGCACACTATACTTCGGGCGGGGCGGGTCGCATTTCATATAAAATGTATGCGATTGACGTAGGCGGATTAGTGCACTGCGATGCAGCCCGGCATAGTGTGCACGTACCTTAATTGAGCATCGATTTTTTGGACTATTGTCTATAATTCTGTTGTGTCTAATCTTCAATTTCAAAAATCTTTGTTGACAGTTTCTCAAAAAATCTTTAAAAGTATCGTAAACGAAAAGTTTGCATAACATTTTGTTCATCTCCGGAAGAAAATAGTATTTACTACATTTTTATGACGATAGAGCATGCATCAAAACGTTCAAACATTCAGACACATTACATTTTAATCACTTGAATTGCTTAATCTCTTTAAGTCATAACTAATCTCTGTATGTCAATATTTATGAAATAACTAGATCTCTTTGGTGTAAACATAAGTTATTTGTTACCCATTGGTCATTCGTCTAAAGGGACCGCCATTTCAACTTCTGTACAGTTTTTTCATTTCATATAAATCCTAGCAACCTTGGTGGGTCGTGCTCTCTATGTACTTACACGCATATAGGACAATATTTGAAATTACACTCTCTCATGTCAAACTTAGAGGACTCAAAATCAGTTTTTGTCACCAAAGAAGTATGGCAAGCGTGTATGAGAATTCTGTATCACTCTGGAGCTTCAAAATTTTGTGTCAAACATGTATATTTTATAAATATTATATATGGTTAATCATGACAAAAGTTTTCAGATTTTTAGAAGTTGGGATTTAAAAGTTATTTGCATTTCAAATATTGACATCGTATTGTTAGAAATCCTGAATACAACTTTTGAACGTAAACGTGAGCTTGTGATAAAAATCGTTTGTCAATGTCATAGCTAGATGTCACAATAGTATATATTACTAAAATGGCTGTTACTGTTTTTGTTGAAATGAAACTAAATTGTACTAATAGTTGTACTGCTGTAAAATGCTTTGACGAAGTTTATAAAAACACATACGAAAAGCTTTTACACAAACGAACTCCAAAACGCTATTGATTGATTTTGATTGAATGAAGATGAAGGTGGGTGATGTAGTATGACATTTGAGTTGTCAGATTTGACACAGTAAAAGTTTTCGTTTAGTTTATTGTCTACATTTACGTTTCGTTATTGAATTTGTGTATGAAAAACAAAAACTATTCAAATTGCGATTTTTCTTTTCTCCGGACTTTTAAAAATGATCTAATTGCTGAAAAATTAAGATAAGAATCTTCTTATTCAATAGTGTAAGTTTGGTGCCAAAATGTTGACTTAAACAGGCGATACACCATCCCGCATTCTTCTTTGAGTTTGAAGTCTCCTAATTTGACATAAAAGAGTGTAATATCGGAACTTATTTTTTGCATATAATGTAACAATTTTATAGTGCAACTGACCATTGAAGTACAGTCATGTCTAATAAAATGTATATACTTCGCAACTTATTCGGTTGTCATAAGATTCAAATTCCAATGAAAATGTATAATTCTTAGTAGCCGTGACTGTACATTACATATTGTTTACCAATTCTTTATTATAAATTACTTATATTTAAATTTAAACGCCTATATTCCCTAAATTTCATTTAGGGTTATATGACTACAGCACATAAATATATTTTTTATATAGCAATACCGTAAAATTTAGAACTACATAATTTATAAATGTTACTATGCGAGCCAAATAAGTAGAGGGGCTATCACGTTGCCATTCTGATCCGTACTTCAAGACAATTTTATAAGTGATTTTGTAAGGTCTAGAACAAAACAAGCAAACATAGAACTTGGTACAAAATAGGTTTTGTGGACAACTTTCTAATCAGATTCCTATGAGACCGATGCAAACCAAGATGGATATATTTTGTGTCGAATGAACTTACTTAGTATTGTATGCAGGATTAAACATAAGTCATAGCCACAATTTATTGTTTTATAACCGTATTTTTAGGAAAACTCATTACATTAACTCTAGAAGCAAACAATTCAAAATGTTGACATTAATTTTACATCGCAAAAACACCTATTTTTGGTCACCCTAAGGTTAGGTTCAATGATAAATCTTAGTACATACAAATAGGTCTATGACAATTAAACGTAGCAACTGACCATGGCTTGGTAATCTTGTTTATTTATCGTTTATCTAACGTTTGCATATTTTTGTATGTTGGCAACACATATTTCTGTTTCCTATGTTTCACCTTGTATAAACTACTAGCTGCTGCCCGCGACGTCGTCTGCGTGAACGCTATGCAGCACCAAACGCACCTACGATTATAACACTGCTAGCGTGATAATATGTAGCCTATATGTTGACCCGACTTCTTAACTATCTTCATGCCAAATTTGAAGTAAATCCATGCAGTACTTTTTGAGTTTATCCCGGAAAGACAAACAGACAAACAGACAAAAATTCTAAAAACTATATTTTTTGTTTCTGTTTCGATTGTAGATCATACCCCAAGTATTCTTTTAAAAAAATATTCAATGTACAGTTTTGACTTTCCTACCATTTTATTATATGTATAGATATATGGGGTACAATATAGAGAACTAAAAAAGTATTTTCGAACTACATATGTTAACTTTTTTGCTTCATAATATTAAACCCCTGTAAATGAAAAAACGTTTTTTGCCGACATTAAAAAAATTACATACATATGTCAAGTGAAGTTGGGTACAAGCTCGATGCAAATCTTATTTGACTCCGTTAGTAAATCACTTAATATAAAGTACCTACATAAGATGGCTAGTATCAAGCTTAGATACTAATATTCATTAACGATAGATGTAACAGATTAAAAATATTACTTCTACTGAACATTCTAACTTACAGAAATAACTCTTAAAAAAAACAATATTGCATTCAAAATTGACTTTGTAATCACTATGGTAGGTATAAAACTTTTTTTATAAAAACTCTGCAGCATAGAACTTTTTACTGCCTTTAATTTTTTTTTATATTTCATGGTACAACATACAAAAATATATGTGTAGCGGACATACAAACATGAAAAAAGGTATTTCATAAGATTTATTTAACACTAGGATCGACTGATGGACCTTAATTTCATTACACACATTTTTTGCATGAAAATAACCATTTCACTGTAACTAATCTCAAGAGCGTTTCTCTGCACGAATCGCTATAAAAAATACATTTGACAAATCTGCATTGTAAAGATACGCGCGCACTAAGTTAGGCCGCAGCGCAGCGGGGATAAGCACACGCATCGCAAATTCTTACTTAGTGACGAGGCAGGCCACATCGCACACAACCCAAAATCCGCGGCGGATCTTGCGGCCCGATGCGGCCCGACATTGTGAGCGCTTACCGTAATTCGGAATCAACAATATATAATTTTCCAGCTACGTTACTTAATAAACTCAATAGCTTATTAAGTAGTTTATAGTTTATTTTGCAATGTAACCTATCTTATATCAAACCAGCAGCAGTGCAATCACAGAACTTTATCGATTCGTGTGTTCACGAAAGTTCGTATAGTATGGAGTCGGTTTTTAAGCAACAATAGAAAACTACCCACTGCCGTTCAACAAGTTTAAAGAAATGTGTGCCTTGCTAATTTTAAATGTCTGTGAATATGTTCTATTGTTAAATAATTGTTAACATACGAGTTAATTTTTGGTTGCCTGGCAGAGATCGCTTACGAGCGATAAGGCCGCCGGTTGTGTTTTCTTTTTTCAATGTTCTTTATTTTCTATTTTGTGTATGTACAATGAAGAGTAAATAAATAAAATAATAAATATTGCTTACACCTTGCAACCGGCTCCTAACTATACGAACATTCGTAAACATACGAGTCGATAAAGTTCTCTCATCGCACTGCTGCCCAATATATAAACATTTCTAGAACTGCATTGGTGTATAAAAAAATTGTGTTTACATAAATATTACTTAACAATTTATAGTTATAGCAATCAAAAATTAAAAAAAAAACAATATTTCGTATCTTTGAAAGATAGATTATATATACAAAGTATATAATTATCATATAAATGCGATATTTTGTACGTCTGTTATCATTCCTGAATTTATTGTAACTTTTGTACCATCAAATCTTATCATTTCGGACCCCCAAAAGCCTTCCTAAAAGGTCAAAGAGCATAAAAATTGCTGAAAGATCCTAGCCTATGGATATATCTTTCGATATAGTCAATCTCAATTACTCGAAGATGACATAAAAGTGACATTGCTCCGACCGCCAAGCGAAAGCGCATAAGTTAGATTAATGTAATATTCTTAGCTATCGGCAAATTCTGAGAGCTTCAGTATATGGAAATACCAAAAAATAAGTATGAAATCGCAAATAAGTTTGCCTCGACAAAAATTAAGCATATTGGTAGTTCTCAAATTGCCAATAGAAATATTACTACATTATGAAATTATGCTCTTTCAACAATCCATATTTCAACCGCAATTGGGCAGCCACTGTTGGCATGTTTTGTGAATATCCATTCACATTACTAATAAAAAAATTCAAAGTTATATAACTTTGAAGAACTTACAGTTATATCACTTTGAACAAATAAGTTTTTTTATGGTAATGAATGTAGTGATTTTATAAAATTAACACTAGTTTCAGAAGCTTTTTAAAATATTTCGTGCGTCTAACCAAACGTGTCAACCTGATTTTCGCTGAGCCATAAAACAAGTTTTTCTTAGTGGAATTGTGCATGTTTTCTCTTAAGATTGACCTCGAAATTAATTGATTAAATTTTTAAATACGAGTTTTAAATCCATTTGATTAAATTAACAGAAATCGGCTTTTTATAGTTGTTTCATTTTAATATAATCCATGATATAATACTGGGTATTACCTTTAATAGCTTGTGTTATGGAAACCTAGGAGGTATTAAATAATATAAATATGAAATTTGGCATGTACGGATGGGTATTTGTTCCTCAATCACGGCAGAACAGTTAAATTAACAGATTTGGATGAAATTTTACATATAATTATAGTTTACAGTCTGGAATAGCACATAGGCTACTTTTTATCCCGATTTTCCCGCGGGATTACAAAGTGCGTTTGTGAAACTGCGAAACAGCTAGTCCTTGTATACAACCAGACCCGATCCAGGTTAGAAAAGTTATTTTTACGGAGTAGCCTGAAATGAGCCTCAAAAATCCTCCAAGGAGGTCATCGTTTATTTTTTATTGTTTTTCATAAAAATAAACTGTAAAAAGCGGCCAGTGCTCGTACTATGAAAAGTATCTAATCGGTATTCCATACCTGCAGTGCGAGCACAGAACTTTATCGACTCGTATGTTTACGAATGTTCGTATAGTATGGAGACGGTTTGCAAGCAATAATTGAAAGCTGTCCATTGCCGCACGGCCAGCTTAAATAAATGTGTGCCTTGTTAATTTGAATACTTGTTAACATGCTGTACTCTAAAATAACTGTTAATTAAAAAAATACAATTTTATTAAAAACTTGCAACCGACTCCATAAACATACGAGTCGATAAAGTTCTTTGCTCGCACTGCTGGTTAGAGATCGCGTCAAAAATCTAGTCCCATCTTAAGTTGCAGCAAGGTGTCGCAACAACTTCAGAGGGGTCGTGATATTTGAAACGATCTATAACAAGAAAAGCTTCGTTCCTATTAAACATAGGTATTTATTGATTTATGTTATTTTCTGCAATATTGCAGATATCAATATACATAGTTTACGAGGTATTTAGAATCGACAATCGCACTTACTGCATTTCTACCGACTTTCGTTTCAACCCGCCATGTTTTTGTTTAGTTTCGCAATTATTTCTTCAATTAGATCGATTTTGATGATATTCTAGATATGATCTCATGTAAATTTCATCAAAATCAATCATTTAGCACATTTCGAAAGCAAAAATATTTTATACTGGTTTCTGTCAGCCTAAATATTGAAAAGGACCTGAAAATACGAAGTCAGGTTTTGTTGCTATGCAATCATTGATTATTCCCCTTCTATTGCACAAATTAATCGATTCTCTTACTACTAAAGTAACAATTTTATACATCTTTCAATTAAAAACATATTAACAAATAATCCTTATGAATTCATAAAAAATAGTAAAACGGATACATATATCGCCACCAACTACCGTTGCCTTCCTCTGGTCTTTCTTCGTCCTTTTCTGATACGCACGTATCCTGTAAGAGGGAGAGAGAAAAACATAGTTTTAATACTTTCGGCACGAACACGGTCCAGCTTTAGGGTGTTACTAGACCCATCGATCGATTGTCGATCTAGGTTAATCGAACGGATCAATTAAAGCTACCAGTCGCTCGAATGAGAGGTTTTTTGACAGCTCATTAAAAAAACAAAACGGTACAAAAAAGGGTACAAAAGATTTCGATAGATGGCGCTTTTCAAAAGGCGAAGTCTGTCATATAGCCATTTATTCCACACAGTGTTTTTAAAAGTAAAATAAATTAATTGACGTCTGTATCAGCAATTGAACTTATAAATAACCTTAGATGGTAGATACCACTTACCTACATTATAGTATACAGACTTAACGCCTTCGGCTTTTTAACAGTGCCATCTATAGAGGTTTTTTGAACTAATCTTTATGAGCTGTCAGAAAACTCCTCATTCGATCGATGACCTCGATCGACGGTCGAGCGATTGGTCTGGTCTTATACATAGAAATCGGACCACCTTTAATTCGTAAAAATAATGTTTTCGGATTTGCAGAACTTTGTACAATTACACCAATCATTTCTTTTTATTGGTGACTAACCCGCGTTTGAGCTCAATCTCACCTGATAGACAGTGAAGATGAGGTTGAAGATGACAGCACACGGGTTTAGGAAAGAACTGGCTCTTCATAAAATATTGCCGGAACACATCGCCTCCGGAGCGGTAATATTTGGCGGCAGATTTTATATGAAGGATGTCGCTAGCCAGTCGGACCCTGACGGGATCCTACCACCAAGAAATTATACGTTACAAATTAAAATTACATGAAAAGATTACCTCACACTGCCTGGATACACCTTTAGAGTCAACAGCCCCAACTTTCGCTGACTCTTCCTCAACACCCACACAGTTTACAACGTCTCCACATCCCGACTTCTCACTATCACAAATTTCAACCAGCTCCGGTTTCTCCCCAGTATTCTCCAGCAAATGCTTCTCTTCTACCACCTCCTGCTCTGGAGCATCTCTTCTAGTTATGTTCTCTATGGTGCTGACTAGTAATTGAGTTATCATCTCTGTAGGGCTGTCAGTTTGCGTGCTTTTATCAAGACTAGGCTCCGTGGATTCGTTCAAAACGCTTTCAGTCATTGGTATTGATTGTCCAGAGGACTGGAAATAAGAAAAGGTATAAGTATACAGGTGACTGGTGACAAATTTTAGGTATTGAAGGAGAGAACTCTGTACTCGATTCTGATCATAATTATGTTGGTACCTTATAAAAGTAGGTACTTAATTTTTCAATTCCTTATAAGTACATTGAAATCCGTTTATAATGACATCGATGGGAAATAAGAAATAAGTCATACAAAGCATAGGTACTGCAAGAATAAATAAACTGTTTAAGTAAGTATGTGATTTATTGTAATAGAGAGGAATAAAATAGAGATAAATCAAAGTAGATATTAATAAGTAGACTCAATAAGTAAATCTGTGCTCTGAGGCTCAAATCAAAAAACCCTTCCACGCGTCGAAAGTCTTTGGGTATAACGTGACTCTCCCGAACACTACCAAAGACGTTAGAAATCATGCGGTCGGTCACTATAAGCACACAAAATTTGATATAAAAAGGGTCACAATAAGCGATATGTCACTATAGGCGAAGTCATTATATCCGACTTAGTTATATAATTTATACGAAAACCAAACTTCACTGTGTAAACACGTCATAATGAGCGGTTGGTCAATATAAGCGGAGTCATAATAATCGGATTCTACTGTAGGTACATAAATAAAGTAATTTTTCGCGGCATACAAATTCCGTAAACCGCCGCAACAAAAGCAAGCCCCCGCGCCGCAGCAAAAGTAGTATGTGCGCTAGTGTAACCATGCGTTGCGTGATGAATTCTTTAACTTTCATTTAAGTTTACTCAGCTAATAATTGATATTTAGTTTTCATTTTATTTTTTCTCTTCGTGTATGATCTCAAACTACCACGTCCTAGAATTTCAAAAGTGACCCACCAGTTACCCTGTATATTTTTACCTGTCACATCATATTGAGTTCAATTTGACCATACAGTTTCTAATTTTAGGTCTCGCTAATGTGAAATTTATTTATTTGATTATACTATTACATGATAAGTTTCTTTTAAGTTTCGAATGTTTTATTTGTACTCATGTAATCTTATTTTTTTACATTGTATGTTTTTATTTAATTTATTTCAAGTAACATAAGTTTACAATTTGTGAGGCGTAATTGTCTTCTGTTTTAGGCTCTGACAGAATAACAGCGTTGTTACTGAACTAGCTTCGGTATTCAAAATTATGCTGAGTCCGGGCCTTTATCCTTACATGGTATATTTATTAAATCTGTTATATTTTGTGTTTCCAATTGATTTTTTTCTTTTGTAAGAAAATAAAGTTTTATTATTATATTATATGCTGGACCGGGAGCGAAAGAAAAACGTAGAATGTGCCAGCTGCTTCTCTTCCCAGGCATACTGTAAAAGTCAGTTAAGGAACAGAGGTTTTAAAGGCGTTTTTGTGGCGATAGGCTGATCCCCTGTCACTACAATAGTCTCTCTCCATCTTTATAATACCTCCAAATTTGTCAAACGTGACATCAGATGGTCTTGTAACCTCTGGTATTCTGCCTACCCCATAAGGGATACAGGCGTGACGTTATGTATGTGTATGTATTATATTATCATTATTATAAATAAGGTGACTTCAAACTATACAGTTGCTAATAAAAATTAATTTGAAGCATATGTTTGACATTAGAGATGTTAAAGTAGGGAGTGAAGTACAAGAATATTAACAAACAACTATACAGGGTGTTATTGGCATGAGTGTAGGTGTTTTACAGGTAGATAGACTAATTCCAGACGAATAAAGTAATTTTCGAATAATAATTATCACATTTTTTTCGGTTATTTATGAATAATTGAGTGTTATAAATGCAAAAACTTAAAAGCATTATTAGACGTTGCAATGCTTCACTTTAACTGGGATTCACAATTTCTGAAAAGAAATTGGTCTCGGGTGGTCTTAGCTGCAAAGCTATACCATTAGATGGAGCTTCGTTAGCAATAGTATAACGTAAAAACAAAAATGTGGTAAGTAATTTCCAGGCGTACCGCCAGGCCCCGGTAGCTCAGTGGAAGAGCACTCGTTCGGTAAACGAGGGGTCCCAGGTTCGAGTCCTGGCCGGGTGATTTTTATTTATCACATTTTTTTCGGTTATTTAAGAATAATAGAGCATTATAAATGCAAAAACTTAAAAACATTAATTTACTTTATTTTCCAACTTAGGGAAACTTAATTTTAATTTTAATGTTATATTAAATATTTTCTATTTCATAATTTTAATGAATAAAAAATAAAAATCAGTAGGATGACTATTCTATTCATAAAAACGATCATGTTATGACCGAAGAAAAACCAAGCAAGGTTTAAAAAAACCTGATTCCTATTCCTAACCTATTCAGCTAATTTACTTCTCATCAAAATGACTTTGGGGTGTTATTGTGATCGCCTAAACGTCAAAATGGTATTCACATGAAAAAAATTTAAACGTCAAAAGCCAATCGGAATGAGATTATATCGCAGTCAATTCGAAACCTTAAAATTGCAAAATGTTATTCAATTAACACTTTTTAGTATCGAGATTAATGATTGACAAGAGAACAAAATGATATTTTAATTGTGATATTGTGATATTTTTTTAGCCGATTACCAAATTTCATTCAATTCAAAATAACATTGCGATACTACATTGGTTGAAAAATTCGCGGCCTGGCCATTAAAAAAAAAACTTTTGTTATTTTTTCTGCCGTCATTTTGAACTGTCATTATTCAATTGTCAGCCCGCGAATTTTCAATTTGATATCTTGTTTAAATAAAATTTTACGAACAATATAACTACGTGTGTAGAACAAATTTTCACTAATGGAGAAATTTGAACAACGTGCTGTGATTAAATATTTGTTTAAAAAAAGATTAACACCAAAGGAGATCCATGATGACATGCAAACAACATTAGGGAAATCTGCCCCGTCTTATACCACTGTGAAAAAATAGGTTGCAGAATTTAAACGTGGACGAGAGAACATCGAAGATGACCCTCGCTCCGGCAGGTTTCGGCTAGGTGGGTCCCCAGATTGCTTTCAGTAGAGCAAAAGCGAATTCGACTCACGATTTCTCGCGACTGTTTGGAGATGTTTGAGGCTGATCCACAAGGTTTTCTTGACAGATTTGTGACAATGGATGAAACCTGGGTTCACCACTATACCCCAGAATCAAAACAACAATCCAAACAATGGAAAAAATCAGGTGAACCAACTCCGAAAAAAGCAAAGGCAATTCTGTCGGCTGGCAAGGTGATGGCATCGGTTTTTTGGGATGCTAAAGGTGTCATTATGGTGGACTACCTTCCAAAAGGCGAAACAATAAACTCTGCGTACTATAGCACCCTTCTGCGCCATTTACGTGAAGAAATTAAACAGAAACGCCCAGGATTACTGAGAAAGAAAGTGTTGTTTCACCAGGACAACGCCCGAGTCCACACGTCTGTCGAGTCTATGGCTCAAATTCGTGATTGTGGTTTCGAATTGTTGCCACATCCAGCTTATTCTCCTGATTTGGCACCTTCGGACTTTCATCTGTTTCCAAACCTGAAAAAACACCTCGGTGGGCAGAAATTTTTAACGAATGAAGAGGTCGAAGCCGCTGTTAACCTGTATTTTGAAGACCTTGAGGAATCTTTTTTTAAAACAGGTATGGAAGCTCTGGAGAGCAGATGGAAGAAGTGCATAGAGCTAAATGGAGATTACGTCGAAAAATAAAAATATTTTTGTATGTACTTTATTCTGTTTTCTTGACTAGGCCGCGAACTTTTCAATCCACCCTCGTATATTCAAGTTTCGTTCATCAACAGGAATGCAAAAATCTTTAATTTGATGTATGAAACTCACAATTAACAAGCATGGTAATGAAACAATGGCATTTTCGCTCATAGACGCGATAGTTATCTGCAAAATGTATAAGTGACACACTCATGCCCGTTACACCCTGTAGTAAATTTACACTAATATATAAAGCTGAGGAGTTTGTTTTTTGTTTGTTTGTTTAAACGCGCTTATCTCAGAAAATACAAGTTATTTTTGCATTTGATAGCCCAACTCTTGAGGAAGGTATATTTTATCTATAAATTCCCACGGGATCAAAAGTGTCGCGGGTAAAACCGCGCGCGGTGGCTAGTAATAAAATAAAAACGTACAGAAGTTAGCTCACTGACCTGGTAATCAGCTGTAGCCCTCCTCATTCTATTGAGGTAGGCGGGCGCGGCGCGGCCGGTGGCCCAAGCGGCCACGCCCCCGGGCAGCCCGCCCGACCCCGCGTCGTCGTAGTATGTGAGCACGAACTCCATACCCGGCTAGAGGGGGCATTAAAATAGATCGTAAAGGTGATGTTTCTAAGGAATATTAAATCACTTCACATCATCAATATCAAATCAATCAGCGAAATGTACCTAAAATTACGCTGTTATCGATAAAATCAATCTTAATATCACCAGCGTGGCTAGCATGCGACCTTCGACGATGTTTTTTTGTTTGTTTATATCGATATTTTCTTAGAATATGGCACTTAGGGTATGTATTTTTTTAGAATATGGCAGCTTCGTTTCTGTGGGCTTTATCATGGCATCGAATGGAGTTATTCTATATATTAAAGTGAGCATGTTAGCTTACATGGTATGCTAAAATAGTTCGGTAATATTTATCTTGTCTATTCGAGTGTTTATCGGTGGTCGCATGCTAGCCCTGCTGATGTTAAATGAAGATGAGGTATAACGACCGGCTGGTGTAGCGGTAACATACATTGCCTTCTATGCCAGAAGTCCTGGGTTCGAATCCCGGCGGCGGCGGATATTTGTGTGATGAATACAGTTATAAGTCGTCAAGTCATGGATGTTTTATGTTTATTTAAGTTTATTCTAATAAAAAATATGTATGTTTCAATATGGTATGTTTATTTTTTCTTAAGTATATCAGTTATCTAGTATCCATAACACAAGTTCTTTAAGAAACTTAATTTGGGCTAGATAATGTTGAGTGAGTGTCAGAAATATTTATTATTATTATGAGGTCATAGGAAACGTAAGGAAAGAAAAAATAAAATGTTTCCGGAACACATCACCGCCGGAGCGGTACTATTTGGCGGCAGATGTTTAATGATGGAGGTCGCTAGCCAGGTGGACCCTGACAGGACCCCACCAATCGGGATACTTATTGACAAGACATAGCGATTTTATGATTAGTTTTTGGTATTTGACAACAAATAACGAAGCTATCCACCATCCTTTGTGTAAGAAAATAATTAAATAATATTTTTATATGCATATGATCTTACATCTAACTGTTGCATTCTCCTTTTAAACCAATGATCGTTTTGCGAAAAGAATTTTCCAATAACAGTCAAAAATAGTCTTTCGCTTAAGATAGTGAAGACTTTAGTTATGATTTAATGTATTTACGGGATTCTTACCACGAATCATAGTGAAAATAACCGCGATAGTTTAAAACAATTAAGACTTTAGTTATCACTACAGCGGTAATCAAAGGTGGTATCATTACATACATACACACATAACCTCACGCCTCTCTTGTACTTTTGACTAGGCCCTTTTCAAAATGTCGCCAATTTGATCGGCATACGTTCGCCTTTTTTTTTTTTACTTGAGGAAAACGTGCTATCACGTCCCCGACCGCCCAAGGGGGAGCGACGGGGTATGTGGGGATGATCCGACAGAAGGCCAGACCTACCCACTAAAAAACTCAAGGTGTACCTCGTCTGCCATAGATGGAGCTCACGGTACCGCCATTGTCATTACCCGCGAGCCCCGGCAGATTGCGCTCAGCCGAGCGCCAGCCTTCCCACGTGGGAAATGGTCCAGCACACGAGACCATTTCCCCACACATAGCTAATAGCCGCAACAGGTCCCCTCACCTGCAACGGCTGGCTATCGGCAGGGAGAAGGTGAGCGTATCTCCTTCTCCGTCCCCCCCTCCGCCTCCGTCGCCTCCTTCTGCGACATTACGTCCTCGCAGAAAGAGGTCATGGCCGCCCACGGCATACGTTCGCCTAGGCCGGCCCCTTCCAACAACACCATCCATTCTTGTATTATTTTAAGTATTTAATTGTACTCTGACAAATAATTCAATGCCAGTGTGACTACTTTAGGGAAGAAAAAAAATAGTGATGCGGTTTAAACGAATGATATTTTTTTATAAATAATATCGTCAAATTGGGATATTATTATCAAATATAATATTGGGATATTACAGTTGACTCACAAAATTTTAATTTTTTCATTTCTAGACTTTTTTTATTCTTTTCTTTGCTTTACTTACTTTTTGGTTGACTTTGAAAAATAGCAAAAGACTAATTTCACTTCTACTGTAACCCTTTTAAAGCACTTGGTATTTTTGGTAATTAATTATTTTCATTAAAGTTACTAAGATAATCTCACTATGAAAAAAATTTGAACTTTAACTGGTAAATTTTTTTTTTGACATTTCGGACTGTCAGTTTACTGCCATTAAATGATTTGTCACGGTATAGTTAAAAACAAACTCACCTTATCTCCCGGACCTAAACTCTTCACAACCATATGACTCCAATACTCTTGAACCCTCACAGCGCTTTTACTTTCAGGCACGTCTTGATGCAAGCATGACCTCGAGATAATCACAAACACTTTACTCTGTCCGCTTCCCTCTGTTCCTCTATCTCTGTCCCGCTTTAACGCCTCAAGAGCTATTCTTTTAGCGTTCGAATGGACGTTTGGCCGTTCTTGGTCATCGTAGTCTGTGGTTTTGAATAAATCCTCTTTGTGTTTCAGGAATCTGTTTGTGATTTGGAATTGTTTGTGTCTTCGGATGAATACGTAGTCGCGGTTTGAGAACATTCTCTGAAAAAAAGGAATTATTTAAAGTGAATACCAGATCAAAACTTTTTTCTTTTATACGATACGAGCGCATTCTCGCGACTTCGTACGCGCGTAAACTAAAAAGTCCTATACTTCCCGTTCCCCTGAGAATTTCGGGAATTCTTTCCTTACGGCAACCAGTCACCCATTTAAGAACCCTTTCACCAAGTTTCACATGATGCACTCAAGGAATAAGATTTTTCATACAAACTAAAAAGTCCTATATTTTCCGTTCCCGCGGGAATTTCGGAAATTCCTTCCTTGGTGGACCTCTGCAACCCCTAAGAATTGTATGTTCTAAATTTCAGCACTCTACGCCCAGGTGTTACGGCTGTACGTTGTCTGTCAGTCACTCAGTCAGTAACGGAACAGTTTTATATGTTAAGATAGTGATGACCTTTTTTGCAAAAGTTGGCAACATCAAATTTTTTTTATTATGAAATGACATTGCGATTTTAGTGTTTCCTGATATGTTTTTTTTTTTTATAAAATATGGATGGGACGTTTGTCTTCCATGACACCTGATGTTAAGTGAACATGAAGACTAAGGTGGTACACGTCCATCCACGAGAAACCTATTCACTCGACGCTTAAAAGTACTAGGACTATACTGGTCAGGGAAAATAGACGCAGGCAGTTCATTCCAAACCTTGGCGACCCGTATCAAAAAGGAACTGTCAAAGCGCTTAGTTCGACTTTTCGGAATATCAACCACATACGGATGGAAGTTCTGTCTGCGTCTAGTAGTCCGATGGTAAAAGGGTGAGGGTTCAATTTGCTCAAACAGAGCACTCGCGCACTCACCAAAATGTATCCTGTAGTACACGGTTAAACAAGCAACCTTACGACGATGCTCTAGGGTCTGTAGTTTTTTGGTCGTAAGGTCGACGTTGTTAATTAGATTACGGGCTCTTCGGTCAACGGAGTCCAGCGCTTCTAGTTGATATTTGGCTGAACCATCCCAAAGATGACTGCAGTACTCCATGCATGATCGCACTTGAGCTGTATATAAGTTAAGAAGCTGTGCAGGGCTGAAGTACCGCCTTACCTTCGAGATGATTCCCAACTTTTTCGAAGCTACTTGAGCCATGGACACAATTTGTTGACCGAAGTTTAAACTGGATGTTATAGTTACGCCTAAAAGCCCTAGATGGTCAGTGATGGGGACAGATACATTTTGGAAAGTGGGCGTTAATGTGAAGGTGCTCTTTTTTGCGGAGAATAGACACGACTGAGTTTTGGACGCGTTGAATTTGACCAAATTCGACTCACCCCAATCGGATACTTTCCGTAAGGTCAAATCAACGCGCTCAATCATTGACTTTCTTAAACTCTGGATTTCACGGGGGCTCGCTCGCGCATTGGATACGTATCTCTCTACAACAGTGCTGTCATCAGCATAACTAATAATGCCCGGTGTTAAAAGGTCATTAATGTGCAGCAAGAATAATGTTGCAGAGAGAACAGATCTGGAACAACGCACCATTGGGGAACTCGCCTGGAGACAGCGGGGACGCCCGAACCCCCCGAGGTCGCCATCGGGTCCTCTCAAACCGGTCGCCAACCGGCACGATGGAGCCTCCCGGGATTTTTCGCGAGGTGGCGGGGCAGCCTTTCGCATGTGGCTGGCATGCTACTTGGGCCCCCTACTACCTGCGGTCGGCCAGCGGTGCACCGTGCTTCGGATCCCGCTACCCTCCAAAACGAGTTACCCGGTGAGTCATTATCCTACGAGTTGAAAACTGTTCTCCAATGCAGCACGATTACTCAGACCTATCCTCCTCAATGGCTACACTAGACATCATGCCGGAACGCAACTAGGTTACTTGGCGGCATGGTTTTGTCTAGTGGGTGGTGACAAGCCACGGCCGAAGCCTACCATCAGATTTTACTGCTCGTTTAGCACCACCCAGGGACCACGTACAAGGCATCGAGGGCTAAACCTTGCGGTCGCGAGCAGTTTTCAGTCCCCCATGTATTGAGTATGTAATTATAAAGACCAAGGTGGTAAAGATCCAAGTACCAGGTCTATACTGTTCAGGAAAAACTGAAATAGCCTTTGCACAATTCCAGACTATACACTATCACTATGCAAAATTTCATCCAGATGCATTCAGCCGTACTGCCGTGATACAGGAACAAACATTCACCCATCCATCCAAACTTTCGCATTTATAATATTAGTAGGAATTAGGATAATTAATAATATTTACCGGCCACATGACTTCCCAGTGTAAAACGCTCTGATCTTTGACGCCATTAGCATTATCTTGAATAACTGTTAGAAACGCCACCGCGGCGTCCCACGCCTTTCTGCAAACAATCACAGTCAAAAATTATCTTTATTTACACTTGAAATTAGTCGCATTGTCGACTTCAGAAAGTCGATCTGTAGAGAAGAAGTAGCAAGGAACTCAACAGCAATCATCTTTTAAAACATTCACAATGCAGTCTTTTTAATACAAATTTTATTTCAGAGTGTCATTAGTTTTGTTTAAGGTTGTTGTCAAGTGTATTTTGTTGAATATTTTCTCTGAATTGTATTAGAAAGTCGAAGTCGCTGTTTCGCCGCCGTGGTTACTGTGTATATCATACGATATCTCAGGTTAATCAACGTTCGGCGCGGTCGGTACTTGGATGGGCCGACCATTGATTTCTCACGACGACTTCTGTGCTTCGGAGGGCCTGTAAGAAGTCGGTCCCGGGTGCTGTATACTTGTATACAGTAGTCGTTGTGGTTTATTAGAAGCCATTTCGGCGCCCAGTAAATTCTCACATCCATCAACCAGCACTGGGCCAGCTTGGTGGAATACGGCCTATACCTCCTCGTCACCCAGAGGAGAGACTCATAGCCCTGCAGTGGGCTCATTACAAAGAGTTCTAATGATGATGATGTATTAGAAAAGCATATACAATGGCCTATGACTGATTTAGCTAGATAATCTGTCCACTGCGCAAGTGGCCGAAAATTTTAATATCGTTAATTTATGTTTAGCTCTGACCACAGACATACATCTACATAGATAACGCAAGTATCACGATTTGTATTAAAACCAAGCGTGCCGACTTTTTAGCACCTACTGTGACGTCACAGCTGATATTTAGTGATGGGAAATACGAACCGATTCAAAGACACCGAGACGCCACCGATGAAAATGATTATTAAGAACGATATCGACAACGATAACGACATACGGGCAGACTGAATCTAGCGGCGACCAACCTTGACTCTTGATCAAGTTATCGTTATCTATGTAGATGTCTGTCTGTGGCTCTGACATTACATCATTAAGAACCAATTATTCGTAATATCAAACAAGACCAGACATTCGTTTTTTTACCTGTAACTAGAGTCTATCTGTACTGCTGCGAAGTCCTTAGCGTCCAGCTCTGGATATCTACCATACACTGAAAAAGGAAACGTTATTCAGATAAATTTAAATTATTTGTCAACCGACTTCCAAAAGAAGGAGGTTCTCAATTCGTGTGCATGTTTTTTTTGTATCTTTGTTATACGATTTTTTAGACAATCATGAATCGATTTAAAATATTCATATTATAGAGGATACTTCAGAGATGGTCCCGTATAAATTTCATTGAAATCGAGTGAGTGGCTAGCAAACAATTGAATGTTTCATAAATATATTTATTTATTTATTAGTCGACACTTATATCTATCCTTACAGGTTGCTCTGAACTACCTGAAGTTTGTGAAGCAACCGAGGCTTGGCGTTGGCGAATACGGGACCGGCGTATGTCATGACTGGTATGATACAGACCTTGTATAGGGTACATTTATTGTGCAGTGACATTTTGCTGAGGCAACCTATCATGCTATTGAGTCGGCTGAGGTAGAATTTGGCCAGTTTGGTTACCCTGGTGATATGGGGTTCGAACAATAGCGTCCTATCCTATTGTTCGAACCCCATATCTCCACGCCTGCGGACACAAGGGTCGGACGCGGCCGCCCTTCGTCGCTCTCTGTGAGTGAGGCAAATCGCCGAGCTTTTGTCGGGGTTTACTTAGATGCGCCACTTCAAGAACCAGGCGCTGAGGTTGTTAACAGCCTTTTGTAGCGTTGCTCAGGTAGTTCGAAAAATATTTACATTGTGACTTTATACAAGGACTGGCAAGGATTTAAAAATGTTGGTGAAGTCGGTTTTTCTAATGCTTTGCATTCGTTGATTATTAGGCCGGCGCCAGACTTAGCTTCAAAAGTTTGAACAAATGTTTGAACAAATGTTTGCACAAATGTGTGGCGCTGGACTTTGCATATGTATTCAACGTTTGCACAAAGCTTTGCACTTTGCCATCCGGTGTCGGTCTTTTTCCACACATCAAAGCGTTCAAAGTTGAATGTGTGCAAATGTTTGCGTGGCCTGCCACACTTGTTCAGTGTCCAGTTGCTCGAGCGTTGTTGAGCGGGACGGTTGTGTGCATGTTACACTGCATGCGGCCATATAATGGACTGGGGCAGCGAGTGCGTTCTGGAATTCGTAGAGTTGTTATAGGGGCAACTATGTACATGGAACCCGAAAAATAACAGATAAAAAAATATAATTACATATATACAAATAATACAGGCTAACTGAGTCTACAAAATCGTTGTCCATCTTGTTTGTTGTCTACTAGCATACTGTGGAGAAAAGTGTTTGCGAAGCAAGTCTGGCAGGTTACGTCAATATGTGTTCAAATGACTTTGCAAAGTCGTCAAAGATTTGTGCAAATCTTTGAAGCTAAGTCTGGCGCCCGGGTTAATCTTATGTTCCTCAATCCTTTAAAATAGACTAAAGAACTTATAATAATATCTCACGAAAGAGGTTTTATTATTACATACATAACTTCACGCCTATGGGGTAGGCAGAATAAGAGAGGCTTTAATACCATCTGATGCCACGTTTGGCAAATCTGGACATATTATAATTGTTATATTTCTACGGGATAAGCAAGGAAACACAGCTGAACATTCGAGATGTTTAATCCGAATAATCACAAGTACCTACATATCCATAGTTACATACATTTCTTGGTCTACCTACAGCTTCATACACCACAATAATCATAGAGAGAGGTTATAGCAGTGACAGGAAAGTCAGCCTATCGGCCACAAAAACGTCAATTAAACCTGTCCCTTAACTGACTTTTACAGTATGCCCGGGAAGAGAAGCAGTTTGTGCCAGCTTCTATATTTTCTTTGCTCCCAGTCCAACATAAAATGTTGTGTATATTTTCGTAAGCAATTTATAAAAAGGGGAGTAAACCTGAAGATTTTGAACGCGCTAATCTCGAAAAATATCAGTCGGATCTAAAGTTAATTTGTATACAGTTTAAGCCCAACCTTAAGAAAGTCAATGATTGAGCGCGTTGACTTGACCTTACTAAAAGTATCCGATTGGGGTGAGTCGAATTTGGTCAAATTCAACGCGTCCAAAACTCAGGCGTGTCTATTCTCCGCAAAAAAGAGCACCTTCACATTTACGCCCACTTTCCAAAATGTATCTGTCCCCATCACTGACCATCTAGGGCTTTTAGGCGTAACTGTAACATCCAGTTTAAACTTCGGTCAACAAATTGTGTCCATGGCTCAAGTAGCTTCGAAAAGTTGGGAATCATCTCGAAGGTACGGCGGTACTTCGGCCTTGCACAGCTTCTTAACTTATACACAGCTCAAGTGCGATCATGCATGGAGTTCTGCAGTCATCTTTGGGATGGTTCAGCCAAATATCAACTAGAAGCGCTGGACTCCGTTGACCGAAGAGCCCGTAAACTAATTAATGACGTCGACCTTACAACCAAAAAACTGCAGACCTTAGAGCATCGTCGTAAGGTTGCGTGTTTAACCGTGTACTACAGGATACATTTTGGTGAGTGCGCCAGTGCTCTGTTTGAACAAATTGAACCCTCACCCCTTTACCATCGGACTACTAGACGCAGACAGAACTTCCATCCGTATGTGGTAGATATTCCGAAAAGTCGAACTAAGCGCTTTGACAGTTCCTTTTTGATACGGGTCGCCAAGGTTTGGAATGAACTGCCTGCGTCTATTTTCCCTGACCAGTATAGTCCTGGTACTTTTAAGCGTCGAGTGAATAGGTTTCTCGTGGATGGACGTGTACCACCTTAGTCTTCATGTTCACTTAACATCAGGTGGCATGGAATACAAACGTCCCATCCATAATTTATAAAAAAAAAAAACCTTTATTTTTTCTACGGGACCAAAACTACTTTATACTTTTTTCTACGGGTTTATTTAATACCAAGAAAAAAATATATATGTAAGCAGTATCTAAGGTTTTGATGAAACAAGTTTAAAAATCTGTTTTATAGTTTTTTCTGAATTTTTTAAATTAATTAAATTAAATTAACCAAACTAACACATCAAACATGTGATTCCAAAGTAAGCTTCTAGTTTACTCAGTTATTTTTTCTCTTCATGTACGATCTCAAACTATCACGTCCTGGAATTTCGAAAATGACCCACCAGTCACCCTGTATAAGCATGTGTTATGGAGACCACACAGCAGAACTAGGGGGTATCTTTGAATACACCCAGACCCGAGCCAGTTAAGAAAAATTCTTTTTCTAAACTGCCCTTTAGAAAAATAAATTTTCTTTCACGTCATAACCGACCACTGACTTTAGAAAGATCAAAGTATTAAATAAGCTTCTTTTTACAATGCATTGAATCAGGCGTTACTTTGCGGAAATCTTGCGACTCGCACTAGCACTAGTGATGCAGGACTTTCGTGCGTTGGTTCACCGCCCTCCCCCCTCAAGCAAGAAGCAAGGAATGCAATGAATACACGCTCGGAACACTAACCCACCCCACAAGTTTCCACCGACACGTGTTTAGCGTCAACCTGAAGCATCCTCAGTTCGGTGGTGTTCGTTGCATCCTGAGGATGCTTCTGGGTGAAGAAACCAACGGTGAACCAATGCACGAAAATCCTGCATCACCAATGCAAGTGCGTTAGTTACTTAGTTATAGTAAGCCTCTTTTTACCCTTATATGCATAGCTCTTTCCTTGCTTGTATTCCTTTCGCCAGATTATGACGTCATCAGCCTCCATATACGGAACCCAGCCATCGTGAGAACAGCTGACCACAAGCGATCTTTTACACCTGAAACGAAACAAAGTCAAAGTAAAGAAAACACTTGAAATACGTTAATTTATTTACAAATTGAATTTAATCTACCACCATTTCGGAAAGTCGATCTGTTGAGAAGAAGTGGCATGATACACAACAGCAATCACCACAGACATTCATCTATATAGATAACGCAAGTGTCATGATTAGTATTGAAACCAAGCGTACCGACTTTTTAACAGCTACTGTGACGTCACAGCTGATAGGTGTTTCATGATGGAAAATACAAACCGATTCAAAAACACTGATGCCGCCGATGAAATCGATTATTAAGAACGATATCGATATTCTAACGGATATACATACGCTCGGACTGAATCCAACGGCGACCAACCGTGATGCTTGGTCGGGATTGGTACACACAAAGTACATGCATTTGCGTTATCTATGTAGAGGTATGTCCGTGGCAATCATATTTTAAAAATACACAATAACAGTTTACAGCCAGTAATAAACCGATTGTAGCGGCAACGGCCATTTATAAATCAATATTTTCATTGAATCAGGTGTTACTTTGCAGAAATCCATCAAATCTGCTATAATAACCAAGTTATCTTGATAAGTCTGCGACTCCAAAACTTTACAAAAGATTCTAAGGGTGCAACTAAAACTAAATAAACTTCTGCTGTCGTTACGCCCTGTTTTAAACAAACACGTCTATACCGCTCCTAGATAACTAGATAAACATGTCGTCAATGGCGACTAATCCGAGTGTTAGCGGTGTAAGGACCCCTCCAGAGTATTCTTAGCTAGCGACCGCCCTTCATATAAAATGCAGCTAAATATCACCGCACTAGTGGTGATGTGTACCGGCATTGTTTAATGAAGAGACAGTGCCTTCATAACGCCATGTGCTGTCTGAATATTACCGAACTATTTTAACCTATCATGTTAGCTAGCATGCGCACCATGATAGATAGAATTACTCGATTTGATAGCATGATAAAACCCAAGGAACCACAGGTGCCATATTCTAAAAAAATACATACTACACTTAGGTAATTACTACACAAGATGTAGAAATAACATACTATAAAGCATAGTAATATACCACGATATTTATTTCACGCCATTATAATATTTATCGTCTTGCGTATCGAATGATAACGGATGATAATGGTATCAAAAATGTCGAAATGAGTAGCTGTTTTGGTTGTTTCAAACCAGTATTACAATATACTTACATTTTAATAAAAGCCTTTCTGAACGGAACGCGATCAAATCAATAAGTCTAAAATTTACAATTTTCTACCACTAACTGGTTCGCGGGGTTTTACCCGCGCCATTTTGAATTCCGCGGGAGTATCGGGATAAAAATGTGCTATTCCTATGGACTGTATACCGGTATGAATTTCTGTACAATTTTTTTCTGTATGACGTCATACCGTTAAATCAGGTGTATTTAAAAATAACAGTACAGGAATTCATACTGAAATAATTCTTGTACCTTTTTTATTATTGTAGCATAATTGATTTTTTTTTCAGTTAACTGAAATTTTCCGGTATTAATATTAATATTGATAATAAAAGTTTATTTTTAAATAACTGTAGAATGTTCGATAGTTTAGTTGAAGCCTATGAAGCGTAGGTACATATGCTGACCTATACATTTCGGTACAGAAATTAAATAAGTTAAAATATTTCTGTACTTAAAACATCTACAGAAATTAATCCGGTATACATTATTTGGGTACTGATATAATTAATTTAGATTTTAATAACTTGTACAGGTATTGTGTTTGATGAAGCAGTACACTAATAAGGGTACTGAAATTTTACTAGTACTATTTAAAAATTTTATACCGATATGCAGTCCCTGTTCCAGACGGTACACTATCACAAAGGCACGCGGGGCGTCGTGCGTTTTTACTTCATCAACGGCTTTACTATGGAACCATCCTCTGGCTTAGAGTAAAGAAAACGCGCGAAGTACCGAAATATCCAAAAGCTGTGATTGAGGAACAAACATCCATACATCTAAACCGTGGCCCACGAGAAAAAAAAATAAAAAGTCATTGACGTCTCTCTACCAATGTACGCTTTTTGTAAAAACGACACAAAAAAAGTGTATGGAAATTATCGCAAATATGTCGTATTCGACTAAAATATGAGTATCGTATGAGTTTGTGTAAAACTTGGTAGAAGTCGAGTCAGTGTCCTTTTATTTTATTCTCGTGGAACAGAATATAGACCTCCATCCATCCAAACTTTCACATTTATAATATTAGTAAGATGAAATATACAGTATTAATATTATTCAAAATAAAAATAAAACATTCCAAACTACACCTAGATTGAATCAGGTGTTACATTGTGAAAATCCAATGGAGTAAAATACTGCCAACTCTTTTCACTTGAGGCAGTGATAACGCTTGACCCATAACAACTGTGAAATACCATAGTAAAAGTGAATTTTATAGTGATTTTTATCGAGTCATAGTCATAAGTTTTATAGAAAATGGATACCACAGTTTCTCTTGGGATATACGTACACTTGCTAAAGTATGGATGTACTTGATTTAAACTTCTGTGTAAATGTACTTAGTACGGTCCACATTTCCCACATTTTGATACAGAAATATAAAATATTCTATAGATTTACCGCAAAAAAGAACACTGAACAAGCAATTTCGGTAACAACTTGTTCATTTGACAGTTTGTTATGGGTCAAGCGTATGAAGTGACATCTATTTAGAGCTTTTCGTTTTTTTCTCCATTAAAGACCGCCCTTTTTACTAGTCCTTTATAGCAAAATATAGGTTTTTTTGCGAGTAAAAGCTGTGTGTCAGCATGTCAAAGCCAGTGCTTGACAGTTAGCCAGTCAAGTCAGTCAAGTCAGAGTCAGCTATTGCAACATGCAAGGGATAAAGTAAACCAAGGAGAAGACCACAAAATACCAACGTGCAGTACCGGACACCGCTGTGCTTCTTGTCCACGACTGATCTTCGACCACAGTTTGTGCAGTACAGGGTTATTCTTGAGAGCTCCTCTATATCATCTAACTCTGATATTAACGCCTGAAACAATAAATAAATATATGTGAGACAGATGACAGAGATGGGGTTGTAGGTGGAACTTTTTCAACTGTTAATTTGTAATTGATAATGTTATTAACCGGATTCATAAAAGGGAGGTTCACAGTTTGACCTGTAAGTATGTATGTATGTTTGTCCGCGATTATCTCGCGTTTGGCTGAACCGATTTGGATGCGGTTTTCAGAAAAAGATTTGTCATGTTCAGGAGAAGGTATATAAATAAGTTTCTCAATTTATCTGTTTATTTTGTATCAGAGATGAGCCGAATATTTGATTGATTTGCTAAATAATTACCGAGTTGTAGCCGTTTTACGCGTTTTACCTGCGATTTCTGATTAATGTGCTATTCCAGACTGTACATTATTTACTATGTCAAACTTTCGCTTTTATTATAAAAGTAAGATTTTAGTTTATTGTTGCGCCAATCACGAACAATATATTTATTTATCAGCCAACTTACAAAAAGTAGGTTCTCAGTTTAACCTGTAGGTATGTATGTATGTTTGTCAACAATTATCTTTTGGCTGAACCGATGTTGATGCGGTTTTTATAAGGATACTAGTTGTTGCCCGCGACTTCGTCCGCGTGAATATAGGTTATCTATTGAAGTTGGATAAATAATATTATAATATCCTCAATGAAGTTTAAATTTACACTATTCTAAATTTCGTCCAAATTGATTTAGTACCTAGTTAAGCTGTTAAAGCGTTACTGATAGATAAACAGACGGATTTACTTCAAAAACTGATACGACAAAACTGTTATCCGCAGTTTCACCTAGATTTTGTGAAAAATACTAACGAAAGGCACTTTGGGTAAAAGTAATGGGGGTAGGCCTAAGGGTAGGTTTATCGGTAGGAAGGTAGGTATATTATTTTCTTCTCTAGGGTCCTGCCTATCTTTAATAACAAAAATAAAAATGAAGAATCTTTGCCCATATAATATGTAATTCACACAATATCTTAACTACTTATAGCTTAATGTTATTCTAGGTAAAGCTATATTACTATAAAGTGTAAATTTTACCATCCATTCAATAGTTTTTGCTTGAAAGAAAAGCAAGTTAACACACACACTACTCTTTATTCCGAAGAAATCTACGGTTTCTAACTTCACAGAAACTTCCATTATTTTAAGTTTAACTTTAGGTATTAAAATATATCTCTGTATGTACCTACCTACATTAAATCGCGCCAAAAGCTTAATTATGATTTAGCCCTATCAACATAGCAAACTTTTTTACTACATACCAACCATCTTTTGAGTTTATGATAATTTTACATTTTACTAGCTGACCCGGCAAACGTTGTTTTGCCATATAAATAAAAAAAAAATAGATGTTGGCCGATTCTCATAGATACCGGATAAGCACAAAAAATTTCATCAAAATCGGTCAAGCTGTTTCGGAGGAGTATGGCAACGAAAACTGTGACACGAGAATTTTATATATTAGATTTTATAAGCCCTCAATACTTTTACCAGGAGCATTTCCTTAGAATTCCTATTCCCATGTTTATTATACTGCAGTCCAGTTTTTTTATATGGCTATCTGAACGCATTGGCTTCCAAGCTACTAATGCCACGTTTCAATACCAAAAAACTGTTCGTTCGTTGCTTTCATGCTGGACTGGGAGCAACAGGAAATCATAGAATGTACCAGCTGCTTCTCCTCCCGGGCATACTGTGAATGTCATTTAAGGCATAGAGGTTTTTTTGGCGTTTTTGTGGGCAATACGCTGCCCCATGTCACTGCAATATTCTTTCCCCATCATATGGTTTTATAGCCTCTCGTTTTTGGCCTACCCCATAAGGGATACATGCGTAAAGTTATAATTATTTAGTTCAATTAGTTAGTAATTAATTGTTAAGTTCGTTTAGTCCACATACAGTAGAATTAGCTACCAAGCGTACCTATAAAGCGTTTCAATATTTAACGTCTTTTCATTGAAATTACTACTTACTGTTCTTATACCTAGGTAGGTATTAATTTAAGCCATTCGTTTGTCATAGCTTTTACTCATGTAAAATATTGAAACCCAGCATTAATTGACTTTGACAACAATTTACTTAGTTATTACCTCTAATTTACCCCTAGAATAAACCTGCAGCCCCGCTTGGTGGTAACCTGACTGTCTCGCCTGAATGAAATGTTCCGCCAAAAAACCCCACTGCAGCGGTGAGGCATCCCGAAAACCTTTTACGAAGAGCCAGTTCTATCAAAAACCCGGTTGCTATCACCTTCGACCTCACTTACACTTACCATCAGGTGAGAATGAGGTCAAACTCGGGCTTAATCACCGTTTTGAAAAAAAAGTAGTATAGGTACTTAGTATTTTTTATATTTGGAAATAGAAAGCGCAGAAATTAAACATATAGGTAGTCCAACTCCGCACCGTTACACAAATTTGGTGGTTCATTCAGATAAATCATATTTCCAAGGGAAATAACAAAAGTACCCAGGTATCCAGGTAACTCAAGCACCCAGAGTTCGGTAGGTATCTCGGAGAATTATCAGCGCGAGGGGCACCATCCACGCCAGCGAATCGCTCGCCCGCCTGCATCTTCTCGAACATACGTACCTATTATATTGAGGAGTTATTTTAAAATTACGATATCTCCTAAGATGTTGATTGAAATGAAGTGATGTCAAAGACAATTTTGTTCACAATTAAGTACTTATGTTAATTAAAGTATTAAATTGGATTAGGATTAACACTATATGTATAAAAACTCCATCGCAAATTAAAACATTAATTTCGAACGCGATTTATATAACCATAAAAATGGTTATTGTGAGTCAATCTTAAAAGATACATTGTAACGCAGTGTTACATAATCAACACGTACAAACGTACTAACACCTGTTTTTTTATATTAGCAAGAAAGCTAATATAAAAAATTGCCAAAAATTGCTGCCCATTGTTCTCTTGAGGGCGGCAACTGCATCTTCACCGCCCTTTAACCTCCCTGCGGCCTAACAGCGCGCGCCGGTTTGGCCTGCGCTTGCGACTGAATTCTGAGACCGACTTGACGGCGAAACTACGCTGACTTAAGCCGCAGTGACCTAGATAAATTTATCTCGTATTTTTTTTTTAGATACTCTGTTAATTTGTATTTGTGTTCCCGTACTGGGAACTTCCTCGGGGCTATAGAACGAGGAGAAAGATTATTACAAAGACGAAGCGTCCACACCCAATATTAACCTACCCTATGAAAAAAGTACATAATTCAGTCGAGACTAATGAGAGCGGGGTATTTCTGGACCTGTGTATTAATGCAGTTTTTTTGACCATGGCTCACTTGACTTCGGCCCTTATCTTTAACTAATTGATTAATATTTATTATTCTATTTCCATTAAATTTTTCAAAACATTTTTAATTCGCATTTTAATTGAATCTCATTATTTTAAAAAACTCGACAACGTATATGCTGTCATGGACTTTTTTTAGAACTTTTAAAGAGGAACAATTCCTTCATACATTTTGCGTAACTTAAACCGTTTACGCAGCGTACGCAATTGAAGCTCTAAAAGTTGAATTACTTTCCCCGTTTTCGCAAGATTTTCCTTTGTAACTTCGCTCCAATTAGTCACAGCGTGATGTTATATAGCCTATATAAGCTTTCCTCGATAAATGAACTATCGAACAAAAAAGGAATTTTTAAATTCGAACCAGCAGTTCCTGAGATGATCGCGTTCAACGAAAGAAACAAACAAACAAACTCTCCAGCTTTATAATATTAACTAGTATAGATTTGTTACATTTAGGAGAATCTATTGGTATACCTATTAACCGACTTCAAAAAATAAGGTATCAGTTTGATTCGTATGTATGTATGTATGTTTTTTCGCAATTATCTCACGTTTGGCTGAATCGATTTTGATACAGTTTTTTCTGTTTTTCATTTACTTAGTTTTAATTTTAAGCCAGCTATTAGTTTTTTCATAGTGAGTTAGCTGACTGTTCGCACGAAGTTTTTCTAAGCGAATCTCTCTTCGTTTGTCAATTTCTGCAGCACGAGCAGCATGCTGGCGATACCTAGACAAGACCATCTCTTGCTGTATCGTGTCGTCATTTTTTTTTGTTACATTCCTCTTATTTTCTTTCTTAAAGCATCCTTCTCCCTAGTTTTCTACCTAGGCCTACAGGCACAACATATAATAGTAGGTAGGTCAAAATCATGGTGTCACGGTACCAAAACATTACAGTACCAGAAGTAGTAGGTAAGTAGTTACTGATACCAGTGCTAGCAAAAAACTTATCACTAAAAAACTATTACTAATATCTATAAATGTAGAACCTAACTATGAAAAAACTAATAACTAATCAAAAACTAATGCCTGACACTAAAAGTCATAAACCAAAATGCAATCAAACTCATTTCTTTTTCAGAAAAAGTGAACCACCTTCAAAAAACTGACCCTCTAAATTTTTTTAAATAATTGTTATAAACGCCATAATACTACTCCATATAGTAAATTTCTGCCAAAAATTAATTAAGACGTACTACATAATGTAACAAGAACATTAATAATTTATCTGGGTTTACATCGTTTTTAAAATCGGTGCCAAACCAAATTTTTTAGGACACCAAAGCTTAAGAAGTACCTACATAGTTACATGTTTTGTATTATTATAAATTAAATAAAACTGTTAATATTTTAAAGAAATCGAAATGTCTGTCTCTGTCTAGTTTAGGGGCCACAAATTTCACTTGGTTGCTATGCTTTCTTTGGCGGACAAAATACCGAAAGGCACACACTTAAGGGTCACACGTCTCGTCATTGTGAGTGGATGTAATTTTTTTGTTACATTCACCTTATAATTTTCTCTGTTTGGCAGTAGTCTTACTTTTATGGGTTTGGCACCGACTTCAAAAACTATGTAAATACCTACCCAGATAAATTATTAATGTTAAATCGAAAATCATGGTATGAATCCCGTAAATTCATTAAATCAAAGACAATGTTGTAAAAATACAGTGGCAAAATAATTTAAAACCCAATACTATACTATGAAAAAAAGTGTATTCAAGTTCAATATTATGTAAACAAAGAATATAAAAGCAAAACAATAATTTGAGTGTGCTCCTTATCTACTATCATAAAAAAAGTCAATAAGCCCTGATTTGGTGAAAGTATTGCTTTGTCTAGATGCCCCCGCCAGGGGAATGTTGCAACTATAGTTGTAAAAAAACCCCTTAGCTACCGTTGATTAACCAAATTTATGGTTACCTACCGATAAAATACAGTTATTAATGGTTAAACATCTGACAGCAACATAAAAAAAGGATAAAGTTTTCTTTTCCTGTTAACCGACTTCAAAAAAGGTTATCAGTTGCATGTAACCTATGTAATGTATGTAATATTTCCAGAACTCCCCAGTTTTCGTATATGTTAGTCTATATCAACATCTAAAGAAATGTGAATTTTTTTTATTGTGTATGTTTTTATATATGTATTCGCATATCTCCGGAACTACATGTCCGATTTAAGTAATTCTTTTTTTGTTGTACGAGGTATTTTTCAACTTGGGTATTCTATTAGTTTTATCACAGTCAGTTCAGTAGTTTTTGAGATAGGGAATTTAAACAGACTTTTTTTTGCCAGTCGCAAAGCTGGCATCATCACGCAACTTATGATACACATTTCAAACTGTTAGCAACATCTTGCGGTGGTATTTAACCATTAAAAGCATATAATGCTGTTAAGTAACTGTTAATAATGTAAAATGCATATTTAACCGTGTGGTTGAAATTGTTAATAACCTGCTTCGCATCTAGTTTTAACCTAAGTCAGGCATTGACCCCTTGAAATATAATAGGTTGTATCTTAGTTTATAAAACTAGGCAGCTAAAAATCTTTTGAAATTGAAAACATATCAAGATTTTATAACCATAATAACACACCACTTTAATGATAATATAATATTTATTGAGGTAAATATAATGTAAACAAAAATTTCTGTTTTTACTCTTATACCAAGCAATCCTCTCAATTATTAAGTTTCAGCTAGTTAAAAGTAATTTAAAATTTATTTTCTCATGAATATAATAAGTAATGGGACCATTTTTGGATAGAAATTAATTATAAATTACATAATAATGATAAGACTGTGGTGTCTAGATTAATTTAGACATTTTAAACATGGATCATGAAACTTACCTCAAGATCTTCGTCGGTTATAGTTTGGCCGCACGGAATATCTGGTTCTTCACGGTCCCTATCTGCTTTATAAGCCGCAGTTGCTGAAAGCAGCAGAGTTCTCCGGGAACGATATATAGTTTGTTTAACACTCTGAAAGACTTCGCGAATACTTCTATCTCTTCTATATCTTTTTACCATTGAAGTCAATGTATGTCTTCGAATCCATACACTCCACAATCTCGATACATTAAAATCTCTTAAAAAGTGCCTTATTTTTAAAGACCTGGACATAGCTATTAGATTTTCAGATTTATTTACAGTATACAATAATACGTTAAACCATACATATCGCCGAGGTATGAGTGGGGAAGATATCTTTGAATTATAATTATTTTTGGTGTTAAAACTAGTCTTTGTTGATATTATTTGTTTTATTTTTAAAAATAACATCTCGTGAACAATTGCGAGTTATCATAACCTAGAAGAAACGAATTTGACTTTGACGTTCATTTGACGACTTTGACATAATCTAAAGCAATCATAAATTCATTTTTGAAGGTCAATAATTTTCATTGAATGTACCGTCATCGTTGTAGTCTTTGAATAGAACATCCAGATTAAGGGGCGCTATGTTTACATAGGTATTGATATGATACATTCAAAACTGGGAGGAATCACTGAATGATTCTTCAGTTGACATATGACGACCGGCTGGTGAAGTGGTAATATACATTGCCTTCTATGCCAGAGGTCCTGGGTTCGAATCCCGGCAGCGCGGCGGTGGGTATTTGTGTGATGAACACAGATATTAGTCGTCAAGTCATGGATGTTTAATGTTTATTTTAGTTAATTCTAACAAAAATATATCTATCCTACTTAACCAAAAACCGCGAGGTTCGCGCCGCGCTCTCACTCACCACGCGGCTAAACCTCTTCCTTGTCTATGTTGCCCCGGTAACATTAAAAGGTTTTTTTTGACTATTTTATTCCAATAATTAATTATATTTTTATGTCCTATTATTATTTATTTATACTAAGTTCACTACTTATGTTTCAGGAAATCATAACTGACCAGGGGGTCGTATTTGAAAATGCGAGCGCTCGAAAACGGTAACAAGTGGCCGATGATAGTATTCGTAAAGGCAATTTTATCACAATTTGTTTTCGGAAAGTTTACTTTAATGAGGCAAATCTTTGTAATTAGGTGTAATTCATGTTTCATATAAATGCTATTTCATTGTTTTCGAAGGGGATTAAATGCATTTGAGCGCTCGCAATTCAAAAATCGGCTTCCGATTTGTAATGTAGGTATTTAAAAAAAACAAAATCCCTAGACATATACACTAACTGCACGGGCTCAAAGTAAGCTTTAGCTTAAGCTTGTGTTATGGGTTACCGTGCAGCGACCTAAGGGGAACCTAGAATATAAATACATAAATAGATTCACATCCACGACCTGTAACGTTTCTTTTACTTGCCCCGGACGGGGATCGAACCCGCAACCTCAGGCGCTCTAAGCCAACGCTTTATTAAACAACTGCGCCACGGCGGTCGTCTTATTATTTAAAATTAGTATAAAATATGAGTAAAATCTTGTTTTCAAGTACCAGGGGAATATAAAATAAAAACTTAAAACACTAACTTAAAACATAGTTATCTCTGCGAGAAATATTTTTGAATTTAAATTCTGTGACCTAGGCGATAAGATTCATAATATCTATTTCTATTCATATGCGGTCAATTTGTGAATGATTGACCTCACCTTCTAAAAATAGTTATGGCGATTTACCTAATTTTGCATTTAACCAAACCAAAGAAAGCGCCGCTAGGTTTCCCGCAAAGTTCCGGGTACCAGGGAAGTATAGAATAAAACAGTTCTTATTGACAATAATTTCAAACTATTTTGTTTCGTTGTGCTATGCTTTATGCTGTATGTAATAAGGTTCATATCATCTTAATACAGTTACCGAAAATCATTGCTCACTGTGCGGCGTGGGCTGCGTGGCTAGGCGGCTTGCTTGATGTGTTCTTTGTAATGAAGCGACAAACAGAATACCGCGAAAATATATATATTTTTTATATTGTAAGGATAGGACGTTTGTCTTCCATGCCACCTAATGGAAAGTGCGCATGAAGACTATGGTGTTACACGTCCATCCACGAGAAACATATTCACTCGACACTTAAAAGTTCCAGGACTGTAGTGGTCAGGAAAAACAGACGCAGGCAGATTGTTCCACGCCTTGGCAATCCGTACCAAAAAGGAACTATCGAAGCGTTTTGTTCGACTTCTTGGTAAATCCACTATATAGGGATGGAAGTTCTGTCTGCGTCTGGTAGTCCGGTGGTAAAAAGGAGTGGGTTCGATTTGGTCAAAAAGAGCACTCGCACACTCACCAAAATGTAGCCGATAAAATACTGCCAAACAAGCAACCTTACGACGATGCTCCAGCGTGTGCAATTTTTTATTTGTAAGGTCGTTGTTATTTATGAGTTTACGGGCTCTTCGGTCAACAGAGTCTAGACAGAGCTGGTATTTGGTAGACCCATCCCAAAGGTGACTGCAGTACTCCATGCACGACCTCACCTGTGCTGTGTATAAGTTGAGCAGCCGTTCAGGCCTGAAGTACCGCCGGACCTTCCAGATGATACCCAATTTTTTGGAAGCCGTTTTTGCCATAGACTCAATTTGTTGTCCGAAGTTTAATTTGGACGTTATAGTGACGCCCAAAAGCCCTAGATGGTCGGTGATCGAAACAGATACATTCTAGAAAGTGGGCGTAAAACTATGGTGCTCTTTTTTGCGGAGAATAGACACGCTTGTGTTTTGGAGGCGTTGAATTTGACCAGGTTGGATTCGCCCCAATCGGTAACATTCCGCAAGGTCGAATCAACGCGCTCAATCATAGACTTTCTCAAAACCTGGATTTCATGGGCGCATTTCGCGCATTGGATATATATCTCTCAACAACAGTGCTGTCATCAGCATATCCAATAATGCCTGGTGTAAAGAGGTCATTAATGTGCAGCAAGAATAAAGTTGCAGAGAGAAAAGAGCCCTGAGGTACCCCGGCATTAATTGCCATTAGGTCAGAGGAGTAGCCGTCTAAGACTACTCGAATCGACCGTTTCCTCAGAAAATCAGATATCCAGTCGCAGAGCCCGGTCGGTATGCCATATGTTGGAAGCTTGCTTAAGAGACCATCATGCCAGACCCTGTCAAATAGGTACCGCCAAAGTCAATGATGCCGCCTGCATGCACGTCACTGAACTTTGTTTTCTAGTAAATAGGTGTGATTTGAAGTGAATTTATTAAAGTGCAAAGGTACATACCTGTTATGTAATCTGAAGTCAGTTGCTTGTTCGGTCTTAGAGCGTCAAGTCGCTGTTGATAACTGATTACGTTGTCCGCGGTTTTGTTTGAGAATTTTAGTGTTTCTTTACGTTTTTGTTTTTAATTTTGTAATTGTTTAGTTTTCGTTTTGCTAGTGAAACTGTTAATTTATTTGCTTTAGTTTATTTTAATCAGTGTTAGTATTTAATTAGTATTATTACTTATTAGTTAGTAATAATGTCTTATTCTAACGCAGAGTATTATGACAGGTTACTCTGTGTAGGTAGATGTGACGGAAATGTATCGAGCGAGAGCACGTGCCCGATACGATAGACTGTTCGTATCAGGTAGATCTGATAGGCGTAGGAAATAAACTTCTCGGTCCCATTTTTTTACCGCATGCCATTAAAGCTCAAACTTATGAAAACTTCTTGCGCAACAACCTCGAAGACATGTTAGAAGAGCTGCCTGTCAGAAGATATAATGACTTAATTTTACAGAATGACGGCGCTCCTGCTCATTTTGCTGTTTCCAGCCGGGCCTATTTAGATAGACGTTTTAGAACGTGGATCGATAGAGGTGGTACAGTTGCCTGGCCTGCACAATCTCCCGATCTGACCCAATGGGGAGTTTTCTGTCAGCTCATTAAAAAACAAAACTGTACAAAATTGGTACAAAAGGCTTCGATAGATGGCGCTTTACAAAAGGCGAAGGCGAAGAATTTATTCCACACTGCGTTTTTAAAAGTAAAATAAATTAATTGACGTCTGTATCAGAAATTGAACGTATAAATAACCATAGATGGTAGATACCACTTACCTACATTATAGTTTACAGACTTAACGCCGGCTTTTTAAAAGTGCCATCTATAGAGGTTTTTTGAACTAATTTTTATGAGCTGTCAGAAAACTCCCCATTGGATTTCTTTTTATGGGGTCATATTAAGCATATTGTTTATGCTGAAGAATGTTGTACTGAAGAACAGATGCGAATGCGCATAATATCTGCGTTTGCAGCGGTGAATTCGGAGATGCTGCTGAGATGCGCGAGCTCCATTCAACGTAGAATGGAACTATGCATAGAACGTGGTGGAGCGCATATCGAGCCATATTTGTAGACTCTACAAATTGTGTACAGTACCCGGCAATAAATATTGCACATCGACCTTTGGAAAGAGACAATCGGCTAATTTCGGCTTCGTAGAGCGTTATCTCTGTCGCACACTACCTATATGACGTTTGTCAGTCGTTGTTCAAGTGCACAGACTAATAAGGTGTTCAAGTGCGATAAAGTGCGGTCGCGTCCAGTTCAAAATATATATTAAGAGTTGTTAACACCCCCAAATTTAAATAATTTAAAATTGCACAATGGCATCTTTAGGAAAAAGAGGGAAACCTCAAAAAAAATGAAGATGAAAATGTAAGTTGTTATTTTAAGAAGGTTCAAGAGCGAGTTGCAAATGCCACTGGAATTTCAAGAAGAACTTTGAACAATATATTAAACGAAGTCAGTACTGAAACACATTCTACTGAAATAAAGTTCAGCACTCCAAAAAAAGGGAGACCAAAAAAGAAATTTCGTTTGCATATGGACGATTTTGATTATGATGTTGTTCGAAGAATGGTGTATGATTTTCACTTACGATTTAATGAACTGCCAACAATAAAATCATTAAAAGCTAAATTATCTGAAGCTATTAATTACAATGGGTCTGAAAAGACGTTGAGAAAAATACTTCACGAGATGGGATTTCGGTTCACTAAAATGGAAGATAATCGAAAACTTCTAATGGAAAAGCACGATGTAAGTCTCAAACGGATGGAATACCTCGATAAAATACGCAAATTTCGCGAATCAGGAAAAAATATCGTCTACATGGATGAGTCTTACATACATACATCCCACACTAAAGGGAAATCTTGGAGTGACGACAAGAAAAAAGGAGTAAAAAAGCCAATTTCAAAAGGTCAACGTTTGATAATAGTTCATGCGGGTAATGAAAAAGGCTTTGTACCCGGTGCCTTTTTAACGTATAAATCCACGGACACTACAGGTGACTATCACAATGAAATGAATAACGATAACTACGAAAAATGGCTGGTTAATCAATTAATACCAAATATACCCAGTGATTCTGTTCTAGTTATCGATAACGCACCCTATCACAACAAATATGTTGAAAGTCCCCCCAACTCAAACACCATTAAACAGGAAATGATCCACTGGTTAAACAGACACGAAATTCCAGTAGATCCAAAATTAACAAAAACCCAGATTTACGCTATTATATGTCAGCACAAGGAGAGGCATACAGAGTTTTCCGTGGACAAAGTACTTGCCGAACATGGGCACACTGTGTTGCGATTGCCACCATATCATCCGGATTTTAATCCAATAGAAAATATATGGTCTCAACTGAAAGGCTATGTAGCCTCTAGAAATGTGGGTATGAATTTAACTACAGTAAAAACATTATTGACTGAAAAAGTAAACATGATCGGGGCTGAAGATTGGAAAAAGGTTTGCGATCATGCAATCAAATGTGAGAATGAATATAGAAGCATTCAACACGGTTTAGACAATTACACTGATAGACTAGTGATAAATACGGCTGACAGTGACAGTGATATTGATCTCTTTGAGAGCACAGATAGTGAAATGGAAGTAATTGAGAATTAGAATTATTATTATTTTTATTACAATGTCTCATTTTAACAATATGATTAATATTGTTTAATAGGTACACTACAGCTGTAATTTTCCAAAATAATTAAATACGAAAACATAATGGGAACATGTTTTTTTTTTATTTTATTTTACCCCAACCTAAAGCCATCACTATAGAAAAATTGGTGTATTTTATACTAATAATATATAGTAATAATAATTATCAAAAGTAAAAAATAATTATCGAAATTTATAGTAATAATAATTATCAAAAGAAGCAAATCATAATTGTTTTAACAGCTCCTAATAGATACCGGACTGTTTGTATTTCGTGCGAGAGAGATAGCGCTCTACGAAGCCGAAATTAGCCGATTGTCTCTTTCCAAAGGTCGATGTGCAATATTTATTGCCGGGTACTGTACCTACTTAGTAATGTGTAGTTTGGTTCCTGTTTATTAATGGGCGCGAGTGCTGTTTGAGCCGTTTTCTGCTGCCAGGTATGATTTAAAATGCTTCACTTTACTAAATCTTTTTTTGTTTATATCTAAGTGCGCAAATAACTCGGTAATCATTTATGTTGCAAAATTCATTCACATTAAAACCACGGAAGAAAACGTGTCCAAAAATCGTTATTATCCTTCTGAGAAAATGTTATCTTAAGTACATTTCGTGTAATGAATTTTATTCCTACAAATCTAACGTGTTTTTCCTATCTACCTACCTACTACCTTTGCGCACCTGTATGCGCAAAGATCATTCATTTCCCGCACATTTTTAGACATCCGTTGCGTTGGGCGCGGCTGGTGGGCGCTCGCAAATTACCAGGCATTCATAACGTTGCGCTGACTTAACATTAAGGAGTTTTTAGACACAACTTGAAATTGCTTACAAATAATATTGATTTAGTTTTTTGAAGGTAAAAAATAAAAAAATCACGATATTCAAGTTCTGACTTCACCAAGATATTTACTTGCATGTGTTAGCACATAGGTACCGTTTCGTCTTTATAAGGCAATTAGATTACACCATTTATTCAATATGTATGTTTATATATTTCTTAAGTATATCAGTTATCTAGTATCCATAACACAAGTTCTTTAAGAAACTTAAGTTGGGCTAGATAATGTTGTGTGAGTGTCAGAAATATTTTTTAATTATTTATTATATGAGTCAGTAGCACCTACCTACCCGGACACCTCTGAACAGAAGAGGTTTCTACCTCTAATAGGTTACCTATAGGTACCTAACGGGTTGAAGAAAAAACTACATACAGATATAGCTTTTCACTGAATTATATCTCACAGACGATGAGAGATATAATTCAGTGAAAAGTTAATTCTGTATGTAGTTTAATTGAAATTAAAAATTTTATTCATCATAAGACCATCGAATGGCCGCTAAATGACGTCACAATTTTGTACTTCGGCTTTAACAAGGTGTTGATAGTTATTCAATAAGATATTACAGTAGACCAAGAGACAATAAAAGCCGGCGGAAAAAAACTCTTGGCACTCTTTTTCAGTCAGGATTATACGAATTAATACAAATAGGTACAGTACAAAATGATCATTACAAGAAAAAAAACAAACACAAGACAGCTAATTGTGAGAGCCAATGTCATGCCACAACCAAATTACTTACATAGTAGGTGAATTGAGCTATGTCCAAAGGACATTACGTATATGGAGCTATGAATGCACAACACGAACATGACAAACTGGGACCAGAGTATTTAAACAAGACTGAAATAAAATAAAATAGTCGTAGTATCATCAGCAAAATATCCTGCCACCGCTAACAGTACCCGTTACGAGTATAACGCAAGCACCAGCCATCACCCTCCTCAACCATATTTTAGGGAAGAGAGTGACTTGATACCAGACTCCACCACTAGCCATGCCATCTGAGGGAGGATGACGTTCTTGCTATTGTCTTGACAAGAAAATAAGTGAGTGGAACAGTCACCAGTATGCCACATGTCATACTGCACAGCCATGCCGTAAACAAAATTGATAAGTAATTGTAAACTTTTTGAAATATCCTGTAGTGTGCTTAATGCCATGCCTTTTTATCGTCTAAATAATCTTTAGTTTTATAATAAGCTTTTCGAGATAGGGTTTCTTTAATAACTGATTTAAATTTATTGAATGGCAGGGATTGAATTAACTTCGGAATTTTATTATACATACCTACGTGTTGACATTCCAATAAATGATTTGCTGCTTTTAGCCAGCCTTAATTTGGGAAACGCTAACTTATGGTCGTTCCTAGTCTTTACAGAGTAATTTTTATCATGGTTATCTTTCCCAGTTTTAAATTTATTAAGATAAATTTATTACGATGCGGCCCTTAACGAATCCTGTACAATATTTACAGACACCTTTAAGCAAACAACATTGGGCCTTCTGTACTCCCTAGCTGGTATATCACCACTATGTGTTCGGCGTTGCCTGTTCTATTAGGTAATAAAAAAACAGGTTCACGACATCAGACACCCATCACATGGATATATCCCGGCGTCTTCCCGCCTCAAGAGTCGCCACAGCCTTATTTCTAACACCGAACCTCACCGACCCATCTAACTACCCTTCTGCTGCTCATCTATAGCGGGTTTCAATATCATGAAAGCTATTTGTTTGTACAATATAACAATATAATTCACTACCAAAATGCCTTTCTATATTCAAAACCACTGCTTACGAACTGTTTCACTGTAATGGCTGTGGTAATGGGCTGCTAGGTAATGTCGTTACATTTGTCCTTTAACAAAATAAGTCATTTTATCTAACCAATGACGACGTAACTAGTTATTAATTTAAACCAATGTGGCATGGTGGCCTGCTGCGGCCAGTAGCGAATTAAGGTTTCATTACTTAATAAATTAATTACAGAACCAGTCATTTTATCTAGCCAACGACTTAACAATTTATTTATTTAACTAAATATCCTATCAAATATCTTGGTTGATACTACCCAGCAGTGGACTGTATGGAAATGTGGAGGTTGGGCAGTACCAATGGGATCTTGAAATAAAACGTCGTGGTGACTTGATAATAACTTGGCTTCGTTGCGGTATTTTTCAGGCAGGCAGTATGAAGAGCACGATAGAAAGTAAATCTTGAGTTAGTTTGTTAATTGAAGTCAATATCAATCTCTCAGACTGCCGTTAAGACTCCAAAACTGAGCAATACCGTAAGGAGAGCCGCAATTAAATTTTATTTTAATTTGTTTTTCCTCTTACATTCTAAGTTATTTCTATAATTGTCGTTATGTTTATAACTTATATTAAGGGTTATGTAAATTAAAAGATGGACAATTTTAATTGCTACAAAATGCAAGAAAGCCTAAATTAAGAATATTAACTATTTAAATTTAAAGATCTTAAATATAGTCAAGTTTACAATTATCCCCTAATCAAGTTTACATATTTTGTTATTTATTTTATATTTAGCCTTATATACATAGGATTTTATTACTAGAGTTTAAAGGCAATCCTATGTGCTACATAATTATATAAAAATTCTTATCAATACAAAAAGGTAACTTGGTGTAAAAGCCATAAACATGTGAAAGAGAAGTTCAAATAAGACAAAACTACGGGTAATAATAAGTTAGTACCTATGGTACATTAATTATTTTTAGAAAGATATAAAAATAGAAATAGTTATTAAGTGAAAAACAATCAATTTACAATTAATCTTACATACCTATTAAATAACTTTGGATAGCTTGCCTAAAGTTAAGTTAAGAATAACTATAAAGTTTACAGATAATTAATTTTGATTTCTAATATTTTTCTAGTTTTTAGTACCTAGCTTACTTCAGTCTCCCCCTCGTGCGCAAGCACCGTTTTAGTTTGTAAGCTAGGTCGGTCGAGAAGAATAACAGGGCGGCGAATCGATGCCGCGGACGATCTGACTTTAGACGTCTTCTTTCTTCATGGGAGGATTCATTTTGACATCTATGAAGTAATGTTCTTTCGGCGATAAGTAAGTGTTTCGTTGAAACATCTCTTGTTCTTGACTGTGATTCTCGTAGCCTTCGGGTTTTAAATACCTCAGCTGCGAGTAGCAGTCTCGCCGTAGCACGCAACATTTTATTATACGATGAAAATCGCGAGGAATCGGGTAAGTGATCGTACGTTTTGCTAATTATGACCGTAGTAGCAGGTTTCTTCTCGGTTGACTCGATTTTTGTTGACATTCGTATAACAGACCAGTCTTTAATGTCGGCCACAACTGCTACTTGGCCTTCGCGGAAACGAATTAATACGCTGAAAAGTAACTGCAATAAGTCGGGACCCGCTACCAGCGCGTCATTTAAGCATTTACCGGCTGTTCTACACGCGGCGTCGAAGACTAGCCTTACTTTACCCTTTTGTGGGTGCGTCACAGCAAAGTGTGGTAAATACCATAGACGCGGTGATGACGACGGTGCCTTGACTATTTCGGCGTAACCTTTTTCGATAAGGTTTTTTATCTGTTTACTATACTCCGCTTTTAAAGACGTATCTTTATCTAATTTCTTTTCGAGGTTATACAGACGGCTGAGGGCTTGTTGGCGGTTATCGGGCATTACCTCATCGTCCGATCGCCATAGCAACCCTACCTCGTATCTATTCTCGTTAGGTAACTTCGCGCATGTAGAATCTAACAACTTTAGAGCCCGTACCTCGGGATCTTTTTCCGGTTTGCGCGGTTCGATTCCTAATGATTCTATACTAAAATGTTGTTTAACTTGCGGCGCGAGGCTCAAAGCGCCTATCGTGTGGGCGGTCACAGTTTCTAGTTCGCGGCTGCATATGCCTCGGATGTTCGGCTTAAATCTTGTTGACTCCGAGTCATTTGTTTTACTACTGCAGACAGCTTCGATGGTGAGCTGCTCCGACCTACTTGGCGATACTAATCTATGAGTCACATCCCGCTCTATCAACGTCATTGTTGACCCTTCGTCTAACAATGCGTGTGTGGTGACTGTACCTAACGGACCACTCAGCTCAACCGGTAAAATCTTAAGGTACGTGGTTGACGCGCTAACGTGGTTGACTAAGTTTATCGTTGTATCCGCAGTTCCCGGGTTCGATTCCTGCCCGTGATGTAGAAGGCGATGATGCGACGCTTCACAACCATTTATGCCGCACGGTTTATATTTGCATCTCATTATGCCTTTGTGTGCTTCATTTAAACATCTAAAGCACAGCCTGTTGCTCTTCGCTGTTTCCCACCGTTTTGCGACGTTTAATTTGGCAAAATCCGCACACTCCTTTATCAAGTGAGTACCCCCGCACAATGCGCACTTGCCCTTATCGACTTTATCGTGGCAAGGTGTGGCTTGTGGGGGTTTCGAGTTGCGTTTTTTATTTAAACTCTTTCGGTGAGCCACTGCAGCAACGGTTGCCTTTTTCGGTTCGCGCTCGTTTTCCGACGGGCATGATGAGTCGCGAGCGCGACTGTATGAACGCGAGCGATGTTTGTATGTTTTCACGGCGTTAACCGGCCTCGGTTGCCGACTAAAGGCGCGTTCTTCCCTATTTAAATTGTATGAAAACATAGCACCGCACTGATCTGCCATTTTGTTTAAAAATTGTGACAATAAAACTAATTCTGGTATGTCGGCATACATTGATTTAAATTCGAACCATTTATATTTTAAAATTACGCTTAATTTATCTATAACCCTACTTACTAACTCTGGTGAGTATAAATATTGAGGTTGATTTAAGGTTTTAATCGAGGCGACGGTGTTAGCTACCTTGCTAGCATACATCGTAATATTTTTCCCGTCTTCTGACATGCGGGGTAGCTTTTTTAAAGACTCTAACTCCGATAATATCAACATTTCCGGCCTACCGTAACGTCTTTCTAATGTTTCCATTATAGCACTTGGTTCGATGCTAGTATACATTAAAGAACGCACGGTTTCTCTAGCATGGCCGCGGAGCGCCTTACGAAGCCTAGCTACGTTTTGAACTCCCGTGTACGAGTTTTGAGTGTCTATAAACACGGATTTAAATGGAATCCACTCGGATATGTTGCCCTCAAAATAGGGCAACTCTTCCATAAATTTAGGTATTGATTGACTGTTTGACTTACTAAGATTGACTGACTTTACTATCGCGTCGGCTAGCGCCGACATGCCGCTTTCATCACTAATATTTTCGCGACTCTTAACTGGGTGAGACATCTGAACGTTTACACACGGAGGTACGCTAGCCGGTTGTGCCCTACATTCCCGTTCGCAAATTACTCGCGCGTTATTTTGATCATTGATCCAACTATGAACCCTACTGTCAATAGGTTCGGGGGTGACATCCGCCTCGTTGGAGTTTTCAACAGTTGCCAGTTCGAATCTGGCTAACTCCAAACGAGTCTCAGCATATGCGGTTGCCGCCCGCGCCCGTTCTAATTCGGAGGCCCTAAGTTCTAACTGCGCCTTAATCTGAGATAATTTACTAGACTGCGAAGTAGATATATCGATTCCGGGCCTATCACTCGCGACAGGCATACCTACAACCGTCCCGGGTGCACTGTTTGCTAACGTTTGCACTAACACTTCCGTTACTTCTATATTTCCGCTCGATTCTGTCACCTGTTCGCTACATTGTTGCGTGCTATTGCGTGACTGCTCTTCTGTGCCGGTCCCATGGCTCCACGTATTGGTGTCTGTGGTTCCTGATGCTTCACTGTCCAATGGTGTACCGGTTTTCTTGCCTGACCTTAGCTTCTTTCCGTCCGACATGGTACTACGAGGGGGTTCCCTAATCTAAATATTCACTAAACACATTAAAAACCCTAACTTATAATACCTATTTCCTAACACTAGCAGTTCGACTGACTTCCTAGCGTGATGACGTCAGCCGAGGGTGGAAATAGGATAGGGCGGGTAGGGGAACCACCTGGCAGAGAGCGCTACCACCTTGGGCTGCTCGGAGAAGGGTAGGAACAACCCAACTCGTCAGCTTCCTCGAGGCCGTAAAACAGCTCTGAGAAACCCTCAGTAATAGAACCTTACCAGCGAGGTCATATTGGAGGTGCTATATGCCTATGCACTGGCCACTAATCGGTATTACGTACACGTCAGTCGGATTTGATATTATCTTGTTATGTCACATTCTTGTAAATAATGAATTAAAAAAATATAGCACTATCGACCACTGCTACTCATTTTATTTATTTTCCATTTGGTTATGGTGCTTACTATCGCACCGATAGTGTTGAATTTATGAACAGTTAAAACGTTCAAGAATATTTTTCGATAATTTTATCATTGTGAAACTTGCGTAATTATGTCAGAAGAAAACGGCATAAGTGGTATAAGGAAGCTGAGAGGATCTTCGGACTACCCAAACTGGAAATTCCTAGTACGAAATTATCTCGAAAACAAAAACTGGTGGGATGTAATTTCAAAGGATGGTGAGGTGAATGCTGATGTAGACCGAAAAGCACGAACGACTATTTGTTTGTTGTTGGAACCAGAGTGCTTTACCCATGTTTACAATGCGAAAACAGCAAAAGAAGCGTGGAACAGTCTGCAAAAAGCCTACGAAGACAATGGTTGGGGAAGACGAATCCAGATCCAGCGGGAGCTTTTCAACAGTAAGCTAGAAAATTTTAATACTATGGAAAGCTATATATCTAAAATTACATTCCTTGCACAACAATTGGTGGATATTGATGCGAAAATCCCAGAGGATTGGATCATATCTATTTTGCTGAGTGGATTGACCTCTGAATATAGCCCTCTCATCATGGCTGTAGACAACAGTGGCCAAGAAATCACGTTGGAGCAAATTAAAATGAAATTGTTGCAAGAAGGAAGCAGACAGGGCAAGTTGAATACAGAATTCGAACAAGCATTATTATCAAGAAAAAGCTCGAACGATGCTAGATCCAATTATAAAACTCAAGATCGTAAGCAGAAGTTTATATACAAGTGTTTGAAATGCCACAAGCATGGACACAAGGCGTCCGAATGCAAAGAGCGGATTAAGAACGCAAATGTCTGCCTGAATACTAAGGAGGCGATTGACAAAGATAAGTGGTACTTAGACAGTGGATGCTCAAACCATATGACCCACGATAGAAATAAGTTATTGTCTTATAAACCTGAAAACGGCAACATGAAAATATCTGTGGCTAACGGTCAGAAATTAATGGTGAAAGGAAGAGGAACAGCTGAACCTCAAGTTAGCGATGACAATAAACTGATTTTAGAAAACGTTTTGCATGTTCCTGATTTATCAATGAATTTAATTTCTGTGAGCGATTTAACGAAAAAGAATCATTCGATAAATTTTGACGAAGAAGGTTGCACAATTAAAAATAAGAATCGAGTTGTTGCAAGCTGTCAAGAAGTTGAAGGAATTTACGAGTTGACAGAAAATAACAAAAATGTTGTAAATATCACGCTGTCAAATCAAAATGCAAACATTGGTAATATTTGGCATAAAAGATTGGCTCATTTAAGTAAAAATTATATGTCCCAAATGAAAATGCTCGTTACCGGCATGGAATTCCAAAATACAGATTTGTGTGAACCCTGCATCCCTTGCATAGAAGGAAAGATATGCAAGAGTCCCTTTAAAAACAAAGGCACGAGGGCGAGCGATATACTACAAATAGTACATTCTGATATTTGTGGCCCAATGGAGGAAACTTCATTCGGAGGATCGAGGTATTTTCTTTTGTTTATTGATGACTTTACTCGTAAAACGCATGTATATTTCTTGAGGAATAAAAGTGAAACCTTTGATAAATTCCGTGTATACAAGGCGGAAGTAGAGAAGGAGACGAGTAAATCGATCAAGTGTTTGAGATCTGATAATGGGGGAGAGTACTGTAATGGTAAATTTAAATCGTTTTTAAAGTCTGCAGGAATAAAACATCAGACGACCGTACCGTACACCCCGGAACAAAATTCAGTCGCTGAGCGAGCCAACCGTACTATTGTAGAAAAGGCAAGGACACTACTATCAGAGTCGAACCTGAGTAAAAAGTATTGGGCAGAAGCTGTAAATACTGTTGTTTATCTGAAGAACAGAAGCCCCACCAAAGCTGTAAACAACACAGTACCAGAGAAGCTATGGACTGGAAAAAATGTGGATGTAAGTCATTTAAAAGTATTTGGTTGTTTGGCGTATAGATTGATTCCGAAACAAAAGAGACGAAAGCTGGACATGAAGGCTGAACCAATGATTTTTATTGGCTATCCAGATAATCAAAAAGGGTATCGTCTGATGAATCATAGTACAAGAGACGTGATAACAGCGAGAGATGTCAAATTTCTGGAGAATGTATTTTTGCAAAAGGAAAATGTTGATAGACCTGAAAATGTTATACGCCTAAATATAGATTCAGATACGTCTTGTCCACCCAGCAGATCTAGCCTCGAACGCTCTGAAGCGGAACCTAGACCTGAATTGCTTGAGGAAGTACCAGAGGTGGTATCGACTGAAGATGCTATAATGCCAGAGCTGCCAGTAAGAAGGTATCCTTCGAGAGAACGGAGACCTGTTGATCGGTATCAATGCAATGCTATGTATGATATGGAGAGCAGTTTTGAGAGTGAACCAGCTACTATAGAAGAAGCACTGGCACGTCCTGATTGTGAATTATGGCGGGATGGTAAAATAACAAAGTACAAGGCTAGACTAGTAGCCAAGGGGTTTACACAGGTACGAGGTATAGACTTTAGCGAGACTTATTCGCCTGTAGTTAGAAGTTCTACGTTACGTTTATTATTCTCTATGGCTGTTGAATACGATTGGTTTATTGATCAATGGGATATTACGACTGCATTTTTATATGGCCGAATAAAAGAGGACATATACATGTATCAACCAAAAGGGGCAATCGCCAAAGGTCATGAAACCAAGGTTTGTAAGCTTCAGCGATCTCTATATGGTTTGAAACAAGCTTCAAACGCTTGGTTCAAAGAGTTAGATTCGGAATTCTTGAATTTAGGCTTCATACAATCAAAAATTGAACCTTGTTTGTACCAAAAGCAGCTTAAAAACAATAAGAAGCTTATCGTTGTAATTTATGTAGATGATTTGTTTATATTTGGCAATTGCGAAAAAGAAAAGCAAAAATTAAAAACCAATTTGCTTGATAAGTTCAAAGTAAAAGATTTTGGCGCGGCTAGACATGTTTTAGGCATGAGGTTGAGGAGGGATAAAGATGTAATTTATCTAGATCAACAGCAGTTTATTGCAGATATTCTGGATGACTTTAAAATGACAGATGCTAAGCCAGTCACTACTCCAATGGAAGTCGGACTGAAATTAGGAAGGTCGACTAGCTCACCCCGAGATATACCATATCAAAATCTGGTAGGTTGTTTAAATTATTTAGCCTGCCATACGCGACCGGACATAGCACACGCAGTAAGTGTACTCTCACAGTTTAACTCGTGTTATGATGAATTACACTTTAAGTGCGCTAAACGGGTCTTAAGGTATTTGAAGGGCACATCTAACTTTTGTCTTACTTTTCAAAAGTCAAATAATTTTGACTTACGCGGTTACGTCGATGCAGATTGGGGTGGAGCGCTTGATAGGAAATCTTTTACGGGTTTAATTTTCAAATTGGGCAAAAACATAATAACATGGGAAAGTAGAAAGCAGGCTACTGTTAGTCTTAGCTCCACAGAGGCGGAGTTCGTAGGTCTTAGTCAAGCTTCAAAGGAAGCGCTTTACCTACGCAGCTTACTTAACAGTTTGACGGCTGTGGATAATAGACCTGTAGTGATCTTTAATGACAATCAATCAGCTCATAAGATTGCGGCTAACAAAATGATGCATAATAGGACAAAGCACATAGATATAAAATATTATTTTATTCGTGAATGTGTACTAAATAATAAAGTTGAAATTAGGTACATGTCTACAGATAAAATGATAGCAGACATCTTAACGAAAAATGTTAATGGCCCAAAGCTCAAAGAGTTTTTAAATGCTTTATGCCTGTCAAATTACTCTTTTAAGGGGGCGGATAGTTAGATGTTATTTATATGTATGTTTTGCGATGTGTGTTTATATATTTTTTATGTGTTTTATGTAATAGAAATAATTTTAATGCAATAGTTAATTTTGTTATGTGTATGTAATAGATTAAGAGGGCGTATTGGAGGTGCTATATGCCTATGCACTGGCCACTAATCGGTATTACGTACACGTCAGTCGGATTTGATATTATCTTGTTATGTCACATTCTTGTAAATAATGAATTAAAAAAAATATAGCACTATCGACCACTGCTACTCATTTTATTTATTTTCCATTTGGTCAGACTATTGAGCCCTGTGGACTCGTGGGCGCGTCTGGTAACCCACACTACCATAAATGGCATTAACGCACGCTGTTTGATGGCCGTTTAACACCGCTAAGTGGCCGCGTGATGGCTTCTTCCAGCGCCGTCCGTCTTGCCTCTCGATCCTGGGGCTTCACGACGACACCACGACGGCACCACGGAGACTGCACACGACGGCTCCACGGAGACTCTTCGACGCCACCACGAAGACTGCACACGACGGCACCACGGAGACTCTTCGACGCCCCCACGAAGACTCCACGAAGGCTTCACTAGGTTTGACGCAATCTTCAGAGATCCGGCTCTCGAGGGACCATTGGTTGATAATACCCAGCAGTGGACTTTATGGAAATGTGGAGGTTGGGCAGTACCAATGGGATCTTGAAATAAAACGTGTGGTGACTTGATAATAACTTGGCTTCGTTGCGGTATTTTCAGGCAGGCAGTATGAAGAGCACGATAGAAAGTAAATCTTGAGTTAGTTTGTTAATTGAAGTCAATATCAATCTCTCAGACTGCCGTTAAGACTCCAAAACTGAGCAATACCGTAAGGAGAGCCGCAATTAAATTTTATTTTAATTTGTTTTTCCTCTTACATTCTAAGTTATTTCTATAATTGTCGTTATGTTTATAACTTATATTAAGGGTTATGTAAATTAAAAAATGGACAATTTTAATTGCTACAAAATGCAAGAAAGCCTAAATTAAGAATATTAACTATTTAAATTTAAAGATCTTAAATATAGTCAAGTTTACAATTATCCCCTAATCAAGTTTACATATTTTGTTATTTATTTTATATTTAGCCTTATATACATAGGATTTTATTACTAGAGTTTAAAGGCAATCCTATGTGCTACATAATTATATAAAAATTCTTATCAATACAAAAAGGTAACTTGGTGTAAAAGCCATAAACATGTGAAAGAGAAGTTCAAATAAGACAAAACTACGGGTAATAATAAGTTAGTACCTATGGTACATTAATTATTTTTAGAAAGATATAAAAATAGAAATAGTTATTAAGTGAAAAACAATCAATTTACAATTAATCTTACATACCTACCTATTAAATAACTTTGGATAGCTTGCCTAAAGTTAAGTTAAGAATAACTATAAAGTTTACAGATAATTAATTTTGATTTCTAATATTTTTCTAGTTTTTAGTACCTAGCTTACTTCATATCTGTTAACATATCAATAATCCAGTTTTCTCTTTCTAACTTATCTATAACAGTTTTTGAAAAAAAAGGACGAATATTGAATGAAATAATTTATCTTTTAAAGGATTGGCGTTTTGTTTTACGTAAGCAATTAAACGCAATTATTAACAAAAAGCTCTAAAAACATACTAATAGTATATTATGTAACAAGTGAGCGAAGTTGCTAATTACAGTCGAGGCTGTGATTTGAGCCCGAGCCGCAGGCGAGGGCTTAATAATGAGCCGAGACTGTAATTAGCAACGCTCACGAGTTATATACGACGTTTTTCAACACACTTGTGAGTAAAAGACAGACATACGTGGTCATAAAATAACAAACACACTTGATAACAAAGCTGTGCATTGTGATTGAAAAATGGCGCCGGACCTCGCGCATGCGCGTAGGTTTTTTTTTTCTGCCAAATGTGTCAATGTCAGTATAGCATATACAGCCTATTTTACGTGAAAATGTTTAATTTGGAGTGGTAAATGCAAATATTTTAATATTTTATAACAAATTATTGTAAATTGTGAACAATTTGTTTGATATACATATTTGTTTTACTAATATAAGGCGCAAACCGCATTTATATAAACCGCATTTAATAAATATAAACCGCATTTAATAAATATTTTCATAGTGTTTTCATCAAACCATCTTTTTCATACGATTTACACCTTACTGATTATCCAGAAAATCAAGAACATTTGCACACGGTGTTATTGGATGAGAAAGATATTTTTGATCTTTTGAAGTCTCTAGACGTTACCAAAGGAGCGGGTACCGACTGCATTCCTCCTATATTCATTCAAAAATGCGCAATGAACCTTGTAAAACCACTTTTGTTCATTTTTAGGCTTTCAATTAAATCTGGAACTTTTCCGGCTAAGTGGAAAGAAGCTCTTATAGTTCCGATTCACAAAAAGGGCTCAAAGATGAAAATAGATAATTACAGGCCTATCTCTAAACTGAACTGCTTTAGCAAGGTCTTTGAAAAAATTGTGTACAAGCAACTTTATCCCGTTCTTACGAAGGCTATACCAAGGGAACAACATGGATTTCTCGCCAAGCGCTCATCTGTCACAAACCTGTCTGTTTTTACACAAGATGTTCTTCATGGTATGGACTCTGGGTGTCAGGTTGACGTAATTTATACGGACTTCGAAAAGGCCTTCGATAGGGTAGATCATGTCATTTTAATGCACAAGCTCAAGGCTATAGGTATTTGTGGGGATTTACACCGATGGTTGACCTCTTATCTTTCTCGGAGGTCACAGGCAGTAGTACTTGGTGGCATGAGATCGGATTATGTCTCCGTTGACTCAGGCGTACCCCAGGGATCGCATTTGGGACCACTTTTGTATAATGCCTATTTATTTGACATTAATAATTGTTTTCATAAATCTAATTTCTTACTCTACGCTGACGATAAAAAAATTTATAGCTATATTTCTAATTTTGATGACTGCCTGAAACTCCAGGATGACTTAAATAACTTGTATGTATATTATAAGAAAAATAGAATCTCAATAAATGTTAATAAATGTCTTATTATTACTTTCTCAAGAAAAAACAATCTAATTGAATTTCCGTATAAGTTTGGCGACATTGCAATTAATAGGGTCGATGCGGTCCGAGATCTCGGCATAACCCTCGATGCGAAACTTTTGTACGATAAACACGTTGACATTATTAGTACCCGAGCATATCAAATGTTAGGCTTTATAAGGAGAGTTTGCAAATCGTTCAATCGAGTAGACTGCATCAGAACTCTGTACGTCACGTTTGTGAGAAGTATACTAGAGTATGGTAGTAGTATATGGAACCCTCAGTATACTCTCTACATACATAGAATCGAACAGATCCAGAGAAAGTTCTTTAAGTTCCTGCGATTCAAAGAATATCGGGTAGACTCCACATATGCAGAGGACCTGGTACACTACCGCCTTGACTCCCTAGAGTCGCGTCGCCGGCAGGCGGATGTGCTGCTGCTGCACGACGTGCTCAGTGGCAGAGTGGACTGTCCGCAGCTGCTGAGCGCCATACAGCTGCGCGCGCCCAGCCGACGCACTCGCCACACTGCCCTACTACATGTTCCCCACTCTAATACCAATTTCCATAAGAACTCGGTCACCTGTCGAATATTGCGGCTCTATAATAAATATTATTCATCCGCTGACTTATTTCAACTGTCACGGCATTCTTTTAGAAACGAAATTATCAAATTAAATCGTGTATAAAATATTCCTACCCAGACAACATAAACTCACACAAACACACACACACACACACTTTCACCTACTCCACACCCACTACTAACCCAATGTGTATGTGCCTGTACCTGTCATAATTTCCCAATAATTCATATATAATAATGTAATAATTTGTAATTTAATCTGCCCTTGGTTTGTTTTATGTTTCTTTATGTTTCTTTTTTTTTTCATTAATTGATTGTAGATCACTTAATTTTTTATCTTTTTGTTTTCTTTATAATAACATATATTTTTTTTGTTTATAGTTATTTAAAATTCGATAATTTCAATTTAAAATAATTAGTTTTGTTAATTAATTCATTCGCTTTATTTTATTTCTTTTGTATAATGGTGTATTTCTTTTATTGGCTAAATGTTACAACTATATGTAATTTTAATAATGTTCATGTAAAAGCTGTTGAAATACCAACGAATAAATAAATAAATAAATAAATAAATAAATAAACATTTAAAAATGTATATGGATTTAAAGTGGTATAAAACCTCTTTGTTGTTTCTGAAAAATATTTAATGTATAACCCGGATCAATAAAATATGCTCTGTTTACTCGCATGTAATTTGCACAAAGGTACAATTCAACTTTGTAGGATTCATTATATTATGCACTAGGGTATAATATATTATGCACGCGTGACTTATAGCCCAGTTTATAGTTCTAAATTCAATAGAATAAGGCTCACTTTACGAGCAAGTGTGTTGAAAAATTTATTTATCGAACACCAAAACATAGCAAGAATAAATTGAATAAGTTTATACTTACATTTATTTAGTCCAAATATCATACAAATAATTTGCGAATGCGTGATATTCTCTAAATCACATAACGCCTATTTTCTTGGAAGAACGTCATGTAAAGTGAGTCCATACCAAATTTGAGAACTTACAGCTCGTTAGCTAACAGATATTGTGAAACGCTATTTTTTTTCTACCAGTTTTGTACCTGTACTCATATTAGTCAGTTGAATATTGAAACCCGCCAATAATCTGTTGCCAAAAATCACCGGTCTAGCGGTGATGCGTTTCGCGCCAGTATTTGAAGAAGAGCCAGCTCCTTCTTAAGCTTGTGTGCTATCTTTGATGATCTTTCATATATCTGACCTCATATAACTCTAACCATGAGGTGGGATTGAGATCGAACTTGGGTTTATTCAACTATGAAAAAACTAGGCTATTTAAATTTTAATTTGCTTATTGTTGCCTATGGATGGGAGATTCGAGCGATGGGTAACGATCTATAATCAACAAATGCAGAGCATTAAAAAACCGACTTCACGTCAAAACCTTGGCCGAAGTATAGGTAAGGTCGTCAAGGTAAACGATCTCCGAATTCATAAGTACATAATATTTAAAAAAAAACTCAATATCGATGAAATTTATATGGAATCAACAGTGTGTGGACCAAAGTATCCTCTATCATATAAAATAAGAATCATCAAAATCGGTTCATCCAGTCAAAAGTTATGAGGTAACAAACATAAAAAAAAACAGACAAATTGAATACCAGTATCTCCTTTTTGCGGAAAAGGAACGCTGCTTAATTAATTCTTTTGACACAATTCAACATGTTAGTATCTTTTATCGGTAAATGGACCTTTAAAATAAAAATTTACCGTTTGTGCGTAGTTATTGTATGCTTTTTGTTTTTAACTTTATTAACATTCATTAATGGATTATACACTGTCCAATCCAAAACGTTTTAATAGTCGACCGAATTTAATTCGGATCGGACAGTTCGATCGAATGTTTTCTAAAATTGTCGCTATCGCTAGTTCAAACCGTTCATTCTCGGTCCGGTCATTCCAATCATTCAATACAGTTGTAGGGCTGCCAGTATATATATTTTGACACTAAATTCGTGTTTTATTTATATCTTGTCAAAGGCATAATAAAATATGCAGGGTGACTCGAAATTAGGTGCAAAGCTTTAAGGTGAAATAGGTTCAGACGTAGATTTTGAACCATTTAAGCCATAGTATGGCTTAGAAAAAGTCTGACTTTTATTTTATACCGTCTTATATGTTTTTTGCCGAAAATACCCAAAGATTACAGTTTACTACTAATTTATGGGCAAAGTAAGCAACAAGTGTTTTTTATTTTATTAAAGTGACGTATAAACAATCTCACAGAACATGTTTGAAGCATCTTTGACGTTTTATTTCATTTTTACCTACGTTTGAAGTTCATGTAACAATATTAATAATTTAAGAATACCGTTTTTGACCTCATTTAAACGATGATTTTGAAAACATGCCTCATCATTGCTCTTTCGTTTGAGGTATTATTTAGTCTCCACTCCAGACTGTATGTAATACAGTATGAGTTTTTGCTAATGATCAAATGAAAATCACAATAGGTATCAGAAAATTACAGTACCAGAATATTTATTGTGTTTTAAAACTTTGACATATTCCCCTCCAAAAACATTTGAAAATCTGGAAGACCACCAATCTTAACGCTAGTTCCTATCGACGACGTATCAATTTTTATCACATTTTCGTATTCTCTAGTATCTGAAGTGTGAAAATAAAAAGTGTCAAGAAACCATGCGGAATAGAGCGAATGATAACGGCAACCCTGTATAAACCCCCACTTCCCCTTGACTGACATGCTCCACCTTCTCCCTCCGCCGCCCTCGCTTCAACTCGACTCCACCAACCGACGACTGACGGCGTTTGTTCGATCGTTTAGTCACGTCACCTTACCTTATTTCTTGTAATGTCTGAATTTTGCGTCCCACATGCTTAGGGGTAACCGAATTAAGAAGAAATCCAAGAATCCTCGCACGAGAAGAAAAGTTCGAGTGATCTTTGACGTAAATGTGAAATAGAAAGTGAGCGTGATTGTAGTTGCGAGGTGGCCCGTCCGTCCGGTTCGATCTGGATTTGAGTAGTTCAAACCGCGAGTAGGGCTTTATTTTTCCCTTATTTCGTAAATCTAAAGAAGTTTACTTGTGTATTTTTATAGACTTATACGTTTTATTAGAGTAATTTGTGTGTTTTTGTGGTGTAATTAGTTTTTAAAACACATACAAAAATGTCTGAAGAATCGTCAGCGGATCGTAATGTTGAAATATGGAAGATCAAGAAACTTATCAAGAGTTTGGAAATGGCAAGAGGGTGCGTATTTTATGATTTGAATATGCTAAGTTCATAGTCTTCTTTGTGTATTGTGTTTGTGACGCTGCTTTTTTGGCGTTAGCACTAGCGCTGGTTGCCAACGAGTACCTTTGCGTCATGTAGGTGACATGCGCATCCCAACTGCATGCGCGCGATATATAACCTCATTTTTGCACGTTTTCCTTCTATTTCATTTATTAGATATCTCAATTTTTGCTGTGGACGTGGTTTCATGACATTTTCATAACCCCGGTTATGACACGAAAACAGCTGAGATCTCCAACAATTTTCGAACATTTGTCTTATTGTAGTGAAAATAAGAACCAAAATCACAGGTTTCATGCATTGTGACCTTAAAACTTAAATTCTAAAGATAATTTTACACTGTTAGCATAATAATTAGCAAGAAATATACAAACTGTTATCTTATGGAGCATCACTTCAAAGTGATTGATTGATGATTTCATCCCAATGAATATGGCAAGGCCAAGGACATCCCAGTGGGAAATTCCCAAATAATCTTAATAGTAATAGAAAATTATATTTTTATTAACTGCTCTTATATTTTGCATTTCAATGCTTGTAACTTTCAAAATATCCATAAAATTGCCCCATATTTTTGCAAAATAAGATATCCACTAGATAGATAACACATCTGACCACTGTTCTATATATCTAATAGCAAAGGGACTTTTTGTGCTTGTTTAAAAAATGTAATACTGAACAAACATCTGAAGAGGATTATTGATGATCTGTAGACTTTAGAACACTAGTTTTTACCCATGCAATAGATCTAATCTAGTGGGAATATTGGCATATAAACACAACATCACTATGCTAATTTTCATCCAAATCTTTCTGCTGTGTTTGAGTGAAAATCATTAATCCATACAAACTTTCACATTTATTAGAATGATTTCGAAATAGCTTTTAACTTATTCATATCATTTTACTTTTCAGAAATGGCACATCGATGATATCCCTCATAATCCCGCCTAAGGATCAGATCTCTCGGGTATCCAAAATGTTAGCTGATGAATTTGGTACTGCATCCAACATCAAGTCACGAGTTAATCGTTTGTCTGTGCTTGGTGCTATCACTTCCGTACAGCATAGGCTAAAATTGTACACCAAAGGTATGTTATGCTAGGTCTATTTTATAATAAGAAAATGAGTTAGTCTTCCATCTTTGATTCTATTAAATGTGTATGCATAACATAGAAACAAAATAAGCCTATATTCTCTTGAATCCAGTTTGTTTTTTATGTGTTATGTTTGTATCTATTTGATTCTGGCAGTATATTTGTAATTTGTAATTTTATAATATGTTGAAAGTGTAGTAACAAATTCATATTATTTCAGTTCCACCAAATGGTCTCGTAATTTACTGTGGTACAATTGTCACTGAAGAAGGCAAAGAGAAGAAAGTGAATATTGATTTTGAGCCTTTTAAGCCTATTAATACGTCACTGTATCTTTGCGATAATAAGTTCCACACCGAAGCCTTGACTGCGCTGCTTGCTGATGATAACAAGTTTGGTTTTATTGTTATGGATGGTAATGGAGCCTTATTTGGTACTCTACAGGGTAATACAAGAGAGGTAAGTCTTCAGTATTCTTTGTTTTTATTTTTCTTTTAAGTAGTTAATGTAATAGCTTAGTTGGTTATAAAAATGTTGCTTAGTTTAAAATACAATTGTAACCTATTACTTTGTTACTGTGCGTTGAATATTTGACAGTTTTCTCAAGATTTTGAGTTCTTAAATCAAAGTTGCTTTAGGGCCAATGTTGCATCACGTGATGCAATTTCTCTAGTAAAATTAAAATAGTGTGCTTGTACAGTTGTGTCAATGGACTACTTAAACTCTTAATATTAAATTAAAATCGAAAAACGATGTATGGGCGTGTAGTACACGTGAGAGCTAGCCACGTCCGACGCGCGTGTAGCTCGTTCCGTGCCGTACACGCGTAGCTACGTCTGTAGCAGTTTTGCTCTTAGGTTTACCAGTCTGTATCAAACCGAATGGCCCACAACTTGTCTTTATGGTAACAGTTGAGAAGTACAATCTAGCATTGTGGAGAGAAATTACTCCAGTCTTAATAAATTGGTTATACTGAAATTCCATTCATACAACAATCTCCATGAACACTTATTTGTTTCAGGTTCTCCACAAGTTCACAGTAGACCTACCGAAGAAACACGGCCGTGGTGGTCAGTCCGCGTTGCGTTTCGCACGTCTACGTATGGAGAAACGTCACAATTATGTTAGAAAAGTGGCTGAAGTTGCCACTCAGCTCTTCATCAGTGCAGACAGACCGAATGTGGCCGGTTTGATTCTCGCTGGTTCTGCTGACTTTAAGACTGAGCTTTCGCAGTCTGATATGTTTGATCCCGTAAGCTCATTATTTATTTCACTATGATATTTGCTCTAGAATCTAGAGCAAATAGCTATTTTACCACAAGTTAGCTTTTATTACTTATTGGTTCCAGTTTTCATTAGATACTATTAAATATTGTGATCTATTTCTTAAATTAAATAACTACATACAAGAAACTATAAAAAAAAAAACAACTAAAATCAAAAATAATCAAAAAATATCAGTCCAACAAACTAATCTATTTACTCTTATATTACAGAGATTGCAAGCTAAAATTATCAAACTTGTGGATGTATCTTATGGCGGAGAGAATGGTTTCAATCAAGCCATTGAATTAGCTGCTGAGTCACTGCAGAATGTCAAGTTCATTCAAGAAAAGAAACTCATTGGCAGATACTTTGATGAAATCTCCCAGGTATTTGCATTTTTCTTGTATTTTAATAATCTATTGTACTTAAGTATTTCAATATTTTACTTCTTTTAGTGACTCACCTATTCTCAGTTTTTTTTTCTACACTTGATTGAAATTTGCTGTGATGCATTTGGTTATAGTAAAGAATTTGTCATTAATATTGGGTTGTATGACTTATTTACAAAAACCAACACAAAACTAATTTTCACAAGATTAATGAAAATAGTTATACCTGTGTGTTATTACCAGAAAACTACTTAATTAAAACTTACCTACATTCCAAAAATATTTATGGAATAAAAAATCTTCAAAAAGGTACTTTCATCAATGTCAGTTTAAAAAAAATGTTTTGAAATGAGCTGACTGGGCCATTATCGTATAGATTCAATTTACTGTGGTGGTGGTAGTTAAATAAAATGTGTTAATACTGATAAGTGACATAATGAATTATACATACCTATAAAAACACTTATAACTGTTACAGGATACTGGAAAATACTGTTTTGGCGTCGAAGATACTCTTAGAGCACTGGAGTTAGGAGCTGTAGAGACACTTATCTGCTGGGAGAACTTAGACATTCAGAGGTACATGCATTTTATTATCTCATAATAATTGTTGAGGTTGCCTTGGTCCCAGTACCAAACAAGTTTTCATTGAAACAATCATGATTTAGGCATCATAACATGCACATATTTGGTTTTCAGATATGTACTGAAATCGCACGCCACCAACCAGGAGACCATACTGCATCTTACTCCTGAACAAGAAAAGGACAAGTCACATTTCACTGATAAAGAGGTATTAAATAATGTAATTATAAGTTATATAAAATCTGAGTGATGAAATGTGTGTTTTGGTAATTTTTATGTGAGCATCATCAGTACTGTATAACCATACCTACTGTGAATAAAAAGTTTTCATTGTCATTTTCAATAAGACACAATAGACTTAGGATAATAGTTGCTTGAGAACAGTGCATATAAAGAAGGAAGTTGCTACATTGAATTGTACTGGTGGACAAGGGAGCTAAATAAGACACTACTTGTTATAATGGAAGTCAACAGTATATTGTCATAATGTATTGATACATAACGAGGAGGCACGTCACACTACAGAATATTATTTGTGAATGTCTTTATAATTTTTTCATATTTCATTTCTATAAATTAATAAACAACAAAATCAGTTTTTTCGAAAAGTCATAGCAGGTGTCTAATCTGAGAGACCTCTGCATATGTGAGTTATGTTGGAATATAAAATTTAAAATAATAAAACACTTAAAAAATAACTTTTACACATTTGAATTAGCTATAAATGGCTATTTAATTTTTATACTGTAGCACAACCTAATTGCCTTTTTCAGAGTGGAGTAGAACTTGAATTGGTGGAATGTCAACCGCTGCTGGAGTGGTTGGCAAATAACTACAAATCCTTTGGAGCAACCCTAGAGATCATCACTGATAAGAGCCAGGAAGGCAGTCAGTTTGTGCGAGGTTTTGGTGGAATTGGAGGTGAGTGTATCTGTTTTAAATTTATTTCGATCACAAGTTTCCTATTGGAAACAGTTCTGTTACTATGAATCTTAATAATTAATTAATTTAAGTATGTTTATTATTATTTAACCATAAAAGTAAAGGTTTTTGTAAAGATATTTGTTCAAAAGCCTGATTTCTATTCCCTTTTACGTAGATACTTATTTATTGGATATTAATATGTTAATAATATAACCTTTGTATATTTATGCTAATGTGTAGTTGAACTAATAATTAATCTAACATATTTCTTTTCATTTTTCCCTTGCCGCTTGGATTTCAACGATGGATGAACGTAAATATTAAATAAACTTAGGAATTCTTCGATACAAAGTTGATTTTCAATCTCTACAGCTCGATGAACCACTTGATGATGTTGATTTGGATGATTACTGAATAAAAAATTTAAAAAACAAAACGCTAAACAGTGAACACCACATTCTAAATAACATATATGCTTGCTGTTTACCAATTTTACACATATAAGAGTTATATTTCTTTGCTGCAAGGTATAGGGCAAAAACAGTTACATGAAAGAGATTTAAGAGTAATTTAACATGTGAACTCCAATTCGCTTCTCATAGTATAGTTACATAAATAGTAATATTTTACCTTGGTTTTGTCATATTTTCGGAATATAATTATTTGATTTTGGTGTTGTAACAAAGAACCTCATATGTAATAAAGCATGACTAGTAGCAGGTAGATATATGTATATTAACAGTATACATAGGTTGTAGTATAGGATTTTGAAAATATTGGAGTTAAATTGCCATTCTGTCACATGGATACCTGACACGAGAGAAATTGCAGGTTTATCCTCAGTGCATGGATTTGTAGATATTTGTCATGGATCTAATTGCTTTTCATTTTTTTTTTAAAAAGAACAAATAATTCTATTACTTTGTTGCCATGTCACAAGCTCTTATTTTAGAGTGAATTGGGGCTGTGTGAAAATGGGATAATGGGAGTCATTATTGCTTTCTGGATAAATCGAAAGTACTTTCATAAATGCAAGAAAAATCCATACCTACAATTTCGATTTATAGTACAAGGTGTCTCAAAAGGTTCACATTTGTTTTGGTTTTTGCGTGAACGCAACTTTGAACTTGCTGAGTTTTAAGATGACATAATAAACTTTTTGGTTTATTGATTCTTTGATAAAGTTACGTTGGTTATCACATTCTTTCCTTTATAATAATTGACACGACAATGTATACAATTTGTAACAAAGTGGAGAGATAAAACTTAAGGGTTAGGTTCTATTACATTTGTAGAATACACAGTTAAAGAAATAGCATGATCAGTGCTGATATAGACTTTCATACAAATTTATTTAATTATTTTACAACAAAATATTTTGACAACCCTAGTCAACCCAATAAGCTAAAACAAGACTTGTGCCGCAGTCACCTTATGACCTTTCCCGCACCAGCTAAACTTTGTAGTATCTGTCTTAGTTACCCATCACCTTTCTTTTACGTCATTTGTTATCGAATAGATCAAAAGCTAACAGCTGTTTGTAGGGTTGATACTTAGATATTTTGATCTAAACTTTGAACTTGTTTTTCGGCCGAACCGTAAGGACAACAAATTTATGTTACTGTTACTTATAAACTACATCACCAAACATAAATTCCTTTAAGTATTATCTCTTCATTTTGTTACATGCGTATAAAGGCATGTTATATTACACTGTACCTGATGTGCCTTTTGTATGATATTTTGTGCTTTTAAACTTTGTACGTAACTGGGGGATTGTGGAACATAATAAAATAACCATCCATAATGAAACGCATAATGTTGGTAATGCATTGGATCTATAATATTATTATTGATGTTACAATAAATTCTGAATGGCAATAAAACTCCAATTCAATTAACCCACTATTACCAATTTATAATTAATACAAAAGCCTTCTTTATAGCAATGGAAAATCGCCTTATAATCGAAGTAATAGTCATACATATAGTAACAAAATGAATAAAAGATATTATATATACATATATATTTATCCCCAGTATACCCAAATCTAACCGTTTGCTGAGTATTAAATCGTAGAAGGGTGTTTTATTTAAATAAAAGAATGTTTAAGTGGGGGTCACAGCCGGGCCAGTAAACAAAGTTTTCTTAACTGGCTCAGGTCTGTATGTTAGGATACCCTCTAGTTCTACTGTGTGGTCTCTGTATCATAAGTTTAAGGTGTTCCTTTTTATATCCCATAACTATGAGGTTTTGTTCCTTACTAAAAAATAACACTTTTTGCCAACGAATATGTGGTTCAAAAGTGCATACTTTCCAAGATATCATCCATCTTAATATGCGTTCATATAATATCACCCTTTTAAAATCTCTTTAACATTCATTTAATAGTAGAGTGTCACTGAAGCCATACAATAAATAACAAAAACATTCTAAATGTTGAGGAACGTTGCATACAATGTACAATGCAAAACGTTCCGAACTGAACTGTTTTACATAAGATCCTTTTGACTTAATTGAATTATTTTGTATGAAAAACAAAAACAAAAATTGAAAAATTATTCACATGTTATTTGGTTCTATTATATGGTCCCATTAATAATACCCTAAGAGTTCTGGGAAATCAAAAGGAACACCTTGTTTAGAAGCTTACTTCGGGGCCATCGTTTCCAGTCCAACCAGACAGCCAATGTTTAATGTGGTTTAGGCTATTCTATATAAGTTACTAATGAAGCCTTATTTTAAACTTGAATAATGAGAAAGAAGCTTATTTATTATAACCCATCTTTCATTGAAATTAGACTGTCATGGTTAATTTTTTTTAGATAAAACAGCCTTATACGATCTGATTTTCGGCTAACAGTTAATCAATCCACCGCATACATATGCCTTGTTGATAAGACAAGGTTTAGAAATATTTATGAAAAGACGGACCTATTTACTAATGTATTTTATTGATATATAGTACGGAATGGTCCAGAATTTGCGTTTTTTTATTCTAAAATAAAGGATTTGTTTGGTTTTCACTAGCCTTGATACATACACTTGCTTAGCACAAAAAAGGAAATATAGAATCCCCAAGGGTGGGCTATACAATAATACTTTAAATACATAATACTTATAATACACAACTTCACGCCTGTATCCCATCATCATCATCATCATCACAACTCTTTGTAATGAGCCCACTGCAGGGCATGAGTCTCTCCCCTGGGTGAAGAGGAGGTATAGGCCATAATCCACCAAGCTGGCCCAGTGCTGGGTGGTGGATGCCAGAATTTTTAGGGCGCCTAGATGGCTTCTGACCAACCCTAACGACTACTGTATACAAGTATACAGCACCCGGGACCGACTGCTTAACGTGCCCTCCGAAGCACGGAAGTCGTCGTGAGATATGAATGGTCGGCGGTCACCCATCCAAGTACCGACCGCGCCGAACGTTGCTTAACCTGTGATATCATATGATACACACAGTAACCACGGCGCCACGACGACTTCATATGAGGTCCCATCTGAGGTCACATTTGACTTTGGAGGTATTATAATGATGTAGAGAGCAGTGTCAGGGGGGCTTTTAAAGTATGCCTGGGGAGAGAAGCAGCTGGTACATTCTGTGTTTTTCTTTTGCTCCCAGTCCAGCATGGAAGAGTAAATACCTTTAATATGACTAGTTAAAAAAATGATGAGTTGTTTCATACATTTTTGCCTTAACTAAATAAAGGGAAGTTATGGCCACCAGTGCTTTACCTACTGGTTCACGTGATTTTATTCCTGAACCAGCATTTTATGTTAATGTTTCTTATATAAAAGCTGTATTGTTGAGGTCAAAGCTAAAAAATATGATTAGGTTCAACCAATAAAAACAATATCAATGCACTTTAAAAAGTTACTTCCGTTTGTATAATCAAGTAACGAACGTTTAGGCGCTTGGCCTACGGAGCAACTTTATAAGTTTACTATAAAAAGATAATATATTGTTTCTTCTTCGTGTGATGGTAAATTCGTTTGCAAGTTTAGTAAGAAACAAAAAAAAAATAAGACGCAAATTCTGGATATTTCATGTAAAGTAAGCGAATAAAAAAAAAACTAAACGAAAGTAGGACGTTAATAAATCTCTGCAAGTGTACTTTAAAGAAAAGCATACATTGTATGGATTGATCTAGATTCTTCGAATGGAATATCGATCGGGTGATTTTATTATGCGATACGAACTGTAGTTAAGGCATCATCCTAATAGGACGCGATCATCGCGCGATTAAGGGCACGTTTTTACTACATCGCCGGCTTTACTATGGAACCTAGAGTAAATATAATAAATAAATATTTCTGACACTCACACAACATTATCTAGCCCTAATTAAGTTTCTTAAAGAACTTGTGTTATGGATACTAGATAATAGTATATCAGATACTTAAGAAATATATACACATACATATTGAATAAATACATATATTTTATTGGAATAAACATATAAACATCCATGAATTGACGACTAATATATGTGTTCATCATAAAAAATAGATAAAATCGCGCGAGCTCACGATAATCGTGTTCTATTTGTACGACGCCTAATGGGATGCGAACTGTAGTTTAAGAAAATATATATAAACATGCGATTATATTTAGTTCTCTATTTGAATTTTAACAACACGTTAGTTTTATGCTAGCTAGCACCGCTTTCATAACAAGCTATATTATAAGCTTATTAGCTTTCTTCTGGTTTATTGTTTAATTCTTACTATGGCTAAATATGATTAGCATTAATTTCTACTATTTACAACTTTTAAATCTTCTTTCTTTGATATCTATCTCAATTCGTATGTATGTTTGTAATTATATTATCAATTATAAATTGATTTTGGTAATTTTACAGCAGTTTATAGAATATAAAAGTGAAATAATAATCCAGGGTTTTTACAAAGGCGATAGCTTTACATTCGTTGATTGTTATATTGTGCAGTTAAATAGCTTTCATTCATTCATTGGCTATTTCGGCACATTTGGCTGCATGCCGACTGCTTCGTGGAATATCATTTTTAAGAAACCTTATAAATTAGTGAGTGGCATATAGCTAATATTGGACCATAGACTTAGGTATATATAGAATTGCTACTCCAGGAGTTAACACGTACTACAATAGCAAGAGAAGTTATTTGCTGGTTTTAAAACTAAATTTATTATTTTAGTCTTAAAAGTCTGCTTATTTGGAATGGAATGGTTAACTTTTATGACCGTTTTCACTACAAGGTAACGCCTATTTAAGTAATGCCTTGAGATCTTTGGGACAAAAATTTGCTTTGGTAAACTGAACCTTATAATTAAGCGCTTAGGCGGTTTTTTAAGTTAACTAGTAGATTAAGAGTCGCTTAAGTTAAAGACATCGTTGAATAGGAACCGTATTAATAAAACGTAATAATCAATTCTCTGAGATCTGAAACGGTACCTCTTAGCTGAGGTACCTTTTTTTTTTTTATTTGTGAATAAATCTGCGTTTGAAGTAAAGATGAGGTCGAAGAAAACAGCTCACGGGTTTAGCAAGAACCTGGCACTTTATAAAATATTGCCGGATCACATCACCAATAAGTTGCCTTTTACTATACGCTAAATAGACCCAGACCCTACGCGGGTTAAGTTTTTCTATTTAGCTTAATATTATCTACTCTCAAAGTTGAAAGCGGTTCATTGATACGGGCCTCGGTGTCTTAACTTAAGCTTCAGTTACTCGGTCGTCTACTGGTCAGTGAAAAGTTTCATTAATTAATTAAAAGCATTATAGTTAGATGTGTCCTGGTGTTAGTGAAAACGGGAGTAAAAGTGTGTTTCTACTCTTCACGAGAGAACAAAGCTGGGTAAGCCAGTGGTAAAACGATTAAATATTTTAGTGAATATGGAATGTATAGTTATAAAATAAGTTTCGTAATATATTTTAAATTCAGAACATATTCTAGTCATAGATTTAAAATGTAAATTTGTTTTAATCTAGTTGTATTATGTTCTATTCGGTTTGAATAATTGTTTTAAAGGTTTTACTGAGGTGCGAAAGAGTCGGCTAGAGAGAATGTATGCTTTTCTGATTTAAAAAATAATATATACTTAAGAGTTTGCAAAATGGCTTTGATTTTTTCATGTCTTGATCAACGTATATTCCTTTATGTATTAAGAGGTGTAGTACTTGGCTCCATTCGATAGCTGTCTTTATGTTTTCCTCTTGTGAGTTAGTTGCAACATATAAGCGACACCTCCAGAAAAAACTTACATCTACCCACTGCCGTTCGAGAAGAGTAAATAAATGAGGGGTATAGAAACAAAGTTGGCAATCACCATACATACATAACTTCACGCCTGTATCCCTTATGGAGTAGGCAGAACACTAGAGGTTATAAAATCATCTGATGTCAGTTTTGACAAATTTGTGAAGAGAGACTATTGCTGTGGGGGTCAGCCTATCACCCACCCAAAAAATAGCCTCTAATAAGACCTCTGTCCCTTAACTGATTTTTACAGTATGCCCGGGAAGAAGAGCAGCTGGCAAATTCTATGTTTTTCCTTTTCTCAAGTCCAGCACACCTGATTTTGAGAAAAACGTAATAAACCTTTATTATCAGTCAAAACAAAAATTATGAAACTAAAGTGGACAATGAATCTTTTAATCACTCGTTTTTAATATCAAATTTCTATTGGGCACAGACGTATTTCAAATTAACCATTTGGCAGATCGATAGCTTTGCTTTTTTTTTTTTTTGTTTTTCCGCCACAGAAAGTTTTGGCACCCCCTAAAACAAGCTTTAACCAGTAAAGCAAGCTTTAGCGGGAGGAGAATGAATCCTGTTACGGACGAATGGGCATTCTATAAGCTGTTAACCCCAATGGCTAACGGAAAATAGAATGCCCAGACAGCGTGGAAACTCACTCAGTGAAGCCGAGCATACCCACTAAACATCCCCCTTTACTGACTCAACTTGATTGAGGCCATTAGTCTTCATCGGAGCGAGGTAGCTTTGCAACCCAATAACTACTAATAGATACAATCCGAGAAAATATAGAGATTGTGTCACCTTTGCTTCTATACCCATCCAATGTGTGCCTTGTTAATTTTGAAAGTGAACATTTTATATTGTTTTTTTTTTATTACTTATAAAAAATGTAACTTACAACTTGAAACCGACTTCACAAAAGGCAAACATTCATCAAACATATGAATCGATAAAGTTCTATACAGGGTGATCTCAATAACACAAATTTAAAATTACCAAGTGAAAAATTTGAAAAATTTGTTTGCGACATATTTTCTCATTTATACTTATCATATTCCCATGTGGTCATGTTGTGTAATGTAGTGCTTTAATGTGCATAATTGTAAACGAAGGATATTACTATCCCAGATTGGAGTGACCAGCAAAAATTCCACAAAGGTTGATCATGGTATAGGCTTTCAATTGCAAAAATGTTTAATTCCAATCCTACTTGTAGTTTCTGAGATTAGGTTTTTTTTTAAATAATCAATCAATCAATCAAATCCTTTACTTAAAATATGCTGTGTAAGTAGATCAAACATTGTGAAATCTGCGACAGTTCAATGTAGTTTATAGATTTTTTTACTACAATTCTGACCATGTCTAAGTGGTTCGTTTTTTTCATATTTAAAAACATATTTATTAAATTCAAGGGGTTCATTTGAATTGTGACTAAAGCGTTTTGATCATACATTTTAAATATAAATCTAAAACAAACATGTATCGTAATATTAAATTACATGCGTACAGAGTGGTTTTTTTATAGAATTGGGTTAAAGTAACGAAGGTGTTGCTATCTTGGTTAAATAAATCGCAATATCAAAAAGTATTTCAGTGAATTTCCAAATCAATTATACTTTTTGGAAGACGTACTCAAATAAAATTTATAAAGACTATTAGAGATCTTTTTGATAATAATTTGCTACATTTAAAGCACCATATCAAGAAAGTGGTTAGAAATGAGAACTCAAAATGTAAGTATAGCCTTCGGTGTTATTAGCTTACATTATGTAGTCACTCACTAGTGCATGATGGTTTGTGCTTACTTAGAATCAGTTACTCAGGACTCACGACACCAACAAAAATAAGTTGTACAGAAGCTCGCAGATCAACCTTTACAAATCTGTAAAAAAGAAGTAATTGAATCTGAACCTTGACATTAAGGGAAAAAAAAATGGCGGAGGAAATTCGACAGATTTGTAATACTTGATCTGCCGCCTGCAGTACCTATTGAAAAGTGTTCCTTTCTAGAAACACATTCGTGTCCGCAACGGGTACGCAACTTATCCAATTCTTCTTATCCCATCCGAATCCGAGAAAATAATAAATAAATAAAAATTTCTGACACTCACACAACATTATCTAGCCCAAATTAAGTTTCTTAAAGAACTTGTGTTATAGATACTAGATAACTGGTATACTTCAGAAATATATACACAGACATATTGAATAAATACATATTTTTTATTAGAATAAACTTAAATAAACATATAAACATCCATGACTTGACGACTAATATCTGTGTTCATCACACACAAATATCCGCCGCCGCCCAGGACCTCTGGCATAGAAGCAATGTATGTTACCGCTACACCAGCCGGTCGTCTATCTATCTAATATATAAAATTCTCGTGTCACAGTTTTCGTTGCCATACTCCTCCGAAACGGCTTGACCGATTTTGATGAAATTTTTTGTGCTTATCCGGTATCTATGAGAATCAACATCTTTTTTTATATTTTTTTTATATTGCAAAACAACGTTTGCCGGGTCTGCTAGTTTTATATATTAGATGACGGAGTCTACGGCTACACGGACCGACATTTCTCGGATTCGGTTCGGATAAGAACCGTTCCTACAGGTTTATTACAGTAGGAGATTTAAAAGAGTAATTATAATGTGTTCTTTTTTTTGTAAAGAAAGGATGGGACGTTTGTCTTATTTACATCATATCTTTTTTCCATTGATAACGCAACCGGAATCATGCGATTTTGCTCGTGTTTTATACAGGGTGTTGCTAAAAATCTCAATATGGTTAATTGAACGAAACATACTTCATGGATAGCGCCGAATTTTTTGCTTTATATCTCCGAAATGAAATTACAGTTATTTTTTGGTAACTGAACGTAATACATCTTTAACTAACCTATAATTTTTTTCACGTTACACCTGCGAGATATCCAATTTTGTAATCCATTTTTCAATTAACTATAGCTAGTCAGTTATCAAGGACGTTATTAGTTGTATTTGATATATGTATCGAATTGAATTGTGAAATTATTAACATAATTTGGTTTTCGTTAATAACCTGCAACGCCCTGTATTTATTTCTGCATGTTTTGCGGGTTTTATATTTTTTGCAGATTTTTTTCTTTTATCAAACATAGTTTAAGTATAAGTATGTATTTTGTAAGTTATTTATGCCACATGTTAATGGCCTGCATTATTGAGGCTTTGCCTACTTGGCCTGCAGTGTTAGCACGGATCTTTTGTCGATCGTAAGTTTACGAATGCTCGTATAGTATGGAGTCGGTTGCAAGTTTTTAGTAACAATGTAAATTTTTATTTTACAGTTATTTAAGAGTAGAACCTGTTAACAAACATTCAAAATTAACAAGGAACACATTTATTAAGCTGACCGTGCGGCAATGGATAGATTTCAATTATTGCTTGCAAAACCTTCTTCATACTATACGAGCATTCGTAAACTTACGATCGACAAAAGATCCGTGCTAGCACTGCTGAGTTGTGACTCAAAACGGATTAAGCTTTTATAATACATTATAAAAGTTTATTATCACTAATAAATTATTTATTATCACGCTTTACGTTTATTCCAAAGTTTTTTTCCATTTTTGACTTTTTTTTTGGTATTTTTACATACTTTTTATATGACAACTATATTGCATGTGAAAACTAAGACATACAAGTAATGCTTTTGAATTTTTCTTTTTATTTTCGTCTTTTGCACAATATCTCTATGTACGTTTTGATTTGAGTATTGGTATTTTAAATCAATCATTAAAAAAAAATATTAACGGAGATTATTTTGGGAAAATACAAGATTGCAAAATATTATAATAAAATGTCTATTAAGTTCTTAAATCATCCCTTGTGCTTGCAGTCACAAGCTGACCTTTCTATCTTTTAATTGTACAACAAAGATAACCTTTTAAAGGTACGCGCCCACTATGTCGGCGGGTCGCAGCGGTGTTACTTAGCACACTGTGACGGGCCGGGCCGCAGCTAGGGTTGCCACCTTTTTTTTAAAAGTAAAATATATATGAGTCTGAAAAGAATTTCAAACAGTATTATGGAAAATAAAAAGTTTTCAATTTATTTAACGTTTTAAACAGATATTTCATAGCTTCTTGTACAAACTATAAATTAGTCTAGCATATTTAAAGTGTAGCTTTTTATGCTGAAAACAGTATTTTTTATACTTTATTTATCATCGCCACCTACCTACATCTGCCAGTCCGCGATCATGGTGATTGTAACAGCATCGAAATATCGGACGTGCGAAAATAAAATCGAAAATCGTGGTAAGAATCCCGTAAATACATTAAATCATAGTGAAAATAACCGCGATAGTTTAAAACAATTAATACTTTATTTATGTTCGACAGTAAACAGTATAATGTAGTAAAAAACAGTATGATTGGTAACCCTAGCCGCAGCGTATCGACGTAAATTGAGAACAGTTTACGTCTAGACGTTGCGTCACTCCCGTCCGCTTGCACACTGTATTGGGGTGCAGCGGGCGGAAATAGCCTTGCATAGTGTGCGATAGTTCATATAAAATGTATACGAGTGGGATGCGGAGTTTTGCGCTGAGATGTGGCCCGACATAGCATGCGCGTATCTTAAATGTACATTTTTGTGATAAAAAGAACCCAAACCAAAAAATCGCACTCAATTTTGGGAACTACGAACGTACGAATTATCCTCGTTTAATTTCTTCCCCAGAACATTGTTTTCATGAATCAAAGGATTCTTTTTACTGGATATAATAAAGTATAATTGAACTATACCTTTTAATTCAACTATTATTTTATCCTAAACACCTACGCTCGTAGTTAGAAACATGTGGAGGTGTTGAATGATAACTTTTTAAGTAATATTCAGTATGGAAAATAATTTTTAGTGACTCAAAATTTGAGAGCGGTTTTGATACAGACCCAAGTGCCCGAAAAGTGTGTAAAATACTAATGATTCTATTTTTCCTCGCAGGTCTTCTACGATACAAGGTGGACTTCCAATCCATGCAGTTGGATGATGAAGAGATTGACAACCTTTACGACGTGGATGACTATTAAATAGTCGCTATGTAGTCTAAATATCAATTCTAAAGCAGCTTTGTTACGTTTGCGCGAAAAAAAAATTCAAAACAAGTTTAAATAGCTCTTTTTTTCTTATGTACCCTTAGCGTGAAGTTTTTACCACAAATTCCTAAAGTCAGCTGTACAAATATTGTATGATCGTCGATACTATTTATAGAACGGCATTAGGCCGCTAGGTGGCGCTTCTTATGTTTTAGTTGAAACCTACACGTGCTTAATTATTTTTTTTAATAATTTGTAAAAAAAAACAAATCCCAGAAAGAAGTCGAATCAATTTTCACGAAACATAGTCATCGTGTACTTCACATAAAAATTAGTCCTCTGTTCTGCCAGTCATGCCTGTCAAATTGTCAAGCTGTATCAAAGGTAATGTTTGCAAGAAACAAGGTCCGGTCTACGTCGCACCTCATTTGTTTTGTTATTTACCTTTAAACTCCTTTTCATGAAAGAAGTCCCGCGATTTGAGCGATAATACACCCTATTTGTTTGACATATGAGCAATGCACGAGACATCTTTTGGCTACAGCTAGTCTCCTAGTATCGACAGCTATTGCCAATTCTTCCAAAATAAATTTAATTTAATTGAAGTTTGGACATGATTTCATTTCCATCTCGGTTCATGCACTAGACACTGTTATACTTTTCGAATTAACTTTGGCGGAATGATTGAAAAGATCGAAGCCATTCATTCAAGGAATTAATGAGAATTTTCGACCAACTCTTAAAGTATCTTGACAAGTTTTAGTTGTTCAGCACATCAAGCGATCTCAATTTGGAGATATCAATTTCTCGTTAATTGCAAATTTTTTTTTTTTAAATCTTGTACTAAGGGTTCATAAAAATAATAACTAGAAGTTGGTATTAAAAATTCAAATCAATGTCATTACCTTCTGAAGTTTCGGTCTAGTCAACTGTCAATCGACCATTTGTGAGTCTTATTTCACATCGCCTCACTGTGAATATTGCGTTGGTTTTAGGTAACTCAATGTCCGGTCTTCGTCGTACATCACTTGCAGTGTCAATAATTTCTTGACCTAACTTCAAAAACCATGTCTGTTCCAACACGTGATACTGGCAGCAATACTTAGTCGCTTAGTACCGACGGCTGGTTGCCATTTTCGTCCAAAAATTTAATTGAATTGAATTTTACTCACAACTTGTATTAATTGAAGGACTTGAAACGATTTTTCGCGCAATCATTTGGATAAAGTTGATTTTTGTCTTGTATTATATCTATAGAGGCGATAAAAAAAATAAAAAGGACGCGAAGGAGCTTCACATGAATTTCGGTCGATAAATATTTTTCTTACTTCGGTATAAAACAAGACTGTATCAAAAGAAGATTAAAATTTAACTTGTATTAATTTGGGATTTCTGTCTGCATTTATTTGAATGTTCTGTTTGGATCAATTGTCCTTTTTGGAAATGAAGTGTTATCAAAAACGACATAAAATCAAACTATTGTTGCCAAAGGAGCTAGTTAAATTCTATAATATGAACACATATTTTAAATAGAACATTGATACTCTAAAATACGATTTGAGTTCTAATAAATACGAAGTCATTTTTTAAAACAAAGTTCCATCTTTTTTGGCTTTGTAAATGTGAAATAAATTCAAAAAAATTAAAAACGTCGCAACCCTTTATGTTAGACCAATAATTAAACTACAGCTATAACTGTATTTTAAATTATTATGTTTATGTTTAAAAGTTTCAACACAAAAAGTGCCTTAAAGAAAGTTGTACAATGTTAAAATTTGTTATTGACTGTTTAAGATTATATGTCAACTCCACAGTAGTTTTTTTTTTTTAGGTCAATGACCCTTTTGTATCACTGTTGGTTGGATGTACTATAGCGAGGTGTGCCTCTCGTACTTATTGTACTGTTTTAGATATTAGCCGCGAACTTTGCTGACTTCAGCTTGTAGGTTTGTCCTTATTTATGCAATAAAGTAGTCCAAGGTGTAAGTATAAAATATATTCTAACTTCAGCCAGATGGTACGACTTTATTTATAAAATAAAGTATTCCAAAATGAAATGTTTTGCGTCTTAAAGAAAACAACAGCGTTTTTATCTAATTGTCATGTATTGTAAATATAGAAAATTATTGTATTTTATCTGTTCGGCCCAGTATAAGTTTATTTGTAGCATTGCCTTTCGAATTTCATTTTATTTTAATGTGTTTATTCAAAACTGAATATTTTAATTATAAGAACTGCAATAGTTGTCTTTTTTCTTTCAATAAACTCATCTGCTATCAAGTTTGTTTTATTTAGGTATTACTTTTATGAAAAAATCTCACATGTCCTGAATGGTTTTATCGTATTTTATAATGTTAATCCCTAGCTCTAAATCCAAGAAAGAAGTTACAGCTACAATGGTCAAGAGTTCCCTTTCTCCATCAAAGAGTTAAACACCCCTACTAACGTCTACACAACACGTTTTATGGCAGGTTCAGATGGGGCACAGTGAAACGAAAAAGTATTTTTAAACTTTACAAAAAAGAGTATTTATTAAATCAAATAACTTTTATACTTATGCAGTATTTGTGTTTTATGTTTTAGAATACTGTCCCAAGTCCTGCTAAGTTGCAAGAAAAGCTGGTTTTCATGCACATTATCTTCAGGGAAATTCCTAAGAGCTGTTCTCTGAAGCATATCCTAGGCATCCTATATAATCCTATATAAAAACCACTTCGGACCCACGATACCCCTTGCGATACCCCTGGTGGTATCGTGGGTCTTTTAAAATCAAACGATACCCTCAAATAATAGTGTTGTGACACTAATTAATTAATAAGAGTTATGTCATCTCGTGAATTTTATATTTACAAAAATAAAAAAGTAAATAATATCGTAGTCTTTGCCTTCTTCCAGAAATAAAAAAATAATTCAAATTGTAGTCTTAGCCTTTTGTGTGGCATAGCCGTAAAACTTATGTACGCAATTTTTCTAATGCGTGACCAATTGAAATTTTCTTATTTACGAGTTCTAACTGCACGCTAGTAATGAAATCGTCATTAATGATTTGATCCTTTCTTCTCTTTTTTGGAACCGTCTCCGTCGTATGAATGTGCTCCAGAACTTTCAGTAATCTCAACATTGTCACAGTATTTTTGTTGATGCGCTTATTAATTTTGGAGTGAAACGTCTCGAGAACGTTGGTGGTTCTGTGGCGTTCGCCAAACACGCTTATCACAGTACCCGCATGCATTTTGAACCAAAATGTTTCTAAGTATTTAACAAACCTGTCCATTTGCACTAAGTCTTTGGATTCAGATTTTACATACTGAAAGCCATATTGAATCTCGTTGTCAGGGAGAAGTGGCAATGCACTTGCCAGTGCAACTATTCTTCGTCCCGGTTTATTTCTTGTGCATCCAAAACTTTTTCCTTTCTTCCAAATATTTTTTGTCCAATGGTAATAGCACCCCCGCATTTAGTTGTTGGAAATACTTTAAAAATAGCATTCATAGCTGCTTTTTCGTAATCTGTATGAACCGTACGTGGGTTCCACTCTGGTATTTGTGATTTTATCATGTTAAACAAAATAATGTAACTTTCCTCTTTACGGTCCGACATTAGGGCGAATATTAAAGGCTTCACTTTAGTAATTTCTGCACCACTTCCCATATCACCGTGAATATTGTATACTTGAGAAAATGGTTTTGGGCAACTATAAAAAGTTCCGTCAAGAAAATATTTTCCAATGTTTGGAATTAGTTGTCGCGATTTTTTCGAGCTAAAAACTATAATACGATTTTGCTTATCTGACTTGTCACAATAGTAATCTGCCAAAACGAAATCGTGATACTGGACTGGAACTTCTATTTCACTCAAATCTTAGAATACAGTTTTTGAAATTTATGCACATTTGTTCCTAGCGTTCTGAAGAAAGTGCTTTACACCTTCGTAGCGAAGATATTTACCTTTTGAAAAATTCATGCCCATGTCCTTAAAATTCCTCTTTGTCTTTTCATATATTTGTTCAATAGGCTCATCAAAAGAAACCACTATTTCTCTCAAATTACACTTCTCCTTCAATATTTCATTATTTTCTGGATCTCTTTCACATATATGCTCATTACTTTTAATAAATTTGTTATCCTATAATAAAGTAACAGAAGTTAAATTAAAACAACATCAATTGAGCTACGGCTAAGTGGCCTTGTCCACACTAGTAAACGTTAACGTTCAACAACAAGAAAAAGTATATTCAGAACCCCAAAAACTACCTACCTTTCCAATTGTTATATTTCCAAAACATTAAAATTCAAAAATTCAAAATTCAAAAAGTTTTATTCATCTTAGGAATTTCACAAAACACTTGATGAAGTCAGTCATCACATACTTCGGCTTTAACTAGTTGTTGATAGTTGTTAAATAAGATATTACAGTAGACCAAGAGACAAAAAAAGCCGGCGGAAAAAAACTCTTGGCACTCTTTTTCAGTCAGAATTATCAAATTAATACAAATAGGTACAGTACAAATTGACCGTGACATGAAAAAAAAAACAAACACAAGACAGCTAATTGTGAGAGCCAATGTCATGCCACAACCAAATTGCTTACATAGCAGATGCAATGAGCTATGGATGCACAATACGAACATGACATACTGGGACCAGAGTATTTGAACAAGAATGGAATAAAAATTTTCTTTCATTTTCTTTTCTTGTACGAAGAACACCGCCTTAAGAAAGAGCCGTCCTTATATGTTTTGTGGCGATGATAACGATATTTGCCGTAAAGAAGGGCAGTACCACCATTTATTTTGATAAATTTAATTTCACTGTTGTTCATTGTGGTAATTTTCAACCTATGTTTTCAACAATTCAATTGTGCAAATTCAATGTTTAGAGTTGATATTTCATCATAAATTGTCAAAAAATTAAAAACTATTTTTTTTTTAAATAATGCTGTGCTCTCACTAAAGAGTTTGTATTGCGCAGTATGCCTTTTTGGAAAATAGTTATGCGTTATAGTTATAAGTACATTATTCATTTACATATAAGAGATAAATGCATTTCCGCATTCCACACCCCAACACTACGGTCTTTCGAACAGGGGTATAGTTTGTCTTTAAAAGACCCACGATACCACCAGGGGTATCGCAAGGGGTATCGTGGGTCCGAAGTGTATAAAAACTAATGTGAATGATGAATTTGATGCTGTTTATAAGTTTGTTGATATCAGGTCCCAATTTACTCAAGAACAGTCGCAAGTCGCCACGTTCGGTAACAAGCAAACGATTTCTCTTTTTAGTAAGCAGTGTTGTCACAGCACTAAATCCACGTTCACACAAATATGACGGTGGGAATGCTATCAAGAATCGTTGAACGATTGACCACAATCCAGGGTACAATTGCGGGATCGGTTTTTGTAGCCATAATTCTTGGTAACCATTTTTGAACTTGATTTTTATTTCCTCGTTTGTTGTCAATTCTATAAGTTCTTCTTCCAGCTATGGTAACATTGCTGTGTTGACATTTGAAAACGGATCCAACACCCAGTCTGGTATTTCCAAGTTCAAAATGTCCTGGTATCTTTCGGTGAAGTCAATGTGGAGGTTTTCCAAATGTTGGCAGTAGGCAAAAAATTCGTCGTTACTGCATGATACTGATAAATTTGGAAAATTGTGAAACTCACGTCTGCCCAGATTGCGTAGAAGCAGTTTGGCTGCGAAAACAGCAACGACGTTTTTGTTTTAATTAAATTTAGTTTATCGCCTTGCAGTTGGAGATTCATGTCGTTGAACAATTTATACAGGTCTGTCATGTAAGCTATATCATTGTTTGATGTTATGAGCTTGTCGTGCAATTCTGTATCTTTAGTTTCCAAGAGCTCTATAACAGAGTCAAACAGGTTGTAAAATCGAGTCAGGCAATTGCCTCTTGATAGCCAACGAACTTCAGTATGAAACAACAAACGGTTGAAATCCTCGTCATTAGTAACACAAAGCTGATGAAATAATCTATCATTCAAAGAGCTGTTGCGGATTTTATTGACTGCTTTGATGACATATTGCAGTGATTGAAATAGTTTTTCACCACTGACCTCTATATTTACCACTGGACTGGTGTCTGTCAAAGTGCTTTTGTGCCCGTTTGATAATCGCCATTTTGGCGCTGTCGGACGTAGCGAGTGTCCGTGGTACTAAAACTAGTCGCTTTCAATATACACATGTCCTCATTCTTGATAACTTTTATATAATGCTTATAACAATAACAACATAAAATTCGTATTTATATTAAAAAAATATAAAATCACTTAACAATAAGCAAGCACTTCTCTGGCGGCCACTTGCAATATACGTCAAAATTAGTTCTGTGGACACTCGCTACTCGCTAGTGGCGCTTCAAATAGGCACAAAAAAATAGCTGTCAAACTTACGGAACAGCCAGTCCAGTGGTAAATATAGAGGTCAGTGTTTTTCACTTAAGTTTCTAGCAACTAAATTGTGTCTATGAATAACGCAATATACACCAAGGACATCTGGAATTTTATTTTTTAAGTACGCTATGAAGCCTTTATGACACCCTGCCATTGCCGGAGCGCCATCCGTAGCAACTGAAATAATATTTTTCAAAGGAATCTCTTTCTCGTCGCAAAACTTTTCCAATGTATTGAATATGAGTCGTTAAATTTCAAACATAGCCATCTCCATTATAACGCAAAACACAGAAACCGTCATTTTTCGGTTTAGCGGAGGTTTTGCGAATTTGTTTTATACATCATCCACATTTTTTGATTGTTTAAATCAGGGTGAAGATAAACTCTGTTTCTACTTTTTTTCCCTGGAATAGTGCTTGTCAATAGGTACAAATTTTTCTATAAATTTTTCGATTGCTTTGCGTTTCGCTGCGTAAAGTATTTTTTTTTCTATTACCTCCACGCCGTTCTGTAGCTGATATTGGATTTTCCAAGTGCCTTTTCATAACTCCTTGAATTCTACCTTTTTTCAAGCGAAGAATGTTTAAAAAAGTTTCCCTGCACACAGGGACCAATTTATTAAACTTATATTTCGGTATGAAATATTTTAGAGCTACAGTTTTGGGTGCTCTAGTTGAAGTTATAGGTCTTCTCCGATCAGTTGTAGTAGATACGCAATATTTAATGATCATATTATCTTGTTGTTTATTTGTTAGTATAGAATGACTTATGAAGAAGAAAAAGTCATTTGATTTTAGCGCCGTGCATTGATAAGCTTTACTATTAGGCCGTTCTCCCATTACGATACTTGTAAGATACGATACTAGAGTAGAATACTAGTTGAATACTTGTTCACTACTCGACGCTCGCATATTATGCTACTGAAAAATGACTAAATTAATTATTTGTGCAGACTCGTTTTTTGTAGACGGACGTTATGTCGAGTGACTCCAGTGACGAAGAAGCTCTTGCAGCTTTTCTGTTTTGTAGAAATAGAAGACGTCAACACAAGAGTAGAAAACACTGGATTCATCCATATATTGAAAGAAACATAAATTGTAGAGTTTTTGTAGCCGCACAAGAACTACAATATGATGATAAGAAATTTTTATCTTTCTACCGAATGTCTAAAGAAACCTACTTGCATCTTGTTACATTATTAAAGCCTGCTATACATCAACGAAATACTAAATTTAGAGAATGTGTCAGCGCGGAAGAAAGGATTCTGATAACCCTAAGGTAAATAATACTTCATTGTGACATATGCAGTAAGTAAATGTTTATTAAATTTTTCATTTTTCATCTTCCTGTGATAATAACATAGGTATTGATTCGTAATAAAGTGTGGCATTGTACGAGATGGCTTTCGTTTACGGTGATTGGCGTACTTATCACCTCAGCAGCATTCATCGGTGAAGGAGTAGATACAATTGTGATGGGACTGTTAATATTTTCACTACTGTGGTCCATTATATCGTCTATCAATGCAAGCACTCTTCTCTTAAACAGTCTTCTTTGACTATCATTCATTTTGTTTACATCCGATAGTAAACTCAGTAAAAACATTTTGTTTGAATTTTCAGTACTATCACAGTTTTCTAGAATTTTAGATTGTTTTAATTTAAAATAAGCTGAAATATCTTGCTCGGCTTGAGATTCTTCAAGCTTCTTTCGTTTTTTTTTAATGCTTGTTGATGGTGGTAATTGCTGTTGCGAGATTGGTTGAGTGCTTGTAGAAGGAAGGGATGAATGCTGTTGCGAGATTGATTGAGTGCTTGTAGAAGGAAGGGATGAATGCTGTTGCGAGATTGATTGAGTGCTTGTAGAAGGAAGGGATGAATGCTGTTGCGAGATTGGTTGAGTGCTTGTAGGTACATTTTCTGTGAACTCTGTCGGTTCGCATAGCTCAGGATCAGGTGACTGGTTGCAATGCGTCATTATCTTCTATCGTCTCTTTCAAATTGCCTGATGGTTTTCCTGCTGTTTTTATGAACGGTATAGCAAATTGCATAAAATCAGCTAAGTAGTATGGTTTTTTTTGCGCAGTACCTGCTCCACTTTTAGGCGGTTTCAAATGGCGAACAAATACACTACGTAGGTTTTTCCACTTTTCTTTAGCTTCTGGTCCTGAAAATGACCTTAATATTAATTCTTTTTCAGATATTTGGGATGCTATTAGGGGCATGTGATGGAAAACACATCAGAATAGAAAAATTACCTAATTCGGGATCAAGTAATTTTAATTACAAATCCTACCATTCGATAGTATTAATGGCATGTTGTGATTCCGATGGATTATTTACTATTATCGAGACTGGCTATGCTGGTAGGAATAGCGACGGAGGAATCTTCAGAGCTTCTAGGATCAAACGTTGGATAGAACATGGACGCAATATTCCTTTACCTTCCAAACTTCCTAATGACCAATCTAACTATGAATTTCCGTACTATTTTATTGGTGATGGGGCATTTCCCCTTCTATCTTACTTAATGAGACCATATCCCCAAAGAACCTTGAATGACTTGAGAAGGGTGTTTAACTACAGACTAAGCCGAGGGAGGAATACAATTGAATGTGCTTTTGGGATGATGACTGAGAAATTTCAAGTATTAAGTACTGCTATAAGATGTCAAACAATAGAAAAAGTATCAAATATAATAAAAGCAGTGTGTATTTTACACAACTTTGTTCGAAAACGTGAGGGTATTCTATATAGTCCAAGGGAGGTTATACAAAACACATCGGTCACTATTCCGTTGACAACGTCGATACAACCTCATAATATAGAAACAACTGCAACTATGTCACCACATAATCAACGAAATTATTTAGCAAACTACTTTATATCTGAGCAAGGTTCATTACCTTGGCAATATCGATCCTGTTTGCAAAATACAATGCAACATTGATTTAATAAACTATGTATGTGTACAAACAAAAAAAATACCTGTTATTTGAAATTTGGTCCCAATTTCTGCCCAAGTCCTGTCTATTGTATTTTTCCGCATGTATTCTGGTAATTTATAGTTATATAAACAAGCATGTTTTTCAACTTCTTGCACAAACTTGATATTTTTATCTTGTTCCGCCGCCGCCATCTTGTCGAAACGCGCGAGACGCGACGCACGAGCGACCAGCGCGGTGAGTCGTGCGATACTAGTAGCGGACGCGTAGGATACCAGTATCGTAGTGTGCGAGTCTGCATTCAAATGTATGCGAGATATTTCGCGGCGACTAGTCTTCGCGACTTGTAGGATACTTGAATCGCCTGTGCGTATCGTAATGGGAGAACGGCCTTATGCGAGCAATTAGGCGCAACAGGTAAACCAGAAGCAGAATACCTAAACAAAAGAAAAAATATGTCAAACACAAGTAGACACTCAAAAACTTGAAAACAACTATATTTTTAAAAAATTATTAAAATTATTAGAATATCCATTAAACATCTTCAATTCGAAAGAAAACATTTATTCTTATGTAATTTGGCACCACAAGGCTCGACACTTATATTTTACCGGCATATGGGAGAGGGGCCAGCTTTGAACATTTTTCATACTTTATTCTATAACTTCAAAGATTTTCTGATTTACGTAGATTTTTCTTCCTCATAAGCAACCATAGTTATAGGACAACGAAATAATCATGTCTTTCTTAAGCATTCATAAAGTCATAATTAGATATTTAAATTTTTGCAAAGGTTTGTAAATGTTCAAAACTGCCCCGCAGTTGGGGTAGCCTTGAACACACCTGGGGCAGTTTTGAATCAGTGTTATAAATGAAAAAATAACTGTATATTTATTTCAATGTATTTGTTAAATAATAAAAAAACAATCATTTCAAAGGAAATATATTATTTGAGATCAAATTCAACTTGTTTTATATGTTAACAAATACAACTTATGACAAATAATCAAACAATAACATAGCACAGTTTTCTTTCATAATAAAAATAAATTGACATTAATCTGCTTAACAATACACTAATTTAATATCACTTTGCAAAAGAGATCTGAAGTTACTGGCTAATAGGAACTTGGTTACAAGTTTAATCACACCACTTACAAGAAATAATCAACCAAAAACGTAGGTATTAACCTAAATTATATTTTTTAAAATTAAATTTAAATTTCAGCATTGCTGCAGTGCGCGATGTACCAGCAGCCTCATCTGGTGGTGGCAAAACCGCCAAAATATCAGATGTGCTGACATAAGAATTGTCTTGCTTTTCAGGAAAGAAAAATTTATACAATCCTCCTTTCTTTTTCAGAAATGTAATAAGAAAACCACTACCGTCCTTTTCTAGAACTTTGCCAACGAAAGCTAATTTTCTTTTGACATTTTTTTCTGATGAAAGTTCAGCTAAAACAAAAGTTTCTACAGTTATAGAATTGTAGTCAATAACTTCAACATGGTGGTCTATTTGGTTATCATCATCACTTTCGTCTTCTTCGAAATGCCATTCTGTTACATCTTCCTCTTCTGAATCTAAATTTATTTCTGTGTCTGATTCTGATTCTGAGGAAAAATTTAGTGCAACCTTATGTCTTTTCAGTTTTGAAGGTTTTTGCTTTGGACGACGCTGAGAAACACTTTGTTTTGTTGAAGCAGCGCGTTTGGTACCCTTTTGTTTTTGACGATTGCAGGATTTTTCAAGACGCGCCTGGCGTTCAAGGTACGCCTTCTGAACTTCTTCTTTTTCTGGCGTGTCTGTCAATATGCGTGATCTACCTTTCTTCCTACCTTTAATAGTTGCTTTACGAGGAGGGGCTTTAGGAAAGGGCCTTAGGGCTCCCACACATAAACACGATACGACGTCGCGTCGTACAACGATGCGGCGTCGTTTCACGATACGACATCGTGTCGTGGAAATCTACGATGAGCATCGTAAAAAAACACGACATCGTAACGTAATGTGCCATGCACGAATACGGCACGACGCCGTCGATACAGGTATTTTAGTTCATTTCGAAAAATGGACCGCACTAGACGCATTCTGCTTCTGCTGTTAATAAGAAGACGAAGAAAGAAAAGACAGATACTCAGGAGATATTGGATCCACCCATTTCTTTCAAGCATGAATAACGGGAGTCATTTTATAACGAAATACAATGCCTTAAAAATAGACCACAACAAGTTTTTTGATTACTTTAGAATGAGTGTTTCAAGTTTCGAAGAGTTACTTCATCGAATAACGCCACATATAGCAGGAAAATATGGCAGAGGCAGACCACCCATCGAACCTCTCGAGATGCTGGGATTAACTGTAAGGTAAATGAAACAACAACTTTCTCATATTTTTTCATTTCACAAATCAACGACACTAAACAACAATTTTTGAAAATTAAGTTATTAATAAAGAAAGCAAAAAAAAAGTAAAAAAAAGGATTCCTTTTTTTAAGAAAAGTCGAAAAGCGATTGGGGTGATGCTATTGGTTCACGTGATGTATTCGAATAATCATTACATACGCTCTCATCGCTTTGGCCTTGCTGGGCAGCTGGTGACAGTGCTGCTTCTCGAGTAGACTGTGTCGAACTTCCGGCTTCCGGCCATGAACTTTGGGGTCTTTGTGATTCATAGTACGTGGTGTGATTCTGGTACGAAGATGGACAATTGCTCTGAGAATAATATATAGAGGTATGTTGCTGTGATTGTTCGTATAGATCCGTTAAAACATTTAAGACCCGACTTTGGAAAATTAACGTTTGATGATCATTTAGTTTATTTAAAGATGGCAATATCGCTTTAAAAAAAGATAAATGTCTGTTTTCGGGCTCTTCTAATTTTGCCATAATCTCTTCTTCAAATGTATCGACATTTCTTCTTTTTCGTGATGGCTGGGGTAGAGAAGGACTTTTAAATCTTGCTTTTGGACTTTCCTTTTGTGAGTGCTGATTGTTTGCTTCCAGATCTATTATACTATCATCGGTTTCATTTTGATCATTTCTTTTAAAAAAAAAGAGTTGTTTATATAAATGATATTCTTTAAGTTTGCTAGCGCCTGCTCCAGATTTATTTATTTCTTTAAGTTTTTTTACGTACTTGGCATAGTTATCTTTAATACCAGTCCATTTCTTTAACACAGCATTACCTGAAACAATTGTATTTTAAGTTTAGACACGCATAAATAAATAAATAATACATTCCCTCGCCCATCTCACCAACACACGCACACACACGCACCACACTGATACACATATACACATGCATACCTTCTCATAGATTATTTATTTATGTATACACTTTTAATTTGTAGTGTGGGCTATGCCTATACTACAAATTATTTCATTTATTTATTTCTTTATTTTGTTTTAGGTTTTTGGCATCAGGAAACACCTTTCAAGACATGCACTTAAACTGCTATCGTGGAGCGTCTACTATTGCTAAAACTGTAAAAATAGTCTGTGGAGTTATATGGAAGCATCTTTTGATAGAAAATATACCGAAAATAACTACTGAGCGGCTAACAAAAATTGCTGAGCAGTTTGCCAAGAGTGCCAACTTTCCTAATTGCATAGGCGCACTTGACGGGAAACATGTTCGTATTTGGAGTCCCAAACATGGCGGATCGCTTTTTTATAATTACAAAAATTATCATTCTGTATTGTTGTTGGCTCTCGTAGATTCTAAATACAGATTTATATATGTTGATATTGGAGCATATGGCAAGGAATGTGACTCAACCGTTTACAATAATTCAAAATTGAATGAATTACTTTCAAAAGGGCAACTTCCTTTACCAACGCCAAAGCCTTTACCAGGCTCCCAAACGCCTCTTCCTTTTGTTTTTATTGCAGACGAAGGCTTACCGTTAACAAATAATATAATGCGCCCATACCCGGGAAAACATTTGACGATACAACAAAGAGTTTTTAATTATCGTTTGAGCCGAGCAAGAAGATTTGTAGAATGTGCGTTCGGTATCCTGGCTAATAGGTGGAGGGTATTTCATCGACCATTAAATGTTTCTTTAGATCTTTGCACAAATATCATAAAAGCAAGCTGTGTTTTACATAATTTCATTCTTAACCGTGAAGTAACCGAAACATTTGAAGATATGATAATTGATGATTCTTTTATTCAACTACAACAATCCACACAGGAGGGTAGAACAAGAACAAGAGCTACCGACATAAGAAATGAATTTTGTGATTACTTTAATACTGATGTGGGAGCTCTTAGCTGGCAACTAAATAAAATATAGGATATTACTTACCATATTTTGTTTTTTCTTGATTACTTAATTCTTGAAAACCAGGAAATAAATTTACGCACACCTCTTTCCAAGCTGTTGTTTTTGCAATTTTATTCTTGTATTCTTCAGATGTTTTATCCCACAGTACGGGTCGCTGCTCGACTAGGGTAATTAAATGATCGACTTCAATAACATCCGTCATCTTTGATTTTTGCGCAACAACTGCGCAGGATTGCATCGTGAGTTTCTAACGTCACGACGTCGTATCGTGCATCTACACGTTACGACGTCGTGACGTAGATTTCCACGACGCGACGTCGTATCGTGAAACGACGCCGCATCGTTGTACAACGCGACGTCGTATCGTGTTTATGTGTGGGAGCCCTAACACTTTCTGGTGTTATGAGGATTTGGTTAGTTGGGCTATTTTGATAAAAATGATCATTCATTGCGATACCTTGCTCTGATGTAGAAGGATCTGAAGGTAGCGGCATAACCGGAGATTTAAGCGGGTTCTCTGTTGATGTTACTGTCACAGGCGCAACCGGTATCGGAGCTAGTAGTGAGTCCTGGACCAAAGAAGGCGAAATAGAAGGATCAACAGGTAAATCGTGTGGCTGTTTGGTATTGCAGTCAACATTTTGGACTTGGTCAAAATCTTCACAATCTGTCAGGTCATCATCTACTTCAGGCACTGGTAAATTTCCGATTGACATAGGAACTTGAGGGAGAATAATTGAACTGTCAGAAGAACTATGGGGAGCAATATTACGTTGAGTTGCTTCGCTAGAAAATGACGGGGATAAAGGGCGATTGGTTACCTCAGCACATTCAAAGTCTTCGTCGGTAAAAGCATTTCTAGAAAATGGGAATATACCTGGCCGTTTGAAGCCCGAAATAATGTTTCGTGCTATGTATGATGCATTATATGCCGGCGTTAATATTTCTACCAAATCGTGAATAGAAATGGTTTTACCTGGTCTAGAAACGAGCCAATCATTTTGGGCAACAGCCAGTTTTTGCTTGAACGGACCGTTCACTGCAACGTCCAAAGGTTGCATGCGATGTGTGCAATGCGGAGGGAAAGTCACTGCAATTATTCCACTTTCACGACAGTAATTTATGGCATCTAAAGTGCAGTGACTTTCGTGATTGTCCATCAATAGCAATATTGGATCATCTTTAGAGCAGCGCACCAATTTTTTGATATGTTTAAGTACCTTTACGAACAGCGGCCCTGTCATCCAGCCACTTGTTGGACTGTTAGCAAAACCAATGCATCCAGGTGGCCCCCCTCTAACCATAGCCTCATGATAACGAGCTCGAGGAAATATAAATACAGGAGGAAGAAAGTTGCCTATCGCATTTCCTATACCACACATAGTTATCAACTGACCACGCTCTGCAGACACACTTTGTCCTACTTGTTTGGTTCCAGTTTGAGCTACGACATTTGGTGCTTGAACTACCGTCATTATATTAGTTTCGTCGAGGTTATATATTCGGTCAGGTGTAAAATTATACTTTTTTAAAACCTTTTCATAATTATCATAAAATTGACTAACGTTATGTTTGTTGAAACTCGTAGAACGCGACAAACTTGTATTTTCGGGTTTTCGAAGAGAGAGTTCTTTATGTCGTTTCATGAAACATTTCAGCCAGTCTCTGCCAGCTTGTTTATTTTTGGTCCATAAGGGCGGGCACTTATTAAGTGCTGTGGCATAGTCATATGCTAGTACCTTTGCTTGTTTGTATGTTAAACCGTAATGCATTTTGGAACTTTTTATCAGATATGCCTTTAGTAATGTTTCTTCACCATTCGTGAATACTTGCGAAACTGTATATTTTGTGCTATAATCGGCACTTTTAGGTATTATAATATCTTCTTTATGTTTTTTTGCACTGTAGTTGTGCCTGTTTCATCTAGCACATACAGTCTTGTACCGTCAGCAAAACTGGGACTCCTCTTCATCACGTTCTCTAAATTATCGAAAAACATTCCAACATTGTGCCTGTTGAAAGATGTCGCCCGAGAAAGGCTACAAGGCTCTGGCTTTCTCAATGTCAAGTCAGGATTACGTTTTCGAAAACCGTATAGCCAATCCAATCCTGCCATTTTGTGACTTTCCCATGACTCAGGAATGGCCAAGTTATTGAATTTCGCTAGTTCGTAAGCGAGTTTTCTTGTCTCTATTGTGTCTAAACCATATGACATTTTTGCACAAGTTATTAAATATTCTTTCAACCTAGCTTCTTGTTCTGGTTGAAAAACTCTACGCACCGAATAATTGGGCGTGAGACGCATATTTTCAGCGTCCTCTCCTTGACATGATTTTTTCTTTTGGATATATCTACACAGTGTGGAGTAATTGACATTCTTCATCTCTCCAGCTTTTCTCAAACTCATACCTTGCTCCACCAAGTGTATAGCTGCTCTCATATTATTTTCACTGTGTAATCCTATATCGGTTTTTCTTTTTCTATTGCGCACCATATTGACTGGCTGTTCCTATAAAGCAAAAGCAAACAATGCAATATAACAATACACACAATTCTCACAATAAGCATGGGGCACAGTAAAACATGTTGCACTGTGCCCCGTTGCAGTGTACCCCCATGACACCTCGGACAGTTAAAAAGATAAATATAAAATTGAGGTTATGTTTACCGGTGAGTGGTTTTGCAATTCAAAGTAACTATTAAACAAGTAATATATAAAAAAACAATCACTCACCCAAAACCGTAAAATGACGAAATGAAAACAAAACAAAAACATAGATTTTTTCGTGAAAATATAACAAAAAAATAATAATGTTGAAATAAAAACCCTATGCGTACTCGCACCGCTCAATGACAAGCGTAGAAAGATGGCGGCTTGTAGGGTTGCCAATACTAAAAAAAAGAAAAGCCAACTGCTAAAAAGTTTAAAAAAATATCGCATCTGTTGCACTGTGCCCCTCGTTGCACTGTACCTCCTCTGACCCTATGCTAAATAATGTTGTGTATTTTTATGTAGTGAGTATAAAATAATAAAAAGTTAGAAATTTTAGGATTTATTAAAAAAAAAAAGGAACATAACACCTTTTTTCACAGGTGAGTTCACGAAAAAAATTACAAATAGAAAATGAATGAGCGTAGTAAGTAACACAAAATCCTTCAAATTGCCTGTTTATTGGTATGAAATAGGTTTAATCGCATTGCGCAAGTATTGTTTCATAATAAAAGCGGTATTCAGGCTTAATGAATGGAAGTTGATCCTTTATATTAGCTTTTTTTTCGGACGAAACCGTCCCATATTTTCTTCCGATGCGTTGAATGACAAAATTCTCGCCTGCAACATTTTTTTTCAATATGTCAACCTTTTTGAAAGGAGTATATTCGTCATAGCTCTCTTTGAATAAATAAGACCCATATTCCTCTACAGGTATCCATCGTATCCCATCTCTAAAATAAACCTTCTCTTTTTTAACATCTTTTTTTCGATTTATTAGATGAAGCTTATTTTGCAAATCATCAATCTTTCGAAAGTGGTCTGTCATATCAACAACAACATTGTTCCGCGACGCTTTACAAATAATGTCCCTGTATTGATCAGGAGCATAAACAGCTTCGTGTTTTCTTAAAACTTTCTCAATTCTCCCAAAATCTCTATCTGAATCCAGATACGAATGGCCTACCTCAGGAAACTTGTGATCTATTACTTTAAAATAGTTTTTTCTTATCAAATACTGATACAAAGCAATCATGTTAAAATTTTTGTTTTGGCCAGCGAATGAATCGGACCATATAAGTAAATGATCTTTATTTTGACATGCATTATCAACCTCTATAAATCTTAATAAGGAACTAGCTACCTCACAACTCCCACGGTCAGCTACATCCTCTGTCCAAGTGCAGCAAAATGCCTTCTCTTTAATCCCATCAACAACATGGATTCCTAAGTTATAGAACCAAATCTGTCTAAGGTAAAACGCTTTACTAGTAGGTATCTTTGGTAGAGGCATTGTCTTTTGCAAATCGACGGTTATGTAAAGTAAACTATTGCTTTTAGCAGGTCGTTTTCTGTCAGCAATCATGGCTTCAACAGCGGCATGGTAATTTGATAGGTGCTCATCAGTTGAGCCCCCAGCATCACATGTAGAACATGTATCGCTTCTGGGGTAGCCAAATGACAAATTGAATTCCGTCACAAATATTTTATTATATGTAGCTCTTGTTATTTTAAAACGCGGAGGCAACTGCTCTTCTTGACACATCTCTAAGTAAAGACAGTGCATTTTAGTTACATTTAATAGTGGTGACAAGTATAGTTTGTGCATATTTTTGTTACGCGAATAGTGGGATTGGTCGGCCGGAAAGCTTAAAATATGTTGCTTAATTTTTTCTTTTACATCATCACCTAACTTATGAGGTCTGTTACTGTGATGGCCTCGGCGGTCTGGAGGTGGAGCTGCAACGCCTGTTTTAATTCGATCTTTTATAATATCAATCTTTTTCCTCCCAATAGCATACAACCCACACAAACCCAACTTGCAAACTTCAGTGGTAACGCCTTTATTTGTAATAAAATATTTATACGTTGCTGATTTATGTTTTAGAGCATTTTTACGTTGTCTTGCTACTGGCCGACTTACCATGCTTCTAAAAAGTAGAGCATTTTTACTATTAGTATCAAGAGAGTAAAAATCTTTGAGAATCGCCTCTCTTTCTTCAATGCTAAAGTTGTTAGAGCAAGCTAGCCTGCATTTTTCATGACATAAAACTCCATCTTTCACAACTTTTTCTGGCACCAAACTGTTTTTGTAAGACCTATATTCTAGTCCTCTTTCTCTCGCTATTGCTGCCGCTTTTTTCTTCCAAGTTTCACATTTTCTGGGCCTTTTCTTTGACTTGTTATCTTTCGGCGGAAACACTTTACGTTTTTTATTTAAATTGTCTGTAATATCTGCTACATTATTTAAAGGTTCTTGGATTCGACTAGTTGACGGTTGGTTGTTAACATCTGAATCTATTGGTTCTTGTATAAAATTTGTATCAAAATCAATAGTTGAACTTGAACTCCTCGAACGTATATTTGGAATTGTATACTTCATCACTGCCAGTAGAAAAATCAGAAAAATGATCATCGTATGAATTCGGAATAACAACGTTTTGTAATGGTGTGATATGCCGTCTATTTAGCCACGTTAGAGAATCGTTATCTGAAGGTTCTATTATATCGGGACTGGCTGCATCAGGTAAAACGGTATCTTGATTTATCGAAGATTGTGTACAACCTGTAATAAAAATAACCATTATTGTAGGCAAGTTTAATAACATTAATAATAATAAATGGCGATGATTTTTTTCGATCGAGTTTCTTAAAGAAGGCCTTTCAAGCTAGGTGATAATGTGCAAAAGAAAATAAAACCACATTCTTTCAAATTTTCCTGCAAACCAAAATATGCACAAACTATACTTTTAAAATGTTAGTGAAATGCACGGTGTTTACTTAGAGAGGTGTTAAGAAGAGCAGTTTTTTTACATATAAACATTTAGTAACAATTTATTGTTTTTTATTTAGTAACAGTTTAAGCATATTAAGGTTAGTTAGACAACAAGAAAAGTGGTTAAAAATTCAAATCAAAACATCCAAACCCACATCCAAAAAAGTAAAAAAAAATATCAATTCATATTCCTAATTACTTTAGGTATTCAATGCATGTTTTCACATACAACTCAAAGCTGTTTGTTAGCAAGTGATGCAAAAAAAAAGGTAATTAAGTGCAATACTGTTTAATGTTAACTATGGTGATATTGTATAATATCACAAGTAGGTTATTTACTATACCTAGGTAGTCGCCTTTAATACACTGTCAAACCGGATACGTTTTAACCTAAACATTAGGGTGGAGTGAATTTTTTTTTTTTTCAGTTTCTTTTCGGAATACCTTTAAAAAGTTGCCATTATTGCTCACAAATATACATGCAAAATTTTATTTGGCACATAAAACATTTAGAGGTGCCCCCAACATCATAAACTTAGAGAAATTCAATTTTTTTTGTCGAAAAACTCTTAAGTCTAAAATTGACAAATTAACGCTAAATCATATTCTGTTTCTTCCCGTTGGCAAGAATTTGACCTTGAATAGTGCGCGGATAGGTGAGGGAGGTGGAGTGAGGGAGGAGAGGTGATTTCTCCGTACTCCTCAGTCGTTGCTCGAACGCCATTAAGTGAGTGCGTCGCGCGTGTTATTGTTATTATACTTGTGAGGAACATTGATTTTTAAACATTGCTATTAAGGAAATAACACTCATGTAAGTAATATTTCTAAATTACTGTTTACAGATAAATACAACTTAGATTGTAATTCAATATTTTTGATGTGAGTTACAGCTACTATTTCTTTTTGTTACAGTAAAATGTCGCAAGTCAAAACTCGACAAACGACATGTTGTCCTGTTTTTGGTTTGCCAGAGAAGTTACCGATGTCTCAATTACCAACTTATAATGATGTTATGAAGTATTACTTATTGATAAGATGTGAATTAAAACCCGACAAAACAACAAAAGAGCCGACAGTTCATGAAATATCCGAAAGATTGTCTACGGAAATTTTTGATATCTGGCGAAAAGCGTCGCTTCCCACTGTCAGCTTTAAGAGAGTAATGCAACTTATTCGAACTTACCATGACAAATATAGACGCTTACTAAAACCTTATCAAGGCCGTCAAATGAACAAGAAATATCAAGAAAAGATAACTGAATTTGTTACTGAGTCCCAAAGGTTATTTGATATTTGCAGTTGTAAATGCAAACTTATTAACTCGGAGTGTACCTGCTCAAAAGACGGCCGTGTTCCCAAGGAAGAAGTGTCTTTTTAGATTGATCAAAGAAGTACAAGGAAAATGATAATAGGTGGGGTAGATTTGATTGCGACTGCAAAAAATATGAAAAAAATAAAAAGACAAGAAAAAGAATTACTGCGTAACAAAGAGGTAATGGATCCTAATCAGCCGTCTTGTTCTCGTTCTTGCCCTGATGACTTAACGATCGAAAGTACCAGTTCAAGCAATAATAGTGTAGCTTCTAGTCCTTATCAGTCGCCAAAACAAATAGCTGCTCCGCCATCAAAGAAAAAGCGATTAAATTTACCCTCATTAGCTCTCGCCTGTGATCGTACTGGTGTCTCTGACAGAGCAGCTGCTATTATAGCTTCTTCTGTGTTAAAAGATTTTGGAATTATTACATCAAAAGATCCAAGTGCTGTCATTGATCGTTCAAAGTTGCGCCGTGAAAGAACGAAAGTCAGATCAGCATTACACGATGCAGATGGCAATAAAGTTATACGCGGTATTTATTTTGATGGCAGAAAAGATAAAAGTTTGGTAAGCATTCAGAAGGAAGGCAAATTTTATAGAAAAAGAATGACAGAAGACCATTATGTAATTTTATCAGAACCAGGAAGTGATTATTTCGGGCATGTTACGTGTGAATCGGGAACTGCTAAAGGTATTGAAAGTACCATAATAAATTATTTGAGAAAAAAATCGGTGAAATTGGATGAAATAGTTGTCGTTGGTTGCGATGGTACAGTTGTGAATACAGGTTTCAAAGGAGGTGTTGTTCGGTTTATGGAAGAAGAACTCAATAAACCATTACAGTGGTTTGTCTGCCAGTTACATTCGAATGAGTTACCATTGCGACATCTGTTATTGCATTTGGATGGAAAAACTACAGGGCCTAAATGCTTTTCAGGTCCTATTGGATCTGAATTACAAAAATGTGAATCAATGCCGATTGTCCAATTTACTACCATTCCCTCCACATTACCTGAAGTCAGTAAAAATAAGTTGAGTACCGACCAAAAATATCTTTATGATATGATGACAGCTATCAGCACTGGCATTTTTTCTCTCGATTTAGCTAATATTACACCTGGACCTCTTAACCATTCTAGATGGCTTACAACAGCAAATAGAATATTAAGATTATATGCTACTAAAACAGACCCCGATGAGAACTTAGTGATATTAGCCACGTTCGTAATGAGAGTTTATGGTCCAATGTGGTTCACAATAAAATGTTATCCCTCATGTACAAACGGAGCTAGGCACCTGTGGCAAACAATAAGCCTAACTCGATATTTGAACGAGCCTATAAAGAAAATTATTGATAAGGTGATCCAACGAAATGGATATTTCAGTCATCCAGAAAATATTCTTATTGCAATGCTTGCAGACGACAGAGAAACTATACGTAAGCTAGCTTATCAGCGAATTTTAAAAGCAAGAGCAGAGAATACTCAAGAGCTTCGTACATTTAAAGTGCCTACTATAAATTTCGATGCCAAAGATTATATCGACTTAATTACGTGGCAAGACTGTAAGATAACTGAGCCACCTCTGACTTCTAATTTATCTGATGAAACCTTGAAAGGGATTGTCAAAAACGGTTTGACTACCTGTCAGAATATCAAAGATTTTCCTTGCCATACCCAAGCCGTAGAGCGCGTTATCAAATTGGTGACAGAAGCTTCAAGTGCAGTTTGTGGAGAAAATAAACGAGATGGTTTCATCAGGGCAAGACTATTATCACGACAGCATATGCCCAATTTCGAAACAAAAAAACAATTTAATACTAAATAATCTACTTATTTCTGATTTTTTTCATTCCTTTATAATATATTTTTTGTAACTTTTCTTAATAAAAAACATTAAAACAACCAATCAGGCTTTTATTTAACGTATCACAAAGTAGTTTATCATATAATAGACGTGAAAGTCATAAAAATACTGTCATTAAAAAATAAATCAAAGTTTGTAAGAAAATAATATTTGTCTAATTTTCAATTGGGTTGGGGCACCTCAAAACATCAAGACATGTAAATAATCTTTTGTATGCTGAATTCACTTATTAAAAGGCAACTTTTTATCGCTATTCCATTTAAAAAAAACGAAAAAAAATTTTTTTCATACATAACCACTCCACCCTACTAAACATACAAAATGAACAAAGTATTACAATATAGCAAAGATTTCTATGATTTATAGGTACTTGTTATCGAAATATTTTTGATATATGCTAGTATTAACAAAAAACAACAAAATTTTAAATTACTTACTTGCGATCTTGATTTCAAGGTCATTTTCAATGCAATTTATGGCTGCTTCCACTAAAGAGGCCGTCAGCGCAAAAGTGGCCTAAGCTCAACATAGTTAGTATGGAGATAATGAGGTTTGAATTTTCATGAATTTAAATTGAATACATAGTAATTATATTATATTTGAATTTAGTTTCCAGGTGTGTTTTATTTAGTTACTATTGTCGGCAATACGAACAAAACGAAAAGAAGCGTTACTCACAAAACACGATAGAATTAATCACTGGACAGTTATTTAGTACCGAGTCTGTAGGCTTGGGTGTAACCCTGGTTTAGTCACAACAAAATCTTTATTCGCGAGTCCGTTCCGTCAGTTACAATGCCAACTCAATTAATAGGGAGCTACTATCGACCGTCAGTCCGAGATACGTCAGCGCACCTAGCCGTCCTAACCGTATCTGTGTCACTTGCCATCATCCTACTTCAAGATATAACTTATGGCGCTGCAATCGAATGTCAGTCATTCATTGCATTTAGCGCCCTCTTTAACAGTGCTACCAACATACTTCCGTTATCATGGAGTCATACAAACATCTCAATATCGCAAACTCATCGTTATCGCCAACTCGGCCATCCTGCGATGACACACGTCCTCGTGTGTTAATCTGAAACAATCATACCAAAGTGGCGGCTTGGCCACTCCTGACAATGAAGTCAAGCTAATTCTCAAAAGTATACGAAATGCTCTAATCAAATGTCCTGAGGAACATCAGCAAATGTCACCCGCACTTAAAGGGACTATGCCTCACTTAAGAACCCGGGTTTTTCCCACACCGTTCTTGCCAGGATCACTTGCATTTAAAGAGCTGTTCGCTACACTTAAACGTACCAAGATTTTTCCTTCGCTTCTTTAACATTTGCTTTTGTTTCCCATTTGACAACACAACTTTCTTTAAAACTTCAATTTAATATTTCCTTCAAAATTCGAATTTAAGATTTTATAATTTACGTAAAGCTACCACTGGTTCGGAAGATCCATCTTCTGAGAAGAACCAGCAAGAAACTCAGTAGGAATCGGTTAACGTCAACGCATTGCACTTCATAATTCAAAACAACAAAGTATTAAAATTGTTCGACAACTGCAAACAGTTCGACAGAAAAATCCAGCTCTTTTGTCAATCGCAATAAGTTCAACGCATTTTCAATTTTCAATCTTTTCAATCTCGACGTTATTACCTATCTCCGTGATTCATTAAACACACACTATCGTAATATTACGTTTCAATTGCCAAAATAATAACAAGTTTACTGTTACCAAAACATAAGAAAACGTGTCTCCTAAGAATCGCAGCAAAATAATCGAAGATCGGCAAGATACAAAGCGATTTCTACCGAGTCACGGATACACGATAATCAGAAAGAAAGTCTACAACTTCAATATTCAGACTACCTATTTAAAAAGGCATAATGAATGCCGCTTAACCACAAAATTTCACCCGCTCAACCGTGATATCATTACTATCTACCAAGTAGGTACTAAAGGTTCAAAAAACGCATTAAACCACAATAAAGGTTTCAAGATCGCGCAGTATACAATACTCTAGAACACAAACACGGGTAACCTCCATCCGGTAGACACCAAGGGCATCTCCATCCGGCAGGCACCATCACACATCACATTGCCCCTTTCTGGCAAGCACACCACGATTACTTACATCCTCAAAGTGCTAAACGCACGCCACTCACAGTCGTGGCCGCACTGAGACGGGAAATGAAGCCCGATTTTATGCCTACGTCTACGAATGCACTAAGGATGTAACAATCTGAGCGACTTGTATACTGCTGATCCACACAAACCAATTACAGCAAAAACCTTTAGTTTTGTCAATCCTAATCAACGTAACGCAAAACGAGATTTTAATTCCTTTTTTTGACCAAAATAATAAGAACGAATTCATTAGTGATTCTCACACGTTAGCATTAAATCGATACCACGTTAAATTTACTTTCATCATCATTAAGTACTTAAAACGCAATATCAAAACTTTTGAATATTATCTTTCGCCTTAAATTGAACTTCATCTATATCAACTAAAGTTACGAAAAACCATTTGATACGTCTTGACAAACCGTACGTTATTTCAAAACAATTTTATCTTGTCACATCTGTGCAAGCTATACAAAACTAACAAAATGATGAACTATCTTAGGCACGTGAATTTACTCTAATCACTGACTCTCTCACTCTAAAACTGTTTCCATAATTAATCACTTCTTTAGACTTAGACAGGGATTAATTATAGTTCTCTCCATAATCACACAACCACAGATCCTTCCGTCAGATAGCTCCTTTAGACTTAGGCAGCATCCGATAAGTTTCAGTTATACACCTTTGGAAATATACTGCCTTATTTCAACAGATCTATGATTGTATGTCGGAGGTTACCACAACTCACTCTAATCACAAACGAAAGTTAAGCTTGGGCAGATCCGAGAAGACTATTCGCAAGAATAAATCGAATCACTAATTAATATTAGGATTTAGGCTTATCCCACTTCAGATGTCGGCAATACGAACAAAACGAAAAGAAGCGTTACTCACAAAACACGATAGAATTAATCACTGGACAGTTATTTAGTACCGAGTCTGTAGGCTTGGGTGTAACCCTGGTTTAGTCACAACAAAATCTTTATTCGCGAGTCCGTTCCGTCAGTTACAATGCCAACTCAATTAATAGGGAGCTACTATCGACCGTCAGTCCGAGATACGTCAGCGCACCTAGCCGTCCTAACCGTATCTGTGTCACTTGCCATCATCCTACTTCAAGATATAACTTATGGCGCTGCAATCGAATGTCAGTCATTCATTGCATTTAGCGCCCTCTTTAACAGTGCTACCAACATACTTCCGTTATCATGGAGTCATACAAACATCTCAATATCGCAAACTCATCGTTATCGCCAACACTATGGTACATTCTTTGTGATGAAGAAGATTATTTTCGAAAATAATCACAAGTTATTTTTTTTTTGTGGTATAGGCCACCTTTGCATTTAAAGAAACTATATATTTTCACTAATATCTAGAAGGTTAGGCCAAAAATAAAATGAATATGTAAATGAAATCACCTTTTTATTTTTCAAATTAATAGAAAATTACATTTTAATTTAAACAGTACTTAAATCGAATTTATACTAGTCATCGATAGGTTCATCATTGAAAATAATATCAATTTCAGCTGCTGATGTCTTTAACTGATTGTAAAAACAATGATTTACAGGTGGTATAAAATGTAATAAGTCCATTAAATCTTTCTTTTTCTTATCACTTACGACATGACTATCAGGATATAAAATATTTAGGTTCTGGATGAAAACAGAATTGCGTTTCTTCAAATCAACCTCTTCAAAGAGAACATCAATATTATTGGAGTACTTATAAAAAAACTTGAATGGATGCATTTCATGAAACATTAACCATTGCATTTTTAGCCACTCAACTTTACCCTTGCTTACAGAAACTTTTCTGTTTGTTATGTTTCTTTCAAGTGACTGAGTGGAAAAAAAAAGATCTTTTGTCATATTAATGATTATGAATGGTCTTGTTTTCCGGGCAGCCAAAATCACTTGGTTCCAATCTTGAGGAACATAAATGTTTTTAAAAAAACGTTTTTGTTTTTCTACTAGACCGAAATCCTGATCGCAAGTCATGTACGAATGTCCACTTACTAAAAATTTGTGGTCAATTTTCTTTGTTGCGAACTCAGGATTGGAAACAATGTATTGGCATAGAACTGCCATTTTAATGTTACGGTTCTGGCCGCCACATTGGTCAGAGTACATAATCAAATGCTCACACTTTGCAATGTTTTTAAGGAAATACATTATGCAAGAACCTATTTCTTGTGGGCCACGAGAAGCTATGCTTTCATCCCACATAAACATATACACATCATTTGTTTTCATATTATGTATACCCAGACAGTATGTCCACAGTTGCCGTTTGTAATAGCATATTCCTGTACTTATTACCGGAGTTGGTAGGGTCTTCATTAGATCAAATGAAATTATACATACATTTTCATCATTCTTATACATTTCTACATCCTTTTTTATGCCCTCTCTTGCTGAACTTGCTTTGAGTAGATGTAACTTTTTTTCATTTTTCAATCTTAGTTCATCATTAGAATTGTTACAAACTTTTATTTTGATATCTAATGAATCACAGCGCTTGAAAATTAATATTACGGGTTAAAGTATGAAAATTATTTATTAATTAAACTAATACAGAATAATGGACGGAAGATAAAAAAGGAGTGTAGGAAGAACATTAAACATGTGTTTCAACATCCCCAAAACCATGTTCACAGTAATGGTCTTCAACAGCATTTCCACTCTCGAAGCTACTGCTGACTATTGGATCGACACTTTGCATTCTTTCTTCAATTAGTTTGTAATACTCCAAAGTAGGTAAATTTCTCCACTCTGTCCCGAAATGCTTTTCGAGAAGTTTGGCAACATCATCGACCTTTGCTTTCATCGGTACAATTGTGTTTGCTAGTATTAACTCTGGAGAAAGCATAGCAATTTTTTTATTCTTTTTTGTAATAATTTTTTTATCATTGAGTTTGCTTTTATAATTAATCTCTCCTTGAACTAATACATTCTCAGATTTTGATCTAGTTAAGAAAAAGCGCTTAGATTTCATAAAAGGAAAATGCCATGAACTAGTGGGTTTGATAATTGTTTCATAACCTTTCTTCCAGTCGTAAACTGGTATTGTTGAAAGGTCTGTGACAGTTCCATTTTCTTCAAGCACAGCGACGTATTCTGCTGGACCAGTTACAACTTCTTTAGTTTTTAATAATTTTTCGATTTTAGCGAACACACGGTCGGGAGGTATGAACGAATGTCCGACTATAGGGTATATTACTTCAACTTTTTTTATATGTCTAGGTGCTTCACAATACAGCCATTTACCCAACATAACAACCATTGCAGCATTCTTATTCTGTCCGGAACATCCGTCGCATACCACACTTAAGATCTTGATTTTCTCGTCGAATGTTACATGTTGTAGGTAATGATATACAGCACTTACAATTTCATTGCCTCCCTTCTTATGGACTACTTCACTCCAATAATATGAACAAACATTTTCTTTGTTTAATTTAGCCTTAGAATTTCCATCTACAATAGCAAAATGATAAAAAATTAACTGACGACTAAAATACGCTGACTGGTCTGGAAGCTTTGGTAGTGGCTGGTTTTTCTGACAGTCGAATGTAATAGTTTTTATGGTATCATCTTCCTCTTGGAGTATTTTATAAAACGCTTTATACTTTAATCTGTGAATTCTTTTATTAGTCATAAGTTCATGTCGTTTTCTTGCATTATTTTCAGCTTTTATTTGTTCTTGCAGGGAAGTACATGTGGAGCAGACGTCTGTTCTCGGGGAACCAAAACCAATGTTGTAGCATGTATTAAATATGTTGCGAAAAAAACTTTGCTTAACTTTGCGATCATTCTGATGTTGTGCATTATAGACTCGCCATAATTTTCGAATATTAAGCTCGGCCGGGAGATATAATCTTTGTGTTTTTGAGCGACAATAGTGACTTTCTTGGCACTTAAGTTTTTCAATGAAACATTGGACTGACACTCTCTTTGTCGCGTATTTTTGGGATTTTCGATCACCCCCTCTCATTTCTACAGGATGACTTCCTCCACTTTTATAAAATCTGCTCATAATACCCTTAATTCTATCTTTTTTAACCAGAAGAGCATCCAAAAACGTTTTTTGGCAAACTGGGATCATTTGACCGTGGTTGCCAATAATATGATATTTAATCGCAATGTTTCTTTTAGAGTTTTCTTTTTTATTATTAGCTTTTTTTACGTTGCAATATTTTAATATGAAATGGTCTTGACAAATTTTAGTCGTACATTTATAAAAATTCCTATGAAATCTGCTTATATCCTGGCGAGTTAATTTCGCGCATCTGAATGATTTTTGGTTATGATTGCATTGCGGGAACTTCGGCAAACCTTTGCTTTCATAACTGAAACAATATGTTTTTAATTAATTAGATCGGTCGGTGAGTTTCGGTCGCAGTAGAGCGGAGAGCGTAGTAGTGAAACCACCAAACTGAAAAGTCTTATACTGACTTATACATAGTTAATATAAGATTTTTTCGCAAAAAATGATGAAATGAAATAGGGGAAACGGTATAGTAATTGGCCACTTAAGCGACCACTCGATAGAAAAAATCAATTTAAAATTAATTTGTAGCTTAAAAATAAATAAAACTCACGATATATGTTTCTTTATTCATTTATTTACTAGAAAAAGTGCCTTACACAAACTTTTATTAAATATTTGAGGAATAATCTGAACTTAAAAATAGAAAACGTAAAATCACAGTTATTGGCCATAAAATTATAGTTATTGGCCATGAGATCACACAGTTATTAGCCATATTTAAAAACATAATAGAAATTGAAATTTTAACACAAAAATAGTATTTATTTTACATAGTAATGTAGTTAATGCAAAAAGTGTTGTCATCGTCACTCTTCGAAAGCACCTCGAGCGAGCATGTACCAGATGACGATCAGCTTTCGGACTTGACACCATGACTTTGGTGATGAATATATATTATTAATATAACTAAATCATTTCTTCATCATGATCTTCCTCTTTATAAGATTCAGATTCATCACCAGAGTCGTCATTCAGTAAGAAACAGTTGTGGCATATAAATCCCGACAGCTCATCGTCATCTGGCATGTGCTCGAGGTGTTTTCGAGGAATGCATTGGCGATGGTAGTGCTTTTTGCATGAACTACATAGTAGTGACTTATTTTTAATAGCCAGACGCCGGCACACGTCACAAGAAACTAGCTCTATACTTGATAGAATCTTTACTTTACCGTCGTTTTTAACGTCACCAATGTTTTCCTCTTTAGCATTTTCCGTTTCAGACTTTATGTCAATAATGTCTTTTCCTTGATTAATATTTTTTGACTTCTTTCCAACGCCTTTGCCTTTTTTAGTCTTCAGAGCATTTTCTTTCTTCTCCTCTCTTATTCTTTTCTTTTCCATTTTTTGTTTCTGTATTTCTTGCTTTTCCATCTCTTTTTTTTCAATAGCTGATCTAAAATTTTCGGAAGTTATCACAAATGGAGTCTTTTCTGTCTTTCGAATAGACTTCCTTTTATTTTCTGGGGCATTCTGTAAGTAGTCACTACTGTAAGTAGACTTATTAAGTTGAGTAGTTTCTGTCATTGTGGTTACAGCAGAGGTAGAAGAAGAAGGTTGGCACAAATCCATAGGAGTTTTGGTAGGTGTCATAGTAATTTTAACTGATGTCACAACATTTTCACTGATGAGATTTACGTTTGTTATGTTATTATTAGATTGTATTTCAATATTAGTTGATTCTTTCTGTAGAGGATCACTTTGAAAAAAACTCCAAAGTTTGAATAATGTAGGTGAGGAATCATTCTGCGTGAAACCTTGAGATTTCAGTGCTTTCATCTTGTCTATCATTTCAACCCCTACAATATCTTCAAACTTTTTTAGGGACATGACCTTGTTTTCGTCATTGTCTGCTCTTTGGCTGTCTGCCTCTTCAACACTTTTAGTTGCCCCTAAACATTTGGAGTAATCTATTGCATTCTCATCAAAGGGACACAAGCCACATGCCCGAAAACCATTTATTATTGTTTCAGGTTTTAATTGGTCAACAACGGTTTTTAAAATAATAGCAATGTTGAGCTTTGTTACCACCTCGCCAAAGTTTTCTGACTGAAATTTTCGTACTGCTTTTCGGTACATTTTTTTTATTGGTCCAAATACGGAAACATCTGCTGGCTGAGTGATTCGAGTGGTGTTGGGGTAAAGAGCTACCAATTCAATTCCTAGCTCTTTACAAGTCAAACTAAGCTGTAAAGTGATATGACTTTTATGGCCATCAATAAACAAGATAACAGGTTTTGTGATGTTATTTTCAGCAAGATATGGGTCAAACAACTCAGTAATGAACTGGTTAAAAACATCTGCCGTCATCCACCCTGAATCACTGCGTCCAATACCCCATTTAGGTGGCACCGATGTCGCAATTTTATCAGGTAGGCGTTTGTACGGAAAGACTATTAAAGGAGGACAAGTCTTCCCATCGGCAGAAAATGCAAAAAGCACTGTAACATTTTCTTTTGAGTTTCCTTGTTCCACAGCATATATATTTTTGTCTCCTTTAGCAGCAAGCACGCGACCAGTAGAAGGACAGAGTTGAAAACCTGTCTCGTCAGCATTAAAGACACGTTTTGGGTCCTGAATTACGTCTGACAGGTTTTCGTCAGTGAAGTAGTTTTTTATTTCGAGAAACCATTTTTTAATGTCGGTTTCAGACACGCAGGCACTGGCTTTAGTAACCCCCTCGCTGGTTCTTGATACTAAACTAGGGTGCCGTTTTAAAAAAGCTTTGAGCCATCCCTGACCAGGCCTGTTGTTAAGAAAAGGAGTAACGCGTGGATTTTCAGTCAAAAACTTTTGAACTGTGTCTAAAACGTCATCGGATTTCCTAGGAAACCCTTTACGAGACATGTTAATCAACCACTCTGCGATATTATTTTCTTCCTCATTTGTTAGATACGGTGTTGGCCCAAATTCAGATTTTGTAGTAGGATTTTTGAGTTTAAACTGTAAAGTTGCTCTGGGTATATTATATTTTTTGGCGACTGCTCTCAAAGACATTGCTTTTGAATTTAATTTTTCTAAAGCCTCATCTAGGGCCTCTTTGGCGTAGTTGGGTATCTTTGGCATCTTTTCTTGTGTAACTGTATAAACAAGTAAATATTTTTTTTTAGATAATTGATCCAAAATAAATAAATAAAGCATTATAGTTATTGGCCTTCTTTTTCTCAAGGATATGTTTGCGCATGACACAGTTATTGGCCTAGGCTATTAACTGTGCAGAATGCTTTAAAATTTACAGAAATTATAGAGAATACTAAACAATGTAACAGAAGACGTTATCTTTAATAAAAACGCTATTTTAACTTTTTTTTTTTAAATACAGCTATTGGCATAGGAGGCCAATAACTATAAATTATTCAAATAATTGTGACAGCTATTGGCCACCACAAAATTTTGAGGTTATGTAGAATATAGGGTTATAATACACCTTTAATATGTTTAGAACGCTTAAAAAGGCTATGTTTTATACATTTTAAACAACGGACCAAGTACATACCCATTTCAAAATATCTCACAGAAAAGTAGATGCAGTCTTAACGTTTTTTTAACAAACTCACCTGAATTTGTTAGTTCCGCAAAACATCACACGTCGGAAAAGAACCAAACAACCTAGCGGAATTTGGATGAAACTTTTTGACAGAGAATGAAAGTGTTGCTATTAATAAGCTTTGAAATCTACTATTTCTATGGGATGTTGCTAGTTTTTTGGCAACAAAGTTGAAATGTCCAATTACTATACAGGGGCCAATAGCTGTACCGTTTCCCCTAGTGAAAGTCTTATTTTTATATATACATAATAATATATTATATAAAATGGCTGTGACATATGGACGCACAGACAGACGGACATGACGAAACTATAAGGGTTCCGTTTTTTGCAATTCGGCTACGGAACCCTAAAAATAAAGCTTATTTAATTTTCATTACTTGGACAATAACATAAAGTAAGCTACATATTATATACCTACATAAAATCTCGATTTCGTTTCTCCAATGCAAGAACAATTAAACAGGAAATTGATCCCCGAAACAGTTTAAATTTACAACTAATAAAAAAACTTACTACTTGAATCAATCAATATATATAAAACTGTTCCGTTACTGACTGAGTGACTGAGGTACTGAGTGACTGAGTGACTGACAGACAACGTACAGCCGTAACTACTGGGCGTAGAGAGCTGAAATTTGGAACATACATTCTTAAGGGGATGTAGGGGTGCACTAAGGAAGGAATTCCCGAAATTCCCACGGGAACGGGAAATATAGGACTTTTTAGTTTGTATGAAAAATCTTATTCCTTGAGTGCACCGATGTGAAACTTGGTGTAAAGGTTTTTCAATGTGTGTCTGGTTGTGTTATGAAAGGAATACCCGAAATTCCCACGGGAACAGGAAATATATGATGTTTTAGTTTGTATGAAAAAATCCCATCCCTTGAGTGCACGGATGTGATACTTGATATAAAGGTTCCTCAATAAGTGTTTGTATTATGGAAGGAATTCCTGAAATTCCCACGGGAAGGGGTTGGACTTTTTAGTTTGTATGAAAAATCTTATTCCTTGAGTGTACGGATCTGATACTTGGCATGAAGGTTCTTCAAAGAGTGACTGGTTGTGCTACGAAAAAAATTCCCAAAATTCCCACGGGCACAGGAAATATATGATTTTTAGTTTGTATGAAAAAAACTTATTCCTTGAGGTGTGATACTTGGTATAAAGGTTCTTTCAGTGGGTGTCTGGTTGTATAGTTTCTGAAATTTCCACGAGAAGGGTATTTAAGCGCATACGAAGTTGCGGGATACAGCTAGTAAAACTATATATTTGATAAAATTTTGCATAACACCATCCCCTTAACTTTATCATGTAGTTTGATACAAAACTTTACGTACCGTTTCTTTTGTTCCGTCGTACGTTTCCATGTTGATCTATCACTTTTTCTCTTCCGGGCATGTTTAAGATCACATTTAGTAACAAATTGTGTAGAATCATCCATTTTTTCTTGACAAAAAACATAAAAAACCTACAGCACTTCTTTACTTTGTTGACAAAATCGCCATACTGTTTGTTGTGTTACGTTGAGCAAATGCCGTGCTGTGATTGGTCGGTTTGGATTTAGCGGAATTTGAAATACACTGGAACTGTTTTAGCGCTGTTTGCAGCAAACTGTTACTTTTGGAAGCTAGTTTGTTAGGCTTATAGCGGGATTTGATAAGAAATTTTAAACCAAGAAAAAAGAATGAATGATGGCGCTTCATAACCAAGCGAAACAATGTTTTTGTTGAAATATCGTTTTGGCGGGTTTTGAAATTGAACTCCTCATATATAAAACAATGAATAAGGAGCAAATTTACCCATGGTCATGGGTAACTTTGCTCCAGGGTATATTTCACAACCAATCTTCATTGCAGAAGCTTTTTGAGCAATGTAATGCCTTGCTTGTTAAAACTATGCTCCAGTAATGTTATGCTTTACCTTTATTTATAGTAAAAAGTGTGAAAAAAAATAAAAAAATCAAAATAAACCGAATTTTTTAGAGCAGTAATGTTATACTATGTGTCCCAGGCATAAGTGACCGCCCGGCGTTTTTTGAATATTTGTACAAAATAATCGATGATTATTCTTATTTTTACGACTTAGTGGCTTTAATTTTTTTTTTATGATTTTTTAAGTTTTTTAGTAGAGACGCGTGACGTGCTGCAGTATTTTTGTGATATTTCCTAAGTTTTTACTTTTTTTTTTGCAAACTTTTTTTATTTGACTAACCAACATCATAGTTTATCAATTTAAATTGTTAAACATAACTAAACTGTATTAAAACATTTAAAAAAAAAGTTAAATTGAAAATTCATACAAAATAAAGCTTTTTTTTTAAGTTTTTTCAAAATTAGTCTAAAAAATGCCCCCCTAATGTCACATTTTTTAAATTTATTTATAAACTACATGATATTTCCTACAATAGCTCAGAACAATGTTTGCTACTATTTCAAACATGTCAAACATGAATTACAAACTCTTGAATTAGGCCTGTTACAAAACAAAAAACGCAGGTAAAAAAACCGGTCTGTATTGTGATGTGAAGCACGCCCCGAGCGCGTGTCCTTTTTGTACTGGCGTTTGGTTTGTTAGTCGATAGTTCATTGTGCTCGTGACGCTACGTATTTTGTGATCTCTTAAGTTTTAAAGCATTGTGAGAAGTTTTGTGGGTTTGACTTCAAAATGTCTAGACTTTCTAATTTGGAACCTTCCCATATTGCTGACATGCAATTCGTATACGGTTTTTGTAACGGCAACGCGAGAGCTCTTTTAAGTACCTGGACAATTATCTTTAAACTTTGAAACTTTCCTACCAATTTTCTCCAAATATGTTCTTATAACGACGCGAAGATCGAAAATTGTAAGAGGAAAGCCGTACTCGCTCAGCCTTAAAATGCAGTCAACAAACAAGGCTTCTTCTTCACTTGAAAATGTTGTTGGAGCGCCTGGAGGTCCAGATGGCATTTTAGATCGTAGGAGTCTTAGCTGATTAATAATGGTTCTGCGTGGTATGCCATACTCTTCACTTGCATTTCTTTGCGTTAATTCTTTATTTTCTATGGATGCCAAACATTTTCTTAGAGTTTCAGGGCTGTAATTTTTATAATTTCTTGATCCTATACGTTTTTTATAATTTCTTGGCATCTTTTCTGAAATTATATAGCAATTTCCTCGATAAAAAGTTAATAAATTATGTTTACTTTCAAACGGCTTATGTTTGGGTTAACTTTGCTCCAAGGTGCAAAGTTACCCCAAAGTTACCAAAAAAATGTGAGCACGCCAAAAAAGTGAGGTTAGATTAAGATCAATTAGAAATTCAATGAAATATTTACGGATTTATTTACCTGATTATATACATAATAACATTAGAACATAATTACCTCAATATGCAATGCAGATTTCGAGATGGAAGTGGCTTTTTACCATACAAGAAAAAAATCCTTTTAACGTCTTGAACTACATCTGCATCTGACATAAGAAAAAATGGCGGATGATTTTTTTTCCACTTTAGTGTTGCCACTAATAAATAAATATTTTTGGGTGCGTTAACAATTAAAAGTAATGTCGCACCGATTTGGACATATCAAGCAATAAAACATTTAAGAAAATTGGAGCATAATTAACCTTAAAGGAGCAAAGTAGGAACATTTTACGGTACCTATTATTATACTCATTCAATCATAAATATATCCATTCATAAAAAAATCCAAAATTAATATTAGATTTAAGTTATAATATGTGCTCTCCGCTCTTCCTTCTCTTTGCCTGCCAAGCTGTGTGAATAAAGTACGTAAAAATATAGCTCTGCAGTTTCAATGAATATTTATTAGGGATGCACCGACTGTTCGCCGACCAGTCGGTTAAGCCGACTAGTCGGCCATATTTGCAGTCGGCGACTGGTCGGCGAACAGTCGGCCAAAACTGCCGACTAGCCGGCGGTTTTTTTGTATGTTTTTGCTTAAGGATTAGGGTAACTGAAATACGTATTTAACTGTTATGTAATCGTTTGTACCATATTAAAGATATTCCACTTCTAAGATACTCTTCTTACGAGATTAGTCATAAGATTATACACGTATAAAAGTAATCAACAGTCAAACCCTAGATCTAAGCTGGCCTCTGTGCTCTTAGGCTTGATCATAACGAATTTAATCAGTCTTATAGGTTTCGATTAGGAATCTGAAAGATCTTATCTATCAAAACATTATAGAAAGAAAAAACTATTTTTAATGTGTAATAAGAGGGAGATTGTGATGCAGAAAGCGAGTGTTTCTGCCCTATCTGGAAAAAGTCTATTTGTTTTTGTTTCATAAATGTTTCCAGCCTCGGAAAATAAACGCTCACTATAAACGGAGCTGGCAGGACAGCAAACGTACACCTTAGCAATGCGAGACATTTCAGGGTATCTAGTTCTGTTATCGCTCCACCACTTAAATGGGTCATCAGTGCGCTTAATTATTGGCAGTGAACAGTAGGAGTGCAGCTCATGAGCTATAAGCGCACGCGATCGGGCTGTTGCCGAGGTCACCCGAACTCCTCCGAAATCAATGTCGGCCCAGCTAATTTGCCCGGCTAATTTGTAGCCGACTAGTCGGCCAGTCGGCCAAAGTCACAGTCGGCCCATCTCTAATATTTATCAAATTCTATTAGGTTATGGGCCCAGGAGCTCATTATCATCTAGATTAGCAGAAGAAAGACTAGGAAAGTAGAATAAAAGTGGAATTAAAGAACTTTGCAAAAAATCAATTGCACGCGGTTTGTCTGCGGGGCACAAAATGGCGTCATCAAGCCAGAGTCATTTGCCTTTGTTCAACGGTACTAATTTCAGCTCATGGCTCTTCCGTATGAAATTGCACCTCCAAGAAAAAGGTTGTGATGATGTATTAGAAAATGAAACTATGAAAACTGACAAAGAAGGCAAAGTCAAGGATTCAAGAGCTAAGAATATTATAGTTTGCACTCTCACAGATAAACACTTAGAATACGTGAGAAATGCGAAAACAGCATTAGAAATGGTACAAAACCTGCAAAAAGTATTTGAAAGAAAAAGTACATTATCAGCACTGTTCCTAAGGAAAAAGTTACTAACCTTAAAATTTGTACCAAGCAAATGTGACATGGCCGAACACTAATGAGTTTGACACAATTGTAAAAGAGCTGGAAGGCTGCTCAACTTACACACAGCCCAAGTGAGGTCGTGCATGGAGTACTGTAGTCACCTTTGGGATGGTTCTGCCAAATACCAGCTCGAAGCGCTAGACTCTGTTGACCGAAGAGCCCGTAAAATCATAAATAACAACAACCTTACAAATAAACAATTGCAGACCCTGGAGCATCGTCGTAAGGTTGCGTGTTTGACAGTAATTTATCGGCTACATTTTGGTGAGTGCGAGTGCTCTTTTTGAATAAATTGAACCCACCCCTTTTTACCACCGGACTACCAGACGCAGACAGAACTTCCATCCCTACATAGTGGATTTACCAAGAAGTCGAACAAAACGCTTCGATGGTTCCTTTTTGGCACGGATTGCCAAGGAGTGGAACAATCTGCCAGCGTCTGTTTTTCCTGACCACTACAGTCCTGGAACTTTTAAGTGTCGAGTGAATAGGTTTCTCTAGGATGGACGTGTAACACCATAGTCTTCATGCGCACTTTTCATCAGGTGGTATGGAAGACAAACGTCCTATCCTTACAATATAAAAAAAAAAAAGCTAAACATGGGAACATGGATGAAAAGGACAAAGTATGCCATCTATTACTAACTATCACTGATTCATACCAAACAACAATTTCTGCGTTAGAAACAACTAATATAGAATTAACATTAGAATATGTGAAAAGTAAACTATTAGATGCCGAATTAAAATATAAGGAAACCGATATAGAAACATGTAATAACGAATACAGTTTTGCAAGCAATAACATTAAATGCTACTTGTGCAATGGCAAACATTTTGCTAGAAATTGCCCAAAAAGAAATATAAGAGGTCGTAGTCGAGGAAGATACAGAGGAAAAGGTAGAACTCAAAGACAAACATATGACAAACAAATAGGAAATATTGGTGAAGTTGGCTTTTATGCACAGGAAGTAGAAGCACATATTTCAGAGTTCAAAAATAATATAACTTTTGTAATTGATTCCGGAGGATTCCCATCATATCACATGGTGAATTCTAATTATGAGAAATATATTATGGAAATTATATATACAAATGAAATAAAAATAAATGTAGCCAATGGTGAAATCTTAAAAACAAACAAGAAAGGGAAATTTGTTGTGTACTATCAAAATATAAAAATAACAATGGAATGTTTATTCGTGGAGAAATTGACACATAACTTACTATCAGTTTTGAAGTTAAATGAAAAAGGTTTAAAGGTAGTTTTCATGGACCAGTAACCATACACACTAACAACAACCAGCGTATATTGAGCAAAAGTAACGGTAGATTAAATACTCTTACTTTAAATATTTGTGATCAAAATTCTGCTCTTTTATCAGAAAATGATACCAACACATGGCACAGAAGATTATGCCACTTAAACTGTGGTGGAATGAAACTATTGGGTTTGCCATTATCTAAAGAAAAATATAACACATGTTTAGAGGCTAAAGCAAGCAGAAACCAATTCAAATCAACAATATGGCCACGATCAAGATGCATTGGAGAACTTACATATTGTGACATAGGTGGTCTAATTAACCCAGCCACTAATAATGAAGAAAAGTACTACTTAACTATCATAGATGATTACTCACATTTCTTACAAGTTTACTTATTGAGAAGCAAAGATGAAGCAGAAAAATACATAATAAAGTACATAAAATTGTTACAAAATAATAAAAATAATGCATTAAAGATAAGAACAGATAAAAGAAAAGAGTTTGTGAATAAAGATTTAAAACAATTTTACGAGGAGAACGGAATTAAACAAGAGACTACATGTGGCTATACCCCACAGCAAAACTCAATTGCTGAAAGAATGAATAGAACACTATTGGACAGAGTAAGAACTATGATGGCAGAGACAAGTCTACCTAAATATCTATGGGGAGAGGCCATAAGATGTGCTGCCTATGCTATCTACAGGTCACCAACAAAAGCTCTGAAAGGTGGTGTACCAGCAAAATTATTCTATGGTAAAACTAAGTATGATAATCTACGAGTCTTTGGAAGTCAAGCTTGGGCAGTAATCCTACCTAGAAAAGGAAAGTTAGAACCAAGAGCGCGGGAAACACGATTTGTAGGATATACAGGTGGAGGCTACAAATTATGGGACCCAATGACAGATCAGATTTTTGAGTCAATGGATGTTAAATTCAATGAAGCAAATTTTACATACAATGCAGCTAAAGTATCAGATAAAAGTAAAAATTTAACATAACATTTATGTGAATTTGATGAAGAAGAAAATTTATTAAAAGAAACTAAGAAAAAATAAACAAGATTTAAGGTATAAACCAGAAAATGATAAAAAGAGAACTCTAAATGATGAAAACCTGAAAATGATGAAAACTTTTCTGAAATTGAAACTGAACAAACTACACCAAATGAGATAGAAAACTAGAGAAGATCCCAAAGGACAAGAAAAGTACCACAAAGATATAAAGCTAATGACATGTTGTGCATGGCTTATGCATTAATTTCAGAAGATCCTTTAGACTTTAAGCAAGCTATTGAAGAAGGAGGTTGGAATGAAGCAATTGAAAAGGAGTTAAAAGCTCATGAAGAATTAAATACTTGGGAAGTATCAGAATTGCCATCAAACTGCAAGGCAATAGACACAAAATGGGTTTTTCGAACAAAGTCTGACGGAACGAGAAAGGCAAGGTTAGTTGCCAAGGGTTTTAAGAAACAGTAACTGAAAATGTATATGCTCCTGTAGCAAGAATAACTACAATAAGATTATTCATAAGTAAGTCAGTACAAGAAAAATTACCTATCTAACAATTAGATATTCCAACTGCATTCTTGAATGGAAACTTAAAAAATAATGTGTACATAAAGTATCCTGAAGGATTAAATAAGGAACCTGGGAAAGTACTCAAGCTAAAAAAGGCTTTATATGGACTGAAAGAATCACCCAGATGCTGGAATGAACAATTGCAATCTTTCTTTGTGAAACATAACTTCAAACAATCAAAACAAGACAGCATAGTTTGTGCCTAACTTAACGCCGCTGGACCTAGCGTGAAGTTGATTGTCCAGCTCCTCCTGACAGGCTTCTTACAACTGTGAGCGCCTTCTCTAACTCTACGACGCCCCTGGAACCACCAGTACCAAATTTACTTAACTTGCTGTTTAGCGTTGTTTTGACATCCGAGAGCAGTGTCGCTAAAGTCTTACCTGTGTCGGTCTTTACAGCAGCGATGCGCACAATGTTTTTCTTTGTGACTTTGCCGGTGTCCAGCTGCTTTATTGCGCAAAGCAGTGGATGGTAGGTGAATACTTCAGGGAAATGTTCTGCACCAGGAGCAGCACTGTAGTATAGAATTCGGTCCCTCGCTACTTCCAGACCTAGGGATACAGCCATGGCACACTTCGGGGAATATCCTCCACCTTGCTGAGCTGCATATGCCGCACAGAGTCCCGTAAGTCTATTCAAGGTGTACTCGTCATCAAGTATGTTCACGTTGGGACCACCTTTCTTTATAGCCAGTGCACAGTGGTTCATCCCATAGGTCATAGAGCTGAAATGTTGATGGTTGAATTATGACGTCATTTAACACTACAGGGTAGACAAATAACCCTTCTAGCCCCAGGTATAAAAGAAATTACAATAACATGAAAGGAACATTTCATTTTGTGCAACCGAAGTGATAACATTTCCATAGTGTAAATTAGCGTTGTCTTTGTCGGCAAAATTTCTATTGTTTTAAAGTGTTGTTTTCTCGGAAATTGATTGTTTGTGATGATTTTGTACCATGGATATTCAAATAGAAGGTATGTACTCGTACGACATTTTTAATCCTATTGTCTTTACTTTAACCGTGTCGTTATCTGTAATCAGCACCATCAAGAGAGACTTCCGATTTCATTGATTTTTACCGCTTTGCCATATTTAATTAGACTTTTACTTAGGAAGGAACGAATCCCCAAAGATGAAACATATATCGAAAGAAAGTTTCTTCCAATATGTTTATATGGGGAGGTCAAAAGCTAAGCTGATTGCCAAATATGGTGACTGGTTAAATGAGATCGAAGTCTGCATTCTTGAGAGCTCTGGCAGAGGACTACATGAAAACGACGACGAAACAAGCGAGTATCTTCAATCTACAAGCAGGACGTAGCACAGGAAGGTGTTTGGAGGAATATCCTTGGTATAATTTGCCTTCATCTGTACATAAAGTTTTAATGCACGGTTCAGAGGTGATTGATAATGCTATATTGTCTATCGGTGAATTGTCTGAAGAGGCGGCCGAATCTTGTAATAAATTAGTTTAACTATTTAGACGCGACAACACTAGGAAACATTCCCGAGAAGTGACTAATATGGATCTTTTGAACAGACTTCTTCTTAATTCAGACCCACTGATTTCTAGCATAAGAAAGTTACCTTGTAAGAAGAAGTCTGTATTAGCAAGAGAAGTGTAGGATTTATTATGTACTTAAAAAAACTGTAAATATTTTGAATCATAATGTTTTCCTATTATGTAAAAAGACGATGTTTTATATAAATATATGTTCAGTTTTCTATAATCTAGTAAATTTTATTATTTATATGTAAATTAAGCTATCCTCAGAAATAATTTATGAATAAAACTTATTTTATTGTTACCTACTATTTATGATTCTTTTTTTTTTTTGAGAATATACATCTACTCTTTAAAAATATATCTATTGTTTTACTTGTTATTACCATTAGAACCTTAAAACAATCATTTCTAAAATAAAAATGTTAATATTTCATTTTTAATCCGACATACAACCTCTATGACCGCCTTTCTTAGGAACATGAACCACTGTGCATTGGGACATTTCCGAACTAGTGCATCACCAATTCTTAATGTTTGCCCTGGTTGGATCGTTTTTAATTGCTGCCGAATCTTTTTTCCTTGGCACAAGATGTTCTCAACAATCTGCATGTCTGTTAAGAACATATCGTCACCTTTAAAGTAAACTTACGAATCTGAAAAAAAATCATTTTACAGGGGACCGTTTAGAAACATTAGATTGACAATAACTTTTTTTAAAAGACAGATGTAACTGTCCCTGCTATACACAAAATTTATAAAATCCTGTTAATTTTAAGTGCAATGATTAGATATATTAATATATTAAAGTATCAAAAATTAATACACATTCGTTACTTTATACGTTCATACATGAAGCTTGCAAGGTATTTAATTACACTTTGGAAAATTTACGAAAGTGGTAGTTTCGTAAGTTACATTAGAAATCATCAAATTAGATTTTTGGTAAACTTACGAAAGTGCCTCTTTCGTAAGTTAATCAAAGTGTAATTCACATGTTTTATAGATAAAAATCAGAGAACAGATTCAACAAAAGTATTGTAGACGTAATTAACAAAAGTGAAATTTCTAAATAAATATTGAAATAGGGAAACGAAAATAGATAATAAAAAAATATGTACAAATAAATGTTTTTATTTAAGTAAATATCGTACTGCTTATACAATTATAATATTATTAAATCATAATTTAAGAGACACATAAGTCAAAATCTATAGTTACTAGACACACTTCTAATCATCTTTACGCGCGGCTTTATTTGTATGTGTATACCAGTACAACACAAATTAAATCTGCTTATTCATACTATTTACAAGTATGAATAAGCAGATTTAATTTGTGTTGTACTGGTCAACGACTATAGTGACACTATCACACAACTCAAAACTCCATATTAACATATAAGCACACGCACACAGAAAGCCACGCGTAAAGATGAGTTATTATGTCCATACAGTCTTCAATTACCTACAGTTCCTCTTCGTCTTCATCCTCTGGTTCGGGCAAGCGGTCTGCAACTGCTTCCGAATCGGGTAGATTTTCGTAAAAAGTATGGTAAAATTTGGGTATTTGATTATCTTTGCATAATTTTAAAAGATCTCTTTTTTTTACTTTAGAAATCGGAAGTCTTTCACGATAAATAGTTGTAGGTTCTATGGCTGTACTCTTTCCTCGTTTTGATTTTATTTTAAGCTCTATGAAGGTTTCATCGTTATAATTAGTTTTAATAAAAATAGATTTAGATTTCTCTTTGCGATATTGAATCCAGACTGCATCTTGGAAATTTGTTTTCTGTTTTGGTCTTGGCTCATTTAATTCTAATTTTTTTTCTTGTTTATTAATTATTTTAACTTTAGATGTGCGTTTATTTTTCTGATTTGTAGTTTTTGGCATGTCCTCCGCAAACTGACACTGATTAGGATTGAAATCGAAAAAATCATCATGCACTAAAACATTAACATTATATGGACGGGGATTTGTTCTGGCCATTCTCATCACTTGAATCCAACCATCTGGGGTGTAAATTGCGGTGTTTTTACATTTTTGCTCTATTTTGGAGTGTATGGAGTCACACTCCATGTGACTATGTCCGGACTCAAAAAAAACATGATCAATAATTTCTATTGTCGGATCAGTTGCCACCAAATGCAATAACATACAACAAAAACTAAAATTTTTTTGTTGGCCGCCACAGTTGTCTGACATCATTCTTACGTGGGTTACGCCTAGTTTGTGACTGCAAATATACTTGTAAACGCAAGTCGCGATTTCTGCACTTCCCCGTTTACCTTCTGTTTCGTCCCACGTAAAACAATCGACGTCTTGATCGCCGAATTTATAAAAAGTCAAATTATATACTGCTAATTTCCTAACATAAAAGAATGGTCCAGATGCAGCTTTAGGAGTTTGAAGGACGGCTTCTAAGTCAAAGTTAAATGCTAAAATTTTTGGGTCCTCTTTTGCTGCTGCTTTGTCTGCATCTCGGCGTAGATAAGCATCGTCACGTCGCTTTAAATGTTTGTGATGACTTTCATCTTCAGAATTTGTCGGGCCATTACTTTTTTGTTCCTTGTAAGCGACACATTTTTTGCACAAATCCTTTTTTGGTACATGGAACCTTAATTTATATGACCTGAAAACTTTCCTGTACGTCTCGATTCCAGCTGGAGTTGTGCCTTCTTCTTCACATTTTTTTTTGTACAAGGAGTACATTATTGTGACATTCAGATTCGAATCTAGATATCGAAATTCTGAGTTTTTCCTGCAATAATGAGACTCCATGGCAGGAAACGAAAAAATATGATTCTTAATATAGTTTAGCCGCTCATTAGAAAGTTTATTAGGTGGCGGTTTTTTGCCCCTTTTATCATCTAACAAAACTCCTTCATCCGAAATTTTTTTCAACGCACCCCGCACTATTCCTTCCTTAATATTTAAAGTGTCTAAAAAAAATTCTCTACAAACTGTAACCTTTTTACCGTCTATTGTAAAACAATATTGGTGTGTACTCACTTTCCTGGATGGGCCATTTGTTGTACACCTTTTCTTATTTTCTTTTGTTACATGTTGAACTATAAATTGACGCTGCGCTTCCAATGACTCCAAAGCCCGAAATGAGTCATAAATTTTTTTTCTCGCAACCTCAGGTACATTTTCGTTACATTTGTGTTTTTCTTTTGTCACACATCTTGGTTGTTTCATAGGCGTAGCCGCAACAAGTTTTCCTTTGATTGTTCGATAAGCTTCACCTCTTAAACGTTTGTTTCTTTCCACGCGTCTTTTCCAGTTATTAGGATCAGAAACTTGTTTTTTCTTCGGAGAGCTGGAATTTGGCTTTATTTCTGAAAATATAGCACCGGATATGGAAGCACGTCTTGACTTTGTTATTGGTTCTGTCTCTTGTTGCAAATCATTTTCGGAGCACCGTCTCTTCAGTAATTTGGAGGAAACTTGGAATTGTGGCTGCAAAAGACTTGGGCTCACTCTATTAGGAGCTGGGATATCGTCATCTTCGAGTTCCGGTATATAATCAGGGTCTATAACACTATCATCATCACCACTAAAATTCAGTGTTTCAAACAATTTTAAAGTTTCCGGCGACATAGCGCGTACTGGTGAAGAATTTTCGCGACTTTCTGAAATTTGCACAATACCTCCAGCTAGAAAAATATTTCGGTCTATAGGAGTTATAGGTGAATATAATGGTGCCTCGGGTGTTGATACCATTTTATTTTCGGAGTCTATTGGAACAATATTTTGTAAAGTTACATCAGTTTCTATTGTATTATTAGCTTCTAGTTGATCAATTTTGACTCGGGAAAAATTTAAGGCTTCCATAGTTATTAAACTGTTATGTGCTGCTGTTTCTTCTTTTGAATTTTCGGGTCCTGAAAATAATATTCGTTAACAGAATTGTACTTAGCAATCACTAGTTTAAATTGGATAAAATCGCGTATAATTTTCTTTAATTGGACGTTTCGACATATTTGCAGATGCTATGGTCTATGTAGAGTGAGGCTTCAATTATACATGGTAACTTTAAATAATGAATGAGAGCACTCGATTCTCGTCATAATTATATACTAAACTTTTTCCGGATGACAACAAAAAATTACAACTTTCCATATAAATGTCCGAACAGCTGATCGAGTTTTCGAGATCGAGATCGAGCAGCAAAAAAGTATATGACTCATTAAATTAAACTAAAATTGTTAAATAAATCTAACTGCACCAAGACAAAATATTGGATTGTTATTTTAATTACAAAGATTTAAAAAAAAATTGTAACCGTAAAGTATTTGATCTTAATAAAAAATCTTAAAAAAAAAAACTCTCAGAATTTATATTCAATGAAAATAATAAAATAATATTAAGTACACGAAATAAACAACAATTTTTGAGTTCGAATATGTTTTTTAGTTTATTTCGTGTTCAATTTTACTTCATAATTTTAATATAGATTTTTTAAATAGCTATTTTCATTAATTAGAATTTATCGTTTTAAGAATAAATAAGTACCTAGAGTTCTTTGTTAAACGTCACACTATCACATTAACACCGTATTTAGTCCAGGTCTTGAAAACTACTTAAACGAATCTAATAAAAAAATCGTTAAAATCGGAATACCTACTTTAGAAGATAATCATCATATGCGAGAATAAACATACGTATCTACGTACTACGCACTACCGGTATACGGTTCGGAAGCCTATGTAGACCAACATATACGAAAATCGTTCTATTCAGACAAAATAACATACATAAGTAGGTACGTGTCGAATTGAATACTCCTTTTTTGAAGTTATTAAAACGTTTTATTTGTCTTAATAGTACGGGAACACGAATTTTTCGAAAATTCGACCGTTAACTGTCTAATTGAATTACCGGAACAAAGAAAATCTACGTAACAAAATTATAGCATGCTTAGCTTAAACAATTGATTTATCAGATTTTAATTTGAGTTAACATCTAATTTAATATAAGAAAAGTAACTTACTCAAAAAGTTAGGTTATAAAAATAATAGGCTTACCTAAAAAATGCGTATTTTTGTTCGCCGCGAACACTTTATGCAGCATTTTTTCACTTCTCTTCATAGTTAAAAAGAATAATTTATATTATAAGATCAATAAACTCAGAACAAACAAATAAGATACTTGGAGAAAAAGTAAAGCAAATGCAATGTTGCACTTTGTTTATTTACTTACTAATTAGTGATGTGCAATCATATAAGTTTAAATATCGATCGAGTCCTTTGCAGTCTATCAATCATAGGTCTGTAAAAGATTCGATCTCTACTTGGGTCCAGCATTTGGCAAACGAAATAAGGTTTTTTACAGGGTCATTAAAAACATTGATTAAATATGATGTCAGCATTCTAGTCCTGCGAGGTTATTAATGCTTTAAAAATAACCTTTTGATTCCTTACATCGTAAGTATACTTAGATAGTTGTTGAACTATCAAAAATCCAAACATACTATTAACAGTACTAGTCATCAAAAGTATTTCATATTAATATCGATATTATATTTTTCTAAAGCTATCGTCAATGGATTAACAACACCAATTGCTTTGTTTGCTATGAGTTACTTGACCTGTTGACAAATGCCAGCTACCAATGTAAATTCACGAAAATGCCAGATTCGTAAGTTTGCTATGGGGCTTTTGACCCCCTCTGTCAAACAAGTTACCAATGTAAATATACGAAATTGCCAGATTCGTAAGTTTGCTATGTGCTACGAGTAACTTTTTGCCAAATTTGCTGCTAATGTCAATTTACGAAAATGACAGTTTCGTATGTTTGGAATGGGTTACTTGACTCTTTCGAAAACTTTATTTTGCCAATGCAAACTCACAAATATGACATATTCGTTTTTTTACCGTGCGTTGCTAGACTCTTTTTATAACATGACCTAAGATGTAAATTTTCGAATATGGCAGAATCGTAGGTTGACAGTGGTATTTTTTTCTCAGACTCCATATATTCCACTACGCCAAAACATCTTATATCAGTTTCGTATGTTTGCTTTAGGTGTATCAACAAAAAATGAAGATTCGAACTAACCTATTTCTTTAACGGTTAAAAATAGAACTTTGAAATTTTTTGACATAATGTAGTATAACACAAGGTATATATTTTTATAGAAATGTCAAATTTACAAAAACTGCAGATTCGTAAGTTTGCTGTGGAGGTGACGATATCATCCCTCTTCATATCATAGAATTGGCATCCTTTAAAGGTTGAGGAAAGAACACTTGTGTCGAAAGTAAACTGTGCCATTTTCGTGTTATTTGTCGCTTTTCTCGTTTTCCTGGGCGTTCTTGGTGTAAGTTCGACTAGCTTGTCTTCGGAATCCTTAATTACATGACTAGGGTTATTCTTTTTGGAAAGTCACTACATGATTTTTGTCTATACATAAGAAAAGACACATATGAATTAATATTTGTCGATGATATTTTAGTACTTGGAAAAGGAGAGTTTATTATTCAAAAGTTGAAAGAAGAGTTTCAAGCTAAAGAGTTAAAAGAGTTTAACAAATTTTTAGGTATAGAAATAACACAATTAAAGGATGGACTAAAAATAAAACAAACACAAATAATTGAGAAAATTTTATTAAAATACAATATGCAAGAATGTAAAGGAGCAACAACACCAATGGAAGTTGGATTTACAGTTGATAAAAATGAAGAGATACTTGAGAACATTCCATATAGACAACTCGTCGGATCACTCATGTATATAGCTACAATCAGCAGACCAGATATTGCATTCGCTACAGGTGTTCTCAGTAGATACATGCACTGTCCGACAGCATCTTTATGGTCAGCAGGAAAAAGAATTCTCCGGTACCTAAAACAAACAAAAGAGAAAGGATTAATGTACAGAAGAGAAAATAATAAATACTTACTAGCTTTTTCAGACGCAGACTGGGCAGGTGACAAAGTTGATCGAGAAAGTGTTAGTGGTACTGCAGTACTTTATCAAGGAAACCTTATTAGTTGAAAGAAAGAAAGAAAGAAAGAAATGGTTTATTCGACAATTCAAACAATAGTACAATCAAAAAGAACTTAAAATAAAGTAACACAATAAAGTTTGTCGAAAACGGCAACAGCTCAGCATATGCTACAGCCGATGGCTGTGGCGCTGATTTTCAGCTGTGCCGGTCCAAGTTGGATGTCCAAGAAGCAATCTACAGTTGCTTTGTCAACCGCTGAGTCAGAGTATGTTGCTGCTGCACTTAAGTGAATTAGTTTATATAATTGGTATTTTAAAGGACTTACATTGTGAAGTAAATTGTGTTTTACACATTGACAATCAAAGTGCAATCAAAATGATTGAGAGTTATGAAAACAGCAAGAGATCTAAACATATAGATATAAAAGCTCATTTTATAAAAGACATTATAAGTAGTGGTCTATTAACTGTGAATTATATACCAACAAATGAAAATATTGCAGACATACTTACCAAAGCTTTGTGTAAACAAAAACTTGAATATTTTGTTGAGAAACTGTGCATCTGTTAGATACTAACAGTCAAATTCATAGAAAATAGTTAAAAAGCATTTAATATGCATTTTAGCTACAACACTCTTTAAGGTTTATAGTGTGCTGTAAGTAAAGGTGATTCATAGACATCTGAAAATCCTGTTTTAACTAATACACCGTTATTATACGGATTACAATACTAATGAGCGGCAACGTCATATTTCATTGCACCAGAGACAAAATAGTGTTTTTTTTTGTGTAATACTGTATGATTGAAAAGCCGTTTCTTACTGTGGTTCGCCCTAAGGCTATGGATATTTCATTTACCTGCAGTTAAAATTGTATTACAATACGTACAAGTATTACATTAAAATATGAACTCTGTACGGGGTGTACATGGCTTTGCTTCACACGAGATGTCCTCTATGTAATACCTACCTATCGCCTTATAGTGAGATTTTCTTTTGTGAGGCAAGGAAAATTAGGAGCCAGAAATGGTCATTATAATTATATCAAACTCATCTTCACAACCTCTCACCGCACTCAGATGGAAACATACTCTCTGTACTAACCTCATTCCTCGCCCAGCACCGCAACGATGTCAGCACCTGTAGCTCAGGGGACACTGCAAACCCTCTTGGACCTCGCGTAATTTCATTACGAACTAAATCGGTAATACGCCGTACATTATCTTTATTAAAGCGATATCTCTTTTTAAATTCAATATCGTCCAGAGTAAAAGGATCTTTTCTTCGCCGGTACACCTTTCTCCTACGTCGCACTCTATTTGCACAGTACGAGCTATCAGCTGTATGTTAATCAAATTGTTCATCACATCCATCATCATCATCATCATCACAACTCTTTGTAATGAGCCCACTGCAGGGCATGAGTCTCTCCCCTGGGTGCAGAGGAGGTATAGGCCATAATCCACCAAGCTGGCCCAGTGCTGGGTGGTGGATGCCAGATTTTTTTAGGGCGCCTAGATGGCTTCTGACAAACCCTAACGACTACTGTATACAAGTATACAGCACCCGGTACCGACTGTTACACGTGCCCTCCGAAGCACGGAAGTCGTCGTGAGATATGAATGGTCGGCTGTCACCCATCAAAGTACCGACCGCGCCGAACGTTGCTTAACCTGTGATAACGTATGATACACCCAGTAACCACGGCGCCACGACGACTTCCATCCATCACTGACCACAAATTGATGCGACGATAAAAATAATCACAGGGAACTAGGAAGGAAGACGAAGAGTGAAACTGTGAAACCCAAATTATCAATTTCAATAACTCGTTAATATTCGTTAACCTTCGGGTAGACTCGGCCGGTAAAATGGGCTTAAAGAAGCCTCATCCTGATTGTAAATTTGACATGTTTAGAAAGCCGTTATAGTATGTTTATAATGTCATTTATCGTCTATGAATCACCTTTTTTGGTTGTGCTTTGTAAACCCTCTGTAACGCCGTTTTAACGTGGACGAATTCTCTATGAATTCGACAGTATGTTTTTTTGTTAAAAGTCTTACATTTAAGATAAACCATTTTTTTTTATGAAAAACATGTAAACACATATATGGTTTTTAGGTTAGAAATAATATTTTGTTTGAGATTATCGGATTGATTTCATTGATTGAAGTTTAATAAAAGTGTCATTTGTGAATGAGTTGTAAAATGTTGCCAAATAAGGAAATAAAATTACTCAAGAAGTTGCTGCTAGATTAATAAGATAAATTTTTCTACTTAAGTTAATTAAACAACTCCAAGATCTATTCGTTTGTAATATTAGATTAAAAGTAAAATAGAACTTGAACTTGAAGGGGGGTATTAGATTTATGTTATAATCTGTGCTCTCCGCTCTTCCTTCTCTTTGCCTGCCAAGCTGTGTGAATAAAGTACGTAAAACTATAGCTCTGCAGTTTCAATGAATATTTAACAAATTCTATTAATTAATGATCAGTCTTATAATTTTGTCAATCCTGACTCATAACCAAAGCACACACCAGAAGAGGTTAGGATTGAAAAATTAAATCTGCAAATACTCACAATCTTTCTGTTTTTTCTTGATGTTTTATTAGTTGTTTTACTACAGTTTTTTTTTCTTATTTGTCCCGGTGGTAATTTCACAAAAATATTTTCCATCAATATATATAAAACTGTTCCGTTACTGACTGAGTGACTGAGGTACTGAGTGACTGAGGTACTGAGTGACTGACAGACAACGTACAGCCGTAACTACTGGGCGTAGAGAGCTGAAATTCGGAACATACATTCTTTAGGGGCTGTAGGGGTGCACTAAGGAAGGAATTCCCGAAATTCCCACGGGAACGGGAAAAATAGGACTTTTTAGTTTGTATGAAAAATCTTATTCCTTGAGTGCAGCGATGTGAAACTTGGCGTAAAGGGTTTTCAATGTGTGTCTGGTTGGGTTATGAAAGGAATTCCCGAAATTCCCACGAGAACGGGAAGTATATGATGTTTTAGTTTGTATGAAAAAATCTCATCCCTTGAGTGCACGGATGTGATACTTGATATAAAGGTTCCTCAATAAGTGTCTGTTTGTATTATGTAAGGAATTCCCGAAATTCCCACGGGAAGTGGTTGGACTTTTTAGTTTGTATGAAAAATCTTATCCTTGAGTGCACCGATGTGAAACTTGGAGTAAAGGTTTTTCGATGTGTGTCTGGTTGTGTTATGAAAGGGATTCCCGAAATTCCCACGGGAACGGGAAATATATGATGTTTTAGTTTGTATGAAAAAATCCCATCCCTTGAGTGCACGGATGTGATACTTGATATAAAGGTTCTTTCAGTGGTCGTCTGGTTGTAGAGTTTCTGAAATTTTCACGAGAAGGGTAGTTAAGCGCTTACGAAGTTGCGGGATAAAGCTAGTTTTTCTATATTTAACTAGCTGACCCGGCAAACGTTGTTTTGCCATATAAATAAATTAAAAATAATAATAATAGATGTTGGCCGATTCTCATAGATACCGGATAAGCACAAAAAATTTCATCAAAATCGGTCATCCGTTTCGGAGGAGTATGGCAACGAAAACTGTGACACGAGAATTGTATAATTTGATTACAATAAAAGCTCTGACATGCACACCTATCAACCTCGCACAGCGATATGTAAAATGGCGGCCTAAATGTGTTACTGTGCTGTGATTGGTTGAAATGGAGATGGCGTGATTTGTTTTAAACCCGCGCGTGGAGATGGCCAAGTTTGAAATAAACTAAAACGTAACGGTTAAATTTTGTACCGTTTAGATGTGGATTTGGAGGAATTTGATTTCACAGGCTTGTTTGAAGTTATTTACAGATTATTTTAACTGTCAAATCATACAATAGGAAAAAAATGGAGATGGCCATGTTTGAAATTTAACCTCTGAGATGCGGGAGAGCTGCGCGAAATTCGGACGTAAACTGCGTAGGATTCGAGCGGGCGCCCGCCGCGCGACTTATTTTAGAAATATGTGGTTTTCTTCAAAAAAATATTAAAGACATCCCAAACTGATAACTGTTTCTGAAAGCTAGATATATATTGAATCTTTTCTATTTTTTTATAATGATAAAACATTGTTTATTTATATTCCACAGGCCCTTGAACGCAATCATTTGACCAAAATTGTACTTGTTTCTAAGTATAACCGATTTATAATAAAAAGTGTAGTTTATTTTTGGTTTCATTTATCATTTCACACAGTAAACTCTCTGGACAAATCATTGCACACAATAATTCCTACTTACTAATAGGAATACACTTGTATATATCACTTTGAAAATTGAAAATTTTATTCACAAGTTGAACTTTTTCCGTTTCTTCATATCGAATTTTGACTTCAGTTTTTTCGAAAACTATTTGGAATCAGGTGGCAAACAAACTTTCGGATACATAATTATTTATTTATATTTCAATATAACATGTGAAATCATGTTTATTTATATCATTTACGTATCAAAATAATGCAAAAACTGAAAAGGTACTCGTTTTCCTAACCTTACATGTTGTTACTTTTTTCGTGCAAGTGTGTATCCTATGGTTTACTAAAAGGTATGTGTGAAAAGGTTAAAAAATTGTCTTTCTTACTGCATAATACACTACCATAGCTACCATACATATTTTTTTGGCAAAATCATAAAATGTTATCAAGTCTTGTTTGGATTTTTTGTGTATGTGTGCGTGACTTGCATAGAGTGGTCATCTGCTTAGTCTCAGCTCTGATCCAAGATGGAGTCATCTTGGAAATGCCTAACTGCGTTGTATCAGATCTGTGTACAGTAAGTATACGCCCGTATGCTTTGGCTCAGATCTGTACATGTATACAGGATGTTCATTATTAAAAATAAAACAAATAGGTAGCTTAGCATAATTATTTACTTTATTTGAGGTTAATGTATTGAAATAAAAGTATTAAATTAAATACCTAATACCTAAGCATTAAATCATTTTTTTATTTATTTCTTATATATTATCTCTGCAATGTGTTTCGTCAACACTTCATCAAAAGAAATACGCTGATACTAGACAACCAAAAATATAAATAAAAAACATATATATGTATATAAAACAAAGTCGGGTTGGTTCTTACACTTATAACAGTACTAACAGTCTGTTTTATATGTCTCAGTATCGAATAGCAGAATAATTACAAACATAGAATTATTAAAAACATTAGAAAATTACCGAAAAAATAAGCGGACGGAGTCGGTGGGTGGAATGCTGGTATCCCATATTGATCCTGATGGGCATGTACGAAAGTTCATAAAAATTTACATAAAAAGAATGAGACGTTTGTCCTCACCTGACGGAAAGTGCACATGAAGACGAAGATGTTACACGTCTATCCTTGAGGTACCTATTCACTCAGCGCTTGAAAGAACTCGGACCATCAAGTGGTAATCAAAGTTTCTCGGTATATCGTCTCTATTAAATAATAATAAGATTAAAATACATAAATATGTAAAATATAAATAACAAAATAAATATATGTGTATAGTTAGTATAAAATGAAAAAAAAATATAAAAAAAATAAGTACTACACATTATCTAAACTATGATATTCTTTCCAACACTGGCCAACACAAAGAAATACTTTGCAGTGGCTTCACTGGAGGTTGGTGAGGGTCCTTACTTTTTTGGCAGCACATCGAACGCAACGCCCTCGTTGGAACCTCACCTGTTTTGCTGTACGCTCCTGAGTGACGTGCACATGTTCAGGATAGTGGTCCAGAGACTTGTCCAGTCTGGCACTAATGTTACTATGGCGCTGCCGAATCGCAACATTAGTGCCAGTCTGCGCGCAAAGTTCCTCTGCCAACATATACCTAAATTGGCGATGCGTCATTTTTTTGTTTTGGCCAGTGTTGGAACAATATATAACATAGCAATTTAATATCGAAATATTAAATAGCCGACGAAAAACTTTGATATACCACTTTGTACCTCGCTTCCTCTCTAACAAATACATGGATAGTTTTTGATCTTTAAGATCCACACCACCCATGTATTCGTTATATTCATGGACAACTTTCGGCTTCTCAATTTCCTGGCCAGCTCGCCTCCCAGGTGCCATGTCTGCATTGTGGTAAGTCGACACTGTAGTGACTAGTTTCACGTCCTTCCAGGCAACGACGGAAACGTCACCACTGTGTCGGCTTACCACTGCGCCTCTCTGCATACGCTTATCGTTTAAAGATTTGATGTCGTGGGGGCAATCAACGCGGCGTCTGTTTAACGTCCCCACGACATCGGTCTTCTGTTGCTTCAAAAATCTGGCCAAGGAAATTGAGTTATAAAAGTTGTCCATGAATAGCGTGTACCCTTTTCCAAGATAGTCCTTAAATAGCTCAAAGACTATCTTGGCCGTCGAAGATTTAAAACCAAAAATTGGTGGTCCGGGTAATGTGCCTTTACCGGTATAAATGATTAGTTTTAACACATACCCCGACACAGCTTCACAAAGTTCATAGCTCTTAATGCCGAATCGCGCTGCTTTGGAACGGATGCACTGCATCCAACTCAAACGTCCCTTCCAAAGCAGCAGCGATTCGTCCAAGCTAACCTCCCTGCGAGGCGTGTAGATAGTGGCGAACTTTTTATTTAAGTGGTCTAAAAGGGGCCGAATTTTTGACAACTTTTTGTCATCCCCGTTTTGAACTTCTTCATTGTTGTTAAAATGAAGGAACCGCATCAACAAAAGGAACCGGTCTTTTGCCATAACTTGGCGAAATAATGGCATCGCAAGGATGCCCGTTGTCCAGTATTCGTCGATGCGGCCCCTTACACACATGCCCATCAGGATCATGACTGATAATAATCGGTAGAGCTCCCCAACAGAGGTCTCCGTCCAGAGCCTAAACCTAGTTCTAGCACCGACCCCATCTTCCACCTCAAAATTAGGGGCAATTTTTTGCCACGCATAATTGTTTGTCTCGCGAGCAATCGCCTCCATAAGAGGTTGGTCCCAAATTTGTTGGAACAACTCAAAAGGTCGTGTTCCAACAATTTTGGGACCAACGCTTTCATGGAACTCTTCTTGGACTCCACGAAAATCAGTGAAGTCGTCGCTCCACCGCAACTCTTCTGACACGTCTTCGGTATCATCCGCGTCTCTAAAAGTAGCTGAAGCTCTTCCAGAGTTAACTCCTCCCCATCGTCAGCCTCGCTCCCGGAATCCACTGCAAGAGCTTCAGCAAGAGGCTCGTCGAAGATGTGTTCTTCATCCTATCAAAACAAGACAAATATGCTCATGCAAAAGCACCCAAACCACAGTTAGTTCCACATAAGCCAAATTTTAAGGCAAAACAATAATAGAAATAAAGTTTTTTCAAAACATCAACCATGCACCCAAAACATCAACCATGCACCCAAAACATGTGAGTTCCATACAACTCAAACTCAGTCTCCTTTGGTAGAGAAAAATAAATAGAATCATGCTTAAGTGAAATAGTAATAGACAAAGATTCCACAACTATCACAGTTCTAGCTATTTTGCAGTAGTTAGTTTGGTTAATATTCATATATTTTTTACATATTGTATATCTAAATAAGTAGATACACACACCCAAAACACAGTCATTATCTCAATACTTTCAAACTTGTAACTGTAATCCAATCATTGATAGTAAAATAGATTTTAATGTGCTTACCATTTCATTATCCTCTTCGGGGAAAAGATTTCGCGGTCTGGGTTGCGATGCGGCTTCGTCTATAAACGATAATCCTTCCCCCACACTTATCGTCTCAGGACAAAAACTCTGTAAAACAAAGTTAACTTATGCTATCGTCATTTTCGAAAGATCTCGGAACATCAGAAGTTATTAATGATTACGTACTCTAAGATGCCCCGAAACACTTCTTTCCAGAAGGATGTCCCTGGTCACCCTTAGGCTTCCCTGGGGCGCAGGACTACTTCTTTACCCACCACTAGTGGTATAGGGACTCCACTCGTGCTTGAAGTAGCAAATCCTGTAGAGGTGGGAGCATCCATTTTTCTGAAAAATAAGCACAATTTAATCTGAACATTCAATTGTATAAGCAGAGGACAATAGGTTTGTACCTACAGACGTTCGGATATGCTATTAAAAATGTAACACAAACGGCCTGCAGGCCGTAAGCTGGGCTGTTCACCGTTGAGGAGTTCCCTCATGAGGAGACAGTCCTGGCTGCAGCAGCAAACCATGCCGGAAGGTAAGATCCTCTACCCAAGTCGAACGCCCGTGCAAAGTTTGACGACTGGGCTGTTCACCGTTGAGGAGTTCCCTCACGAGAAGACAGTCCTGGCTGCAGCAGCAAACCATGCCGGAAGGTAAGATCCTCTACCCAATTCGAACGCCCGTGCAAAGTTTGACGACTGGGCTGTTCACCGTTGAGGAGTTCCCTCACGAGAAGACAGTCCTGGCTGCAGCAGCAAACCATGCCGGAAGGTAAGATCCTCTACCCAATTCGAACGCCCGTGCAAAGTTTGACGACTGGGCTGTTCACCGTTGAGGAGTTCCCTCACGAGGAGACATTCCTGGCTGCAGCAGCAAACCATGCCGGAAGGTAAGATCCTCTACCCAATTCGAACGCCCGTGCAAAGTTTGACGACTGGGCTGTTCACCGTTGAGGAGTTCCCTCACGAGAAGACAGTCCTGGCTGCAGCAGCAAACCATGCCGGAAGGTAAGATCCTCTACCCAATTCGAACGCCCGTGCAAAGTTTGACGACTGGGCTGTTCACCGTTGAGGAGTTCCCTCGTGAGGAGACAAAAGATACTTACAAAAATAATAATCATCTTTTATAATGTAAGTCATGACAACAATTAGGTATATTTGGATATCGCACAAGATTATTTTACAATTACACATTTCTCTATATTCTAATACAAGTCGAATGTTGGGAGCATACTGTATATCCCTCACGGCCGTATCAGTAAGTCGTGTATACACAAGAAAAAATGGCGGGCTTCTTGATCATGTGTGTGTGTGTTTCAATACAGAGTCACGAAAAATATCGAATTTTGATAATATTACGAAATGATTATAAGAAAACAAGTACAAATTGTATGTGTTAATAAAATTCACAACAAACTGACAAAATAGAATATTATCTTGGCACATCATAATTACAAATAATAAACCTAAGAACACACCATACCATTGCAGCTCTGAGGAACAGTCAATGATTTTTATCTTTTATGTTTATATTCTAGAGAAATCTCAGGTAATTTATCACAGTGTAGGTTCTTAAGTATATAAGTAATTATAAAAAGTAACATCCACTTACCTTTTTAACAAATTTCACACAAAAAAACACTGATTCACTAACGTACACTCAAGCGTTGTTTACGCAACGACTGTCAAATTTGAAAAGGGCCGTTAAGCTGAAATGTGTCAAAATCTGATTGAGTGAATGTTGTCGATGGAAGATTATTTTATCGGGAATCGGAAACAAGCAATAAAACGCGTAAAGCCTTAACATAAAGAACTATATTTGCATAACAGATGACCAATGTAATCTGGGCTCACATCTGAGCCAACGCAGTTAGAGGGGGTTGCATAGATCTGAGCCAAAGCTCACCAGAGGTTAACGACTCATATGGTTTCACCTTTTGTATCCTTGCACCTTTGGTCTCTACATTTCTGGCAAATAATAGTTCTTCACATATTTTCTCATCTTTAATAAACCTCACGTAAGACCACAACAATGCTTCATTAGTTGGTAAAGTGGACTCATCGAGCTGAATTGAGAATTGACTTGTCCTCAGGTGATCGCACAATGATTCTTCAATGTTTTCAGCCATTTCATCAATTCGTCTTTGCACAGAATTATTACTCGAAGGAATTTTTCGGATAATATCTGCGGCCGTTTTTTGAATCACAGTAGTTATTACTTCATTTATTGCTGGCAATATTAACTCTTCTCCGATGTTATGTGGTTTGACTTTTTGAGCAATTAACAAAGAAATATTGTACGAAGCTCGAAGTCCGTCGTCATCTTGCTTAGCAGCCGCAGAAAATAGTTTTGCTACACTTGGCTGAGTATAATGCTTCTTCTTTAGGTCTTGAAAATATGCTACATTTTTGTCTTTCTTATCTGGATGCATTTTATTCAAATGATCTTGCAGCCTTGAAGGCTTCGTTGCTTCATTCAACATACGAGGGGCGGTCAATGTATTCTCGGTATAGGCATGAAAAATAAAATCGGAAAATTTTGGAAAAATTCTATTTTTCAAAGTGGTCCCCTAGACCCTGAATACATTTGTTAGATCGAGGAATTAGCTTCTCTAAACCTTGTAAAAAATATTCTTCCGGTTTCTCCTCAAAATGGGTATTAATAGCTGCCTTCAGTTCATCATCGTCGGAAAATCGCTTTCCACGAAGATCTTTCTTCAAATTTGGGAATAGGAAGTAATCACTGGGGGCCAAGTCTGGACTGTACGGTGGATGATTTATTTCTTCGAAGCCACAGTCCCGCACAGCAGCCTTCGCCACGCGGGCCGTGTGAACCGGCGCGTTGTCGTGAAGCAGCAACACCCCCGCTGCGAGTTTTCCTCGGCTCTTTTCTTTAATTGCTTCCCTTAAATTACACAAAATGGTTGCGTATGATACTGCTGTGATGCTTTCGCCTTTTTTGGTATATTCTATCAATAAAATACCTTTTGCATCCCAAAAGACCGTGGCCATTATATCGCTGGGCAGCGATAAGACCGCCAATTGTGTCATATCGTCATATCGTCAGTGGAAAAGATTAAAATGCTAAATTTTTTTCTGCGTCGATCCGGCTATATTTCGTAGCGATCTGAGTACTTTTTTGGCTATAGCAGTCCAAATTTTCGATAGATTGCCTTAAAACATTGCAAGCAAAATGACTAAAGCGGCGTTATTTCGGGCTTTTTTAACAAAAGTCGCTTAAGAACTTTTTCTGTTACACTTTTCTTTGTTAAATGCCTTTCGTGTTTCTATATTACTTTGGCGCTTTAGCAAAAGTTCGCTGAATCTTACCAATATTATAAATGTGAAAGTTTTGATGCATGGATGTTTGTTCCTCAATCACGGAAGAACGGCTCAACGGATTTCAATGAGATTTGACATAGTGATAGTATACAGTATTTATTATCCCAAAATTCCCGAGGGATTCGAAAACCACGCGCAACAGCTAGTTATATTATAAGTATTGATGTCGCTTTAGCAGAATTTCACTAGCTTTCCCTCTTATCATTTCTCAATTTTATATACGGGTTAAGCAGGATAGTATGTTTGGTGAAAAATACATTATAATGCAAGCTATTTACAAGGATATGGAAATGCTAAGCAATTTTTCTATGAATTACATTACCAGTACAAGTATTAGATTAGCAAAAGTTTCGTCATTATAATTTGACAACTTCAAGTAGATGAGTATTTTCCGTTGAATGGATAAGAGACTATTGCCGTATATTACTTTTTATTGATGAGTTGATTTTTCAAAGTTGATAGAGTTTAGCAATTTTTTCCTGAATATTTTTTTCTTACATTTTAACGTTTTTTTGCTAAAGCGACACTTATTTTAGTAACAGAAAGAGATAGATATTCACAGTTATGCTGAATATTTTGCCAAAACATCGAATTATATTTTGTGTCGATGTTAATCTTTCTAACTCTAGCAATATCAGAGGTATAATGTTTTTTTTCTGAAATAAAATTTTTAAACTCGATTTTTACCCTTTCCACTGACGATATGGAATCAACTCGTAATCAATGTTAATGCGGAAGTTGTCTACAGTCCTAGTTGAGTGAACCTCGCACTTTGGGTAGCGGAGGGTCGGGTGGTCATGATGCCCTTTGACATGATTGTAGATAGCATCTAGACACTCCACGTGTGTTATGGGAAAAGGACTAACTAATGTTGAGAATTCAAACCCGGACAATCCGGTAATGTAGGAGATTTTGTGGTTGAACTTTTTACAGAAATGTCCTCCTAGAGAAGTGTGACTGTAGTAGAGTATCCACAAATCAAATTTTACAGGTCTCGTTGCAGCAGAATGTACTTTGAAATCACAAGAAACGTTTGATAAGGGAAATTTTGTCATTTCCTTTATTATCAATCCAGGTAGTATAGGGTAGGTAATTTTCGAGGCACTTTGAGCTGTGCCTGCTAAATATATATTGATTGTCGAAGTTAATCCCGTGATTTGGCCCGGCCTCATGTTGCTCTTGGTAAGAGCCGTCAACTCTTGAGGAACAAACTGACGATTAGTCCTCAGAGTCCCAACGACGTCGAACCCTGAGCATTTGAGGTGTCGGGCAAGGGCAGGAGAATTGTAATAATTGTCCATCCAGACTGTGTGGCCCTTGTGTTCAATACCAGAGAGCAGTCTTAACACAATGGCCGGTGTAGATGCTTGCAGCGGGGTTTGAGGCTCAACTCTGCCGGCTGCAGGTGGTGTTATTTTGTGAGCGTGAACCTCAAAACGCCACAAATATCCTGTGCGAGATTCACATAGCTCATAGGTTTTTATCCCTATTGAAGCAGCTTTATTTCTAATGAATTGGTTGATATTCAACCAACCCTTCCACTGCAACAAAGATTCGTCAAGAGACACATTTTGTTCCAAGATGTACAATTCTTGAAATTTGACATTTAAATGTTTAATGATACTGGACACCTTGTACAACTTTGCTTCCGACGGTGACAATTCCTCTGCACACATGTCTTCATTGTTAACAAAATGTAAGCAATGGTTGATAAGCTGGAAACGACGTAAAGACATGTGTGCAGAGAAATGCGGAGTTGCAAAAATGTTACCGTCGGATTCCCAGTATTCCTCAATTTTAGATTTTATGACCATGCCCATAGCCAATACTATCGCGAAATACGTGTATAGTTCATCCGGCTCTCCAAAAGCAAATGCGGCTCATCGGGCCCAAGTTGCCGTTCAGCGTCCTTTGCTCTGCAACCTGCTGAGCATACCTATTGGTTTCAGCTGTGATATGTTCTATAATTTCACGACTCCAAATGGACACAAATACCTCGTACGGATCCTGGCAAGGCGTAGTTGGGCCAACGTCATTTGTAAAAAATGGTTCCCGACGACTAGCCGCCGGGACTACAATGGGGTCAGGGAATTGTGTCCATTTGAAATCGTAGAAATTATATGGTATAGGGTTTTATGGCCCTATATTAAATGATATTAGTCTATTGTTGAGATAAGTTAAACACAAAACACTTTTAGCACAAATATAGTTTATTTCGTTAGATATGAAAGTTTGTTCACAAATCACAATAGGTTAGGTTCTAATTATCACTGCAAATGTTTTTATAAATTACGTTCACTATAACACTGTGTTTTTACTAGATAATATTACTATTTTTAAGCACTTAAATTACGCACGGAAAACAATAGATTTTATGGGAGCGCGCGACCGACGCAGCTTCGCCTCAGAACAGCCAAATTCTCACTGAATTCAAATTTCATTTCGGCAAGCTAATTATTATGCGCAAACGCAGACAAAGGATACGGTTCAGGCGAATAGATACGTAAGTTACATTTCATGTTTTTACTTAAGTGAAATTTATATTGATTAATTTTCTTTACAAATTAAATTATGGTTTTTGTTAGCTATTATGTTTATGTATTTACAATATTTATTTACAATATTTATTTACTTATTATTTTACAATATTATTGGCTTTATATTTTAACTTGATTTATGTACTATATTTAATTGCTTCAGCCTTTTACAATATTTATGTAGTTTCTTAATTTACTATATTAGATAAATATAAGTATATGCATGTAATAGATATATTATGACTTTATATAACTTTGGTTTCTTATTTACTTCCAGGGCTGCCACAATGGCATATATGTTGCCTCAGCATCAGCAGGTAGCGGCACAAACTCTGGACTCTCGTCTTGGGGTGTTTCTGCGAGTCCCTGTTCCACCCGTGACAAAGCCGGGACGCTGAAAATCTCTTCATCACTATCGTCGGAGTCGGTTTCGCTTCCTAAAACAAAACACATATATCTGTTACATCACTAACCCAAGACAGTTTTAGTAAAAAGCAAACGAAACATTCATACATAACAAAACACTCAGAACATACCATAGTTTAAAAAGTGTTATATTTCAGCGTTGCTGCACGGCTGTCGCGCACGGGGGATCGATGTGGGCGCCGCGGTGTATTTGCTACGCATTCCACGTACTTAAACCAACACATTTTATACAGTTAATTAAGATAGTGAGTCAAATAAGCAAACTAGTTGATAATTAACTTACATAGAGGGCGCGGGAGGAAAGGCTGGTGAGAAATTTATTACGACCAGGAAAAGGGTTTTAAAGCAAGACACGATTACATCTTGAGTGACAATTTATTAACAAACAGAAACAGTTTATATAGTAAGATGTACGTGCTAAGTTAACAATATTTGATTTTATCTTGGTATTGATTTTATCGAGCACGTTTGATGAATAGGAAATAATATATTGATTCTCTGTGGGTCACGTCGGAGGACGCCACAGATACTCCCCCCTTAAAAAAAGGTAAACACAAAATAACAATTCAATATTCTTACTCTAAAATTAAATACTACATAACAATTTCAAGCAAAACACTAATTTTTTGTTGACATAATATTAGAAATATTTGCAAACCTAGCAATTTACTATGATTACGTAAGACCATAATATCAATTAAGACGAATAGCTTTTGCTTTCTCATCCGTTGGAGTGATTCCTTGGCTCGTTATATGATAACCTAAGAAATCGAGTGCGGTCTTGAGAAATTCACATTATTCTATGTTAATCGTTATCCCAAGTTCATGCAGGCCTTTAAAAATTATGTCCAGATGTTGCAGGTGTTCCTCTTTTGAGCTTGAAGTTAGATGTTTTGGTTGCTGCCTTGGTTATATCTTCATATTTTCCAGTAATTTTCTTATGCTACTTTCCTGTGAAACAGTTTCAACGATAAGATGATTTGCTCTGATAATTGTTGCAGGCATTGTCAGCTCAGTAACTTTCTCAATGAGCTTTTTTCCGTCGTTTGATCTGCTTTTTTCTGGCACATGGTGGTTTACATTTATGTGTCTTTTTCTAGAATCGCTAATGATATTGACCTTGGTTACAATACCTCGATGCACTTCTTGACCTTGATATTGAACGGAATTCACTGCGTCAATACTTTTTCGTCATCGTTTTCGTCGCGTAGTGCAGCGATTTCAGTTTTCATATGTGTCAGCTGATACGCAAGTCTAGTGACCTCGTTAATTCATTACTTAAGTTTTCAAATATCCGGTCTGCCATCTCACTAATTTTTTGGGTGTTGCGTTTTCTAAAACAGATTATACTTGTAGTCATCTCCTTGTTTCTGTGCGGCGACTATAGCTTCGAAATGGGTAAACCATAGTTTGGGTTGGTCTTGCCAGAAGCGCGGGATACGTTCCGATATGTTTCTGGCGGTAACTTCAGGTTCCAATGTAACAGGATTGACTGGAGCACGTAGAGCCATTTTCCTTTTTATTTCTGGTCGGGTCCTCAAAAATTCTTGCTTATTTGGCTGCGTGACTAACTTCGGGGTCACCACTTATTACGACCAGGAAAAGGGTTTTAAAGCAAGACACGATTACATCTTGAGTGACAATTTATTAACAAACAGAAACAGTTTATATAGTAAGATGTACGTGCTAAGTTAACAATATTTGATTTTATCTTGGTATTGATTTTATCGAGCACGTTTGATGAATAGGAAATAATATATTGATTCTCTGTGGGTCACGTCGGAGGACGCCACAGTAGCTCTCGGTGTTTCCCCTGCCCCCGATTCCACTCCAGCTACCGGGGTCTCTTCAGCTCCTGCTACCGACGCCTCTGTAACTCCCGGTGCCACGTATGCTGTTGGTACCTCATTCGACGACCTGAAAATACACCATACATACAACACTCTTTATAATATTTACACCTACTTTATTTATGGTGAATACTTACGGGCCCCAAACACGCCTTCTTTTACCAAAGATTGGCCGCTCTAGTGGTTCACCACTTGGATACTCTGTTATATCCATTATTTGAATTCTAAAAAATAACGTATAAAACAATTGAACAATAAATGAAAAACTAAAAAAGAAAAGAAAAGTAAAGAAAGTAAAAGAAGCTAACTGGTCAACGGCATGCGGCCTTGATTGGTTTTCTCGGCCGCTTGTTCCACGGGCGCGACGACGGCTCCCACGGCCTCCCCGAAGCACCTCAACCCCCTCTGTAACCCCAAAGCCCACACCACCCCGTGTTCGCAAACCAGCCCTTCCACCGCGACCTCCTCGCACACCACTTCCACTACGCCGACTTCCTCTTGCTCGCTCACCAAAGCTTATTTATAGCCATGCAAGTAAAAAAAAATGCAAATAAATGAAAGGAAATAAAGCAAAACACATAGTAAAGTTTTACACAGTCTTTATACTTAGAGTACATACACTTAAAGTTTGTGATCATATTTATTGCAAAGAATAATATTTAAAAAAATTAAAACTTATTGAAAATTTAAATAAGAATAATAATATAAAATCAATGTAAATGTAAAAATATGTCATATGAAAATTGCTCATACTTCGATTACAAGTACCTATGCCGTATCCAATACGTTTTTTACATGAAGCATCCTTGGCAAAAGATAGCCGCCAAAGTCAATCGCCCGAGCTGGCAGAGCGAACTTAATATGTCTGGTTGATCGACACGTACAACATTTTTGCTTTTATTGTTAATTTTATGCATATCTAAACCGATTCTGCGATTAATATAAATAGATTATTAGTTAAAGAATGTTTTTAGTGTATTTACTGAGTACCTTGAGAAATATGAGCAAAAAACAAACTTGTAAAAGTTGAAGTGTTCTAAACAAACTCGCGGAATTCGATAACTTCAGTAAAAATTCACTGTTTATCTCTATAAATCAACAATCTATTACTTTAAAACTGTTTAGTACTTACCAATCCATGTTGTAATTAAGTTTTCCGAACTTCACCAGCACAGAAATTAACAAAAACTAAGAAACAATGCACTCCAAAAACCGCGGATGGACGCCTGTTTTCTAATTAATTTTTTGACGAATAATTATTTGAAGTGACCTCTTGTGACATTAGAAATACGTTCCTTGTTTAACCTTCTACTCATTCATTCAATCGCACTAAGAGTGCGTTCATTAAATAAAAAGTTATGAGTACACTACTGGGTGCATGCGTCAGCAGACATAATATGCCTGCCTGCCAGTTTAGCAACTTTTTTGCCGCAGACATAATATGTCTGCTTGCCAGTAGAGGGGTTAAATAAAATAAGTTTCACTTTAAATCGGTATATTAAACAATAAAGGATCTAGACGAAATCAAACCATGATGTTTTTTAAGTAAATTAGGTTAATCATCCATATCCGGATCATCCTCATCTAAGTCTGGGTCAGCAGATGCAGGCAAATTGCCGAGTGTTTTTATTTGTCCATAGAAGTCCTTAAATGTATCGTCAATAAGTTCGAGCACATCCATTAAATATTTTTTCTTTTCTGCACTTATTGGTAAAGGCTCCGTTGAGATAGGGGTCAATTTAAAGGAGTCTAAACTAACTTTTCCTCTTTTTTTTAAATGTATGCACTGAAAAGGATCTTCATGGCACAAAGTATCTTTGTATAATATAAGTCCAATATTGTCTTTATTATATTGAAGCCACTTGATTGGTTGCCATAAATTTTTTTGTCCAGAGTCATTCTTTTTTTAATTGCGAATGGACCTTTCTTCGACTTCAGCTCAGTGAAGTACAAAAAATCGAGAGATGTCATTACCACCACTTTGAATGGCTTTTGACCTTTACATGTCCTCACCAGTTGTACCCAATCATACAAATGATTAATTTTCATTTGAGTTCGTTTATTGGCCTTTTCGATGACCGCATGATCAGAGTCACATTCCATGTGAGTGTGGACTGTGGCCACTCAACAGGAATTTATGATAAATTTTTTGTAATGTCGACATACTATTAAGCAAGAAGATAGACATCATCGCGACTACATTATTTTTATTTGGCCAACACAAGTGTCAGAATAAAAGGTTATTTCTTTTACTTCAGGTGGTAAAGTTTGGCAAAAGTGCCACAGGCAAGACGCAATTTGATTTGCTCCTCGACCACCAACTGTCTCATCCCACATGTAACACGTAGCCTCATTAGTAGCTAAATCGTGTATTGTGAGGTTAAAACTCCAAAGCTGCCGTTTGTAAAAAGATACTGACGTTTTCAAATATGGGGTTGGTAAGCACTGCTGAAGGTCAAAAGCAAAGGCATGAAATAATTGATCCGTTTTAGCCCGCTCTTTATCGATTCATTTCTCAGCATACGCCTTTTCGGCCTGATTTTGATGTTCAGTTAATCCAGCCATTAAACTTTGTTTGCGGTTTTCATAGGCAACTTTAATTTTAGCATTCAAAACATCGCAAGTATTACATGTACATTTTGAAGGTTGCTTAAATGCCAAATTAAGATCATGAAAACTTTTAGCATACAATTTTACAGAGGCAGGTTCTGCTGTAGATTTTCTATACTCTCTGTACATTTTTGCTTTAGACAGATCAGCTGGTAGATATTTCTTACCTGTAGCCTTTCTACAATAATGACTCTCGTAACTAGGAAAACTCATTATGTGGTTTTTTAGAATATTTTTTTATATAATTCATTTGATACTAAAACACTATTACCGTCAACAATGCCCTGATTATCTGAAAAATAATAATGACCTACAAGTTTAAACCTATTGCTAATTAGGAGAAAAAAAAATTCATGACTATACCCAACATAAATTTTCCTGTGACGTCTTGTTTCAATCAAACTCGTTTGATGCGTTAAGTGACAAAACTTTACTAGTTATAATTAAAAAAAATATTGTGTTTCTGCTTGTCTTATTTCTCTCACACTTTGCTTACAAACACATAAAAAATCTAATGTAGAAAAGGAAGGTTAATTTTATGTATAGAGAAAACTGAGATTTTGAAGCATAATTAGGTAATATAAAGCCATTAAAAAAATCCAGAAACAAAATCTTATGAAGATGCAAATAGTACAAAATAAAATATATTTTTTATAATTATATGTTTTTTTTACCATTAACATCTATTGAATGCATTTCTTTTAACTTTATATTTCGAAGCTCTGCCAACTTGCGCTTTCTTGTCATCAACTCTGCCAAAGTCGTCGTAGAATCCTAAAAAAAGGAGATTGTAATTTGACACAGGAATTTCACTCAGCTTAAAAACATTTATATATTTACTTATTTTCAAATAAAGGCTGATAATAAGATATCGACTACTGTGAGAATATTGTACTTACCCAAAAGGTTATGTTTTGTCTTAGCTACTTACTTTTTCCTCGTCTTGCATTACTAATAAGTTTGAAAATTACTCCAACGTACCACTAGCTTAACCCTTAGCCAGGCCTGGCGCCTATTTTTCTTTTATATAGGAATTATGATAGATTAAAGGGTAATAAAAAAACTAATTTCTTGATTTTTTTTTATTCTTGCAAATTCCTTTAAAAAACCCATGTGGTTTGTATATGTCCACTGCCTATGTAAATAATCATTATGTGGTTTTCATCTGGCCACTGCCTGACAAGGTATGTTCATAACAAATAAAGGTGAAAACTCACTGTTGTAATTTTGTTAATTATTTATTTTTTATTAAAAATTTGTATTCAAATTCAAATAAGACATTTTTACCAATAATTATAAATAAAAAGTAATTCACAAAATTATTGAAAACTTGAAATTGTTGAACAATTTAGAAACATAAATCAAAATATTTCTATTTAGAAATTTAAAAAAATATCAGAGCATTTTCATCTTTATGGTTCCTACATTTCACCATAACGATGAAAATTTGCAAAACATGGTGCAGGGCATAGCGGTACTTGACACAAATTGCACATTATTTTAGATCTTTGGGGCTTTTCTCTAGTGCTGCAGTAGCGGCAGCGTCTTCTTGTACCTTCACAAGGCATATGAATACCTACTCTGTTCAGTCTCAACTCGTCCGATACTCCAAAGCCACCTTTTTTATTTTTGTATATTGGGGGTGCTCTAACTCGAGTTGTGAAATTGTCAATCAGGCTCCTTGATAAGCTCAGTCTGAAATCTCGGTGGCTGCTGCTCGTCTTTTTGTGAGTTAAGCTGTAAACAATGTATGCATTAATGCATGCAGCTTCCAGCATAAACCAGAAGAGACGTATCCAATTTTTCTTTGTAGACTTCCTACCGATGGAATATGAAGATCGGTAGTGGTCAAACCTGTCCTAGCCGCCCATATACCTGGTGTACTGTTCTATTGCTAGTGGACAGGTCATCGATGCTTTTTGACCATCCTTCTGTGTTCGCTGTATGGTCACTACTGCTTTTGGATCATAAGCGGTTGTACATACATACACATCTTTAGTGTCTTTCCATTTTATCACGGAAACCGGATCAGAATGCTGAAACATGAATTCACCCACTTTTAATTTGTTTTCCTTTTTATCTCCCTTATTAGGTAAAAGGCGAGGTGGCAAGCCTTTCCTATTTAGCCTTACAGTGCCGACAGAAAATATGTTTTTGAAATACAGCATCTCCAATAAAGGTAAACTGGTAAAAAAATTGTCAAAAACTATTAACGTATTAGGACCAACTTCTCTACATAATTTCATGACGACTTTATATCCAAGACCACCGTCACCATCTTCAGCAGTTTCACTTTTGCCGCAATATACATCAAACTGGTACAAATACCCAGACTCCGAGTCGCACCGAGCCCATACTTTGTACCCTCTCTTAATGGGCTTTTGAGGCATATATTGCTTCATAACGCTTTTTCCTTTAAATTTAACCATACTCTCGTCTATTGCCTGTGTATGAGATCCAATGCAGTTATTTTGAAAGCTGTTGTTCAAGATATTCATTACAGGTCGAATTTTTGCTAGTTTATCATATCCTGGTTGAGTACGGGGTATTTCAGTGGACTTGTCATTTATATGTAAATTCTCTGTCAGTTTTTTAAACCGTTTGCAAGTCATTACCGCACTGATTATTGGGTTGTGATAGAAGGGGTCTGAAGACCAATAAAGTTCTAATTCTGATAGAGGATGCAAGCCCATCATTATAACTAAACCCAAATACGCTCTTATTTCTGTGGCATCTGTTGGAGACCAGTGAAGAGAGTGCATAAATGAGGCATATGAATTAGTATTTTCTGCTATTATAGTAAAAATTTCATTATCAAACATATTTAGGAAGTAGTCTATAGGAAGACTTCTATTATTATAAAGTTTGGTCGATTTCAACTTCCGTGAAAAATCATGAGCAGGAAATCTTGTTGTATTATTAGACCAGTTTCTGTCTTTGTTTATTAGTTCTTGCAATAAGGCACTTTGGTCTGCTGTTGAAGACGAGGACTGGTGAACAGTCTCTGAACGTGAGAGCCGAGGAGCTTCTGTTGAAGGCGAGGGCTGGTAGGCTGATGTTGAAGGTGAGGGCTGGTGGACTGCTGCTGAAGGTAATGGGTGCTGAGCTGCTGCTGGAGGTGAGGCCTGGTGAACTGTCTCTGAAGGTGAGGGTTTGTGAGCTGCTGCTGGCCATGAGGACTGTTGAGCCGCTGCTGGAGATGAGACTTGTTGAGCTGCTGGTGGTGGTGAATGCTGAGCAACTGTTGCTGAAGACAAGGGCTGATGAGCTGCTGCAAAAGATTTAGGTTGCTGGGATACTTCTGGAGACACGAGCTGACAGGCGACTGCTGAAGGCAACGCTTCCACTAATACAGCTGGAGATGAGGATTCGCAAGTAAGTCTTAGCTTCTGTGTTCGCTGTTGCTGGGATACTTCTGGAGACACGAGCTGACAGGCGACTGCTGAAGGCAACGCTTCCACTAATACAGCTGGAGATGAGGATTCGCAAGTAAGTCTTAGCTTCTGTGTTCGCTGTTGCTGGGATACTTCTGGAGACACGAGCTGACAGGCGACTGCTGAAGGCAACGCTTCCACTAATACAGCTGGAGATGAGGATTCGTAAGTAAGTCTTAGCTTCTTAGCTGGTGGTGCAGCTGGCGGAAAGGGCTTAGGCGAAGGTGAGTCATCTTTTTGTAGGATTTCCAAAAGATCAGAGTTAGTTATATTTTCTATGCTATCCAATGCTTGATTGATATCATAAGGCGGGTATAACGGAAAAGAACCCGACAACTCTTCGTCTTCAGACCCTTCATCTTCTGATGACGCGTAAATTTCTGCCAAAGCTTGTTCTATGTCTTTTTCGCGAAGATTTTTCTTCTGAAAAGATAAACAGTAAGTATTATGAATATTTTCCATACAATAAAAATTGTTTATTTCTTTGAATATTAGTAAACCTTATTTTGTATAAAACCTTATTATGTGTAACACCTTTATTTTGTATGGTGGATACTTGCGAGACAGTGGCTTCATACAAACCACATTGCACATTTTTAGATGGGCAGAGGTCTTATACAGACCACAAACTTTCGAAGTGAATATTTCGTATTAAAACAAATTTCTTGCATAACTGAAACATACTACACATAATTCAATCTATGTTCTATTATAAAAATGAAAAAAAAAAATGTAAACATTTCGCGGCAAACTATTGTTTCATTTTTAAAATATTTTCTAGAAAATTGTTTAAGTGCTTTTTGTCCAGTTGCGTTGTTTTTAGTTGTATAAGATCGCTTTTTGGACAGTTCTTTAACACAATTTACAATGAATAATAGTTGAGCTTCATAGGTATATATTTTTCGAACTGAGCTAGCCGTGTTTCTTCTAATACTTTCTCATGACATTTATTTTTACATTTGCAGGTATAATTTTTGAAAACCTTAGACTCTATAATTTTTTTTGCAGTATGGTTAGGCAAATTTTTATATTTTCTGTATTTTTTTTTCAGCTAACGTATACTCCGGATATTTTCGTTTACGACCTTTTTTAGGGCGACCTGTTGACTGCACATCATCATTTTGTATACTATTTTCATAAATTCCTTGTGCATTTGGGATTGGGTTTGGTTAGTCTTGACTGTACATGGATTCATTTACTTGTTCTATGTTGTGAATGTTTAAATCTGTTCTGTTGGTCTGAGTGTCATTAGAAATATTCTCAATTTTATCTTCAGGTAATTTTTTTTTATGGACTAAAGCAACTACTTTTACTTTTTTAGACCTACTAACATCTTCTTCACTGCTATCACTGTGACTATTGGGAATAAAATCCGAGTCGGTATCACTTCCAAAGTCGCTTATTTGGCTGTTTGTCGTCAGTTGAAATTAAATTAAGTGCAGCATCTAAATCACAGTCATCACACAAAGATTTATAAATTTCATAAGTTTGCGGTGTCATGGGCCGAAAAGGTGAAGTCTCTTTTATATTTTTTGCTACCAAAGGAGTGAGAGGTGAGTATATAGGCGCAAGCGGGAACTATATCCAGATTTTCGTTACCTAAAATTGCCGTCTGACGAGGTGTATTCTCCTTGTCATCATTTACTGAAACAATATAAAAACAATGCAAAACATGCAAACCATAACCCAGAAAGCAGGTAGGTAATAATAGTAAATTATATAGAATATCACCCCAATTAACATGGTATAAGCATAGTAAGCTTAGGCGTGCGTTATAAGATACCATGCATTGGAATAGGAGGGATCCTAGAATGAACATAAATAAAAAGATCAGCCAAGACCCGGAACATTTTTTTAATGCTTCGTGCGGGAATCGAACTCGCAAACCCTCCATCCGCAGGGATAAGGCCTAACGCCTTTATCATTACGCCAAGGAGGCCATCAAAAAATAACATGTTAAAGCAACCCTTGCAAGCACATGCTTGTGTTCATAGCATTCTCACTTTTTCCCCCTGTATTATCTTTAGCTGAAACAAAAGGTAATTGATAAATAAACACTAAAACATTGCTGCATTATTACATAATACATACTTAATAATATATGCTGTACATACTTTTATGTAAATCACCCACGTTTAAGTCATCACCGCATATTTTAAGAATATCCGGAGATTCGCATGATGTGGAAGATTCTTCATGAGTAACACTAATATTTGAAAGATAAAATGTTTAAGTACCTTATACCGCTCCGAAAATATTAATTTAATTTATAGAAGAATAACAAATTAACATCAGTGCAATCAATATATTCTGTGTTATAACCTCAAACACAAAAAAATCGTGATCTAATGACCGACTTCAAAGATCACAATTTATTCTATAAACTTAAATTAGGAATCAAATCATAAATTTTCATAACTGCGTAACTTATATATTATCTAATACTATAAGACACGTGGATGTAAGTTTTGGGTTTATATAAACTAAAAAGTGAAGTACTTAGAAACAGAAATTGGACTTACCAGCATTAACATCTTCATTTGGTCTTTGACTTGGAGTTTCCCTCAAAACTTTTGACAATATTCTGTCTATTCTTCTCATATTACACTTTCTATTCGCAAACCAAAAGATAACAATTAAAAACAACAGACAATAGCGTCTCACACCGTGCTCAATCGCAAACTAAAGGAATCTATACTAATATATAAAGCTGAAGAGTTTGTTTTTTTGTTTGTTTGTTTGTTTGGACGCGCTAATCTCAGAAACTACAAGTGGGATTTGAAAAATTCTTTTTGCATTTGATAGCCCAACTCTTGAGGAAGGTTATTGGCTATATTTTATTCCGAAATTCCCACGGGAACAAAAGTTACGCGGGTAAAACTGCGCGCGGTGTCTAGTGGAAGATAAAATACAAAGAGTAGTAACAAGGTAGTATAGTGTTCTACGACGACGACGTCACAGAGAACATATTAACAGAGATAATGTTATTAGGTACTTACATTAAGAATTTATACCTAAAAGCATTAGATTTATGAATGACTACTTATATCTGCTTACATTAAGCAGGTTTGTTTATAAAAAAAAAAAAACAATTATAAAAAATAATCTATATAGCTTGGCTCTTTTTTGATAAATTGTAAAAGAATTAAAGCAAATAAGTTGAATTATCAAAAATGATGCATACAATTTGGATCTTTTTTGATAAATTGTTAAAGAATAGTAGCAACTAAGTTCAATTACCAAAAATGATCCACACAGTTTGGATCCTTTTTGATAAACTGGAAAGAATAATTATAGAAAATAAGTTCAATTATCAAAAATGATCCATACAGCTTAGATCTTTTTTTAATTTTGAATCGCAAAAAGCATGAAGTAAAATTTTATATTTTAAAAGATCCAAGCGAAATGGATTCTTTTTGACAATAGTTTTTTGTGACTGGCCATATATGTGGGATGGTATCGTAACAGTTTTTGTAATGTCATTTTTTATATTGTTCTTTGGGTGTTTTTACTAAACCATAGCATTATACTCTGGCTTGTTCTGCATACTTAGTGGGTTTTTGACTTTTTTGTGGGTTGGACCCTTATTGCTAAACTACGTCCAATTTACAAAAATAAAACTTTCCAAAAAACTTCTACCTCGAAGCAAATCTCGAACTGAAAAAATAAAACCTGTAGTTGTTTCATAATACAGTAAATCCCTGAAGGGGTGTTGCGGAACTTCAAAGGTAGTGAGAAATTTGACGACTAAATTTTGAGGTTAGAATGAATAAATTGATAAAATCTTTAAATCGGCTGCATAATTTAAGGGTAAAAGGAGGTGCCTGGAGAAAAGGGCTGTCTCGAATTCGGTTATAGGCGCCGGATGCGCTTAACTTTTTTATGTTTCTTTTTTTAATTTGTAGATAACCTTCAATTATTTTGACAAGAGTTTTCAGCTCGGCCGCTCCGGCTCTCAGGTCTTTCTGTGCTTTCTTTTCTTTTAGAGTCGAACCAATTAGAATTACGTGTTTAGGGGTCGGCTAATTCCGGAAGGCTTTTTGAAACTTTTTGACTCCTCATTCTAAGTCTAATCTTACCTACCACGTTGACTCTCTATGGTTAGCCTATCTAAATGTTGACTACAGCTTGACCTACAAAGTGGTTTTGGACATAGCACTTAGATAGAAAGTATACCCTATCTAAGTGCTTTGAACTAACTGTGATAATATTTAAAATAAAAGTTAATCCTTTAATGTGAAATCATAAAATAAAACAAAATACATATTTTTTAAATTTTATTAAAAATTAATTCTGTACTGGATATACATAGATATTGAATAGCTTTTAATAATTGTTTAAAGAAATCGCCATGGCGCAGTATATTTTTTCTGGACGAGCCAATTGGAGAAGTCCTTCTTATTTTGTTTTTGTCTAAAAGCTTTCTTTAAATCTCTCCATTGGCTCTCGATTCTTTGGGTATAGGTACCATCTGGTGCCACAAATCTATTTTTCGGGTCAAATTGCTTCACCCTATGGTAAACAAACCCATGCTCCGAGAGACTGAGGTAGGCTCTTCAGTAATCTGTGTGGATAATGGAGCCTACCTCAACATGCTATTGAATTAGTGGCACCAGTGCTTCTGAAGTCCTTTCATTATTTGGACCAACTTCTAATTTTAAATCATTACTTCAATCTTCAATTATTCCTATTACCCAGGGACCCTCAATATAGCGACGACCCAATTAAAATAGAATATTTTTGTGGAGAGTCTTAGTCACAAATGTTCATTCTATTTTTAGGAATAATATTTTGAAAATACATAAAGATATTTTTTTTCTTGCTTTTTGAAACGCCACCCACTGAAGTTCCTTTTTTCGGTAGTGGCGAAACTTGGGATTTCAGAATTTTATTGCCAATTATACTCGCAGTTATGGGATCTCTATTAAATTCAGTTCTGTAGGTCAAATCCCAACTGCCTCTATTTACTTCTACTTCAACCATTTCATTAATATATTGTCGCGGTTTATACTGTGTCGTATAATCTTCCCAGTCATGAAAATCTTGTATAGTTTTGCGTTTTTCCCTGCAGTACTAACTGCCTGGTACAAATCAGCAAAATCATAAATTTTATTTTTCATGCGTTCCATAGGCAACTCTATCTATCTACTCTACTCTACTACATACATACATACATAACTTCACGCCTGTATCCCTTATGGGGTAGGCAGAACACCAGGTTATAAGACCATCTGATGTCACGTTTGACAAATGAGGTATTATAATGATGGAGAGAGGCTATTGCAGTGACAGGGGGTCAGCCTATCGCCCACAAAAATGCCAATAAAACCTCTGTCCTTTAACTGACTTTTACAGTATGCCCGGGAAGAGAAGCAGCTGGTACATTCTATGTTTTTCGTTCGCTCCTAGTCCAGCATGGAAGCATACTCTTCTCTATGATGGAAAGTATCTGCTGACATAAAGGTGTTTCCAGGTTCGAAATTTCTTATCACAATCTTGTCGGCGTTAATGTTGTTGTAGCATAGCTACTATTATAAACAAGATACAATAATATGTGTATTTGTAAACGTGGTGACAACTGTCGAAAGTGTCAACTGTGTGACGCTGTCACTTGTGCTACATCCGTTCTTCTGTCACTTGCTCCCCCGCTGATTTACTGTGTGATGTACGTCCTGCATTCGAGAGAAATAAATCAAACGTTATCAAACCTAAATACTTTTATTTACCCATAATCCTTCAGGTTATGGGTCCAGAGACGTTCACTGTACGCTGTAACGTGATTATTTCGGTAATATATGCGAAAAGACCGTCTTCAAAACTGACTAGAAGATTCTCAACGCAACGTCATCACGCCGGTCAGCACATCTCACCGTACATATTTGATTGGTCAGTATTCAAACATAATTATGAGTACGTCGTCGTCTACAACCGTCGGGTTTCCCATGGAACGACTACGAGGCGTCACCGATTACAATAGTTGGAAATTTACCTTGCGGATGATTCTCATGCACGAAGATCTGTACGATTGCATTACGTCGGCAAAAGGATGCACGGATGAGAAGAAAAACCAAAAGGCACTAGCGAAGATATGCTTGTCCGTGGGACCGTCAGCGCAGTCATATATTCGCAACGCTAAGACACCCTACGAAGCATGGAAAAGTCTAGAGGCCGCCTATGAGGATAAAGGTTTGAGCAGAAGACTAGGCTTATTAAGATCGCTGTTTGGTGTGAAGCTCATAGAGATGGCAGACATGGATAGCTACTTATCAAAAATATCTGAAGTTACACAGCAGCTTGCAGATATCAGTTCCCCGCTGGATGACGAGTTTGTTGCAGTTATCATGCTTAGCGGCTTGACGGAAGATTTTGATCCCCTAATAATGGCTTTAGAAAATTCAAACATTGCGCTTACAAGCGAGACCGTGAAGGCTAAACTGATACAAGAACAACAGCGACGAGCTCAGAAGTCAGATAGCTCTGAGATAAATGCTTTGGCTGTCAAGAGGCCCTACAAATGTTTCAGATGTAAAAAGCCAGGACACATGAAGAAGGACTGTCCTCAAGTTAAAGAGAAACCAGAGAATCAACAGCGAAATAAGCACCCATTCAAAAGGAAGGACAAGTCATTGATAGCAGCTCTGTCGGTGAATGTACAGGAAGATACCTGGTACATTGATTCCGGTGCTACTCATCACATGTGCAATAAAAGGCAAAGTTTTACTGTTTTTGAACAAACAAAGCCATTGGATGTAAATGTTGCAAGTGGTGAAAAAATTACAACATGTGGCCGTGGCAAAGTGAAAGTATGTTTAAAAAGTGGTTTAAAAACTATTAGTGATGTGTATTACATACCAAAACTTTCTGCAAATTTACTGTCTGTAAGTGAACTTATTAGGAAAGGTTATTTTGTAATATTCAATGCTAAAGATTGTCAGATTTTAGATGGTGATGAAATCATAGCTACTGGTACATGTGTCAATGGTGTATATCAACTAGACATTATTAATAATACATTGGGTACTGAGAAAGAGTCAAATATTGCCATGAACTCTGTTTGTGAAAAATCTAGGCTTAGGGAGTCAATTTCACAGGTATCCACAGAGGGCAGAAAGGCTGTTTCACAAGAAACATGGCACAAGCGGCTTGGTCATCTCCACTCTAGAAGTATGAATTTAATGAAGAATGGGCTAGTAACAGGTATGGATTTTCATGAAAATTCTTTTACTCCTTGTGTCCCATGTATAGAAGGTAAGCAAAGTAAATTGCCATTTCCAAAGAAGAGCTTGACTAGGTCTAATAAAATACTAGGCCTTGTGCACACTGATGTGTGTGGCCCCATACAGACACCTTCTTTTAATGGTAGTCGATATTTTGTCACTTTCATAGATGATTTTTCAAGAAAAACTTTTATTTGTTTTTTAAAGAGAAAGAGTGATGTTTTTGATAAATTTAAAACATTCTGTGCTCTAGTAGAAAATGAAACTTCTAACAAAATTAAAGCAATCAGGAGTGACAATGGGGGTGAATTTATTTCTAGTATTTTTCAGGATTACATGAAAAATAAAGGGATTAGACACTTTACTACAATCCCTCACTGTAGTGAACAGAATGGGGTAGCGGAAAGGGCTAACAGAACGATTATGGATAAAGTGCGATGTATGTTACAGGACGCTGGGTTGGACAAACGATTTTGGGCAGAAGCTGCTAACACAGCTGTCTACCTGAAAAATCGTTCACCGACAAAGGCTGTAATGGGAGCAACTCCTGAAGAAAAATGGACATCCAAAAAGGTGTGTGTAGATCACTTGCGTATTTTTGGTTGTACAGCATATGCTCGCATTGAAAATAATCGAAAACTGGAACCACGAAGCAAAAAGCATATTTTTGTAGGCTATTGTGAGAACAGCAAAGGCTACAGGCTTATTGATCCCATTCATCCTGAAAGATGTATTAAAGCTAGGCATGTTAAATTTTTAGAAAATGAATTTTCTAAGCTAAGTGTGTCACATGATGATATTAGTAAACAAGAGTGTATTGTGGTGTTACCACAAGATACTGTGAATAACTATGTGAGTGATTCACACATTCAGGCACAGTCTGATCAATCGTCCTATAGTATGGATACCTCTTCAGAAACCTTTCAATCTGATGGCACAAGGTCAACTGACCGTAGGCAAACTATTTTTTGTCTAGATGACACAGAAATTGATTCATATCAGAATGACTTGTTGGATCGTACATATATTCCAGGTCAATCCAGCATGGATTCTGAGGACTCAAACTTACCAGAATTCCAAGATGCAGAGTACGCAGGGCTAGCGGAACTGATAGATGAAGAGGGCATTCCACAGACAATTGAAGAGGCTTTAACTTGCAGTGAAGGAAAACATTGGAAGGTAGCAATTGATGATGAATTTAACTCTTTTGTCAAAAACAATTGTTTCACATTGACTGATTTACCTAAAGGGCATAAGACAATTAAATGTAAATGGGTATTTAGTAAGAAAAAAGGGTTAGATGGAAAATTGCTTAAATACAAGGCACGTCTGGTTGCAAAGGGCTTTACCCAAAAACATGGAATTGATTACCATGAAACATTCTCGCCAGTTGTAAGATATTCAACTATACGAATTTTGCTAGCCCTCGCAGCTCATTATGATATGACAATCGAACACTTAGATGTTAAAACAGCTTTTTTGAATGGCTATTTAGAAGAGTCTGTGTATATGGAACAACCTGATGGGTTTGTAGATTCAAACAATAAGGGAAAAGTATACAAGTTGAAAAAAAGCAATTTATGGTTTAAAACAGGCGGCAAAAGCTTGGAATGATAGAATCAATGATGTTTTAATCAATAAATTGAAGTTCAAGAGATTATCTTCAGAACCATGTGTTTATTGTTATAATCATAAAGGGGAAAGAATGTTTATAGCATTGTATGTCGATGACATCATATTTTTCTCATTGAAGAATTCTGTAAAGAAAGATATTATGAAGAAATTACTAATGGATGAATTTGAAATGAAAGATTTGGGACAGGCTCATCATATTTTGGGAATGAAAATTACTCAAACTAATGATGGAAAATTTACACTAGATCAAACAAGTTATATTTCTAAAATGTTGGATAAATTCCAAATGTCAGATTGTAAGATATCTAAGACTCCTATGGAAGTGGGTTTAAAATTGAATAAGGCAACTAATTCACATTGTAAACATGATTACAGAAGTCTTATAGGTTATTTAATGTACCTGGCAGTATGTTCAAGGCCTGATATAGCCCATTGCGTGAGCTATTTAAGTCAGTTCAATGACTGTTATTCTGAAGATCATTGGAAAGCAGCCAAGAGGGTACTGAGGTATCTGAGAGGTACTATGGATTACTGCCTCAAATTTGAAAAAAGTACTTTAGAAATTACAGGATATACAGACGCAGACTGGGGTGGAGATCATTTGAACAGAAGGTCATGTACTGGGTATGTATTTAAACTTGGTCACTCTATTATATCATGGGAAAGTAGGAAGCAACGTACAGTTGCTCTCTCGAGCACTGAAGCAGAGTACATGGCAATATCTGATTCTTGTAAGGAAGGTATATTTTTGAGAACTTTTATTCATGAATGTACTGGTATTCTATGTAACATCAATTTGTTTAATGACAATCAATCAGCGCAAAAGATATGTTGTAATTCTGTATCACATTCAAGGACAAAACATATTGATATTAGACACCATTTTGTGAAAGATCTTATAAATAAGAAAATTGTTAATTTAACATATGTATGTACTGATGAAATGCTAGCTGATGTTTGTACCAAGTCATTAACTAGTGAGAAACATTTAAAGTTTGTATCAAAGTTATTTAAATTAACTTAAGTTTTTTTTTTTTCTGTTTTGATTAAATAGTTTCTTATAATCTTGATGTACCTAGATTGTTATTGCTTAGGGGCTAGTAGTCATTCACTAGAGAGAAACATTTTAAGTTTGTAATTGTTTATTGTCTGTTATCGATAATCTTGTAGTAATGATATTGTATTTGTTTAAGGGCTAGTGTTGTAGCATAGCTACTATTATAAACAAGATACAATAATATGTGTATTTGTAAACGTGGTGACAACTGTCGAAAGTGTCAACTGTGTGACGCTGTCACTTGTGCTACATCCGTTCTTCTGTCACTTGCTCCCCCGCTGATTTACTGTGTGATGTACGTCCTGCATTCGAGAGAAATAAATCAAACGTTATCAAACCTAAATACTTTTATTTACCCATAATCCTTCAAATGTCTCTTGAATTTACAACGTAAATTAAGAAAGCAAAGAAAGTCCGATTTTTCTTCTGTGACGAACAATTGTCAACCCACAGTATGGTATTTTTTTGTCTCTTTGAAAAATAAAGAAATGATAATAAGCGCTTATAATTTCGTCTTTGCAGCGTCTAAACAATCCTTCATACCATAATACAGGAAAAACACTCATGCCTTTTCGGCCTTGACCAGTGGGCACAAAACTTTTGTTGTAAACCACTATCCTGTGTGTACAAATAGTAGTTTTAATCATACCTATTCTGGGCAGCATAATACCTTTTTGTAAGTCTGCAGAATATGCACCTGTAGGTATCAGTTTCATTTGTCTCACTGTCCAATTTATATTGCTCTCTAGACATCTTTGCTCGTGCTTTATGACTTATCCACTTTGTGCAACCTAAACAGTTGTCGGCGATAACGATAAGATTGCGATATTATGATGTTTGTACGACTTTATGGTAGCGGAAGTATGTTGGTATTAATGTTAAAGAGGGCGTTAAATGAAATGAATGACTGACATTCGATTGCAGCGCCATAGGTTATATCTTGAAGTAGGATGTACAGATAGACAGATAGACGATTAGGAAGGCAAGGCGCGTGGACGTATCTCAAACGGACAGGTGACTCGGTAATACATGTGTTAGCATTGTAGTTGTAACTGTAAAGTACTGCTTCGCGATAGCTTCCCCATTTGTTGTTAAAAGCGCCGCCTGTGCACGTTCCATCATGATCGATACCCCCCGCGAGGGTTATCCACCTAGTACTGGTTTCGTTAAATCTATCAATAAGAAACACTTGCCCATAGATAGCCCGACGTAACTTATGAAAGGTGTTACAATTCGTAATTCTCTGATACAATGCCACCCTTCACTAGTGAATTATGCGAATGCATGCCACAGTATGCGACTGTATACTGTAAGTTTATCAAACATGAGAATGTGGATAACTACATCGATTCTTTCGACTGGATGAGTTGTATCTCAGTGGTTTCTTCATGGAAATCGTCTCCTTCAAATGAACAATCACCGATCTCCAGTAGTGATATGGTCGTATAATTAGACTGATCGGATGCACAGTCATACCCGATATTCTGCGCAAGCGCTATCTCAAAGATGAGAATGAGGCGATACATGTCACATAGTTTTCGTTCCAATAGTTATAGGTATATTTTAACCCGGGCATACTGTAAAAGTCAGTTAAGGGACCGAGGTGTTATAGGAGGCTTTTTTGTGGGCGATAGGCTGACCCCCTATCACTGCAATAGTCTCTTTCCACTATTATAATGCCTCCAAATATGTCAAACGTGACATCAGATGGTTTTATTACCTCTGGTGTTCTGCCTACCCCATACAGGAGTGAAGTTATGTATGTATGTATGTGTACTGTAAAGTAATAGACGGAACGTAACCACGAATAAAGATTGTGTAGTGAATAAGCCGGTATTATAAACAAGCCCACACTCAGTACCATAAAGTAAATAAATAAATAATCATTTATTTGCCAGAATGTGTGTACAAAAAGATGTTATCACAATATTGACCAGTTCACAATCTGCCGGATACAGGCGTAAAGTAACTTTTATAAGTTAAGATCAGCTAAAACGGAGCTCTAGCTCCATCTAGAACTTAGTGACTGAAACTTTTAGTAGAGCCAGTCGGGAACTTTCCCTATATGTTTTTTTAAGAATATTTAAGTCTGCTTAAATATGTAAATTATCAGGATTTCAACTCGATAATTGGACCTACTTATGCAAACGGGAACCAATCCACAGACTTAAGTTTTGAGAAAAAGCAATTTTTGACAAAATTAGCTATTCAATAAAATTGTTTGTAATTTTAAATAAAGTATAGACACAATATAATTCCAAATGATTTGTTTTATCTATACAAATATCATATGGATGCAAAAGAATAATATTTTTGATAATAAATGAAAAAATAACTCGTAGGTTCTTTTTTGCAAAACTGTCAATGAGCAGTTGGTTTTTTGTTAATTTATCATCATACTAAAACTTTTTAGGAAAAAAATATATAAAAGTCATAATAAAATTCTTTTAAATATATTTATTTATTATTGAAAAATAAAATAAAGTTATGCTTAGAACTAAATGAAAATAAAAATGTTTTACAGAAAATGAAAATTCAGTTAAAAAATAATCAAATTCTATTCTAAAGCCGATTCTACTTCAAAATCTGGTGGACCTGAAAACCCTTCGAGATCGTCTTCTATATCAATACCAACAAGTTTCACATAGAAATCATGTGTCTTGCGGAATCAGGTGTAACATACTTCTGAAATCCCTCAACTTAGCGTCAGGGACAGGTTTCCCAGTTGGCCTTAGTGGCTCCATCACCGCTTTTGTTATGTAGTATTGTCTCCCGCGAACATTTTTTTGACATCCACTACCTTAAAATTTTTATTTAAATTACTTTTCATATAAATTTTGAACATTTCATCCTTTTTAATCATAATTTCTTTAGAGTGAAGCCACGAAACTTTGTCTCCATTAATTGTTTTCTTCCTATTAACTATATTATTTTCTAACTTCAACTACGACAAGAAGTCTTCATTTTGCATCCTGTGTACGTGCATAGGATTCGTTTTGTTACATATTTTTATCACCTGAATATAATCATCCGGTGTATAGAGCCTGTGTTGATGTTTTAATGCACATTCGATCTTTCCGAAATCTGTATCGTTAGGGAGGAAGCTATGCCCTGATTCAAGGAATTTTATATTTATCTGCTCTAAAGTAGGATGTTCATTCAACATAGCTTTTAACATTCATACCAATTTAATATTGCGGTTCTGGCCACCACAAGAATCGCTCCATAAAATCATATATTTTACGTTGCCATCAAGCCGTTCCGTGCAATGTTTGATGAGGCACGACCCCACTTCTTGGGCCCCTCTGCCAGCTTCTCCTTCCACCCAAACATTACAGTGAGCTTCGTCTTTGCTGCCCACATGTATACCCAAATTGTAAACCCAGAGTTGTCGTTTGGAAAAGACGATATTAATAATAATAATAAACACTTTATGGTTACAGATGAAAAATTACATTAAATGATGACATTAAAATACATTTTACAAAGGCGACCTTATCGCTCAAGAGCGATTTCTGCCAGGTAACCTAGGAATCAAAGGAAATTGAGGTGGATGGGTGGGTACACGGCTTGTAAAAATAAATAAATAAACTAAATATTATTTTTTTTTTTTTTTTTTTTTTTTATTTATTTATCACTGAACCAACAGCACTTAATAAGCATTTATAATAACAACAATTAAAATTAAACTTACTGCCAATAATAGGTTCACATTTTTTAAATAATACATATAAAAGTAGACTTTAACAATATTTAAAGGATAAAAAATATATATAAAAGAACATGTTAAGAATTTACAAAATGAAAATAAAAATAAACAATTTTATAAAATGTATCAAATAATATAATACACAACCGGAGCAGTAAAACTGTGTGTCATGGGTGGTGTGTGTGAGCGTGTGTGTGTGTGTTTGTGTGTGTGAAAGGATGCGGCTGTAATAATTATTAAGTATCACAATCGCTATATTAATATCAATACTGATACACTCCAAATTTCAAACCTTATTCCTAAGCTTCTGAGTAATATTATTTATAATTTGTCTTTTAAAAGCTAGTTTTGTGTGCTGGAATATATCGATTGTCTCAAAATACTGATTATGGCAGCTGAGTATACGACTGATAACCGAGTTCTTGGCATAATTTGAGCGGCTAAAAGGAACGTGGAAAAGGGAGCAGTGTCTGGTTCGTCTCACGGGTGTGCTAAGTTGCATAGTGAGTGACAGTAACTCGGGGCTATCAATGTTATTGGTACAAATATCAAACAAAAATAACATCTGCAGTAGGGTCCGTCGTTCATTTAACGGCAATAAATGGTGAACCTCACAAAGCTCGTCATATTTCATTTTTTTCATTCGCAAGCGATAGCGTAACGTTTTTAAAAAAGTAAATTGAATTTTTTCTATGTTCTCAATGTATTTTTTGTGAGATGGGCTCCAAACAACGCAAGAATACTCCAGAACGCTTCGAACATAGGCATAGTATAATAGTTTTATACAATCCGGATCAGAAAATGGTTTAGTCACCCGAAGTACAAAGCCTAAACTTTTGAAAGCCTTTGTGACTGTAGCAGAGATATGCTCTGACATCGTCAATTTGGAGTCAAGGAGCACCCCAAGATCCCTAACTGTATCTGAAACAACTAATACTTTACCTTGTAGGCTGTACTGATAAGCAATTTTTTTCTTTTTACGTGTATACGTTATTTGAAGGCATTTTTCAACATTGATACTAATGTGATTGGTTCTGTAATACTGACTAACGACTTCAAGATCAGCTTGGAGCTTCGCGGCATCTGCAGCACTTTTTATATGAGCGTATATCTTTGTGTCGTCGGCGTACATTAGATATTTAGCAAACCCAAAACACTTTCCAAAGTCGTACAAATAGGCTATATACAATAAGGGACCCATGATTGAACCCTGGGGAACTCCGGATGGGACGCTTAGAAATTCAGATCGATGTCCAGCTAAAACTACAGCCTGGGAACGATTTCTGAGATATGAAGCCATCCAACGAAGAAGATCCCCACGGATACCGAGCTCCTGGAGCTTTCGCAGAAGGATAACATGGTCCACACGATCAAAAGCTTTTTCAAAATCAGTGTAAATGCAATCAACTTGGCCATTGTTATCCATTCCACGAAGTACTTCATCAACGAATATAGCAAGGTTAGTACAAGTCGACCTTCCGCGCACAAACCCATGTTGTTGTGATGGAATGTTGCGAGTTATAACGGGATAAGTGTGTTTATGGACTACCATCTCCATAACTTTTCCCAGAATGTTCAGTTTGGATATAGGTCTGTAGTTATCAATTGCTGTCTTAGCGCCTTTTTTATGTACTGGTACAATATACGCTTTCTTCCATATATTCGGAAAATAGCCTTCACGAAAGCAGCGGTTAAAAATTATAGTTATGGGGACAGCCAATGATTGCGCGCAGTTAACAAAGAAGTAAGGGGGTAATTCATCACAACCCGCTCCTTTAGAGCAGTCAAGTCTTCTTAGCATCTTGAGAATATCGTTGGGTGTGACGTTAATCGTAGTTAAAATGTCGCTGTGTATCGATGGATCCTCTACAAACTCAGGATAGTTTTGAGCGGGTGGACTAAAATTTTTACTAAAAAAAGTGTTAAAAGCATTACATATATCACTTTCATTTGAATAAATTGTATTGTTGTATTGCATTTCATTGGGATAATTTGATTTATTATGTCTCTTTGATTTAATATATTGCCAGAAAAGCTTTGGAGAATGTTTAATTTTCTCTTCTGAGAGTTTTATGTAATTAGAATAACATTCGGGTTCTAACTTTTTAAGGCGAGATCGTAATGTGCTAAATGACTCATAATCAAGTGGATTTTTATATTTTTTCCATAGTCTGTGATATTTTGCTTTTTCTTTAATTAAGTTCACTAGCGGTTTAGTATACCATGCAGGGTAGTTATAAGTATAAGACACAGATTTTATTGGAACATATTTTGTAATAGCCGTATTTAAAATATCATAAAAAAAATCTATACTTAAATGTATGTCTAAATCATTTAAAGATGTCCAGTCATAATCTGTAAAATACTTGTTCAAGCTAAGGTAGTCCGCTTTGTAATAAAACTTTTTGAGTCTGTTGGGTGGTTTAATGCATGGAACAGTGACGTCATCAGTACATATGTCAATTGCAGGGTGATGCTTGTCTTCTTTTACAAGAGGCGACCGAGACTTAGCTGTATTCAAAGGAGTATTAGAAAATATTAAATCTAAAATTTTACCATGAGAATTAAATATATTATTGTATTGTATAAATCCTAAGTAAATTAAAGTATTTATTAATTCAGATGCTACACTTTGATTTTCCAAAGAACCCCTCTTGAGAAACGTGGGGATGTTATTATTCCATTTTACATTAGGTAAATTAAAATCTCCCGCTAAAACAAAATTATTATTCGGACTGGTACTAATTAATGTTGAGAGGAATGCGGTAAGCTTTTTAATTCGGTTTGGTAGCGAGCGGTTTGGTGGAATATAACAACATATTATATTCAAATCGAACCGCGAACCCAGTGAGCGCGCAGGTATAGTAACCACGATACATTCTACGTCATCGAGGGACAGGTCGTCACGGCGGCGGGCGGAGAGGCGCGAGGCGCAGGCGATCATCACTCCGCCGCCGAGCGAGCCGCGATCACCACGGAATACGTCATACTTAGCGGAACTGCACAGCTCAGTGTCCAGAATGCTCGTACATAACCAAGTCTCTGTTAAAATTAATACGTCGGTGTCGGATAGGAGTAGATTATTGTAAAATTCGTTAGTTTTAGTGCGAAGCCCCCGTACGTTTTGGTAGTAAAGTTTTAAAGTGTTGTTAGACATTAAAGTAAAGAAATCGTCTGCAATAAAAATAAAACCTTTCTTTTAAAAGTGCTCAGCAAATACCAGTACTCGTATTTGTTGTGTATCATAGTGGAAGCAAGGGTAAGGTTATGTTTTTGGATAGGATACAGATTATGTTTTAATTTTCCAGTAGTGTGAACAATGGAATGTAGTGAAATAATTAGTGTAGTATTTGAATGTAAAGAAAGAGTAAATGTATGTGTAATGTGTTGAAATGACTCGGTGTTTACCATATTAAGTGATGTTAAAGTGCAAATGGGATACAAAACAAATATTAAGTTATTTTTTGCAAACAGGCTGATGAGACAATAGGTATTGGTGGGGAAGTTTCGTTTCGACGAATGTAGATACGGCAGTTTTTTGTCCAAACAAACTTAATGTTAGCTTCTTTACATTTTATTTTGCTATCTTTTAAGAGGGTTTTATTATATTTAGTGAGATGTTCATTGATATAGATCTTGCTTTTGGTGTTATGAGCGATGTCAAGATCCGCGGAAGTTATCCCGCGATGCTTGCGGGCGGCGGCCACGAGCGCGTCCTTGGTGCTGCGGTGACGGAGCCGGGCGATGACGGTGCGGCCAGCGGCGCCGCTCGCCGCCCGCTGCGGCTGCACGCGATGCGCAAACTCCACCTCAGCCCTGTCGACATTGACGCCTACTTTTTTAGCTAATTTGACGACAATTTCGGTAGTGTCTTCGTCCTTGTTTTCCGGTATGCCGACTATCTCAACATTTTGTAGTCGACTCCACTGCTGATGACGCTCGTGTTCGACTTCAAGATGTTGGATTCGCGTCGAATTAGCGTCCACCACTTTACGCAACCGAGAGTTTTCTTCCTTGAGTGTTTTCATTTCAGTATTAGTGGCGGTTAAAGTTTTCATAAGGTCATCATACTGTGCGCTTATATAATTTAAGGTGGTCTCAAGGGTAGCAATTTGTTTATTAAAACTACCAAGCTCACTTTTCACAGCGTTCCGTACTAATGTCTCGAGCTCGTGATTAGTAGTAACAAAGGTTTCCGTCTGCTGTTGAGGTTCATTAACACTACTTTTAGGTGGATTTATTTTCCTTTTTGTAATGTTGTCGGAGGCAACGGCGCCATGGGTGGGGTTACTGCTGCTCTGCTCCAACGCTGAGCCCTTGACGGGGGTGTCCGAGTTGTCTCCGGTCTTTGGTTGTTTATTAACACAGAACGGACAGGTCCACGATGTAAGTTTCTTTGTAGTGTCGGGACTCAAGCCAACGCAAAGACAGTGATACGATCGAGTGCAGTTCATTCTAGTGCAGCTAACTTTTTCAGTTGATTTTAGAGATTTTTTACAAGCAGCACAACTCGACATAGTGTAGATTATTTAATTAGAATAATTGAAAGTAAAGTGTGATATTTATGTTTTTTATTTTCGAAGTAGGTAGTTGACAGTACCTTAGGTTCTCTTAGCGGTTTTTGGATCGGTTCGTGTGCGACAGTACCCGATGATAGTCGAACGGTGCATATGAAGAGATGTAAATCCTCAGCTTGTACTCTTCTAGCGGTGGTGGGGTGCAAGTGTACAGGATATCGGCGCTTCCCCCGCTCTCCGCAAACCACAATTATGTTTATGCTAAATAAACTCTTAGCTGCTGTATAGTAAGGGTTGTTTTTGCTTAATACGATTTAAATAATTTACGAAAAATATTGTAACACGTCTACTAAGTATGGTGTCTGATTTAGGATTAAGGTCTTGGTTATCTTGATAAAATTGTCCCTAGTGATAGGGGCGACGAGTATACCTTTGAGGGAATACTCCATTATCGTATGGACCGAACCTGCTACACGCTCGATCGAGTTAATGTCAATCTGAAGATCGACTCTCGTTCTAAGGCTTCTGGCTCTTCCGAATTGGAGGGTGAGCTCAGGGTTACTGAGTACCTGTGGATTCATGGCGCTTCCGTGAGGGGTAACGCTGGCCTGAGGCTGGTGTCGTTGTTGGTGCTTGGGTGCTGATGTTTCGGGTCGTTTCGACGCCGATTGAGCGGGAACTTCTGGGGTACCTTCCATGAGGTCCAAATTCACGCTTGAGCTCCGCTTGCGGGTGTGGCTCTTTGCTATCACAGAATGTGATTAGTCCAATTGAATTGGATTGACGTTGACGGATGGATTCTGGATCACTTTCCGCGCGGGATGTCACAATTAAAGACACGAGGGTACGCAAGTTGAGTGTATCAACTAAGTAATGGTCACCTTCAATAATAACGCAACGCTTCTGGTCAGGAGAAGACATCGGTCATGGAAACTCCGGGTTGGGGGTCGAAACCCAGTTGGGTGAGGTCTTGTAGACACTGCACCAAATCACTGAAGTGAGTAGCCAATACTCAAAACGTTCAAAGATATCAAATACTAGCAGCAAAGGGGTAGAATATCGCATTCAAAACACATTCGCAGGGGGGCGCATTCGATCGCTTCGGACGAGGTAAAAGAGTCAATCTTTTACCTAATAATAATAATAACATAAATACATATTGAACATAAATACCATATAAACATATATATTAAATATTAGAATACATATATAAATAGTTAAGATTAACTGTGTTTCGCCTGGTAGTGTCGTTTAGTCATTCGTTTAAAAATCCGTGGTGTGCGAGCTAAACGGATTTCAATCGGCAACTCATTCCCAAGTGATACCGCACGAATAAAAAATGACTTATTTAAAAATGTGGAGGTATGCAATGGCGTCGCAAGGAATAAATTGGATGAAGAGCGCAAGTTACGGTCGTGATTGGTAAACCGATAGGTAAAGCGGTCTTTTAGATACACTGGTATCGCTTTGTCGTACAGAATACGGTAGACTAGTGAAAGTATGTGAGTATTCCGGCGAAGGCGAATGGGAAGCCACTTGAAATTAGTGCGGAATTCAGATATGTGGTCGTATTTGCGTAACCCAAATACAAACCTTATGCAGACATTTTGTAGCCGCTCAAGTTTATTTAGAAGTTCTTCAGTTAAATCTAGATAGCTCGCATCAGCATAGTCCAGAATAGGAAGTAAGAGAGATTGTGCAAGCATAATTTATATAATAAATAAATAATAAACATAATTTGATTGGCATAATTTTAGTGGTATTAGTGGGTATACGCGGTAAAGGTAACGTTTTTTGTAGATCAAAAATACGCGGTAAAGGTAACGTTTTTTGTAGATCAAAAGTCAGAGTTTCGACAGTGGGATCATCTTTGGCTAGCTGCATGTCAGATCTCAATTGGTTTTGTAGAGGTTTTTTTTTTGATTTTGGTTTTTGAGAGGCCTGGTTAAAATTTTTCAAATTTTCCAAAAATAACTTATTGACTTTAGCAGCAGATAATCTTCTCACGTTGGCGGTTTTCACTTCGTCACTGTATAACTCGTATATTTTTGATAAAGTCATATCAGCTCTTAAAAACTTAGCTCCTTCTGTTTGTTCTCGGCGATAATGTGATATACAGGGTGGGCCATAAGGGTGTTGGCGGTTTAAATATTCAATTAAAAAAAAACTACGAAACATAAAAAAAAAATATTTGTATTTTTAAAAAGTAGAAGCACAGGAATTTTTAAGACCTAAAAATAATGTTGTCCAAATGGCTTCCCTCGGCTGCTTGGCACTCTTGAAACCGAAGTCGCAAATTTTGGAAAACTCGTTGAAAAGTTGTTCTCGGTATTTTGTTACTTTCCTGAATAATGTTCCTCTTCAATTGCTCCAAATTGGTCGGATTATATCATTAGTAGCATTATCATTCCCAGATAAAGTCTCTAAAACAGAAATCATCTCTTGTATATAATAATGTCATTAGATATTTTATAGCTTTCTGGGTTTAAAGTATCAGATATCAAAGAAATTGAATGATTAGAGTTATCATGACTCGAGCCATAATTTGTATTAGCACAGTAGTCAGGATCTCTTACTGAACCATCGCTATCAAAAAATAATGGAGTTTTGCTATTTATCAAGCTTGTGCTCGTAGACGTGTCAGACACATCTTCCGTGTTCAGATTATTATTATACATTGAATCAGCTAAAATAATATTTTGCGCCTTTGCATCTAACATTGGACGGTGGTGAATCTGCATTTAACTGCCATTGTACTGTGGCGAATTTGCTTCTAAAGTTAAGGACAGTGGCGCATTTGTTTCTAAACGTATTATAAACACATAAAGTACAGTCAACAAAAAAAACACAGTGTATAATTATTTTTGTTTCTTTATTAAATCACAGTAAAGCCGTTATAAGTCCGTAAAGTTGCTCTATCTGATTAAGAATATAATAATTAAATTCTTAAGTCCGAATCAGGTAGTACAACTTCACAGACTTCCTCATCTAAAGAATCTTCAGTTTCATTTTCTGCCCGTAACATTATCTGCTTGTAGAAGTCTAAATCATCTCTAGACCTCCAATCCAAAAGTGTTTTTTAATAAAGCGTTAACATCTTTTATTTTATCTTTCTTTACTACAACTTGGTCTTTTTCTATCATTTCTGGTTTTAAGTCAGTAAATGTTTTTCCTCTTTTTAAGACTGACTTGTAATTTCCGACATCAGCTATGTAGTTAGGCTCCCCTCTTACGTAAATATCATTGCTTCTGTTCCTTTTCAAGAAAAACCTATTACATTGGTTAACTTAGAAGTGCCAGTTTCCTAGTAGACGTATTATGTTTCCGATACTAGTTTTCCAATCGTGCAGCTGTGCAGTGGTACAACAGTCCCATATTTTTTAAAGATTTCTATGTATTCCACAGGTTTTAAAATCGTCTCCATACGTTTCATTTCCTTTTTAATCAGCCCGAAAACACGATCGGGTGGAATAAACGAAATGAAATGAAAAATTTTTATTCATCATAAGACCATCGAATGGCCGCTTAATGACGTCACAATTTTGTACTTCGGCTTTAACAAGGTGTTGATAGTTATTGAATAAGATATTACAGTAGACCAAGAGACAAAAAAAGCCGGCGGAAAAAAACTCTTGTCACTCTTTTTCAGTCCAAAACCAATGAGAGCCAATGCCATGCCAAAACCAAATTGCTTACATAGTAGGTGCACTAAGCTATGGATGCACAACACGAACATGACAAACTGGGACCAGAGTAATAATAATAATAATAATAATTAACTCTTTATTGCACAACTACAAACAAATGTTTAGACAATGAACAGAAATAAAAACTTAGAGTAGGTACAAGAGGTGGCCTTATCGCTAAAGAAGCGATCTCTTACAGACAACCTTAGGGTAGAGGATTTCAGGTGCGTAAAACCGTGTCATGTCGTACAATATATGTAATAAATATATAAGTAATTAAGTTCTTATAAGAATATACATACACACATATATATCTATATACATACACATACATACATATACATAATATTTACAATAACCATAAATATTTGTGAAATACATATTTAATAATAATAGGACAATGCATATTAAAATTAGGGCAATTCTTCAGCTTTGGATAAGTAATGCATCTTCACAAGTTTTTTAAAGGTAGGTAACGTTTGTGCAGATTTGATTTGCAATGGTAATTCGTTCCATAAACGTACCGCGTGGATGGTAAATGATTTGCCATAGAAATCTGACGAGTGCATCGGCATCAATAGCTTTAAATTATTACGAGATCTCAAATTACGCGTATGAGCGTAGTGAATGTAATCAAACTTTTCTGACAAATACCTCGGCAAAGCAGGATTGAACAGCGCGCGATAAAGAAGACAGAGGATATGAGTATTCCGGCGAAAGCGAATTGGAAGCCACTTGAGTTTATTGCGGTATTCTGATATGTGATCATATTTGCGTAAACCAAATATAAATCTAATGCATAAATTTTGTAGCCGCTCAAGTTTGTTTAGTTGGGCTTCAGTAATATCCAGGTAGCAGACATCAGCATAATCTAAAATAGGAAGGAATAAGGATTGGGCAATTGAAGTTTTGGTAGGTATTGGCAAGACGTTGCGCAGACGTTTCAACGAACCAGTGGCTGCATACATCTTCCTGCTCACTTCATCAATTTGTGGTTTCCAAGTCAAATTGTTGTCACGCAAGACCCCAAGGTTTTTTACACTTTTACTCCAGTCAATGTTAATACCATTGAAGTTAATTTTCGTACAAAGTTTAAAATCAATTTTGTTATACATTTTTGTACTACCAATTATAATCGCCTGTGTTTTGGTTGGATTAACAGTCAGGCCATGCCGGTAACTCCAGGATGATATCATTGTAAGATCATCATTAATGTTCTTAATTGCTTTTGGCAAGTCTTCCAGGCTGGACGTGAGATAGATTTGGAGATCGTCTGCATACATGTGATAGGAAGAAGTAAGATTTTTTGAAATGTTATTAATAAAAACAGAAAAAAGAAGAGGAGACAACACGCCACCTTGAGGGACACCAGCTTCGATAGTAGTCCATGATGAGTAAACATCATCAATACGTATACGTTGTTGACGTCCACTCAAGTAAGTATGAAACCAATCAATCACAGACGGAGATATGTTAAGAGAGCGGAGCATCTGTAGCAAGATGTCAAAATCAACCGTGTTGAAGGCGTTGCTGAAATCTAACAAAGCAAGAACTGTAAGTTCCTTGTTTTGTAGGCCCAAACGAATGTCATCGGTGACTTTAACAAGTGCTGTGCTGGTGCTGTGGCCAGATTGGAATCCGGATTGGAATGGATTATGTAGGTTATTTTTGGATAGGAATATACTTAGCTGTTTGTGTACTAGTCGTTCAAGAACTTTAGACAGGAAAGGAAGTATGGATATAGGTCTGATGTCGTGGAATGTGATAGGAGTAGATTTCTTAGGCAGAGGAATTAGGTGAGCGTTTTTCCATTGGGACGGGAAGTGGCCGGTAATTATAGACTTGTTCAGGATTTGAGTTATAATCGGAAGGAGAAAGTCTAGTAAAATAACTACCATTTTGCGGCTGACGCAATCAGATCCGATTGCATCAGATGAAATAGAATTAATTGCCCACTTAACATCACGTTCAGTGAATTGTGTGAAGGAAAAAGATTCGTAGTTTAGGGACGGTAAGGAGAAAAAGTTTTTTAATGTGGTTGCTTTAATGTTGGCGTCCATGCCAGAAGCAGATGAAAAGTGTGAATTCAGTAGATTCAGATCGAAGTTATCTGGGATGCTATTGTTCTTGTTTATACCGACCCCTAATTTTCTGAGGAAGTTCCAAACCCTTGCGGGTCTTCCATCTGAAACCGATTTGTGAATATAGCGTCGTTGTGCGTCCCTACACATTGTATTGCAGCGATTCCGGAGTTGACGGTATTTACGTCCATTCTCTGCGCTGGGATCATTTTTGTATTTGTTGCGAGCACGATTTCGCTTAGCCATCGCAGCTTTGATGTTATCACTAAGCCATGGAGCAGGAAGATGTTTGATCCTCACAGGGTGAACTGGCGCGTGCCGGTCATAGAGCTGAAGGAGATAATTATTGAAAACTTCAACCTGGCTGTCCATCGTATCAGCATTCACAACTACAGACCAGTCAAGTGATTGTGCGTCTTTTAGCAGTTTGTCATAGTCAATACTATCAAAACTTCGTAGTTGAAGGATTTGCTTTGGGTGTTTTGATCTTGTAAGACAAGAATAAAAGGTTATGGTACGAAAAAGCGTCAGCCTCAATCTGTCCATAGTGGACGACATGATCTAGGGAGGAGACAACAGTAAGGTCTAAAAGGGAAGGAGCAGAATTCGGAAAAAAATGAGTTGCACCAGACGGCAGAATATTAAGGTTACAAGCAGATATGAGGGAATTAAGTTTGTTCGCACGGGAATCCTGTTTCAGAAGACAAGTATTGAAGTCACCCATAATGATGGTATGATTAAAAAAAGGAACATGTTCTTCTAACAAAGTTTCCAATGATAAAAAGTAATTTATCGTACAGTTTGGACTATACACAACTCCAAGTAGGATTTTAGAGCGGGAGAGTGTCACTTCAATCAGAAGGTGTTCTGCAAAATCAGCAGAGGGATGTGTAGACTTACTTAACACCCTGTGTGGTATGTGTGAACGTAAGTAGATGGCAACCCCACCACCGGTACGATCAGTGCGATCGTTGCGAAGTAGGATAAAGCCTGGTAGGGCGTACGACGTCGAAGGTAAGCAGGGTTTGAGCCACGTTTCAGATACTAATATCGCTTGTAAACTCTTACAGTCAAATGATGTCAGCATATCGGAGTAGTGTGCAGGAATACTCTGAGCATTAATGTGAACAATATTGAAATTTTTCGGTGAATCTGAAAACTGTGAATCTATGCTAGTAGCTAAAGGGATGAAGGCGCTTTGATAGCTTTCCGAGCTGTTCAATTCACTAGATGAACATGAGATAACGTCGGATAGTTCATTAGTTGTCGAAGAATTATCCATTATACACCTAAATATATAACAATTTGTAGTAAAAATATATTAAAATAACAATATATAAATAAACTATACTTAAATATAATATTTAAGAATCTTAATAAATACTTAATCTAAATACCTATATATAAATATAACTTGTCACTTATTCCACTACTAAAATCCCACCAGCAGTATTGAAAGAGACCAGCCACTTAATATTAAATTAATATTCTAATTCACAGAATTTAAACAAAAATAAAAAGAATAAAAAATACAACTTAAAACACTGCTTAGCGCTTCAAGCGCTGCAAAACTATGAATTGACCTTATTTCAACTGTGAGATGTCAATTTGTCAGTTGATTGACAAACAGAAAGAACAGCCGGCCGACAATTAAAAATAAAAACAAAACAAATGTAAACTAACCTATCTTGAATCGCATCTCGGAATGAAAAATAAATATTTAAGCTGAGTTACTGCTTCCGTGCTACGCGTTTCTTCGCTGCCTCATTGGTCTTTGTCATATGTCTAGTGTTGCGCTTTGCAGGACTATTTATTGGCGACAGAATCTCCGCACTCGGAATGGCGTCCAAATCAGCTTTTGTGATAATTTGATATTTGGTTTCATCGGGTCCAATCACATTTATGCAACCGCCTCGAGTCCAGCATTTGGTGATTCCGAAGCGCTGTCTTGCCGCAAGAAAGGTATCATGACGAAGTCGTGTGAGAAACTCGGACAACGTAACTCCTGTGTTTTTAAGCGAAGACTTGCTTGACCATACCTTGTCTCGCAGTTGAAGATCACGGAATTTAACCAGCAGTGGTCTCGGCTTACCCTCTCTAACCCTGCCCAAGCGATGGCAATAACTAATCACTGCATTGGTAACAGAGTCGAGTTTCATTTTGTGTTGGATCACTTTGACTGCAGCTGAGATGGGTTCCTCACCTTGATCCTCCGGAATACCATGTATCATCAAGATTTTTCTACGGCTCTGCATTTCAAGCCGGTCACAATCACGAACTAAAAATTCAATTTGATTCTGCAACAGGCTGAGTGTTGACATCACAAAGGATTTAAATGCTGCATACTCCTCTGGCAGATCCGATGGCACTGTTGGATTTTTTTGACACTCCTTTTCAAATGATAACATCCTGGCATTGAACATTTCTTGCATATTGGAGAAGGTTTTGTGAATGGATTCCATTGTGAATTTCTTTGTTTGTCAAAAGTTGTAAAAAAGCAGTTTCAAAGGAGACTTAATATATTGCTGGTAGGTTTGTGTGTCTAGCAACACATATTACATTATATTTATGTATAATTTGCAAGTTTTTCTATTGATTTAAAATAAAAACCTTAAGAGCAATTGAAAACTGTTGTGTATTTCTCGACTACCCTCAATCGAAAAAACGATTAATTAAACAAGATTGTATTAAATAGTGATTGTATCATCAGCAAAACGACCTGGCACCGCTAGCAGCACCCGTTCACGAGTAGACCGCAAGCACCAGCCATCACCCTCCTCAACCATATTTTAGGGAAGAGGGTGACCCGATACTCGACGCTACCACTAGCCATGCCGCCTGAGGGAGCATGCCGTTCTTGCTGTTGTCTTGACAAGAAAGTAAGTGAGTGGAACAGTCACCAGTATGCCATATGTCATACCGCACAGTCAAGCCCTAAACACAATTAATAAGTAATTAGAAACTTTTAGAAATATCCTGTTGTGCTTAATCCCATGCCTTTTTATCGTCTAAGTAATCTTTAGTTTTATAATAATCTTTTCGAGATAGAGTGTTTTTAATGATTGATTTAAATTTATTGAATGGCAGGGATTGAATTGACTTCGGAATTTTGTTATATATACGTATTGACATTCCAATAAATGATTTGCTGCTTTTAGCCAGCCTTAGTTTGGGAAACGCTAACTTATGGTCGTTCCTAGTCTTTACAGAGTAACTTTTATCATGATTATCTTTCCTAGTTTTAAATTTAATAAATTTAATAAAATTCTTATAAATATACATAATAAATATATTGTGATGCAAGATACCAATCTGTTTAAACTTTTCTCGAAGAGATTCTCTATTTCACAGTTTATACATTCCACGAATAGCACTTTTCTGCAGTGTAAATATCGTGTCAATATCTGCGGCATTGCCCCTAAGTAGGATGCCGTAGGACATTATACTATGAAAATAACTAAAATAAACCAGCTTCTCCGTATTAATATCAGTCAATGAACGAATTTTATTTACCGCGAACGCTGCAGAACTAAGTCTACTCGCTAGCTGTGAGATATGGGCGCCCCATTGCAATTTAGAATCTAAGGTAATTCCAAGAAAAACAGTGTTATCTACTAGATTCAACCTGTTCCAATTAAGACGCAGATTAGACTCAACTTGTCTTACATTTGGTGCAGAGAATTTAATACATTTAGTATTTTATCATTGAAAGCTAGATTATTTATATTGAACCACTGCATAATATTTGAGAGAGCATTGTTTACATCGTCGTAGTTTATTTTCTGTCTAATCATTTTAAAATTAATGATGTGTCGTCAGCAAGCAATACAATCTCGTGATTATTGCCTACCATATACGGTAGATCATTTATATATACTAGAAACAAAAATGAGCCCAGAATTGATCCTTGTGGCACTCCCATTCTCACAACCGACCCAGCCGACCTTTTCCGGTTTACCTCAACCTTCTGAATTCTATCACTTATGTAATGTACTGTAGAATTGAAATTGGTCTAAAATTTAGTTATCATTCTAGTTATCAATAGTCTGTAGTGCTACCCGACTTAAATAAAGGAATAACCTTACTATGCTTCATTAAATCAGGAAACTCCCCACTAATTATACAGTTATTAAATATTTCAAGAAGGCAAGGAGCTATTACATCTATAATAGAATTTAATATTTCAACAGATATGCCCCACAGATCAGTTGTCTTTTTAATATCAATTGTCTTAAATGTTTTAATAATATCCCCGGTGTCCATGGGTTGGATCTTGAAAGACACCTTGCACTCACTCACATGATTACTGAGCAATGATTCAGCCGCCATAGGTGATGAGTTTAGTTAGTGATTTAGTAGTTGAAACTGGAATTTCAGCAAAACATTCTCGAATGTTGTCGCAACATTTTCATCTACTTTAATGATTTAATTGTCAGTTACAAGTTTAAAATCCTTAACTTTTCCAGTTTCCTTATTAATTATGTTCCATGTTGTTTTAGTCTTATTAGAAATATTTTTAATCTTATTTCTTAGATAAATGGATTTGGCTGTGGCACAAACTCTTCTGAATAATTTTGAGTAAATTTTAACATAGTTGCAAAAACTTTCACTTTTGTAATATGATTTCTCATGATATAGATGCATCATATAGATGCTTTCTACTAATATGTATACCTTTTTTTTTTACTTGGCCTCGTGGATACCTGTCGCCCGGGGGAGCGGCCAGGAGGATAAAATTAAGCTATTCATTGCTGGGATATCATTAATAACAAATTCGTAAAAGAAAATTAAGTTTTATTAAGACAACTGTGGTCTTCGACTATTATCATAACTGGTATTTCGTATTTTATCCCTGTCTACTCCCTTGCATTTTGATTGATTAATATTACTCTGTACTACAAATTGTAATTTTTAATGAATTGTAACACAGGCATACGACTGTCACTGCCAATGTCACGTTGAACGGTATTTAGGAGGGGATATTGATAATTTTGAAAGATGGCAGTATCAGTCGTATTCCTGTTGGTGAAAGCATTAGAGTTTAAAAGATGATTGCTGTTGAGTTTCTTGCCACTTCTTCTCAACAGATCGACTTTCCGAAGTGGTGGTAGATTCAGTTCAGTGTTATATTTAAGGGTATTAAAATATACCTGGTTAACCATGTGAGTATTAGTTTCATTTCTTTACTATAACAACCCGACCTTTAAATCATAAAACTGCTTGAAACGTAAATTTGTAAGCTAGGCCCATTCCAACGTGTTTACATCTCAGAAGTGGGATTGTTCAAAACTATAATAATTTCTTCGCCAGTTGAGATTTTGTTTGTACAAACTATTTTGCCATGTGGGCATCTACAGACTTTGAATATCTAATGTAACAAAGGAAAGGGATAAAGTGTGCTACTGAAATGTTTGCTTAGTTAATATGCATTCCATTAATCGTAGCACAAATCTTAACAAAGGAAATATAATTGTTTGTATTTTTTTTTTCCTCTTCATACTTTAAGCAGATGTTAACTTTTTAGTATTTGATCCGTACATATCTCTTTAATACTTGAATATTAATACGATTACTGAAGTCTTTTATGCTCAATATGATGAGCTGGGTGTATTCCGCGCTTTATTTTGCGATTAGGATTATCTTCAATCTCGTGTTACCATAATGACATCTTCTAGTTTTTGAATAATCTGTAGATATCTTTTAAATCATTCAACATTCATATGAATATTGAAGTGTTTGATGATGAATATTCTAAATTGCATAAATTCTTCGCTTTATTTTACAAATACTATTATTTCATATCGTTTTTTTTATGTTGCCATGTTGCTTAAACATTAATAATATTTTTTAATTTTAGACGCCATCTTGTTGAAATTTTACCTTGAGTATTGTTTCTATCTTTTACCAACCCTTTTCTTACTTAGTAACTAATTGATCAGTGAATGTCATAAATTATTTCTTTGAGTTTCATCCTAGTTTTACTATATACTATTGTGGGTATAGACAGTCATATGAATTAGTTCTAGTTACACTGATCTAGGTACCATACGATTGTATAGTCTAATTGTGTAATGTATAGTCTAATGTAGTACATAGTATCATCTAAGGGTGCAAAAAAAGATGCATAAAACTTCCTAGAACAAAATCTTCTGAATAATACTGTTTGCGCTAATAAGTAGTTAAGAAAATAAGACATTATATCCAAAGCAAAACGGATCCTAATGAAAACTTAACTATTTCCAATACTTTAGAATATACATAATCGGAATACAATTACGACAATTCATTATTCTTATTAAATTAAACATAATTATCCATTTAAATCTATACGTAAAACAAGACATTAATTTTCTCTCAATTTAACCATATTGCTTTATACATAAATACGTTACTATCATTCAAATATATCAATACAGACATCAATTTACCATAGAATTACATAAAATAGTCGAAAACCATATTATCAATTATTTCGAGAACATACAAGATAGCTTCTATTTCCATACCTACTTCTATTATTGTCATACTAGAAAGCTCTAGATTCACAAAACAATATTCAAAAGAACGTAATTTACCGCCAAAACATTATAACTTAAAATATACCTATTACCTGTACGTTCATACAACATTCGTTTCCGGAAATTTCGACTATCTCAAACGTCTCAAGTTTTAAAAGAACTTTCTAGTTTACCTACAACCTATAGATTCATCTAACATAATGTTCTCGCAGTTTCTTATGCTATTCAATGAGACCGAAATATGTTCTCTCTCGCTCACACGGCGTCAGAGCGCAACTAATACCTACAAACATATAAAGGAAACTGAGTAAGCCTGGGCCACAGGGTTAACAGGTTGACTTTGGTCTGAAAAAATAGCTTATTTTATCCTCATTCAAAATACATAAAACCCCTAAAAATGCAGTGAGGGGGAAACAAGTTAATTCAAGATATGGAAATCACTGTCATGGGTTTTTAGTATGGATGAATAACTCATAATATAATTGAAAATACGCTAAGTAAAATTGAAGAATTAATTGAAATATTAAATGAGAATCATTATAAGGTTAAATGAATGTAAACTAACCACGTTAGTTTTATTTTAAATAATTATTTTGTAATTAAAATTGACAAAATTCTTTATTAGTTTTGGCAATACTGAGTGAACGAAGAACGGAACTACGGTAATTGACTCGTTCAGTAAGTCAATCGATCTATTTGTTCACTCGTTTGTTTGGTTTCTTTCCTAGCGCTTGAGTATTTTCATGGTTATTTCTATTTTTAACGACTTCAGCTATTCATACGGACTTCACGATTCTTCTATAAACGACTATTTTGTGCTTGCCTACTGGATCCCGAGAACCCGCATTAAAAAGTAATTATTTTACCATTTCTGCAAAAAAAAGTAATTATTTTTTTACACGGAAATTCATATTATTCACTAAAATGTTAAGCACAACATGGTCATACTTTACGAATGAATACTAGGTATAAAGACTACGCGCAGAGGTACAACTTGTTTAGCCGAATGAATTACATCACAGACGTCCAAATTTAAAAAAAAACAATCGTATCCTCTTGACAATAAGTGCCATTACATCGAGCAGGTAAGATACCGACATGTTCGCACGTGAACAAAACTGGCCGGCGCCGCGGCGGCGCCGACGTCGCGAACCCGGAAACAATTGTCTGTTGCCATGACCTTCAGTTGCTCGCGCATCCTCGGCGGAAGTGCACGCGCAGCGTGCGTAACGCAGCTGCGTTCGCGAGAGCCCGCGAAACCTGCGCCGCGTGTGTTTATTAGACAGTCATCGATAATGTTTACAAAAAGGGAATCGTTTATCAGAACGAAGCCTTTCTGATTTAAAAAACCAAATAGTGTGTGCATTAAAGTGAAAAGTGACACTGCAGTGCTAAATAAAGCCCATGAAAATGTGTTAAAACGTGCTAGACTCTGCCTGGAGAAAAACGGTATGCATTTTGAACACTTACGATAGATAAGTACACACGTATTTAACATGAAACTCATTCGTAATAATTGTGTAAATAATGTTGATTAGAGCTTTAATTAATGAACATTAGTTTATTCAATCTTTTTAAATGCGCCGAATTGCAAAATGCTTGTTCTTTGTAATCTATTTTGTATTCACTTAAAAGTATTATGTTAAATTTTCTCACATTAAATCCCTCAAACTTTTTGCAATTTGCCGGTTCTAAGCCCGTAAAAGTATGAAGAAAAGATTGTACGTAACTTATGTAGGTAACTCCTTATTGCCTGTAGGTATGCATAACTACTGAACTCAAAGTGTGACCTTGCAACCTCATATCGTTAACAGGTTTTGTCGCGCGACAAAACATCTTGTAGTACTACGTCTTCGTAGTATATTAAACGTAATCAATAAAGTGCCGCGTTATAGTATCGTATTGTGTGAAGTGCATTCATCAACAACGACTATACGTGAAACAAATTAAGGTGCCATATCTTGACTTTTTTCTACTGAGCGATACTTAAATAAAAATGCAGGTTATTCATATTATATCAAAGTACGTAATTTTTAAATTTGGCAAGTGTCTACAAAACAACCCTGTATAAACCTTGTGCTTTATTATCAAACTTCCAAAAAGTTTCATTTATGTGTATGCGTTCTGATTCTGTAAAAGACGACATGCATTTCTTTGTACAAAATTCGTTGCATCCAGGTTTCACCACCATTTTATCTAGTTTTCTCTTTTTCTTGTTTTGTAATCTTGTTTCTAACGATTCCTCAAAGAAGGTCATTACGGGTGACCCATTTTGGTACCGAGGTACACTCCGCGGTTTATGACACCGTACTAACCACTGAGTACAACTGCATTTACAGTTTTTATCAAAGCTGAACTTTAAACCAAGAAAAACAAACATTTTGTAGGTGTTTCGAGCAAGCCATTTTGGTCTACTAAGCAAGCATGTATAAGACAAATCTTTGCCATAAAAAAATTGATTTGCTATAAATGTCAAATCGGACTGTCTAGGTTACTTACTTCATTCATGTTCATCAACTTGACATTTACTTAGTTTATTTATATTCCTGCTTTTATATTATTCGTTTTGCAACTACATATTTAAAACATATTAGGTTCCAAAGAAATAATTGCGACTCCTGAAAACAAAGTCTCCAGAGACATCTTTCAACCTGTGCTCGTCCTAAAATGACTAGATTTTCATACAGTGTTCAGAAAACAAAACGTTTAAGAGAAGTTTTATTAATGAAGAATAAAACTACTTACATAAAGTAATAATGTATTTTAAAGATCTTAAGCAATAAAAGTACCTTACATTAAAGATAGTAGTTTTATAATTTGCATTTTCGTTTGTTATAATACTTACAGCCTATGTTATACCTGTACATGTTTTTGTAGGTAGTCAGTATACTCCATAATGCATATACCAAGATTCTACGAGTTTCATGTTGGAGTAGTCTACAAAGGCACTGCCAAATTCCCAGAATGGCAAGCGGCATTTATGATTATAGTCATGACATAGTAGTTTGTTAAGCCATCTGTTTGTGACGGAACTGTGATCTGTACTAATTTTGAAACAAGTATACTGCATATATTTTACTTGTTTCATTAAGTACACAACTTATTATGATCAAATCATGTCTATTCATAAAAAATCATTGTGCAGAAAAAGATCAAATAAAGATCTTTGGACTAGCAAGGAAAGATTTTGGTGTTCAGACACATTTTGTTATTATTCAATTCAATTCAAACACTTTTATTGCCATTTGCATAGAATGGTGAAGTATTATAAAACAAACAGTAATACAGTTACAAGAAATGGTGCAATATGGGCGGCCTTATCACTTCAAAGTGATCTCTTCCAGGCAACCTTAAGATTAATCTTAGAATTTAAAAAGAAACATAACATGGCGTCATTATTTTATAAATAGTATTAATATGTATATAAATAGGTATAGGTAAAATAATATACTTACAATATAATAAATACATAGATAAATACATATAGACATATACTTGGGTACATATAAGTAGAAATAAATATAATAATTTAAATAGATAGACCAAAATATATATATAAACACTTATTCTATATAGTATGTGATAAGTGCGAGAGATAGTAGTTTTTCAAATGATATTTGAAGGAAGCTATTGTTTTGGCTTGGTGGAGAGAAGATGGTAGTGAGTTCCAAAGAGATATTGACTTCACCGTGAACGACTGCTGATAAAAGTGGGAACTGTGACGAGGAGTTGCCAGCAAGAAGTTGCTGGCTGACCGCAGGTTACGTTCATGGAGTTGATGGCGAAAACTAAAGCGTTCTTTAAGGTAGGTTGGCAGACAAGGGTTGAACAGTATTTTGTATAAAAGATTAAGTGTATGAGTATTCCTTCGAAGACGAATTGGGAGCCACTTGAGTCTAACGCGGAATTCAGAAACGTGATCATATTTTCGTAAACCAAATATGAACCTGATACACATATTTTGAAGGCGCTCAAGCTTGTTTAGTTGCTCTTCACTCAAATTAAGATAGCTAGTATCGGCGTAATCCAGTATTGGGAGTATAAGTGATTGTGCAAGAGCAATTCTGGTAGGTATTGGTAGAAAGTTCCGAAGCCTTCGAAGAGATCGGGCAGCAGAGAAAACCTATCTGCTGACAGATTCTAGATGTGGTTTCCATGAAAGTGTGGTATCCATGAGAACTCCTAAATTCTTAACCACGCTACTGAATGGTATAATGATGTTGTCAAAAATTATAGGAGCAAGTTGTTGGAAATCAATTTTGTTTATGAGTTTTGAACTACCAATAAAGATAACTTGAGTTTTAGTTGGATTAATATTCAAACCTTGGGATTTGCTCCATTGAAGTATAAAATCAAGGTCCTTATTGATAGTGTTTATTGAATTACCGATGTTATCTTAACTGTTTTGCGTATAAATTTGTAGGTCATCTGCATATAAGTGGTAGGAAGAGGAAAGAGAGGTCGTTATAGTATTAATGAAAATAGAAAACAATAAAGGAGAGAGCACACCGCCTTGAGGCACACCAGCAACAGTATTGCACCATGAGGATACTTTGTCATCGACCGATATACGTTGCCGGCGGCCTTGCAAGTAACTGCGAAACCATTCAATCACTTCAGGAGATATGTTAAGTGAGCATAAAGTTCCAAGTAGAACATCAAAATCAACTGCATTAAAAGCATTACTGAAATCCAGTAAGGTAAGTAATGTTAGTTGCTGATGCTCCATACCATATCTAATGTCATCGGTTATTTTTACTAGCGCTGTAACAGTACTATGACCGGAACGAAATCCAGACTGGAATGGGTTAAGGAGACTGTTTTGGTTAAGGAAAGCAATTAATTGTTGATGGACTAGGCGCTCAAGGACTTTAGAAAGGAAAGGTAGAATTGAAATGGGACGATAATCAGATGGACTCAGAGGATTGTTTGTTTTGGGTAGTGGAATAAGGTTCGCAACTTTCCAAGATTCAGGAAACGTAGATGAGGATAAAGAATTATTAAGGATCTTGGTCAAAGTCGGGATAAGGATTGCAAGGATAGGAATGATCATATTACGGCTAATGTTGTCACAACCCATGGCATTAGACGTAATTTTAAGAATACTCTGCTTAACACCACTATCTGTGAAAGGTTTAAATGTGAAAGGAGTTATATCCGGGCGTGGCAAATGAGAAAGATTTTGTAAGGTACGGTTCTTTACCGATCCGTCCATTACTGTAACTGAGGAGAAATGTCTATTAAGTGAGTTTAGATCGACATGTGAAGTAACAGAATTAGTTGGTTTGCCAATGCCCAGGGTCTTAAGAAATTTCCAAACTTTTGCTGGATCACCGTTTTCTACGGATGCATGAATGTGGCGTCTTTGTGCATCCCTACACACCTTGTTGCAGTAATTTCTGACAGATCTATATCGCTCTTTGTTTACTTCGGAGGGGTCTGCTTTGAACTTCGCTTTCGCAACGTTTTTCTTATGTAAAAGTTCTTTGATTGCATTAGTTAGCCATGGAGCCGGTAGATGCTTTAATTTAACTTTTCGGAGAGGTGCGTGGCGGTCATAAATTTCAGTAAGAAAACTGTTGAGGAGCTTGACTTGTTCATCAACATCAGCTGTATTATCAATAACAGACCAGTTCATATTGGCAGCATCACTGAGCAAGTTTTCCAAATTCATACCACCAAAATTACGTCGAAACACAATCTTAGGCTTTAATTTAGGAGGGCGTACCTTATATGACAGATAAATAAGATCGTGATAAGAAAACGCGTCTGCACCACACTGGCCATGTTTATGAATATTATTTTGAAAAGCGACAAACATAAGGTCTAATAGAGAAGGGGCACAGTTCGGAAAAAAATGCGTTGCATTGAGTGAAGGAATGTGCAAGTTACTGGATTCGACAATAGATTTTAATTTATTAGCCTTGGAATCATTTCTTAGCAAGCATGTATTAAAGTCTCCCATAATTATGCAATCGCTGTAGTTTGGCAGTAATTCCTCAAGAAGTTGCTCGAAAGATGGTAAATAGTTATCATACATTGAGGGTACGTAAATGACTCCCAAGAGTACTTTTTGATGCTTAAGGAAAGTTTCCACAAACAGGAATTCCATATTTGAGCCAAGGTTTGAGTTAGATTTCAAAACAACTTTGTAAGGAATATTCTTGCGGAGATACATTGCCACACCACCTCCGGTCCTTTCGACGCGATCGTTTCGAACCAAGTGGAAACCCGGCAGGTCATACGATGCTGATGCTAAGCATGGTTTTAACCAAGTCTCTGATACTAAGAGGGCATGGAGATTATCAATTTGAAAAGAATCTAGCATATCTACATGATGGGCAGGAATACTCTGTGCATTAATATGTGCAACATTAAAGTTATGCACCACACCAGAAAATTCAGTGGTTAAAAGTGTATTAAGGGAAGTTGACAAACTTTGAAAACTACTGTTTATATTATTCAACCCGTCTGCAGTGCGATTCACGTAAACAAAACCATAACGGTATCGTGACGACTTCGTCGTTTTAAGCAATTTCGTATTCACGTCTGACAATCGAACTTCAACGACTGCAATTCTGAAGTCGTTCGATCGAAAAGTCGTCGAAACGTATGCAGGTAAATAAATCGAACTAAAATCGGTTCTCAACGACAAGCCACACGTATTCAGCAAAAAATTTGACAGTTGTTTCGATAGGATTTCGACGACTAAACGTCAAATTTCACAATTCAAAAGTAGTTGAACAAACGTTGGATATCTTAATCAATATTGTGTTTTATTGAATTTTGTTTTCGGCTGTTAGTGTCTTAAAATGAGTTTAGTCTCTTTGATGATGCTAGATATGGCAGAAAGAGAAGACAGGCGGAGAAAACGTATTCGCCGTAATCGGATGAGGAATTCGAAATGGGATGCGTTTGAAATGCCTCAGAAGGACTTTGTCAAAACTTTTAGGCTTACCAAAGTCTTGGTGGAAAGCCTAATTGAAGACCTTTCCCCCTTAATACCAAGAGAGAGAAGAAGAGATGCTCTCAGTATTAAAAATAAGGTAAATATCAACATAATTACGAGTGCCAAACAAACAAGCAAGTTAGTCATTATTTAATCCATGCAAGCATGCTTTTACCTAACTATTGTACATTAATCAATCTTAATTATATTTTTTTCATTGTAGGTTTTGGTTACGTTAGCTTTTTATGCCTCTGGGTCCTATCAAACTGTAGTTGCCAACAGCATTTACAGTGCTATTTCCCAGCCAACTGCATCACGAGCTATAAGGCAAGTGACCAAAGCTATAAACTCTACAGATATTTTGAATAAATATCTGATTTTTCCAACAAGCAGAGAATCTAGGGAAAAAATTAAACGAATGTAAGTAATTACTACATAAACAAATCACATGACATTGTTACAAGGTGGTAAATTGTTGCATACTTCTCTCTTCTAGGTTTTATGATAAATACAAGATGCCAGGTATAATAGGCTGTGTTGATGGCACACATGTTGCCATTGTGAAGCCAGTACAATATGAAGACAGGTATATAAATAGAAAAGGATACCATTCTCTAAATGTTATGATAGTAAGTTACTAGCAACTACAACAAAGTTGAACTACCTATTTGAAAAAAATATATATTTAGTTTATCAAATGTCTTATTAAACTTTCAGATTTGTGATCTTGATTTAAATATTTTATGTGTGGATCCGAGCCACCCAGGGTCTACTCATGATTCCAGGGTATGGAATGAACATCCATTACAACAACATGTTATGGATCAATACAATAATGGGGAAACAATATACTTTCTTGGTAAGTAAAGTTTACTAATGTCTATTATTCTCAAATGTACTTTACAACAATATACAATTATATTTTTTTTTGCTACAGGGGATAGTGGCTATCCACTAAGGAAAACTATGATGACTCCATATTTAAATGCAGCTGAAAGTTCTCCAGAAGCTCACTATTCCAACACTCATGCTTCTGCTCGCAATGTAGTTGAGCGATGCATAGGAGTGTTGAAAGCACGCTTTAGGTACTTATGTAATAATACTACATTGAATGACATGTAATTTTGAAAAGTGAGCCTAGAAATGATAATTTTTAATTTTTAGGTGTCTTTTGGTAGCCAGGAAACTGCATTATGATCCAATTATGTGTGGCCAAATAGTCAATGCTTGTGCAGTATTGCACAATATTGCAAACCAAGCCCGGATTCCAGCTCCAGAACTGTCACAGGAGTTGCAGACGCAGGAGACAGAAAATCAAATGCTGTACACTGTCACAGAAGATAGATTCAGAAATGAAGCTGATAATATTATAAACTCGGCTCAAAATCAGTCACGACGAATTAACACAGATCTACTGGAGGGAAGGATGGTCTAGCGAGCACTGATTGAAAGATTGTGGATGGAACATACTCACAATGAATAATTTAAAGTAATTTTAACACCATCTTTAACTTATAATCACTAGCTTATTTATTATCAGGATTAAAACACAAAATAACAATCAATATTTATATTATTTTACAAATCAATATGTAATGAAAATACAATAATTAAATTATCTGTCTTTTCTCATTGCAGAACCATTAACTTATAACAATGAATAATTTAAAGTAATTTTAACACCATCTTTAACCTATAATCACTAGCTTATTTATTATCAGGATTAACACACAAAATAACAATCAATATTTATATTTTTTACAAATCAATATGTAATAAAAATACAATAATTAAATTATCTGTCTTTTCTCATTGCAGACCCATTAACTTATAACAATGAATAATTTAAAGTAATTTTCCTATAATCAACCTATAATCACAAGCTTATTTATTATTAGGATTAAAACACAAAATAACAATCAAAATTTAAAATTTTAAACAGATCAATAATAAAAATACAATAAAACATTAATCAGTCTTTCCTAATTGCAGAACCATTAACCTAATATATATAAACAAGTTCTGTTGCAGTTCCGTATCACCATTGCTGTGGACAAATTGATAAGAATTAAAATATGTAATGTTTTTTTTCCAAATATCTAACATATTTCCATTTTTAGCTTATTTAGTTTCTTTCATTTTATCACTTTTAACATATGATTGATTAGACATTATTTTGATTACACTTATGTATGTCAGTAGAAAAAAATACTTATTCCATAATAAAATATACCTACTTGTAACATAAGCAATACTAATCTTCACTGCTACTCGACTCAATTCTTGCTCTTTTCCTTGATGGCTGTAATTAATATTTCCAGTAAATAATAAATAACATAAATACATATTTTAAGTAAGAATTTTGATATTGTCTTAAGTTTTCACATTTCATACTTAAATAAAACACATTTTTAACCAGATTTTATTGCGAATTTAAAAATTTTACCCGACGTTTCGATTCTTTGCAGTTGTCAAGGTGCTTCGTGAGAACGGCCCCAAACCACCTCTATGCCGACGCAGTAACCGACTCTCCACAAGACACCTATCATGCCGAAGATCTATAAGAGGGACGTTGATGATACATATACTATTTTACCTCGACATCACATTAATGATGAGCTCAAGCATGTTGTCAAGGTGCTTTGTGAGAACGGCCTCAAACCACCTCGATTCCGACGCAGTAACCGGCTCTCCACATGTCACCTATCATGCCGGAGATCTATAAGAGGGACGTTGATGATACACGCAGTAACCGTGTGAAGTCGCATACAGTCGAACGAAGACCAGCATTTTTACCTTATGTATTAAGGGTGTTTTATGTATTAGTATTTAAGTTGGCCTTTAAAAGATGTTTGCTGTGGAGTTTCTTGCCTCTTCTTCTCAACAGATCGCTTTCCGAAGTGGCGGTAGATTCATTTCAAATTTTAAATAATTATACTTGATAAAATCCGGTTAAAAATGTGTTTTATTTATATAATCATTTTGGTAAATAAATCTTAAATATACTTACTTCTTTTGCTAGTGCCCACACAGCACTTGCCAAATTATTAAGAGCATGCACTTTTTGTTGCTCTATCTCATTTCGCTTAGCATCTATCTCCAGCTGGGCCTTCTGAAGTTCTAAGCGAGACTTTTCTATATCTACAAGCAATTGTTTTGCTTGTTGAACCTCAGAAGCTGAAAAAAATGTGTGGTTATAGTCATTAAGTAACTTAAAAACATGCTTAAATTAACCTGAGTAAATGAAGTGGTCTAAGGTACCTTCTTTAGGTGCCGTTGCCTCTTAGTTTTAGGGCTTTTGTGACTTGATAATTCTCTAAAAAAATACAGAAACTGTCAGTATTAACATCATCTCAAACAACAAGCTCTTAATATGAATGTATAGTCTAGAGTTACTTACACATTATGGAGGGTTTTATTTTGTGATATTAATTGTTCTGTGTGCTGTTCTCTGAAACAGAATAGAAGTATAATATTTATTGTTAAAAGTAAATACTAATCAATTACCTATGTTAATAACATTAACTTAATTTTATTATTAATTAATTTGAAAGATAAACCAAAAATTTTACTCCTGCACAATAAAGTATGACTTACAATGGTTCGGTTATTTCCTCTACATTATTTTCTTGCGAAGTTGATGGAATTTCACAGTAATAGCCAATTTCCTGTTCCCTAAAATAAACAAAACATGATCTCAATGGTGTACATAAATGTCAAGAATGAGGTAATAGTTGATAAGTAAATAGAAATATATATTTAATAGAAAATTGCCCTTCATTGTTGTTGATAAGCCCTACTTACAAATTGGGATATTGAGGTTGTGTCTCCATGTCTGTGCTGGTGCTTGGGTACTGCAATTCACTGTAAAATTGTGCAGAAGGTAGTTAGATAAGTATACAAAACATTATCTCACAATGCTCTAAAGCAAATTTTAAGAATAGGTAATAGTTGATTTGAGCGAATGGAAATAGATAATTGTTCTTGATAAGCCCCTACTTACAAATTGAGATATTGTGGTGGTGTCTCAATGACAATGCTTGTGCTCGGGTGCTGTGGTTCACTGTAAAAGTGTGCAGAAGTAGTTAGGTAAGTATACAATTTTTTTTATTCTGTATAGTATGTAGGTAAATACCATGTAGTTATATAAAGTAATTGAAATTTACGATACTTACATTGGATTAAATTGGACTGGTAAAGTTTGAAATTTGTCCGGTCCAATAATTGAACACAGTTTTTCCTCCATGGGAGTCAGTGGAGCATTGTCATCAACTCCACCACCGGTCCTGTGCTGACTTAAAACTATTTTTCGCGCTTTAGTCCGCACACGACATTTGTAGTCATTGTAGAACTATAAACAAGTAGTTATAAGGTATCACTTAATGCAATGAGTTATGAACAGTTTTGCTGTATATTATACCTATAGATATCTACTTCCTGACTTTATTTGGGCAATATCACCTATTTATTGAACAACAAAGGTATTTAATACTATATATATATTACTAACTAAGGGACCTACTAATAAGAGGAACATATGACATTAATATATTAGGATACCTAGTAGGTACTTACTAAATTATCACATACACTTTGATTTGATACTGTTAATACATCCACCGGTCCTGTGCTGACTTAAAACTATTTTTCGCGCTTTAGTCCGCACACGACATTTGTAGTCATTGTAGAACTATAAACAAGTAGTTATAAGGTATCACTTAATGCAATGAGTTATGAACAGTTTTGCTGTATATTATACCTATAGATATCTACTTCCTGACTTTATTTGGGCAATATCACCTATTTATTGAACAACAAAGGTATTTAATACTATATATATATTACTAACTAAGGGACCTACTAATAAGAGGAACATATGACATTAATATATTAGGATACCTAGTAGGTACTTACTAAATTATCACATACACTTTGATTTGATACTGTTAATACAAAATTTAAGTAGATACCTAGTTGATATGATACTTACTCGATTCCACTCTTTCGCCGTCCTGTAGGAATTATCTCCTCCTTCGGCGTTCAAAGTAGTAGCTAACTCCGACCACATTTTTAAGGACCGCGCGCGTCCTTCCTTCGACCGGACACGGCCCGAAGCAAAATCTTTGTGCTGTGCCATATAATCAAGCAGCAGCTCAAGCTGTCGTACACTTACTTGCCTATGGTGGGACATGATAAACAAGTTGTGAAGTTTAAAATTTAAAAATTAAAAATAATTCGCTCGGTTCAAATTCTAATGACTGACACTGACAATCTGACTTGACACTTGACAGTAACAAAATTATGACTATTGAACTCAAAAAGCGTAATAATCACTGCGTTTTCGACTGATATTTTAACCTAGATTCGATGGCACTGCAGATTTAATATAAATAGTGAATAAATATACATATTATAATAAAAATAAATTTTGAAAGAGAGATTTTTCATATTTTAAAGGAACTATCACTCCCACTATCTACAAAGTTCATATATAAATAATTTATATCAATAATAAATAAACTAAAGTTATAAAATAAATAATCTTATCAAAAAAAACAGTCTTACTAAATAAATAAAATTAAATAAATACTTCAAGTAAAAATACAAAATTTTGCTATTACAGTAGGTATAAAGTTATATTCGTACTTTATCCTCCAGCTAAATAACTAATAAAATAACTAATGAACAATATTAAATATGAACTAAAATTAAATTCTTAACTTAAACTACCAGCTATGTATTATCTTAGTAAAAGAAAAAGAACTTTACAAATGCATTTACGAAAATATAAAAAAAAAAAACAGTCGTAGTAGTATTTGCGAATGCTGCTATTCTCAACTGTCAAAACAAAAAAACTGTGTAAGCTGTCAATGTCAGCGGATGTCATTGGCAGTTCAGATATCTTAAAAACAACAAACAATATTAATGTAGAAACTAACACGAGAGGGTATACAAGGAATTAATTAAAAAGAAAAGTTACCATAGAAAAAGATCGAGCATATAAATAATTACGAACCATATAAAGGCGTATGTTCTATTTACGTACTGCCCGTCGCTTCGTCGCAGCCACTGTCTTCGTTGGTGGTTGATCCCGTTGAGCTGGGCTGTTTGTTGGAGATGAAGTTTGCGTGTCTCTGATGGAATCTAGATCAGCCTTAGTCGCAATCTGGTGACGTACATCATTGGGTCCTAGCACATATATACATCCACCACGGGTCCAGCATTTTGATATGCCGAAGCGTTTTCGTGCCTCAACAAAGATGTTATGACGCAAAGCAGTAAGAAACTCAGATAAGGTGATTCCAGAGCTCTTCAGTGCAGTTTTGCTTGACCACACTTTATCACGGACTGCAAGATCCTTGAATTTTACAAGCAGAGGTCGAGTTTTGCCTTCTTTGACCTTGCCCAGACGGTGACAACGGGCTGTGTTGCTTTCTGAGATGTGTGAAAGTTTCATCTTGGTCTGGAAAACTTGTGAAGCAGCTGAAGCGGGTTCTTCTGTTTTGTCTTCGGGCACACCGTGGATAAGCAAAATTTTCCTTCGTTGATGCATTTCCAGTCTATCACAATTGGTGGCCAAGAACTCAATTTGTTGTTGCAAGAGAGTCAGTGAAGCCAAAATGAAAGATTTGAATTCTTGAAATTCAACATAAAGGCTGGATGATGTTACTTGTGAAGAAGTTTTGCTTGAGAATGCATCTTTTTCAAATTTGGAAATTCTTGTTAAAAACATCTCTTGCATATCCACAAATGTTCGTTGTACCGAGTCCATTGTTTGCTGTTTATTGTGTAAAGTGGAGAGTTTGTATAGGGTGGTGAGATTTTTTATTGCTGGTAGGTTAAAATGCTAATTGCACATTGAAGTGAACATAAATAAGTTAAAAGAAAAACAAAGTTTACTATTTTAATTAAATGAAAAGCTTAAGAGCTTTAAAAATGCGTTGTGTTTTTATGACTACCCCCAGCAAAAAAAAAAAGGTATTATGGTGTGTTTATTTTAAATACCATAGTTAGTATTGGCCTCTCTTGAACAAGTGTACACAATACCAAGCCAGAGCTGGCTGCTAGTGAAACTAGCATGATTTTATAGTACCTAATACGTAAATCGATTGTGGTATACTAAGTCGGGGAATGAAATAAAAGTACTGGTAATTTGTTATTTTTTATTCATTTTCTTCATTTTCTATATCATCTCTTACTAAAACACTATCCAGTAAGGTGGCAGGCGCAGTAATAATTTCTTGATGCCGAGCCCAACCCATATACCAAATAATTGTCATAATGTGAGCACAGCAGCCTACGGTTCGTTTTCCTACTATACAACTGCAATTATACCCTTGTATTCTGCGCTCCCAATCACTGTGCTCCATATTTAAAAAAATATATGTATGTCGGAGCTAACGATAAGTTGGCGATATTAAGATGTTAGTATGACTTCATGGTAACGGAAGTATGTTGGTAGCACTGTTAAAGAGGGCGCTAAATGCAATGACTGACTGACATTCGATTGCAGCGCCATAGGTTATATCTTGAAGTAGGATGATGGCAAGTGACGCAGATACGGTTAGGACGGCTAGGTGCGCGGACGTATCTCGGACTGACGGTCGATAGTAGCTAGGTATTAATTGAGTTGGCATTGTAACTGTAAAGTAACTGACGGAACGGACTCGCGAATTGAGATTTTGTTGTAATTAAGCCAGCGTTATACCCAAGCCCACAGACTCGGTACTAAGTAACTGTCCAGTGATTAATTCTATCGTGTTTTGTGAATAACGCTTTTCTTTTCGTTTTGTGTTTCTTTTCCGACATCAGAAGTGGGATGAGCCCATGCATAATTAGTGTTTCGGTTCATTTTGCGAATAGACTTCTGGGATCTGACCAAGCTTAACTTTCGTTTGTGATTAGAGTAAATTCACGTGTCTTAGAGAGTTCACCATTTTGTGTGCCGTGTTTGTGTAAAAATATTTGCCATGCGTTGTTAATTAAATTCGTGATAACTTAGTGTGTGATTTAAAGGGATCTAATACGTTAATTTTGTTATTTTCATAACGTGTTTTTACTTGGTTTATTTCTATTGCGTGCGAGTTTTTGAAACATGGCAACTAAATTTCAATCGATTTATTTTGCGTTAATTTTGTATAGCTTGCGCTGCTGTGGCTTAATGCGTTTCTTTTTGAACCTTTAGTACCTACTTGGTAGATAGTAATGATATCACGGTTGAGCGGGTGAAATTTTGTGGTTAAGCGGCCTTCATAATGCCTTTTTAAATAGGTAGTCTGAATATTGAAGTTGTAGATTTTCTTTCTGATTATCGTGTATCCGTGACTCGGTAGAAATCGCTTTGTATCTTGCCGATCTTCGATTATTTTGCTGCGATTCCTAGGAGACACGTTTTCTTATGTTTTGGTAACAGTAAACTTGTTATTATTTTGACAATTGAAACGTAATATTACGATAGTGTGTGTTTAATGAATCACGGAGATAGGTAATAACGTCGAGATTGAAAAGATTGAAAATTGAAAATGCGTTTAAATAATACTTTGAATTCGTTGCGATTGACAAAAGAGCTGGATTTTACTGTCGAACTGTTTGCGGTTGTCGAACAATTTTAATACTTTGTTGTTGTGAATTATGAAGTACAATGCAATGACTAGCCTGTGTGGCAATGACAGCCTGTGTGGCAATGACTAGCCTGTGTGGCAATGAGTAGCCTGTGTGTAGCCTTTGCATTGTTTGCTAATTGATTGGGTTGTTCTAGCAGCTTATGCTTGCTTTGTTTATTGTTCGTTCGCTGTCAAATTGTTTGATGTTACATTCAAAGTAAATTTCATTGTTTAATGTGCGGTTTTCTTATCGAAAGTATTGTAGTTCGTACAATGCGTTGACGTTAGCCGATTCCTACTGAGTTTCTTGCTGGTTCTTCTCAGTAGATGGATCTTCCGAACCAGTGGTAGCTTTACGTAAATTGTTAAATCGTGGATTTAGAATTTTGATGGAAATATTAAATTGAAGTAAAATTTAAAAAAAAAACTGTAGCGGTTAAAGTTTTGAATTTGCCAAAAGTACAAGTATCCATTGTAGTTGTAAAGAAAGATGTTATTTTTGGTGTTTGGAAGAGATTTAATGTGTTGTGGATACAGGTTCTCGTTCGCTGGTTTTGTGACTACGCCAGAAGGATTCTGGGTAGTGTGTTGAAGGAGTCATTGGTTGACTCAGGTTTCCCGTGGGGAAATGGTGTAATTGCTGTTAACCACGAACGATGTACCTTGTTGTTAATAATGAAAATAATGGATTTCAATGTTTGATTTGGAGATAATTGTTACTCATTGGTGCTTGGAACTTGGTTAACTGAAACGGTATTTTCAGTTATTAAAAATTCAAACTTGTGTGTTTTCTTTTCAGAATTTGCCTGACTTCATTGTCAGGAGTGGCCGAGCCGCCACTTTGGTATGATTGTTTCAGAATATCACACGAGGACGTGCTCCATCGCAGGATGGCCGTGTCGGAGCTAACGATAAGTTGGCGATATTAAGATGTTAGTATGACTTCATGGTAACGGAAGTATGTTGGTAGCACTGTTAAAGAGGGCGCTAAATGCAATGACTGACTGACATTCGATTGCAGCGCCATAGGTTATATCTTGAAGTAGGATGATGGCAAGTGACGCAGATACGGTTAGGACGGCTAGGTGCGCGGACGTATCTCGGACTGACGGTCGATAGTAGCTAGGTATTAATTGAGTTGGCATTGTAACTGTAAAGTAACTGACGGAACGGACTCGCGAATTGAGATTTTGTTGTAATTAAGCCAGCGTTATACCCAAGCCCACAGACTCGGTACTAAGTAACTGTCCAGTGATTAATTCTATCGTGTTTTGTGAATAACGCTTTTCTTTTCGTTTTGTGTTTCTTTTCCGACATGTATAATATATTTTTGCACTTCTATGGCGGGACTTAATTCTCCCCCTTATTAATTTTAAATCTTGTGCTACAATATTTGGTATATGGATGGGCTGGGCATCACATATTTCAATATTGAAACTCCCATTCTCTCTTATATGCTCCCCATAATATGACCGGGCCTGCTTTATTTGGTAAGTTCCCAGTGCTAACAAGATTAAATCTGAGATTGTCATCACTGGGAACTCTTCTAGAAGTGATACATCTGCATCTATATTTCTGAATATTGCACTTCGTCTATTAATGTTGTTTAAAATTACATAATCTGACAATATGTTTTCTTCATTTAATTTTTGCAAAGCCCGGTCTAAAATAATAGTTGCATCTGGTCTATCTGTGATGGGCACATGGAATGCATTAATTATGGCCCCTGCAATTCTAAAGTCCATCATTAGATGGGTAGCGGCATTATTGCTAAAATCATTTCTTATTAATTTAAAGTCCCTTTTTAACCATCCATTAACTACCTCCACTACCCATCTACACATTGTAACGTGCCTTGATTTATTTGCACGTAGAGTTGCTAACTGTGTCTCACCAGATACCAGGGATTCAGGTTTACAAACTGTATAGTTTAAAGAAGTTAATAATTCAATAGAATCCCTGAATCCCCGGTCTAAAATAAATACATCTCCTTCTCTAAAATATTGTCGCAATTCATTGCTCTCATGCCTAAATAATTCTTTCATAATTTCTGCATCAGACACAGTTGCAGGATAGGGGCCATAAATATGTATCTAGAATATGACCGTCCGTGGTCACAATTAAAAACGGTTTAACTAAATTCCTATATTTATGTAAACTGTATGATTTTTTCTGGAATAAATAATTAGAGGATTTTTGCAAATACAGGGTGTCCCAAAACTCGACGTCAACCCGGAACCGGGTGACAAGGCAAGTCATGCTGGTTATCAGAAAAATGTTTAAAAAAATCTAAGTCACGTGTTCTCAAAATTATTGGCACAAAAAAACACGATTTCAATTCAAAATTTCACACCCTGTGACAGTGTTTTTGCTGCTGTTGCCACAAATGTTCACTTTTGGAAACTTTTTTTTTTTGATATGTAACACTGAATAATGCTTCTCTAAACTGTTATCAACATTTCAAATCTAGCTCCTCGAGCTTGCATAAAAATAGGACTTATTTCCAAGAAAAAAATTAAAAATGGCCTAGTTTTAACTGTCTGCATTGAAAAAAAATTGTACTACGCAAGTTTGGCAAGTTGTGACAAAAGTTGGCGCATTTAGTAAGGATTCCAAAATGGTATGACACTTGGCAAATTGTAGCTGCTATCATGAACAAAAAAAAATATTTCCATGAAAACCCATTTTTAACTTTTTTTCTTACTTGGTTAAAATTGCAAAGCTTATCGTTGGTTACATTGGAGCCGATTCCAATGTACATACTGATTAAATTTAACTGAATTGTACATTGTACTGATGTACTCGTCTATCTTTATTGAATGAACAGATTGTTCACTTTTAATTTATTTTTTTTAGTGTGTGCATTGGAATAGGCATTTATTGTTAAAGGTTTCAATTTCAAATAAAACAAAATTTTAATACCAATGTTTATTAATAAAATTTACAATAATTCTTAAAATGTTATAATAAGTGTTCGAAATGCCTTCCTTCGGCGGCAATACAAGCGCGACATCTTTTTAAAACAGATCGAGCTATCTTTCTAGCGTATCGTCCATTATTTACAAATTGAGCTGCTTCAGCTATTCTCTGCCATAATTCATGTTCACTCCCAATGGGCTTCTCGTAAACTTTTTCTTTAACAGCTCCCCAGTAAAAAAAGTCTAAAGGATTCAAGTCCGGTGAACGGGCCGGCCACGAGATTGGTCCAGCCCGCCCGATCCATCTCCCAGGAAGCTCTTCATCGAGGTACTCTCTTACGGGGCGAGCAAAGTGCGCTGGGCACCCATCTTGTTGGAACCACATTTCTCTGTAAATGCTTAGCGGCACGTCTTCTTATAAATTTGGAAGATGGTTTTGAAGAAAGTCTAAGTAAACCTCGCCAGTTAATGCATCAGGCAACTCAAAAGGACCAATTATTTTGCCATTCAAAATTCCGGTCCACATGTTAACTTTGAATCGGTACTGGGACCGATCCTGTCTCGTTAAATGAGGGTTTTCAACACGCCATTCATGCAGGTTGTGCATGTTCACGTAGCCGTCCTTTTTAATAGTTGATTCGTCCGACCATAAAATTTTTGTTAGAAAAAGTGGGTCATCTCTGTACCTCTCCAATATCGTCCGGCAAAAAATCACCCTATTTTGGTAGTCACCGGGTAATAATGTCTGTACTCGCTGTACGTGGTATGGGTGTAGGTCATTTCTTTTTAAAATACGGTGGGCTGAACTTTTGGGCACTCCGGTGTTCGTTTCAATAGCTCTTACTGAAGTACTTGGGTCTTCTTCGACAGCCTGTAGAACTTCTTCTTCCATAGGGTTGGTGGGTCTGCCTCCACCATGCGTTTGATTTGGGAGGCGGCCTTCTGAGAAGAGCAACCGATGCACATTCGTAAACACCCGATGATCGGGGTAACGAGCAGCGTTTGGGTACCTTTCGCGGTAAAGTCTGGCAGCAGCACTGGCATTACACCTGCACTCACCATAAATAAGGTGCATATTAGCGTATTCGCGAGTGGTATACGAAGACATCTCGGCACTTGTCACACACTCACACAATAGTCCAGAGGAAAGCAAAGGTCGTCGTTAAGAGAAAACAAACAGTCCGAATCTAAATCGCAAGCAATCACAAGTCCATAAACATAGCCAAAAGTAAACAGTACGAAATCAACACAAACGAATACGAAAACAAGCGCAGTAAACGAAGGAACGTAACGTACTGACTGGTTTGTAATGTGTATCTACAATAGCGAATACCTGGCGTCACTCTCTGTCTCTCTCGCACTTGGTAAAATGACTCTCTCCATCTCAGTCACTTTAGCGTCCATACCTGTCTCGCTCGCACTTGAGAAGGTGACTCTCTCCGTCTCACTCAATCACTTTAGCACTAAAACTATCTCGTTTACACTTCCTAGAAAGACTCCTTTGTCACAACTTACAATTTACGACTCTTTGGAAAACCTTGGGCCCATTAGAATATTTTTTAACCAGGTAAGAAAAAATTGTTGAACACTGGATTTTTACGATTTTTTTTTGTTCATGATAGCAACTACAATTTACCACGTGTCATACCATTTTGGGATCCTTACTAAATGCGCCAACTCTTGACACAACTTTCCAAACTCGCGTAATACAATTTTTTTTCAATGCAGACAGTTAAAACTAGGCCATTTTTAATTTTTTTCTTGGAAATAAGTCCTATTTTTATGCAAGCTCGAGGAGCTGGATTTGAAATGTTGATAACAGTTTAGAGAAGCATTATTCAGGGTTACATATCAAAAAAAAAAAGTTTCCAAAAGTGAACATTTGTGGCAACAGCAGCAAAAACACTGTCACAGGGTGTGAAATTTTGAATTGAAATCGTGTTTTTTTAAAATGCCAATAATTTTGAGAACACGTGACTTAGATTTTTTTAAACATTTTTCTGATAACCAGCATGACTTGCCTTGTCACCCGGTTCCGGGTTGACGTCGAGTTTTGGGACACCCTGTATACATATGTTCCATCACAGATTACAATTGCTTTGCGCCTGCCTCCTTGTTCACCACCAAAAAGCCCTTCAGGAATTGTTAAATTATGATTTACAATGTCTGCCCTCGGTAAATGTGCAACACCCAAGTGCAATGGAACAAATTGTTCTGTAACAATTTGTCTAGCCTTTTTTATAAATTTTGATACATAAGACTCTGATTTTTTAAATAGTTGAGCTAGCCTGGAATTTGGCTCCCCTGTTCGAAGCTTTACTAACAATAATCCTAAAGCACTTTTATATTCTTTAATATGTTCCTGCAATGCAGGAGTCTGTTCTAAAATTCCATTGAATTTTTCAAGCGTCAATCCCTTCCAATAATGTAATATTTCATTTGGCATTTGTTCGATGTTTTCAAAATCTAGCAAATTCGTTTCTTCATTTTTAAAGGCTAGATTGATGACTTCTTCAATTTCTATGGATGTAAATCTCCGACCATATGTTTGCTCATTTAATAGGTCCCAATCATATAAACCTAAATGTTCACTGCAAATTCTTGCATGTTTTGGCAAATAAAGCTTGTACAATTTTAGCAGCTTTGCTTTCAAAAATTGTGGTATACGATGGCGTTCAGGCCCAGTACATCCTATGACAAAACACCTATTGCTTGTTATGCCCGCTCTTCTAAAATTAGGTAACATGCAAGAAGTAGGCTGTGATGCAGATTCGGTAGACAGCCTGCGAACTGCTATCCAGCATGCATAGCACACTCTGCTGGATGACCCGATCTGCAATAAAAATATATGAATAAATATTTGCTTTCCTGCATTCCTTATAAAATGCTTATTAAAACTACACTACTAAACTACACTAAACTTCAGTTCATCTGTCAAGTATCAGTTCATCATCACCATTTTATGTTTAAGCTTGTAAGCTTAAACTACCTTTCAATGTGAAGTTACAAAAGCTACATTCTACACAATCTTAGCGGTTGCAGTTTGCATGGTGGTAGTACCTTACACCAACAATAAACTAGATTATGAACAGCCCAGGCCAAACTTCAGCATATAAATATCAAATATCTAACATTCAAACCTTTCTCAATCAGGTTTAAAAGTTACTGTTTCCTACTATCATACTTAAAAATTATGTCTATCTGCTAAAGACCATACCATTTGTAAAAATAGTTAAAAACTCACCTGTCTTGGTAATATCCTTGCTGCAATAATTTCTCGCTCAACTCCTTCTGGCAAAGAATGACTGTGCCGTCCAGCAGTTTAAGATTCACACCATATACAATTTTGCGTCTCATTTGAAATAGATGGATTATCTTACAAAAGTTCAATATGATCTTCGTTGTGCAATATGCCTGAAGAAGTGCCTTGTTGACGATTTACATGACGATGAGCTGCCAGCCAACAGGCATAACAAACCTTACTCTGAAGTGGAATCTAAAACAAAAAAAAATGAGATATTATTGAAAAACTTGCATGATTATTTTCATTATTTTATTAATAAAATAGCAAAATTACGAAATTACGTACATTACATAACAATAAAAGAAAAATCAAATACAACACTACCTTGGACCAAAAGTAACTTAACTATAAGTCAGATTATAAGTAACATAAAGTTATACAATAAACATTTTCATCTTATTTTAAGTCTAGGCAATATTTACTGCACATTATTTTTCACATCTCACCAATGTTGAGGTTACCTGACAATAGTTTCTGGTATTACTAATATATACTACCCAAGTAAATGTCACATGCTTGAAGAATGGCACTGTGTAACTTTGTATTGGTTTTGTCAATATGTTTAGTGTTACTTGTATTTGACATAAGTGATACCCGAACCAATTTAAAAAAACCTGTCATTGCTTTAGCACACAACACACTATTGAAGCCGAGTATATTAGTTATACTGGGACAGCTATATAATAATATACCCTTTATTTTCTGAAACAGCTACTCTAGTTTAATAGTCTCAGTTACATATTTGCACACTTAATCACAAAAGTCATTATTGATGACTGTCTGTCATCTATGGTCTGATAATTCAAGATTTAACAAATCTTACCTGACGAGGAAGTATACTTTGAGCAATATATTCTCTTTCCAAACCCTCTGGAAGGCTGTGAGTATGGCGTCCAACAATGGGGTCTAAACACCACACACAACGGCTAGTTCTTGGTGTTCCTGGTCTTTGTGAAAGATGGGCTATAGCAATATCCAAGCAGTTATTGCACAAAAAACCTTCATTATTCACCTGTTAACACAGAAATTGAATCAGTCAAAACTAATTAAAAAATATGTTGCATATTCATTCATTACATTAATTTGAAATAACCTAACCTCAGTATTTAGTTGTTCTTCCAATACTACAGTTAGCTCCACACCAAGATCTGATATGTTTTAGGAGTGCTGAGTTTCAGCAATTAACATGTTGCAGGAAACACAATTCATGGTTGCAAAAGTGCCTGAAAAACAATAACTTTATTAAAATCTTCGGTTAGACATGTATTTATTGAGTAATTATATGTATTATCATCAATAAAATGCAGAATCATTTTAAGTAAACAAAACGTTTCATATAATTACAAAACTCCAATGAACAGTGGAGTTTAAGGGATCAATGTCAACAGGAACCAAATCGCGAAGCAAAAAACATAAAAACCAGTGGGGAAAAGCCTATAAATCAGAAAAAAACACAGCACAGCAAACGAAAAGAGAGCACCCCAGAACGCAGAAACGAACGGAATAAATAAATAAGCAACATTTCAACTGATGAGTGACAGATAGCCGCTATATTGACATTTGCCGACACAACAGCAGAACGTCAATGTCAAAATCGTTTTTTTAATGCTGGCGCCCTTGTACGGTGTACCTCGGTACTAAAATGGCCCAGCTTGTATAACTGTAAAATGATGTCCTTTGCGCCTTATTCTTGGTTTGCCCGATATAGTTTTTTCCTGAGTAGTGTTTTGTTCTATATTATTTTCGGACTCTATATTTACGACATGACTGGATTCAGTTGTAGGTGTATCATGATTCAAATTGTTATCTAGGAGCTCTTCGTTAGTCAAAATCATTGAACTAGATGCAATAGGAATCATTTCGCAGGGATCTTCTGTTTCAAAAGTTAAATCTGTTAATGACATATTCATCAAAGAACTTGGAAACGTTTCATCACATAACAGACTTAATGATTCATCATTCTGGTTTGTAATTAATTCTGTAGAAGTAGAAGGTTCTGTTTGGTGATACGATTTACTCAGCACCATGTCTAACATGCATCTTCCGCGGGAATTTTTGACATTATGAAGACAATGTTCTGAAATGCATACAATAAATCTACATTGATTCTGCAGAAAATATCAGAAATATATTAAATACTAGGTTTTGTGCGTTGCGCGGCGCGCAAGCGCACCGCGGTGGGTTGACTGTTGAGTCTGCGCGTACTGGCTTTAAGTTGCAGCCGTAGTTGTATGTTAAGTGCGACGACGAGCGTAGCGAGGAGGAGCAGTCAGGCGAGCCGTGTTGTGCCGCGGTAACTGCTGGCGAAGTGTGACAACGTGCAACAAAGTCTACCAGACAACAAAGTCGAACAGAGCAGTCGGGTTACATGTAAGACACACGCGCGTAAGCTGTGTTGTGCCGGCAAAATGCCATAAACACGTCCGTATGACCACTTCCTTCCTTGGCATGTCCGGGTTGTGTGGTCCTGAGCTCATTACTTTCATATGGTCGCTGTCCAGTAGGTACTGTGCTACGATGTCAAGAACGTTATTGCTATACTTATAATGGTAATTTAAAAACCTATATTGGTTGTTGGTTTTCTTATAGAAGTATGTAAATAAAATATGCCAATAAAAGTCTGTATTTCATTTCATAATTAGAACATTACCGAATGAGATTATATAAAGTTAATTTAAATGCTAATAACCATGTCAGTTAAAAAATCTTTCACATCACTTAATTTCAATAAGCTTCTCAGTAGAAAGGTAACATAATTTTAAAATAGCTTCATCAACAAAATACCTACGCGCGCGAACGGATGTTTCGCTGCTGGCGTCTCAGCCGGCCTCTCGTGCCTAGCAATTTCCCCGAGATAGCAAACGACATAGCCAAAAAAGAAACATACCTACCTCCGTACTTTATTTTAAAATCAGCGACTAATCTCGAGTTTTGCCTCTATCTTACCTTATGGTATCCAAGTGCAAAAATATATGAGGTCAAAGACCTTATGATAAAACTGGTTCTTTATAAAACATTTGCTGGAGTGGTGATATTTGGCAGCAGATTTCAGTCAGCCGACCCTCAAGGGATCCTACTCCTGCCACGTTTATCCAGGGGTATTAGGGTTTCTCTAAGCCGACCTTATACAGCTAAAAATTTCGTGTACATGCCTGCTTGATTTCGTCAAAATTTATGACCGTTTTCAAAAATTAAACGGATTGTCATGAGTTTACTTCCGTGCTGGATGAAAGAAAAACATAGAAAGTAACAACTAGTTCTCTTCTCTGTAAATAAACGGACATACTTTAAATGTGTAATACCGTTTTTTTGGTGGGTGTGGGCGCTAGGGTCCTTACAGGCCACTTGTCACCAGCTGAGATTGAACCCACGGCAGATAGAGGTGCCTGAGATAGTTGGTCGGCTAGCTCTTTCTCAGGTCGTGGGACCGTTTTGGCTCAGTGATGGGAGAGAGGACAAAATTTATGAATAATGAGCGCCAGTCCCTCTCCACATACAAACTAGAAGACAGATATACTAAGAAATCAAACAACGAATACAGAACACAGTTGTTTATTGAAAATTACATTCAGTCACTAAGTAGCACTTATTGAAAATCAATTATACTAGATTAACACTAGATAATGGTGAGAGGTTACATTATAGGCATAGTTGTTCTAACGGTAAAAAGAAGGATGACGAGGGCATACCTTTGTTTCCTTTTGGGTTAGATGTTTGTTAGGGAATATGGACCTGCTTCCGATAAAAGTTTGAGAGCTCGGCAATGGCGTCGTCAGGCCAAGATTTTATGAACTTTTCCACAGAACATTCACGAAGACATTGTAGGCTGCAGATTCAGGAAACCACCCATGTTCACAAGAAGGAAATACTGTAGAGGAACACTGTAGGTGAAGTTGAAAGTACTCCAGAGAATATTGTATTATATTGTATTAGAAAACCATCACAGGAAACATTGTAGGTGTAATAGAAAACCCTGTAACAAAATAAATGTAATCAACACCCTATGTTACAGCTCAAAAACATGAAAACTAAGATAAATATGACCACGTGAGGGTCAGACACGATGAGACTTACCAACGAAGTGGGTTTCCTTCTCACTTTATAGCACCATGGGGAAGATGGCGACGGATCGCTCCTGTGGGAAACGAGGCTGGAAGAAGAGAAACAATATCCATTTAATTACGGTCCGCCATTACGCTTACCAAGAGAAAGCCAAACTCAATAACAACAATACTTACGAAGTGTTACTCATGCATAATGCATTAAATTAATGGAAAAGATAGCCCACTGGCTAATGAGGACCGAATTTCCTCACATAACGGGGTTACTCCGGCACTCCTCCTTGCTCCAATCTTGCGAGCCGAAAAAGAAGACCAAATGGCCGCGACCGATATCTATCGAACGCTCCCAAGTCTCGTTCACTCCCGCTCACTCAGGTGGAGAGATTCGGAACTAAAGCCCAAAAGGTGGCATAGATTATATAAAAAACTAACAATCAATAACAAGGGAACGAGGGCCCTAAAAAAAAAGTGTTACAGTACCCCTCTTCCTCCGGAAGAAAAATTTTAAATTGAGAAACGGAGTTTGAGATTGAAAATTTTTCTCTGCAAGTCCCCTTGCAAACTCACCAATACTCAACGAGACGGAAAACTAGTATATCCTATCTCTGGTTCAATGGCAAAAAGGAAAAATAAACTACATTATGAGTTTAATAACAATGACAAGTTTGGTCGTGCAGACCAACTGACTATTAAACCAAAAGATGCAATAAACAACTAAACAACTATTACAAAAGAAAAAAAAACAGAACGCCTTATCTGTCATCAGCTATCAAAGGACAGGACTTACCTTCTAGACTGGGCACCTGCTCGTTCACAAGCTGATGGGAAAGCGAAAAAAAAAAAAAAAAAAAAATAGAATGACCAACTGTCATCTACTCATGTAAAACAAACAAAGAGACAGGATTTACCTCCTAAACCAGTACCTGCTCCACATGTATAGAGATAAAATGACCTTATCCGTCATTACTCTTAACAGAAAAAAAACAGAATGAAAAACCTCTGCCAGTTCCGCAACATGATGAAAAAAAAAAAAGAGGTGGAAAAACTTCAACAACGGAACTACGACATAACTTGTAGAACTAAACACTTAACATCAACGCACACCTTCATATTCAACCCAAATCTATACCTACACCAACTTATCAGTTACCCATTATAACCTACACGACCTAAGCTAGACCATAAACAAAACCTATCCTAAACACAATCTTAATTCTAATTCCGGAAACAAAACTAATCCTAAACATAGTCTTAAATTCTAATGCTGCGCAGCACAAAACAAAACAAATACCTGGTTTAATACCTTTTCAGATTCATGGCATAAACAACAAGTATATGAATATTTACATATCCACTTGGGATTTCCAAAAAAAAAACTGTTAAACAGGGTTATTTTATACAAACCATCCTCATGGGAATAAATTTATTCCTCTAGTGAGTAGGCACCTTGCTGACGAACGTGCCATCAAGCATATCAAGGATTTTAGAAAGGATGCCCTGTAAACACAAGGTACAGGGCTAGGATCCTGAGGATGAGCATTTCATACACTCAGGTATCAAACAAGAGTCAACTATGGACTAACGCACACTGTGGATGAGCACACAGGGCTTATACAAACCATGTCCATGAGAATAAGTCAATACCTCAGTGGAACAGGCACCTTGCAGGTGAACGAAGTCAACTAGCATACAAGGAAAAAAGGAACCACACCAAGGGGCTCTAAAGCACGCCGTGTAAGAAAACACAGGGCCAGGGTACTGAGGAGGAACATAGCCATACAACTCAAGTACCATGTTTATCTCTATCTAAGAGATCTTTAATATGAAAATTACCTAGAGGTTTTCCCTCCAAGGTTTTTAAAGAATAAACCAGGGGTGACAACTTCTTGTCAACTACACACCGTTCATATTTAGGCGATAATTTAGCTGAGAAAAATTTAGGTGCACTAGAGAGAGGAAAACACCTTTTATAGATAATTTGACCAACTTCAAACTGTAAAGGTCTTTTTCTCAGATTATAAAATTGCTCATTTCTCCTGTAGGAACGGTGTAAATGGGACTGAACCTTCTCATATATATCTCTGAGTTTAGGCAATTCAGCAGCAAAAGGTTCAGAGCTCACAACTACTGCAGAACCGTCCAAAGGGGAATGAGAACCGTATATAGAACCGTCCATGATTATCTCACGACCGTGATTCAGATAAAAAGGTGAATATTTAGTACTTTCGTGAACAGAAGAATTTAAAGCACATTGTATCTCATGGATGTTCTGATCCCATTTACGATGGTCAGAACGCACGTATGAGGCAATAGCCCTAACTATATCTCTATTAACACGTTCACATTGGTTGGTCTGGGGATGGTATCGAGGATTATAAAATATATGAGGGACACCGTAGTTAGATAACAAATCCCTAAATTCCTTGGAAGTAAATTGGGTTCCATTATCAGTGTATAAGATCCGACATACTCCATGCACCAAGAAAACGTACTTCTCCAGGCATTTCACTACAGCCTTTGATGTAGCAGTACGAAGTGGAAATAGGAGTACATACTTACTAAAGTAATCTGAGACAACAAAAATATACTGATTCCTCGAGTAGGACGGTGGAAAAGGTCCGAGAAAATCACAGGAAATAGCCTCCCAAGGTCTGGTTATTTGACGGGGATTACCCATGTACCCAGGACGATTTATATTAGTGGGTTTGTAGCATCTACAAATCTCGCAATTGTCAACGTAATTTTTAACATCTTTAAATAACGAAGGCCAGTAATAATATGAACTAATTTTCTTATGTGTCTTGGCAACACCGAAATGGGCTGAAGAGGGATCATCGTGGTATTTAACAAGTATTTCCCTTCTGAGCTCAGAGGGAACCACTAATCTCCAGTCACATCGACTTGTGTGTTTATATTTATTCTTAGTCAAACGATACAATTTATTATCTATAATATGAAAATTTGGAAATTTTTGTGGACTTTTCAAACAATTTTTATACAAATTTAAATACCAAGTATCTGAAATATTTTCTAATTCTAACTGTATAGAGCTAATTTTAACTCGAGATAAGCAGTCAGGTATAATATGTTCTTTGCCTTTTCTATGTATGATTTCGAAATTAAATTGACTTAGACGGCAAGCCCATCTGTTTAATCGACCCGAAGGGTTCTTAAGATTATGGAACCATTTAAGTGAGGCATGGTCTGTAACAATAAAGCATTTAGTTCCCTCCACATAAGACCTATATTGTTCAAGAGAATAAATAACAGCTAACAACTCACGTTCTGTGGCAGAGTAATTTACTTCCGGTGCACTTAAAGTCCGGCCACAATAGGCAATGGGGTGATCCACATTATCAATCTTTTGAGTTAAAACACCACCTATGGCAAATGATGATGCATCAGCATGTATGTAAAATGGTTCCTTAAAGTCAGGACACCTCAAGATTGGAGCTGATATAAGAGAAGTTTTTAATGATTGAAAAGCTAATTCAGCTTCATCAGACCAGGAGAATTTAATATTTTTGCTGGTTAAACGAGACAGTGGTCTCGCTACCTTAGAAAAATCTTTTATGAACCTACGATACCATCCAGCCATTCCCAAGAAGCGTTTAACCTCCTTGACATCTCTGGGAGTCGGAAAATTTAGGATAACATCTACCTTGGAAGGGTCTGTTCTTAAACCATATTGATCAACTACATATCCCAAGTACTTAAGCTCGTTCCTACAAAAGAGAGACTTTTCCATGTTGATGGTTAGCTTGGCGTCTTCTAGCTTTTTATAGACACGTTCCAGAATAGACACGTGTTCCTCTAGAGTGGATGTGCACACAATAATGTCATCGATGTAACAAAACACCTTGTTGTCAAACTCGGCCGAAAACAAACTATCCATCAATCTCTGCATCGTAGCGGAAGCTCCGACCAACCCAAAACACATGACCTTATAATGAAAGAGTCCCCTCCCGGGTACGGTGAAAGCGGTCTTCTCTTTAGAAGTCTCTGTCAAGGGAATCTGGTGGTAGGCGGCACTAAGATCTAGGGAAGTGAGATACCTAGCATTTCTCAAGTTATCAAGAATGTAATTGATATAGGGAAGTGGATAAGCATCAGACCGGGATACCGAATTCAGTTTACGACTATCCAGACAGAGTCGCAGTTTATTGTTAGCTTTAGGAACCATTGTCACAGGTGAATTCCAAGGCGAATGAGAAGGTTCCACTATGTCCTGAGCTAGCATATTATCCAGTTCCTCTTCCAAGAATTTAAGTTTCTCCGGGCTAAGCCGGTAATATTTTTGTTTAATTGGCTTTGCATCACCAGTATCAATGTCATGACTAATTAAATGGGTACGACCCAAACCTACTTTAGAAGTGTTGATATTTTCAAACAAAGTCTTGACATAATTTATTTGAGACCTTTGAGTCTCAGTCAAAGAATTTAAGTCTTTGAATCCATTTTCATGAATTAAATCCAAGCTGTCAATTTCTAGATTAGGGTTATATTCAGGAATGCAACTTAAAATATCAGGAGCTAAATGGAAAGCTTTCCAAAAGTTTATGCCAAAATGTATAGGTAACTTAATTTCGGGTTGAATGTAAAACTGTATAATTTTTACTGAATTTGAATATTCTATAGGGACTTCCATGTAATTCCAGCAAACTAATTTAGTCCCACTTGCAACAGATAAAATTCGGGGCTCGTCAAATTTTAAAATAGGAATGTTAAGTTTCTTAAACAGGTTAAAGGCACCGAGTCCAAGTATAGAACAACTGGCTCCGCAATCAAGTAGGCCGGATACCTTAACACCATACACTTTCACTGTTATAAAGGGTCTAAAGTCATTGTTAGGTTTAAAGTGAACGGTGGCCTCTCTCGGTGAAGCCTTCTGAAAGACCACGGGACTTAGTTTTTTTGGCTTGTTACATTTCTTACAATCTGGGGTTTTAACACCCTTGAAACCGCATTTATAGCAAACTAGTTCCCTACTAACAGCACAATCCCTAGTAGTGTGATTATCCCTATTACATCTGAAACAATGTAAACCAAAAGAAGATACTTTATTAATAAAGTTCCTGTTATTCCTGGACTTGAAAAAATTCTGTTTATTATTTGTATCACTAACCTCCCCACTTGAAGTGGAGGGTCTTATAAAAGGTTTAGGAACATCAACCCTAGGTCCCCCTACAGTTGGTTCAGAGAAGTTATCATTCCTGATTTTGACCAATTCGATCTTCCTACACAAGTTTTGTAGCTCGTCTAGAGACCGAACGTCAGTCAAGGCTAACGCGCTGCGGTATTCAGGACGCACATTGCGCATGATGATGTCGAGTTTATCCCCTTCCGACAAAGGTTTCGGAAGCCGAGACATCATTCCTAAGATCGTGGCAAGGTAAACTACAATGGTTTCCTTTTTATGTTGGGTCCGAGATTCTATCTCTTTCCTCAAGTGATAGTCATAGTCCGGTGAGTCAAAATCGAGTTTTAATTTATCTATAAGTTGTGTGAAAGTTTTGAAATTACCCCTATACACTCGGTACCAGTCCAGGGCTGGTCCATCCAACAAATCAATAAAACCGTTAAAAACAACTTGGGTAGGGATTTGTCTGCTCAACCGTAACTCGTCAAGTCGATTGACAAAAGCGCGAACACAGGAACTACCATTAAATTTCAGGTTTAGAGAAAGCAAATTATATTTCACGGACGAATCCCGAATTATAGTCCGATGACCCCTACAACACTTAGTATCCTCAGCCTCTGATTCTGAGGAACTGTCAGAAGCCCCTTCATGCTTAGACAAACATTTGACCAAGGAAGCTCGTAAAGATAACAGGTCAGCGGAAGGTTTATCTATTCTCGCTATGCGTTCCAGCAGGTAATTTACCCTACCTATCCAACGAGAGTGCTTAGTCCGGTCACCTGAAGATAACAAGGAAAGGAGTTCACTTACCTTCGGGGTCAGAGCCTCGAGCTCGCTATCAGGATCTGCTACTACTACACCAGGTGAAAGCCTGATACTACCTCGCCGTGCCAAACTTATTGATTTTCTAAGGCATCTTCGAAGCTCATCACATGTATCATCAGGACTAGCTGGTATATTCCGGATATTAAGCTCATGGATTAGCTCATCCTTTAATAAAAAGTTCACGTCGCAACCGATCGACATTCTGAAATTGGTATAGAAACAGATGGTCAAACAAACAGAACCCAAAAAAAACAAAGGTATTCCTTGGCCGAGTTAATTAAGTTAGGATGAGTATCAACTCTCCTTATATATGCAAATATAGTTTAATATTAGAGTTAATTTAATTTAGACAGGTATTTAAATTTACAGCATTAACAGTATTATGTAGTTATTTCAATTAACGATATCTCACACGCAGTGAGTATACAAGCGCAGGGTTGTTATAACAATGGAAATCACACAAACTATTTTAACGAGTACCTTGCAGGTTTATAAGACTGCGGTATTTAGTTATCAAAAACTCTTAAATAAAGAACATAAAAGGTATGTCTAACAAGGGCATAAAAGAATTATACTTCCTATTTACCATTTAGTATTATAGTACAAAATTATCAAAAACAAGTTGCATACAGTTTTATAAGACTGTACACAAGTATCTTAACTTAACACTTCAAAGAGTATATTACAAATTCTAAACAAAATAAACATATAAACATGTCCTATAAGAACATAAAAAGTATAAAAGTTACTAATATGGCATCAAAGCTTTACATGAAATAAGTTCAAAAGTAATGATAGCTTTATAAGGCTACATTCAATTATATTTGTATGCCATACAAGTATATAAACAAAAGAATTATGACATTATTAAAGTTTAACAGAAAACCTCCAGGAGCGACCTACAGTTTTATTTTATAGACAGATTTTACCAAGCTACATCAGACTCCACAAACAAAAGCAAAAGAATTAATTCACCAATTAATAAGTAGTTAAGTATAACAAGTAGTATTATTGAATTGTTGAGAATATATTTGCAAATGCAGACTACAAGTTTATAAGATTGCAGTATCTAGTTACTTATGACTTCCCATTAAAGAACCTAAGAAAACAAAACAAATAAGTATTTTGTTATTTCAAAAAAAAAACATTGACAAGTATTGGAGTCTGGTACTACTCTAATTTTGAACAAATAGTTAGTTTAAATAGCACCTACAATATTCCCTAGTTTATATATTTAAAATTTTAAGTTGAATTATAAAAACTCAGATAAACAATATCAGTGCTACTAACAACAGTGCACAAAACAACCAGATTATTAAGTAAATATTAACATCAAGACTTACCAGGTTAAACAATTAGTAATTATTTACTTATTTTAGAAATTGTATTGCAATAACACCACATTAAAAGTTATTATTAAAACAAATTAAGTTTTCACTGACCTACTATGACAACAAACAATAAATTCCAACTTAAAGGATTTGTCCAATTAAAAATTGCCGAGGATAAAACCTATTTTTAACATTTGATAAACAAATTAATGTTTTTACTTCAGGAAAAAAAAATTGCCCCCTTATACAAGTAGTATATAAGAGGTAGTAAAGTGGTATTTACTATTAATGCAAACTAAATGAATGACTTTAACAGAACATTCTTTTAAAAGTTATTGTTGTAAACAAGTCGCTTGGACATTAGAATAACAAAGTTACTATTATAAAATGATATATGGACTATAAGAGTGCCATTGATATAAGTAAATTACGATTAGATAAAGAATATAAAGAATTCTTTGGAATTATGAGACTTAGTTTATAAGTTTTACTATAAAATTCATTATAGAACAAAAGAAAGCTACTATAGACTTCCTAGGATATCTGTTCTCTCTGAGCCACACGTTGGGTACGCCACTATAATACCGTTTTTTTGGTGGGTGTGGGCGCTAGGGTCCTTACAGGCCACTTGTCACCAGCTGAGATTGAACCCACGGCAGATAGAGGTGCCTGAGATAGTTGGTCGGCTAGCTCTTTCTCAGGTCGTGGGACCGTTTTGGCTCAGTGATGGGAGAGAGGACAAAATTTATGAATAATGAGCGCCAGTCCCTCTCCACATACAAACGAGAAGACAGATATACTAAGAAATCAAACAACGAATACAGAACACAGTTGTTTATTGAAAATTACATTCAGTCACTAAGTAGCACTTATTGAAGATCAATTATACTAGATTAACACTAGATAATGGTGAGAGGTTACATTATAGGCATAGTTGTTCTAACGGTAAAAAGAAGGATGACGAGGGCATACCTTTGTTTCCTTTTGGGTTAGATGTTTGTTAGGGAATATGGACCTGCTTCCGATAAAAGTTTGAGAGCTCGGCAATGGCGTCGTCAGGCCAAGATTTTATGAACTTTTCCACAGAACATTCACGAAGACATTGTAGGCTGCAGATTCAGGAAACCACCCATGTTCACAAGAAGGAAATACTGTAGAGGAACACTGTAGGTGAAGTTGAAAGTACTCCAGAGAATATTGTATTATATAGTATTAGAAAACCATCACAGGAAACATTGTAGGTGTAATAGAAAACCCTGTAACAAAATAAATGTAATCAACACCCTATGTTACAGCTCAAAAACATGAAAACTAAGATAAATATGACCACGTGAGGGTCAGACACGATGAGACTTACCAACGAAGTGGGTTTCCTTCTCACTTTATAGCACCATGGGGAAGATGGCGACGGATCGCTCCTGTGGGAAACGAGGCTGGAAGAAGAGAAACAATATCCATTTAATTACGGTCCGCCATTACGCTTACCAAGAGAAAGCCAAACTCAATAACAACAATACTTACGAAGTGTTACTCATGCATAATGCATTAAATTAATGGAAAAGATAGCCCACTGGCTAATGAGGACCGAATTTCCTCACATAACGGGGTTACTCCGGCACTCCTCCTTGCTCCAATCTTGCGAGCCGAAAAAGAAGACCAAATGGCCGCGACCGATATCTATCGAACGCTCCCAAGTCTCGTTCACTCCCGCTCACTCAGGTGGAGAGATTCGGAACTAAAGCCCAAAAGGTGGCATAGATTATATAAAAAACTAACAATCAATAACAAGGGAACGAGGGCCCTAAAAAAAAAAGTGTTACAAATGTCAGTTAAGGGACAGAGGTTTTATCGTCGTTTTGGTAGCCGTTAGGCTGACCCGCTGTCACTGCAATAGTTTCTATCTTTCATAATAATACCTACTTTCAAATTTATCATAATTTGTCGTGACATCAGATGGTTTTAAAGTTTCTGCCTCAGTACAGATATCTACAGTAATTCTGTTCTGTACTGTGCCTCTGTTGTTCTTGTTCCTGTATACTATAATGGGTACATGCGTGAAGTTTTGTATGTAGGTATGTATGGGATATAGTAGGCTCAACGAACAGTTTTATGATATTGAAACGCGGTATTAGTAGCTCTGAAAGCGTAACAGATATCTAGGCCGACGATGGAATTACTGCAAAAACTTTTATAAAATAGCTTTGCACCGCAGTTTCACCTGGCAAAAGTCATAAAAAAATCTAAAGTATAGTAAAAAGAACCATGAGAATAGGGAATAGGAATTCTAAAGAACCGGTCCTGGTAAAAGTACTGGGCGCTTATAAAATGTGTGTGAACGATTATATATTTATAAGATATTATTATACCTATTTTAGTATATTATGTAACAAGTGAGCTAAGTTGAGCGGCTCGGGTTCAAATCACAGCCTCGACTGTAATTAGCAACGCTCACGAGTTACATACGACGTTTTTCAACACACTTGTGAGTAAAAGACATAGTATGACAGACATACGTGGTCATAAATTTATTTGAAGCAGCTGTTAGCTGCTGCGCGTGAGTAACCCTGTCCCATTACACGTACACACGCTATTGTTGCTTGGAGGTTCTGTGCGGGCCGCTGCTGCTGCACGTGGCCGCGCGCCGCCTGGACGCGCGCGCTAATATATTTAATGTATAACCCGGATCAATAAAATATGCTCTGTTTACTCGCATGTAATTTGCACTAAGGTACAATTCAACTTTGTAGGATTCATTATATAATGTACTAGGGTATAATATATTATATTATGCACGCGTGACTTATAGCCCAGTTTATTGTTCTAAATTCAATAGAATAAGGCTCACTTTACGAGCAAGTGTGTTGAAAATTTTATTACTACACACCTACTATAACCGCTTGAGCGCGACGACCTTTTTTTATAATGCCGTCAAGCGCTACTGGTCTAAAAAAAAATGGCGGGAAGCCGCGCGTCATCTGGCCGAGCTCATAAATTATTTTTTTGTTGACTTGTCGGTAACATGAGTAATCTCAAGTGATGTTATTGTTGAAGCTTATGAATGCCTCTTTCAAGTCGTACTAAGTGTTTGTAAACTTTTAGTTTCTGGTTATTTATACTTAGCAGTAAACATTGACTATAGATGAAAAAATCATTATGTGAACTTTGAAAATTATTATTTTGAAAAGTAAATCTGTAACATATATATTTTATGAATTATAATGGTGGAGGGGTTCTATCTACATATGATAAAATATAAAACATCAACTTCATAGTACAAAAATATTTATTTACAGGCCTTAGACTAGCACAAAAAATTTTCACAAAAAAAAAATTTTTCACCCAAGTTTAATAATTTATTACAAACTAGCTGCGCCCGCGGCTCCGCTCGCGATAATTTCGGGATAAAAAGTATCCTATGTTACTTCTAGTACCTCTCATGATTCGTCGAGTAGTTTTTGCGTGAAAGCTGAACAAATATCCGCACTTTCATATTTATAATATTAGTAAGGATAAGGATTGACATTTTATAATATTTGACAATTAATTGTTTAGATCACTTTCCCATGAGGCTTTTAAGTATCTATGGAACGAAAATACTTCAGCGCAAAGCTTCCGAGTAAACTATATTGAAAGTTGACCCGTCCGGCACGTGAACATGAAGATTTCTAGAACTGCTAACCCGGGAAAGAGCGACGTATAACTGACCATGCGAGAAACAACTGACACCGAGATCTACTCCAGCCACACGAAAAGTCTGCCTTTGAGCCTTATTAATTGTCATTGCAAAACACACGTTCTTTTAAATTGGAATGGAAAATTATTTGGTATTATGGGATTTCTGTGAATAAAGACGGTTTCTCCTGCACCGCAACCTGTTAAAATTTGAGATATCCAAATAGAATTATACCCAGAAATATGTACAACTTACAACAGAAAAAGAAATGAAAATAAAGCTTAAATGCCTGTGCAATGCTATCTATCTATACCTACTTCACTTAAAAATAAATACTTATAACTACAATAATTAATAAAAGTACCTACGCTTTTACCTAAAAAATACAAAAAAAACTGAACATAAATTAGCCAAAATTTGGAATGGGACCGAATATTTAAACACTACCAAAACAACTGATACCTATTTTATAAAATAACAACGAAATAAATTCAAATAAACTATTTAAAGACTAAAAGTCGCGCTGATAAGCACGTTTTATAATATCAATTATTGTCTTTCAATAAAGTCGAACGCTCTGAATGCATCAACATCCAAATATTGAATGAATCGCCTCCCGCCTTTTTATACCCTACCGCCGCGAGCCGCGTCGAGCGCGGCAACCGTTACGCAAAAATAATCCTTATATCATTCAGTATTCACGCGCGATGGGTTATTAGCGTATTTCATGTATAAGTTTGGTGTTTCTATACCGATTTCTATGATTCTTTTTTTATTGAGTAGGTAATAATGTTATTTTTTTTTTAATTAGGGATGAGTGAGAGTATTATAAACGTAAGAGTAAACAAATATAATCAGAAAGCTCCGAACTGCTAAGCTATCGGGATTTACACGTGTTATTGTGAGTCAACCATAAAATATAGACATATACTGTTGTGGGATATTTTTTATATAATTTTATGAAGAATATTGCTGTCATACATGATTTCTATGTAGCTTTAACCATTAAGGCTGCACACGCGACGGAATCTTAAAAAATGAAGTAATTTCTCCCGTTTTCCCAACATTTCCCTTCACTGCTCTGCTCCTGTCGATTGTAGCTTGATAATAAGTATACTATAACCTGCCCAGGAGTGTGAAGAATAATTTTACCAAATTTCGTTAAAATCCGTCGAGTAGTTTTTGTTTCTATAAGGAACATACAGACAGACAGACAGACAAAAATTTTACTGATTGCATTTTTGGCATCAGTATCGATCACTAATCACCCCCTGATAGTTATTTTGAAAATATATTTCATGTACAGAATTGACCTCTCTACAGATTTATTATAAGTATAGATAGAAGATAAAGTCTTTCACGTAACTCTAAAATATTATGACTACGTGAAAGCAACATTCTTATAGTATATAGATTTATAATATTTTGTTGATAGGTTTATCTGATACAGAAAAATATGGGAATGATTGAAGGAATTCCCACTTACGTAAAAAAGCACTTAACATTTCTGAAATTGTTTTGTTTAATGAAGTTTGAACAAAGAAAGTAAATTATATTTTACAGTGTTCTACAAGAAATACCCTTTTCAATGATGTATCACACTTGTTATTCTATAACTATAAAAAAAAGATACATTAAAAAAAATATCACAAATGGGGAAAATGAACAAAACATGTGTGCTATAAAGCCGGGTTTACACAATCACAAATCAGGGCTAAAGCTATATTAAATTTTTTATATGACGGACGGCTTATTTCGGCTTATTTACCCGACGGTAAATAAAATACACAGAATAAGTAATAGTACCGTTGGTACAGAAGAATTACTCCGCAAGAAGATCTAAATAAATGCGAGTCTTGCTACGACGCGATACGGTGGAATTCAGCTCGCACAGCATTACGTACCTGCAAATTTATATACCTAGAAGTTTTGTCTCTTTCTATCGCATGCCTCTTATCTTTTCTTACGCTGTTAGGGTTGCTGCCTAGTGAAGAATAATTAATCTCCTTATTTGTAATTAAGTATCTACCGATGTAGGTATTACTGTTATTCTACCTTTGTAAAAAATATTATTTCAACTTGCCTAAAGTACAAAATGAAAAAAAAGTTACGACGAGTAATTAGTAATACTACCTATGTTTTGTTTACTAAATTGAACATAACCATGTGTTAAGTTACATAGAATCACTAATTACATAGAATTATAAGAATTCGATCATAGAATTACTGTGAGTGCTATTAGGTAGGTAGGTATCTACAACGCGCGCCAACGTCCCGACGGGCGCGCGCGTGACGCACGACTGATTCGAAATCCGCCGGCGGAGCGCTTCGCTGTAGGTAAATAACGGATGTACCGCGCGGAGTGAGACAGGCCTGTAAAATAGTACATTATGGTACTAGTGTGTAACATTGGTGACTACCGCCGAGGCGCCATTGAGACCTGAGCCGCAGGCGAGGGTCATAAGAGAGCCAAGGACGGTAATCGTCAATACACACGTGTATCATACGACGTTTTTCAACACACTTGTGAATAAAATAACAATAAAAACTCATTTTATTTAGTAGATAAAAAGTTTATTTAGAGAAACAATTAGTAAATGTGCAGTTAGTAAAATTATTTCCTATACGCGCGCATTGCGATCGGCCACAGACTAAAGGGATGAGATTTTTTTTTTATTTTCCGCGCAAAGGATTTGCTCCTATTCTGCCACGTACAAAATGGGGAATTTAAAGTTTTCTTTTATTACAGAGAAAACAAAAGTTATATTTGAGTGAAAGTTTTATTTATTAAACACGTACGAGTTAAAATTATCTATTTAAATAAGAAGTTGCTTGAAATGAGCAAGCAATAGGAACATTAATTTATTTGTTCTATTGCACACGATCTTTTTTTCAATAAAAACTTTTTTAAGAACAAAGCAACTCAACCAATAAAATAAAAAAAAAATCTATAACTCACTAGTGAGTTATAGCAATGAAAAAGTCACAGTTTGATTATGGGTGTCATTCTATGCCTAATAATTGCGGTGACCATAGAGCCACTTTATGAGCAAGTGTGTTGAAAAAAAATCAGTTTATCAGCCCCTTAGTAACGTGGTATTCTTCAAAGCAACCGATAACGCACAGGTTCACGTCGCAAGATTTACACATAAAAGATGTGACCCTGTCAGTACCACGTGTAATTCTGCACCACTTGCATCGTGACTTCCTGCGATTCGTCTTGCAAGGGAAGTGGCCTTTAATCGGAAGCACTTGTGCAATCTTTTGTGGGCAAAATTTCTGAAGGATTTCGTCCGCCAACTACGTCCGAAAACGCCGCTGTGCCATAAAAGCTGGCTTATTCTTTGTAAAAATTACAAAGGCGTTGTGGATGGACACGTTGAGAAGCCGGCGGAAAAGTTTCTTATACCAAATTAAATTTCGTATCCTTTCTATAGGAAATGCCTGCAAAAGCTGGTCCTTTTTGTCGACGCCTCCCATAGCCATGTTGTAGTCTAAGACTACTTGAGGCTTATATTTGTAATAACCGTGCTTTTCTTTTCCGCCGACTGCCACCTGGTGGTATGTGGAAATTAGGGAAACAATATTCGCGTCCTTCCACACCGAAATTGTCAGGTCCCGTGTCTGACTAAATGCCACTTCACTATGCCGCATGTTAGCCTTATTTTTGGATCGTAAGGTTTCGGGCACAAACTCGCGGTTAAGGCGCAGGGTACCCATGACATCAGTCTTCTGAGCTTTGAGGGTGCGCGCCAACAGAGGACTGTTATAAAAGTTGTCCATCACCAGAGTGTGACCTTTATTAAGTAAAGGGCGAACTAAGTTTAACACAGTCCTTGAGGTCGCACCCTCAGGCTCGGCCTCGTTTATAATGTTCTCGACATTATGCCCTTCCTTTTTACCCGTATAAACTATCATCTTCCAGAGATATCCAGTCTTGGATTCACATAGTTCATAGGTCTTTATACCTACCTGAGCAGCTTTAGTTACGATGAGCTGCGAAAAAGAAAGTCTACCTTTCCAGAGCATCAGCGACTCATCTATAGCAATTTCCTGCTCAGGTAGATATAAAGAGCTAAATTTGTGATTAAGATGGTCTATTATAGGCTGTATCTTCACTAATTTGGAAGAAATATCTCTGCCAATCAAACTGTTGTCTACAAAATGTAAACAGCGCTTTATTAGCTCAAATCGATACAAAGGCATAATGTTGGAGAAGTTGCCCAATTTTAAATAAGGCAAACTGGGGATCCAGTATTCCCTTTCTACAGGGATTGGGACGATGCTTTGCAGCATAATAACGGAAAAAAACGTCCACAACTCTTGTGGAGTTATGGGCGTCCATTTCGTAATTCGCGAAAATTGCAAATGCGATAAAGACATCATATTTGCTGCATATTTATTGGTCTCATCAACGATATGCTGGATTATGTCTGCGTCCCAAATTTGTTCAAAAATTTGGAAGGGAGACATACCTTCAATTGAGAAAGTTGGACCAGCTGGACCAGTAAAACTTTCCCGCACCCCAGTGAAGGTTTGGGGATCGTGAGACCAATCAAAATGCAGCAAATCGTCCTGACTATACTCCCTCAGACATTCGTCGTCCTGCCTGTCCATATCGGCCACGATCTCGCACTGTGCGGTAGACAAATCCTCCATCGCGAATTCTCCAGCGTGCCTCCTGGAAGTTCTGACAGCACCCAGGTGATCTTCTTCCTCTTCTATGTCGCTGCCAGCATTCAGGGTCTCAGAATGTGCCCACTGCAGAATCTCTTCCTCTTCATAAATGGAAGGTTCTAAAACAAAATTATTATATGTGGACGACGTCGATGGCCTAGGAGAGGCATTCTGCTTGAGTGGCGAACATCCAATGTAGTCAATTTCGACATCGACCAAGAGGTTTTTGTCCACCTCATTGACATCGTCCACGGTAATTACCCCCGTGGACGGCGTGAATACCAACTTATTGTCCCTGTGAAATAAAATAAATATTAAGTTGAGTTCTTTTGAATGCTTCAAATTATTTAAGTCAGAGATTAGGTATTAACTTACTTCCGCGGAGGCGGCGTAGCACATTCTTCGATGAGCTCGAACCTAGAAGGCCAACTTTCATCGAGCGCCGCTGGAATAGAAAAGTGTTAAATATGTTAGGTTGAATCAGTCAATAAGGAGAACGATATCTGGCACACAATTTTCTCACCTGAATTCGCCAATTCCCATGGTTGACGAATATGTGGTGGTGGCACTTCTGGGGTACCAGGCATCAAAGGGCACGGCACTCTAACTGGCGACACAGTTCTGGAAATATAAAAATGATTAAAACATTTGTGACTATGAAAATCATATTACCTAAATATTTTTCTTGCCTTCGCCTTTTGCTAGGAGGAGCATCGGGCATTAAGAATTGCCTGACCTCCTTCTTGTCACGAAGCTCGTGAAGCCGTGCCCTTTGCTCCACATTTAACTTTGATAGCGATTTTTTTAAACTTTGTGTAATAAATATATGTAATTATTCATAGCAATAAAAGACAGGAAAAAATATTAAAAAAAATATTTATTAAAAATAAGTGTTAATTTTTATTAAAAAACTTTATGTTGTCTATAAACAACATTGCGCCCTTAATAGAGAACACGAAGTATGGCAAATACAAAATAATTTTATTCATTATGATATCTAAAAAAACAGTTTTTACTCTTAGTATCGCATAGTGAAACACCACATTTTATACATTTTCTGTACGTAAATCCTGAACAACTAGGATATTTACACCTTTCCTGCTTTTCATTCCAAATGGCCCAATGAGATATTTGATCCAATCTTATATCTTTTGACGGAGCAGATTGTACCTGACCCTTGCGTCTTTTCTGCTCTATTTCAGCTTGAAGATTAGAGCTAGAAGGACGACCACGTTTTCCAGTATTGGTTGACAAGCCAATCCTACAAAGTGACTCGGCCAAATCTAATCTGAATTGACATAAGTTTAGTGGTTTTGATTTCGACATACAATTTTCTTGTTCCACTTTTTTATATATTAGCCAGGCGTTTACTACAGCAACATCCAATAAATGATAAAATAGTCGCATAGTCCATTTACGACTTTTAATTTTAATGTGGTATCGACCAATGAAGGAGTCTAATAAATCTACTCCCCCCATGTGTATATTGTATTCCCTTATGGCTTTAGGGCAGGGAATGGCAGTCCTTTCTTTTTTCTGTTTATCAAATCGAGTGACAGTCGTAGCAGGTTCAGCTCCCACGTATGTTGATATTAAGTTTACAGGTTTATTATCTTTCCAAACTATGGCACTGACGTCGACACCATCAACTGTAGCTACATTTTCCTCGTAAAATCCCCTTGGAACTGTTTTCTTCATTATTTCTTTTTTATCTGGAAGCTTGCAATTACGAAGGCGATTTATACGCACTGTGCCAAGGGAAAATATACCTTCTTTTGCTAAGTACGTCACAAGTTGAAGACTTGTATAAAAATTATCGAAATATATTATATGGTTCGCCTTTCGTGGTACCATACGAGAAAGCCTTATTACTGTATTTGCAGATTCACCTAAATCAGGTTCATTTGGCAATGGAGATAATTTTCCTCGACCAGTATAAATTTCAAACCTATGGGCATATCCATAGATACTACAAATAAGAAAGAGCTTAATACCCCACTTGTGGGGTTTATTAGGCAAATATTGCTTCATATAATGGCTCATCTTTGTTGCGCACATTTGTTCGTCTATAGACAATCTTTGTTCCATAGGTACTAAGCTGAATCTTTCGTTGAGTGAGTCTATGACAGGTCTAACCAAGTATAGTCGATCATGATCAGGATGAGTGTTAGGTAAGTTGTTATCTTTATTACTGAAGTGAATAATTGAACACATTTTTTCAAATTTCTTCGAAGGCATTGTATTTTTGATTAATTCATAGCCAAATTTGTTATTCCAGTACAGTTTTCTATTTGGAAAACGGATTATTGAGCTATAGATAAGAATACCAAGAAATTTATTAAGATCATTTTCATCTATGCATTCAGGATTTGAAATTTGTTTTTGAGTGGAATATAAATTACTCTCTTCAACTATTTTATTTACTAGTTCAGGTCTAAAAAAGTAGCGAAAAAATTGTAACGGAGATTGACATTCTAATAAATCAGATGGCATTTGCATATTACCTTTAAATGTAAGGTCTTCTGCGGCAGTAATTAGATTTCTTTTGCGCCATATAACAGGTCTCGACTTACTTCGAACATCGGAAGAACAGTCAAGCTGGTTTCCATCATTGACAAGAGGAGGATCAGAAGAACCCACCTGGTCATCCCCACAAATTATAGGTGGATCTTGCTCTTCCGGTGTGATGCCTGCATCTTCGAAATCCTCAGAGATATCTTCAGATACTGCATCTTCAAGGTCTTGCTGAATTTCCCGTATAGACCTGTAGTGGTTACCCTCATCTTCATATTCAGAGTCTGAAGATTGAGAATCATCTTCAGATTCTTCCCAGTTTCGTAACATATCAGCAATATTTTTTTCCGATAAACCAGCCATACTGAAAAAAAATAATAAACTTTTCAATAAAGTCTATTGCCCATACTTCACAATATGTGAAGAAGGCGCGCTGTTGTTTTCACACAACACAAAAGTTTCTTCATTTTTGACACCATCGCGTAGCATATTTATGTTTTCTAAATATCAAAATCACTAAACGAACCTTTATTTATCAATAACAAAACATAATATGGGACTTACCTCAAAAATCACAACTTTTATTTGCACAAGAACACAAGATGATTTCGACAAACTTTTATCAGACTACCGCCAATAAAGTGACAGTCTAAAAAGTTATCAAAAAATAAAAAGTCATCAATGTTGCTAGCGCAAATATGTGTTAATATTCAGAAAGAAATATTATTTATGGTAAATATTTAAAAAAAAAAGTTAATGCCGACGTTATGCTGTTTTAATCATAATGTTGTTTTTAAACTACAATGCTCTTTTAAGGGTTAACTTTGCGACGTGCTTCTTGTCTTGCACCCGCATTTTTTTTAATCTTTTCATTTCATCAGCCATTGACCTAGAAAAAGAAAAAACATATATAGTATTGCTTTTAAATAGTGTATAAATTTCAAACAATTTTTTACTCACATTATCGGCCGCGATGGTCCAGCAACAGCCGAAGACATGTCGATGACATGGCTCATTGACCTAGAAGAAAGAAATTGAAAAAAAAGAAAGCTCTTCTAATATTTCTTTAAAATACTAGAAAATATAAAAACTAACGTCGTCGGTTGCGATGGTCCCGTAACAGACGCCAACGGCACATTGACGGAATCCTCTACGATTGGCTGTCCCCTTAAAAGGTAAGTAACATGCAGGTTAAGGATCTAAAATAACAGCAAAGCAAGAAAAAATCCATAACCAAATAATTATATAGAATAAAATAAGTAGAAACAAACATAGTAAATTGAAGCGATCGTGCAACGCCATCCTCGCACCCACGCCCGCGCCCACGCCCACGCCCGCGCCCACGCCCACGCCCGCGCCCTCGGCCACGACCACGGTTTCCCGCTCGACCACCACCTCGGCTACCTCTTACGTTCGGTAACGCTTCCATTTCTAAATAGAAGAAAAGAAAAATGAAATAAAGAAAAAATCGCCAAATTACGCTTTAGTTACTCTTGTCCAAACTAAGGTTGCCTGGAAGAAATCGCTTTTAGCGAATTCTCCCGCCCGTTGTACTCTGTCTTGTTAATTTAAAACTAATAATTATAAATCCAATTCCATTTCTAAATTGTGAAAAGAAAAGAAAAATAAAACTCTTGTCCATACTAAGGTTGCCTGGAAGAAATCTCTTTTAGCGATTTCTCCCGCCCGTTGGACTCTATCTTGTTAATTTAAAACTAATAATTATAAATCCAAATTTACGCTATATTATCCAGGTAGTTATATCAAATATATATATATATATATATATATATATATATATATATATATATTTAAAAATAATTTTCATTTGATTTGGGAATAGGTATATAAGAAAAAAATTTTACGTAATTTTAAATTTATCAAATATATTTATAAAATTATTTGAAGTTCATTTCATATATATCGCCTAAATTACGTAACAAATACATATATCAAATATATTTATAAAATTATTTTAAGTTCATTTAATATATTTTGGCTTGTACGAAATTGCCATGTCAACCAAGCTTTAACGGTAAATTGGATGAAGCGGCCATTTTGAGTATGACGCGCGGACGCGCCCTTGAACCAAAGTTGTAATCATAGCCTAAATTTAATGCAATGTATGTATTTAATGACTGAAAACTATTATCGAGTAAATATTAAATGCTATAGTTATTACTTTTTACACAAAACAAGTCTCACTATTTTATAAATTACGATAGCATTCTGACGAAATTCTAGTACTGTTACAAGTGCAATTGAAAACCACACAAAAATAGAAATATACTTACCTCAGTATGAAATCCTTTTGCACACACGTCAAGGATAATGTAATTGATAATAATCTTTGTTAGTTACTTTTAAATAATCGAAAATTCTATTATTTTCCACAAAACAACACAGAGCGTCGTATGAGTAGTCACGAGAACTAACCGTCGACTTTAGTTATTTTTTTTTTTCAATCTTAGGATATGGCTATGAGCTGTTGTCATATTTTTGGAATGGATCAATGAACGAACATTCATGTGGAATAAAGACAAAGGATTGAAACATCATTTAATAGAAAGAAAAAGATATATTTTTGACGACTTGTCTTAGTGAAATGCAAAAAGGGACAAACGTCCCTTGTAGCGCTCAACGGTGTAAACAAAATAGGGACAAACGTCCCTTTTCGCGCTCAAGCGCCCTATAATAATAGGGGCCTATAAAATGTTAGTATGCAATAACAAACAATGTAGGTATTTATACAAACCCACATTATATAAGTCCCCAGTAATTTTACCCAGTAAGTACCTATGCCATTCGTAGGTAAGTACCTATTTCTGTTTTATTTTTACTGCAGTATACTTTGTAGGTCTTTTCCACATAAAACCCTGGTGAACCTGCAAAGCACAGCTATGTACTTAATAACAGTTTCTGAAGTAACTCTGACCGTGTACCTATCAGTACTTAACGATTTTAATGGTTAACTACTAAATCGATTTTGACTAAATTTAGAACAGAATAAGTTTAAATTTCAAGGAGGATATAGTACCTACTTAATCTTATTTATCCAACTGCAATAGCCTATATTCACGCGAACAAAGTCGCGGGCAACAACTAGTCTTTTATAATACATAAGTAACTATAAAATGAAAGCATTTCAATATCTAGGCGGAATGGTTAGTTGCGACGATGATGTCGCTCTCGCTGTCGTCCAGTTTGCAGCATAAGAGTCATAAAACATTGAAAACCGCGAAGAAGAATATTAAAAAAAAACTAAATTGAAAGACATAAAATAAATATATTTATTAGGTAAATTAAAATTAAATTTAAAAAAGTATAAATTTTTTAGTAGAACACCTGAAACAAAGAAAAAAAGCAGTCATTTTTGGAAATTAAGTTTGTTTTCTTGCAATTAGTATTTGTTTGGTAAAAAATTAACTCCAATTTATTTTGAAATGTTATCTAATTTTGATACATTTGTTAGCCTAGTAAACATTGTGAACAACATAATATGTCGAAATTATAGTAAGTATAATAAATGTAGGATTACTTCATTTTTATAAGTAGTAACGCTATACTTAACCTTCAACTACCGACGTGGGGCCTGTGAGGCCGCATATTAAACACTGAGTGTTATGGAAAATATGTACAATAGACATCTATCTATTTTTTAAGTTTTATCGTTAATTTGGGATCTATAAATGAAAACAAAGACAATTATTATAATCAACTTTATTAAACTTTGAAATTATATGATCTTAATCTTTGGCTCCGATTCGAAACTTAAAAATGGCACTTCCCGAAATAAAAATAATTAAAAAAATAATACTTTTTAGGAACCATGAAATAGACTTTTATCTTAAACTTAAAGGTTATATCTATAAAAAAAAAATTAAACTCAAATTGTTTTCATAAAATAAAAAAAATGTCCAACAACAAAGTTACTCACAATTAGGGCAGATTTGTTTAGCGCACTGTAAACAAACATGTTTTTTACACGAGTAACATTGGTATGTAGATTTTCTATTTAATTTAGGCGGACAAGAGGCACATATTTTTCTTGTTTTTTCTTCTTTTGCTTGACCTTGTTCTGTGTTTGGCATATCAGGACCGAGTATTCTCTCTAAACTCATACGAAGTTTCACGAGGCAAGCGTAAGTTTAACATCCTTCTCTTCATGTGGTCTAATACGAGTTGTCGAGCTAACTGCTTTATAAACACACCGCGATCAGTGCCTTTATTTAGATGCACATCATGCAGTATATGTGAATTGACTGAACTTATATCTAAGATCCTATAAAAAAGTGTCAGAGGCCAACGTCTTGATCGACGGCTGCTAGTGTATACCGAACACTTTCTGTCGATTTCATCTACTCCGCCTTTTGTGGAATTATAGAATTTTATTATTTCCGGTTTGCCTGATTCTATGTCAATACCTGCACTATGATGCATCGAGGAAGCTAATATAACAGCTTTGTCTTTTCTAGGTACATGGGAAATAAGGGTGATGTCCTTTGTAAAGCCGTACAATGTTGAACCTTCTTCGCGATTTTTGGCCGGTAAAAATTCAGGGGGAATTTCCCTTTTATTCTTTTTTACAGTACCGACACATGTAAATCCTCTTTTCTTCAAAGCTTCTATCAATTGTATTGATGTGAACCAATTGTCACAGGTAATATTTTTATTGCTGCCTTGTAAAGATTACGTCAAACGTAACACGGCTTCAGTCGGCACCAACAACTTCTTTTCTTCATCTGTAAGGGTTTCTCCGTCTGAGCCTTTGCCAGAATTTACATAACAATTATAAAAATATCCATTCTCAGCATCGCACAAACACATGACTCATTTTTCAAACACAAGTCCATATTTCGCCGGTTTATTAGGCATATATATCATCAAAAATGAACGACCTCTGAATGGCACTAGCATCTCATCCACAGTAGCATATTGACGTATGTTATAGACTCTTTGGCAGTTTGATACAAATCGAGTTAAAATGTAAGATATTGCAGCTAGTTTGTCTGTTTCCTTTCTTTGTGCCCTGTCATCGGCATTATCAAAACGCAGACAATGCAACAAAGATAAAAACCTATTTTTGGACATAACACACCGAAATATCTCAATAAATATCAAAAATAAAATCTGCATTTTCGTGATTTGATTTGAAAACCGCCGTATACATTAAAAGTCCAATCAATGCATGCAATTCAATTATATCCATATTTTGTAATTCCGCTCGATTTGGATTTGCATATTCTGATCTATATTCTGACAACTTAGAGTTAGTTCTGGTAATACTACCTCTAATAATATGTTATAATATGTAGTTCACTTATGTTCTCGTCGTTGCACTTCATCAGAATGGGCAAAAGGAGAATCGCTCACTCAAGAATTTGAATTTTGTTTGATCGTAAAAAGAGTGTAATATAAGTAATATGAGTGATTTGTATGAACAAAAAATAACATAGATAAAGATGCTTACATTGAAATTGTTAATAGTGCAGCCATATAGTCCGGGCTGGGCAGCATTATCGTGATGCTGCCAGCGCTTGACAGCAAAAACGCGATGCTGCCAGCGCTGGGCAGCACCAACGCGATGCTGCCAGCGCTGGGCAGCACCATCGCGATGTACCAGGGACATCAGGGGGTAAACGTAGTTTACCTATATCGGAGAAGATTACGTACCAGAAATCAGCGATCATGAGACAGGTACTGATACTGATATATCTGATACTGAAACTACAACTCAGCCATTACTTCAGACGGAAAATATTTCCTGTTCCTCGTCGGATGACGAAGATGTGCCGCTTTGTAGGCTTTGTTATTTTAGAGGAAAAATAAATATAAGTGGTCAAAATCTCCTCCTAACCGGTCTTCAGTGAGAACACCACAACATAATATTATAAGTAATATGAGTGATTTGTATGAACAAAAAATAACATACGAGGGTCAAACTGAAAGTTCTTAGAAAATCAAAAACTAAGCATTCTAGCAAGTTATTAGTTTTATTATAACTTTTCAAAATAGCGTCCATTCACATCAATACATCGCTGCGTTCGATGGAACCATTGAGAAAAGCACCTTGCCCACTCGGCCTTAGGGGTCTCTTCGACGGCGTTTTGAAACGCAGCCACTGCTTCTTCGGCGTCCATAAAATGTTTTCCTCGAAGTTTTTCTTTTATTTTCGGGAATAAATAAAAATCGCAGGGTGCGAGGTCGGGGCTATACGGCGGGTGACCCAGTAATTCCACGTCTGAGGTCGCCAAATAGTCGATCGTTTGCCTGGCGGTGTGCGAAGAGGCATTGTCGTGATGAAGGAGGATCCTGCTGCGAGGTCGTTTCTCTCGAACTTTTTCCAAGACAAGTGGCAAACAGTTGTTAGTGTACCACTCTGCATTAACCGTTTTCTGATCCTCTAAGACAACTGTCGCGTAATGACCTGTCTTTCCGAAGAACGAGGCCACCATCTTTTTTCCAACACTTCGACCTCTCTTCACTTTAGTTGGCAACTCTTCGGAAGGAAACACCCACTGAGCAGACTGTCTTTTGGTTTCCGGATCATAACAGTAAATCCAGCTTTCGTCACCCGTTAGTATGTCGAACACAGCATTTGAGTCACCTCCGTTAAATTTTTGGATCATTTCTCGGCACCAATCAACACGGCGGAGTTTTTGAGCCTCGGTCAAATTATGCGGTATCCAGCGGGCACAAAGCTTCCTGACCGCTAAATGTTCATGGAGGATTTTGTGCACTTGACTCATACCTATGCCTAGACTTGTCCGAATCTGCTGATAGGTCACTCTTTTGTCAGTCTCTATCATACGCCGCACAACACTGATATTATCTTCAGTCGTCGCTGTAGAAGGCCGTCCCTCACGCAAATCATCGGTGAGATTAGTTCGACCACGTTTGAATTCATTAAACCAGTTGTAAACTGTGGCACGAGATGGGGCTTCATCGTGAAAAGCCAATCGAAGTCTATCATAACTTTCTTGTTGACTTATATGACATCGAAAGTCATAAAAAATCATTGCACGAAAATTTTCTCGGCTTAAATTCATTCTGACGTGCACAGACAATTTTCAATTTGCCGCCAAATCGTAAAACAAATGACAAATGAATGAAATGAATACTCAATATTATTGGTAAAGAGTTCTATTTTCAAAATTTAAACTTATTTTTTTAATATAATGCTTTTAAGTTGCCAGTTCTAAAAACTTTCAGTTTGGCCCTCGTACGTATCAACTTAGTATCAAAAAGTTTAGGCATGTCATAACTAAGCCTATGCTTAGTAGAGTTCAGTCCAGACGGGCATTAGTCTTAAATAAAAAATAGGTCTAGTAATCACATTGATAGTGAAAAACAGTTAACTCGGTAAAGTTATCTTTTTAACCGACTTCAAAAAAGGGGAAGGTTCTCAATTCGTCTGTATGTTTTTTTATGTTTGTTACCTCATAACTTTTGACTGGGTGAACCGATTTTGATAATTATTGTTTCATATGATAGAAATATTTCCTGTTCCTCGTCGGATGACGAAGATGTGCCGCTTTGTAGGCTTTGTTATTTTAGAGGAAAAATAAATATAAGTGGTCAAAATCTCCTCCTAACCGGTCTTCAGTGAGAACACCACAACATAATATTATAAGTAATATGAGTGATTTGTATGAACAAAAAATAACATACGAGGGTCAAACTGAAAGTTCTTAGAAAATCAAAAACTAAGCATTCTAGCAAGTTATTAGTTTTATTATAACTTTTCAAAATAGCGTCCATTCACATCAATACATCGCTGCATTCGATGGAACCATTGAGAAAAGCACCTTGCCCACTCGGCCTTAGGGGTCTCTTCGACGGCGTTTTGAAACGCAGCCACTGCTTCTTCGGCGTCCATAAAATGTTTTCCTCGAAGTTTTTCTTTTATTTTCGGGAATAAATAAAAATCGCAGGGTGCGAGGTCGGGGCTATACGGCGGGTGACCCAGTAATTCCACGTCTGAGGTCGCCAAATAGTCGATCGTTTGCCTGGCGGTGTGCGAAGAGGCATTGTCGTGATGAAGGAGGATCCTGCTGCGAGGTCGTTTCTCTCGAACTTTTTCCAAGACAAGTGGCAAACAGTTGTTAGTGTACCACTCTGCATTAACCGTTTTCTGATCCTCTAAGACAACTGTCGCGTAATGACCTGTCTTTCCGAAGAACGAGGCCACCATCTTTTTTCCAACACTTCGACCTCTCTTCACTTTAGTTGGCAACTCTTCGGAAGGAAACACCCACTGAGCAGACTGTCTTTTGGTTTCCGGATCATAACAGTAAATCCAGCTTTCGTCACCCGTTAGTATGTCGAACACAGCATTTGAGTCACCTCCGTTAAATTTTTGGATCATTTCTCGGCACCAATCAACACGGCGGAGTTTTTGAGCCTCGGTCAAATTATGCGGTATCCAGCGGGCACAAAGCTTCCTGACCGCTAAATGTTCATGGAGGATTTTGTGCACTTGACTCATACCTATGCCTAGACTTGTCCGAATCTGCTGATAGGTCACTCTTTTGTCAGTCTCTATCATACGCCGCACAACACTGATATTATCTTCAGTCGTCGCTGTAGAAGGCCGTCCCTCACGCAAATCATCGGTGAGATTAGTTCGACCACGTTTGAATTCATTAAACCAGTTGTAAACTGTGGCACGAGATGGGGCTTCATCGTGAAAAGCCAATCGAAGTCTATCATAACTTTCTTGTTGACTTATATGACATCGAAAGTCATAAAAAATCATTGCACGAAAATTTTCTCGGCTTAAATTCATTCTGACGTGCACAGACAATTTTCAATTTGCCGCCAAATCGTAAAACAAATGACAAATGAATGAAATGAATACTCAATATTATTGGTAAAGAGTTCTATTTTCAAAATTTAAACTTATTTTTTTAATATAATGCTTTTAAGTTGCCAGTTCTAAAAACTTTCAGTTTGGCCCTCGTACGTATCAACTTAGTATCAAAAAGTTTAGGCATGTCATAACTAAGCCTATGCTTAGTAGAGTTCAGTCCAGACGGGCATTAGTCTTAAATAAAAAATAGGTCTAGTAATCACATTGATAGTGAAAAACAGTTAACTCGGTAAAGTTATCTTTTTAACCGACTTCAAAAAAGGGGAAGGTTCTCAATTCGTCTGTATGTTTTTTTATGTTTGTTACCTCATAACTTTTGACTGGGTGAACCGATTTTGATAATTATTGTTTCATATGATAGAAAATACTTCACAGTTGGGCCCATGTAAATTTCATCGAAATCGTTTGAGTGCTTCATGACAAAATGTTTAAATATGTATGAATTCGGAGATCGTTTACCTTGACGACCTTCTACTTTAGCCAAAGTTTTGACTTAAAGTCGGTTTTGTAATGCTCTGCATTCGTTGTAAATAAAACTATACCGTATTCCTGCCCCACGAGTTCGTGTAATAGCATACCGCAAATTCAAAAATGTGATGAAACTACGTATTTGAACTTAGGAGCCATAATTTCAGGCCAAAGCGAAATCCTTTGCCGTCCGCATACGTAAGCAAAAGTTGCCTCTAAATCCTGACAAATAATTCAATGCAGTAATATGACAGTTCCAGTTTGCCCACTTTAGGGAAGAAAAAAGTAGTGATGTGGTTTAAGTGAATGAATGTTATTATTTTTTAAATAATAATATCGTTATGTATGGAAAAAAATATTCTTTCTCACATAATATTTCTTTTTTTATGGTGCTGTTAGCAAAGAGAAACTATTCTTGAAATTCCATTTTAACGACAAAACGAGTTTAAAAATAACAACGCGGTAGGGGGGAAGTAGGGACGAGACAGGTTTAAAATAACATGTGAAAGTATCGATAATTTTTCATACATTTTATTAATACTATACGTACTTAATGTCTTTCATATAATTAAGCAAAAACATAAAACGTTATCATTTTAAAACAAAATATCAAGAACTCGTGTATAATATCGATGACATGATTCTTAAGAACAGATAGGTATATCTTTTAATTTCAGAGTTTCCCAAGCTGACGAACTTTAATCGTCCACCTAACTTCTAGGTCTACCAAACTTAATTTGTGAGTCAAAAATTCAAAACGTTATAATCAACGAATGCAGAGCATTAAAAAAACCGACTTCAAGTCCAAAACTTTGGCTGAGTATCGTATCGTCAAATATCGATATGTTACTATTCTTCGTATTCATACATATTTTTTCATGAAGTACTCAATCGATTTCTATGAAATTTATATTGGTCCGCCTCCGAACTATCCTCTATCATATGAAACAAGAATATTCAAAATCAATTCATAATTGTCGAAAAAAACGTGTAACAAAGACACAAAAAATTACACACAAATTGAGAACCTCCTCCTTTTGGAAGTCGGTTGAAAATATAATTCTTTGATTCACAGGAAAGTGCAGAAAAGGCAGAGAAGCTTCAACAACAACTGTCTGAGTTGGAAGCCACGAGAGAAGCCGTGGCAGCAGGCGCTAGTGACCTGGCTAAAGCGAAACAGTTAGGTATGTGTTATAATAAATAAATACTCATACAGGGTGACAAATTTTAGATACTGAAGGAGAGCACTCTGAACTCGATTCTGATCATAATCTATCTATACTTATAATAAATCTGTAGAGAGGTCAATTCTGTACATGAAATATATTTTCAAAATAACTATCAGGGGGTGATTAGTGATCGATACTGATGCCAAAAATGCAATCAGTAAAATTTTTGTCTGTCTGTCTGTCTGTATGTTCCTTATAGAAACAAAAACTACTCTACGGATTTTAACGAAACTTGGTAAAATTATTCTTCATACTCCTGGGCAGGTTATAGCATACTTATTATCACGCTACAATCAATAGGAGCAGAGCAGTGAAGGGAAATGTTGGAAAAACGGGAGAAGTTACTTCATTTTTTAAGCTTCCGTCGCGTGTGCAGCCTTAATGGTTAAAGCTACATAGAAATCATGTATGACAGAAATATTCTTCATAAAATTATATAAAAAATATCCCGCAACAATATTTGTCTATATTTTATGGTTGACTCACAATAAAACGTGTTAATCCCGATAGCTTAGCAGTTCGGAGCTTTCTGATTATATTTGTTTACTCTTACGTTTATAATACTCTCACTCACCCCTAATTAAAAAAATTAACATTATTACCTATTCAATAAAAAAAGAATCATAGAAATCGGTATAGAAACACCAAACTTATACATGAAATACGCTAATAACCCATCGCGCGTGAATACCTACTGAATGATATAGGGATTATTTTTGCGTAAAGGTTGCCGCTCTCAACGCGGCTCGCGGCGCGGCGGTAGGGTATAAAAGGCGGGAGGCGAGCGCAAGCTTTTGCGCGATTTAATATAGGTAGGTAGGTACAGAAGGAACAAGCGTTACATTACCTGTCAAATTTCCCCAACCAATTTTAACTTATTATCGAGGGCATAGAGTTCAAATTCAAGTAAAAGTTTTGACAGATTTGTAACGCTTGGCTTTGATTTTGAAATCAAGGTTTTGTTTATTTCATGATCGTTTCTGCCTCTTGGAAGTCAGAAACTGTAGATTTCTTCGGAATAAAAATTAACGTATGTGTTAACTACTATACCAAATTACATTAATATTGGCTTAGCCGTTTGGCAGTGAAAATCAGCCATACATAACTATAGGTAGTATTGTATGTACACTGATAATGGCTGGATGGATGGATTTTTGCTATTCTTTCACGCAAAAACTACTTAGCTTTACCTAGAATAACAATAAGCTAAGTATAATTAATGAAGATATTGCATGAATTAAGTAAAATTGAAGGCATTATATAAAACACTTTTTAACCGGATTAATGGCGTATAATTTATATTTTACATTTTAACTCGACGTTTCGGTGTCTTTGCAGACCCCGTGGTCACGAGCGACTGTTAAAATTTAAAATGTAAATATACGCCATTAATCCGGTTAAAAAGTGTTTTATTTAATATTCATACATAATAGTCATCGCGAAAACTTAAGACAATATTAAAATTTAAGGCACTTTGGCACCCGATTTGTTTATGACGCTATGTGCCTTTGTAATGTACCTAATAGATAGTTACTTACCTATGTTTGTGGTTAGGAGTTATACATATTATATGGGCGAAGATTCTTCATTTTTATGTTTGTTATTAAAGATAGTTAGGACCTTGGAGAAGAAAATAACCTACTCGAAATACTAACTCAATACAGACGAAGTCGCGGGCATCATCTATGTAATATACCTACCTACCTATACTTTTTCACAAAACCTAGGTGAAACTGCGGATCACTGCTTTGTTGTAACAGTTTTTGAAGTAATTCTGTCTGTTTATCTATTAGTAACGCTTTCACAGCTAAACTACTGAGTCGATTTTGACGAAATTTAGAAGAAGGTAAGTTTTAACTTCAAGGAGGATATAATAATAGTATTTATACAACTCTAATAAACGGTATCCACGCGGACGGAGTCGCGGGTCACAGCTAGTTATGTAATAAAATAAGGTACCGGTAAGGTAAAGGTCAGTTAACACGCTAACAGTAGTGTTCCCGCCACACGCACACCACCACCGGCTAATTATCTATTGTATTACGCTTATGTAACCATGCGTTGCGTAATTCTATACTTTTATAAACTTTCGGATAAGTTTACTCAGTAAATAATTAATATTTATTTTTTCTTTCTCTTCATGTATGATCTAAAACTATCACGTCCTCGAATTTCGAAAGTGGCCCACTAGTCACCCTGTATGTGGGGAAATAATAAAACGGGCGGCGTAAAAAAGTTAAGGGAGTAATGATGAGATACTGGGCCGTATTCGACAGTCTCATTATAAGTCTCTCTAATGTCAAACTGAGAGACTTTGTGATATGGGGACCTCACAGCGGAACTCGGGGGTACCCTAATGTACACCCAGACCCGACCCAGCAGTGCGATCACAGAACTTTATCGAATCGTTTGTTAACGAATGTTCGTATAGTATGGAGACGGTTTTTAAGAAAAAATTGAAATCTGCACGGCCAGTTTAAATAAATGTGTGCCTTGTTAATTTTGAATGTTTGTACATGCTGTACTCATAAATATCTGTAAAATAAAAAATTACAATGTTACTCAAAACTTGCAACCGACTCCATACTATACGAGCATTCGTAAACATTCGTTAATATACGATTCGATAAAGTTCTGTGATCGTACTGCAATTTAAAAAAGTTCGAACCCGGGACCTCTGACACCGCAACCGCATCAACCACTACGCTACGGAGACCGTCAACATCTAGGTATGTTTTATATCTGTACTTTTATATTCTATTCCATGTATTGGGTTCGAATCCTGGCTACGGTGGATATTTATTTGATGTTCATAGATATAAACGCGACAAGACAGGTGACAGGTGACAATCCGACAATTTGGCAATATGTTGTTTAATAAAAAATATCAGTGACAAATATGTCACAGTGGCAATCTACAATTATGTCGACTTGTCGTGACAATTTGACGTGAATAAGTAAAAGAACAACAGGTTAACCTGACAATTGTCGCTTTTATTAAACAGTTTTGCAGCGTGACAATTTTGTCAGTATTTGCCTGTCGCATTCTGACTTAATTATCATCCTTATTAAACGCCACTTGTCGCGACAATACGACTTATTTGTGAAAAAGTGTCAAGTTTGTCGGATTGTCGCGTTTATTAAATAGGCCCCAGGTGGTTTATTTAAGTTAATTTCAAAATTTATTTATTTATTGAATGTGCATTTATCTATTTTTTTGACGTATTTATCCTTAAGTTCCATCCATTACACAGTTCTTAAAGAATTAACAATTTAGACTAGAAATACAATTATCAGAAATATTTATTTATACAGACAGAGTTATTTTTTGATGTGAAGCTTGTTTCATAAATAAGTACGTTCAACAACATTACAAACAGACTTTATATATCTAGTATTAATATAGAATTGCACATTTAATTACAGAAGTGGAGTTAAAAGAGAGTCGCGCCGCTGTCATCTTACTTCGACATGAGAAGGCGGAACTAGAGAGACGTTTCGCCGACGTGTCGCAACAATTCGACATATGTCGGAGAGAGCGGGACAGCGCTACACTCTCTCTCACTCGAGCTAATCATGAGGTATTTATGAATATACTGTTGTAAAGTTGGATTATGCTCAATAACAGTCATAAATCATCGGAGCTGCTAAGAAGTCTAGTGCCTTAACACTTTAACTTAACTTTAACCGGATTCATCGCGAGCTCGTGACCACGGGGTCTGCTAAGACACCGAAACGTAGAGTTAAAATTATTATTATTTATATTAGATTATTATTATTATGTATGCTACACGCCTTTCGGGAAAGACCCGACAATCGGACCAGTCGGTCGGGCATCAGGGCAAGACAGAAACCGGCGAACGATTCGGGCAGTCTCGAACAAAACCGCTTTTTGCATGCGCGCTGGAAGCGAACCGCCGCCGAATCCCAGCCCAGCATTATTATTATTACTAGTTGTGTTACTCGGGTGTCCCAAAATTGGGCAAAGGCCTCCATTTATCCTTCCATTTTAGGCGATCAGCTGTTTCTGCGGGCCAGTTTGGGCTAAATGCGTCCAGATCATCCACCAACGGCGTGGTCGTCCGCGACGTCGTTTGGTATCAGGTTGCCACGCGGTTGTTATTGTGGCCCAAAGATCTTCTGACATCCGACATACATGACCTGCCCGATCTCATTTAAGCCTGGCAGCTTTCAGGGTGACATCCGTGATATTGGTTTTGTAGCGTAGTGTGGTGTTTCTTACACGATCAGTTAATTTTACTCCCAATATACTACGCTCCATTGCTCTCTGGCAAACTCTGAGTTTGGACTTTTGATTTTCTGTCAAAGACCAGGTTTGTGCACCATATGTGAGAACGGGGAGGATACACATGTCCATCAATTTCCTTTTATGTGTTAACGGAAGGTTCCCGTCATAAAAGATTTCAAAGCGCAATAGCTTTTCCACGCATTTTCGATTCGTCTATTGATATCTTTATTTTGTCTGGTCTGGAATGAGACTATTTAGCCAAGATAAAGATGTTCCTGGACATATGTTATTTCTTTGTCTTTTGTCTTTGACATATTCATCTCCAATCCAATATCAAGGCTTGCAACCTTCAACTGACCACTCATCGTGCTGAGTTCAGTTGGTGATGTAGAGAACAATACAATATCGTCGGCAAAGCGCAAGTTGGTACGGCTTCGCCCTTCGATGTCTATTCCTTTGTTTGTCCATTCAGTGCCAAGCTTACGGAACACCTCTTCTAGAGTGCTGGTAAATAGTTTTTTTTGACAGTTGCTTAACTTTTAAGTATTAATAATAATAACTTTATATAATGCTTTTAAGTTGCCAGTTCTAAAAACTTTCAGTTTGGCCCTCGTAGTAGATAAAGATGCTTACATTGAAATTGTTAATAGTGCAGCCATATAGTCCGGGCTGGGCAGCATTATCGTGATGCTGCCAGCGCTGGACAGCACCAACGCGATGCTGCCATCGCTGGGCAGCACCAACGCGATGCTGCCAGCGCTGGGCAGCACCATCGCGATGCTGCCAGCGCTGGGCAGCACCATCGCGATGCTGCGGGGCTGGGCAGCAGCGGCATCTTGGCTGCGAATAATATTTCATAAAATATTAATTATATATACAGGGTTAATTTTAATTAGCGCATCACCTCTTACAGGCTGCCTCTCCACATCAATCCTAATAATATTTGTGCTACAATGCCTACACGTAATCAAAACCAATTGTTTAAAAAAAAGGTATTCCCTTACAAAATCATTTATAGCATCGGTTTACTGGCGTTACTTTATTTATTCTGAGCGAAGGTATGTCACGCATCTTGAGTGAAACTCTGGCTTAGTATTGTATAAAATCTTGTTAAGCCGGGTCAGAATCGTAAATACAAAGTCATTTCAAAATATATATAAACTATACATGTATAAAATAGGCACCTACACGATATTTATGTGTGAAAAAATGTAAAGCGCTATTTGCACTATACTCGCTATTAAAATATTTTAAGACGCACACAAGCAATTCAAACGACCGTTTTTTAACGTCATAATAGCGCGCCGGTGTAGGTATAGGTATTGCTAGATACTTGTTTAGATAATCAATCTTGAATGATCACAGTTTTAAAAAAAAATATTGATGTACGAGTGGAGGTCCAAAAGTTCGTGGAATGAAAGGGTTTTAAATAAAATAAAATAATAAAACTATTTTTCCTTTTCAATATAATCACCCTTAAGCTCAATACATTTATTAGACCTATAAATTATTTTTTCTAAACCATCATAAAAATATTTTTTATCTTTCGCCTCAAAATGGGCTGAAATTGCCTCCTTTACCTCATAGTCGTCGGAAAATTTTCTTCCCCTTAAGTCTTTTTTTAAATTGGGGAACAAATAAAAATCACTAGGGGCCAGGTCTGGACTGTAGGGTGGGTGGACTATTGATTCGAAGCCATGCTTGTGCAGAGCGGCCATTGCAACTCTGCTCTTGTGAACCGGCGCGTTGTCTTGCAAGAGCAACACACCCTTGGTTAATTTTCCTCGACGTTTTTCCTTGATGGCCTCCTTTATTTTTCTAATATCGCTGCGTAGTATTGACCTTTTCTTTGTAATCAATTAATAATATCCCCTCGCAATCCCAAAAAACAGCAGCCATCAACTTTCCAGCCGATTCTGACACTTTGAATTTCTTTGGCGGTGGTGTCCCCTTTTTATGCCATTGTATGGACTCTTGTTTGGACTCAGGTTGAAAGTGATGAACCCTTGTTTCATCTCCGGTAACAATCCGCTCCAAAATCTGTGCAGGTTTGTCTCCACACAGCTCCAAAAATTGTTTAGACGCATCGACGCGCTACTGTTTTTGAAGCGGCGTGAGCATTCTCGGTACCCATCTTGCACTGACTGGTCATGTAGGATTCGCAAAATGGTGGTATCTGATACTCCAACTAATGCAGATAACTGTTTTTTCTTCAAAAGGGTGTCCTCCAGTACAATTTTTTCCACTTTTTGGACGATTTCTGATGTGGTGGCCTCAATTGGCCGTCCTGAGCGGGGGTCATCTTCAATCGACTCCCGACCATGTTTAAAAAGACCATGCCACTTATAAATAATTGATTTACTAGGGCACTGTTCCCCATAAACGGTTTCCATTTCATTCAATTTGGTTTGAGCGTTCTTTCCTTGCTTGGTAAGGAACTTAATCACAGCACGGTGTTAAATTTTCTCCATAGTTTCAGTTTTCTTCCGGATTGACTTGTTTAATAGGCAACTGTTCGTAAACGAATGACGCAAAAGGGCTGAAACTTAACTTATATACTAATGATGAGTCCCCAATTAGAATAACACATAGAGAACGCCCCTATCCCCACTCCTTCCCCTCTATTCCACGAACTATTGGACCTCCCCTCGTAAGTACTGAAAAGATCCGGAAATATAAATTTATGCCTATAAAATAAAAAAGCAAATCGTTCGTTTATTTTAAGGGAAGAATTTTATTCAATCTCTGAATCATTTAATTTTTTTGTTTTGTTGGAAATGTAATGGTGGCTTCTCACTGCGCGTGCTAGCCCGCGCCGCGCCGCGCCCCGCGCATTATGAAAAGCGTAGTAGCACGCGCAGGGTGAAGCCACCTTAGCCCGCGCAGTGTGAAGAGCTGCGCCAGGCGCGTCGCGGCGCGCCCTATCCGCTAAAAGTCGGTAGCTTCAAACGCGCCGCGCCTCCCCTAGCTCTTCACATTGCGCGGGGCGCGGCGCGGCGCGGCGATGCGCTGGCTAAGGTGGCTTCTCCCTGCGCGTGCTTCTACGCTTTTCATACTGCGCGGGGCGCGACGCGGCGCGGCGCGAGCTAACACGCGCAGTGAGAAGCCACCATAATGTGTCTTGAATTAATAAAATATTTTCTCACCTCTCATTTTCATTTTCATTATGACGACGCTGCCGCCGTTCTCTATGTCGCGACCGTTGCCGCTGCTGATTCGTACGATTGTCTAGAAGAAATAGTTTATTTTACTTAAAAGTTGCAAGTTTATAGAAGTTATTTTTAAATGATTTTTGTTGTTGATTTTTTTTTTATAAATTATGTACTTAGATATACTGAAAATATATGTAACACGAACAATGATAACATAATAATAAAACTGATGAGATTAAATTTAAATAAAAATCTATTAAGTAATAAAAATTAAAATAAAAATCTCTTCTTACCATGATTTTACCTAATCAATACAACATTTTATTTATTTTGATTTACCAATTACACAACAAAACTTACGCAATATTCATTTAATTAATTAACATTAATGTATTTAATCTTTTGATCATTTTAAGAATTTGGGCTTAAAAGCCAGTACTAAAATTATGCATTTGCCGCCAAATATCACCATTGCAACGGTGATGCGTCTCGAAAACATTTTATGAAGAGTCCGTTCTGTTATAAGCCCGTTTGCATCATCTTCGATCTCATTTACACTTACCAACAGGTCAGAATGAGGTAAAACTCGGGCTTAGTATTGTATAAAATCTTGTAAAGCCGGGTCAGAATTGTAAATACAAAGTCATACAAAATATATATAAACTATACATGTATAAAGTAGGCACCTACACGATATTTATGTGTGAAAAAAATGTAAAGCGTTATTTGCACTATACTCGCTATCAAAATATTTTAAGACGCACACAAGCAATTCCAACGACCGTTTTTTTAACGTCATAATAGCGCGCTGGTATAGGTATAGGTATTGCTAGATATATTTGTTTAGATATAAATCTTGAATGATCACAGTTATTAAAAAAAAATATTGATGTACTGAAAAGATCCGGAAATATAAATTTATGCCTATAAAATAAAAAAGCAAATCGTTGGTTTATTTTAAGGCGCCAATCTCTGAATCATAATTTTTTTTTGTTTTGTTGGAAATGTAGGTAATGTGTCTTGAATTAATAAAATATTTTCTCACCTCTCATTTTCATTTTCATTATGACGACGCTGCCGCCGTTCTCTACGTCGCGACCGTTGCCGCTGCTGATTGTCTAGAAGAAATAGTTTTTTTTAATTAAAAATTGCAAGTTTATAGAAGTTATTTTTTAATGATTTTTGTTGTTTAATTTTTTTTTTATAAATTATGTACTTAGATATACTGAAACTATATGTAACACGAACAATGATAACATAATAATAAAACTGATGAGATTAAATTTAAATAAAAATCTATTAAGTAATAAAAATTAAAATGAATATCTCTTCTTACCATTATTCTCCGTCGACTCCATTCTTCCAGTTCTTCTAACTTCAACGATGAACAACCTTTAAAAGTTACTTTATGACGATGAACGAACAACTGGCTGGCGTCTAATTTTGAATTTGAACCGTAAACGTTAGGCTTGTATAGTGTTGTCATAAACTTTCAATCAATATTAATCGATTATTAATTCCTTTCTGTTGCTACAGTATCTATATTACATTTTATTTCTGAATTGTGCTGTTATTAGAACTAAGTCTAAACATTATTTACAAATCTATGTCATAATTCATTTGAATATAGATGATAATCCAAATTATTAAAAAGTTTTCATGTTATGGTTTCAACATTTTCTAGTGGCACGATTTGGAACTAAATTAAGATTGGCCTAATTGTTATGTAAATGTTGTCCAATAATAGATTATGCAGAAATTCAAACGATAGTTGCAAGTTCATAAGTATAGAAGTACCTGTTTTCTATGTAGGTTAGTACGTAAGTATACCATAGTGACATGGAAATCTGTTGATCGCATGTTAGGGTGTTTGGATAGCTTTTCTTGTTTTTTTTTCGTTCTCTGGAACAATACTGTAGCGTTGACTATGATCACTATCTGCTGTTTTCAGTATTGTTCTCATCGGGTTAAGATTTATATTCCGACAAGGGTCTTTTGGTGAGTGACATAAATTGTAATTAATCGCTATTTTGCGAAATATCAGTTCATAACTTTGATGTTCTTTATTTATTATTGAAGGTAGGTACCTACTTTTATTTAATTCAATATTAAGATATAAAACACGTCAAAATTTATAAAACGTGGGCTTGTTTATGGTGATGGTATAAGCAAAAATTTTATAAAGAAAATAAAGTCCCTATTAATCCATAAAAAAAAATATCAAGCAAGTAGTCTCAGTAATGTTTACATATTACCGTAGGTAGTTTGAAGGTGTAGGTATTTTGAAACATAATTATATTTATTTAATCCCATTAAATGAAACTACGATTTTAGAAGATTAGCCTCTGTTGTGAGGACTTTAATTTTGTAAGCACGGGAAGTAAAATCAGTTGATATTTATGTAGTATAAGTAGTTGTGACTATTATTTGGAAGAATAGAAAATTAGTTTTTGGATACGAAAATTTGATATAAGTACCTAATTATTTGTCGAAGAGTTAAAACCCTGCGAAATACTATGCGCTCATTCCTTAAACCTTATTGTCGTTTACCTAAATTAAGCAATTGTTGAAGTGATTCAATTTGAAGGACTGCGATCAGTTTAGTGTGTTATTGTGAAAGAGGTCCTCAATTCGAGTTCCAGCTTCTGCTGAGTTCTAGCTTCAGTATTTCAGTTGGGTACTTTTATTATTTAGCTTATGGATAGGATTGTGATGTAGTAAGTACAGTCTTTTCGTTTCATCATTATCATCACAACTCTGAAATGAGCACACTGCAAGACTGTGGTAAGGTGCCTCTGATGAATGAAGAGATACCTATAAGTCGTAATCAATCAAGCTGGTCCTGTGATAGTTGATCGATATCAAAATTTTTAGGGCAAGTAACGAATGTACGCAGCTTTCGGGAACGACTGCTTAACGTGCCCTCTGAAGCACGGAAGTCGTCGTGAGAAATTAAAATTCACTTATTCTACTACGGACTGCGCCGATCGTTGCTGCACTTGTGATATCGAATGATATACACATTAATGACGGCGCCACGATGACTTCATATTTTTTATCAATATTTCGAAAATTTCAACATTGTTGCTTGCGCAATAATATTTCGAGAGTAAGAAGATTTTATTAAGTGGTAACCCAATTTTTTCCCTCACGCGCGCTCTCGGAGATCATCAACGAAGCGCCAAAAGAGCCTTGTCGGACTAATATACAGGGTGTGTCGTAAATAGTGGTCCAAAGTAAAGGAGTCGATACACCGCGTTCCTAGGTAACATATACCGGGATATTAATCATTTTAAATAAGGGGCCTAAAAAAAATCATTTTTTTATTTTTTTTTAGAAAATTGGTACCTTGTATTACTAATTTGGCTGTAGTTTCGACAAATATTATTATTTTTTCATTCTGTTTCTTTATTATTGCTGCTAAATACATGAACTATCTTATCCACATGCTTTTTTTATTTTCACGTTTAAAGATAATTTAAAAAATGAGTTTCTTTTGAATTTTCATTACTCAGCTCTAGCAAATCATGTGACTTTAGGTGCTTGTGGTGTAAAAAAAGTGTACTACACTGTCAGTGCCCATTATTTAAAAAAGTAGGTCACTAAATGCAGATTTTAAAATGGTACATCAGTCAGTGGTAGGTCTAAAAAAAAAAGTTATTGCCATTTGAAACAAAAAGGAGCTAAATTAAGGGATTTTTATTTTTTTGAGTTAAGTAAGTTACAAGTATTGTGAAATGTTTTAGAATCAATACTTAGTTTTATTTTAACTTTTTAATTATTTTAATGGGTTTTAAAAATAAAACAATCTTTTTAAATCAACAATTAACCTTTTATTAATAAAAACATTTATTTTCTAAACTAAATGTTCAAAATGGCCACCATTAGCGGCAATGCATGCTCGGCACCGCCGAATAAAAGACCGTTTCAGCCTGCGTGCAAAGCCACTAACATTTATTTCTTCAGCTGCTGATTGAATTTTTTGACGTAAGTCCTCCACAGAAGTTATTTCTTTGCTGTAAACTTTCTCTTTCAAACATCCCCAGTAAAAGAAGTCCAGGGGATTGAGGTCAGGTGAACGGGGTGGCCATGTTATTGGACCTAAACGCCCAATCCATCTTTGTGGGTACGTTGTATTTAAATGCTCCCTTACGATGACAGCATAGTGAGCTGGACAGCCATCATTCTGCAGCCACATTGTTTGTCGCAGTTGTGGATCGACGTCACTCATTAATTCAGGGAGGTCATTTTCTAAAAAATTCAGGTACCTTACACCATTAAGAGTTTCAGATAACTCGAAAGGCCCAATTATTTGACCGTCAATGATCCCCGTCCACAAATTAATCTTAAATTGGTATTGAGATCTGTCCGTCCTTATTAAGTTTAGTTTTCCTAGCTGCCAGCTATGCAGATTGTGCATGTTAAAATAGCCGTCTTTTTTACATGACGATTCGTCACTCCACAGTATTTTATTGTAAAATTGTGGGTCTTCCCTCATTCTCCGCAGCATTTCTCTGCAAAATTGCACTCTCAAGGGCCGATCCCGTGGCAACAAACTTTGTACCCTTTGAAAGTGATATGGGTAGAGTTCATGTCTTTGTAGAACTCGGTGTACCGTCCTCGTCGATATGCCTGTCCTCCGTGCTATGGCACGAACCGACGTGTTTGGGTCTTCCTCGACTAATTCAATATTTCTTCATCATTGTACACCCTTGGTCGTCCCTCGCTTGCGCCGCCTACGCCCGTGCCGGGTATACTCCCCTCGGTATAGGCGTTATGCACTCTCGCAAACACACGGTGATCTGGATGTCGACGATCGGGATATTTTTCCCGATAAACTCGAGCTGCTTCTCTTCCGACGCATTCACATGCGCCGTAAATAAGATGCATGTCGGCATACTCTCGCGGTGTGTATTGAGACATCGTTAATTCGCCACTGCACTGCACGTGTGTCCAAATCGTTAAGAAATTCAAAGTCCAAATAACGTAAGCTAAGTCGTAAATATCACCAAAACAACGAGTCCAAATCACAAGCAAAACAAAGTCCATAAAGAAAAAACAATTCGACGGTACAGAGAACACAGATAGAGACGAGAAGCGCATGCGATGTACGGAATCACACTGGCTAACCGGGGCAATGTTTTTTATTGTTTAAGTTCCTACATAGTTTGTCTCTTTCTCTCTTTAGGAGAATTGTAATAGAGAATCCGGATTCCTTCCTTTTCACTCGCCGTAACAATACACCGAGATATTTCAAAGAGTTCTTTGTTATCCTCTCTGGTACCCATTTCCAGGAATTTGATTGACCTTTTTTACCTGAGGTATCGTTAATAGTAAACTAAAGACACACTCTGTTGATGTAAAATGTTACACTAATGATTTAATACAACATCCCAAAACTTTTAAAGCTAAACTAAAAAAAATAATGTTAAATTAATTTAGCTCCTTTTTGTTTCAAATGGCAATAACTTTTTTTTTTTAGACCTACCACTGACTGATGTACCATTTTAAAATCTGCATTTAGTGACCTACTTTTTTAAATAATGGGCACTGACAGTGTAGTACACTTTTTTTACACCACAAGCACCTAAAGTCACATGATTTGCTAGAGCTGAGTAATGAAAATTAAAAAGAAACTCATTTTTTAAATTATCTTTAAACTTGAAAATAAAAAAAGCATTTGGATAAGATAGTTCATGTATTTAGCAGCAATAATAAAGAAACAGAATGAAAAAATAATAATATTTGTCGAAACTACAGCCAAATTAGTAATGCAAGGTACAGTCAGCACCAAAAGTCGATGAACAGAATCAACTTAACAAAACACCTGTTCACAATAAAATGCCATAAGTTATAGACTTATGGCATTTTATTGTGAACTAGGAAACAAAATAGCCTGTACACCAGAAATTTACAGAAGTCGTTAAACACGACTATTTCAAAAGTATCTGTGCACTAGTATTCCTAAAGTCGCTGTACACCATCAATCCAAATGTCGCTGAACATTATTGTATCAAAAGTCACTGAACAGCAGTAAAGACAAAATTAGGTTAACAAATTATATTTTTAATGTTGCCGTGTGTTAATATACTTTTGACGCTTATGTTGTTCAGCTACTTTTGGGACAGTGCTTGCTTGACCTTAATTATATTGCTGATATTGTTATTATAGAACAAAGTGTTTGGTACTGAATAAAAGTATAATTAAAAACGTAATCATTTATTTATTAATAGCACAATAAAAAATTCAAATGAAAATATTTTAGACATTATATAAATCTTAACGCAAAATCAAAAATTTTATTTAAAAATAATAATTAATAGCGGGTATGGCCTCCATTCGCGTCTATTACTGCCTGGAGACGTTCGCGCATACTACCTACCATATTTTGACAAATATTTTGGCCCCTAAATCTCTCCCAAGTTTCTGTTGCATGAGCTATTATATTTTGTCGGGTGCGGGGTGTATCGGAATCCCATGCTTGCACCATAAGAGCCCACAAATTTTCTATGGGGTTGAGGTCCGGGCTCTTCGGCGGGAATGGAATCTCCAAAATTTGCTCAGTGTTTTCATTAAACCATACTCGGCATACACGTGCTTTATGAATTGGACAGTTATCGTGAACGAAATTTATTGGCCTCTCTTCTGGCAACATGACTTGTGTCGTCGGCAACAAAACATCGTTCAATATATCTATATAGCCCGCGCTATTTAATCGACCTCCTATCTCGATTAGTTCTCCAGGGCCACCAGAGCACATCCAACCCCAAAACCCAACAGATATTCTGCCACTTGCACGGTTATCGATTATATTACGTTCTGCATATCGAGTATTATTAATGCGCCAGAGCGACATACGACCATTTTCGGTAGAATGAAATGTTTTTTCATCCGAAAATATGACATTTGTAAAATCATAATTCAAAAATCTTTGCGCAAATTCGAGTCTTTGCAATTTGTGTCTTGCTGTTAACATGAGTTTTTTGGCTGGTACTCGGTGATGAATACCTGCTTCGTGCAGTCGGCGCCTTACTGTATTAAGGGACAGGTTATTATTGATGGCTATTTCATCAGTACGAGTGAAACCGTTATTTCTAAAAGCGTTAATAATTGTTTGGTCTTGTTGGCGAGATGTTTTTCTAGGTCTTCCTGTTTTTTTCAACTCCCTTATGTGACCATTGTCATCCCAACGCCTAAGCCAAAGATATACGGTGGTGCGCTGAAACAATGTTTAGCTATGGTTAGACATAAACATATATTTCTTTCTTACAATGATACGACTGAGAACATACTTATCGGGTAAGTAATAGATGCACCTATACTTATCAATATGTGCTTAAATATTGACAAATGTTTGATTTAATAATAAAAACATAACACTGACTCGTCCTGGCAATCGATTCCTAGACTTTTTGATCGATTTTATGTAAAAATATCAAATAAATAAATGTTATTTATTGATTTAAAATTAAATATTGTTGCTGTTTAATTGTTAAAATGTTTTATAAATAATGCACCCTTTATTTGTTTTTATTAATTACAGCAATCTTAATACCCACTTACAATTATTGTTAAACATGAATGCAAATATGATATAATATTATACGTTTTATTACTTACCGAAACTCCTAATTCTGCAGCAATTTCTGATACATTGTTTCCTTGTTCTTTCAAGAGAACAATTCTGTGACGTTCATGCTCCGTAATATGCACATTATACGGCATTATTGTGATATTTATCGATTGATATATCTCAATAATATAAATAAACAATTATGCACTTACACAACGTTAATTACTTCAGACTACGACAATCATACGCTAGACTAAAATTATCACAAGTCATGTGAATAGAAATAATAAATTATAAATTAAAGGAAGGTAGGTTTTGTAAGATTCGCGCAAAGTAAATTACAAGTACCGTCACAATAATCGCTTCGTAGATCAGTTATGTTATGCGCACGCATTAGAATTATGTTTATGTTATTTTGGATTGATGGTGTACAGCGACTTTAGGAATACTAGTGCACAGATACTTTTGAAATAGTCGTGTTCAACGACTTTTGTAAATTTCTGGTGTACAGGCTATTTTGTTTCCTAGTTGCGACTATAACTTATGGCATTTTATTGTGAACAGGTGTTTTGTTAAGTTGATTCTGTTCATCGACTTTTGGTGCTGACTGTACCAATTTTCTAAAAAAAAATAAAAAAATGTTTTTTTTTTAGGCCCCTTATTTAAAATGATTAATATCCCGGTATATGTTACCTAGGAACGCGGTATATCGACTCCTTTACTTTGGACCACTATTTACGACACACCCTGTATATAACTTGACCATGTAAATGGAGTATTCTTACAAAATGTTTGTGACCGATAGATGGCGCGGCAAGTTTCTAATTGTTGGTGCTTTAATTTTGTGAGATCATTAATAAAGTCTTGTTTGAAATCGGATTAATCATTATTTATTTTATTAATGATCATACTTCTTTTGTTTTATGTTATTATGTAAAAACGTTATAAATCGACTATAATAAAATCGATGGGTGTTTATGAATGATATACCTACATAACCGAGATATTACCCAACTACTAATACTGATAATCGATTATAAAATTTGTTATTAATTTTCGCACAGAAACAATGATTATTAAAAGAATTTTATGATAAATGAACTTTTTTATTTATTTCATAATCATATTTTGAAATTTGTACCTATTGCTACAGCTAATGTTTAATATTATTAAATTGACCATTTAATATACTCAATTAATTATGGATCTTTAAAACAATACAAAACTTATTTACAACATTATGAACTAAAAGTTTTACATACTTTGAATTAACTACCAAATTAGTCATACGTAATGGTCATAATCGATATTTACACTAATACAAAACACATTCTACATAACGAATTAAAGTTTTAAATACTGACTTATCATACTATCACTCTACTACTTAATTAGAATTTACTACTGGATATAATCGTATTAGTATATCTCATAATCGGCCACCGCTAGGTCTAGGAAAAAGTAGGCAGTTTTCTACCCCATTCCATATCGATTCATACTATTGACATTATTGAATCAATCAACAGTGGCAAGCTCTATTGATTGACGCGGATGTTCCGTTTCGTTGTACCCTTGTTCTCCTTATTAATCTGTGGTTGTACCAGATATTGTATGCTTATTGGTTGGACCTATGAATTTGACAATTTATGGTACCTACATCTACATAAATAATATTATCTAAAACTTTCAATTCTGTAGTTCGTATAATGTTGTTAACCGATCTATATGTACGTGTGCTTTATTGTATAACAAAAATATTACGTAACCAATATTTACATATAAAGGGTCCTTCAATAAGATTGAGTAAATTACAAAATGTTTTTGAGATATAGACGAAATTATTATTTAATTTAAAAGTTCCATTTGTGCCGTGTTTCGACCACGACTTTGAACGGTCAATAACCTTTACTATTAATCCTGCTCTAATTGATTGATTGATTGATTGCAGTATTTATTTAAGGTTAATATTTAATTCTGCAAATGAAATCATTTCCTTGTCGGTAACAGTCTGACTGAATAACGCTAAGAATGGGTATTTTACTTAAGTACCTACTTACATCCTAATATTCTTATGAGATTAGTATTTATGTTAGTGGAAACGTAAAAAAGAGCTAGTCATATAAATGTTTTGGGTATTACTACATAGATAATGAATGAATGTCTATGTGTATTTTGATGATCGATGCTTGGACCACGTCGGTGCTGTTTTTGCTCAGTAGGTATATGAACGGGCAATAAATAATCTTATGCCCGCTCGCAGCGAAAAGTCACTGCTTTAATACATAAATAAATACTTACCAAAATCCAGCAAACCCGCACAAACAACGCCGTTCAAGGCGGCGTGGCGGCAAGTATATATTAGATATGTAATTAGGAGGGGAATCAATTATATAGGTAGGAATGGGGATATGTTTATAGTACATAAATGTAATAACATGGATTGCACTACTTTTCACAAATTTGATTTCCAAAGCACGGTTAACCGGCACAATATATCAATAACAATCTCTTTTCTTCCGAGGCTCCAAGTCACCAGAGTAGCAATCCCAATATACTTTGACGTTTTGACGTCTGTCAAAAAACAATTCGTCTTCATTCAATCAAAATCCCAGAGTAGTGCCACCTTTGGGTAACTGGCGCGAACATATATTATGCAATTTTGGTAAAAACAATTCGTAGGTACTGCTGTTACACTTACGTGTGAATTGGTAGAAGTGTACATTTGCATCATTATGCGGGTTTTATTTAAGTCTCGCGCGAGGTTGTGTTTCGAATAATTACATTGAAATCCTATTAAATATTACACATAACAATCAGAGATGTGCCTCGATGTGCATCTTGCGTATCGAGGCGCGTCTATTTGAGTAGGTGCGTGTCAGGCGCGTGGATGTATCTATTCTATTTCCAGTGTGTTTGACTTGCATAATATGATCTATGCTGTGTGGTAGGTACGGCGTAATGTGTGCATATCGCCTTGTTCGCACTTTAGTAAGGTTGATCTATTGTTTTTTATTTGTCTACTATAATATTATAAAAAGGAAAAGGTTTGATTGTTTGTTTGCATTGAATAGGCACCGAAACTACTGATCCAATTAAAAAAAAACTTTCGTTGTTGGAAAGCTACACTATTTCCGGTGAACATTATTTATAAAACATCACGCTGCGACTAATAGGAGCGAAGTTATAATGGAAAATGATGCCAAATCGGGAAAAATATTGAATTGAGAGCTTCTATTGCGTGCACTGTAAGTTACGTAAAAGTCATGTACTTATGACGAAATTGTTCCTTTAGTACTGTCATGAGCGAAAAAAAGAAAAAAGTCCGCGACAGGATATATCCATCTTTTAAGATTAACTCGCAATAACTAAATGTATGAATTTTGAATGCTTATTTGAACTTTGAAATTCATGTACCTACTGTCTAAGTTTTTGTAGCTGTCTAAGAAAGCTATTGATTTGCGATGGAGTTATTATGTTAGTGCTTCTCGCGGCCCGGCCATAGTAAATATCATAATTTGTAGATATATGATCCATATGTTGGCGATAACGATGAGTTTGCGATATTAAGATGTTTGTATGACTTAATGGTAGCGGAAGTATGTTGGTAGTACTGTTAAAGAGGGCGCTAAATGCAATGAATGACTGACATTCGATTACAGCGCCATAGGTTGCATCTTGAAGTAGGATGATGGCAGGCAAGCGACACAGACAGATACGGTTAGGACGGCTAGGTGCGCGGACGTATCTCGGACTGACGGTCGTTAGTAGCTCGGTATTAATTGAGTTGGTATTGTAACTGTAAAGTAACTGACGGAACGGACTCGCGAATTAAGATTTTGTTGTGATTAAGCCAAGCCCACATACTCGGTACTAAGTAACTGCCTTGTGATTATTTCTATCGTGTTTAATAAGCGTCATCGCTCACACATATAATGTTTGTTTTCTGTTCATACTGTACTCGTGTCTAAACAAAATGTACCACAAACGGTTCTGTCTAAGAAAGCATTTTTTGCGTCCCGGACGCTGCAGCCCGACCATGTCGATAATTAATGATGGTCCGCTGAGAATGCTTAGAATAGAACCTACCAAAGAAAAGTTCCTTATTATTAAATATGCAAACTCAGGAACAAATGGACGTTTGTAATGTATTTGGCATTTTGTAGGTTCACTCGATAACAACTGCAAAATAAAACAGAAATAACAAAATCGCAAGTATGGTAATATAAGTATTCTTCGTCTTTTCCTGGTTTTCTGACATATATGAGACGGGGGGAAGTTCGCACTACAAAAACTTAAGTGCCATTTATGAGCCCATCAGCGAAGCTAAGGTTGCGTATAATCATGCAAATGCACCCAATTTTTAATTTTAAATCATGTTCTGGAATGCCTTTCGGATTCATTCTGTTTAAAGAATCGACACCTAAAAACAATGAATCTGCGTTTTCGTTTACAATTTTATCTTGCGAATAAAAATGTATGTATTCATCGGGTAAACGTGCTAAAATAATTTCGTTAATTTCTTTTATTGAATCGATGCGTGTTGTCAAAATTGCTCGATGAGTACACACATCAGGTTCATCAATAACTAAGCCGAAAACAAAATCTATTAATTCATTAAGATCTGTAACAAATTCAATACCTAATTCACATAATTTGTGTATTGTCCCGTTTATTAGTAAATTATGTACGGGAAGTTGATAAGATCCGAGTTTTAACATAAAGTCCGAGAAATCAGAATCTTCACGGTTACGTTGGGACGTTGATAGTGAAAAAGTTTTTAATTTGTTCCAAATTGGAGAAGTTTTAACTGATGCATTTAATATATCAGAATTTGTTTTAGCACTTGGCACAACCGGAGGAATTTGTCGAAAATCACCCGCAAAAATTATAATTTTACCTCCAAATAGATTTTCATTACGCATTAAATCACGTAACGACCGATCAAGTAAATGAATTAAATATTTGTGAGCCATTGGTGCTTCACCGTATATAATAACATTCGAATTATAGATCAACTCTGCACGTTGTGTTCCATTTGTTATCAACCAATAACCTTGGTCATCATCATTTTCTATTGGGAATTTGAACATACTATGGGCTGTAGTACCCCCTTCATGGTTTTGAGCTACTATTGCTGAGCTAGCTGTACATAAAACTATACCATTTAAATAACTGCGAACATGAGCAGTTATTACATTCAATAACAGTGTTTACCCAGTGCCTGCAGGGCCATCAATGAATATTGCGGTCTTGTTGCTTTCACGGAAATTAGCATCCGTACATAGTTGATCAATATAATTAAATATAAATCGTTGATCGCCAGATAAAAGGGGCATTCATTTTTCTATGAAAGATTTTAAATTATAACTGTTATATTCGATTCGTTCACGACTTAATTCAGTTGTATCGTCAGTTACAAAAGGTAAACCGTGATCATATAACGATGAACCATGCTTGCAAAGCCTCCTACCTATTTGAATTAACGCAGAGTTATATGCCGTTTCTGTATCTCCAACACGTTTAATAATATCTTCACAAATTTTGTCTTTAAACGATGACCACAGTGAAGCCACCGGAGCACCATTTACAGCTAAAAGGACTAAAAAGTTTCTTAATCGAGGTCCTGTGAAAAATGTCGATGCTTCTGTCATGGCCAATTCATATTCAACTTCATCATCAGCAAGTCCTACAGCTTTAGCGGCATCTTGAAACGTTTGACAATTTAAACCGCCAAGCCGTAAAAGATCAGAATAACCTGTACATGGAAATACATGCAAAAGCATTCTTAGGTAAAATTGTTCACCTTTTTGCGGTGGCACCCAACACAGACGTGCTACTAATTCTCCACGTTGACGTTTTGTAACGAAGCGGTTATTAGTTGTCGCAAGTACTGTTTCATTTTTTATATTTGGTTGTTTCGAATGAATTAGATATTGTTCACAAAAATCTTCATATGTTAAATTGTCAAATTCAGTGCCCTTCGGTCGGTTAAAATATGTTATTAAATCAGAAGCTGAATCATTTGCACTCTCGGTTTCCTTTCCGGTTTCCTTGCATATTCGTTAAATGAACACTTAGCATTTTAACATTTGGTTCCCGACCTGTAATATCAAACTCTAAAATTCTCCATGCAGCTTCTGCTGAACCTAGATAACGTTTAGTGACGTACTCTTCAACACTTATATTACTTATATACTTGACTAAGTATTTTACTATTGTTTGTTCCGTGGATACTTCGACATTTATGTGCGCATCATATTTTAATAGAAGGCTGGCGTTGTACGATACTACCCATAAGTCACTGATAGTCACTTGTTTATTGTTTCTTTTTATCGTAGCTATATTTTGACTATTTCGGCGATAGTGAATAAAACCTTTATTATCAGAATATGTTGTATCTGTTTCAAGTTTTGGAAATCGTTAAGAACATCTTTTTTTTGCCGTATCCCAACACGGCATGTTTGTGTCGTTGCACGGTCCATGAATCATGTGATTCAGAACTAATTTCCGAAATTTGCCACCGGCTTCTAGATCGTCTGGAATGTCGGCTCTAACAAATTTATCAATATCAATGTTTTGAATAGGAGCACCTTCTTTAGTTCTGATACAAATATGCGCGTGTGGTAACCCTCTTTTTTGAAATTCGATGACATGAATCATGTAATCTAGTTTACCAAACCATTTTCCGGATCTAATATCTTTCATCAGTTCAGTTAGCTTTAGATTAAACACACGAGCGCAGATCAAAGGATTTGCATAGTCTCTAGGTGCGATGGATTGTTGAATTTCGGGCCATTTAGGATTGCATGTAAATGTAATGAAATATGTTGGTTTTCCTTTCCTATTAACTAATGCAATAGCATCCATATATTTTATTTTCATGTACCGTGGACTTCCAGTATAGGAGCTGGGTAAATAAATTCGTCCTGGTATTATTCCTTCCCCTTGAATAGTTTCATCTTGTAATTCTTGTAAAGGAGCGGCTCTAAGAATGTTACTTTCTTTTTGAGCGTTTAAGACAAATTTTAAACGCTCTTCACAAATCCTTTGTTGCATGTCTACAATCCACTCCTCAGAAAGACGGCCTAGTTCTGAAAATCTTGGTTCCGAGAGTAATAAACATCTCACATATTTCAGTTGCGATAGTGTCTTTTCATCACGACTTAGTTTTCCAATGAACCAGCCGGGGTTTCCCTCAGGGTATAGTAAAATGTATTGAAATGGTTCATAAATACAGTTAAAGATGTCCACCGTATGCGGTTTGCTGTCACCCATTTTCCACACAGCAATGCTACGTGGTACATAAGTTTCAGTGTCCGTATTTATTATTGCTGCAATTTCTTTACCAATAGGTCGGTCCCCTAAAATATTGCCATGTGTCGCCCGGTTAGTGCGTTCAAACGTAATAAAAGCTTCGTCAGATTGTACTCGACTTAATCGTTTATAACAATCAATGTACGGATTTATATTATGCAAGTAATTGAGTATTTCCCGTAATATCGTAGTATTTAAATAGTTACACTATGTACGATAAGATCGTACCCGGGAAAAGTACTTGTAAAAATGGATTCTAAGAAATGAAACTAAGTATAATTATAGTAAATAGTATTTATTTGAATGCCTTATATTAGTAAGGTGTCCAATCCCCACCATTGGCTATTATAGCCTGGCATCTTTGAGGCATGCTTTCTACTAATTTTTCAGCGTAGTCGCTGGACAATGACCTCCATATCTCCTTAATATGACGGCTCAGCTCGGCGGCGGTATTTGCATTTTTTCCACGCATCTTCAGCTTCATTAAGGCCCAAACATTTTCAATTAGGTTTGCGTCTGGTGACTGCGAGGGCCACTCCAATACGTTGACGTGATTTTCAGCTTTCCAGGCGGTACACAAACGGCTTCGGTGTTTGGGGTCATTATCCTCTTGCAGTACCCATTCTTCATTTTGTCTAGAGTACATCGCTGTAGCAGAAGGCAATAAAGCTTTTTCGTAGATTTTGTTCATTTTGACAGCATCTAGGGTCCCGGTAAACAAATGCAAATTACCAAAACCCCTTTTTGAGAAGCATCCCCAAACATGGACCTTCACTGGGTGTTTCACGGTTCTGACCAACAACCTGTTGTCGGCAGTTGACCAAGCCCGAGACGTTATATTTGATGCCCAAAAGGATGATTCATCTGAAAATATAACGTTGGTCCAATCGCGGTCTAAGTTTTGCTGTGCCCAAAGCAACCGATTTTCTACGTGCCTTTCGGTAAGGAGCGGTTTTTTGATAGTGCTCCGATATTTTACATTGGACTCAATTAACCTCCTTCTAATCGTATCTAAGGATACATTGAGACCTCTTTTCTTCAATTTTGCTTGACCGGAACGTAGAGATAACCGAGGATTTTTCTCAAAAAGTTGTACTATTCGTTTATCGTCGGCGAGGGTAGTCTTCCTCTGTTTGCCACGCTCTGGGAGGTCATCGACATTTTTAGTTTCCAAATATCGATGAACCCACTTCTTAACGAATGCTTTTGACTTTTTCATGTACTTTGCAGCCTGATTGTAGGAAAATTTAGGTCCTTTTGGGTGTTTGCACAAAAAAACCGCTTCGAAGCGCGACGCGTACGCAGCACTCATTGCGAGAAACGTGCTCCCTCTTCGAAAGTCGCGAGCGCACTGAGTTAAATGTCACAATGCATCTTAGACAATGAATCACTCTACGAATTACAACCACTTATTTGTCAGTCACTTACAATTTTTAGAACACTTACCCCGGGTACGCTCTTGTCAAACAGACTGTACTTGAAATTTGTAAGTCCTGTTCTTGAGGATCATTATTAATCATTCCCACATTACACGGTGATAAATTCTACCTTGAATTTTCAAAAATGAGATTCCACCTCTAGGATGATGATAGCCATGTGTAACACCTAAAGCACTTAAAGATAATTTATTATTGTAAGCTCGAGACCGTTTTTTAAATTCCGAATCATTATAGAAATTTTCGACTAATGGCATGAAATTTTGCACGTTATATCTGTTGAGACCACAACACCACTGCTTTCGAGTACGTTCTTCATCAAACAATCGAGCTAATGCTACAGTACATTTATATATATTTACGTTTCGTAGAAAACATTTTTTAAATGCATTTAGTGGTACACTTTCTAAGTCATTGTCACGAAGTTCACCTATTAATTTCATGAAGGGCCGTAAAGGTATGTCAATATTACGAGATGACGTATTAGGTATATTGTTTAAAGGAAGCATTTTTTTGTTCATGGTGTTTTTCTGAATATTGCTTTACAGCAGTTCTATTGACTTGTGGATTTTGTGAAACATATTTTCTTACTGCATCTAAATGTGAATTTTTTTTTGATTTTTTCACTCCACGTTTTATTAATTCAGGTCGCCCTCTTCTGCTTGCAGTATCGGAAACGATATTTGAAGCAGTGATGTCAGATATTTCTTCATTACACGAAGCTACAATATCAGAAATATTCGATATTTGTATAATAGAAGGAGATTCTTGTAAAGAGCTTTCTATGTGTATATTCTCATCATTTAAAATACTAAAAGACTCATTTTGATACCTTGTAAATGCCATGTCTTGTATAATAGAAGGAGATTCTTGTGAAGAACTTTCTGTGTGTGTATTCTCATCATTTAAAATACTACAAGACTCATTGTGATACCTAATAAATTCCATGTTTTGAATAGTAGATGGAGATTCTTGTAAAGAATTACTGCTGTCAATATGTATATCCTTTTCAATCAGATGACAGCCAGAAAACTCCTTTTGAATATTGTAGAACTTCATTATATTTACGTTTTGTATTCTAGAAGGCGATTCTGGTAGAGAGTTACTGCTTTTTATATGTACATATTTAATATTGTCACTGCAATTCCGGTCAATTTGATAAATTATGTCTTTTACATTTTCAATAATAGAAGGTGAATCTGGTAAACTGTTATTAATTTCTTTAGGAATAGCTTTAGTTCTCAAATGATTTGTGTTAGTATTATCAATTAAACAATTTGCCATAAATGGTCTAAAGGCTGTGTTAACCTTATTATTAATGGTGCGTTTTTCTTGTGTATTATTGTGGATATTTTTATTTTTAACCAGAAAACCAATTTCTTCGCATTTTATTTGTTGTGTTGATTATGCTGAGATTCAATTCATCAACAGCCGCAATTGGATTGGGCTCGCTGCATATGACTTTTCATGTCATAGCAAAGCATAAAAATATTGGAAATTATACCCATACTCATGTTCATGGGGCCTTCGTTTGATCATTGTTGGGGCCTTTGTTTATTTTACTTTCCAGGGCCAAAATAGGAATTGATGTAATGATTTTTACGTCCGCTATCACCTATGAAACTTTGATTTTTCCTACGAATTTACATAAAAGCCTAGATTGATATACCTTTATGGGTAGCTGACAAAACGTAGATGTTTTTAAGCACATCTGCCGAATGTCTGCTAAAATAACTTTTTAAGATATTCCTAAAACAAAACTATGTATTTAGTAAACTTACGTAGAATTGTAGTTTCTAAGTTCATAGAGCATCTTTATTTGGATAGAAAAAAATAAATAAAAATAGTAAAAAAGCGCATTAACTTAAAAATAATGACAAAAAATGGGCAATTTTGACGAAAACATTAAAAAGTCGATTATCTAGAAAACGGTCAGGTTTGGGGTGGGATGTTTCATAGTGTAATAAGTTAAAAAAGATGGGTACTACGAGCTCTTAACTGATCTGGGTTGATTTAATCAGTAACCCTGTATACAATGTGATTTCCCATAACTCCAGGGTGTTACTGGGACCATGTAATAGAATCAAATAACATGTGAATAATTTTTGAATAAAAGTTTGTTTTGTATTAAAAAAAAATATTAGATGAGGTCAAAACCTCTCATGTAAAACACCTTTATGCAAAGTATGACAATGTGGCATATCCTATCGCTTTTTTTTATCGCTGTTTTGTTTTAAATACAGTTTGCAACATTTTGTGTTGTACATTTTATGCAACATTCCACAATGTTTAAAATGGTTTTGTTGTTTATTGTATGGCTTTAGTGACACATGTCTATTTAATTAATGTTAAAGAGATTTTAAAAGGGTGATAATTTATGAACACATTATATTTAGATTGATGATATCTTGGAAAGTATGCACTTTTAAACCACATATTCCTTGGCAAAACATATAATTTTTCACTAAGGAACAAAACCTCTAAGTTGTGGGATATCAAAAAGAACACTTTGTATATTGTAAAGTATTCTTTTAAGAGTTAATTATTTACTAAATTTGTAAAGGATCTACTTTAAATTTGTGAGTGATTATTAGTTTATTTTTATCATGCATGTAATTTGTTAGTAGGCATTTGATGAGGCTATTGAGTGTAGTTTATTCTATTGTATTTTTATTTATTTAATATATAATATACAGCTCCCACATACATATTATTAAAGTATTTAAACATTCATAGTTGAATTCTTGAAAAATATGTCAAAACTTGTAAGTAAAATAGTCAGTTTCACCGTATAGGGGACTGGAAACTGCTCGCGTCCGCAAGGTTTAGCCCTCGATGCCTTGTACGTGGTCCCTGGGTGGTGCTAAACGAGCAGTAAAATCTGGTGGTAGGCTTCGGCCGTGGCTTGTCACCACCCACTAGACAAAACCATGCCGCCAAGTAACCTAGTTGCGTTCCGGCATGATGTCTAGTGTAGCCATTGAGGAGGATAGGTCTGAGTAATCGTGCTGCATCGGAGAACTGTTTACAACTCGTAGGATAATGACTCACCGGGTAACTCGTTTTGGAGGGTAGCGGGATCCGAAGCACGGTGCACCGCTGGCCGACCGCAGGTAGTAGGGGGCCCAAGTAGCATGCCAGCCACATGCAAAAGGCTGCCCCGCCACCTCGCGAAAAATCCCGGGAGGCTCCATCGTGCCGGTTGGCGACCGGTTTGAGAGGACCCGATGGCGAACTCGGGGGGGTTCGGGCGTCCCCGCAGTCTCCAAGCGAGTTTCCCAATGGTGCGTCACCCCTATCGAGTTGCTTGGTTCCATTTGCAGCGCTTCACTCAACTTCTGTTCTCCTCCCTATTCACTCCACTCCAAAACTAATGAAAGGTCCAAAGAAGAGTAAGGTAACACAGCGGTTGCACTTCCTCTCGTTTAAAGTGCACTTCTGTAACATCCGAGGAGTGCACTCCAATCTCAATGATGTCCACCACCACCTCGAGACGGAGAGACCCCACCTACTCTTCCTAACGGAGACGCAGATCTGTGATCCGTCAGACTCGGCATACCTTTGTTACCCAGGTTACATCCTGGAGTCCAAATTCCACCCGCACGCCGGGGTGTGCATGTATGCCAGTGACAAGATCTGTTGTCAGCGTCTCCGTTACTTAGAAGTGCCGGACCTTTCAGTTATGTGGGTTCACATAGATACCGGCCTAGACCAAATGGTATACGCTGGTATTTATCGGTCACACAGCGGAGATCGGGAGACAACGAGGCTTATGGACTATCTCAGCAGTACAGCGGACAAGGTTCAGCAACGTTTTCCCACAGCGCAGTTGGTGTTCCTGGGGGATTTTAACGCACACCACGGACAGTGGTTATACCCGTTTCAGGACACTGACCATGCTGGTAGAGAGGCTTTTAAGTTTTCGCTCACTCATGGCCTCTCTCAGCTTGTTGACGAGCCTACGCGCATACCAGACGTTGCTGGCCACACTGCTTACTGCCTGGACCTTCTGCTGACAACCGATCCGGACAGATATTCGGTGTCCGTCACTGCACCCTTAGGGACATCCGATCACTGTCTGGTGAAATCTGTATCGCAGTACTCGCCACCTGACACCCGACCAAGTGGTTCTAGGCGAGTATGGCGTTACAAGTCGGCAGATTGGGATGAAATGCGACATTTCTTCGCATCTTATCCGTGGCGGCAAGCTTGTTTTACATCAACCGATCCATCGTGCTGCGCTGATGCAGTCTCAAGTGTGATAGGTCAAGCAATGGAGTTCTTCATTCCCTACGCTGATCTATCCCTTGAAACCAAAGCTCGCCCATGGTTTAGTGCTGAATGCTTTTCCGCTGAAAAGCGTAAGCGAGAAGCGTACAAAGCCTGGGCAACCGCTCGCAGAAGCAAAGCCGTGGATTCGCATGAACACAAAAAGAGGTACAATGCTGCCGCCAAGTCCTGCAAAAAGGTGATCAAGAGAGCTCGTTTCGCCCACATAGGCTGTATCGGAGACAGAATAGCCTCATACCCCTCGGGAAGTAAAGCTTTCTGGTCCCTCGCCAAGTCGGTCGAAACGAACTTTTGTCGCCCTTCGCTGCCGCCTCTGCGGAAACCTGACGGTTCTCTGGCCCACACCGCTAAGGAAAAGGCGGATTTATTTGCCAGTATCTTTGCGGAAAATTCTCGTCTAGATAGCCAAGGTAAAATCCCACCCCAATTACCTCAGTTCGGTCCTACAATGGGTACCGTTCATATTCGCCAAAAGGAGGTTCTTAAGTGCTTGCTGCACCTAGACGAGAATAAGGCTAGCGGTCCAGACGGTATTCCTGCAGTGGTGTTGAAACGCTGCGCAGCTGAGTTGTCTCCCGTTTTGACGCGTCTCTATAGACTCTCTTTGGAATCTGGTAAAGTCCCCAAATCCTGGAAGCTGGCTAACGTACAACCAGTACCGAAGAAGGGAAGCCGTGCTGATCCTGTCAACTATCGACCAATTTCAATCACCTCCATACTTTCTAAAGTCATGGAACGTGTATTGAACAATCGACTCCTGGCATACCTTGAGACCAACGAGCTCCTAAGCGATAGCCAATATGGTTTCCGCAGTGGACGCTCGACCGGCGATCTTCTCGTGTATGCCACACACTTATGGAGTGAGGCCTTGGAGGGTCATGGTGAAGCAATAGCTGTATCCTTAGACATCTCCAAGGCCTTTGACAGGGTCTGGCATGATGGTCTCTTAAGCAAGCTTCCAGCATATGGCATACCGACCGGGCTCTGCGACTGGATATCTGACTTTCTGAGGGAACGGTCGATTCGAGTAGTCTTAGACGGCTACTCCTCTGACCTAATGGCAATTAATGCCGGGGTACCTCAGGGATCTGTTCTCTCTGCTACTTTATTCTTGCTGCACATTAATGACCTCCTAACACCAGGCATTATTGGATATGCTGATGACAGCACTGTTGTTGAGAGATATATATCCAATGCGCGAACGAGCGCCCATGAAATCCAGGTTTTGAGAGAGTCTATGATTGAGCGCGTTGATTCGACCTTGCGGAATGTGTCCGATTGGGGCGAATCTAACCTGGTCAAATTCAACGCCTCCAAAACACAAGCGTGTCTATTCTCCGCAAAAAAGAGCACCTTTACTCTTACGCCCACTTTCCAGAATGTATCTGTTCCCATCACCGATCAACTAGGGCTTTTGGGCGTCACTATAACGTCCAAATTAAACTTCGGACAACAAATTGAGTCTATGGCAAAAACGGCTTCCAAAAAATTGGGTATCATCTCGAAGGTCCGGCAGTACTTCAGCCCTGAACGGCTCCTCAACTTATACACAGCCCAAGTGAGGTCTTGCATGGAGTACTGTAGTCACCTTTGGGATGGTTCTGCCAAATACCAGCTCGAAGCGCTAGACTCTGTTGACCGAAGAGCCCGAAAACTCATAAATAACAACAACCTTACAAATAAAAAATTGCAGACGCTGGAGCATCGTCGTAAGGTTGCTTGTTTGACAGTCTTTTATCGGCTACATTTTGGTGAGTGTGCGAGTGCTCTTTTTGACCAAATTGAACCCACCCCTTTTTACCACCGGACTACCAGACGCAGACAGAACTTCCATCCGTATATAGTGGATATACCAAGAAGTCGAACAAAACGCTTCGATAGTTCCTTTTTGGTACGGATTGCCAAGGTGTGGAACAATCTGCCTGCGTCTGTTTTTCCTGACCACTACAGTCCTGGAACTTTTAAGTGTCGAGTGAATAGGTTTCTCGTGGATGGACGTGTAACACCATAGTCTTCATGCGCACTTTCCATCAGGTGGCATGGAAGACAAACGTCCTATCCTTACAATATAAAAAAAAAAAAAAAAAAGTATTACATCGTAGATTAATATTTAAAATATCAATTGACAGGTCAGGTATATGTAGGCTTTGTTAAGAATAATATAATTAATATATAACTGAACTTAAATGGTCACTACTTTCAAATTTCTTAATACTGGATAGGTTAAGATTAGTATCATATGAAATTAAAAGAAGTGCAGTGTACCTGATATAATATGTGAACAGCTTAGGTTATTATTGCCATTTGATGCAGTTGTTGACCTGGAATAAAATTAATTATTAAGGTTAGGTTAGGTATGTTATGTTTAAAATTTCATAATTATTTATAAACCAGAAGTAATAAAATAAAATAAAACAAAGTTAGAACTGAGTTTTTAATGGACAATGAAATATATTAAAACATTTGGATTCAAAAATTGCAGATGTAACAGGTATGTAGTTCAATCACATAATTTAAACTTTAAAAAAATGTAAAATTAGAGCATAGTATTACATTGACCTCCTACAGTTTACTTTAATTTTTGTGTTACACAAAATATATTTAACATAGCATAATATGAAATTTTACCTCAAAAACCTACGAATTAATGTACATACTCAAAATTATTTAAAGAGTTAACACAAAGGATTTCTAAAAGAAAAACAAAATTAATTTCTGACTATTTTACTAACCTTGGTACAATCATTTTTCTGTAAGTTTTTATAAACAGAAGTATTCTTAAAAGATAAGATATATTCTAATTATTTTTCAAACTTCACTGATTTTGTACAGTTCAGTTAGCGTCTAATCAAAATTCAATCAATCAATTTGAATGTGCGTGAAGGAAGCGTCGCTGGCAGTGCAGTTGATTGAATGGGATGTGGGACTGACCATCAGCTATTTTAGCCAAGTTAATTTTGAATATTAATTTGTTTAAGTCTGGGATTTTATTTTATTTTTTATATCTACATGTTACTGGAGTTAAAAGTAATAGGGTTGATTTGAATTCATAAGGGATCCCGAGATTTTTTATTAATCTACGGTGTCAGTTATACCATTTACCCAACGTCAGATGAATTATGGCGATCTTGGAAAAAATATATGGAGATATGTTATATTAGGAGGACGTCGTCGTTGAGAGATTTTTGGCAAGTTCTTTGTAAAATAGGTAGGTACGCTAAATAATAAAATAAAACTAAATAGTAGACAGATATATTAATGAAGATAAAATTAGTACTGTCTGAGCCAAGATCACAATGAAAGTTACATTTCTAAAGCGCCATATTAACATTCTCATGTTCATTCAAATTCATCATGGTGATATTAACATTCTGGCCTCGACAACCATCAGTAACAACGATAAGTGCCTTTACAGAATGTGGAATAAATGCCTCAATGTAGTGTTCGATGACAGAAGCCACTTCGTTCGCTCCTTTTTTCCCTTCAGATTCTGGCCAGCAATACATTATTGATTTTGCTGTTTTCCCAGAGTATACTGACATAACATGTAACCACAACTGTCTTGAATAAAATACTTCTCCAATACTAAGGTGTGGGCATGGTATATTTTGTTTAAAATCAAAACAAAGCAACTCGACAGATGCATCTGACTCACTTACACTCAGTTGCAGAAACGCACTTTAAATTTTTAAAGTGACCTTAAATATTAATGAGTCTTTAAAGTGTTTGCACAAAATAGCATTTCTCCCTTATTTTAATGCCCCATTAACTTTAATTAACGAAACGTTAAATCGGAACTTAAGCTTATTTTTACATTGCACAAAACGTCATTAGCGCTAAAGGATCATTAATTTGACAGTTTGAGGTTATAATTTTTAATGTCTTGTCAAGCATCCATTAAACTTGTCATTAAACTGTGAATTGTTTTGTTAATAGTGATATTGTGATTTCTAGCCTTTATTTCAGTATTATTTACAATGTCCCTCTCAAGCCTTTCCTCTTTATCCGATCCCGAACAATATATTCTACGACGACGTCGTGTAATTCCAGATAGGATACATTTATTTGAAAAACATGACGGAGAAGATTTTCGTGTGAGATACAGGATTTCTAAAGAGGTTGCTTTACGCATTTGTGAGATACTCAATTTAGAACCTGAAACTCGAAGAAATAAAGCCATTGATGGCCTCACACAGTTATTGATATGTTTGAGGTTCTTCGCTACAGGATCTTTCCAGCAAGTGTTAGGCGATTTGGTTAATGTGCACAAGTCTACAATATATCGAATAGTACAAAAAGTAACCCGCAAGCTGGCAAGTCTAAGCTCAGTGTATATTGAAATGCCATCAGACAGGAATGAGCTACGTAAAGTTGCTGAAGGATTTTTCCAAATTTATGGCTTCCCACGGGTGGCAGGAGCCCTTGATTGCACCCATGTCAAAATAGTTAGCAGAGGGGGGTCACTACCTGAACTGTATCGTTGTAGGAAGGGATTCTTTTCCATTAACGTGCAAGCCGTTTGTGACTCCACTCTTAAAATAAGAGACCTCATAGCTCGTTGGCCTGGGTCGGTCCATGACTCAACGATTTTTAATAACTCACACATATGTGCAGATTTTGAAAGAGGGAAATATGGTCCATACTTTTTATTGGGAGACAGCTGTTACTTCAATAAAAATTATCTGCTGACACCCTTTCTGCGTCCGCAAATCAAATCAGAGGAAGCATACAACAAAAGTCACATTGCAACCCGCAATACAATAGAAAGATGCTTTGGTGTGCTAAAACGCAGATGCCCATGTCTTGAAAAAGGTATCACACTCAACAAAACATCAACAGTCCTGCAAGTTATAGTTGCATGTGTGGTGTTACATAATCTCTGTATAGAACTTGATGAGGTGGAACCACCTGATGATATAGTTATTGATGGAGATGATGATCATTTCCTCCACACCGGTGTACAGTCTGTTCAGACATCTGTCCGAACAGCAATTGTAAATAGTGTTTTCTCTTAATTAAATTTATTGTTTTAAATAAAAAATCTCAATATTATAACATTGTTTTATTTATTATTAACACACCTAAATAGAAATAGTCGTTTACTTTTTTATGAAATATATAAAGATGCATAAACTTATAAATTAGATATTTAAGGGATGGTCTAAAATAACTAAACATCTTCAATCAAGCGCATTTCACCTTTTATCAAAAAATGTGGGATAAACAAGTTTTTAAGCTAATGGATCCGAAAATAACTAACTAATGTATTGTCGATTTTACATTCTCACCTCAGTTATGAAACTACCTATAAATCAGTTTTGTGAAGTTACCAAGTTTAGTAAGTACATGTTTTATAAGCTATACATAACTGGCTGTGCAAGCAAAGGGTCCTATTATTGAAATGTGATGGGGCAGGTGGGAATGAAAATTCTCATCTACTTTATGGATGAGGATCTTGGTGAAATAGTTGGGAATAAAACAATGAAAATAACATTATTATTATATATTTAATTCCACATTTTTCTTTCTATTTTTCAAAATTTCCACTCTCAAAGAACGTTCTTTTTTCATGTGTAAAATTTCCAACACCAACTTCTTTCTTTCCAAATCTGCATTCTGGCCTTTTTTTTTGAAATATAATTTCTTCAATGCTTCAGCCGATGCTGGTTTTATAATTTTTCTTTGCTTGAATGCTGAAATAACAAAAATCAAAGCTAAGTACATACAGATTTGTCTACCTACTATCTATCTATAGCCTAGCCTTCTTTGTTCTTTTTACCCTTTTTATCTACATACCACACAGAAAAATAAGCTATATAATTATCACTTCTTAATTACCTTATTTCTTACTCAAAAATTGACACGCTTTGGAGTAGCTGCCATTTTTGGAGTAGAATGTACTTCTACTTTCATACTGTCAGAAGCTTGCCGTTCTTCAGCTGAAACAAAATACACACATCCTGATATTAAATATTGTTCTTAGTACACATATATTTTAAAATATTGTTATTTTGCATTCATTTTGTTACTGTAGTACTGTACACACATTTACCTACCTATTACTATAATCTCCTGTGTCAGTGGACATGATGTAGAAGCAGAAGCCGGTATTGGCTCTGCAGTAAAGACATCAGTTTCTGAAAAATTAGTTTAATTATTATAAGTGACAGAAGAAGCAAAAAAGATGCTCAAATATCTGAAATAAAACCGAAAAGAAAAAACATGAACATTATTGATATAAGAAACTTGATGCACTATCATATGGATTGCACAATGGTTCCACCTGATCCTGTATAATAGCCAAGACTTTTGCATCATTGTCAGTCATTTTTGGCTTCCAAAAACCACCACCAGTCTTGTTCATTTCAACCTAAAAAATACATAATAGAAAACAAGTTGTATCATTCCGTTTTACTTGTGAAGGAAAATAGCCTGATATTATAGAAAATGGTCACCCATCAATAACACAGTAAACAGTAGATTATTACCTTGTCTTCTTTAATATTTCTTGTTGCACGCGCAACATCATCCTCTGTCACCATTCGGTTCTGTTCAGCATTGATGTATGCTAGTTTCTGCAAAAATAAAACATTTAACTTTACCTACTACAATATTATATAATTATAATACCTGTCCAATCTGGATAGTGTGCCCATTATAACCAGCATTCAGCAATATGACCATCTAGATATAGACTACTTACATTACTTTCTCCAACATCTTTGCGAGATTTTTGTTTCATATTATCATACAATGATTTTAATTGGTCCGTGTCTCTTGGACCACTAGTACAACTACTGTTGTATTTTATTGAAATATAATTCCATGCTTCCCTCTTCTTCTCAATAAACTTGCCTCCAGTTCGTTTACATTCTACTATACGAGGGCGGTCCCAAAATTACCCGACCTGACTTACGTACTGGCAGTTTTATTCGATTAAATACTCTTTTTAAAAAGTCTGATCAATGCGGATTTTAAATTTGGAATTCGAACACGCTAGGTCATTTGTCATTTGTTTTGTAGTCCTTGAAAGTGAACGCTGTCAGAGAATTTTCTAATATGGAAAAAATTGGTCTACGATACGTCATTCAATACTTTCATTTGAAAGGCCTCAGCCCAACTAACATAAAAGAAGAGCTAGATTCTACATTGGGGGAGTCTTCTCCTTCGTTTACAACGGTAAAATATTGGGTGGCCGAGTTCAAACGTGGCCGTACGAACTGCCAAGATGAACCTCGCAGTGGGCGACCAAATGAGGTGACTTCGCCAGAAATGGCAAAAAAAATCCACAAAATTGTATTGGATGATCGTCGACTAAAGGTGCGCGAGCTAGCAGATATGGTAGGCATTTCAAAAAGTGCAGTACATCGTATCTTAACTGAAAACTTGGACATGAGGAAGCTGTGCGCAAGGTGGGTGCCGCGATTACTCACACTAGAGCAAAAACAGCGTCGTGAGCATGTTTCAGTCGAGTGTTTGGCAAAATTTCGAAGCAATAGAGCAGAGTTTTTGCGTCGATTTATTACCATGGATGAAACGTGGGTTCATTATTTCACACCGGAGACGAAAGAACAGTCAAAGCAATGGACCGCAAGGGGAGAATCGGCCCCAAAGAAGGCAAAAACGGTTCCATCGGCAGGAAAAGTCATGGCATCGGTTTTCTGGGACGCTCGTGGGATAATCTTCATAGATTATCTACCAAGAGGAAAAACCATCAACGGCGAGTATTACGCAAACTTGTTGCAGCGTCTAAGTGAAGAAATAAAGATAAAACGGCCTCATCTATCAAAGAAAAAAGTTTTGTTTCATCAGGACAACGCGCCAGTCCACACCTCCGGCATTGCGATGGCTAAAGTCGAAGAATTAAAGTTTGAATTGCTACCTCATGCACCTTATTCACCAGATTTGGCCCCATCTGATTATTTTCTGTTCCCAAACTTAAAAAAATGGCTCGGTGGGAAAAGATTTGCAAGCAATGAAGATGTTGAGTCTACGGTTAATGCCTATTTTGAAGAGCTCGACGGTTCCTACTACAGACGCGGCATTGAAGCTATAGAGCACCGCTGGGAAAAGTGTAAAGAACTACAAGGAAGCTATGTAGAGAAATAAATATAATTCATCCCATATTTTTTGTTTTTTCTTGGTTAGGTCGGCTACTTTTGGGACTACCCTCGTATGTTTAAATCTGTAAGATGATAATGTTTTAGGTCAATAGCTTGAAAGTAAAGCAGTAACACAGAAATAATAATACATGTGGTAATTTAATACTCACTGCGTGACAAGATCTAGTAGTAATGATTTTTCTTCTTGTGAATAGTTTGCCCCTCGTTTTCGCGGTTGCTGTTGCGACATGTTAATTTATGAATCCTCTTCAATAAACAGAAAATAGAAATACACGCACGTACGTACTGCCGTCGGTTTATTTGAAAAATGACTTTGACGTTAGGAGAATATGAATTTGATGTATAATTGCGTTTTATTTCTACAAATGCATTCGTGTTAACATGACAGAACGCAATAACTAAACGCAACCATTCAATTACTTCATTCAAAATGTGTATTTTAACTTGCAACACTATTTAATGTCGTCTTTAAATGGTCTTTAGTTAAAGGACCATTATAAGGAATCGTAACAGTTTTGTGCAACGTCTTTAAATCTAATGGTCTATTTAGCGATAATCACCCCGTTGCACAAAACTCTTAATTACCGCTTCATTACTTAAAGCTTCATTAGCGATAATGAACTTTTTAAACTAATGTCGTTGCACAAAACTTTTACAAAAAACATTAAACTCTCTTAATGATTAGTTAACTAAAACCGACATTAAACGACAGTGAATGAAATGAGTGAATGAATGAGCGTTTTGTTATTGCAAATTCATCAATAATTTTGCAAAAACAAAACGCAACTGGCAGTGCAAGTGTCAAATTTGCATTGTATTTTTGTTGATTGCTAGCTGTTGAAGTTTGAACTTGAGTGAGTTTCTGTTTCTACTGATAATTCTGTTAAATAATACTGATAATGTCGCATATAGAAATTAAAAAACGTGAGCGTGGAGCAAATTATACTCCAGATGAAAAAGCAATGTTGACAGACATTATATCAAAGTAAGTAAAATTTATGTAATACTCACGTGCAATTCAGTTTGTCCCCAAATATGTACGTACATACATAATATTATATCCCTTTAATATACACCTTTCTATAATATTCTTTTTTTCAGGTATAAATATATTATAGACGACAAAAGAACTGGAGGACAAATTATAGCAAAAAAAAGGAGGCATGGAAAGCAGTAACAACTGCATATAACAGCAACTGCACGACTGGTCCCAGACAAGTAGACCAGTTGAAAGCATTGTACGACAACATCAAGCAAAAAACTCGCAAAAATGTTGGAGAAAAAAATGTCAGTATTTCAGAAACATCTTACATAGATACTTACAGTATTGCATATCAAAGTAAATACCATGTGCCTAGTTAATATTATGTAGACTTGGGCATTGTCGTTCCATTAGTGGAATTCGTTCCTCAAATCTCGTTCCGAGAAGTGAGCAGTTCCGCTAAATCGTTCCACAGTTCCATTCGCTCCGGTATCAGTAGTACTATAATAATGGCACAAAAATCTTTTTCTATCGAGTCCGGAGTTGAATTTTGTAACTTCCGGAGTCAGTATATAGCTAATCGTTCGTTAACTGTAAACACCAGTGAAGTCCGTTAAATGTTTATTTAAGAAAATAGATAGATTCGATTTCCATTCATACTTTTTTCAGGCTTAGGACTGACAATTAAAGTGATAAAATGTAGGTTAATAAATATCTACTTTCCACTTTAAATAAAAGGCGTATTTAAAAAATCATCTCTATTTACAATAATTTAAAGAATCATAATTTTAAGTATTCTGCTGTTTATCAATATATATAAAACTGTTCCGTTACTGACTGAGTGACTGAGGTACTGAGTGACTGAGTGACTGACAGACAACGTACAGCCGTAACTACTGGGCGTAGAGAGCTGAAATTTGGAACATACATTCTTTAGAGGATGTAGGGGTGCACTAAGGAAGGAATTCCCGAAATTCCCACGGGAACGGGAAATATAGGACTTTTTAGTTTGTATGAAAAATCTTATTCCTTGAGTGCACGGATGTGATACTTGATATAAAGGTTCCTCAATAAGTATCTGTTTGTATTATGGAAGGAATTCCCGAAATTCCTACGGGAAAGGGTTGGACTATTTAGTTTGTATGAAAAATCTTAATCCTTGAGTGTACGGATGTGATACTTGGCATAAAGGTTCTTCAAAGAGTTACTGGTTGTGCTACGAAAACAATTCCCAAAATTCCCACGGGCACGGGAAATATATGATTTTTAGTTTGTAAGAAAAAAACTTATTCTTTGAGTGCATAGGTGGGATACTTGGTATAAAGGTTCTTTCAGTGGGTGTCTGGTTATATTGTTTCTGAAATTTCCACGAGAAGGGTAGTTAAGCGCATACAAAGTTGCGGGATAAAGCTAGTATATATATATTTTTTTTACTTTTATTTTTATTATTTTTTTTGTACTTTTTTTATAATTTTTTTATTTATTTATAATTTCTTTTAATTATTGTTACTTTTTTTTTACATGTTTCCATGCAAAAACAGCAATTGTGATACCTTTTCCGGCTTTAATAATGTACGGCGTGCTCATAAAATATCGCCAGCCTTAGAAAATATTCTTTCGCATGGCACGGAGGTAGCGGGTATGCACAATCTTTTCAACATATGTCGGTACATATTTGGGTAGATGTTTTTGCGGTCGTACCACCATTTCAAGGGATCTGTTTTTCTATGAATTAAGTCTTCTTTTAAATATCGGTCCACTTCAATAGTGGCTAGAGCTGTAGTATTTTGCGGTACCGTTTTCATTATTTCTTTATCAATATCTGACCAAAGGTCATCATCATTTGTTTCAGTGACGGGGTGGGGAGGAACATTGTCTATGTTATCACTAGCAACAGTGACGCTGGCAATCGCAGATGTTCGCCTCCTTATTTCTTTTACAGCATTTTCAAATTTGGTGACGCAGTTGAATCCGATCTTTTTAAACCTCGGATCAAGAACAGTGGCTTCGGAGTGTAACATAGAAGATTCTATATCCCCAAATCTCTTGTGTATTTCAACATGAAGTTTTTTAATCAACCGTTGCACTGGTTCTAAATAAGTGGTAATTGTTTCAGGTGCGTGATGTTTAGTAATATGATTTGTCATAATTTTGCAGTATATAATAACTTTAGATAAAGTTACGGTTTTCTCAGCAGAAATTTCATTGAATGGTTTTAAAATTGGAACTAATTGTTCAATAATTATGAATTCTTCAGAGTTTAGTAGTAAATCACTCCTTAGCGAAAAAGTCGCAGATACAACGGCTTCTTTAACTTTTATTAATTGGTCCAACATTTGGTACGTGGAGTTCCAGCGAGTTTCTACATCCTGTTTCAACGTTAATTGAGGAAGGTTTAACTGCTTTTGTATTTCTATTAATTTATACTTAGCTACAGTGCTTCTTTTGTAGAACTCAACAAGTTTTTTAACCTTTTCAATTATAGGTAAAATCTCTCCTAAACTTTTCCTAACAACTAAATTGATTTGGTGTGCAAAACATCCAATATGCCTCCATCCACCAAAACGTATTGCGGCCGTTATGTTCGCTGCATTATCCGACACCACTGCACTTACTTTATAGTGTATGTCCCAGCGCCGAAAACAATCTTTCAAAAACTCGGATAAATTTTCACTGGTATGTCTTTCTCCGTATTGGATGCATTCTAATAGATATGAACACAGTTCCATTTCTTCATTTATATAGTGGGCTGTCACAGCAATGAAACTATCTTTTGTGTAGTCTGAAGTCCAACCATCCGTTGTTACAGAAACTGCTTTGGCAAAGGTAAGTTTGTTCTTAACTAATTCTACGTTTTCGTTGTATATTTTTGGAATCAAACTTTTAGAGAGCGTTTTTCTACCAGGTAAACTATAGCCTGGAGTTTGAGACACCATTTCTAATAATTTTTTAAGCTCTGGTTCTTCAACAATACGCAAAGAATGTTGGCCTTTCGATATCCACTTCACCACTTGCTTATCTATGACCTGCGATCTTTGTGCAGAAATGGGTCTTTTTCTGATGATATAATCACTAATATTTTGTTGTGATCTTTGTTGTGAGGTGTGTCGTGATGTTTGTTGCGATATTTCTTGCGATGATTGTTGTTGTTCGCCAGAAGTTGATGGTTCAGTATCAGTTCTTAAATTATTTATTTCAACTTGGCGTTCCAGAACGATAGGGATTGCAGGATGTTTCCTAGTCATATGGCGCGTCAAATTACTGGTATTTCCAGATGCAATGCTACAGATTGCATTGCAATAACCACATTTAGCTCTTTTTGGTTCTACTTCATTAAAATGTCCCCAAATATCACTACGTTTCCGTTTTGAAGCCATTTTTAAAAAACCAAAGTACTGTCACTCAACACAAGAGTTATTAATATTATATTACACTATTTACAAATCATTATACAAAGTATCAAAAATTAGTTGAACACTTGAACAAAGTTGTGTGGTTTAGAGTTGAGTAACTCCGGAGTAATAGACTAGACTAATATAAAATTCGAACCAATTTGAAAAATACACCGAATAACGTAAACAAAGTTGCTTTAATTACAGTGTTAAATTTAAACACTGTTAATCTAAAATGAACTTATGAACTGTGGAACGAAAATACCGCACAATAGTGAACGAGATCGATTCGTTCACTGAATGTGAGCAGTTCTTCGGAACGAATCACTCCGGAGTTACTCAACTCTAATATTATGTTTTTATACAGAAATTAGAATACATTCAAAAGCAAATTGCAGGTCAAGATGAATTTGTGACAAGTGAGGACCTCTCAAGAGCAATAAAGAATACAAAAGAAGACAAGGTTATTATGACTGAAGATTAATCATGATTCATGTTTGGTAGCGCAGCAACACTTATTTGATGTGGTTTTTTTTATGGCTTTAGGTGCAGGTAAATAAGACTGGTGGTGGTTCCTGGAAACCTAAGATGACAGACTCTGATGCCAAAGTGTTAGCCATTATCCAGGACCAAATTGAACCGCTGTCCAATCCATACGATAGTGGAGCTGTATATTTTAAAGGTAGTGTATTAATATTTTTTTGTCCTAAATTTGCTATTATGTTTATTAATCAATAAATTAATTATTAAATTGCATACACTTTTCATGTTTTTTTTTTAGAAACTGACATTAACTTTGGAAGTTTGCCGGTTGTAACTGAGGATCATTCATCAGCATTTGTGATTGAATCACAGGAAACAGAAATCATCACCCCAGGTGTGAATATATTATGTTAATTTATGCTTATACTTCTTATTTTCTATGTATCTTTGAATAAGTAAAAATGTTAAAATATTTTAGCTCCAGATCAAAACGCAATAACACAACCCACGAAACAAAATGAAATACCTGTGACTCCTGCTCAAAGAATTAGAAACGGTAATATTATTGTAGAGATAATATATCTATACTAATAGTAACTGATAAACTCTGTAACTACCAAATTGATTTAAAAAGAAAAACTGATAGTAAGAAAGCTGCATTATCCAAGAGTAAAATTTTAAAAATAGCTCTTCACTGATGAAGTCGCTAACTTCTACTAGTTTATAAATAAATATGAGCTTGTCAGTATATTATTTAATTACCTATATATAAATAATTGAACTATTAGTTATTTACATGCTTTTAGTTTGATGTATACATTATTGATAAGTCTATATATTTCAGTTCAAGACCAGCAAAACCATACACCTAGGACAATTACTCCTGCTCGGAGGAAATTTTTAAAGTTTAGAGAAGGAGAATATAATAGTAATTATATGTGTAATTATGAATTTAATTATTTCTCTACATTAACTTAATATTGAAATAGTATTTCAACTATTTAACATACTCGTAGGACCTATGTTTTATAGTGTCTACTGTCCATGTATATGTTTTGTTCAGTAGCCACAGCCCAGAAAAATAAAAATAAATGTAAGACTGCTGAAGCCCTAAAAAGGATTTACTTCAAGAAAAAATGCCAAAATGCAGATCTTGAAAGAAAAAAACTTATGCTGGAAATAATTCATGAGAAACAGCAGCACAACTTAAAAATGCAAATTCTGAAAAAGGAATGTAATAAAATTCAATAAATTCAAATATACCTGATATGTTTATTGTTCATTTATCCTAAGTTATCCTATGATGGTTGTGTTTTCACCAAGAGCTTGACTTTCAAGTACCTTTAAATACAAAATAAGTATACTTGGTCATAGTTATTGAGCAGGCATAACATAGAAGATAATATCTAACATGGCCATCATACTCAGACAGAATCATGAATTCTCAAAATAAACTTGTTACTTGCTTGTTCTTCTCGGTAAGATAACAAACAGCTTTCCCAACCAGTTGTTAATTCTTGACTATTCAAAAGGATTTTGTAAAAGTTGATATGAATTAAAACTACCATACCTACCCTACTGAAGTTATTAGAGAATAGTCGCTATAAAAAAATTGCTGTTAACGAAAACAATCATTTGAGCAAGCATTTATAACTAATTATAGAAGGGTGCTCTTTGAGTAGGGTTGCCTAGGTCTAAAATAAAGACTGCTGGTATAATAAAACAGCAATTAACTTAAGAAAATACTGTATTAACAAGAGCAGTCCGCACCGAGGTCTCAATATTATTTGATTGTGTAAAAAAGCTTTCATCCAATTCAGAGTTTACATAAAAATCAGTTGGAGGTTCAACCTCATCTAATTCTATACAAATATTATGAAGCACTGCACTAGCTACTATAACTTGCAGAATGGTAGATGTTTTATTCAAAGTGATTCCTTTTTGTAAGCAGGGACAGCGCCGTTTCCACACACCGAAACATCTCTCTACTGTATTTCTAGTAGCAATATGACTTTTATTATAAGCCTCTTCTGCACTTGTACTTGGTTGCAAAAAGGGAGTTAGTAAGAAATTTTTATTATAATATCCACTGTCCCCTAATAAATGGTAGGTACTATATCTGCCCATTTCAAAATCTGCACACAAATGGGAGTTATTAAAAATTGTGCAGTCATGCACAGATCCAGGCCAGCGAGCATTGATATCTCTTATTTTCAGAGATGTATCACAAACTACTTGGACGTTCATTGAGAAATATCCCTTTCTGCAACGATACATTTCAGAAAGTGCACCTCCTCTACTAATAATTTTAACATGTGTACAATCCAAAGCTCCCGCAACCCGTGGAAATCCATCAATTTGATAAAATTCTTCAGCTATTCTTCGTAGCTCTGTCCTATCTGGCATTTTAATATAAACAGAGCTTAATTTTGCCAATTCACGAGTAACTTTTTGTACTATTCTACAGACTGTTGATTTGTGGATGTTTACTAAATCACCAAGCACTTGCTGGAACGTCCCTGTAGCGAAGAACCTCAAACAAATCAAGAGTTGTGTAATGCCATCGATGGCTTTATTTCTTTGCGTCATGGGTTCTAAATTAAGGATACGTAGGATTTCAAGTACTGCATCCTTAGAAATTCTGTACCTTACACGAAAGTCTTCACCATCGTGTTTCAGAAATAAATTTTCCCTGTCTGGAATTTTGCGGCGGGAAACTTCTTCTTCAGGATCAGATAACGATGAAAGACTGGTTAAAGATATTTTTAACCCAAATTTGCACGTTAGTTTTTATTAAATTAAGGCTAGAAATCACTTATCACTATTTACAAAACAATTCACAATTTAATGACAAGTTTAATGGATGCTTGACAAGACATTAAAAATTATAACCTCAAACTGTCAAATTAATGATCCTTTAGCGCTAATGACGTTTTGTGCAACGTAAAAATAGGCTTAAGTCCCGATTTGACGTTTCGTTAATTAAAGTTAATGGGGCATTAAAATTAGGGAGAAATGCTATTTTGTGCAACACTTTAAAGACTCATTAATATTATTATTAATATTTAAAAATTTAAAGTGCGTTTCTGCAACTGACTGAATGACCCATTAACTAATGTCGATTTAAAGGACAGCTTTCTGCATTTGAGTGTTAGACTTTGAGCTGAATCTATGTTGTCATAGAATGCTTGCGCTTTCATTTTATGACATTGAAGTTGAGCCTTCGGTTGAGCAGTTCTTGTAGCACTCAAATTTTCATTTTCAATCATAGCTTCAAGCTCTGTACACTTACTGCAAATATCTGTGCGAGGCTTACCAAATGAAAAGTTATAGTTGTCTTGATAAATTTTTCTGTAGAATTGATATGAACAAGGCTTATTAACTTTCTTCATGTCAGTATTATTATCTATTATAGTCTGATATTCTGTTGGATAGTATTGTTGAAGAAATAAAGTAAACATCTTCACCATATCAAGAATGGATGACAAATACCTTTTCTTGGATCCAGTTTTCCCATAATGACACAGTTTGTAAGGAAAAGATTCTATGTGTGATTTTATCTCATCAGATTTCTTATGTGGTCGCGAATTATGACAACCTCTTCTGTCTTCAGGTAGCCTGCCTTGAGCTTTTAATGTACATAATCTTCTCACTCTTTTAACGCCAATACCATGAATGCTAGCGAATCCTTCACGACACACGCTCTGTCTAATCTCACCAATGTGTATTTCATAGGAATAATTTTGCAGGTGATGCCTTATTGCTTCAGCTTTAGGGGTTTTTATGCGTGACACTTTTATCAAGTTTTGCAAGTAAGCATCTTGAGTGATTTTGTTACCCGACTTATTGAAATTTGATAGTATTCTGTTTGAAATTGACGAAGAAAATATCTCTAAACATCGCCGGTTACATCGACATCTATCACCTTTTTTCCTGGCTGAAATAACTTTACCTTTTCTATTAACCAGTTCCTCTCCGCAAGCTCTCAGTTTTTTACGTTTATTATCCTTCCATTCTTCAGGTTTTGCACGCTTTTTAGGTCTTATTTCGTCACTCATTATCAAATTAATCAAGATTTGTAAACATCAAAAAATCCACAAACACATGTCAGTCAGCAAGTGACATTTCAATGTTGCCAGCATACAATGGAAAAAGGACCCGATATGACATAAAATTGAAAGATAGGGACATTTTCCCACAACCTCTGTTTTTGAATGTCATTTTTGAGCCTTTGTCTCTTACATATTGGGACCATATTCCGTGGTATTATGTACCATGGGATCAACTATGGATTACAAAAAAAAAACACATTTGGTCTATGGGTATGTATTGGGACCTACCTCCATACGCCGCTTCATTTATTAAATATTCACTTTGCTAATGAAAGTTTATAACAACAACAAGTTAGAAGTTATTGTCAAAACAAATTAAGTTTGCATTGTACTACTATGACAACAAACAATGAATTTAAATTTGAAATGTTATATTATCAAAATCAAAGGAGACCTCTTGAAAAGTAAACTTATTATTATCATACAAAGAACAATTTAATGATTAATAGCTCCTTATCAACAATATTAACGCCCATGTTGGATGCATTTCATGCATTTAGCAAAAAGTAACCAAATTAATTATTTCCAAAGAATTATTATTAACAAGTTATTTAAGTAAACAAGTTCTGAATATATCACAACAAAAAAATTCAATATTATGACCAAATAATGAATTCTACTTAATTTTAACAGAAAGGAGCCTAATATTGATTTCACAGGATGTCTGTTCTCTCTGAGCCCAAACGTTGGGAGCCACTTATACCCTACTTTCTTGGTGGGTGAGGGCACGGTAGCTAGTGGTCACTTGCCACCAGGCCGGATTAACCCCAGAGCAGATGGAAAGCTCATAGATGGTAGCGAGGCTAGCTCTTCCTCGGGACGTGGGATGGCCTACTCAGAGGTGTGAGAGGGAACAAAATTTATATATAATGGGCGCCAGCTCCTCTCAACACACAAACGAGAACGCAGACACGCTATGAAATCAAACACAAAAGTATGGAGCACAGTTATATTTAAGAACCACGGATCTACATCACTATTGATATTACAAAGTACGGTAAAGCTAAGTTTAAACTAATACATATTAAATTAAGATATAATACCTTGTAACTTGGATCTTAAGGTTTGTAGAAGACTTTGGTCTATTAAATAGTTGTCATGGACGAGCTTCATTCATCATGTCTCCTGTTGTTTGACCAGCTTTCAATATGATAACGGAAAAGATGATACTGATGTCATTCCGGGAGCGTAAAAACAGAATGGTGAAAATATAAAGTCGGAGTGTGAGAAAAAGAGTAACCAGAATAGGAAAACCAAAAAAAAAACCCTGTAACAAAACACATGTAATTAGCATATGACGCTACAGCACCACAATACGGAAAATACGGTCACGTGGAAGATGCCCAAGGTGATACATACCAACAACGTTGGGTTTCTCTGAGAAGTAATTCACTCCATATAAGATATTGAGGGATTACATCCCGTGGTGGACCTGAAAAGAACAGACAAAGGGATATATTTTGTCAAGATAGCTGATTTAACTCAGCACAAAAATCGATATGCCACAGAAGAAAACTCACCAATTAACCTCCAAACATCTTCTAATGATATAAACTAATGCCTCAAGGCATAGTAAAGACGGTAAACTTCCTTATTTACTTTTATGAGATTTCGCCGACAACTGTACTTGCGAACTCCAAGACCCGAACCAAAAAGATGAATGACAGAGCGCAAAGAGTATTTATAAGCTTCGACATCCCAGTTCACTCACTCTGACCGATGGATTACAAAAACCGTATTAAGGCGAGGATTTTCGACCACAGTAGGCATCAACGCTATATGGGACTGCATGGCGGGCAGTCGCGTAAATGAACACGTCAGCGCACAGAAATGTCACAGTATAATTAATAGCAGTAATATAGTAGTACTATACCTATGGTGTGCCTTGTTATACGAAATTCGTTTCTACGATGACTAAAACTTATGTCAAGGATGATATAATAGAATCTATATTTTTTATTTATCTGGATTTAGTATTGCGATACCTATACTTACTATTTTATTTTTTATAAATATTGTAATTGCCATTTTATAGATGAAATCTTTTTAAATTTATATCCTTACTGAATTCTGTTGTGAAAATCGTGCTATTTTGACTTGAAAGTATATCGTGACGTTAATTTATAACTTTCATAAATTATTTGTTCCAAAATTCATTAAAATCAGATAAGTAGGTAGTTGAGATCTTTTACGTAAGCTTTTATCTCTCATTCCAATCCAATAGGGCTGGTGTTTGAAAAAAAGTAGGGTTTGGGAGCTATTTTCATTACTAATTTTCTACAAATCGGTCGGATGGTTTGGCTGAAATAAAGGAACAGAAAGATAGACTTTCGCATTTATTATTTAGTATGGATCCGTTATTTAGTCACTACAACACGAGTTAATTTGAGCTAAATAATGTAATGTGAATGTTACAAATAATTAATTTTTTTATGAAATGAAATTCAATCCACCCCTTCGGAATGTGCACCTTTTTACACGAAGTAGTAAATTTGTAGTAGTTAATTATATCAAAAAAATAGTAATGTATGATTATATTCTTAAACTAGCTGTCCCCGCGGCTCCGCTCGCGATAATTTCGGGATAAAAAGTATCGTATGTTACTTCTAGTACCTCTCATGATTCGTCCAGTAGCTTTTGCGTGAAAGCTGAACAAATATACACTCTTTCATATTTATAATATTAGTAAGGATAACGATTGACATTTTATAATATTTGCCAATTAATTGTTTAGATCACTTTCACATGAGGCTTAAGTATCTATGGAACGAAAATCCTTCAGCGCAAAGCTTCCGAGTAAACTATATTGAAAGTTGACCCGTCCGGCACGTGAACATGAAGATTTCTAGAACTGCTAGCCCGGGAAAGAGCGACGTATAACTGACCATGCGAGAAACAACTGACACCGAGATCTACTCCAGCAACACGAAAAGTCTGCCCTTGAGCCTTATTAATTGTCATTGCAAAACACACCGATACTGGGAATTGCGTTCTTTTAAATTGGAAATCTAAGTGCCTGTTTAAACTAAAATATCCAAATAGAATTATACCCAGAAATACGTACAACTTACAACAGTAAAAGAAATGAAAATAAAGCTGAAACGCCTGTGCAATGCTATTTACCTATACCTACTTCACTGGAAAATAAATACCTATAACTACAATAATTAATAAAAAGTACCTACGCTTTTACCTAAAAAATCCAAAAAAAACTGAACATAAATTAGCCAAAATTTGGAATTTGACCGAATATTTAAACACTACCAAAACAACTAATACCTATTTTATAAAATAACAACAAAAGAAATTCAAATACACTATTTAAAGATTAAAAGTCGCGCTGATCAATAAAGTCGAACGCTCTGAACGCATCAACAGCCAAATATTGAAGCTTGAATTATGAAGCTTGCGCTCGCCTCCCACCTTTTTATACCCTACCGCCGCGAGCCGCGTCGAGCGCGGCAACCGTTACGCAAAACTAATCCTTATATCATTCAGTATTCACGCGCGATGGGTTATTAGCGTATTTCATGTATAAGTTTGGTGTTTCTATACCGATTTTTATGATTCTTTTTTTGTTGAATAGGTAATAATGTTATTTTTTTAAAATTAAGGATGAGTGAGAGTATTATAAACGTAAGAGTAAACAAATATAATCAGAAAGCTCCGAACTGCTAAGCTATCGGGATTTACACGTGTTATTGTGAGTCAACCATAAAATATAGACATATACTGTTGTGGGATATTTTTTATATAATTTTATGAAGAATATTTCTGTCATACATGATATCTATGTCCATTAGCTCTAACCATTAAGGCTGCACACGCGACGGAAGCTTAAAAAATGAATTAACTTCTCCCGTTTTTCCAACATTTCCCTTCACTGCTCTGCTCCTTTTGATTGTAGCGTGATAATAAGTATACTATAACCTGCCCAGGAGTACGAAGAATAATTTTGTCAAGTTTCGTTAAAATCCGTCGAGTAGTTTTTGTTTCTATAAGGAACATACAGACAGACAGACAGACAAAAATTTTACTGATTGCATTTTTGGCATCAGTATCGATCACTAATCACCCCCTGATAGTTATTTTGAAAAAAATATTACATGTACAGAATTGACCTCTCTACAGATTTATTATAAGTATAGATAGATATAGATGTCTATGTATCGTCATAATGTATTAGCCGTCTAATCTATAAAGCCGAAGGGTTTGTCTGTTTGAACTTTGAACTAGATTATTTGTGAAAGAACCCATCAGATATAATTTAATGTTACTAAAGTTGATGCATAAAGGTCCAAAACACTATATTTTTGAAAAACATAGCATATGAAAGTTTAACCACAAAATACATAAAAGGTGACCAATTTAAACTAACTCTTAACACTGTGAAATTATAACTATCTGGAATCATAATTTCAACACACAGGAAAATTGGTGGTAGATGCCATCTACATTCCCTTTCAAGAACGAAGTAAGTACTTTTTATATATTAATAACTAGGTACATCAAAAGAATTGTAGGTGGCAGCATTACTCAAAAACATATTTGTTGAAGTTATAAATATACCAAACTAATTTGATATCTGGAACTTTTGAAATAGAGTCTATTTTACTCGTGACGAAAATAAATACAAGAAGGTATTTTAACGGACAGACATTTTCAATCCATTATTTTATTTGACGTTTAAGTACAGGCAAAGCAATATTATTTGAACGTAACCCATTGAAACAAATTAACTAACAAATTAACTGATATTCTTTTCGATATTAATAACTAATACCCATCTTAATCTCACCATCAGTGCTAATGTCTTATCAGCACTCATCAGTGCCTATAAATTACCATTAGTACCTATCAGTAGTTACCCATCTGCACCGATAAACACCTATGAGAAGCCATCAGCACATCTGAGCACCCAACCTATCAGTACTCAACAGCATCTATCAGCAACCATCATTACCCATCAGCACCTGTCAGCATCCATCAGTTACAATCGTCACCTATCAGTAACTATCAGCACCCATCAGCATCTATCAGCACACATCAAAAAGAACACCTCTATAATATACAACTTTGCATAGGTGTTTTTTAATACTTATATAATACTAGCTTTATCCCGCAACTTCATATGCGCTTAACTACCCTTCTCGTGGAAATTTCAGAAACTATACAACCAGACACCCACTGAAAGAACCTTTATACCAAGTATCACACCCATGCACTCAAGGAATAAGTTTTTTCCATACAAACTAAAAATCATATATTTCCCGTGCCCTCGGGAATTTTGGGAATTTTTTTCGTAGCACAACCAGTCACTCTTTGAAGAACCTTCATGCCAAGTATCACATCCATACGCTCAAGGAATAAGATTTTTCACACAAACTAAAAAGTCCAACCCCTTCCCGTGGGAATTTCGGGAATTCCTTCCATAATACAAACAGACACTTATTGAGGAACCTTTATATCAAATATCACATCCGTGCACTCAAGGGATGGGATTTTTTCATACAAACTAAAACATCATATATTTCCCGTTCCCGTGGGAATTTCGAGAATTTCTTTCATAACACAACCAGACACACATTAAAAAACCTTTACACCAAGTTTCACATCGGTGCACTTAAGGAATAAGATTTTTCACACATACTAAAAAGTCCAACCCTTTCTCGTGGGAACTTCGGGAATTCCTTCCATAATACAAACAGACACTTATTGAGGAACCTTTATATCAAATATTACATCCGTGCACTCAAGGGATGGGTTTTTTCATACAAACTAAAACATCAAATATTTCCCGTTCCCGTGAGAATTTCGGGAATTCCTTTCATAACACAACCAGACACAGATTGAAAAACCTTTACACCAAATTTCACATCGGTGCACTTAAGGAATAAGATTTTTCATACAAACTAAAAAATACTATATTTCCCGTTCCCGTGGGAATTTCGGGAATTCCTTCCTTAGTGCACCCCTACATCTCCTAAAGAATGAATTTTCCAAATTTCAGCTCTCTACGGCCAGTAGTTACGGCTGTACGTTGTCTGTCAGTCACTCAGTCACTCAGTACCTCAGTCAGTAACGGAACAGTTTTATATAGATTATATATCCCATAACTTTGAGGTTTTTTCCCTTACTTAAAAAATAATACTTTTTGCCAAAGAATATGTGGTTCAAAAGTGCATACTTTCCAAGATATCCTCGGTCTTAATATAATGAGTTCTAAAATATCACCCGTGTAACATCTCATCCACTCAATAGACGCGTGTCACTGAAGTCATACAATAAACAACAAAAACATTTTAAACGTTGAGGAAAGTTGCATACAATGTACACCGCAAAACGTCGCAAACTGTACCTACCTGTGCATAGCGATAAAAAAGGAGTAGAAAACGCCACGTTGTCATACTTCGCATAAAGTTATTTTTGACTTAATTGAATTATTTTGCATGAAAAATAAAAACCAAAAGAAAATTGAAAAATTATTCACATGTTATTTGATTCTATTACATGGCCCCATCAAGACCCTAGAGTTATGAGAAATCAAGCAGAACATATTGTACATAATATACATGGCAATTTTTTTTAATGTCATTTGGGGGTAAAGTTTTCTTAATAATAGAGATAGCAAATTCTACTCCATAAAACATTTCTTTATTTTAGGAAAAATTAAAACTGTATTCAAAGAGTTTTCAAAAACTCGCTTCTTCACCCAGGAATCGAACCGACTTAAATCTAAAAATGAAGATTTCATGGTTTTCCTTTCAATGAATTAACCTAGTATGTGAGAGAGATTTTATTCTTGTGATTGGCTCTAACGAACCACACAATAAAATTACAGGGTGTCATTTTTACAGATTTTAGTCGGTTTGAATCCCAGGTGAAACGAGTGAATTCTTAAAAATCTTTGAATGCGGTTTTATTTCTGTTGAATAATAAAGGACAGTTTCTTTGGAGTAAATTTTGCTATCTCTTCTTTAGAGTACTTTCCCTACAGATGGCATTAAAAATTACACCTTGTATGTTTATCGATGTGCACCTATCAGTATCTACGTTGGAATTGATGTGGAGGGGCAGCCCACAAGAGGTGATGCGTTAATATTAACCCTGTATACGTACGTATAGAATAATAATCCTCCTTTTGTTTTCGTCGGGTGATTACGAAAGAAAAGATTTATCGCAAAAAAAATTATATGCTTTTTTGCACTTGTTGTCTAATAAACTTAAAAAAAAATATCAGAAACAAGTTTTTAGCTCTATATTCAGAAGTGATAATTGTTTATAATACTCCTTTAATTTATCAATCAAAATATAAAATGTGACTTAACAAAAATTAAATAATTAAATTGTCGTACTGTTATGTGTACGCTATGGTCAAAAAGACGATCAATTACGCGGGAAAATCGGGAGCAAAAGCGACACAGGTCCTACCTCCATGACGCCTCGCGTGGTACTGAATTGTATCGCACGGCGTACCGTCGTCGTCTTTATTATATTATATTATATTAGAAAAAATAGAACGGTTTAAGAAAGAAATTATCCAAATAAATTAATTTTATGCTACATTACCAATATTATGACAAGTTTTTGTAAGTATAAGTTTGATATTCTCTTAGAATATCGGAAAATCACTTAAAATTTTCATCTTTTTCGTAATTTTTTATGATCGAGTAAAGTTTTCAGTATCGTGTTTTGATCCACAGATTTATAAAATATATTAAACAAACTTCAACATATATTTTTATCCGATCCAGACAAACAATATTGGCCGATTGTAATGAGTTTGAAAACGCACAGATTTCGCGAATGGGGCCCTTAAGGGCTCTCTACACTCTCCAAAACTATCAATCGAACGGGAGTGAGAGGTACTAAAACTTTACTACAACTTTTCGGTAAGTTATTTCTCCTGTTATTAACTAGGTAGCGCTGGGATAGCCGATTTATTAATAGTCTATGAATGATCGTGTGCGTGTGCATCTGATGCGTTTTGTGTTTTCTCCGCCATTTTATTTAAGACTTAGATAGATTATTTTAACAAATTCGCTGTGAATTTGGCCGTGGAGTTAATTGTGTGACTTACTAACAACTTAAAAGATTTCAGCAACAAAAGTTTATAAAGTCTAAAGTGCGGGAAAGCGAAAACAGTGCAAAAATTGTGTAATATATTGTGTAAATATACAGTGATTTAAGTATGATTTGCTGTAAGTCATAAGGTTAATTTGGTCGATTTCATAAAAAATTACAATGAAAATGTTGATTCACAGTTGCTGTAATGGGGCGATCCGAATAATAAATGGACAATTGACATAATTTGATGAGCAAGATGGAGCGAAGAAGAGGCTTTTCAATATTCCACGCAAAGAAAAAAAACAATAAATAACCTTAAAAAATAAAGATTTTAGTTTTTTTTTTATTTTGGACCCCTTAGTTATATAGTTATATTAAATACCTTATTCTGTATTTTTTTAAAGCAGTTATCGTAATAAAATTCTATCAAATGTTAGATTAAATGTGATAAACAGGATAAGATATTTTTACCTTAATTTTTTTTATAATGGAGTCTTATCATCTAAGGCCGTCTAGCGGCTATTTTTGGAATTAAATTTAGTTACAAGCGCCATCTATGATTTGAGGTATTATTCTATTTTGCCTATGAAATCAAGTTGCCCATCTATCTCATATTGACTGTATCGTCTATGGTAATGGCTGCCAATATGACACAATGTTTTTTTAATCGATTTTGTTCGGATATACAACTTTTTTTTGTTTTAAATATTTACTATATGAACCTATGAACCGAATAAAATAAAACAAGGTGTATCCGAATTCAAAAACATAGACAAACAAGACGATCTTTACGTAGAATTCCTTATGGGCCAACGCAGGCCCGGATGGCGCGTCGCATACTAAGTGCTTATGACCACACGCTCACAGAACACAATTACTCTAGGAGAAGAAGATCAACTTCATATAAAAAGAATAGGAACGATTTTTAGTCGTGTAGTTTGGAAGTACTGCCATCTATAGGCACCCCAAGGTAAACTATTTGTAGCGGGAAATTTGAATCATTTTTAGCTCACGATAGATTGTAAATAATCGAGCGCAGCCTCGAGATTATCTTGTCGAGACCACTCACCCAGTCTGGTTAACGGAGACTAAACTAGCTCTTATGTACCTATTAAATATAACAATAAATACAAAATGTCTCCAAGATGCTATATTCATTTAAGGCCGTTTGCACTAAACTTAAGAATAGCCTAACTCTTTGCCTAACTGGTTAAAGTCAAGGAGAAAAACCACAAGTCACAGGTGCGAAATAAATGGGGTCAAAGAGTCAATATCTCACGAAAATACACTACAAAGTATTGTATTTCTAAATTCTGGTCGTACAATGTAATGCGCGCAATACAAATTGCAAACCAGGACGCCATATTGTTTATATTTGCTTCATCTTCATTCGTTTCGTTCGGTCAGGATAACATTATTGCCATTACTAAAAATGGGATTATTTATTTATATAGTAACATCGATCAAAAAACTCAGCCCTGGTAGGTATCTAACATGATTGCATACAAAGTAAACCACGGCTGCACACGCTGCCCCATAAGGTGCGTGCATGGAACAATATACTCTCTTACGAGAGAAGAACGATTACTTCATACTTCGTAAATGCATACATACAGCTCACTAGCGCTTCAGTTAATGCCATCCGCAATTTTTCAGTGTATTAATAGTTCCACTTTACACAGTAGTAATCTATGCAGTCTATTACTCTAAGATAGGAACTTTATGTATAATTTTTTTTTTTGACATTAAAATTGTGTATATTGAATAAAAATTCATAGGTGTTTATAAATTTATTTTCCAACCATTATCTTAAAACTACTGCACAAAAGCGTCAATTTCGCAAAAAAAAACAAACAAACAATTGCAAAGTATTTAGTGTCACTATCACAATATAAAGTGTCAATTTCGCACTGAACAAATAGCACTTCCGTAAAAAAACACAGCTTACAGATTTTTAAATCAAAAATTTTACAGGTTTTCAAATTAAAAATGGGTTGCTGAAATTACGCAGTTAACGCAATGAACCGTTTTTACAAATGGCGTCAGTCAGTCGTTGGCGATGGATGATTGTTTGTCTTTGATTGTCACTTTTGAGAAGATTGACATATAGACTTACGTCAAAGCAAAGTACTTTAAAGCTTTCTCATTCATACGTATAGATTCGTCCCACTTTGGCTCCGGCTGCCATCGACAGCATTGACTAATAAATTAGTAAACTCCCCCTGGGTGCGTGACGGGTCAATGACTGACATTCGATTGCAGCGCCATAGGTTATATCTTGAAGTAGGATGTACAGACAGATAGACGATTGGACGTATTTCAAACGGACGGGTTACTCGGTAATAAATGTGTTAGCATTGTAGTTGTAACTGTAAAGTACTACGTTTCGATAGCTTCCCCATTTGTTGTTAAAAGCGCCGCCTGTGCACGTTCCATCATGATCGATACCCCCCGCGAGGGTTATCCACCTAGTACTGGTTTCGTTAAATCTATCAATAAGAAACTCTTGCCCATAGATCCTAGCCCGACGTAACTTATGAAAGGTGTTACAATCCTCTTTAGTAAGGGTGTAATTCTCTGATACAATGCCACCCTTCACTAGTGAATTATGCGAATGCATGCCACAACATGCGACTGTATACTGTAAGTTTATCAAACATGAGAATGTGGATAAGTACATCGATTCTTTCGACTGGATGAGTTGTATCTCAGTGGTTTCTTCATGGAAATCGTCTTCTTCAAATGAACGATCACCGATCTCCAGTAGTGATATGGTCGTATAATTAGACTGATCGGATGCACAGTCATACCCGATATTCTGCGCAAGCGCTATCTCAAAGATGAGAATGAGGCGATACATGTCAGATAGTTTTCGTTCCAATAGTAATAGGTATATTTTAACCCGGACATACTGTAAAAGTCAGTTAAGGGACCGAGGTGTTATAGGAGGCTTTTTTGTGGGTGATAGGCTTACCCCCTATCACTGCAACAGTCTCTCTCACGTTTGACAAATTTGGAGACTATTATAATGCCTCCAAATTTGTCAAACGTGACATCAGATGGTTTTATTACCTCTGGTGTTCTGCCTACCCCATACGGGATACAGGCGTGAAGTTATGTATGTATGTATGTGTACTGTAAAGTAATAGACGGAACGTAACCACGAATAAAGATTGTGTATTGAATAAGCCGGTATTATAAACAAGCCCACACTCAGTACCATTAAGTAACTTTTATAAGTTGAGATCAGCTAAAACGGAGCTCTAGCGCCATCTAGAGCTCCGTTTTAGCTTAGTGACTGAAAATTTTACTAGAGCCAGTCGGGAACTTTCCCTATATCGTCGTTGTAGAATGATAATCTCGTAAGTGTAGAGATCCAAACTTTACAGGAAACAAAAAAAATTGTTCATGTTTAAAATATTGTTGGGTGCTTTTGTCTCATGCTTTGAATGATATAAAAGCCTTATTTGGGATATTAACCAACCCCTTACTTCAATAGATTATACCAGTTAAATGACATATGAGGTTTTCTGTTTTTATATGTACACAGTTACGAGGTTTTCTAAATTAAAGACACTGATGTAGACTACAAAAGTTATGTGTAATGAAGACAATGTGAACAAGTTTTTGGTAACAAATCAGTACAGGAAGATTTTCTTTTACATATTAGTGGAATCATAAGCTTAACCCAAAATAATATACATGGCTAAATTGAAGTATGGACGACTGCCCCAGCAATGCATAAACATGGTACCTAGCAATATGTAAAGCTGAATAGCTGAATATTAGTATTTCACATAAAAAAAGTTTAAGGAAGTTTTTATATCTTCACAATCCTGAAAATAAAAACGTGCTTTTCTTACGTTATTTAAGTATCAACACTGCAAACAAGTGACATTGCTATGAACTTTTTTCTAGGCATTTGCAATAGATGTATGTATCTGCGATGATATTGTTAGTAAAGTATAACTATTTGATTAGCGATCCACATAGATTTCACAGGGTGGTAGGTATTTGAGTACCTGTTAACCTTCAAACCACCAAAAAACTTGATACAACGAACTTAGAATTGAATTATAGACTGTTTTCACAGACAATAAATAAAAGCTTAAAATAATAAACAAACTATTTTATTTCTTTACATTTGTTAATACAATCTACCTACACAAATATACACCTAAAATGTCTGGAAGAAGTAATCTACCTAGTAACAACCTCTTCAATATCTGTTAGTTAATATATCCGTACAGACTATGGTATAGACGTCTGTCTGACAACGCGCTAGGGAAACTTTAATTATGTGGTGATTGATAAATCCTACCTGGACTAGATAACGGACGCACTGAGTCACCAAGCATATAAAAGATAGGTATTGAAATAAAACAACAAAAACCAGATTTATTTATTTATTTCTTACTCTGTTATTCTAACAAGGACATTATCTAAGAATGAAGCCGGAGCTGACAAAGAGTTTTGGTGTCTCGCCCACCCCAGGTACCAGATTATTGTCATGACATGACAACAACAGCCCATAGTTCTGTTCCCCGCAATACAGCTGCAGTAATAAGACAGTATGTCGTCTATTGGACTATTAGTTTGTTGACTATCATATAAAATATACACATAGTATATTTTTTGGCTGATATGCCTCGACTTTATTCGGCCTCTTAAAAGTTGAGGTCTTGATCCTCCTAAATGTATGATTCTTTCAAGATCCGGGCATACTTCGATGTCATAAGTACCATTTTCTCTGATGTGCTCTCCATAATATGACCGGGCTTGTTTAACCTGGTATGGTCCTAATGCCAACAATAATAATTGGTTATGCTCCAATACTGGGAAATTCTCTAACTGGGGCAGGTGGCCATCCACTCTTAAAAACATAGATCTTTGCCTATTCAAATTATTTTCCCCTACGAAGGTACCTAAGCGATTGGGCTGATCCATATACTGTGCCACTCTTTGTATTATGTCACCAGAGTTTGGACCATCTTCTAATAAAACATGGTATTCATTAATTATAGCTGCAGCTATTTTAAAATCTTCCATCAGGTGGGGTGAAGCTAAATTAAAAAATCTTTGCCGAAATAATTTGAAATCACGTTTGAAGCGCCCGTTGACCACTTCGACTACCCATCTACATAATGTTACTTTTCTGCTTTTATTAGCTTGTTCACATGTTAATTGTGTTTGACCAGAGCCCAGTGACTCGGCCTTATGAATTTGAAAGCCTAAACTTTCCAATAGTGGTATAGCATCTCTGAACCCCCTGTCTAAAATAAAAACATCATTACGCTGAAAAAGCTGTCGATATGGACTATCTTCAGCTTGAAATAAACTTTTCATAATCTCGGCATCAGTTTGAGTAGCAGCATATGGTCCAACAACATCTATAATATACCCATCACATGAAACAATAATAAATGGTTTAACTAAATTGTCATATTTGTGCAAGCTGTATGTTTTTTTCTGGAACAGATAATTTGAGCTTTTTTGTAAATATAATAATAATAATAATAAAGCATAAACACATAATAATAATAATAATACTCTTTATTGCCAAATAAAATACAATTTTACAATTTCTATGAATTATACAGATAATGACAATGAGGCGGCCTTATCGCTACAAGCGATTTCTACCAGGCAACCAACAAAAGGAATCCATTTAGAATTAAATTTACAAAAAGAAACAACATAAAAGAAAAATAAACAGAAATCTTTGGGCAGAGTATTTTAAATTTAATAAGCTTTAAAATGAGATGTAATTCAACAAGATACACACAATAAATATGAAAAAAAAAATGGTTTTACGAACTTAAAGCAAACCAGAGAAACGAAATTTTTAAATCACCCCCATCACGAGGGGTGAGGGGTGCGCCCCCCCCTAAGGTGACTTTTGTCGATGAAATTTGATGTATATCACGTAGGTAAAGTATCAAAAGTCGGAACCCTAACACATTGTATAGTTAGGTACTAAATATTGTGTTAAACACTCTCTAATTTTTTTTAATATGGCTGTTAATGTGGGACGTGATACTCTAAAGATTGTCGCAAGTCGTCTGTCAGATTCACCTGTTCTTAATTTTGCTAAATAAATAGCCAAAGCATTCTTAGGCCTTTTAAAAGTAAGGGCAGGCAAAATATTAAACAAGTTCAAAAAATTAGCAATTGTTAAACCTGTCCAATATTGACATATCACATTTTGCATTTCAACAACATTTTCAAAATTAAATATTGGATGGTCAGATTTTGCTATAGATATGATATCTTCAATTTGGTTTGCTAAGAAATTCGAATATATATTGTTATTTTGAAGTAATAAGTGCCAAACATCCAAATTAAAATGTGTCAGACAAACCCTCGTATTGCGAGGAATATAAAAATTATGTTTCACAATAAGCATTTTTTTTATAAATGCTGGTACCACATGTAACTCTTGTTCAAAGATACAATCATTAAACACACAGTGTCTGGAAGTGTTTGCAGCCCGTTTATAGTTTGGCAGGTTTAATTCTGGTTCGGGTCTAGGTGCTGGTTCAGGGATTGGTTCAGGTTCAGGTCCAGGTAGATTAACCCGATCTTGATCTTGAGATCTTTTCCTTTGATGTCTCATCCAACAGGGATGACATGCGTAATTCATAGCCTAAAAAAATGTAATGGTATTTATTTTTCATCTAAGTATCTACAGAGAACTGAGTATTGAGTATCTACATACATTTAAATGGGACTAAATAATGTAAGAATATCTCAAAGTAAGAACAAACTGTGTTAAAATATCATTTTATCTACCTGATAGAAAGCTGGGTGTGATGTTGGTAAATCCTGCAACATTGGTTCATTTCTTTCTACTGCATGGCGTTGTATATTTCTCACAGAACGGCCACAAGTTATGCACACCAATGTATGGCCGTATAAACGTACATCACTAGTTGCTCCTGAATTTAGCAGTTCATAACAAGGATGACAAATGTTGGCACCTCTTGGAACCTAGAACAAACTTAATTTCGTTAAGACCCACATGAATTAAATAAACTATCTACTTATGTACAATATGAAATCTAAGGCAACTAGCTTGTTGTAGTCGTGACAATTACAAGACGAGATGAGTCTTTCTGATCCATTGACATTGGATTAGTTATGTAGTTATTTTGAGACACAAGAATTTGAAGTCACCTTTGTTTTTTGTTTCTTATATTTATTAATTCTTAGGTCATTCTAGCTGTAGATGTCTTACTCTTACCTCAATTGTTAACCATCGTGCTAGGATAGCGAGTAGAACAGCAGGCAATGAAGAAGTAATATGTCGCCGCAGTCTTTGGGTAGCAACACCACAATTTATGCACTGCATGTTGAATAGAATGCAAGTTAAGTCCGTATCGAGTAGCGAGAGGTCGGTAGGTAGAAGTCGTATAAACAGAAAGTCCAATAAACACGCGAGGGTCAATGAAAATCCAAAATAAAAAGCACAACGAAGAAGTAAACGGCAGAGCATTCAAACGACGTTTGACGTTTCTTTTTTTTTCAGATTCGACTGAACTTCAAGCGTCACAGAATCGATAAGAGGATCGATTGGTTTGAATGAAAAAAAATAATTAGTTTTTTTGATCACTATTTAGTTACTATTTTTCAACTTAAAATAGGCAAGTACTAAGATTAATTAAATATTAATATTCCGGAGCTTTCAGTTATTATTATTTGGTTTTGTTTAGAATGAAGTTGAATTGACTAGGACTAGACGTCATCATTTCCTTGCCTGTTCCCATTATCTGGGGTCGGCGCAGTAAGTCTTCTTCTTACAATCACATTAGGATATAGACAAACTGCAATAGGATTTGGCAAAAACTTTTACAGTCGGCCGCCTGCCTGACACTAACCCTCTTTGGGAATGCTGTTGTTGGTAGAGGATGCTACCATGTAAAGGAAAGGAAAAGTGGGGTTGGGGGTAGGAACGTAGGTGTAGGGGATACTGTTATCTTGGAAGGAAAGGTGTGAGTTGAACAGTAGCTTGGGAAGCCGGGGTCGCGTACCCGTATTCCATAACCGGATTACCGGACAGGTAAACCAGCATGAAATCCCTGGCCTATGACTAGGACTAGACGATCATTTAAATCATATAAAATATCAGTAAAAAACAACAATAAAAAGCAACCAAACAAGACACCGAATTGAACTCTATCCGTTCCCGCCTAAAACTTTCATTTTCATCGCCATTCCTTAGTTACAGAAAATAAGTTGTTTTGATACCTGTGAGTAAGAATCGATTTAAGTACAGTTTCATTTTGATATTCTGGAAAATCGATATGAACCTCCCTAGACTTGCATTATGTCCTCGTAACCACATCATGTCAATATAATAAACATAAAAACAATTCGTTACTTTTTTATATTTAACAGTTTACGAAAGTTCTAGGAAATTATTAAACACGAAATAATACATGAATGAATATTTAATTATTACGAGTAAATGTGAAGTTCACATATATGCTTGGGGCAGTCATTTAGCCATATTATTTAAAGGATGAAAACGGACTTCTATTCATCTATATACCGTAAACACCAATACCTAACTATGAGAAAAAAGCAACAACAAATTTAATTATTAATGCGGCAAGCTATCATAGAATGGATGTAAATCTCTAGGAATCACACATTTTAATTTCTGAATTTGATTGTACTTTATATTAGTGATGGGCAACTTAGAATGATACAGCTGTTGAAAACAATCACTAGAATTTGGTTTATTTATTCTCCTTGGTAGTAATTGGTATTCTTCCGAATGACTTACCTTGAACTTTATAGATCCTTCTGGTTCATATTTAAGGCAACGTATTTTTTGTAGACTGTGTGGTCTAACTGAACAACATTGTAGGGACTAGGATTGTTACGGGCCGTCTTACAAGCTTCAACCTAGCCTGCTGGTGAATAAATCTCGCGATTTTTTATTTGCCGCTCAATTGTAGAATGCATCGCATCACACTCCATTTGTGTGTGACCCTTCTCAAAGTATTTTTGGACTATGCTTACACCTGTCTTTGCAGCTACGAATAGAAGTGCATTGGAAAGAATAGAATTTCTATTTTGATACGTGCACCCATCACTGTATAGAATCACTTTACGAATGACTGTTGTATCAACATAGTTAATTATGATATCAACTAGGATACTTGAAATTTGTCAGCAGTTAAACCGCTTTCAGACTCATCACAGAGAAAGCAAAATCCTTCTTTGGTTTATAGATTATTTATCGTAAGATTATGCACCTTGAGCTTCATCTTGTAATAAAGCTCTGAAGCTATTAAATACGGACAAAGCAAGACAGCTGTAAGTCCATAGTAAAAACAGCAACAGAAGCATCATTTTTTGCTTTGTCTTTCTCTTTATGGCTTTGTGCTTCCGTTTTCAGAATTAAATGAAGCTCATACTCTGTATCATTAACATTTCCAGCCTTATGACCACAGCAAGTATCACATTGGTCTTTTTTCGGACGAAATAAGGACAAACTCAGGCTCTCAAATACTTCCCAAAATGTATACCGTGAGGCACTGAGATGAGATTTGTTTTGATTTTCTGTATATTTTAAATATTCATTAAAAAGTGCCGATTTAGATTGCCAATAGGGTTCTAGGTAGAGTTTTGTTGAACTCTTTTTGCAATAGTGTGACTCAAGTTTCGGCAAGGAATGAAAAAACTCTCTGAGTAATTCTTTTTTCAAATTATTTTCTTGTCCTCTGTTGTTTCTATCTGAAATGAGTACTATATTCCTAAAAACAGTGTTTTCAACCCAGTTGTGAACAGACCATTCACCGATATTAATTGTGTTTAACCCATACGTGCTCAAGTTTTTGCAATTCTTTTTGCGATGGTTTTTTTGCCTAATTATGAGTCTAAGAGACATAAAGAATAAGATTTTTTGATAATTAGATATAAAAAAATTACCATATTGGAAATTCGCACCGCCCCAATTTTGGGGCGCTGAGCATATCTGAGCACGCTAACAATAACTTCCAAAATAGTTTAGTTGCGACTATAATAATGGTGAATTTCAATAAAATATCCAATTAAAGTATATATTCAAAATTATATTTATTTATTATACATATATTTTATTATTTATTATATATTTATTTATTATAGTTAATTTTAATAAAGTAATTCTAAACATGTTATATACAATTTACGAGTGGAATGTTTCAAAACAATTAGTGTGGCAACCAACATCACATTTGCGGCATTTCTTGGTAGTATTTTTATGGCATTGTCCACAACGTATCTGGGTTGCACTGGAAATAATTATATGACCAGCCCCATCTAGACGCACATCATCTGTCACCCTCCTTTTCCTTGAGACAGGCTTCAGTGGACGGCCTATACAACGAGTCGAAGCATACCTCCCCAGATACGTTGTAACCACATATCTGATAAAGGCTAAGTAATCGAGATGTCCTTTCTCTTGCCCAGCTGGTGATAGCCGATATAAGTGAAAAGCGTTATTCATAGACGCATTCAAAGGCCAAACCAAAAGTTGCCAATACCATTTTTTTTTATTGATGCTAATGCGGTAGCAGCCTATATTTTGATCAAGGCGATCAACTCCGCCCATATATTTATTGTACATTTGCACACAGAAAGGTTGTTGAATAGAGATTTTTTTCTTTTCACTGCTTGACCACCGCTGTGCAGATCCTATGGGTGTGACACCTTCGCAGGTTGATGCTACTGTGACTACGTTATTATCATTGTATCGAACCAGAGTCACGCCAGATGTCTCATCAGTTACTTGATTGTAGCTACCACGCACTTTTTTCTTTATTTCTGTGATTGACTGCAATGGCGCATTTTCTACACGATTCGCTCGTATTGTACCTGTGCCATGATGACCAGATTCCTTCAAAGCTGTAAGTAGTCTAAAAGATGTAAAGAAATTGTCTATGTAAATATGTACTGAGAAACCTGTGGGTAATTTGGCAACCAAGTTTGTAACAACCGATCCTCCAACGCCGAGGTCAGGATTAGTGTTGCCTGTGCAAGCCCCTTGATACGGTATAGCTTGTATGAGATATCCCAGGCGTGTAGCCATACACCAACATTTAAAACCAAAACGTATTGGTTTTCCGTGAATGTGCTGTTTTGTGCTATGATGTCCGTAATATGGAATCATGGATTCATCGATGCTAACTTCGTTGAACTGAGGCCAATACTTCACCCATTTTTCGTTTAGTTTGTCCCATAAAGGTCGCACTTTTGTAAACTTATCTTGAATGTCTAAAGCCGCGTTATCAGAAACGTGCATAAACCGAAGTATTTGTTCAAATCGTGATCGAGATATTGTATTAGCTACGCCAGGGTGATAGGTGTCGGATCCAGTATCCCAATACATACGATTCCTGGCTTGAACATTGTATCCACTTAGCAAAAATATTGCCAATACGAGGCGAATTTCGTCTTTTGTAACTTGAAATTGCTTTCCTTCAAATACCGCGTACCTTTTTGAATTTTCGACAAACAAGTCTATGATGACTTCATCGTAAAATAATTCAAACCATTCGACGGGTGACCTGTTGGTGTCCAAAAACTCAGGACGATTCCATTCTCTTCTTGGAGGTTCCTCTAAGTCAAATCGTTTCCAGTTTCTTTTTTCCACAACCCTCTTTTTTTTACTTGCTTTGTAACCGTAGAAGTAGACGCGATCACTGATAAAGGCACGTCATCATCGTCACTTGAGTCATCTTGCCCTATCATTTGTGATTGTAACGCTTGACCAGATTTTTGCACGTATTCAAATTGTGCCTCGGCCCGAAGTTGATTGCCTGTCAAATGATTCAAATCAGCCACAAGTGCATCTTCCTCGTCACTATCACCATCACTCAACATATGATTGTTAGGCGGGCATGTATAGATAGTACCCTCAATAATGTCCTCTTCTGTCTCTAATATGTCTAAAATGTCAGCCAAAGACAAGCTGGAACAAAAATATTTGTAAATTAAATTATAAATATTACATAAAAATGCATAATATATAAATATATATATATACAAATATCACTGAAAGATAATATTATCCATGTAAAAAAAATAAAACGCCAGTGATATGTAGTTTGAAATCAACATGCGAGTTCGTGCCCAGCGCCCCATTATTGGGGCGGTGCACAAAATGCCTCTAAATATTTATATAAAAACAGAAACAATCAAATTTATGTCACTATACTCGTTCATCATGGATAAATAAATAAAAAAACTGGTTCACATTGTTTTAAATATAAACATAATAATAATAAACTTACTTTTTAGTGTGCGCCATCGTGAATCACAAACTTGCAGTTTTTATTTTGTCAAATGACAATTAAAATGGCGCCAAAACTTTGAAGTAATTTTTTTTTTCATGCGTCCATATCGTAAAGAAAAAAAATAGTACCGTTTTAATAGGATTTAATCATTTTGACTTACACAGATAATAAATAACTAGACGTTTTAAAAATGGGGCGGTGAGGACATACGGGTTAAAAACATATTTTTACACACTCTAAATGATTTACCTTTATTTTTACTTTTTTTTTTTTTTTTATATTGTAAGGATAGGACGTTTGTCTTCCATGCCACCTGATGGAAAGTGCGCATGAAGACTATGGTGTTACACGTCCATCCACGAGAAACCTATTCACTCGACACTTAAAAGTTCCAGGACTGTAGTGGTCAGGAAAAACAGACGCAGGCAGATTGTTCCACACCTTGGCAATCCGTACCAAAAAGGAACTATCGAAGCGTTTTGTTCGACTTCTTGGTATATCCACTATATACGGATGGAAGTTCTGTCTGCGTCTGGTAGTCCGGTGGTAAAAAGGGGTGGGTTCAATTTGGTCAAAAAGAGCACTCGCACACTCACCAAAATGTAGCCGATAAAATACTGTCAAACAAGCAACCTTACGACGATGCTCCAGCGTCTGCAATTTTTTATTTGTAAGGTTGTTGTTATTTATGAGTTTTCGGGCTCTTCGGTCAACAGAGTCTAGCGCTTCGAGCTGGTATTTGGCAGAACCATCCCAAAGGTGACTACAGTACTCCATGCAAGACCTCACTTGGGCTGTGTATAAGTTGAGGAGCCGTTCAGGGCTGAAGTACCGCCGGACCTTCGAGATGATACCCAATTTTTTGGAAGCCGTTTTTGCCATAGACTCAATTTGTTGTCCGAAGTTTAATTTGGACGTTATAGTGACGCCCAAAAGCCCTAGTTGATCGGTGATGGGAACAGATACATTCTGGAAAGTGGGCGTAAGAGTAAAGGTGCTCTTTTTTGCGGAGAATAGACACGCTTGTGTTTTGGAGGCGTTGAATTTGACCAGGTTAGATTCGCCCCAATCGGACACATTCCGCAAGGTCGAATCAACGCGCTCAATCATAGACTCTCTCAAAACCTGGATTTCATGGGCGCTCGTTCGCGCATTGGATTTATATCTCTCAACAACAGTGCTGTCATCAGCATATCCAATAATGCCTGGTGTTAGGAGGTCATTAATGTGCAGCAAGAATAAAGTTGCAGAGAGAACAGATCCCTGAGGTACCCCGGCATTAATCGCCATTAGGTCAGAGGAATAGCCGTCTAAGACTACTCGAATCGACCGTTCCCTCAGAAAATCAGATATCCAGTCGCAGAGCCCGGTCGGTATGCCATATGCTGGAAGCTTGCTTAAGAGACCATCATGCCAGACCCTGTCAAAGGCCTTGGAGATGTCTAAGGATACAGCTATTGCTTCACCATGACCCTCCAAGGCCTCACTCCATAAGTGTGTGGCATACACGAGAAGATCGCCGGTCGAGCGTCCACTGCGGAAACCATATTGGCTATCGCTTAGGAGCTCGTTGGTCTCAAGGTATGCCAGGAGTCGATTGTTCAATACACGTTCCATGACTTTGCAAAGTATGGAGGTGATTGAAATTGGTCGATAGTTGACAGGATCAGCACGGCTTCCCTTCTTCGGTACTGGTTGTACGTTAGCCAGCTTCCAGGATTTGGGGACTTTACCAGATTCCAAAGAGAGTCTATAGAGACGCGTCAAAACGGGAGACAACTCAGCTGCGCAGCGTTTCAACACCACTGCAGGAATACCGTCTGGACCGCTAGCCTTATTCTCGTCTAGGTGCAGCAAGCACTTAAGAACCTCCTTTTGTCGAATATGAACGGTACCCATTGTAGGACCGAACTGAGGTAATTGGGGTGGGATTTTACCTTGGCTATCTAAACGAGAATTTTCCGCAAAGATACTGGCAAATAAACCCGCCTTTTCCTTAGCGGTGTGGGCCAGAGAACCGTCAGGTTTCCGCAGAGGCGGCAGCGACGGGCGACAAAAGTTCGTTTCGACCGACTTGGCGAGGGACCAGAAAGCTTTACTTCCCGAGGGGTATGAGGCTATTCTGTCTCCGATACAGCCTATGTGGGCGAAACGAGCTCTCTTGATCACCTTTTTGCAGGACTTGGCGGCAGCATTGTACCTCTTTTTGTGTTCATGCGAATCCACGGCTTTGCTTCTGCGAGCGGTTGCCCAGGCTTTGTACGCTTCTCGCTTACGCTTTTCAGCGGAAAAGCATTCAGCACTAAACCATGGGCGAGCTTTGGTTTCAAGGGATAGATCAGCGTAGGGAATGAAGAACTCCATTGCTTGACATATCACACTTGAGACTGCATCAGCGCAGCACGATGGATCGGTTGATGTAAAACAAGCTTGCCGCCACGGATAAGATGCGAAGAAATGTCGCATTTCATCCCAATCTGCCGTCTTCTAACGCCATACTCGCCTAGAACCACTTGGTCGGGTGTCAGGTGGCGAGTACTGCGATACAGATTTCACCAGACAGTGATCGGATGTCCCTAAGGGTGCAGTGACGGACACCGAATATCTGTCCGGATCGGTTGTCAGCAGAAGGTCCAGGCAGTAAGCAGTGTGGCCAGCAACGTCTGGGATGCGCGTAGGCTCGTCAACAAGCTGAGAGAGGCCATGAGTGAGCGAAAACTTAAAAGCCTCTCTACCAGCATGGTCAGTGCCTGAAACGGGTATAACCACTGTCCGTGGTGTGCGTTAAAATCCCCCAGGAACACCAACTGCGCTGTGGGAAAACGTTGCTGAACCTTGTCCGCTGTACTGCTGAGATAGTCCATAAGCCTCGTTGTCTCCCGATCTCCGCTGTGTGACCGATAAATACCAGCGTATACCATTTGGTCTAGGCCGGTATCTATGTGAACCCACATAACTGAAAGGTCCGGCACTTCTAAGTAACGGAGACGCTGACAACAGATCTTGTCACTGGCATACATGCACACCCCGGCGTGCGGGTGGAATTTGGACTCCAGGATGTAACCTGGGTAACAAAGGTATGCCGAGTCTGACGGATCACAGATCTGCGTCTCCGTTAGGAAGAGTAGGTGGGGTCTCTCCGTCTCGAGGTGGTGGTGGACATCATTGAGATTGGAGTGCACTCCTCGGATGTTACAGAAGTGCACTTTAAACGAGAGGAAGTGCAACCGCTGTGTAACCTTACTCTTCTTTGGACCTTTCATTAGTTTTGGAGTGGAGTGAATAGGGAGGAGAACAGAAGTTGAGTGAAGCGCTGCAAATGGAACCAAGCAACTCGATAGGGGTTACGCACCATTGGGAAACTCGCTTGGAGACTGCGGGGACGCCCGAACCCCCCCGAGTTCGCCATCGGGTCCTCTCAAACCGGTCGCCAACCGGCACGATGGAGCCTCCCGGGATTTTTCGCGAGGTGGCGGGGCAGCCTTTTGCATGTGGCTGGCATGCTACTTGGGCCCCCTACTACCTGCGGTCGGCCAGCGGTGCACCGTGCTTCGGATCCCGCTACCCTCCAAAACGAGTTATCCGGTGAGTCATTATCCTACGAGTTGTAAACAGTTCTCCGATGCAGCACGATTACTCAGACCTATCCTCCTCAATGGCTACACTAGACATCATGCCGGAACGCAACTAGGTTACTTGGCGGCATGGTTTTGTCTAGTGGGTGGTGACAAGCCACGGCCGAAGCCTACCACCAGATTTTACTGCTCGTTTAGCACCACCCAGGGACCACGTACAAGGCATCGAGGGCTAAACCTTGCGGACGCGAGCAGTTTCCAGTCCCCAAAGTTTCCAGTCCCCAAGTTTTTTAGATGTATAGGCAATCCATCAGTATCATTTACTGGTTTTAAGCTGCTACTGCTTATGGGAATCACGAATGCTCCGTCTCATTATTTTTCTCCACCTATTTTGTTCATGCCGCGCTAGTAACTGATTATAATAATTGATATACATAATTATTATTATGAAAATATAATCTCCGAACCGCAGTGATAAAAAATGTTTGGCGATGTGTCAAATTGTGACTAAAATAAACAAAACGATGCCGCCATGCTATTAAATAAGAGATAGAACTTGAAAGAAGTCTTAAACATTGTCAAGATGTGTTTGTCACGCATTCAAGATAAATTAAACTTGCCCCGTGCTAGTGTATAAGACTAAACAATTATGTCGCTCAAAGTGTGATATAATCTGTGCCACAAGTCTTGTCTTGACAAGCCATGCTACGCCTGCAGGTATCAACTAGAAGCGCTGGACTCCGTTGACCGAAGAGCCCGTAAATTAATTAACGACGTCGACCAAAAAACTGCAGACCTTAGAGCATCGTCGTAAGGTTGCTTGTTTAACCGTGTACTACCGAATACATTTTGATGAGTGCGCGAGTGCTCTGTTTGAACAAATTGAACCCTCACCCATTTACCATTAGACTACCAGACGCAGACAGAACTTCCATCCGTACGTGGTAGATATTCCGAATAGTCGAACAAAGCGCTTTGACAGTTCCTTTTTGATACGGGTCGCCAAGGTTTGGAATGCACTGCCTGCGTCTATTTTCCCTGACCAGTATAGTCCTAGTACTTTAAAGCGTCGAGTGAATAGGTTTCTTGGGGATGGACGTGTACCACCTTAGTCTCCATGTTTACTTAACATCAGGTGTCATGGAAGACAAACGTCCCATCCATTATTAATAAAAAAAAATGCTTAGAGACTGTTTATTGTTAGTTAGGTAATAAGTATGAGAAGTGATTCTGTTTAAATCTTTTGTGATTTCTGTTTAAGGAATGAGGGATTAATAGAGAGGTAGGTATCTACTCACTGAATTGTACTACCTAATGTTTTCAAGGACATCATAATAAAAGCCATATTTTGATTTAAAATGTTTTATTTCTGTTTGAGGCACATTGGCGGTGTGTACATAAATGGATAAATTTAAATAATTTTTTTTTAGATTTTTTAGGTATACCCCTTAAATTCTCGATAAAAAGTATCCTGTGTGTCGTTTCAAACTATAATCTTGTTCCGTGCGGGAATCGAACCCGCAACCACTGGCGTCTGAGGCAGATAGGTTTACCCCATCGCCAAAGTGGTCGTCAAGTATATAGTGGTCGTTTATTAAGTAATATTAATTCTCAAGTTTAATAAAAATATATGTTATATTTATGGACATACCCATTGGGTGTTAATTGAATTATAACCTTTTCTGTTAACGTAGCTTCTTTCATCATGATCTTCCACAAAATTACCAACTATTGGGTCCCTCTCGTCATTTTCCAAATCTTCTTCTGGTTTTTCTAGTAAAATAATCATTTTTCTCTGTTCCTTATCAGCTTCAGCTTCTAATTCTGGTAATCTATATCGCAGCTTCTTCACAATTTTTTTGCACTTTGTTACCAATGCCTTTACTTCCGGGGTCGAATTCCATCTACATTCACCTAAATCTGAAGCCCATGCACACCCAAGCACAGATGACTTTTCAGTGAAGCCAAATCGATTGCACGTTTAGCATTTGCGCCGGCGTCCGTGACAGCAAAAATAGTCTTTGCCCAGTTTTTTTTTTCCGGTTTTTAAGGCTTTTAATAACGTGAAATATTTGAGCTGAAAATCTGTAAAATATATTTATGGCTGGTTTCAATATCATGAAAACTGTTCGTTTTGCCTACGAACAATAGAATTCTTTACCAAAATTCCTTTCTATATTCAAAATCTTGACATCTCAACCACTGCTTCTTACGAACTGGGCCCCAAGTCTGTAACTTTTAAAACAAGCCATCGGTTCAAAAATGGCCAATCGCCGAACCGATGGTTCGATTTTGGCAGTCTTTAACGCACACACGTACGTCATACGCTCCACTGGTGACCACCGGTCTTTTGCCTAAGGCTGCGTCCCCAGTAAGCAAACTGTCAGCGGCCGACTGAGTGAGCCGCAAATTTGCAGCGAACTGAAATTTGAGTTAGCTCAAATTTCGGCTCCCCTTTTATCACTAAATATTATATTTTAACAAATTAATATCTATATTATTTATTATACCAACCTTTAATTTTATTTCAACTTAACAAAATATACTAATTGTTGTAAATGATATACAAATTGTACACAATTTTCCAGGTTCTATGAAAAGTTTGGTATACCTGGAGTTATTGGATGCATAGATGGAACGCATATCTCTATCATCAGACCCAAGGTTCATGAGAAGAGATATTACAATAGAAAAGAATATCATTCCCTTAATGCCATGATTGTAGGTGTACATTATATTGAGAGTTGTTTTTTAACCAAGTATAAGTCAAAATTTATTTATTTATTTATTGAATTAAAAACATTACTGTTCAAAATTGTAGATATGCGATTCAGACCTCAACATTTTATGGGTTGAAACATTTTATGCCTCTAATCCAGGTGCATCTCATGACTCTGGACAATGGAACAACAGCCCACTGAGCCTTCAGTTAAACCAGCTATCTGTTGCTGGTGAACAGTTGTTTTTATTAGGTAAGTCATAAAACATAATGTATAAATAGATATCTTTATGTAGGAGTGTATTAGAACCCAATTAAATATTCTTTCATATCCTTGTCTAATGACAGATTCCATATTTTTTTAGGGGACAGCGGATATGCTCTTTGGAGTACTTTGATGAAACCTATAATTATTACATAGTACTCCTGGGACTGCTGAGCATAATTATTATGTTAAGCATGTTGCTGCACGAAACACAGTAGAGCGTTGCATTGGAGTGTTAAAAGCACGCTTTCGGTTAGTACAGCCTGCATAAGTTGGTAATACTTTAAGTTTTAACTATTAAGGTATGAACAGAGTTTTCTTTTTTCAGATGTTTACTTGCTGCAAGTGCACATTATGATCCAGTAACATGTGGAAAGATCACCCAAGCTTGTTGTGTTTTACACAACGTTGCTTTGAAAGTGAATGAATGCACCTGCCAGCTACTTTACTGCTGAGGAGGCCGAAGAGGAAGCCCAGCAACTTCCACTGGTAGGAAAAGATTGGTATCATTTTAGTATTTGAAAGACTTCTAGGTTCGATTTCCAGGTCAGGCTAACTTCGAAAGGTTTTCCACTAAACCAGTGTGGTTCACACTTAAGCTTGAGCTTAGTTTGGGGTCACACAATTGGTGTTGCTCTCTGCAGATTTAATCATCTGCTTCCTATCTGCAAAACTACACTTGGAGCAATACTATTTATACTGATTGTTATAATTATTATTTAGTTTGTGTCTTCTTAATAATTACTCAATTTAATTTGATTTAGGAGGAAAATGTCACAATGGAAGAAGATAACTCCAGTCGCCATAGCCGAAGCAACCCAGAGCTTTTGGAAGGCCGGGCTATGCAAAGAAGGATTGTGCACTTACTATGGAGACACACATGAAAATAAATGCTGATACTTAGGTACCTATAAAACTATTAATTTGTCTATCTAGATGGCATTCAGGGCTGGTCTAATTATGATCTTAAGTGTGGCAACTATATATATATTTTATCTCTGCATTGCAGATGCATGTTCGATGGCAGCAGTCATCCTATCTATAGCCCCTGCAAGCAGATCAGAAGTACTCCTTATAGCCTCAGCTAGCTGCTGATTTCAGCGGCTGAGCTCCATCGTCGCTTCAGCTCCCAACCGCCCAACGTCATTGAAGAGCTCACGCGCCAAAGCAAGAGCTGAAGGAGAACCTGATAAAAAAAATTTAGTTATTACTGTAAACTTTAATTATATTTTTAATGTGTTAATTTGTTTGGTATGTTTTTCTTCTTGTGCATTTTGTATCAAATTGTCTGGGTCCATATACAATAAAGTTGTCAGTTTTAAACATAATATATTTTATTTAGTTATCTAGTTTTTTTGAAAATAAAATCTTTAAATAGAACAAAAAAAAAGTTTTTCTTCGAAGTAATAACAACAAGAATGCCTTGAAACTTAAGGACGCGTTTCCGCAAATCTTCAAAATAGGGTATTTTCTGGTACATATTGTGATAAAATGGCGCAAAGTTTAGTATAATTACAAGTACTAATAGATAGATAAGACTTTCATCTCCATTTATTATATAAAAATAATATAAATAAATTTGTTTTTCTGACTTAAAAACTAATTTTGCGATGCCTCGTCGCACGAAAATGACGATTTTAAGCCAATTTACGGTACCACTTTTGGTATGAAAACACAAGTATTTATGAATAAAAAAAATATTATTCGATGGTTGACATGTTCATTTTTGATAATACGCATTTTTTTCTTTGAAATTACTACTAAAAACCCTTTAAAAAAAAATAAAACCAAACACGTAATTTTCTTCATGTTTGTATAAATGCGTAAATCTTAACACACTGTGGTAAGGGTTATTATACTTTAGCAAATAATGTCAATATCATTCCAAACAAAAACTAGATATCTTCAGTCTGCGCTCAGCCGCTGTCGAGAGTGGACCTGTATCGCTTTTGAGTTATTTTTCGTGCTAAGAAACATCGCTGTACATACACAATTTATTACATCGAACAAGTCTCGATACTTGACGCTCTCTGAACTGAGTTGAAAAGGTAATAATATAATTTTATTGAAAAAAAAAAAAATTACAAAACCTTTTATGATTAGGATTGAATTTGGAAACTTGGAATCATTATGTTTGTTAGGACTAAACCTTATCTCCAGTTCTGGTAGTGGGGTCTGAAGGTATACCTCGAGGTGCTACTGGTACTCCTAGACGGGTAAAGCTAGGTATATCGAGTTTGGGCTCATTTTGATTCGAAAGAAGAGACCTTACCACCAGTTTTGGTTGTAGGAGCTGAAGGTATACCTCAAGGTGCTACTGGTACTCGTAGACCGATAGAGCTAGGCATGTCAAGTTTGGGTTCATTTTGATTCGCAGGACGAGACCTTACCACCAGTTCTGGTAGTGGGAGCTGAAGGTATACCTCGAGGTGCTACTGGTACTCCTAGACGGGTAAAGCTAGGTATATCGAGTTTGGGCTCATTTTGATTCGAAGGAAGAGACCTTACCACCAGTTTTGGTAGTAGGAGCTGAAGGTATACCTCAAGGTGCTACTGGTACTCGTAGACCGATAGAGCTAGGCATGTCGAGTTTGGGTTCATTTTGATTCGCAGGACGAGACCTTACCACCAGTTCTGGTAGTGGGAGCTGAAGGTATACCTCGAGGTGCTACTGGTACTCCTAGACGGGTAAAGCTAGGTATATCGAGTTTGGGTTCATTTTGATTCGCAGGACGAGACCTTACCACCAGTTCTGGTAGTGGGAGCTGAAGGTATACCTCGAGGTGCTACTGGTACTCCTAGACGGGTAAAGCTAGGTATATCGAGTTTGGGTTCATTTTGATTCGCAGGACGAGACCTTACCACCAGTTCTGATAGTGGGAGCTGAAGGTATACCTCAAGGTGCTACTGGTACTCGTAGACCGATAGAGCTAGGCATGTCGAGTTTGGGTTCATTTTGATTCGCAGGACGAGACCTTACCACCAGTTTTGGTAGTGGGAGCTGAAGGTATACCTCGAGGTGCTACTGGTACTCCTAGACGGGTAAAGCTAGGTATATTGAGTTTGGGCTCATTTTGATTCGTAGGACGAGACCTTACCACCAGTTCTGGTAGTGGGAGCTGAAGGTATACCTCGAGGTGCCATTGGTACTCCTAGACGGGTAAAGCTAGTTATATCGAGTTTGGGTTCATTTTGATGCGTAGGACGAGACCTTACCACCAGTTCTGGTAGTGGGAGCTGAAGGTATACCTCGAGGTGCCATTGGTACTCCTAGACGGGTAAAGCTAGTTATATCGAGTTTGGGTTCATTTTGATGCGTAGGACGAGACCTTACCACCAGTTCTGGTAGTGGGAGCTGAAGGTATACCTCGAGGTGCCATTGGTACTCCTAGACGGGTAAAGCTAGTTATATCGAGTTTGGGTTCATTTCGATGCGTAGGACGAGACCTTACCACCAGTTCTGGTAGTGGGAGCTGAAGGTACCATATTTTAAAAGAACTGAACAGGACACAAGGAACTGCAATCTATAGGCGGTCAGATTTGGTGGAATCGGGTTTTCATATTTATAAAATTTATGGACAAAGGATAATGCAAGTGATTGGGCTCCAAAAAAAAGTCATTGTGCAGAGATGAGATGAGAGTCAGATTATAGATTAGACACATGTCATTCATATTTTTTAGGACGCCAAAAAAATTAGCCCTGGGAAGAAAAAGATATGACCAAAAATACATTTTGCGTTTAATAGAATAAAAATCGTTTTCTTTTATGATACAGAAACTGAACGCCCGTAGATTTCTACGAGTGTATTCGTATAACCTTTACAGCCATTGACTACGAAACGAGTGAATATTGTAAATAAATACGATTATTGGTAAAAAAAGTGCTTGTGTGATCCTTATAAGTACCTAATGGGTTGGCTACACAGTAGTAAACCGCGATTAGTTCGTCTCTTTTCTTAGTATAGCGACTTCCCTTCTTATTATCGTCGAGCGAGACAGCAGTGCGCTGTCACAAAAGAGATGTTATTAATCTGTCTCTTTTCTTACTATAGCGAACTTTTTGCGGCACTGGTTCGGCGACATTGGAAGCACGGTTTACAACTGTGTAGCCACCCCTTTTGATTTGATTTGTCTTTTTTCTTACTTTAGCGATGTCTCTTATACGGCACTGGTTCGGCGACATTGGAAAAGCAGTTTACAAATGTGTAACCACCCCTTATGAAATAATGGTATGTATGATTTATCTAATACTGCCATTTAGAATAAGCTAATGTGTTGGTATAAGTGGTTATCGTTAATGAAAAAAGTAAGACTTTTAAACACATGATTTATTATTTCATTCATTACCATTGGTAAGAGTTCTTAAACATAAAATAAGTACTATTTTTGAAGACGTTATTCATTATTTCAGTACAATTAAACAGACATCATAAATTATAAAAGGAATAGTACTTTTAAACACATGATTCATTTTAACAATACAATTAAATATCATAATCATAAAAGAAGTTCGACTTTCGACTCGAACCCCAAAATGTTTCGAATAAAATGGACAATGCGCGCTAATAATGGGCTCTGAGAAAGCGATAGAGAGCGTTAATGAAATCTAGTTGTAATAATTATATAACCACTATTAGACTTTATTAACCACTTATAGCAACATACTAGCTTATTCTAAACGGCAGTATTAGATGAACCATACATACCATTATTTCATAAGGGGTGGTTACACATTTGTAAACTGCTTTTCCAATGTCGCCGAACCAGTGCCGTATAAGAGACATCGCTAAAATAAGAAAAAAGACAAATCAAATCAAAAGGGGTGGCTACACAGTTGTAAACCGTGTTCCAATGTCGCCGAACCAGTGCCGCAAAAAGTTCGCTATAGTAAGAAAAGAGACAGATTAATAATAACATCTCTTTTGTGTGTCGACGATAATAAGAAGGGAAGTCACTATACTAAGAAAAGAGACGAACTAATCGCGGTTTACAACTATGTAGCCAACCCATTAAGTACTTATAAGGATCACACAAGCACTTTTTTTTACCAATAATCGTATTTATTTACAATATTCACTAGTTTGGTAGTCAATGGCTGTAAAGGTTATACGAATACACTCGTAGAAATCTACGGGCGTTCAGTTTCTGTATCATAAAAGAAAACGATTTTTATTCTATTAAACGCAAAATGTATTTTTGGTCATATCTTTTTTTTCCCAGGGCTAATTTTTTTAGCGTCCTAACAAATATGAATGACATGTGTCTAATCTATAATCTGACTTTCATCTCATCCCTGCACAATGACTTTTTTTTTTGGAGCCCAATCACTTGCATTATCCTTTGTCCATAAATTTTATTATTTCTTTTAAAATATGAAAACCCGATTCCACCAAATCTGACCGCCTATAGATTTCAGTTCCTTGTGTCCTGTTCAGTTCTTTTAAAATATGGTACCTTCAGCTCCCACTACCAGAACTGGTAGTAAGGTCTCGTCCTACGCATCAAAATAAACCCAAACTCGATATACCTAGCTTTACCCGTCTAGGAGTACCAGTGGCACCTCGAGGTATACCTTCAGCTCCCACTTCCAGAACTGGTGGTAAGGTCTCGTCCTACGAATCAAAATGAACCCAAACTCGATATACCTAGCTTTACCCGTCTAGGAGTACCAGTAGCACCTCGAGGTATACCTTCAGCTCCCACTATCAGAACTGGTGGTAAGGTCTCGTCCTAAGAATCAAAATGAACCCAAACTCGACATGCCTAGCTCTACTCGTCTAGGAGTTCCAGTAGTACCTCAAGGCATACCTTCAGCTCCATCTACCAGGACTGATGGTAATGTCTCGTCTTATGAACTCGAACTTGACATGCCTAGGAATAGGAATTCCAGTAGAAGCCCTCGAGTGTACCACCAGCTCATCAGGTTCGATGGTGAGGTTTTATCGTTACGAATAAAACGAGCTCAAACTTTCCGAGCACTTTAAATAATCTTACCCAATTTAATCGTTTTAATAAAAGAATTTGCAAATATTTAAAACTAAAGTATCAAAACTGTTCAAAACCTTTCGTCTTTTTCACGGCACGCTTGTGTGCGTGAATCTTATACATGTAGTAGTAGAATTCGATACCTAGCCTTTTCGGAAACGCATCCTTAACACCGGTAAATTTGTACATGATATTGAAATACACAAAATTGTTTGGCGAGTTCCACATGTCAAAGTATCCGACAAAGAAAAAATAAATTTGCTAAAGTTACTGGAGAAAGATCGATCTATTCGATTAACGTTCAGAAATTGGGATTTGTACGAATATCCTCTATTACCTAAAACTACTAAACATACTTGGTCTATTAAAACAGCATCTCAAATCGAGAAACCGAGATACGTAATCATAGGTTTGCAAACTAATAGAAAAAATAATGATTTAAAAGACATGTCTCAATTTGATGAATGTGACTTACGTGACGTTAAAGTTTTTCTTAATTCTACCTACTATCCTTACGAAAGCCACAATGTTAATTTTTCTAAAGATCAATATGCTTTATTATATGAACTGAACGGGCAATAAATAATGTTATGCCCGTACGCAGCGAAAAGTCACTGGTTTTAAAATATATTGACTAAAATAAATACTTACCAAAATCCAGCAATCACGCACAAACAACGCCGTTCAAGGCGGCGTGGCGGTAAGTATATATTAGATATGTAATTAGGAGGGGAATCAATTATATAGGTAGGAATGGGGATATGTTTATAGTACATATAGGGTAAAACTACCAGTAACTGGCCATTTAAGCACTTTCACTAAATCACTCTTAAATTAAACCAAAATTTTTAATTATATTACATTGATTGTTATACTACATAATAATATGTATATTGATTTATATAATTAAGGGTATTTATAGTAAAATAAAACCATATTTCATATATTTTTTTAATTAAATAAAAATCATCACTTTTTGGTAGTTACTAGCCGTTAATTTTAGAAACTGGCCTTCCAGAAACTTATTAACTGGCCACATCTAATAAATCTTAGTTTCTACGTACTATACTTTGTTTTATATATAGGAATTCAAGAAATAAACTTTAAACAATAAAACATTATTTATCTTCAACAAAAAACTTAGTCACTTCTGTAATTTTTATCTGCTACGTGGAATCTTTGCCATAAATTATAAATTGCTATAAAGTTTTCATCTGAATCTAAAATGGACGAGACTGCTTGACATTTTTCGAGAATTGATTCACTCACCATATCACAAAACTCTGAATAGGTCAGCACACTCATATTATTTTCAAAATTAATTGTTTCTGAGGTAGATAACGTGTAATTGGATTGGTTTATTTTTGAAATACACTAGCTAAAATCAACATTAGTTGGTCCAAATGGCCACAAACCAGATATAGAGTATTTAACCCATTAATTAAAGTCTCTTTTTTAGAACAGGAATCTACTACGGTTTTAATAATGGAGCAAAGGTTTCTTTCGTCAGACTCTTCTGGTAATTATTTGCAGCGTACCAATTACGCAGTGCCTTTTTCCAAGTAACCTTTAAGGGGCGAAAAGCTGCAATATCTGCTAGTTGTAATATTCTAGTTGCGTTTGGATAAAGTGCAATAAGATGTATTTGCAGACGACGACATAGTTCTGACACTTCTATGGTTATATGTGTTTTATGACCATCAACAAACAGTATTACAGGAAGTGTGATATTGTTTACCAAAATTTGTTGATGTAGACAGTTACAGATATAATCATAAAAAACAGCTACAGTCATCACTTCGCCCTATTCCCCAACCAGATGGCACACTCAATGAAACACGATCAGGTATCCGTTTGTAAGGATAGATTATCATTGGGTTAAAGATGTGTCCAGCAGCAGAAAATGTAAACAAAACTGTTATGTTCTCTTTGGAGGACCCTGTTTCTATTTGGTACACATTCTTGCTCCCTTTCTCAGCCAGTACTTTGCCCGTTTTTGGGCAAATGTTGAACCCAGTTTCATCGGCATTGAATACCCTCCTGGGGTCTAAAATGACGTCATTTAAGTCTTCCTCTACAATATATTGCTGTATCTCTAGAAACCACTTCCTTATATCCTGTTCTGAAACACATGCACTAGCATTCGTAACTCCTTCTGAAGTACGAACAGAAATATTAGGATGTCTCTTCAGAAACGCCCTAAACCACACATCTCCCGGTTTGTTATCTCGAAAAGGATTGGATCTTGGATTCTGCTGTAAGAAATTCTGGACACATAATTGGATATCCTCCTTTTTTCTAGGGAAGCCACGCTTTGATAATTGTATGATAAAATCACACAAGGCAATTTCCTCAGCTTCAGTTAGCACGGGATCTGGTCCAGACTTAAACTTTGTGCCAGGGTTTTGTATTTTAAATTGGAGGCTACTTCTAGGCACACCAAATTGTTTAGCTGCCTGTCGAATTGAACCCTCTTTGTTCTCAATAAATTTAAGAGCTTTATCTATCGATTCTTTGGTATACTGACGTTTTTTAGACATTATAAAAAAATATTTTCAATTTACTGCAACAAAACAACAAAAGAGACCAGTAACTGGCCACAAACTGGCCACCTGTGCCAGTTTCTGATTAGAGTCGACAAATTATTCTTAAAATAAAATACACAATAATACACTTTGTTACCACCTAGAATAAAGGTTAATTTCTAACAAAAATGAAGAGTAGGAAAAACTCGAGTAACTGGCATAGGTGGCTCATAACTAAAAACAAGACTATAAATTACTTCAGAAACTAGCCACCCCCTCAATATCGACTTATTTAGAGTTTAATTAGAATTAAGCTAAAGATTCATTTAACTCACCATGAAAACACGTATAATTATGCAATTCTTTAACTAACACTGTGTAATTAAAGCATATATAACATTTTTTTCGAGAACTGACCCATTGATAAACACGTAGCGAGGTAATGACAAATCAAAACACGTGCGCCGTCTGTCCACAAAATGGCTACTTGCTTTGGCGCTAATGTCCGTAGCGTAAAAAAGTTGAATTATTATGATAGCTGAATGACAAGGCTATTAATTTATGCGTTTATAGATGGCGCAAATAAAATAGTTCTCTTATTTCAAATAAACGTCCCATCCATATTTTATAAAAAAAAAAAACAAAAAAAACAAAGTACCATGTGGCTCGTTATTGAAAGTGGCCAGTTATACCTATGTTTACCCTATATAATAAGCTAGATTGCACTACTTTTCACAAAACTTTCACAGAAAAACCGGACAATATATCAATGTGCGAGGCGCCAAGTCACCAGAGTATCAATCAACAATATCACTTCGACGTTTTGACTTCTGTCGAAAAGCAATTCGTCTTCGTTCATTGAAGCTCAAACTCAAACTCAAATATTCTTTATTTCGTAAGTATTTACATACATTTGAAATAAGTCAAACAATTTACAAATTGAACTGAATCTACCACCACTTCGGAAAGTCGATCTGTTGAGAAGAAGTGGCAAGAAACTCAACAGCAATCATCTTTTAAAAATAAGAGAAAAATAATACATAGTAACAATTTACAGCCAGGGAATCCCAACTTCTTGCATCCGGATATCTTAAAGTAAAACTTTTCACATAACACTTAACCTTAAATCTATCGAAGGGTTAATAGGTTAATCTTAAATATTTTAGGATTTTATTATAAAATGAAGCGTACACATTGACCCATGAACGAGTTGATCTTCTGGAGTCTACTACTTATTATATTTATACAATAGGCAATCAAGTACTAGAGAGAAACGTAGACATAGATATAGAGGCAAAGATAGAAGCAGAGATAGACGTAGCGATAGAGGTGAGAGAGAAAACAGATAATGTGGATGGAGATGAGGATAGTCGTGGACATAGACAGGACGTGGACACGGAAATGGGGAAGTCAGAGTCAAGTTCAAAAAAAGTCATAAAGTCATCAGCAAAACGACCTGGCACCGCTAGCAGCACCCGTTCACGAGTATAACGCAAGCACCAGCCATCACCCTCCTCAACCATATTTTAGGGAAGAGGGTGACCCGACACCCGACGCTACCGCTAGCCATGCCGCCTGAGGGAGCATGACGTTCTTGCTGTTGTATGGAAGGATATGTAGATGGCGTTGGATAAGAAGGAGATGGAGTTGGAGATGGAGATGGAGATGGAGTTGGAGATGGAGTTGGAGATGGAGTTGAAGGTGGAGTTGGAGATTGAGCACTTTAGAAAAACAATTACAACCAAGGACTTTTATCGTCCATATATTCAGATATTGTATAAAAGCCTTTATTACACAATTTTTGTTTAATAGTTACTTTAAATTTATCAAGTGGTAAGTCTTGAATATTTGTGGGAACCTTATTATAAAAACGTATGCATTGACCCATAAATGATTTAGTGACTTTATGAAGTCTTCTATCATAGCCGGCTAGCTTATACTTATTTCTAGTATTAACATTATGTAAGTCACATTTTCTACGGAACATGTTTAAGTTCTTTTTTACAAACATCAGATTTTCAAAGATATATTGTGACGCAAACGTAAGAATATTTATTTCCTTAAACTTATTTCTAAGCAAAACCACAGACTAGCGCCACCTATGGTAACTGGCGCGAACATGAACAATACGCTAAATTTCAACAGTCTACTACGGTCGTAGATCGGAACCCTTGTTGGGATATCAAGAATTCAAAACTAGAGCTCCAATTTTTGTAATTGATTGTTCAAGGCAAAGTGATAATTTAAAATCTGGACCAGTAGTGAACATAAGGGTAGAAATAGAAAGTTATTCAGAAATACCAGATTAAACAACAGCTTATTGCCTTATCTTAAACTATTGTATAATCGAGTATAGACCATTAAGCAACATTGTGAAAAAAATATCATGAAATCTGATATAATTTTCGTTGATGTTCAAGGATTTCTAAACTTTCAAAAAAGCCTTTATTATAAATTTCCGTTCATTTGTTCCGTCACCACATATTGCGCACTCAGCAACACGTTGTCCGTGTTGTCGCTGAGCTCACTTGACGCCTGCGCTATCGAACTGGATGGTGCGCTCTCCAGGTCACTCACTCTTATTTGTATAAGTCGTATACCCTTAGCTCGTTCTCGATTGATGACATCCGATGCTGTAGATTTCGGGACCTTTCTTTTTGCAATTCCGATCATAGGTGAACTGAGAGAGCGTGGTATTAGTATCATCAGAATTCTCCATCATCTGAAAATAAATAGTAATAATTGTATGAATTGTTCATGAGATATAAGATTTTTACACCACACCACAACAAATAATTAATAATAACTAAATACTTACAAGGTGATTTTATCATTCGTAGGTCCGAACTCGCCCAGTTGTTTTTAAATAAGTAACGGAATATTTTTATTATTATTGCAACATTGTATATTAAGCAAAAATGAAGTGCAGGCTAGCGCGCAAACTGCATGGGTATCATGTTTACATAAGAAAAATGCAGAATATTATTTTATGATTGCAACATAATTTAGTTTGCAAAAATGAAGTGCACGTGCATCGGTATCATGTTGCACATGAAAAAAATAAGGTTACATTTCTTATTAACAAAAGAAAAGATAAATAAAACGAATAATGTTACATGAATACCATTTATTTAGTTATTATTACATACTGAAATCTACAACATTATTACAATAATTAAAAACCTAACAACATTTCAATATATATTTTACATAATTTAGGCATGTTTTAATATTTCGACTTGAGTTACGAGTTAATCTATACATATAATAAAATGTTTTTTTTAAAAATGTTTGCGTGTTTTACCGTTTGCGTTAAAATCTCATGTTTGATACATTTTAACAGAACATTTTTTCTACGTATAATTTTGTCATTAAGTAATGAGTTAAGGTAATCAGATGCTCCTAAATTCATACTATAAAAATTTTTACACCTTTTACCTTCTTAAAAATTTCAGAGGCAGTTTTAATGCAGTATAATTTAGACCGCAACCCTACAAACTCAGTCATAATGCGTCCTCCGAGCTTATCTTTGAACAAACCAGGTATCTTTTTGTTTATAGTCGGGAAGTTGTATTGGTTGCGCGAAACATAGTTACTGGTGTCAAAATAACTTAGGAAATGAAGTTTTAAGTCTTCGTAAAAATCAGGTGTTTGGATTTTATAGATAAAACTATCGGTGTCTGTATAACAAAGTTGTAATTTCCTCCCATAGTGAGATTTCATTACAGAATAATGAAATTGATACATATGGCTTTTTGATAATTTTAAAACGGAAAACCCTATGTATATCGGTTTGTCTAATACAATTTGTTCCGGTTTCATTTGTACAGCAACTAAATTTTCAGAGAAAATTGTAGCACTGTGAAAGTTTGGTCGTGCGATTAATTTTTCAGCTGACAAAGAACGATTTGTTCTATTGGTATTGTTTTGCCACTGAGTAACTAGTTTGACGTTAACTCTACGCTGGGTATCTTCAAATGTTTTCTCAAAAACAGAATTATTCATAAGTTTAAATAAATCTTGTTGGAATGCTGTAACAGCTTTTTTACGCAGTTCTGAATTAAGATTGATATATTCAGCCAAAAACTTACTTTGTTTAAAAGTTTAGACGCAGTGAATTTTTTGTAAAATAAGGCCATGGTTTAAACTAGTTTTCAAGTGAACATAATGGATTACATATTCATATTTTGAGTATAAATTTGGTATTAATTTAGAATTAGAACCACCAGGCGGAATAAATTTCTCGGCACAGAACGGATAATCATTATGCGTACAATGTAACTCTGCTACGTATACTAAATCAACTTCAAGGATAAACCCACATTCAGCATCGTTTGGTATATTTTCTATTTGTAATTGATCAATTTCCTGCTGTTTTAAAAATCTGAAATTAGATTCTGGCAATGACTGACACATACTATAACCGTATAATAGATTATTACAGTCAATATACACACATCAAAAGTGTCTAGGGATCAACATATATTTTTGCAATAACTTTTCTCCTGATTGATATTAATTAAAATTTTCTTTAAGGATTCATCAAATAAAGTGTTTTCGTTTGTCTACAGTAACGATAAACCAAGTCACCTTTGCATTAAAAAAGAAATTTGCCATTTTCCTAATAAAGGGATTTTTGACATTTGAACCACTAACATTAAAGTTCGAAAAAGAGACTGAAATAACAGTTTTCTTTAAAATATTATTGGGTAACTTAAACAATTAATAATCCGTGTTTCTACCGCGAACACTAACAACACAAGAACATCGGTTTGGCATACTCAAATTGAGTTCATCCAAATCACGCTGTGGAATGGCCGCCCATGTTCGTTGCAACAACAAAAAAAGGTCTTCTTGCTACTGGATACCCTCCATATTCGGCAGAGCTCTTCTCTGTAGCATATCCCATGCATGCTCAATCGGGTTCAAGTCTGGCGACTGAGCAGGCCAGGGCAGGACATTGATGTTAGCTGCGGCGAGAGTCTGTCTTACAACTCTTGCGGTGTGCGGTCGTGCATTATGATGCATTGACTGAAATAAGGGACCGATTTGCACTTGTAGAGGAACGATGACGTCTGATACAATCGTCTCAGCATAAATTTGAGCGTTGAGGTTGCCTCTGATCCAAATCAACTCAGTTCTTCCGCCGATCCAAATACCCGCCCATACCATGATGGTTCCACCACTATAAAGATGGACTTCCTGGCAGGATTTATATCGCTGTTGGCGTCCAGGCGTTCTCCAGTGTCGTATACGTCTTGTATCCGGTCTCATACAAAAACGAGACTCATCAGAAAAGCACACAAAACGCCATTGTTCTTCTGCCCAATTTCTGTGTTCAAGAGCCCATTGATATCGAATCCTACGATTTTGCATTGTCTTAGCGGTCTTCGGGAATGAAGGTTCACTTCATGCAAGCGGTTTCTGACTGTTTGGTCGCTAATTAAGTTCCCTGAAGAGTGATGAAACCTCACGGCGGTTATTGTTGGAGCTCTTCGAGTTGTGATTTGAATGTATCGGTCTTGTCTCCGTGTGGTGCAGCGATACCGTCCTCCATGGCGCTCAGCCACGGTATCAGTGCTTCGGTAACGTGTCCAAAGTCGACTGATAACACTCTGACTTGTATTCAGAGCTAAAGCCACAGTACGTTGCCGGGAACCAGCTTCTATCATTCCTACGGCTCTGAGCATTTCTTCCCTGCTTAAATGACGTCGCCGCTCCATAATAACGTTTTAATCAGTAGTAGGGAAACAATAGCACTAATAATGTCTTCAATGCGTTGTATGTTTTTATAGGGAAAATATTGACAGCTGATTTTCATCTTTTACTCGAATTTGATTGACTGTTCCTGTTTCAAATTATGAAATGCACCAAAAAGGATCCATATAAATTTATAAAATCGTAAATTTATTACAAAGCCACATCTCAATCTCAAGAAATCCGCATAAAAATGCTTGATCCCTAGACACTTTTGATGTGTGTATATTAAAAACGAGTCTGGTTTATTTTCATCATAACAATCCATGTAAATTTTATTTGCCTTAACGTGTCTAGTTGAACATAAGCATATTCCACCACGTATTCTCTTTTGTATAAGTCGTATAATTTCCAAGTCAGACAAAAGTTCCAACTTTGCACCTGTTTTCAATAACATTGCATCAAATGATAAGCTCGGAGCCGTTAAGTAAAAAGCAGGATCTAAACGATAATGTGTTTTACAAACTGCTCTAAAGTTTTCAAAGATATCGGCTAATAAATAAACATCGGTCTTAAGATAAAGGTCAGTATATTCTCCCATATCAGTAATATTAAATGTTTCCCAAACTACTTGCGCATGTAAATAATCCTCGTCACTGATACCTTCATCAGATAAAAAAGTGTAAAAGCAATTTTTGTTGGGAAGTTGTGACTCAGAAAATGATTTCCACGTTTTCATATGATCATAAGGATAAACACCTTTACGAGTCATTATTTGAAATTCATTGTCATTTACATAACAACGTCGTAGATGTTTGAAATCTGTTTTATCTAGACCATTAGCCAATTTCTCTAAGCCTGTGCCTAAAAACTTGAATGAATCCACGAATCGTATTTAAGCAAATTTACTATCTTTAAAAATTTTGTGAATGAAATATAGTTATCTTTATTTTTAGGGATAACCTTTATTGGACCCAAATTGTCAGCTAATTCTTTTATAAATAGGTGGCAGTCATAACCCGCCAAGTTATGAAAGAAAACAGGTATTAGCTTAGGAAGGCTGTATTGCAAGTTACAGTGCTGATGGGCAGCGCCGCGATAGCAGGTCTCTTACTTTATCAAGAAATAACAGATCATAACAAATATGACATACTTCAGACAGAGCATGCTTTTCTGCATCCCTATCATTAAATTCCATAGCAATTTCGTTATTCAAAATTTGATAAATCGTTTTTATATCTTCATAGAGATATTCAACGAATTTCGAAACACAATCACGGTCTCGGTATTGTACAAACTTATTGAGACTATCATCAAATGAGCACACTATCTTATTAGCGAAAGCCGCGGGAATATGTTTTTTATTATTTAAAGTAAAGCTACTAGCTGGATCGGACTCACAAGATGCAATTGGTTGACGTAAAGTTTCGAAATCAGCAAATATCACAAAAGGAACATCTTGTTTACGAATAAAATTTTTAAATTGAAGACAACTGCCCCGTTCAGGGAGCACCGTATTCACACCGCTACAAATATGGTCATTTAATTTAAATTGAGATGAGAAAAGAAGTAAACAGTCATCGCAAAAGTATAGCATACCGTGATGCTTAGTAATTTGGTTTCGAACAAGACGTGACAAATTATTTATTAAGGCGTAATGAGCTGTATTCCCCTTTTCGAGTAACAGTAAATTTATCCGAATTTTTCTAATTCTTTTTAATTGGACCTACAATGCGATTGCTTTTTATTAAATAAACATTTATGTATATTTTTTTGTTATTTTGTTTCAAATGTTTTTATATCCAAGAAAGTAACTGGGAAATTTAAACCCTCAACATTTAATACTTCAGCAAAATGAGGATAGGCCGATGTGCGATCACAGTTACGTTTTGATGGATAAAGTGCTGCTACAATACACCACATCAAAACAAAAATGATCCTTGTTTTGAATGTTTATACATGCTTTCTTTTTTTAATACATAAGGGCAGATCTAAGTAGGTCGAGCCCGAGCCACTAGAGGATCAAACTTATTAATGTTAACTTCAATGCAAATTTTATTAAAAAAGACCACCCACTGTCACGATCTTGAAATTCTTCAACTTTTTTGCATAATAGGTTAGTGATATAATTGAATAACTCGTCGAAGTCAAAGTTACGATGTTATGTTTTTAGTGGCAAATGATTTTATTTCTTGAGAATAATTTTTTTAGTAAAATGAAATTACCAAAGTACTCTAAATTTAATTTTAAGCTTATGTATTTTTTAATGAACTTTCTATGAGACTAAATAATCGATCACGAATACAATTTAAAAACAAAATTGGTAATGCCAACTCATGCTCTGCTGAAGCTAGTATTTTGTAGGCTGCGATACGACCTTTAAATGCAGAACAGATCTTAACAACACCATCCTCTACAGGAGCCTCGCATTTAGTTTTGTGCGCGTTACTCCTTAAATGTCCAACCCAATGTCTACTTTCCACATGCTTGGCGCAAGCGGTACAAAAAGGCATCTTAATTACGCAACGCAAATTTCAAGCTGAAATAAACTATTAAAATATCTTGTTTTATACTAGCTAATATAATATAATAGTTTATAGTACCTTTAAATAGCTGCTAGAAAACTATTTAAACTTAAAACCTTTGAACCTTTCTACCGGCAGCCCACAAATCTATCAAAGATCTCCTTACTAAGGATTATTCTTTAAAGAAGTACTTCTGAAGTAATGAAAACCTTTGAATAATATTAATAGACAAAATTTACAATATACTCACTTATGTAACCTTCTTTAAGCTTATTTACCAAACCGATCTACAGAGAATTAGGAAATAACTACCTACTTTAATATTTTATTATTCATAAACAATTGAATACTGTGGGCTAGGATAAAAAGGTAAAGGTTACAAGTTTACACACTATAAATAAAAATATAAAAGACTTAGGTATTCATAAATTTAATTTTCAATTATGTAAAAAATACAAACTAAATTAAAAATTATTTTATATTAATTTTATCTGAATAAAATACAGGCTCCTGATCACAAAATAAAATTTTGGAGCATTTCAAAAACCTTTGCAGGTCATGCCACTCCGCGGTGTCTGGGTTTAGTTGGACTTTCAACGTGACCAGCGATTTTTTGTATCGTTCCTCCGGAGGCGTCTTGACCGCGTCCGAAGTGAGGTACACGCGCACCTCCGTGTAGTACGGTCCGTCGAGCTGAGCGCTGCGTCGCACCGCGCCTCCAGCCACCTTGCTCGTCAGGCTGCTGAGCAGACGCTGGCAGCTCACAGCTCGTCTTTGCAGGTTTTCGGCTCTCTCGTCCTCGTCTGAGAGAAGACCGAATAAATCACTCCTCGCAGACGACGAGGCGCTGAAAAAAAAATGAATCACATTAATACACATTCTTATACATTTACAGTTTATCGATAAGACTCAACTTAAATCTACTATGGAGCTAGGACCGGGCAGTGCAAATACAATACACTTATGGCGATGGCGGTACACTAGGACGGTTTTTTGCCGGTGCAAGCCTAACATAGCCCTTGTGCCCCTCGATTGCTTTGAGGCATTTTCGTCAGAAACAAAAAACGATCGTAATGTTAATCTTAATAAACGTACATTTACCGAGATCTCGAAACGGACTTCCTTTTAGGAGCTGTTGCTGATGGTTGAGCTTTCTCAACGTCTGAGTCTGATCTGTAACAACAAATTAAATCATTTATATATTAAAACAATGAAAAATTAGTCAATATTAGTATTTCACATTACATTTTGTATTTTATGCTTGAAAACTTTAAAACTCATACCCCTTATTACAAAATGCATACCAAAGTTAATAATGGTTCAAAAGTAATGCTTGTCTTTTATTGTGCAAATAAAAGAGACAGTATGAGTTTCAAACCATTACTAACTTTGGTCTGCGTTTTATAATAAGGCAGTTAATGTTTTTAACTAACATTACAACAACTATCTAACAATTAACAAAACTTCACAAATAAAAATAAACATTAAAATGGATATTTAAAAAAATGTTCTTTACCTTATATTGTTTGTTGCTGCCTTCCTTTTCTTTTGGCTTTTAAGTTTAAGGTTTTTTTTCTTTCGAAAGCCTTGCAGAGGTTGAAGCTGAGCTTCCACCAAGTGCGGCTTCAAACTCTGAGTCAGACCTGAAATAAGCGACAACAAATATAATTATTTAATAACACCTATGCAAACACATAAGTACACAAGTCTCAGAATAGGATAACGTTTTGGCTTGCAACTAGTTTTAAGACAAACGCAATTACTATAATATGTTATTTAAAGTTTAGGGCAGGATTAACTTGTCTTGCTCAAACACACAGTATGCTTGACTTACGGATTTGAAAACAAAACAAATCAAACAAAAAATAAAAATAAAAAAGTCTTCTCAGTTTTTATGGAGTCATAAATCATTATCGGAGGAAGCTAAGCAAAGACAAGAAAGACTCACTGTGAGAAATATCAGGAAAAGTTTGTTTGAAGTCCAAGATAATCCTTCGACATCGAGCAGTAGTCAAGATATTTTTCCTCTAACTGAGGTGTCACATGAGGTGGAAGTTGCTGAACCTGAAACACTCCCTAGCCATTCCTCTGATCCTACACAAACATCAACTCATCAACAAGCATCCACTCAAACATCAACTTTCTTGGCCCTGTTCTCAATGGATACCTTACTTACCGATAATGAATCTGTAATGTTTTATACTGGTCTGGAAAGCTGTGACAAATTTAAGCTTGTGTTACATACATTACTTCCAATGGCTTATGATTTAAAATATAGATGGAGCAAAAACTTCAGCTTATCTGTAGAGGATCAGTTCCTGATGTTACTCATGAAGTTAAGACGTAATAAAACCGACTTTGAACTTTCCAGGATGTTTGGTGTCAGTAAAACCACTGTTTCTAACATAATTGTCACTTGGATTAATTTTGTAAATGATTTATGGAGACTAATTGATATTTGGCCAAATCGCAAATTAAACAACTTTTACATGCCAGACATATTCTATAAAGATTTCCCTGCAACGAGAGTGATAGTTGATGGCACAGAAATCCCAATTCAAAAACCTAGCCATCCTTGTGCCGAAAAGCTACTTTCAGCACCTACAAACACAAAAATACAATGAAAGTCTTAGTTGGCTCTTCTCCAGGAGGCTTACTAAGTTATTGTTCAGAAGCATTTGCAGGAGCCACAAGTGACCGCCAAATAGTAGAGCGCAATGAGTTATTGAATATGTGTGAAGAAGGTGATAGTATTATGGCTGATCGAGGCTTTAATGTTCAAGATTTATTTGTTAGTAAGGGTGTAGGAATTAATATTCCTACATTTATTAAAGGCAAGGCACAAATTCCAGGAATCTTATCAAAAGCAGATAAATAACTAGCTAGCCAAAGAGTTCATATTGAAAGATTAATTGGCCTAACCAAAACTTATGCAATATTAAAAACTGAACTTAACCAATTTTATGTCCCATTAGCCTCAAAAATATTCTTTATATGCTTTATGCTATGTAATTTCAGAGAAGGTATTGTTAATAAAAATAAAAAGTGATTGTTCTAAAAGTTGTTTTATTCCATTCGTTCATAATTATAATATAAATATTTATTAAAGAGAACTTCTTTAAAATGATATTCATAAAATGAATCTAATTTCATCACCATATTAGCTATGAATGCATCATTTCTTGAAACAAAAATAACTTTCAAGTCTTTGTAAGTGTACACTATTAAATTGCAGAAATCTCTGCAAGTACAGTATAATTGGCCCTGTATTTGATAATAATACAGTGAATTTGTTTTCAGTTTGATTTAATGTATTTACGGGATTCTTACCACGATTTTCAATTTTATTTTCGCACGTCCGATATTTCGATGCTGTTACAAGCACCATGATCGCATCGAAATATCGGACGTGCGAAAATAAAATTGAAAATCGTGGTAAGAATCCCGTAAATACATTAAATCATAGTGAAAATAACCGCGATAGTTTAAAACAATTATTGTTTTCAGTTGTAGAGCACTATTTTCTTCATTCAAATATGGCACTGTGTTTGGGTTTATTTCCTTAAAGCGACTGGCATATGGGCACTTTACTTCAATGAAGGTGTGGGACCCTAGTAGTGCATCTGGTGAAGCAGCCAGATATGGTCTTTCTTTACTGATGAAAAGTCCACAAGGCTCGATTTGCATGTCATAGTTTGCACAATATTGGGCTAGTGCAACTTTTTTATTTAAAAGGCCATGTGTTGTAGCTGTTGATGAGAAGCCTTTTCTCTGAAATATTTCTCAGGCAAACTTTCCCTTTGTTGTCTCTCTTAAGTGACAAATTGTATGGAATATACTTGCTGTTAGTCTTATTTTCCTTTGAAGATGCCATTCTTTTGAATCTGTCTGGTTGATTGTGGCCTCTTGAATGTTCATATCAGCGTCTGTGATGTCCACTAATTTAAGTTCTTTTAATAAATTTCTTCGGGTATCCATATTTAAATAATTATGGTCTGCCTCAACTGCATAGGGATTTGCTGGCTCGTAAACATGGCTCGTTCACATTGCTTCATGGGCATTGTTGAGTTGGGAAAAGCCAGCACAAGATTTCTTATTTTGTTGTTGTAAGTTTCTCTATCTATATTTTCCACAGGGTAGGGTGCAAACAGTAATCGTTTGACTGGACGTTTTCTGGGTAGCTTATCAGCTTTAACTGGTGTACCAGTGTATTTTTATTGGGACAATTCCATTTTTGAAGTTGCTGCGTGCAGACTTCACTCAATATGATGCATTTTTGTTGCACCAAATTTTCAACTGCAAGCAGAAGCACTGCAATATATTTACAAGTTGCATTGACTCCGCTACCGGCTGGGTATTCACAATGTGACTCTTCAGGTGGTCCTTCTTTATTTAACTTAACATTAACTTCGTATTGAAGATTTTTCATCGTTTTCTTACAAAAACCTTTAATGTAGCAGCTGTCTTCAGTCCAAGATGACCTGACCACCGTCAAAAATCTGGATTCGTACAGATGGAGAGCCTGGTCCAATTTCTTTGTCGTGAAATTGAGATACTGCCTGATTAATGTAGTGTTTAGTACAGTATTGGTGTTCACATCTTTGAAGTAGGTGGTAGGTGGTGTTTCCATCGATATATCTTCGGTGTCAGGGTCAGGCTGAGCTAAGTTACAATGTTTCGTACATTTCTAACCTTTCAACAAGGTCCGCTTTTTTGCCTCTTAAGGAGGCACCACGCTTCCTTAGCTCTTCTTTAAGCTCTGGTAATCGCCAAGTAGCATACATCGTGATCGTTTATCCGGGTTCAGAAGCCAAAATCGTCGTTCAACAGGAAAAACAATATCCAAATCACGTAGCAGTCCAAAGTCGTGTCCGAAGCCATGATCGCCGTTGTACAGGGTATAAAAGTATTCCAAATGCGTAAAATAGAATATAAGAAAAGCCGATGTTATTAGAAAAACAGTAGAAATGGTGAAAACTTGAGCACAAAAACACAGAAACACTTTGATAAGTCGCATCTCCGGCAGCGCCATCTACGTTTAGCTTTGCCCGGCCTGTTGTTTTTCTTGTTTCTCCAAAAAATTAAAAGAAATGGTTACTTACAGGTGAAATGTTATCCCGTCTTTCTCCATATTTGATGTGGTACATTTTTTACCGCACCATTTAATGCTACATTGAGGCATTTTGAGTTTTTTTAGCACTGCACTCGCACGTGTTCATATGTCACATTGATATTAGGTGTCTAGGGGTTGTGTCGTCGATGGTTTGAACGCATAAAAACTACTTAAAGTTATTTTGAATGCATTGTTTATTCGCATCTTACGTCAGCCAAACCATTTAATGTCAACTTCATTGTTAATGGCATTGAATGTGAATTAAGTTGTTAATGTCAGTTTGTAGATTATACATCATGAAAATCTCAAAATTAAATATTCGATATAAAAAAAATGGCACGGTAAGATGTAATTTACTGTAACGTTTAAGGTTTACAGTATCGTTGGCTAACTGATCGATCATGAATTATTTTTAGAAGATAGATAGATAGATAAATAATTTATTCACCAAGCAACATTAAAAAAAACAAATTAGTTACAAAAACAAAATCGTATGTGAAAGAAAACACTTTAACACATATAAAACAAACACAAACAATTAAATAGGCGATTAGAAAAACACTTATAATTACAATACATAAAAAATTAAAACAAAAAATACAATTGAAAGCTTGGTGAAAGGGCACTGACTCAGCATGAATGTTGCGAACGTTGCAACGCTGGTCTTCCGCATGCTAGTTTGTCTTCCATACAAATACCAAAATTCTATTACTACTAGCGCTACGCGCCGGGCACTACTGGAACTTTTCGTACTTTTTGCTGCGTTCGATATCGATATATCTATAGTACCAGGCAGCGTATCTATAGTATAGTCAACCAATCTTTTTGCGCTCGTTGCATTTGCTTATTTTTCTGTGTATTTTTTGTAGCTGAATTCTTTTTTTAGTGTTTTCTACAAAGAACGTAAAGTAGAGTGTTAATTCCTCGGGTTTTTACGATCTCAAATCGAAGATTTTACTTTTGTGAAGTGATATTTTCACATAGGATGCTGACTTTCTAGTGAGATAGTGAGTTAAGAAAAGGAATAGCATTGATTTTGAATGATTGGTGCAAGGAGGTGAACAATTTGTGTGGCAAAAGCATTGAGTTTGACGAAAACGACCCGAAAAAACCTATGGCCTATAATTATTGTATCAAACACAAATAATTAAGAAAAAATAAATAATTGTCTGAGATGCATATTTTTTTTACTACTCCCAACTCGCATAGCATCATGTTTTGTGCAGTTTATTTCAACTTATTAGTATTGTGCAGTTTAAATTTGACTCGTTACTCGAATCAAATTATAATTGCGCAATAGTAATAACTGGTAGGTACTACGAATTTCTGAAAATTTGAAAGTAGCGGTACGGGTGGGCTGCATTCTATGGTTGTTTTGGTCAAAAAGGTTCCTAGAGTGGCTACTGTATGGCGCTAAAGTGCAAAAACTGCGAGACGGTCATCTATACTTTAGTACTTATATTTATCTATGGTCTTCCGTCAGCACCCCGGCGCGTCATACATCGACTGCGACATCCACTCCGCGTAGTGTGATGTATAGGGAAATGTATTTGAAGGTATAGTAGTAGTTAAGGTGATAGAAAGTGTTAGGTATAAAGCAATATATATCTAAATAAATATATTATAAAAATAAATATATATAAATCGAAATATAAGGAATATAATGAAAAATATGAGAAATATAGATTAACAATTGTAACACGACTCGGTTATGATAACGATTATTCGATTACTATACAAGACTTTATATTCGTTCAGTCTGTGTTGTCGTTGAAGTGTAAGAAGGCCAATCAGTCAAGTTCGGGCCTTCGAGGAAGTGACAGGTCAGTGTTCTTCCGTAATTATTATATTTGTACTTAGTTTTTTTTAATTGAAAGAACCCAATATAGATATGTGTTAAAACTTGTTAATTGTTTTACTTAATGCTCCCTTCTGAGGTGGTCTTACATCTCAGAAGTGGGATTTTACTCAAAAATTAACGCCCCACAGCTCGACTTAATGACAAAATGGCGGGTAATGATATTATCACTTTTACAATAATTTAGAATCGTCATTTCTTTGTGGATTAAAAGACGAAATAAACAGTTTTCTTAGTACGTCTTAAGATAATAACCAGTCATTAAAGGTTATTTTTCTTAAATCTCAATGAATTCTTTTGATGAAAATGGATTCATAGTTAAAGTGCATATTTTTTATTTATTTATTTTTTCTTCATATTTTTCCTTTAGTCGAAGTGCATGTGTTTGTTGAAATATTATTTAAATTACTTAAATTTACCAATGTAGTAACCAATTCTATAAATAAAAGACAAAACATGCGTCAAATGTGTGCGATACATATGGATTGATAATAATTGTAGTAAAAACATGGAATTAATAATTACTACGTACCTATTAATTCCATGAGTAAAAATGTACAAACTGTCAACTTTTGTTTCCGGAATTTTGATTTAAAATTTAGAATACTCATAAAGTCTAGGCTCAAGGACAGTGACAATGAGGTCTTGTCAGAATGACAGTGAGGGCAAAAGAAAGGGCAAATGCAAAGTTTTCTTTTAGAAATATAGATGTCGTTAAGTTGACTTGTCAAGTGGCAAATCAAAAGGTGTATTAATTTTGACAGTTGACTTTTATTAAACGCCATCTGACGAGAACTTTAAGTACCATTGTTGTTTTTTTTATGTCACTTGAAAACCCCTCATTGAATTAGAAACTATTCTTTTTTTAAATAATTTAATTTTGTTTAGTTTTAGTTACAATATCTTATGTTTGAACAACAGTATTACAAATATTTATTGTAAGTTTCAGAGATTGAGTAAGAAGTTGGAATATGGATTCTCACAAAAGAGACAGCGTGAGGCGTAGCCGTAGTCGCTCACGATATTGTGATGATCAATTAAGAACTCGTCGATCTCGGAGTCGCAGCAGACATGCTAGCAGCATGCGGACCTCTCGTCAACGAGAGCTTGAACTATCATCTGAGAGGTTGCGTATGCTTGAAGAAGAGGTACGTAAAGAGCGAAAAAGAATAATTTCAAATGAAAGGAGTGGATCTCAGTTTGATAACTCAAAACGGAAATCAAGGAATAGAGATGTTTCTGTTCATTCTAATTGTAATAGGCGTTTAAGTACGCCAACAAAACGAGTTTCTGATGATTGCGAGAAATCTTTTAGTGATAAGAAATCAAAACTTATGACAACTGACTTTTTTTGAAGAATTTTTGAATGTTTTGAAATCTAGGGCAGGGGATAGTGGATCGTTTGGGTCTGTGGGTAACGTAATTCCTGAGTTTGATCCTTTATCGAAGGTACAGTCGATAAACGTTTGGATTGATAAGGTAGACGAATGTTCTGATATTTATGATTGGACCGATAAACAAACTGCCCACTATGCCCTGCCAAAACTTACTGGTGCTGCCAAAGTTTGGTACCAGGGTTTACCGTCAATCAAGCATAGTTCGTCAAAGTGGAAAGTAATATTGCGAGAATCATTTCCGGCAATGGAGAACCATGCCGAATTATTGTCAGAGATGCTTGATCGACGTGTTATCCCGGGGAAATCGTTAGAATTATATTATTTTGCCAAAATTAACTTATTAAATAGATGTAAAATTTTCGGAAGGCAAGCGGTTGATTGCTTACTCTATGGTATAGACGATAGGGGTATTCGAGTAGGAGCTCAAGCAGCTAAGTTCAATAAACCGGAGGATGTTTTTGAATTCTTTAAGACTGTTAAAACCAGCAATAGAGATAATATAGACCCTCATAGGGACACTAGTTAAGATAAGCGAACCCATACATTTACCAACTCTAACAATAAATCTTTAAAATTAAACGATAATACAACAAACAAAAATAGCAATTACGAATCTAGTACCATTACTTGTTTCAACTGTCGAAAATCAGGTCACCCCAGACATAAATGCCCATACCCAATTATAAAATGCTCTGATTGCGGCTTTTTAGGACATGAATCACCACAATGTCCTAAATTGAAAAGGAATTCAATCGAGCCTATTAAATAGCGTAACTGATGAAGTAGTAGCAGAGAATCACAAAACGTTAGCAGAAATTAGGTCTGAGGCATTAGACAGAATAGAGGAAAATCAGGAAAAGAATAAAAATAGATTTAATAAACATAAGAAAGAAGGGAAACGTTACAAAGAAAGGGATTTAGTGAGAATAGTTAAGGCAGTAGCATCGGGAACAAGTCAATCCAAAAGTTAGAACCTTAATGTCAAGGACCGTATAGGATTAAAAAAATATTACCTCACGATAGATTCCTTGTAGAAGATACCCCTATTACAAGGAAAGGACCTAAATATTAAGAGACTGTCGTTTCAATAGATAAGATTCTTCCCTGGATGAGCTTTGATCAATCCGCTTGCTCTTCTACTGAAGGTAGTGAGGATGATAGCGATAATTATTAAACTATGCGATTGTTTTTATGTACCTATCTTATTGTTCAAAAATACTTAATTTATTTTAATAAAATTGTGTAACGCAATATTTTACAAATATACACATATTATATACTTATTACATTATAGTCTTGTAATTACTTATTAAAATAACATATCGAATTGCTTACAGTATTTCGTGAAATAAATGAATTATAACAAAATGTTTAATTGAAGTAAATGAATTGATTTGATTTTTAATAATTATTATCTCGTGTCGAATTAAATGATAGTTATAGAGTCGGGCAGGACTGGCGTAGGAACTCGCCGCCCAGGAGTGGCTCATAACAATACAAAATGAAGATGCAGTGTGAACTGTTGAGTCGGGCAAGATGGGCATAGGAAATTGCCGCCCAGGAGTGGTTCGTAACAGTTCAATATGGATATGTGTTATCTGAACTATTTAGTCGGGCAGGATTGGCGTGGGAACTCGCCGCCCAGGAGTGGCTCATAATAGTTCACTGTGACTATATACTATTTGAACTGTTGCTTAAGTCGGGCAGGATTTGGCGTAGGAACTCGCCGCCCAGGAGTGGCTCGTAACAGTTCAATATGGTTGTTTGTTATTGTAACTATTGAGTCGGGCAGGATTGGCGTACGCCGCCCAGGAGTGGCTTATAGTTCACTATGACTTTATGTTATATGAACTGTTGGTTGAACCGGGCAGGATTGGCGTTCCTAACTTGCCGCCCAGGAGTGGCTCTTAACAGTACGATATTGATATTGATTGTTTGAACTGTTTAATTAAGCAATAGGAAATTAGATGATTTTAACGATAATTCAATAATGTTCTATGAATAAATGATTATTAATACTAAAATTACGTATCTAAATGAATTACAATAATTAATGAAGTAATTAATTTAATTATATTTTGCTAAAATATATTTGTTGAGTGTACTGTGTGAAATATATATTCTTATAATATAAATTATTTAGCACCTAGCACTATTGTTTATATGAAATAATTTAAGTCTCTAAGTATCTAGTTAATATTCGAATTTAAGTGTGAAAATAGAAACTATTTTAGTTCAGAGATTGTGTCGTTACGTTACTTACTTTTGTTAACGAGTAGATACTCACTAAATCATTGTTTGTTATTCGAATAGAATTTATTTGTACTGTATTATAACGCGGGGACTCGTTCTTGAAAGGATGGCCGACTGTAACACGACTCGGTTATGATAACGATTATTCGATTACTATACAAGACTTTATATTCGTTCAGTCTGTGTTGTCGTTGAAGTGTAAGAAGGCCAATCAGTCAAGTTCGGGCCTTCGAGGAAGTGACAGGTCAGTGTTCTTCCGTAATTATTATATTTGTACTTAGTTTTTTTTAATTGAAAGAACCCAATATAGATATGTGTTAAAACTTGTTAATTGTTTTACTTAATGCTCCCTTCTGAGGTGGTCTTACACAATAATCAGCAACAAAGGTTTGTTACTAATTATTGTTACGTATCATATAAACATTTATTTTAAAATAAATTATAATATGGTTAATGATAGTGGAGATTATGGCCACCAGTGTTAGATTTAACCGTCTTTTTGTTTCAGAAGTAGAAACGAGCGGTAAGATTCTTTAAAATTACGTTTTATAGTATTGTTTCTAATAGGCGGTGGAATATTGTTCCAACACTTGGTGGCATTGTATGAAAAACTGCCTTTAAAGGCTACGGTTTTATAATTAGAGTATAGGAGGAGATTGGTGCAGGGTCGAGCATTATAATCTAATTTAAGGTTTTTGCGCCAATGTAACTTTTTACAAAGATATGCGGGTTTCTTGGTATTATAGATTATGTCATCCAAAGATTATTTCGGTCAGGTATAAGGTAGTACTAACTGTGACCATCCTTCTTTATGTTAGGTTATTCATACCATCCGCCTAATCACAAAATATTGTAAAACTAAAGGCAAATGTGGCATGGATTTGTGTGTATCACGAGTATCAATTCAATGAGTAGATACCTCCCTCTCTATTAATCCCTAATTCCTTAAACCGAAATCACAATAATAATCACTTCTCATACTAATTACTTACTAACAATAATCGAGTCTCTTCAGTACCTACAAATTTAAGTTAGGTTAGCCATTACCTACCTACACCTTCAATATTTAGTTTAGCACAGCACACTATTTCAGGACACCCAGTTTAATAAAAAGACTTATTATCAGTAATAGTAGCCAATGACTAACCAATGGCCGCGTCCAGACCGGCTGAGCGCCGCTCGCGAGCCGCGCTCAGACTTCCTGCTCGCGAGCCGTGGCACCCGAGCTAATGTGCAAGCCAAGGTGAGCCGGTTTGAGCATTCAGTTCATAAAGTAACTTTTATACATTGAGATACAGATATCAGCTAAAACGGAGCTCTAGCGCCATATAGAACTTAGCGACTGAAACTTTTACTATCGAATTTATCGGATTATAGAGTACTGGCTTACACCCTCTACACGGTAGTCCACTTTCGCTTCTGTATATGTAATTAATACTCCTGCATTGATTAAAAAGTTATTTAGTGATGGTGCGTAGAAGTTGTACTAGAACCAGTCGGGAACTTTCCCTGTATTTTTCTTTAAGAATATTTAAGACTCCTCAAATATGTACCTATATTATCATGATCATATGAAATATGTATATATCAGAAAATCGTTATCACGATCAAAATTCCAATAAACATGCAAAGGTCGAATTGCAGCGTTGTTTCCGAAATCCAGTAGAATTGCCTTACTTGAATTGAATTGTGTTACTTAGTAAGAGTTTCAATATGTATGTTGTTGGTTTGGCTTATATGATAAATAAATAAATAGTCATGTAGTCAATAGTAGTTAATAGTAATAGTCAATAGTAGTTACCTAAGCAATCAAATTATTTATTTATCTGCCTCATATTTAAATGACGGAGCTGTCGCCATAATTAAAGTCTGATGTTTCTGTAGTAGCAGCAGGACTAAATTGTGTGTTCTGCAGATTTTCAGCGGAAGTTATGGTTGACGTGGTAGTGGGTGGCTGTGTGTAATAACCTGCAGGCTTGGACAAAGTAACATTTAAATAACGATAGCGAAGTTAGAAAAGAACAAGATGTATGGGATTGACATAAGCCGCGCTAAATCACGTGGTCAATCGACATCGCTATCGCAAATTGGTAGACAATGTTAAAATTCATTAAGAAACCATAGATGAGCGAATTGTTATCGAACGTTATTTTTTTTTTTTTATATATATTTTTTTTATATTGTAAGGATAGGACGTTTGTCTTCCATGCCACCTGATGGAAAGTGCGCATGAAGACTATGGTGTTACACGTCCATCCACGAGAAACCTATTCACTCGACACTTAAAAGTTCCAGGACTGTAGTGGTCAGGAAAAACAGACGCAGGCTGATTGTTCCACACCTTGCCAATCCGTACCAAAAAGGAACTATCGAAGCGTTTTGTTCGACTTCTTGGTAAATCCACTATATAGGGATGGAAGTTCTGTCTGCGTCTGGTAGTCCGGTGGTAAAAAGGGGTGGGTTCAATTTGGTCAAAAAGAGCACTTGCACACTCACCAAAATGTAGCCGATAAAATACTGTCAAACAAGCAACCTTACGACGATGCTCCAGCGTCTGCAATTTTTTATTTGTAAGATTGTTGTTATTTATGAGTTTACGGGCTCTTCGGTCAACAGAGTCTAGCGCTTCGAGCTGGTATTTGGCAGAACCATCCCAAAGGTGACTACAGTACTCCATGCACGACCTCACTTGGGCTGTGTATAAGTTGAGCAGCCGTTCAGGGCTGAAGTACCGCCGGAAGTTCGAGATGATACCCAATTTTTTGGAAGCCGTTTTTGCCATAGACTCAATTTGTTGACCGAAGTTTAATTTGGACGTTATAGTGACGCCCAAAAGCCCTAGTTGGTCGGTGATGGGAACAGATACATTCTGGAAAGTGGGCGTAAAAGTAAAGGTGCTCTTTTTTGCGGAGAATAGACATGCTTGTGTTTTGGAGGCGTTGAATTTGACCAGGTTAGATTCGCCCCAATCGGACACATTCCGCAAGGTCGAATCAACGCGCTCAATTATAGACTCTCTCAAAACCTGGATTTCATGGGCGCTCGTTCGCGCATTGGATATATATCTCTCAACAACAGTGCTGTCATCAGCATATCCAATAGTGCCTGGTGTTAGGAGGTCATTAATGTGCAGCAAGAATAAAGTTGCAGAGAGAACAGATCCCTGAGGTACCCCGGCATTAATCGCCATTAGGTCAGAGGAGTAGCCGCCTAAGACTACGCGAATCGACCGTTCTGTCAGAAAATCAGATATCCAGTCGCAGAGCCCGGTCGGTATGCCATATGCTGGAAGCTTGCTTAAGAGACCATCGTGCCAGACCCTGTCAAAGGCCTTGGAGATGTCTAAGGATACAGCTATTGCTTCACCATGACCCTCCAAGGCCTCACTCCATAAGTGTGTAGCATACACGAGAAGATCGCCGGTCGAGCGTCCACTGCGGAAACCATAGTGGCTATCGCTTAGGAGCTCGTTGGTCTCAAGGTATGCCAGGAGTTGATTGTTCAATACACGTTCCATGACTTTGCAAAGTATGGAAGTGATTGAAATTGGTCGATAGTTGACAGGATCAGCACGGCTTCCCTTCTTCGGTACTGGTTGTACGTTAGCCAGCTTCCAGGATTTGGGGACTTTACCAGATTCCAAAGAGAGTCTATAGAGACGCGTCAAAACGGGAGACAACTCAGCTGCGCAGCGTTTCAACACCACTGCAGGAATACCATCTGGACCGCTAGCCTTGTTCTCGTCTAGGTGCAGCAAGCATTTAAGAACCTCCTTTTGGCGAATATGAACGGTACCCATTGTAGGACCGAACTGAGGTAATTGTGGTGGGATTTTTCCTTGGCTATCTAGACGAGAATTTTCCGCAAAGATATTGGCAAATAAATCCGCCTTTTCCTTAGCGGTGTGGGCCAGAGAACCGTCAGGTTTCCGCAGAGGCGGCAGCGACTGGCGACAAAAGTTCGTTTTGACCGACTTGGCGAGGGACCAGAAAGCTTTACTTTCCGAGGGGTATGAGGCTATTCTGTCTCCGATACAGCCTATGTGGGCGAAACGAGCTCTTTTGATCACCTTTTTGCAGGACTTGGCGGCAGCATTGTACCTCTTCTTGTGTTCATGCGAATCCACGGCTTTGTTTCTGCGAGCGGTTGCCCAGGCTTTGTACGCTTCTCGCTTACGCTTTTCAGCGGAAAAGCATTCAGCACTAACCATGGGCGAGCTTTGGTTTCAAGGGATAGATCAGCGTATGGAATGAAGTACTCCATTGCTTGACTTATCACACTTGAGACTGCATCAGCGCAGCAAGATGGATCGGTTGATGTGAAACAAGCTTGCCGCCACGGATCAGATGCGAAGAAATGTCGCATTTCATCCCAATCTGCCGACTTGTAACGCCATACTCGCCTAGAACCACTTGATCGGGTGTCAGGTGGCGAGTACTGCGATACGTTATCCAGTCGTTAGCATACAAATGCGTAGACAAGCAGGACTTTTTTGTTCGCCTTCGTTACGATCGCGATTGTCAAAAAAGTTATCGCAGCGAATACAAAGATGCTGTAGATATCGAAACAAAATGGCCGATTTCATTCGTCAGCTATAATTTTATCTAGACGCGTTGTATCCTTATATTTTGTGTTTAATAAGTTGAAATAATAAAAAAATGCATTCTTTACGTTTATTATGGCTTGCACTCAATGAGAACATATGGCAAATTTCCCTGGAAATAAAGGTAAACATTTTATATTAGGTATCTAAAAGTGTTTTAATGCAAGCAATTAGGTGCTTGTGAGTACTATTTTGTTGATTGTTGTACTTAATTATACTTACCGAAATTAGCATCCTAACATAAACGTTTCTTGGTTACAATAAATACCTACCACACAATACTATGTATACAATACTTCCAAACTAAGTAATAAGTACTTAAGTATTATTGTAATTTTCAGGTCTTGTGTGCCCTTAGCTTTTTAGCTACAGGGTCTTACCAAAGAATTGTGGGTATAGGCCAACATTTGACACAGCGGACAACAAGTCGTTGTATCAGGGAAGTTGTCAACGCCCTTAACCATAATTGGATGGTCACCAGGTGGATAGTGTTTCCACAAACACCACAAGAAATTCAATTCAATTCGTTTATTTCTTAACAATTTACAATTGTGTTGAAATGTTTACATTCTTAAAATTACTTACATACATAAAAACACTAATTAAAAATTAACAAATCATAATGACATAGTTAACAATTAAATCTAACGATTTACTAATTAAACTTTATGTTGATTATAAGAATAAAACAAATCTTTTTCTGAAAACCGCATCCAAATCGGTTCAGCCAAACGTGAGAAAATCGCGGACAAACATGCATACATACTTACAGGTCAAACTGAGAACCTCCTTTTTTTGAATTCGGTTAATAAATTTAACTAAGTCTCAGATAAAAACTGACCAAAATACAGCTTCAATTACTACTCTATACAAAATATACCATAGAACTGAATTTTACATAAAAACAATTATTAGATTTAAATTAATAGAATAATATTATAAAATAATAATTAATGAAATCTTACAATGTCTAAATTGAAACTTAATAATAATTATAAGTATTAAAGAGATTAGTCAAGGTATAAAAGTTGTCAAAAATAATATGTCAGAAGAGCTCATTAGTCTTTTTGATTTAAATATTGGTCAACCGGGTAGAAACACTTTTCCAATAAATACTGCTTTGACCTAATCAAAGACATCCCTTATCAAAGAGAAGTATGTAACAATATTAATATATACTGTAACACCGATAATCAATAAGGTTCACAAGACGACTACTAGATGGCGCCTCTGGTACATTAAATTGCGCATATCCTTTTCTGAATTCTTTTATGAATATGCCTCATGAATTTTGATTATGTATCGCATCCTTAGCAAAAGCACGCTTATCACATTCACCTGGCTGAGTTGATTAAGTGTCTTATTGTTAAGATCTATTATTATTATCCAGTCATCCACCCTTGTTGAGTTCTGTTTAGTAATAATAGTACGCCTACACTCTATGTAAATATCGTTTGATTGGGCTAATATATACGCCTGTTCGCCATTCAATAAGGTTGTTTTTTGACTCCCCGTTCCCCGCACTACATTGGCGCACAACGTGAAGTTCCTCGGCGTGACGTAGCCAGTGCACCGAAATACCTTGCTACGTGTTACGCATCACGGCCCACTGCTACGTGCTACGCCATACTGCACACCGACCTACTTGGATGAGCGGAAACGACCAAGTCTAAAGAAATAGTACCTACATAACGCGCTCCGGACGCAAGACTACAACTAAAGTAACGAAGAAGCGTACCACAATGCTATCACCGGAACAATTCAAGGAGTTCTTGGATAGAATGCCTGTCCCAGCACCACCAAAGAAGGGTACTTTTGGGAAATGTACTCATAGCTACAATGGAGCAAAGGATCCGGAAGTAGTAGAAGCATTTCTGTCTGCTGTAAATATTATAACGTATTATATTTAAACGTTCAGCTGACATCGGAGACAAAACAGCTCTAGAAGAGCTACCCATTCTGCTGAAAGGCGAAGCTGGAGTCTGGTGGTTGGGAGTTAAAAACGACGTGACTTCTTGGCAAGAGTTTGAAGTACGTCTCCGAGAGAACTTCGCCCCTATTCGTGAACCCTACCTTCTTTACGATATTACCCAGGAGAAACAAATGGAGTCTACCACGACGGAATAGTTTGTTCGGCGCAAGAGAATGCTATTCTCTCAATTACCAATGCCAGGCCATACTGAGACCCAACAGCTTGACATGACTTTTGGACTTTTACGTCTTGATATTAGGGAGAAGGTTCCGCGGGCAGACGTGAGCAATTTCAAGGAACTCCTGAAAGCTGCCTTAGCTGCTGAACAAATACTTAAAGAAAGAGACGGCGCTACAGGACACACAAAAACTATTAATGATTCGGCAAAAGAAGATAGATACAACTCTGGCAAGATGGATACCAGATCAGGAGCCCAATTCTCGCGCCACTCGACATTTCAGTGAGATGATAAATGTCACATCACCTCAACATCGTAGGCGACTTTGATCTTGTCTATCAAAAATATCGGGCGCTTAGCAAAACTCGTATTCTCGCCGGTAGTAGACATGATATACTACTCGACACGGTATTATCATTAGGTTCATTCCATTCGTTCATTCCAAGATGTGTTAAGAATACGTTCTGCTTTCAATGAAGACCAATAGAAAATTTAATGAAATATATTTTTTTAAGCTTGTTGATCAACTTAACTGAAACCGGTGTTTTTACTGCTTGATTTAAATAATAAACCATTAAACCTTAAATATCTTATGCTATATTCCCTAAATCTTTAAAATATTACACACGCAAAATGTTTCATGTTGAACGCAGTAGTATTGATGACATCACAGTGTCATTGATGACTTTTGTGTCTAACTGATTTATTGTCAAATTGGTATTTGAATTTGAATTTTGGTACGGAAAATCAGCGATTATTACGAATTGCGCGGGGGGAAGTTTACTTCCTCTTTCACAATTAAAGAGTCCGTTGCGAGGTGGACAGCAATTGCGGATGAGCTGAATTTCATACCTGGAGGAAAAAAGGACTACAAGCAATGGCGGAAAGTAAGTAGTCTGTTTATGTATGATAAAAGGAAATAACGATGTACACGAAAGGACGTAGGTATGTAGATTTGTGAATCTAATAAAGAAAATACAAAATAATTTGTACAAAAATTACAATTACTATCTACATGCGTTCCATATTCACTTAATTTACCTAACTTGCATTCTGTAAGGTACTATATTACAAATTATTGAACTTAACATGTTAAACATGGTCAATATTAGTAGTGGGCAGGTACAGTAAAGTATATCCGAGTGGGAAGTTTCCAAGTAAGATTTTCTGCAATTAATTATAGTCATGAAATTCAAACATCAAATCCATATCTTTTCATGAGTTTCTTTTGTCTTGCTAAACACCTACGCTCTGAGGTCTTTTCAGGAGACAGAAAAATATGTAAAGGCGACTTCACTTTATAGAATTTACCTAAATTGTTGATAAAGTAGCAAATTATCAAATATACGTTGTGATAGTTATCTTGATTTGAAGACTGACTTTTGATATATTATAGAAGGTATATATAGGTTTCAACTTGGTTTGCAGACATGGCAAGATATGAGGGCAAAAGTGAAGAAAAAGGACGCTGAGGTAAGAAGGAGCACAAATAGGACAGGTGGTGGGTCTCCACCGCCACCTCTTACACTCGAGGAGGAGCAAGTGCTACGCACTATAAGTGAATCAGCCCGCACAGGACACAGTGACTGCCAGGAGTCACTAGTATCTTTTTTTGGTAAGTCTAGTTATTGTCTAAGGTTATGGGAATGACCAGCCAGTGAAATTACATGAACAAGTGGTCTTTCTAGCTTAAAACCCGAGGAATCTATAGTTAATGATGTCAATGGGCCTGAATGCTACTTACTTTCTGGTGACTCTTTCTTTCTTGCATAGAACCCATAATACTGCGTCCCTGCTAGTCATCTTACTTAACACATTACAATAATTGACACTTTGCTTTTTGGTTACTTTGCTTTTTGGTTAATTTGCTTTTATATTTCAGATCTAAAATCCACTACAGAGACACCAAATGGCCATTCACATGCCGCCCCTCCTGTCTGTCATGTGGAAATTACTGGTAAGTTTGGCTTCAATAGAATGTGTTTATAGTGATTTGATAAATTATGTTATAGTATTGAGAACCCATAGTGTATGACACAATGTTCTTCTTAGTTTGCATTGATATTTCAGATCCAGAATCTCCAAATTCACTACGAAATTTGGATTCAACGTCTACGCAAGGAGCTGAAAATATTAAAAAGCGACCTAAAGGGAAAATGCTAACGAAACCCAGAAGATTGCAGCGAAGCCTAGATGTTGCAGAGCTTCTTTATAAAAAATAAAAAAAAAAATGGAATTAAAAAAGAGTTTTACCGGCAGTTCATTGTCGAAATGAAAAAACAGTCAGATGCATTAAGCCTTATTAGTCAGTCATTGGCTACTATGACTAATAGTATGAGAAGTGATTAGTTCTACCTAATGTTTAAGTAATATCTATACTAATATATAAAGCTGAAGAGTTTGTTTTTTTGTTTGTTTGTTTTGAACGCGCTAATCTCAGAAACTACAAGTGGGATTTGAAAAACTCTTGAGGAAGGTCATAGGCTATATTTTATCCCGAAATTCCCACGGGATCAAAAGTTACGCGGGTAAAACCGCGCGCGGTGGCTAGTTAAGTAATATATTAGTCATTTTATATAATATTTTGATTTTGTTTGTTTTGTATTTTTTGTATTTATTTTTCTTCTTCTTCTTCTTTAATGTTTTCAAGGTCATCATAATAAAAGCCATACTATGATTAATAATGTTTTATTTATATTTGAGGTACATTGGCAGTGTGTACATAAATGGGTAAATTTAAATAAAAAAAAATTATAGATTATAGTCTGGAACGACACACAGGATACTTTTTATCGAAAAATTAAGGGGTGTACCCACCTATATGTGCAAGGTTTAGTTGTAACTTGCTCCCATTAAAGAAGCGTCAATAATTTGAAATCACTGTTCATAATAATTTTGAATTATTGATGCTTGTTTAATGCGAGCACTTTGCAAAAGGAAATTGCTTCTACTGCTACTTTCAGCAATGTCGTTGTAGGGGGCCTGGGGTAACATTCCTAATTGAACTTCATCCAAAATTAAGTCAGGGTATTCAAGCTGTCTTGCAATGCACATATTGTGGAGCACTGTACATGCATTTACAATTTTAGATGCTTTACTAGGCTTATAATGAAGCACTCGGTCTTTGATTAGGCAACGGAATCTTGATTTTAAAACCCCATTGCACCTATGAAAATACAAACATAAGGTTTTAATAATATAAGATTTATACTTCATGATTTATTTATCTTGTAGTCTGCAGAAATACCTTTCTATTGTTGATCTCGCTTTTTTTAGTGCCTCATTGTAATAAAACTCTGGGGTTTCATGTTCAGTCGCTATCAAGGGTGTCAGGCACCATGGCCGTAAAGCATACCCACTATCACCTGAAATAAATTATACATTTTTATGAGCTTTAGTTCTCTAGACTACATTTTAGTTGTTGACTACAATGTGCCATGATTGAACTTGTTTTGTTCTTAAAGTATATCAAATATATTTGTAGGTAATACTTTACCTAGTAATTGGTAATTTGTGTGACCGTGGTCATTCAAATTTTCCAGAAGGGTGCGGACATTAGAGTTGTTCCATATGTGTGCATCATGAGTGGACCCCGGGAACAAACTATTTACATTTAATATTCTCAGATGCGTATCACATATCTGAAAAAAATACTTTTATTGCAATTTAAAGTATAATCATGAAAACCTAACTAGTTCTCAATTCACAGGCTTAAGTTCTTCTTGTCTATTTCTCTGATAGGTACCTACATTAAACCTACAGAAACCCTTGGACCTAGAAAGCTGATATTTTGCAAAGGGGTTCCTAATAAATTATTACCCCTGTGGTATATCCAACTCATAATTTATTAAGTTATATTAATTCTCAAGTTTAATAATAATATATGTTATATTTATGGACTTACCAATTGGGTGTTAATTGAATGATAACCTTTTCTGTTAACGTAGCTTCTTTCATCGAATTGTGCTGAGGGAGGTGGCACAATAGCTACGTGCGTGCAGTCTATGCATCCTATGACGCCTGGGAAACCGTATAATTGATAAAAACTGTAAATGAGAAAAAAAACTGACTGTTATTTTTATCCTTGGCCTTACAAAACTTACTCTCTCACTATATGATTCATTTCTTAAAAGTTTTCCGGGAATTTCACCCATTCTCCAAATATTATGGGATTATTTAGGGCTACAACCACCTCTTCAACACATCTCGATACCGATGGTTGAGACATGCTTACTAAATAATTATTTCCCACCGGGGTTTGGTAAGACCCTGTGCCAAAAAAGTTTAAGGCACATAAAACCTGAAAAGAAATGCAATAGAGTTATGTAGTAGTATTCAAAATATCTAATACAGAGAAAATAACTGCACATTTACATACTAAAAAACTTACTTTAGTTTTAACCGAAATATCTTTTTTGGGAAGAAGAGGCTCCAACATATTCATCAATTCTATCGCCATGTGTTTGGGGAGACGAAATTTTTTTCTAAATTCGTCGTCCCGCATCTCCATCGGGTCCACCCTACATAGGCTTCTACGGTGACGACTTGGTGTAGAAATATCGACTTCGGCATCCCGAATAATATTTACAAAAAAAGAAGCAATGAACTGTTCCATATTTTCAACAAAATGCTATTGTTACTAATTTGAAAACATAAATCTACAAGATCAAAACAATTATATACATCAATGTCATTGCCTTTCTTGATACAATGGCGGCCGTCACTTTTGTGTGTAGGTACATATCACCCAGTGAGATTTCATGTCGAGTGCTCCAGTCCACTCGTTGCATGTCGAGTGGTTTTCGTTCGACATATATCACCCATGAGATCACGAGAATAGCACTAACCGCATTCACGTGATATTTACGTCATTTTTTCGATATATATCGGGGAGTGACAAATGTCACTCGCGCGAGAATTGGGCTCCAGTGCCAACACGTAAACCGCGATGCCGATACTGTAAAAATTATGGCCACTCGGCGGACGTCTGTAGGAAACTAAACCTTTGCTTGGTGGTAGGATCCCTTCTGGGTCCGCCTGGCTAGCGACCACCCTTTATATAATGTCTGCCGCCAAATGTTACCGCTCCGGCGGTAACGTGTTCCGGCAATATTGTATTATTTTATTTTATTTATTTATTGATAAAACACAAAAACAAATTACAACCAAAATTAAAATTAAATGTTAAACAAAAAGTATATATTTTTTGAACTGGGTTGAAACTCAAAATATTTGTGTCTACAGAAATACATAGTAAAGAACTCTTAAAAAATATTAAGAGCCAGTTCCTTCCTAGACCCGTGTGCTTTCATCTTCGACCTCATCGTCACTTGCCATCGGGTGAGATTGAGGTCAAACGCGGGTTTAGTCATTTATAAAAAAAAAACCAGAAGGAGAATGCAAACAAAGCCTCTAAGACGGAGATCATGGAGGCTGTTGCCCAAGTTCCGTCACCTCCTAGGATCAAATGTGATGGATGCGGTGCTCCTGGAGTAGTGAGGAGTAACTGCCCTACATGTCATGCATCCAAAGCTCAACGTTCTGTCCCAGATGTTGGATTTTGTGCAGTGGAAACAATTACTGATGCCAGAGATAAGCCAGTTATCTACGTGGAAGTTGAAGGAGTACCTGGTGCCGCATACTTAGACAGTTGTGCAAAATCAAGCATCGCCTCGTACTCACTATATTGCGAAATGCTCAACAAGGGATTTACTTTCAAAAAGTTAGACGTTGGTATTACGCTCGCAAATGGTGTTCAGAAACAACAAAACGTGCTCGTTACTCATGCTCCAGTCAAGGTCAACGAACGCACTATAATTACGACCTTTCTGGTCCTACCCGAGTCACGCAGAAACCGCACATTACTTGGAGTTGGCTCCTTACAAGACGCCCACATCGTACTCAACCTGCCTCAATGCACTTGGCATTTCGTAGAAAATCCTTATGAAGAATTTGAATTGTACGAGGAAGGTTTCGTGAAATTCGGAGAAGTAGCATTGGCTACCATGACAACTGATGACGTTTCTCTGTCACCTTCTTTGCCTGAGGAGAACAATACAGAATCTTGCTTGACACAGCCTTATGGTCCCTTGATACCTATACAAACTGCTACACCGCTCTCTAGAAAAAGATCCTACACTATGTGCGCTTATTAGAATGGACTATAAGTACAGATCACAATAATAAGTATTTTGTCAGGAATCCAAGATAGTCCAGGAGTAGATTAGCTTATTTATCAGAATAAATGAGAGATATAAGGAGTTAAGTAGGAAAACACAGATTGTATAATTTCATGTAGCATATTTATTTCTTTTAAGATTTACCACCAGTTCGGAAAAACCTTAGTGAAGAAGAACTGGCAAGAAACTTCACTGGTATTATTTTCTTTCACAAACAAACTTAGGTACAATTAAACTTCATAAGTTAACAATTTATAAAAGAATATCCAAATTAGTAAAATGCTTATTTCCAAATAAGTAAGGGCTTTATTTGAATGTGGTTGTTAAATTAATTTTATCAGGTAGGTACGTAGGTACCTACCGGATAACCTCAATCTAATGCAAAGGAATTTACTTTAAAACAAATCTCAATAATATCAAATTAAGATAAGTTGTTTGTAGAAAAATAAGATAGTTTAATACATTTATCTTGGGAAAATTACCACAGCAATTACTAAGTAACAATTCTGAATTAAAGAGAAATAACTTACATTGTATTTGCTTAACACACAGTAGCCACTTAGTTCACTAACAGCTTACTATATATAACGGATTGGTTCAACGTTTGCAGCAGGGCGTCTAAAGGAAGAGTGCCCTCTCAAAATCATTTACTTCTTACAATTCCTCGGAGAAATAAAAAAATATGAAATCCCAAAACTTTCTATTCGCTTAAGAACAAAACAACATGAAGTGTGCCACTCTAAAATCCTTCTGACACTTCTCTTACAACTGAGTGACTTTATATTACAATGTAACTAGTAAATATCACAAACTATGTCTAGTACATTCATCATTAATATTAAATATTTATTAAATGATTTATAATTATACATTTTTAGTAATTATAATAACAAGTAGAAATAAAACAAATTAAGGGTAACTTAAATAAGTTTTTTGTTGTGTTGGCAGCCAAACTTTGTAAAAGCGACATCTACTTTGATTAAATATTTAAAGGTTAATTGATATGAAACTAGTAATATTATTGAACCTAGGGCTATTACATAGTTGATACATTATATATATAATTTTAATAGTATTACAGTATTTCAATGTAAAATACATATTGAAAGCAATGTTTCCATTCTTCAGGTTGGTATTATTGTAATTAACCTAACTTCACTGTTACACAAATGAAGAATTCATAGACAATTTAGCTTAAATACAATGAATTTTTAATCATGGCAATAAGAAATTAACAGTAATATGTACAATATATATCTATATAACACGCTCGTAATTACTCGCCTATCATGGATATCCTTTACGACGATGCGAAACTCAGTCTCCAGGATTATGATGAAGCTGATGATCTGGATGATTTTTCAAACACGCTCTTCCCAAAGACGTCAATATCATCTATTGACATCACGTACCTGAAAGAATTTTTAGAAAAGAACCAGGGTTCATTTACGCCTTCTGACGAGCCAGTAAAAAACTTCGAGCATTGCATCGAGACAGGAGAGCAGAAGCCAGTCTCAGTACCTGTCTTCAACGAAAACTGAGATTCTTAGGAGAGAGGTTAATAAAATGCTAGCGGAAAAGATAATCAAACCTTGTTCGTCACCGTGGGCTGCGACAGTAGTTATGGTGCCTAAGAAAGATGGCAGAACAAGAGTATGCGTCGATTACCGACAACTGATCGCAATTACAGTACCCGACGCCTACCCACTTCCTAGGATCGATGATCTACTTCATAGTGCCAAACCTACGCCTTTTATGAGCACCCTAGATCTTCGTGCCGGATATTGGCAGCTAAGCGTAAAAGAAGAACATCGGGACAAAACCGCTTTCATTACCCCATTTGGAACGTACAGATTCCGAAGAATGCCGTTTGGACTACGTAATGCCCCGGCCACGTTCCAACGAATGATGGATCGTTTTCGTATCTCACTTAGCCATATCAAGTTACTGGTCTATTTAGATGACTTAATTGTGATGTCCTCTATGTTCGGAGACCATCTTCGAGATTTGCAAGATGTTTTTAATAAGTTCAGGGAGTTCAACTTGACAGCCAGCAAAGAAAAGTGTAACTTCTGCTGCTCTAGAGTAAAATTCTTAGGTCATTATATTACTGCTGAGGGGCTGCACCTTGATCCCGAAAAAGTAAGTGCTATAGTGAAAATGCTGCCACCGCGAAATCTGAAGCACTTGTTATCCTTTATACAGATTTGCTCGTGGTATAGAAGATTTATTCTCAGTTTCGCTCAAATTGCAGAACCACTCACGCGTCTCACCAAAAAGAAATCCGCCTGGAAGTGGGAAGAAGACTAGAAGAATGTATTCCAAAAGCTCCGTGAGCTATTGGTATCCTCCCCAATACTTGTACAAGCCGATGATACCAAACCATATGTAATAAAGACCGACGCGAGCAACTATGCTCTCGGTGCAGTTCAGTAGTGGATTTACCAAGAAGTCAAACAAAACGCTTCGATAATTCCTTTTTGGTACGGATTGCCAAGGAGTGGAACAATCTGCTTTCGTCTGTTTTTCCTGACCACTACAGTCCTGGAACTTTTAAGTGTCGAGTGAATAGGTTTCTCGTGGATGGACGTGTAACACCATAGTCTTCATGCGCACTTTCCGTCAGGTGGCATGGAAAGCAAACGTACTATCCTTACAATAAAAAAAAAAAACACTAGCGCTACACTTGTGAGCGTGTTTGCGAGTTAAACTAAATTTACTGCGGGGTTTTGACATTTGAACACTCGAATTTTTCAATATTCTTTTTTTCAGGTTACAAATGCAGATCTAATATTTGAAATGTAGATCCAAAATATGGTGGAACTACTATGAGAGCTTCATTATTTCAGAATCGACACACTGGAGAGTGAAAGGTCGTGGGTTTGAGTTCCATTGGAGCTAGTTGTGTAATGGATACTTCATTATCCATTTTCTGATTTGAACTACTTTAATTTAAGCTAAATATAGAAAGTATTGCGTCACTGTTTCATACAGTCATTCCAAAAATATTCATGGTTCTTACTTTTTTCCACTTATCTGTCGTCTTGTTGACGCCACCACCAACAGCATTCAACATACTTACAAGTTCCATCCATAATCGGTCCGACCTAATTCGACCTTGTGCTCCCGCAAGAGGCCTAGACAGGTCACCATGACTGTAACATAAACAAACTTATATTCATTAAAAGTTTCCTATTGTTACGGTCGCCTCATTGTTTACATTAGATATGAAACTTGCTGGTAGCAAAGTTTTCTGCATATGAATTAATAAATGTTAATTAATGAATATAACCTGCATTTACTTACGTTTCCATATACTCAAGCAGAGTTGATAATTGCTCAGGACTTGCCCGTACTCTTGAATCCATTTTTTATCACTAAAAATTAACATAGAACTTAATTTTAATTTGAACTTGCGCCATTCACAAAAATCAATCTATTTTGAATGCCATTAAATTTTGGAGGCCACTTTATATAATAATACTCCATTTACTTACCACTATCAAATTAAATATGGTTTATTACGGTTTATAGCGCAGCACCACTCGCTAAATCAGTACACACAATGTTCAGTTGATACTTCATGACACTGACAGTTACAGCTAAATTGGCTATGGTATCGAATACCATAGCCAATATTCGTTTTCTTAGCGAATAACAATTTCGCCACAACGGTCGCGACAGTGGCTAGGTAATTGTTATCGTTATCTCAGAGACAATAGCGAATTTCGGTATCTTTTCGCTACGAAGCGATGTTACTTTGTCTTAGCCCCCTGGTCTATACATCTGATATTGTCCCATGTCCGCATCGTGAATGATAGTATTAATAGCATTTTTTACACATGATTGAGTGTAAGGATCATATTTTCTGACTTCATGTGCAATATTATTACCGAATCCTACACATGGATCATTTATGGAAGTTGAACTTTTCTCAATTATGGCAAAAGTCTCCTTCAACATATTGTCAATAGAATCATTTTGTGCATTCGTATTCAGCCGTCTTTTCTTTCGCGATGGCTGAGGCGGTGGTGATGGTTACTGTAACGATGGCAATGTTTGTTAAGGCGATGGCGATGGTTCTTGTAGCGTTGGCGTGGGTTCTTATGGGTATGGCTCGGGTTGTTGTGGCGATGGCGTAGACTGTTGTGATGGTTCTGGTTTTTGAGAAGGATTGCTCTGTAAAAATAATGTTTATTTTGTTATTTGCAGACACCGTCCACGGAAGAAGAATGGCTAGCAAATGAATTTAAAATAAAATGGAACTTCCCACATGTTATAGGGGCTATGGACGGGAAACACGTAACTCTTCAAAGACCCATCAGTATACTGATTATGACAACTACAAGAATTTTCCTAGTATAGTGCTCTTCGCTCTCGTGGATGCTAATTACAAATTCTTGTTAATGTCGGAAGTAAAGGGCGTTTTCCGACGGCGGAGTTTTTAAAAATACGATTTTATATCGAATATTAGAAAACTGTCCTGAACATCTCTGAAGCGCAGATACTACAAATACCCGTACATAATGAAAATACCATATTTCATATTGGGCGACAATATGTAGCTTTTATGCTTAACATATAGACTATGAAACCATTTGAAGGTAATCCAGAGGCGGGTTCCAAAGAAAGAGTGTGTTATTACAGACTTAGCAGAGCTCGCAGAATCGTTGAAAATGCCTTTGGTGTTTTAAGTTCAGTCTACAGAGTCCTTAGGAAACCTATCCTCCTAGAGCCAGAAAAAGCTACAAAATTTGTCTTAGCAACAGTGTATTTATATGATTACTTACGAAGAAATAACTATTCTATTCCACCAGAATATTATGATAGAGAAGTGGATAGTTCATTTATTCCTGGTCAATGGAGAAACAATATTCCACCTACAGCACTAGTACCTCTAACGGCCATTCCGCGCAAAGGTACTGTTAGTACGTTATCAATTCCGCCTAATTTTGTAATTCCTGTGTCATCTTTATTTGACATAAAGTCAAAATGTTTGAAACCAAACCACTTCGATATATAAAGTTCGTCAGCGCTTGTAACAAATATGTAGACGTTATAGGTATTTTTCGTTTCCTATGGTGTGTCCTATAGTAAATGTTGTTCATATGGATATTTGACAATGAGATTAACTAATCTAAAATTCAATATAACGTTAGATTGACAAAAAAACAATTGATATTTTTACTACCAATTGTTCTTTTTTTCATCCTGTGTACATAAATTGTTAAATAAAATAAATGAATAATAAAATAAAATAAAAGAATCTTTACCTGAACCAGTGATATAATTTTTTTTCTGCTTTGACTTTTCGCGTCGGTATGAACCTGTCAATGAGTCAAGTTTCTTTTTCAACTCGGGTACAGGGAACTTCATTTCCTTGAGCAATCTCCAGCAATCTTCTCGCCTACTTTTATTTAAAAGATCTGGATTTTTCGAATCCCATAACAATTTTAAGCTTCCGTAAGCGAATACTGTCTTGTTTATCCATTTCTAATTCACTGGCTCGCGAGTGTCGTTACGTCCGTCTACACCGGGCGAGCAGCTCAGACTGAGTATCGGTAAAAACCGACAATGCATGCACTCGGGCAGGCCAACGTGCGCCCGAGGAAGCCCGAGTGCCGTCCCTACCGGCCGAACTATTGGCTCGCGAGCGAAACCGCGCTCGGCCGGTCTGGACGTGGCTAATAACGCTTTATGCATCTGACTGCTTTCTCATTTCGATAATGAATTGCACCAATTAAATACTGTTAATCGCAACGTCAAATTTACAAAATACTCCATAACAATGCTTTTATGAGTCTCACAAGTCAGAAAACCATAACAAAGACAATTATTCATTACCATATTGTTTAATTCTTTTGAAATTTTAGTTTTATGAGGGCTTTTCTCTAGATTATTATTAGCCGTCTCAACAATTTCTTCAAAAAATCTTACTGCATGTTCTGATGGATAGCTAAGTTTTTTCTCCTTGATGCTCTTATATTCTCGGAATGATATATAATTATTTTTGCTTTTTTTTTTCATCTGAAGACAGATTCTGTTCACATTGCCGGCATTTAATTTTTTGCAATATTTTTCTCACGACCCGTCCTGTGGTATATGCACGTGAGTGAATTTTTTGTCTTTATTGTCTTGCTGTTTGTGAAACACTCGGCCCTGAATTCAACGAGGATTCAAGTGTTTCTACGTTACAGACATCATCATCACACACATCCTTGTTTGAAGGAAATAGTAGTGGTTCATCACTTATGTCTTCAAATAAGGATTTTATCTTCAATAACTGTTCACTTGAATCCTCTTCACAGTTTTAACTGTCGGAGTGAAAGTTAATAAACCTAGTGATCAACAGTGATCTGAAGGTGCTCTTAAAGGTATGGCAGTTAGGATCGTTGTTCCTAAAATTATACGCCCGCACTTGTCCAAAAAAGTTTTCTATAGGATCGGAATTTAAATATCGCGGAACGCATAATTTTTAAATGATTTCATTTAAAAAACTGCCACAATCTCTGAAAACTTTTTAAAGTAACCACCCAGTTTTTTAATGAAGGTACAAATGACTCTTTACCATTTTTATCAATAAAGTTTATGCCTTCTAGTGTCTCAATTGCTTTTTTTCCAAAAAATATGATTGGGAGATTTCTCAGTAACTGCCTGCCGCAATGGTTTTCCTTTATTCGACTTGGAGTGAAGTGATGCTCCATTCACCGAATCAAAAAGATCATCGAAGAAGGCCACCATCTCAGAAGTATTTCTTAGGTATCACTTACTGGTTTTCCATCAGCATAGTGGGCTACAACAAAACAATAACTAATATCATAATAATGTTACAGTTAAAAATGAAAAATCTTAACATTAATATGTAGGTACTTACAAAAATGAGCAGTGAAAGCTAATGTTGAGGCAACTGTTTGGCTCAAAACTTTAACACAGTTTTTTACCTGAAAAAAAATTATACAGTAACAATAAATAAACACATAAATATTATTGCCTCATTACTTAGGGTTCAACTGTATCTAGCCGCACGGAGTCGCACTTTCCTATGCTTCAATCCTTTTCTATCTTTCAGTACCGTTATTTACTAGAGCGAAAAAGAGCGACAGTTTCATTATCTATACATATAATAAAATGGTAGGAAAGTCAAAACTGTACATTGAATATTTTTTTAAAAGAATACTTGGGGTATGATCTACAATCGAAACAGAAACAAAAAATATAGTTTTTATAATTTTTGTCTGTTTGTCTGTTTGTCTTTCCGGGATAAACTCAAAAAGTACTGCATGGATTTACTTCAAATTTGGCATGAAGATAGTTAAGAAGTCGGGTCAACATATAGGCTACATATTATCACGCTAGCAGTGTTATAATCGTAGGTGCGTTTGGTGCTGCATAGCGTTCACGCAGACGACGTCGCGGGCAGCAGCTAGTTTAAAATAAATTGCTAAGAAACTTATCTTAAAATGTAGTATTTGATTGGCACTCACCTTTGCAATTTTCTATTAGACATTTGAATTTTTTTGATATTTCATTGAATTCAAAGTAATGATATATGCTTGATTTGCGTTTCCGCCCCATGCTGATATTATGCGCTCAACGATCACAATGAATGAAACTGGCTGCTTTTACGAGGGACGCGCACGGAGGTACTTCAACATGTCACAAGTCGCTTCGCAACCGATGCAAGCATGTAGGAATAGACCGGTTTATTTAGGTTCAAAATATCGCTCCTTTTTGGTTCTGCACCGTCACGGAATTTTATTTAACCATTATTATACCGGTTTATTTTGAACCGGTTTTCAGCCTTGCCCTGTTCACTGCGCGTGGGCTGCACCCACCTGAATATTACATCTGTATTATTCTCTGCCATTCCATTAATTTAAAATCCCGTCTATTTTTAAAAGATTCGAATACAGCTAAATCCAACGATTGTAGAATATGGGATGTGAAAATAGGTCATTTTGATCCCGTCATATTGATTTCAATGGCTAGATCAACCACATTGAACGTGGCTGCCATGTCCTTCGTAAATTAGAAGTGCTTTATCTTCTCTAACGGCAGAGATAAAGACGTTTTTCATGTATTTCTACAATATTTGCGTTCTTCATCCATCCTCTTTGACTCGCTGCATAGGAAAGTTCAAAGACACATTTCCCTTTGTTTTAAGCCATCCATGAATCCCACACAAATTTTCCCATAAATATAACCAATGGCCTAGTTTTAAATCCATTCGCGCTAGCAGCTGTTAAGCTGTTGCATTTTCTTTGCCAGTGCCATGTGCTATTCGTGAGGTTGGGGCTCCCTTCTTTCCAACTACTTGTCTTTGAAGGGTCCAAGCATACGGACGCTTCATCTGCATTCCATATAAGAAGTGGCCATTTTTCCTAACTCCATTCTTTTGATTTCATGTAGGTTAAACGCTGGGGTGGTTGACCAATTAACATTGACTCTTCAGTAGTAAGACCAAAATATATTTCCGCGCAACGTGTGATATCTTTTGATAGCTGCTGTTTTTGCTCCTTGGAGAATATTTTATTATGAGCCACATAACCCCATGCTGATCAGGCGCGGACGCAGTATGAAATTTTGGGAGAGACCGAAAACTAACAGAAAAATATGTCGAGTTTTAATTTTACTGCACAATGTACATATTTATAAACAAAATTGAAATAATATAAAGGTTTAATAAAACAATCCATAATATCTTATAGGTACTTTGTTTTTCTCACTGTTATTGTATTTGATATCTCATTTCGATTAAATTATTATGGAATCTCACGAGTAATTTTCTAGCTTCTACTTCTAAAGTGGGTAATGCTTTCATGGTTTTTAAAATTAGAATTAACAATTTTCGGGGACTAAGCGCATCTTTGTATGGGAGACTTGCCTACGGCGAACTAAACTAAAATTAAGTCTGGTGGGTAGGCATTAAATCTAGTTTACAATGCGGCTGTCCAAAACCAAAACCTAGCTAGCGCATCTGACTCAATCATACAGGAGAAGACCTGAAACATTTTCTTCTGTCATTTAGAAAAAATAAATAAAAAAACTCATAAAAATTAAACCAAAATAAATGCAAACTAATAACTTCTTTTTAAGAAAAAGTGAATCGCCTTCAAAAAAACAACCCACTAAAAATGTTGAAATAATTTTTATATACGCCATTCTAGTCCTGTTCCAGTTCCTTCCCTATGACTATCCCGGACAGCAAATTTCTGCCAAAAATGAATTAATAATGTAATAAGAACATTAATAATTTACCTGGGTAGGTATTTACATAGTTTTTGAGTCGGTGCCAGACCAAATTTAAAAAAAATACCTTAAGGCACTCACTTGAGGGTCACACGTCGTCGTCGCGTCGTTGTGAGTGGATGTAACTTCGTTGATACGTTCGCCTTATAATTTTCTCTGTCTGGGAGCAGTCTTACTTTTATTGGTTTGGCACCGACTTCAAAAACTATGTAAATACCTACCCAGGTAAATTATTAATGTTCTTATTACATTATTAATTCATTTTTGGCAGAAATTTGCTATCCGGGATAGTCATAGGGAAGGAACTGGAACAGGACTAGAATGGCGTATATAAAAATTATTTAAACATTTTTAGTGGGTTGTTTTTTTGAAGGCGGTTCACTTTTTCTTAAAAAGAAGTTATTAGTTTGCTTTTATTTTGGTTTAATTTTTATGAGTTTTTTTATTTATTTTTATTTCATACTTTTTAGTGTCAGGTTTTTGTTTTGGGGTAATAACTTGTTTTTTTCATAGTCAGTTAAGTTCTACATTAGAGATAAGTTTTGGGCTAGTACCTACTGGTATCAGTAACTACCTAATACTACTACTGGAACTAAAATGTTTTGGTTCTGTAACACCATGACTTTGACCTACTTACTATTATACGTTGTGTCTATGGGCCTTGTTAGAAACACGAATATTGTTTAAAAATTATGTTTTAAGATAGAGTCGTGCAAGAGAATGTAACTCCCAACGAAAATAAAACGATGACTTGATACAGCAAGAGATCGTCTCGTCTAGGTATCGTCAACATCCTGCTCGGGCTGCGGAAACTGAAAAAGTGAGATATACTTATAAAAACTTCGTGCGAACAGTCAGCTAAGAACAAGCCCAAAACTTATCAATAAAAAATCTATCACGAATATCTATAAATATGGAAACTAATTATTATACATGTGAAAGTTTGGCATAGTGATAGTGTACAGCCTGGAATAGCACATAGGCTACTTTTTGTTCCTATATTTTATATAATTTTTAATTGCGCGGGTAAAACTACGCGAAACAGCTAGTATTCTGCAAATTAACCAAACATTCGGGTGAATACGAACTATGTGCCGAATGTACCGAAGACGAATGTTCGGCCGAACATTCGGCTCGTCTCTGATACAAAATATACAGAGAAATTGAGAACCTTCTTTTTTACAAAGTCGGTTAATATATTAAAACCTTTTCCTAAACGTGACCCTTCTTTTTCTGAAAATCGCATTCAAATCGGTTCAGCCAAACGCGAGATAATCGCGGACAAACATACATACATACATACATACAGGTCAAACTGATAACCTCCTTTTTTTGAATTCGGTTAAAAATAACTTAAATGCAGTTATTTTCTGATAAATGGTAATCTTGTTTTCTTATGAATAATTATGATTTTTTTTTACTTTGCGAAATACTTAAATTGAACATAAGTGCATTATGACAGTTTGTATGTGCCTCACTTATAATTTTTTTGGATACTTTAACGTATGTGGATACTTAACCAATAACGAAAATCTAGTAAGATGTAATGTTTTGTAATCTGTTTTTTGTATTTTGGATCTAAAATTGAAGACCTAGCAAAGACATTTACCTACTAAGTTTCTGAGTTAGATTCTTTCTGATTAGATTTTTTCTGAATTAGAATTTAATTTTGTATGTCATCCGAGGTATGTAGCATATCAGAAAAAAAAAATAAGCTTAAAATACATACATACACAACTTCACGCCTGTATCCCGTATGGGGTAGGCAGAACACCAGAGGTAATAAAACCATCTGATGTCACGTTTGACAAATTAGGAGGCATTATAATAGTGAAGAGAGACTATTGCAGTGACAGGGGGTCAGCCTATCGCCCACAAAAAAGCCTCCCATAAGACCTCGGTCCCTTAACTGACTTTTACAGTATGCCCGGGAAGAGAAGCAGCTGGCATTCTTTTCTGCCGACATACAAATTTCAACTTCATCCCGAGACGGATACACAGGGTGGGCCCTAACTGTATGCGTAGTTTCTATATGCAATAAAAAAATAACAACGAATCATAGGAATTTTAAATTGATATAATTAAAAATTACAATAAATGGAAATTTAAATGACATTCAATTTTTAAAGATTATGTTATCTAAGTGACCGCCTTCCACTTGTTGACATTCTTGAAGTCGAACTCGCAGATTTTCAAACACACGTTGACAAGTTGCTCTTGGAATAGAGTTGATTTCCCGTATAATGTTTTGCTTTAGTTGCTCTACTGTTGTCGGGTTATCTTCATAGACTCTTGATTTCAAGTATCCCCACAAAAAATAATCATTAGGAGTGAGGTCTGGACTCCTTGGGGGCCATTGAATGTCACCTCTTCGTGAGATAAGTTTTCCCGGAAACATCTCTTTCAACAAGTCTATTGAGACTGTCGCAGTGTGGCAAGTGGCTCCATCCTGCTGAAACCAGGTCCTAGAATTGTACCCTTGAAATTCTTGAAGAGCTGGGACCAAGAACTCTTGCAGCATCTGACAATAATTCTCAGCTCTCACCGTCACAGCAACTCCTCTTTGATTTTCAAAAAAATATGGTCCAATTATTCCCCTAGCTGATATTGCAGCCCACACAACGACCTTAGGGCTATGAAGAGGTTTTTGATGCTTCTGTCTTGGATTTGTCTCCGACCAGAACCGACAATTTTGTTTATTAACATGGCCGTTAACATAAAAGTTGGCCTCACCACAAAAGGTAATGTTAAATAAGTTGTTGAAACGTTCCAGCATAACATTGGCAAAATTTAGTCGACAATTAGCGTCATTGGGCTTCAATTCTTGAGTCAATTGAATCTTGTATGCTTTCAAGTGCAAATCGCGGTGTAAAATCCTTCGTAAAGTTGTCCTCTTAACATTTAACACTTGGCTTCTTTTTCGAGTTGATTGTCTTGGATTTTCTCTAATCGATTCATTAACACGTTGAATAGTCTCCGGGGTCCGCACTGACTTTGGGCGGCCTGTGTTAATGATTCTTACCGTAGAACCGGTTTCCTCTAACATTCTAATCCATTTACGAATTGAATTTGCGCTTGGTGCTTCGCTGATGTCCCGTAATTGGAAGTGAGCGCGGTACATTCGCCTAGCAATCGTCAGAGAATTATTGTTTGAATAATACGCGCGAACACAAAACGCACGAGAACGGATCCATAGCGACTAAAAATTCCACGAAATGGCGCGTCTTACGACACCCCCCCCCCCCGCACGCGTACCTCTGCGGGTTTATGATTTATAGACAAAACAATTAAGGCCACAGTTAAGGCCCACCCTGTATAAGCCCCCCTTATCTTTCTTTAAAATAAAGCCCGAGTATTTTCTGTATATATTGTCAGCTTAGAAGGATCAGCTAAATAATCATGATAACTGTCAATCACAAGATCATCGCTGGATTCTTCTAAGTCAGGATTTTCGTGTTCGCCGGTATTGGTATGTGCGTTGATTTTACTTTCGTAACGAATTTCTGTATGAGTCAGAATTTTAATTTCCTCTAAGGGAATGCAATTACCAAATGAAATGCTTTTTATTTCTCTGTGTTCAACTAATCTTTTATAAGCGCTTTGGAACTGGAAGGCTGTTGGGTTATTATTATAGACACCTTTTGACCGGATGGAACTAAAAAAACACTGAGCTTATAAAATGGTAAGAATTTTAATTTTCCTATTAATATGTAATCAGCATAAATCTTATTCAAACTTTGTATGCATATAAGTAAACCTTCTAGTAAACTTCTGTCCTCTAACTGTAGCCCTTGAATGTAAGACTCTAATTCAGTCAAGTTATCAAGAATTTGTATTCCATTTTTTTTAATTTTGTATATAAATTCTACTGTAGCATCTGACCCCAAAAAATCAGGTAGATTTAAATTTTGATTACAAAACTGATTCAGCTCCAGAATTACTAAATGTTTGTACCGCTAACATTCATTATCTGCTTGCCGAAGTTTATATGTCGGCTTTTAAGGCGATTAGCTAGATGAATACCCTCTTTTTCTTTGAGAGTATTTAAATTTTCAATAAATTGCCACGTAATATTTTCTCCACGAGCATTTGTCAATACTTTTTTCTGACCTAATGCATTTCGCACAAGTTTTAGCATATGAGCGGGGTCTGGAATAATTACAATATCACGTCCGCCAACTGAAAACACTGGTGTGATATCTCCCGACGGGTTCCATCAAAAGTCCATAAAAATCCATCAAAAGTCAGAGATATTATATTAACACCGCAATCGAACAACAAACCAACACACTGTTTTACCAAATTGGCAGCTGGCATCTTCCACCCGTCGTTGACGCAAGTTACCATGAAGACCAATGCCTCTCTAGCTTCAGCAACACTATGGCCATCCAATGCTTCCCCGTAATTCACCAGACCTACGCACTTTTTTCCATCCCACTGAACATGCCTCCTAATTGCCATTTCATCCATACTTACAGCACAATACAATGGTTTTTGCATCTTGCTAGCTAACAATTGAATGCAATTTAGCGATTCTATAGTGAACCTTGCATTAGCGTCAACGCTCTTGTACCACGTTGTAAGCTCGCGGACTTATAAAATTTAGACAAAGAGCAAATTTACGTAAAGCTGGTGAATATTTTCTACCAGCAGTTGTAGGATATAACATTTTTTAAGGTAATCTTTGTTTACTGGATCAATAGACTCCAATAAGTCTCCTTCTTCTTCACTGACCAGCGACTTTGCTTTTAGTTCTGCTATCATGGTGTCCAAATTTGTCACTTTCTTTGTTAAAAGCCTACTCTTTTCACGAAGAGCTCTGAGTTTTTCAACCGCTCTGCTGATTGTATTCGAGACCCTTTAAATTTTCTTCGCAACGTTCGTGGTGTGTAGTTTGGCGACTTACCCTAGAAATAAATAACAAAATGTAAATTTAGCTGGCACCGGGTTGAAATAGTACCTACTGCTCCCAATTTTTCAGTGCATGTAATACAAGATAACTAAAAGATTTTTCCGGGAGGTAAGTACCTATTGTGTAAAACTGTTCCAAAGAAGCAACATCGAACATGATTTTCTCTATAGAATTATTACTACCTAAATAATTTAATGTGAAAGAAAAAACTAACACCCTGACAAAGAATAAAACAACCCACACCCTTAGAGTGTAATATAATTATAGGCATTTTTAAACCGGCCTCAAAAAAGAAGGTGTAGGTGTATCAAATTTATTTTAGCTGGTACTAACTTCAAAAATAAATGATAAGGTAGGTTCTAAACTATTCAACTACATTAACTATGTGCGTCTAGTCATCTATTCTGTTAATGTTGTATAGGCATCACTATTGAATTTAACAGTACTTACTGTGGTCGATTCACCAACACTGAAATTAGCTCTAGGCGACGTATTATGTACATCGGCAGTGGATGGGAAATCTGGTTAATTTATCTAAAATAACAACAAAATTATATTAACAGCAGAATGCAACGGGTAATAATAATAACAATTCTTTATTTGCCAGTATATGGTTCCAGTGTGATCTTAAAAGTATTATTGTCCAAACAAATACTACTGATTTTTCAGTTAGTTATTAATTAAATACACAATGTCAAAATGAGAAGGAAAAAAAAATACCAATCATAATAATCTAAAATTAAATCTATATAATAACCAATAATTATCTAAATCCAAGAAATGTTAAGTAATACGTACGTAATAGTACTTATTTTTATATATACTTACAAAATCAATATTTGAACCAGATTGGATTAGTTTATTTTCAGATTCCTGAACTACAGGACTTGTGGAAGGTGTAGCAATGATTTTCGTTTCCTAAAAAGCAGAATTTACAAATAAGTAGAAGTAATTTAAGCATTTCTATTTTCTATGATAAAACTACAGTAACAAAGTATTCTAAAGTCGGAATAACTAGACTAGGTAAAACATAAAACAAGAATTACCAATATTGGAAACAGAACAGTGACCTTCCTCTTTTTAAATAAAGCGTTTTGTTCAAAATGTCTGCTACAAATTCTAGACGACTTTTTAGGCCCCGTAGATCGCCCCGTGGCCTCAATCCAACGCACACTAAGAGACTAAGAGATAGCCAGAGCTTAAGGTTGATACAGCTTAATACCTCCTTAATACGTGTTTATTAATACAAAATTTCATTATGTCAAATTTAAAACTTGGCGTAACTTAAATTCTTAAATTCGTAACGCGTAACTTAAATTAAATTTATTAATAAGAGGGATAAATTTTATGCAAAGACACTTAAACTAGATTCAAATTAAATTTAAAGTGTCATATAATCGTCTTTTGTGAAAAAAAACGAGGTGGTATTTTGTTTTGAGTAGTATATAAAGAATATTGGACTAAAATTGAACTATTTTTTCGGGATTGCACGACGACTCCTTGCTGCTGCGGCAGTTTGAGACTGTGGTTTGCTATCCGAACTAGTGGCAGTTGTTGACGATGGTGTCAGTGACTCCGGGACAACATTGATGTCGTCGTGCTTGTGTATGCGGTGCCTACTACCATTTGCACCTGCAATTAGAATGTCGCCATCGCCGAACTGTTGTCTCACTGCCAAGAATAAGTTATGTCGAAGCCTAGTTAGGTATTCCGACAGTGCGATACCGCTGCCTTTAAATAGGTTTTTTTGAGTCCGGATCTTTTCCTTACTGCTGCCACTGCTGAAATTCACTAAAATTGGTCTTGGTCTGTCTCTAGGAGACTTACCCAAGCGATGGCAATACTGTATAAATCTTCCATATTGAATGTTGGAATCTTCAAAGTCTCCGTGACCAACCTTATAACTACGGATGGAACATGCTCTTGTGGTGCCTCTGGGACTCCGTGAAACAAAAAAATCTGTTTCTCACCTCCAATCTATTACAATCCCAAGCAAGGTACTCAATTTGCGATTGCAAATCAGCTATAGCAGAGTAGACAAATATATTAGTCTGAACTTTTTGAAGTCTGCAGTAAGTGATGATGTTGTTGGCGTATCTGTGCTGGTGGTGCTGATGCCTTGTTCAAATGTTGTTAGGAAAGGAAATGTTAAGCTGGATAGGTAAAGTAAGTCTATGCAAACTTTTAGAGCAACAAAAAAGTATAAATAGTTGGTGAGATCAATTTTAATCAACTTCAAAGAATTTATCTATTTGCTTCTTAAAAACATTCACAGAGTTTTTAATATCGTTACATGTACGCTGTCCTCTTTTTATAATATCAGGATTTGGTAGGCACCACATCATTATAATCAACGTAGCACACTTTGTTCACGTCCAATCGAAATCGAGTAGCTTTTTTATCAACAACTCTCAAAAACATTACTTTAATTTCACCATCATCCTCAATGTCACTTAAAGATTTGCATGCGTAAGTGTAAGTTTTTTTTTTTTCGGAATTTTAACTCCGAGTCAGGTCTTAGAAAGATACGAGGCGTATTTTCTGAAACTTTTTCTGTCATCTATTTCTTTTTCTTAATCGCCAAATAACATTTGCATTGTATTTTTCTTTGCGTGTTAAATCTTAACCAACCGTTTAATTTTATGATAACGTTCTCTTTAATTTTTCTTTTATTCTAAATATTTCTCCGGATTATTTTTCAGACGTTCCCTATAACGTTTTTGTTTCTTTGCCGCGGTAAGAGGCATCATTGGCGTAAGTTTTCAATGATTCGAACCTGGAAACAAAGTAATATTTGTGTTTTTTTTTAGGTAGTATTTCATTTGGCCCAGCACCCTTGTTTGGATCAATTTTTTAATTTTGATAACAATGCGTTTTTTGTCTTGAGTTAAGTTAGAAAAGGTATTCTAAATAGTGGCATCTAGCGCAGAGTATGGTCCGCATGTTATGTTTGATTGAACCTTTATCAAAAACAGATCTGAGAACAATTCAAAAACGTTCTGACTAAAGGATTCAGTTGTGCTGTTAAGATGCATCATTTCGTGTATATTATTGGAACGTTTTGAAGAGTTTACAAACCGCCAAACAGTTTTAATGTTTGTATTTAAGGATTGTTCTACGGACGAGACATATTATGATTTTTTGCAGAGACTTCTTAAAGAAGTATGAACTGCTCATACTTTTGATATGTATGGTGATCCCTACGGGACCGCCGGTGGGCACGCCGCAGTTGACGCGCAAGTTTTATTACGGACAACTTGATTAATAATTAAAAAAAAAAACATTTATTTCAGAATTACAACGTTCCAGTATAACAAAAGTATTAATATTAAAATGTAATTTCAAAATCTTGGGTTTTTAATATATATAAGAATTTTTAAAGAACAATTCAAATCTTCTAAATTTATATAGTAAAAATAGTAAAAGAAATGGTGATAAACTTGTATAAGCTTAGAGTAGAGAGTATTATATGTTGTATTAAAAACTAAGGTATCTAACTCTTAGGTTTTGTATATAGTCCAGAAGTTATTCCTCATCACTGCTGTACCCATCCTCAGTGCAGCTAATCCCGGGTTCCGATCATACTTTTGAAGGCTCTTGACTTGTGATACTACAGCCAGGAGTATTAGTGGGAACCTCGTCGTTTTATGTTTTTAATAGCTATCCTCGTATTTCGTTTATGTAGTTGTACTGGAATGATATTTCCGGTTATTGATTATTTTCTCCTATAAGCTTGGCTTTTTTGTACTGTGGAAGATTTTTAGCTTTGTACCTAATGCTATTTGCGGTATTGTACTCGCCTCCTTTCTTTTCCCTTACTTTGACTTAATTTTCTTTTAGTTATTCTCCTATAGTTTCGTTCAGTATTTTTAATCTTTTCCTATGGTTCTGATATTTTTTGTAGAAGAGTACGTTCCCTATCAACGTCAAAGATGTTGCCTAAATGTGTTTGGCCAAATACAATTTCGAAAGTGTATACTCTGTAGCAGAATGAATCGTATTGTTACAAGCCATTATGGCGTAGGTCATGACGGAAGCTCTTAATAGCTTTTTGCGTATTAAGCTAACATGGACAAAGTAGAAAGTTTATCCCGAGCAAGAAGATTTGTGGAGAACGTATAAAGTAGTACTTTATACCCGTCATGTCGTAAAGATTTATTCTTGTAATCTGAATGATTTTTGTCCCACAATTGTGGCATATCTTTATACTATTCTATAATATTTAATAACGTTTCTTTTTCTATTGATGTCAGTTTTGTCGAATTGTCCGTTACACGCACACTCGCATTGGATGCTGCAGCAAAACTGAGCGCCCTATGTAGGCGTCCTACCTCCCTACCCGTGATTACACTGCACTACATGTAGCGCGCTAAGCCATGTAGGACAGTCGGGCTTGCACTGGCGTCCTAAGTTAGGATCCTACACCCCTACATGCATTTACATTACACCCCTACATGCATTTACATGTTGTAGTGCACTAGATGTAGTGTAGTGTAATCGGCGCTGTAATCTACGAACTAATAATGGCACTGCCAGTTCTACCCCGGTCGTAGTATGTTCACAGTTGCGATATTGTAATAAAAATTTTATTTAATTTAACAAGTAGGTAAATCACCGCCCTCTCGCGTAGCCTTTTTTAGAGTTTTTTAAATTATCTTTACTGAATTCTCAGCAGCCCCATTTGCTTGTGGCCGGTAAGGTGCAGACGTAGTCGACGTGTCGAATATATTTTTTTTTCTTTTTTGTTTATAAGGATGTGGGTAGTCGTAGACCGAATAAAGCCAGAGGTCCCTTTCCTGGTGTGGTGGGCTGAACTCTCACATGGGTATAGGGCGGTACAAAGTGAGGAACATTTTCTAGAGGTTGAATGCTCTGGGTATCAAGTGTGAATGAGTTCATGAATCCATCTCTTCTTGCTGACTGAAGTGATTGGATGCGGTCCTGCTGTACATTGATCTTGGTTTCAAGGGTAGTCATTCGGTTAGTTACCGTGGTTTTCAGGTCCTCTATTGTAGAAGCCAGATGTCGGATCTTTTTTAGGACTTCTTGTAGAGTCTCTTCCTGGCAGTCTAATCTATTTGTTAGATCCTTGGTGGAGCCACATTGTTTAGTCCGCCTCCTCTTCTCGGAGTTGGATTCTTTTGTGCCCTCCTCAGCACGCCTCTTGAAAGCTCTAGCCTCTCTTCCTGCTAGCACTATCTGCTTCACACCTGTGTCAGGAATGGGAGTAAGGGTTGATGTGCTGGATGGGGCTGGTATATCGGGAGTCTTCTCTTCTTCCATCTCTTCCCTATTGTGACCCGAACTTATGACCCGACTAGGTATAGTTTGTAACTACGTTAGCAAAAGTTTTTCTGAATGATAAATGTTCGAAATATGTAACTTAGTTGTGTTTTAAATCAACACATAGAAAATCTTTAACCAGGTTCTCATTTCCGAGCCGCATAAGTTTTTCTAAGACTATCTGTTAAAAACTTAAATACCTCAATAATGGTTCAGTTACGCCTACGACTGTCCACACAAAAAAGGTGTTGCAAATAACCAGTACTCTTTAGGCGCAGCGCAGACGACAGACTATCCGTGACGCACTTTTTAGTCTGTGAAAATAGAACCTATGCAATTAATTGCAGTAACGCACACGACGCGCAAAAAAACCCGCGCACAATAATTTGACAAACGTTTGTATAAAAGTTTTACAAACTAAATAATTAGCACTAGTATCCGGCTCCTTTCGGGTGCAAATTGACATCAAGTTACAAAATTTGAGAATAAAAAGAAAAATAGTTAGCCACCGATTTTTACTAATAACTAAAATCTTTTTGTGTGATCGAGTCTGCGGTCCGGCGCCACAAAAAGTGTGCCGTCTGCGCTGCACCGTATTGTACTATACTGTAACTTGCCTTCTTCATTCTGAAATCCGCTGACGCTTTCTTCATCGACTTCATCAAATCTTCAGGTTGCGAATCATCTGAAGAGTAAAAATAATACTCTCTGCAACTCAACTGATCCATTTTTTGTACCTGTATTGAAAATAACTTATGTCTTGGCGTATGATTAAAAATACTTTTCTTGAACTTTTAAAATTTAATTTCGAAAAATAATTTGATTACAATGATCTTCTAGCGTGTAGTTCAAAAATTTTGTATATGTGGATTACACAATTAAAATGTTGAAGGACCCGGGTTGATGACGTTGATTTTTGACACCACTCGAGTGGCAGATGCGTAGATGACGCGATTAGGAAGCACTCCGATTGGCCGATGCGAAAATGATGCGACTTCCATCCAATAGGATACCCGCTGTCACGTGACCACTATGTGAGTAGGGATTCGTTTAAGGCGAAGCATTTCTTAAGGCGAAGCCTGTACATGCCCCCGGCCTTGGAAGCACCGACGTCCAACATCCAAGCAGTATTTCAATCTTGGAAAAGCGGGCATATGCGAGAAAAGGCTCGCCTGATAACGCCTGAGGTAGGATGTCAGCAACTCGTGAAATTCCATCTTTACCTGGCTTAGTCGAGAGTATACGACCTAAGCTCCATTTCAGAGGTGGATTGTGCTCTTCTTTGATTAGTACTAGTGTGTTTGGCTGTAAATCAGGACTATGTGTTTTCCATTTCGTACGAATCTGCATCTCTGATATGTATTCCTTACTCCAGCGTGTCCAGAAATGTTGACGTATTTGTTCTAATCGTTGGTACCGAGAAAGCCGGCATTCAGGAACCTCTGCTAGTTGTTCAGTTGCTGGCGCTGTTAGGAGACGACCAACCAGGAAGTGAGCTGGGCTAAGGGGAAGGAAGTCATTTGGATCTGTGGATAATGGACTTATTGGACGGGAGTTTAGGATTGCTTCAACCTGCGCTAATACAGTGCTAAACTCTTCAAAAGTCAAATGTGCATTGCCAATTACTCGTACCAAATGATGTTTACACGATTTTACCCCAGCTTCCCAAAGTCCACCAAAATGAGGCGCATATGGAGGGATAAATGAAAATTTAATATCATGACTAGTTGCGTATTCGATCATGTCAGGTGAACAGTTTATTAAGAATTTTGAAAACTCATTAGATGCACCCACAAAATTCTTACCGTTATCGGAAACGATTTCTATAGGTTTACCTCGTCGTGCGATGAATCTCTTTAAAGCAAGGATATACGCATCAGTTGAAAGGTCACTAACCAACTCTAAGTGTACAGCACGAGTAACGAAACAAACGAATAAACATATATAACTTTTAATAAGCCTCGAGCCTCTACCTTTACGGTTCAGTGTGAGCACGGGTCCCGCGTAGTCGACCCCGCAGCGCAAAAAAGGGAAACTTGGAGTGATTCTCCCTTGTGGTAGGTTGCCCATCATAGGTGTTAAAGTTTTACCTCTCAATCGTGTACAGATAACACAGTTATGTACAGTGCGCCTACAGAGATCCCTACCCCCTATTGGCCAGTAGCTCTCTCGGATGTTGTAGAGCAAAGCTTGTGATGCAGTATGCTGTAGTCGCTCGTGTACGTCGCGGAATAACAATACTGAAAACCAATGTTTAGCAGATAATAACATGGGATGCTTTTTATTATAATCGAATTCAAGTGAATTTTGAATTCTCCCACCAACACGAATAATTTTATGACTATCCATGAATAAATTTAACTTGCTTAAATTGTGTTTTGATGGTATGTTATTTTTGTTAAATAATAAACTATAAGCCTCAGGGAACGATTCCTGTTGACTGAGCCTAACCAACACTGTGTTTGCCTTTCGTAACTCATCGACGGTTAGAGCTCCACTGAGACGATTTTTACCGTTTTGCGAATTATTAATAAATCTTAATGAATATGCGCATGTGCGTTTAAGACGATTGTATTTTGAAAAACGATCAAAGGGAAATAACGTTTTTTCGAATGTAGAAACCAGAGAAAGTACGGCCTTCTGCTTTATTTCAGGAATATCTTCCTCCACTGCTACATTTGTTTGATTTGAAATAGCTTGGCTACATTGAAAGTCTGGATCGTGAAGAAACGATGGTCCCTTCCACCATAGAACAGAAGACTTAAGGTCTTCTAGCCTGACCCCACGAGACACTAAATCGGCTGGATTGTTCCTACCGCTAACATGACACCATGGCAAGTCCTTTGTTATACTATGAATCTCGGCAACTCTATTTTGTACAAATGTTTTGAGGGAATGTGGTGCCATGCGCAGCCAACTCAGTACGATAGTAGAGTCGCACCAGAATATTATACTATCAAATTTAACGTCAATAGAATCTTGTATTTTATTAAATAATTTTGCACCCAGTAATGCACCACACAGTTCAAGCCTAGGTATACTTACTGGGTTCAATGGTGCCACTTTACCCTTAGAACAATATAACCTTACCACGATGGATGCGTCATGAGTTATAGTGCGTACGTACACACATGATCCATACGCAGCTTCGGACGCGTCGGTAAAGATGTGTAACTCAATTCGCGCAGGATTGTTGCCTATAACCGGTCGCAGGATGCGAATATCTTTAAGAAAACTTAGTGACTTTGTAAAACTCTGCCAGGTTTGAACAATATTAACAGGTAAATCATCATCCCACCCTATCTTAAGCAACCACAGACTTTGAAGTAGTATTTTAGCTAACATTATCACTGGACTCAATAGTCCTAAGGGATCAAAGATTTGTGCTATGCTTGACATGATAAAACGCTTAGATATAGGTTTATTTTCATATTTAAATTCTGTGTTATAATACAATTCATCGCTTTCATTAAACCACCATATACCTAATGTTTTAGAATTAATATTTTCACTTAATGCCAACTTCTTTTTAGAAAGTAAGTCTTTATTTTCGACATCACTTAACTGAAAGTTAAACATCCATTTACGTAGTAAAAAACAACCGGATTGCAACACAGCTGTAACCTTTTGACAGTCTTCTAATAACTTAGCCTTATTGTCACCACCTGTCACCAGATCATCGACAAAAAAATCATCGCGGATGATTCTAGCTATGTTACTATCCGCGCACTCAAACGCTAGCTGTTTCAAACACCGACAACTTAGAAAAGGCGCCGAAGCTGTGCCGTACGTAACTGTATTTAATTGATAGACGCGTAAAGGGTGCGACGGGTCATCACGCCACAGAATTAATTGCAGGTTGCGCTGCTCCCTGCTCAAGGTCACCTGCCGGTACATTTGCATAATGTCAGCGCAGGCTACGTATTTATGCTGTCTAAACCTCAATAAAATAGAGATAAGGTCACCCTGTATAGGCGCACCTACCATCTGCAACGCATTGAGTGAAACACCATTACTAGTTGCCGAGCTGCCATCGAATACCACACGCAGCTTCGTGGTGGTGCTGTGCTCGCTAAGCACACCATGGTGCGGTAGGAAATAGTATGGTTTATTATATTTATTTATTAAACTCTCGTTATAATTCTGAAAAAATGTTTTGCTTGTGGCTAATCTTACATAATCTATAATTGTGTAATATATCTGTCAATATTGGTCCATGTACCCCTTAAGCATAAGTATATTATGACCAGACTACACTCTTAGAAACAAAACTCTCTGTGCGTACAGGCTTCAAATCAGCAATAGGTTCTTAAATAATTGTAACTTTGATTTTACATCTATAGAAATGTTGTGGTCCAAAATTAAGGGTTGGTTTCCTTTGTTAACTATAATGCACTGTTGAATGTATCAAATTTTGCTTATAACTTTTAAGTTATTTTTTAAATAAAATAAGTTTAACATTTGAAAATAATTTATCATTTCTATGCCTCCAATTCAATAATTACTCAATTAAAAATTAATCAACTGATACACCTACTATATATGAATACTGAAGAACTTCTCAACAAACTTGAGCGGCTCCAAAATGTCTGCTTAAGGTTTGTATATGGATTACGCAAATACGACCACATTTCTGAATTCCGCACTAATCTCAAGTGGCTTCCTATTCGCCTTCGCCGGAATACTCACATTCTTTCTCTAGTCTACCGTATTCCGTACGACAAAGCGATACCAGTGTATCTTAAAGACCGCTTAGCCTACCGGTGCATCAATAACGACCGTAACTATCGTAACTATCGCCATCGCATACCTCCACATTTTTAAGTAAGTCATTTTTTGTCCGATCAGTGTCGTTATGGAATGAATTGCCGATTGAAATCCGTCTAGCACGCACGCCACGAATTTTTAAACGATTGCTTAAACAACATTACCAGGTGAAACACTGTTAATCTTAACTATCTATATATATCTATATATTTATTTTATATCGGTTGTATTATATATGTATGTATGTATATATTTATTTATTAACATTTATGCTATCATTATTTATGTATGTAATTATTAGTAATTAGTTTTTTTATTATTATCCACCTAAATTTCCCATAATGCGTAGGTTGCCTGGCAGATATCGCTCACCAGCGATAAGGCCACCTTTGTACAATAGTTGTTTTTGTAAAATTTAGTTAATTTTTCCTATGTAACCATGTTGGTGTACAATAAAGAGTTTATTATATTACCCAAAGGTAAGCTTTTATAATTAAGACCACCTAGGACTTCCATGGACTGTCGTCTAGCTCTTCTTGTATTGCATGCAGGCAAATCCGAGGCCAGTGCAGCGCATCAACAAATAGCCGTCAAATAATTTATTGATTATTTTAATTTTTTATCTCATTTTATGTGTTGCATTGGTCTAGGGTTTGTCTACATACTTTTATAAAATGATTGTACAAACATAATGAGTGAATATTGATTCACATAATAAATATCCTCATAGTAGAATTTTTTTAATAATTTTCTTTCAAAAAAATTACAATAATTAACAGATTATTTTTTTAAATATACTTGATGCCTACACAACATTAATAGCATTAGCATTAAATGAAGAAAGTAGCATATAAATAAGTAGGTAGGTAGATAGTTGTGTTGTGTAAAGTACCAGTGTTATGGAAAGTAGAGAACAGACAAAGAATTATATTATTATTTTTAGATTAACTAGGAAGCTAATGAAACCTACATGTATTTACACACAAAAATGAACGTAGATTATTGGAAAGCAATGTGTAAGCCATCACCTTTTAATTTACTTTTACAATATGAAACTTAATAAAATTTATAATCATTACATATACAAAAATAATTTACGATATCAGTACTTCTTACAAATAATTAAACAAAATCAACAATAAAAAAGAAACATTAATAAAGTTTGGCAAAAATCATCTAAAAAATCAACAACTCTCATAAAAATAAAACTGTACAACTAGGTAATGAAAACATAAAAAATAAATAAAGATGTTAGAAGGATCCTCGAAGAAATAACAAAAATATGTTCATATAGATGTTTTTTTAATTCGATCTCGACAAGAGCTGCTCTTACCGTGGCCTCTTTGAGCCGTTCCTGCATTATCTTTATTTCTAAGGAATGCAATTGGTTGGCTCTCTCCTCTCTACTCTTATGCTCTTGGATTATTACCCACGACCTTAATTTTTTTCATTATTCATGAGTGTAGGAGCAGCAGTTGTAGCTGTATCTTCAAGTGTTTCGTCTTGCATAAGAGCAGGAGGAGTATGCATTTCCACATTTTCCACAGTGATGTCTTCCACACCTGCAGTTTCAACTGATGATTCTGTTGGATATGTAATTGTAAATTCTGTGTCAGAAGTTGTGGATTGCAATATGGCAGTATCTGAATCAGTGGCATTTGGTATTTCTACGAGGAGGGCCTCTGAAATTTCAGTGACATCAGGATCAAGGTAAACATCAGAACGTGCACCACTACCACCAGTGCCCATGCGATATTGCCTCTCAGAAGTCAAGGCGTTCCTTTGTTTATTCTTAAGGTTCAACCAGAGGCGCCGCAATTGTTCAGCCGATGCCTGAAGAGAATATTGCACATTGAATAAAAGTTGATTTCTAAGGTAAAAGCACCTATTACGGAGGTATTTCGCAACATTTGAAAGTAAAGAACAAAAATAAGCATTTGTTAGTATTTATAAAGGTGGAAAAAGAATCTATCGTCAAATGTGGGATTTATATTTTGTAATGCTGTTGAGACTATTTCCCTTTTCATGATATTTCTTATTTTAAAAAAATATGTAAATAGTCGGGTCGATTTTCCCTAATACGGAGGTAAAATTTGGGTTTGATCCTATTACTGCGGTAGACGGCTCCTAATACGGAGTGGTGTCAGAAATTATATTCATATAGTTCTGTACAAATAATATTTATTAAATAATATTCATGTGTTTAGTAACGTTATTGGTAAGTTTTTCATATATTAACCATTGATTTTATTACATTACCGATGGTAAATTTATTAATTATATTAAGAATTACTTTAATCACATTTATAATATTTAATAAATAGTTTTTGTACGGAACTTCAATGAAATTAAAATACTTTCCGTTAAGAAAAAAAAGGTTCTTAAAATAAATAAAAAACAAGCGAAAGAAGTTGGTCTGTATAGAAAGATCTTTCCGTACAGATCGAATTCGTTTCGCTCATTTTTTCTGTATATTTCTGTATTATTAAACTATTTCAACATGAGAATCCCCTACTTAGGACTCTCTCATATTAATTTAAAATATTTTTTATGCCCAAATTCCAAGGGATTCCGAAGGAATTTAAGAATTAATAAGAAGGTATGGTAACTGGTTTTATAGAATAAAAAATACGAGTTTATTAAGGAATCAACTAGTTATATTATTCAAAAAATATTGTTAAGGTAATAACAATCAAAAATCTTTCGAAAATCAACAGTTTATAACAAAAGATTATAAAATTAAAAACGTATTGAAAAATTGAGATTAAGGCCCGTATTAATAAACCTCTCTCAATAAGATACAAAATGTCAAGTTTTGTATGACATTTTGTTTCTCAAGATCGCACTTAAGATCATCTCAAAGTTGAGAGAGGTTTATGAATACGAGCCTTAAAATTACGTTCTATAACATCATTTTAAATCTCAAACTTTCAAAAATTAACAATCCGTAAACTCTACGAATTTTTACTCTACGGCGAGAGTATACCTACTTAAAAAAGAGACAAAAAGTAACTAAGTAAAGGTTGACATCTTATGAACTTAACTTAAAAAAAAACTGTTTAAAAAAGTTTTAATACACATCTAAATAACATAACTAAAAGGAACAACCATTACTTACGTAATGAGTGGTAAATATACTGAGGTACCTAAGTGAAGTTTTAGACTCAATTCAGGCACTGGTGGTGGTGGTTGGCAGAGGCTCGAAGAGTACTTTCAGTTTTGAAAGAATTTTAAACATTATACTTAAGCATTATTTTAAAGACTAGTTTCGCTGATACTGGTCGCAACTGGCGCCAGCTGTTAGCGGCATCAGTCACACGTTTATTCACAGTTTTATTTTTTTATTATTGATTAACTTAATTATTTTAGTGAAGATAAAGTTTAAGACTCTTTCAAAGCTGAAAGTGTTACGCACCGCTGCTTACCGCCTGCCTGAATTGCGCTATAATGCGATATTTAACATGAACTTAAAATAATATTTTTTATTTATTGATCACTTTGTAAATAAATATTTAAAAAGAATCTTCTGAATCTGAATCTAGGAAGTTAAAGCGTTTAATTGTCTTTGCAGGAATGTTAAGAACAAAATCATCTTCACTGTCCGAAGAGTTTTGGATTGATTTTTTATCTATTGTATTGACGTGACACATATTTTCATTTTTTGATTTCTTCATTAAACTTTTTTTCCATTCTTCTTTTTTCTTTTCAATTTGTGCTTGTTTTATCTTTTTATCGTTTTCTTTTTGTCTTTTTTTTTCTAATGCCTTACATTTTCGCAGTATTTTAAGTTTTTCTTTTTCTTCTTTCTCTTTGTCTAACCTTCTTTGGTGTTCTATGAATTCTGCTGCAGTAGCTACGGTGGGAGTTACCTTTTTAGTGTGTTTTTTGGTCTGGGGAGTATTCTCGGTTTTTGGAAAAAAAAAATGCATTTTTGAAAGGCGTAGGTATTCCTTTAAATGGGGTCGGCGGCGTGACATTTTCAATAATTATTGGCGTGGGAGCTTTGCTTGTACTATGCATTATTAAAGATTTTTGAAGGGTACCTATTTCTTCCGAATACTTGTCTATCAGCATTTTTTTTTGCATTATATTTGGACGTGGACTTAAGGAAGGAGAGCAACTATTAACTTCATACGAACGTAGATCGTTCGTTATTTCAGAGAATGATGGAGCGGTACTAGAACACTTACTTAATTCAGGAGTCGATGAACGTAATATTTGTTGAGCTTTTTCTTCTGTCAATAATTGTGTCTTCTGTGGTGGTGTAACTTCTGATTGCCTCTGATCAATAATCTCTATTAATACAGGTGAATCAACCAATGGTGTCGGTAGAAGAGAAATTGCTTCAAGTGTATTTCCTTCGATTGATGGAACCACATTCATTGATGACAGTGACACTTGCGATGACTTTGGTGTGACCTTTTCTATATCGTTACCTTCGTTATAATTAAGTGGGGTTAGAATACCATCCGATCTAATATCAAAGTTTATGGAATTAGAAACATTTTCTATGTCGACATTATTGGTAAAGGTTGTCTCCCCAATATCTAGAGCAGAGTCTGCTTGATCTTCAAATATGCTTTCCGATGATGTAAGACTTTTCCAGAATAAAAATAGTTTTTCATAACTGGGGTCACCTGTCCACTGGTTTCCTGCCTCTTTAAATGAATTTAATGTATTTTGTGACAATCGATTTTCAAATTGTTTCCTGAACTGCTCATTGTTATCTATATTGCTCATCTGTTGAGTATTTAATTCAGTGTTTTGATTGGCTTCCGATAGTTTTCCTTGGTGTTTCTTCACTTTTGTCAAAAGTATATTATAATCAATATTTTGTTCATCAAACGGGTAAAGTCCACAGCATTTAAATCCGCTCATTATTGTTTCAGGCTTGAGGCTTCTGTCAAAACATTTTTGTACTTCTGTACAAAAGTCTGTGCGCTTAAGCTTCGCATAATTATGTTTAACTCTGAATTCCCTCACAATATCCCGCCATGTTCCCTTAACAGGCCTGAAAACGGCGACATCAAGAGGCTGCAAGACGTGCGTTGAATTTGGGAGCAAAGCAACTAGTACAATCCCTTTTTCCTTGCAAAAAGTTGTTAAAGGCAGAGATATATGAGAGCTATGGACATCTAAAAATAAAACAACGGGCAGAGTTATTTCCTGTTGTTGAAGCCATGGGTAAAACACATTTGCAACATATTCATAGAAGGACTCCATATTCATCCAGCCTGATTCGGTGTTGCCAAGTCCCCACCTCGAAGGAACCGTTGACTTGATGTTAACAGGTAGCCTCTTGTATGGAAAAAGTACCATTGGCGGAGCTACATTACCATCTGCTGATACATTGACTAATACGGTCAAACATTCTTTCTCATCATTTGCAACGCGATTATATACTCGTTTACTACCCTTTTTTACCAAAACTTGCTTCTCTTTTGGACAAAGAAAAAACCCTGTTTCATCGCAGTTGAATATACGTTTTGGATCTTGAAGAACTTGCAGCAAATCGTTTTCTTTAAAATATGATCCTACTCTATCAAACCACGCTCGCAATGCATCTTCCGTGACTTGGTTTCTACTCGTTAGAAGATTTTGTGCCACACGTTTTGACAATGCTGGATGTCGTAGCATAAACCCTGAAAACCATTTCTTTCCAGGAACTCCATCTTTAAAAGGATTAGGGCGCTGCAGGTTTTCAACTAACTTAGAGACAGTGTGTAATAATTTATTTTTAGAAACTGGAAAGCCACATTTACCAAGATAATGAATCCAATCAACAATTTGTCTCTCTTCGTTAAGGGTGAGTACTGGTTGCTAAGGGTGAGTACCACAACGTTCATTTTCGTAAAGCTCGTCTCGTTTACTCCGTAATGTAGTCTCTGGTACATTATACTGTCTCGAGGCTTTGTAAATACTCATACCTTGTCGAATTGATAAAAGGGCTTCAGCCACTTGGGCATTAGTATAACACTTGCGTTTCTTTTTTTCCATTATATCTATAAAAACATAAATAAAAATTATGTAGATTTCATAAATTTAAATAAAACAATTAAGTACATGGCGTTTTTGTATGGGAGCTCGGCGTAAAACCAACAGAAATAAATTTACTTTAATGTACTTCTAAATACTCTTAGATACTTTTTAACCCCAATCTCTGGATTTTTTTTACAGCAAAATCCGGTCTATATTGAGGTCTATCTTTAGGGGGTATTTAAAATTACAATAAAGTAAATTATAACACATTCTATTTCTGCTGGTTTTACGCCCATTTTAATCACGATCCTTTAATCGTTTTCATTGTTTCTGAAATAAACAATTTATTTATTATTTATTATTATTATTTATTGCTTTTGGTTTTATAAAAAAAACATGCATAATAATATCAAATAATAAAAAGATACAAAACTTTTACGGAACCCTAAAAAAATGTAATTGTATATTATACTAGCAGCCGCCCGCAACTCCGTCCGCGTGGATTTTGTTTTCCGCACACTTAGTGTTATACTATAGCTTAAAGCCTTCTTCGACTTATGGACTATGAGATTAGCGCGTTCAAACAAACAAATAGATTTTTTATAAGTATAGATCAATTGAGCCGTAATAGGAGATCTTAGAACCCTAACACGGAGTCACCTGGAAATAACTACCGCCGTAATAGGAAAAATACTCATGTGTTGATAATCCTAATTCTGACCCATAAATATTTCGATAAACAAAAGAATAAAAATGCCTAATCAAACGTTTTTTTTTTTTTTTTTTTTTTTTATATTGTAAGGATAGGACGTTTGTCTTCCATGCCACCTGATGGAAAGTGCGCATGAAGACTATGGTGTTACACGTCCATCCACGAGAAACCTATTCACTCGACACTTAAAAGTTCCAGGACTGTAGTGGTCAGGAAAAACAGACGCAGGCAGATTGTTCCACACCTTGGCAATCCGTACCAAAAAGGAACTATCGAAGCGTTTTGTTCGACTTCTTGGTATATCCACTATATACGGATGGAAGTTCTGTCTGCGTCTGGTAGTCCGGTGGTAAAAAGGGGTGGGTTCAATTTGGTCAAAAAGAGCACTCGCACACTCACCAAAATGTAGCCGATAAAATACTGTCAAACAAGCAACCTTACGACGATGCTCCAGCGTCTGCAATTTTTTATTTGTAAGGTTGTTGTTATTTATGAGTTTTCGGGCTCTTCGGTCAACAGAGTCTAGCGCTTCGAGCTGGTATTTGGCAGAACCATCCCAAAGGTGACTACAGTACTCCATGCAAGACCTCACTTGGGCTGTGTATAAGTTGAGGAGCCGTTCAGGGCTGAAGTACCGCCGGACCTTCGAGATGATACCCAATTTTTTGGAAGCCGTTTTTGCCATAGACTCAATTTGTTGTCCGAAGTTTAATTTGGACGTTATAGTGACGCCCAAAAGCCCTAGTTGATCGGTGATGGGAACAGATACATTCTGGAAAGTGGGCGTAAGAGTAAAGGTGCTCTTTTTTGCGGAGAATAGACACGCTTGTGTTTTGGAGGCGTTGAATTTGACCAGGTTAGATTCGCCCCAATCGGACACATTCCGCAAGGTCGAATCAACGCGCTCAATCATAGACTCTCTCAAAACCTGGATTTCATGGGCGCTCGTTCGCGCATTGGATATATATCTCTCAACAACAGTGCTGTCATCAGCATATCCAATAATGCCTGGTGTTAGGAGGTCATTAATGTGCAGCAAGAATAAAGTTGCAGAGAGAACAGATCCCTGAGGTACCCCGGCATTAATCGCCATTAGGTCAGAGGAGTAGCCGTCTAAGACTACTCGAATCGACCGTTCCCTCAGAAAATCAGATATCCAGTCGCAGAGCCCGGTCGGTATGCCATATGCTGGAAGCTTGCTTAAGAGACCATCATGCCAGACCCTGTCAAAGGCCTTGGAGATGTCTAAGGATACAGCTATTGCTTCACCATGACCCTCCAAGGCCTCACTCCATAAGTGTGTGGCATACACGAGAAGATCGCCGGTCGAGCGTCCACTGCGGAAACCATATTGGCTATCGCTTAGGAGCTCGTTGGTCTCAAAGTATGCCAGGAGTCGATTGTTCAATACACGTTCCATGACTTTACAAAGTATGGAGGTGATTGAAATTGGTCGATAGTTGACAGGATCAGCACGGCTTCCCTTCTTCGGTACTGGTTGTACGTTAGCCAGCTTCCAGGATTTGGGGACTTTACCAGATTCCAAAGAGAGTCTATAGAGACGCGTCAAAACGGGAGACAACTCAGCTGCGCAGCGTTTCAACACCACTGCAGGAATACCGTCTGGGCCGCTAGCCTTATTCTCGTCTAGGTGCAGCAAGCACTTAAGAACCTCCTTTTGTCGAATATGAACGGTACCCATTGTAGGACCGAACTGAGGTAATTGGGGTGGGATTTTACCTTGGCTACCTAGACGAGAATTTTCCGCAAAGATACTGGCAAATAAATCCGCCTTTTCCTTAGCGGTGTGGGCCAGAGAACCGTCAGGTTTCCGCAGAGGCGGCAGCGACGGGCGACAAAAGTTCGTTTCGACCGACTTGGCGAGGGACCAGAAAGCTTTACTTCCCGAGGGGTACGAGGCTATTCTGTCTCCGATACAGCTTATGTGGGCGAAACGAGCTCTCTTGATCACCTTTTTGCAGGACTTGGCGGCAGCATTGTACCTCTTTTTGTGTTCATGCGAATCCACGGCTTTGCTTCTGCGAGCGGTTGCCCAGGCTTTGTACGCTTCTCGCTTACGCTTTTCAGCGGAAAAGCATTCAGCACTAAACCATGGGCGAGCTTTGGTTTCAAGGGATAGATCAGCGTAGGGAATGAAGAACTCCATTGCTTGACCTATCACACTTGAGACTGCATCAGCGCAGCACGATGGATCGGTTGATGTAAAACAAGCTTGCCGCCACGGATAAGATGCGAAGAAATGTCGCATTTCATCCCAATCTGCCGACTTGTAACGCCATACTCGCCTAGAACCACTTGGTCGGGTGTCAGGTGGCGAGTACTGCGATACAGATTTCACCAGACAGTGATCGGATGTCCCTAAGGGTGCAGTGACGGACACCGAATATCTGTCCGGATCGGTTGTCAGCAGAAGGTCCAGGCAGTAAGCAGTGTGGCCAGCAACGTCTGGGATGCGCGTAGGCTCGTCAACAAGCTGAGAGAGGCCATGAGTGAGCGAAAACTTAAAAGCCTCTCTACCAGCATGGTCAGTGTCCTGAAACGGGTATAACCACTGTCCGTGGTGTGCGTTAAAATCCCCCAGGAACACCAACTGCGCTGTGGGAAAACGTTGCTGAACCTTGTCCGCTGTACTGCTGAGATAGTCCATAAGCCTCGTTGTCTCCCGATCTCCGCTGTGTGACCGATAAATACCAGCGTATACCATTTGGTCTAGGCCGGTATCTATGTGAACCCACATAACTGAAAGGTCCGGCACTTCTAAGTAACGGAGACGCTGACAACAGATCTTGTCACTGGCATACATGCACACCCCGGCGTGCGGGTGGAATTTGGACTCCAGGATGTAACCTGGGTAACAAAGGTATGCCGAGTCTGACGGATCACAGATCTGCGTCTCCGTTAGGAAGAGTAGGTGGGGTCTCTCCGTCTCGAGGTGGTGGTGGACATCATTGAGATTGGAGTGCACTCCTCGGATGTTACATAAGTGCACTTTAAACGAGAGGAAGTGCAACCGCTGTGTTACCTTACTCTTCTTTGGACCTTTCATTAGTTTTGGAGTGGAGTGAATAGGGAGGAGAACAGAAGTTGAGTGAAGCGCTGCAAATGGAACCAAGCAACTCGATAGGGGTGACGCACCATTGGGAAACTCGCTTGGAGACTGCGGGGACGCCCGAACCCCCCCGAGTTCGCCATCGGGTCCTCTCAAACCGGTCGCCAACCGGCACGATGGAGCCTCCCGGGATTTTTCGCGAGGTGGCGGGGCAGCCTTTTGCATGTGGCTGGCATGCTACTTGGGCCCCCTACTACCTGCGGTCGGCCAGCGGTGCACCGTGCTTCGGATCCCGCTACCCTCCAAAACGAGTTACCCGGTGAGTCATTATCCTACGAGTTGTAAACAGTTCTCCGATGCAGCACGATTACTCAGACCTATCCTCCTCAATGGCTACACTAGACATCATGCCGGAACGCAACTAGGTTACTTGGCGGCATGGTTTTGTCTAGTGGGTGGTGACAAGCCACGGCCGAAGCCTACCACCAGATTTTACTGCTCGTTTAGCACCACCCAGGGACCACGTACAAGGCATCGAGGGCTAAACCTTGCGGACGCGAGCAGTTTCCAGTCCCCAAAAGAATACGTTAACAGTTTTTTGGCTCAGATTTGTAAAACTCAGTTCAAAATTTATACAAAATAAATGTTTTGTGATAATTTAAAATACACCTTCCCATTTTTACCTCGTCTAAGAAACTAACATTTTGTACTCGGCAGTTTTCATAGTTAATTAGATTTCTAATTAAGAACACATACCACAGAATATGGTTTCTAAATAATATGATTAATAATTATTTCAACTTAACTTGAAACTAATTCAATAAGTTTATAAATTGAAAGTTATTAACAATTAAACATGTCCAGTACTTTTCCTATTTCGGAGGCATACCACCGTATTAGGATCAATCTACAAAATGTGTATCCTATTACGGCGGTATTTTGTTTTTTACTTTTTTGGTAATAAATGACTTACAAACATAAAATAAACTATTGAAATAGCGAGTGTAATAACAGGAAAATGCTATAAATAACAAATGAACAAACTCTAACAGCATCTTAATACGAAAAACTTAGTTTCTAAATATTTGTGTACTTACTTTAGTTGTTCCGCGTTTGTATGGACACACCGCTCACGTCGATGGCGTTACATACACAGACTAATTGATATTGTTGTGTTGTCTATGTGCTATACTTGCAAATGTCAGTTATGTCATAAAGTAATGGATTTAGAATAAATAGTTTCGGTTTTGATGTACCTACACTGAATAAAACAGAAATAAAACGCGAAAATAGAAATACCACCGAAATAGGAAGCGATTTTGACTACCGCCGTATAAGGTGCCTTTACCTTAGTAAGTATAAGTAAGAGGATGAGATAATAAAAATATATGAACTTACTTGATCTGATGTTAACACTGAAGAATTGAAAAGGCGTTAAATATCCTTCTACGCATCTTTCTTCATTTTGCTGCTAGCAGCGTCTGTTTTTTTATTTTCTACATTTTTAAACTTCTTTAATATTTCTTTCAGAAGATTGCGCTCTTGCATCGTAAAATTATTTTACGAGGCATTTTGCTTTCCCTAGCTTTATTACTTAATTGTATTATAGTATGTTAAACTAACATACGAAAGGCAAGGCCGAACCATAGACGATACAGTTAATATGAGATAGATGGGCAACTTGATTTTATTGGCAAAATAGAATAATTCTTCAAATCATAGATGGCGCTAGTAACTAAATTTAATTAAAAAAATGACCGCTACACGGCCTTGGTAGATAAGTCTCCATTATAAAAAAAAATTAAGGTAAAAATATCTTATCCTGTTTATCACATTTAATGTAACATTTTAGAGAATTTTATTATGATAACTGCTTTAAAAAAATACAGAATAAGGTATTTATAGTAACTAAGTGGTCAAAAATAAATAATAAAACGAAAATATTTATTTTTTAAGGTTATTTATTGTTTTTGTTTTCTTTTCGTGGAATATTCAAAAGCCTCTCTCTTCGCTCCATCCTCCTCAGCAAATTTTGTCAATTGTCCATTTATTATTCGGTTCACCCCATTACAGCAACTGTGAATCAACATTTTCATTGACATTTTTCTTATGAAATCGACCAAATTAACCTTACGACTTACAGCAAATCATACTTAAATCACATGCACAATCACTGTATATTTACACAATATTTTACACAATTTTTACACTGTTTTCGCTTTCCCGCACTTTTGTTGCTGAAGTTTTTTGAGTTGTTAGTAAGTCACACAAGTAACTTCACGGCCAAATTCACACCGAATTTGTTAAAATAATCTAAGTCTTAAATAAAGTGGCGGAGAAAACACAAAACGCAACAGACGCACACGCACACGATCATTCATAGACTTTTATAATAGTCTGTTGACTAGTCTGTCAAAGTCAACATCTTTTCCCGTTCCTGACGAGATATTAATAAATCTGCTATCCCTGCGCTACCTAGTTAATAACAGGAGAAATAACTTACCGAAAAGTTGTAGTACATCATATCCTAGATGGTGCAGAATTCAATTTCATTGACACTAGAGTTGCATAGGCCTGGGCCGAACGAAAGTAAATCGAATATAACCCAATCAAACAATTTAAATATAAACAACGAAGGTTCACGTCACGTCCGTCCGTAACGTCAAACTATTTAAACGTTCCGTTCGCGGTAACATGCATTAACTCTAAAAGTTTTTATTAATTCTTATTTTAGGTAAGTAAGGTAACTTCAAGCCATTTGATAGAGTTTGAATATATTTGCTTTGAAATTCTTACAAAATACTCTTCTTAGATGAAAAAACTATTTTAAATCTAGCATACAAAAAGAAAGTATGCGTAAAACGAATCTGATTTTAATTTTTATTAAATTGTAAACGAGAACAAATATTATCCATAGTAAAAACTGTTATAAGCCAAGTACGGATAAGTAAGTAAGATTCAGTTAAACAGAACTTAATATTCATTCAGTAATACTACGCGTACTTAAAACCGGAATCGTTATTTAAACTCAGGTCATCTAATAACATATTAAACTGCTTTTCAGTTTTGTTCTATAATACGACCCTAAAGATATTCAACGAATCGTCATAATACTTTAGCAAACCCTGGTTTCAATGATACGTAGAACTGGTCGTTAGGGACGTTCCAATATTTTTTTGTGTCAGTTACTTACGACGAATAGCCAATGGTTACTCTGCTACCGAAGCCCTCCGTCGTGCTAACACTGCGTTCGGTTATTTCAGGAACACATATTTATAATTTACATAATAATGAAAGCATGTGATATTATTTAAGGAACTGATAATTATGTCTTTGAAAATATTTTATTTAAATGAATGGTGATCATAAAATTGATGAATTAAAAAACGCAACCTAACTAATTGACAGTATTGACACATATTTATTGTCATATCAATCAACTTGCTTTCTTGATATTTGTAAACAAACTTTACAATCTCGTGTTAGATCGCATTTTATTGTTGTTTTTATGCCGTTTGCCTTTCATCAAGCATGAAGAGATAGATAGTTTTTATAGAAGCTCTTAAATAATAAATATGGATACACCAACGGTAAGTTCCTATTTTGTTTTGGACCAAAACCATACTTACATGTAGTATTGATTATTTATTTGATTTACAGAAAGCTAAGAAGGTACTAAGCAAAGACCAGGTTGCTTTATTAGTTGACCTCATATAAAATAACCCCATCCTTACTAGCCGGGAAACAAACGCAGCCACTAATCGATGCAAAGAGGACACATGTATCACTTTAGCTTCAACTTTCAACGCCAGAAGCGGTTCTGTTTCCAGAACCAAAGAGCAATTGAAGCTAAAGTGGGACAATTTAAAAAAGGTCCCAACAAATAAGGATGAATAGTCTAAAGGTACATAATTGGTAAAGTCATAAGAAAGTTTTTTGAAACATCTTGATGTTATATTTACTAATCAATAGTTTTTTTAGACTGGTGGTGGTAAACCCGATTACATCCCTCCGGATGATATATTAGAAAAAGTTTCGGGTTTGTTGGGTGCTACTTAGGTGGGTGGAACGGCACGGGGTTTGCCGTTCCATTTGGTGGTGATGGAGTTGATGTTTTGAACATAGAAAATTTGCCCGAAGATGTGAATGAGGTGGTGGTAAATGAAAATGTAGATGTAGAGGTCACCACATCTAATGATTTACCAACATTTAATATAAATGAGGAAATTTCTGGTGAAACTCCTGGTGACGGTATTATATTTTACATATTTTTGTTTTCCTATATTGTTTTTTACTAACTACAAAACTGTATAGAACATATCATTCTCAGGCAGCCAGCCCAAAAAAAGAAAAATTCTACAGGAAATGAGCAGTCAGCCAGTGGGAATAAAACATTTTTTGGAATTCCGATGGCCCCAGGAGTTACCGCAAAGAGAGGTAAATAAATTGATATATACAGTGTCCCACTAAGTAGTAAAGTTTTGTTGACTCAATAATTTGAATGTTCTTTCCAGGTAAAAAGAAAAACGATGAAGGACGCTCAGCCCGAAATACAGCTATAGCAAACTATTACAACACAAAGTCGGAGAAGCTGCAGTTGGAAATAAAATTATTAAAATTAGAATTACCAAGGAAAGAAAACAGTGAGTGTTGGAGTATCTAGATTAGTTAATAAAAAATAATAAAGAATAATCTTTATTCCGCCGACCCTACACGGCTATATTACTTTGTTGATTATTATTTTAAATTGTAGTAGCTACTAATATATTTGTGACATATTGAGACAATTGTTGATTTCATAGCAATTGTTGATCAAAACAGTTTTTGTTGATCTAATGTATGATTCGGCATACAAATATGGCTCCAATTTGATCAACAATTGCAGACCCTGTAGCGACACAATTAAGAACTACTCATTGCATTATTTATACAAATCCGCTCCATCTATTGTTGATCTGATTCAAATGGACCAACCAGAGGTCACCTTTGCCATGATTGGTTGGTTTTGTTATGCGCTGTTGCCACTTCGCTTCGTAATGATGAAAGCAAGACAGTGTTATGTTACGGCATGTACAGTAGGAGCTAGGTTCTCCATAAGATTCGATAACTTTTTTTTATTACCTACAACCTTTTTTTTTTCACCTGTCCCATTGTCTGTAATCAAATCTTGCAAGTTAAATTTGACACACTTCCCGGTTTACGATTGAGGAAAAATTTTGCATGCATGTATATCGCGTGACAATGTAATATTATGATGACATGGAGCTGATCTAATGATGGAGCTGGAACGTGGCCATAGAAACTCCGTTATAATACGACATAACCCTATCGAGTTTGCGCTCGTATGATTCGTCTCAATGAATACTTTGTCTGTAGATGGTATCCAGGGTCTGATGATGAAGCTGGAAGGTGGCCATAGGAAGTCCGTAATAAAATGACACAATCCCATCGAGTTTGGGCTCGTTTGATTAGTCTTGATGAGTAATTTGGTCCTAAATGGTATTCAGGGTCTGATGGTGAAGTTGGAAGGTGGCCATAAAAAGTCCGTAGTAAAACGACACAATCCCATCGAGTTTGGGCTCGTTTGTTTCGTCTTAGATAATATCCATATGATATGCAACTCCATCAGATTAAATAAAATAAGTTCGTTCCATTTGTTATGAATGTAAGTTCTATTTGATTAGATGGATGACCCAATGCCAAGGTGAGCACGTGCCGAAAGCTAAATGGTATGAGGGTGTATAAACATGTCATATCACTAATGTTGCGCCTCAGGGTACCAGAGCGAACCCTGTTGTACTGAAGCCCTCTTCCCCCTACAATGGACCTCTGGGGGGAACTACGCCGTAGTAAATCCCGAATCATAAAAACTGTAACACTTTTTTTTTAGTGTTCCTCTCTCTCGATTAATGATTGATAGATTTGAGTATAATCTGTTTCCGGCTGACCGATCTATGTCAAGTTTCTTTTTATCGGGAGTCATCAACTGCACAGGAAACATCAGATTGGTTATAAAAAGTGGGTGAGATAGGATCGCGTCCTTTTATTTTGCGTCTGCTGCGGAAGAAATAGTCAAACAAGCCTGAGTCCGAGCCTGTGGTCCGAGAGAACCCTTCTGAATATGGCGTGATAGCCATATTGGCATATATTTATCTATTTTAATCTTTTTTTTGTAAGTATTAAACTTAATTCAGTTGGTTGTTGAGTCATACGCAATGGCGTCTCATGTCTATTGTTTTTCTTTCCAGTTGGAGCATACTAACTATGGAGCTTATTTAATCCATTTGCATCAATTCGATGCTAAGTTAAATCTACTAAAAAACCCATTTCATTGGTAAGTTCTGTAATGCCTGGCCCCCTCGTGGTCATATTTGTCTACTGAAGCAGAAAGCAAGATCTGGGATGTGCAAGCGGGATTCCGAAAGGGGATGGGATGCACGGATCAAGTCTTTGCCTTAAGATCAGTAACCGAGAAGGTTCTGGCAAAACACCGAAAGGTTTTCTGCTGCTTCATTGACTTGGAAAAGGCGTATGACAGTGTGATGAGGAATGAACTTTGGTCAACACTATCCGAGTTTGGGGTGGACAGTGACTTGATACGGGCACTCAAATCCTTATATAAGGACTTGAGTGCTTGTGTCAGGTTAAATGATCACTACATAGAATGGTTTAGCATCGATCGCGGTGTTAGACAGGGCTGTGTAGCGTCTCCATGGCTGTTCAACCTATTCATGGATAGCTGTTTGAAAGATCTGAAAGAGTCTGAATGGGGTTTAAAAATGAATGAGACAGTGATCAAAACTCTGCTTTACGCCGACGACCAGATTCTACTTGCATCGTCTGCGTCGGAATTGCAACAAATGGTCACTGTGATGCATGAGTCGTTTAAAAAAAAATGTGTGAAAGTGAATGTTGGAAAGACAAAAGTCATGGCTATGGAGAGGAATGAAGATATGACGGAATGCAATATTATGATAGGGGACGAAAAAGTGGAACAAGTGAAAGAGTTTGTATACTTGGGGTCCTTGTTTACAAGAGATGGTAAGTGTGAAGGTTATATTGAAAGGAGAGTAAAAGCAGGAAATTGTATTAATGGCGCCATATACTCAATAATGGCAAGCAAAACTATACCAAATAAGGCTCGTCTTGCCGTACTTGAGGGAGTTTTGGCGCCAACGCTTATGTATGGTAGTTAATCTTGGGTGTGGCAGAAGAGACATGAAAGCAAGATTAATGCTGTGGAGATGAGAGCGTTGAGAAGCATGTGTGGAGTGAAATTGAGTGATAGGGTGCGCAATAGTGAAATAAGAAAGAGATGCGGATTGAAAGAAGATGTAGTGACTAAGATTGAAAAGGGTATGCTACGGTGGTTTGGACATTTGGAAAGGATGAGTGAAAGTAGATTTACGAAAGAGGTTTACAGAGCAAGAATGGATGGTGTTGTCGGAAGGGGCCGCCCTAGGCGAACGTACGCCGATCAAATTGGCGACGTTCTTAAAAAGGGCCTAGTTAAAAGTACCCGTAACCGGCGATCATGTATGAAAAGATTAATGAACGTGGAGGAAGCGAAAGAGGTATGCCTGGATCGAAGCAATTGGTGTTCCCTTGTCTCTGCCTACCCCAAAGGGAGACAGGCGTGAGGTTATGTATGTATGTATGTATGCACTTACCAACAAAGTCCAGAAGTAGTCGTATGACCTTTATATAAACGTAAATGTAAACTGCAAGGCCCTCAGCCCATTAAATAACTTAGTTGTAAAGTGTAAATTTTGAAATATACTATATTTATTTGTGCTCCAACTTACTGGTTTGATTTCTCAAAATATTCACCTTCTTGTTTGTGCGTTGAGAGCTAGGGTTGGCGCTCAATATCAATAAATTCTGCCCTCTCTCACGCCTCTGAGCCAGAACTTTCTCACGCCCTGAGGGTAAGCTAGCCGTCTCTCCACTCCAGGTATATCTATCCGCTGTGGGTTTAATCTCATCTGGTGACAAGGGGCCTACCAACACCTTAGCGCCCAGACCCACAGAGGAAAACTGGTACAATACTAAAAAGTAAATAAACAAAATTATTTTTTTAATAAGCTTTTATTACTTGTATGTAAAAGGAACTAAAAGGTTAAAAATAATTTAATTCTGATAAGAAATACGAGTATACTATTTATTAGGTACACTTAAACCAAATTTATAAAATTGTTTATTTAGATAACAGAGATCCATTATTGTTAGTAAAAATTACTTATTATCTATGTTAGTAAAACAGTTACGTACCCGAACAATTTAATTCTTAATTAAAGTATTTTATAAAATTATTAATAAAATTAAAACTTAAAATAACAATTAATACAAATTATAGTGCCTCTAGTAGTAACTTTCAAATTTAAAATTAATGCAATCAAAACTATAAAATCAATAAAAACAAAATTTAAATCGAGAAGTCAGAAATAAAATTAAAAAATGTATTAAGTAAAATTTAAATTAATAAGTATAATTACATAAAATTAAATTAAATTGACAGGTTAAAATAAGTTATTATTGCTGTTGACTAGCACTCTGGCGCCACATGAGACTGTCATATCTCCTTGCAATTGTCATCAGGATGGAGTTGGAGCTGTCCTGCACTCTGCGAATGAGCGAGGCAGTGCGTTTTCGCATAATAGCAAAAAAGTCGTCTGTCTGAGCCAGTGCAAACATGCCCGACGCGCTACAAAAACGGGGCAGGCCCAACAACATCCTAAATCCATTATTATACTGGACTCGCAGAGCGCTAACGGCCCTCCGCGTATAACTGGCCCAAAGGCTGCATGTATAGAACACTTGGCAATATGCTCTAAAAAGCGTGATTTTAACTTGTTCGCTACAACGAGTAAACCTTCGAACCAGCATGTTACAGCGGACCGCCATCGCCCTGCGCTCCCGCTCTATGTCAGCAAGGTCATCAAGGTCGTCGGTCACTAAGTGTCCAAGGTATTTAAATATTTTTACTTGTTTCAGCGCAGTGCCATTGAGTTTAATCTGTGGCGTGGTATCTGGACACTGGTTTCCGACGGCTCTGAAGACCATGTACTCACTCTTTTTGACATTGTACGTCAAGCCGTGTGCTCGTGCGTACCTTTCGCAGGTATGGAGGAGTTCGTTCAGTGCCCTCACCGTTGGACTGAGTAACACCATATCGTCCGCGTAACTAATATTATTTATGGACATATTATCGATCCGACACCCGAGGTGTTTGCTGCTATGCTCAACGATGAGGTCATTAACGTATAGGTTAAATAACTTTGGTGAAGTAATTCCACCCTGCCTCACACCACATTCCAGTCTAAATGAACGAGACAATTTATCCGCCCATCTCACACAGTTCTCCTGGTTGCTGTACCAATACTAAAATATTCGCAATAGTTCTGCTGGCACACCTCTAGCCCGTAACTTGGCCCAAAGCACCTCGTATGACACAGTGTCAAACGCCCGCGTCAGGTCCAGAAAGCAGGCGTACACTGGCGTTCGACGCCGCGTATAGTATTGTACGGTGTGCTTCGGGGCAAGGATAGCGCTCTCAGTGGACAGTTTGGGTCGAAATCCAAATTGAGCGTCATGAAGTAAAAGATATTTCTCAAGATGGTGGTCGAGCAGGCCATCAAGCACTCTTCCTACGATAGTCGCTAGGGAAATGGGCCGATAATTGTTCATGTCAGTCACGTCACCTGTTTTATTCTTTATAATGGGTACAACCACGGTCTTCATCATGTCATAAGGAAGGTAAGCATGTCCCATACACAAAGAATAAAACATTGCAAGAACACGAGGTAGATGGACGCCAGCGTGCAGCAGGTGCTCGACGCTGAGGCCGTCGTGTCCAGGTGACTTACCTCTTGTCATTCCACGGATTACTTTACTGACGACTTTAGCAGAGAAACGAACGATATCTAGCTCACGACAATCCTCACCATCGACCACCCGCTGCGACGGCCCCAATGGTGGGGAAACGCTAAAGTGAGTAACAAACATGTTGGCGATAGTCTCGAGGTCACTGGCCCCGCCAACGCTCACGGGCAAGCCAGGCCTAATATCATGTTTTTTCGTAGCCTTTCAGAATTCAGAGAAATTATTTACTGATCTATAAGTAGCCATAGTATCTAATTTGATTTGCTCTTGATGCTTTTGACACCATAACAATTTCCGCTTAAACTCTTTACGGCTGGATTTCATATAGTCATAAATAGTCCCAGACTGAGGTTTGTTATAAAAAAGCCACAATTTATGCTTATGCCTGGCTTGCGCATAAGCTTGACGAACATGCATATTCCAACCCGCTAGGGGAGTTTTTAAGTTCTTATTCCTATTATTTGGCGACAAATTGTGTGTGACAATAGCGGCGTTTAATAAGCTAAAAACAATTTCCTTATATATATTCTCTATAATAAGACGGTGTTCCTGAACGTTACAATGTTTATCACAACAGGAAGAAAGCTCCTGGGGGAAATCAATTAACTTAAGCCGCTCATTACAGATATTTAAATAATTAGTGATTTGGTCTACATTTCTTTCATTCCAGATTATTTTATTACATTTTTTATCACACACAAAAACTTTAGGCTTTACTAGATCTAAACGGCAATCCATCCAAATGGGAAAATGGTCCGAGATATACGTATCATAATACACGTTCATATAAACAATAGTCTGCCGAGCCGCTTCTGTCACAATGAGATGGTCTAACCAGCGCCGGCAGCCGTCACTTACGTAGGTATATGTGTTTGCCGGTAACTGGTCAATGTCAGCACAGTACAAGTTTTGTTCCGCACAAAAGTCTAAAAGTTCATTGGCAAAGGGCTCACCTGGATGTGCGTTTAAGTCTCCCAGCACATAGATTGCTTCCACTTCTATAGTAGAGGTGATCGCACTAATCTCACATAGACACTCGGTGAACTCAATTAGGTTCTCGGGTTTGTCAACAGGCATATACACGCAAAACACCAAAATCGACCTACCGTTAGGTACCTATACACGCTTTAATACACGAGAGACGCACACTTTTACACTCAATGACAGACACCGCTTGAAACACTCCTTTACGCCACAGGATTGCAACCCCACCATGGGGCCGCACCCGCACCCGCAGTAGCCGCGATGTGTCCACCGGCGATTTGCCAGTGTACTCGAAGTCCGCATCGATGGTACTTAGAAAAGGTATATCCTCTTGTATTAACCATATTTCCTGAAGAGCGATCACGTGAGCAGATCTGCACAGCCTCCTCACGTCGTCTATAGTCCGCTTCATAGACTTACAATTATAGCTAACAAATTTAATAACGTTTTGGCTAAGATCCATTAAATTTAATTTAAGTCATTTGCTTATTTGAGGCTAATGCGTAATTGTTACGCGTAAAACGTCTAAAACTTATTCCCATAGGCCAGAACTCATCATCTAAGAATAGTTTCAGGTTTTGTTTTGAAACGTACAGTTTAAAAGAGTTATAACTTCTTATCTCTTTTCTATTTATCTTAAATAGCGAGACTTCCTCATTTGCCTTTAGTTTAATGTATTCTATTATATCAGACTCAGACGTATCCTTAGAGACATTTGAGATATACAGCGGTACTTTGGTATGAATAGCTGTAAATTTAGTATCTATTCCCGTATTTGCCTTTCCAATGCGACTAACATTCATTTGTTTACGTTGCTTTTTTCTAGGTATCGAAACAGTCCATTGGTTACAAACCCCTACTACTTGTTTCGGGTCTGTATCACAAGTCGAATCCTTTACTGAGTTTTCGTAGTGAGCCTTTAGCGAGTTGCATACAACTTCGAGATAAGAACTGTTAGTAGGGGATTTTGTCAAAGTTGGTATGACGCATCGCTCGGTCGCACTATTGTCACAACTAGCCGCTGTACTCTCAGCTCCTTGCGCGACAGAGACAGCTGCACGTATTGGCAAGTCGTTCAAACGAGTGCACGGAAGTGAGACAGCACTATTACCGTTGCCCAGCATTTCAAGTTCAAGCTGTCTTGTGTTATTTCTGTCAGCTGATTGGGTTTCTTGTTTTGATACATTATGCGTACTTCCCAGAGATAACGGCTGCGTTGTTTTTATTTGACTACCCTCCAGGATTTGGCTTGGTTTTTCAAAGCTAACAGAGTAGCTATCTTTTTTATTAAATGTATTAGATGAGCTGTTATCGTGATTAATATAAGGCGACAGAGCCATTGGTCCACTCTCGGGACTGAGGTTTTCAATGCAACCTGTGCCTCTTCTTTTGTTCACAAAACTGTATGAACAATTCATACTTGGGCCTTGTTTTAAATTGTTTAATTCACTGCGTAGTTCAGCCACCTCCGCTGCTGATGCACAGGATGTTTAAGGTCCTGGATTTCTTTTTGTAAAGTTATCAGATCCTTGAGAGTTTTGGTGGCATCCAAATGATCCTAAGTAACTGGGGGCAGTTTATGAAGCTCTCGCGCCACAAATACAGGAATTATGTCGGGATCCGTTGATTTTAATAAGCCGATAATGTCATCAATATCACGCACACCTTTTCCTTTGTTCCTCCTTATTTTTCGTTTAGAGTTTGGTATGGATTCAAATAAAAGCTTTTTTGATCGCAAAATTTCTTCATCACTGAAGTTCTCACGACACAACTGGGAGAGTGAAAGCTCATCCATGACGACCACTTTATTTTTAGCTGAGCGCTGACTTAATAGAAGAGTGTTATATAGGTATTTGACGGCAAGAGAAATAATAAAGAAGGTGTAACGTGCTTTGATTTTTATTAACCTTTTAAGATTTATCCAAGATAAAATTAACAAAGAAACATAAACAATAACAGAAATAAAACTTCTTCTTAATACTTTTCTCTAATATTTTAAGTACTATTTTCTTCAATTAAATTAAGTATCAGATTTTTTTAAATCAAGTAATCCACAGTCTAAAAAAATTAAAACTAAACCTTGTACTAACTTAAGGAAGTAACTTAGCGATTTCTTCAGAAACATGTTGAGGATACTTAGGCTCTCCTAGACGTTGGGACTTATAGTATGTAAACCTTCTAAGTACAACACAAACATGTTTCTGAAGAAATCGTTGAGTTACTCCTTAGCGCACTCTACAACTTTCTTATTAACATTATAAAAAAACATCAAAATTGTATTCTAATTAATTAATTAGCGGAGATCGTTAGTTTGGTCATTTCTGACATAAGTCAAGTGACTTACGATTGGGTTACTACAGACTTAGTTGTAAATTGTGAAACAGACCAAGGGCCTGCTAACTAAGGCCCATTCTTTTCTTTAACCATGAATCAAGTATTATTTTGGTATCCGCTAAATGAGTACTATTAATTTTTAATTAGTCTCAAAATAAAGAATAAACATCTAACAAAATTTATGAATTTAAATATTTATCCAAGAAAAAGGTAATAATAAAAAACATGATTGCCATAATTATGCACAATTTTTTTTTACTTTAAACTTTGATTTTTGTCTCCTGTGACATTTCCTTAATAAGATCAAAATACACTGGCTATCAAAACTAAGTACATACCACACATTAATCCTTACTATAGACATTAGTCTTGAAATATAAAACATCTTGTGTGTGTTTGTTTTTGTGTTTTTTTTTCCTTTTTTATGTTTTTGTTTTATTATCTCCATGTGTTGCATCGAGTAACAAATAAACTGATTTATTATTATTATTATTTATACCTAAAGCTACACGCCTTTCGGCGGAAAGACCCGACAATTATTATTATTATTTATACCTAAAGCTACTTATTATTATTATTATTATTATTGTTTTTCTGGCACTTTTTATTTCGAACTTATTATCTTGTGTACTTTAAAAGTTACTGCCATTTTTAACGTGTGGTAGTTTTGACGGCCAGTGTACCTATATTCAACATGAAACATCACAAAAGTAATATTTTTAGAAGAAAGTCATATTTTACATGGTAATATACATAGAGAAGTGAATTTAATTTATTGTAATGTAAGCTGCGAATATGGGTGTGAACTTGAAATAAATTATTTTTAATTTACTCTTTATTTAATTTTTTATTATAAATAATCAAATGATATTTTTGTAAACACTCGTCCAGCAACAAAAATGAGCAACATTAATTAACATTAGCAAAAGTTATAAATGCAAAAGTTAATTAGTAATTTTAGCAGCACTTGGTTACATTTGTGATTTAGTTAAGATGTAGAAAATTCAAACTCAAGCGCTGACTGAACCGGTGATCTAGCGTCTATCTCATCTAGCGTCTATCTTTTGTTTCGTTTGCGATGTTGCCACTCCGCAGCATCGGTGTACATTTCCGCGGCATTTGTTGATCACCCAACGTTTATATTGATCAACAAAGTCACACAAAGTGTAAAATAAATGGCGGTTACAAAACCAACAATTGCCGTGTGAGTTGGTGACGAGCTAGAGTGTTTGCGGCGTAGTTAGGCACTGGATCGCAATGAGGGGAATTCTTATATTCGAAGTATGGCACGATATTATCAAAATTATCTAAGCTACAAGCCTCTAAAGGTGGATCAACATTTAATGCATATTTCGGCCTGATCAACATTTGCCGTAAAGCGGACAATATATATATATATTGTCTTATTATATGTAATAACATATATAATAACTTACTATATGTAATGTGAATCAATTAAAATTGATCTAAGTTGTTTTTGTCTCCTTTTATTCGTAGTTAATAATTATTCTAAGGTAATACCTACCTATGTGTTCAAATACTCTAATGTCAAACGAAAATAAAATTAATAAAGGAGGATCCCAGTCGTAGGCTTGCCGGTTAGCAAAACGAAATGTATGTTAAAAAATTCAAAAAATTATTCTGTATTTGCATAAGAAAAGCTACAAAAATATTGGACTTGTGAAACAAAATAAATGATAAAGACTGAACTATGATTACGGCGACTTCACATTTTTTTGATTATTGTTTTGGAAAAATCAAGGATTCATTCAAAAATAAAAATGAAATAAATTTTTGATTATTTCACATGAATATTCAAACATATATACACATTTTTTAAGAACATTAATAAAAAGAATTGAAAAATATTTTGGATTTTTCATTTTTATTTTGGCATCACAGCTGTACATTTTAAACATTGTCAAAATTGACAAAACTCCAACCGTCATTCGTTTTGTTTCTGTAAGTGCGTTACGAGTGCTCCCATTGTGTTTTTCTGCGTTTCTTGTGATTTTATACAAACTTGGCTTTCACATACGGACTTTCGATTACCTGTTTCATCTGATAAAAACGATGGATCGTTGTGTGAACTGTGTTATTGCTACTGGTCGCAGTAATATCTCACTATGCAATATCAATTAACAGGATGTGTACCAATTATTTATTTTCCTTCTTTAAACTAACCGATGAAAGATGTGTTAATAAACTGTTTGTATTAGTAAATATTCTCAAAAAACTCTCAATAGCCTTAGTACTTACTACCTTTTCTGTTCATTTTTCTTACCATATTTCAAGTATTTATAACTCTGTTTTCAGATTGAAAAAGAATGTAAAACTTTCTTTAGTATGTAGTTGATAATATATTATGTCTGTAGCTTTAAATATCATAATGTTAACTCAACAAAAGGCCTGGGCACAGGCCTGTATGGGAAGGTGGGTTTCTCATTTCATTACTATAGTGTTATTTCAACGGTTTATAAGAAATGCTGGAACACAAGAAATGCAGAACACAGTATCTTATCTAATCTTCTTCTAATATATAAAAATGAAAGTGTTGCCCATCTGATTCTGCCACACCGAGCCTAAATGCTTTAGGACATAGACAAGGAATGGAAGGATTCCCCGAAACTCAACCCCTAATGGGTCAAAATGGGTGTCCAAAGTTTAAATGTATATCATGGGGGCGAAGCCACGATTATCCGCTAGTACTACAAAGTGCATAAGAAAAAAAACATCTATTTTTTATTTATTTAATGTACATAAAGGAAACATACTGATTGAACTAATATAAGTTGTAGTTTTTCAGAGGTAGACATAGATCTAGTTGGACCTTTACCATCCTCACATGGTTTTCAGTATTTTCAACAGCAGTAGACCGATTCACAAGGTGGCCTGAGGCTATTCCGATAACTGACATTAAAGCAGAAACTGTAAGTCAAGCATTTATATCGGGATTGGTTTCAAGATTCGGTTGTCCAACTAGAATAACGACAGACAGAGGTCTACAATTTATTTCGGATATTTTCAGAAGACTAGCAAATATGACAGGAGCTCATCATATACGCACTACTTCTTATCATCCTGCTGCGAACGGCTTAATCGAACGTTTTCATCGTCAAATGAAAGCAGCAATAATGTGTCATTCTACCGTTAATTGGGTAGACGTATTGCCATTAATTCTTCTTGGAATTCGAACAGCGTGGAAAGACGACTTATCCGCGTCTACGGCTGAATTGGTTTACGCTGAACCCTTACGTCTGCCCGGTGATTTCTTTGAATCGCCTAAACCTGACAAAGTTCATGACTACACAGATTTTTTATGTCGTTTGCGTAGCCATATAGAAAACCTACGACCTACGCCTACATCTAGTCATGGAAATGCGAAGACTTTTGTTTACAAAGACCTTGCCACAGTACCCTATGTATTCGTCAGGCAAGATGCTGTCCGGAAACTCTTTCAGCAATCATACACTGGACCATACCGAGTTATCAAACGCGGAAATAAAGTTTTCAAAATAGATATTCGAAGGAAACCTGACACTGTTTCAATCGATAGGTTGAAACCTGCACATCTATTAAATGATTCATCCTCCTTAAATTCTTCCAAGATAACGCTGCCAGATCCTCCTTTACCTGCACCTGAAGAAACTTTGAAGACACAAAGGACAACGCGATCTGGAAGATCTGTACGCTTTCCGGATTATTTTCGACCTAAAGGTTTACGGGGGGCTGATGTAGTGACTTTACCAAAACTGATATGTAAATAGCTTTATCTCCAACACACGGCTTCATAAGGTATTTAGCACGTTCGGATACGCTCGGGAATCTTCGTGTTTCCCTGCTTCCGGTCACGTAGGCCATGCAACAGATGAAGGCTGTTGTCATTTCCTTTCACTTTTCGATCCGCGGCCATGTATTGTATTTTACTTTATTTTTACGTAAAATGTTTTTATTAGAATAAGTTATTGCTTTTGCTTTTATTTAAAGTGTTGAGCATGTTATTTCGTTTAATGTAATTACTCGTGTGTGCAGTGTTAATATATACCACGTTTTCTTTCACAAGAAAATTGATTTTGTTTCTTTTCTTCGCCTATCTTATGAGACTACAAAGTAAACAAACATAACTCACTAACCAATTTAGTTTCCAAAAATATACTGTCTGGCTCGGTGAAACCTTCACCTTATTGGACATATAGAAGATTTAAAATTTAAACAGTTGGTACAATGAAAACATAATAAAAAAACAGAACAAAAACTTTAAACCAGAAATCATGAAACCTCATGGGAATCTGTAATCTAAATAGGCTACTTAAGATATTTTCTCTTGTAGCAAGGGCTGTACTTATGCTAAACTGAAACAAAACAAAATTAAGTTCGTTAAATAATTCTACAACTTAACTTTTTAATTAAAACAAGACTTCACAGTTTAGTTTGTAAAGAGAAGGCTTCATACTCACTTATCAAAATATTCTGAAATAAGTCTTGCTCTTTCGGTATAATTAATATTTTCATTATTACTATCTGATACAGGTACTTTTTCTGAAACAGGAACTTCAAGCTCGGGTGGAATATCGGGTAAATTATTTAGTCGGCAAATATTATGCAATATTGCAGTTGCTATAACTACTGCATTGACTCTTAACAGAACCAAACGCATAGTTAGGGCGACTACCGGAAATCTCCTTTTCCACACACCAAAACATCTAAAAATAAAACAGAAACTTATTAAATAAAATCTAGTGCATAAGTATTATTTCTATGATAAAAGAAATTCATAAATATGCCTTTCTATAGTGTTTCTTGTTCGAATATGGGCTTCATTATAAAGCTGTTCAGTCCTTGTCTGAGGGTTTAGTAAAGGTGTTAGGAGATATGGTTTCAGAGGATATGCGCTGTCCCCTAGCAGCCATTTGTTGCCAAATACTCCTCTTTCACATTCAGCTGAAACAATGGTGAGAAAAGGTTTTAATTAAATTTCTAACATATCAAAGACTACATAGTATATTTTATGTTTATTATGCTGTTACCTCGAAGTACTGAATTATTAAATATAGTGGCATCATGAGATGAACCAGGCCATCGGGCTACCTCATTCATAAATACTAAATTGGTATCACACACAGCTTGTACATTTAGGGAAAAGTAACCTTTACGATTCCTAAATTCTTCTCCAGTGACCGAACCTATGGAAAGTAAATAATATAATGCCAAAGAAGAAAAATATCTAGCCAATGAAAAAGCCAAAAAAGCAGCTAACTTACATGGTGATTGAATTCTTATGTGAGTTCCATCAAGCGCACCAAGAACACGAGGAAATCTAGCAATCATGAAGAAATCATCTTCTGTGTTTAATCGCATTTTTATGTACTTGCTGTACAACTGCGCAATAGCATAGCTAATAACCCGCACTATGCGACAAGCAGATGCCTTGGAAACGCCAACAAAATCAGCCACTGATAACAGCATAGTGCCCAATGCATAGAATCTTAAAGTTAATAATAATTGATGCATTGGATTTATGTCGTGGTTCCTGAGAAAATAATAAAATGTTCCATATTAGCTATAAGATTATGGCTAGATTAATATCTGGACCCGCACTCTTCAAATTATTACTTTGAGGTTCAAAGAAAAGCACATGAGAAACCAACCTGGCTCCTTTCACTTTTTCACTTTAACTCTTATATAAGGATGTATCTCTTCGAGTAAACGTCGTACAGATGACTTGTCCAGACGAAATCTTGCTTGGAATTCAAAATGATTCAAAACAATCATATGATCAATCCTTGTTTGATAATTTCTATAATTTGTGTTGCTTCGTTCTTTATCTGAATCTGAACCATTCCAGTCAGATAACATCTCCAAATCAGTTAGATCTGAGTCGGACATTATAAAAAAAATACCAAAATAATGAAAAACTTGAGACTAGTTCAGACACAACCGAAGCATAGATGAATATAAGTACTAAAGTAAACCGAAGTTTACTTTAGGCAACCGATCGAAATTGGCCGGTAAATTATTTCTTAACGACACGTAACTGTGACAGCTGTTTGACGTTTCAAAAATAATATAGAAACGCTTTTAGCTGTCATTCCATACATTTGTGCTGCTACTCGTTTTAAGTAACCCTCCCATCCGTAAGTAACAAACAAATGGTTACTTAGCTAACGAGTCGTTAATTATAGGAATGGTTTTGCCTTACGTCTAGTAGAAAATTTAGCGCCTCGTAGGTAAAACAGACCGTTAGTTGAATATAGGAACCGGGCATATGACATTAAAAGTAACGGCCATATTGAAATCGCGCCAAACCACACCGTCGTCATCTGTCAGATGTGACAGCAGCGCCACTAACTGACACGCGACATAAAGGCGAACGAAATTCGTGTTGCCGAAATAAATATAAACTTTACTGGGATAGAATATTTTTTCTAAATGTAAATAATGAACTGAATTAAGCTGTGGCGTTCTATCTTGAGCTGCACCGGGCATACGTGTCCGTGATTTTCAAAAAAAAGTGGTGAGAAGTGACATCCGTGAAGATGGACGGTTCTCAGACTAAAGAAGAAACCATAATCAAGTAACAAGGCCGCAGCTGAGCAACTGTACTATCACCTGAGCACCAGTAATATTTTGCTATGCATCATGGTGCTGATACTTCTACTGGAATTCCTGTACTGTTTGTACCGGACATGCAGGCGCTGTCATGTCAAGTGGATTACCACGGAGATCAATAGAAATACCCTGCGATAGTCTTTTTTCCGGAAACCACAACTTCCTGCAGCTACCAATGTGGAAGAGACGAGTCAACCTAGGGCGTATAATAAAATGTAACCGGTCAACCAGGTTTTGAAAGTGGCGTTTGCAAGCGTATAAAGTGCGTAAAAGTGCGGAAAAATTTGTTTAAAGTAGTATAATCGTGTAATAATAATTTAAAGGTGTAATCAGAAATATAAATGCTGATGTAGGGACTTTGCGTTATTGGACTTTATAGTTTAAGTTATGTATTCATTTTACTGTGTTTAATCGTCATATTTTAATCTAATAATTATTATTATAGTACACACGTATCAGTTAAATTACATTTTATATCGTGAATATCTATACAATGTGTTAGGGTTCCGACTTTTGATACTTTACCTACGTGATATACATCAAATTTCATTGACAAAAGTCACCTTAGGGGGGGGCGCACCCCTCACCCCTCGTGATGGGGGTGATTTAAAAATTTCGTTTCTCTGGTTTGCTTTAAGTTCGTAAAACCATTTTTTTTTCATATTTATTGTGTGTATCTTGTTGAATTACATCTCATTTTAAAGCTTATTAAATTTACCAACTTTTGATACCACATTCACTAAAAAGTCATAAGAAGAAAAGAATTAATTTTAATGACTTAGAAAAAAAATCTTACTTTTTTGTAGTATTTTTTTAGTTTTTTGTCATTAAAAAAAAAACGAAGCCCTTAACAATGCATTTTTTTCTTCTTAACTAGTACTATTTGAGTTTATCTTTCTAACGATGCCAAAATTTAGGCCCGGTTCAGTAATTAGTTAAAAGGAAACACGAAATTAAAATATCAAAAGTTTATTTTACTAAGGTAATACGTCCTAGTTACAAAATTTAAGTACTATCAAGACTCGCGAGTTAGAGCGCGCGCGCAATGCGGTAGCAGGTTGCTTCAGGTTTTCGCCTGACTGCCTCTGCGCTCGCTGCGTTGGCGAGGGATGATCAGGGCGAGGCCCGTGCCGAAAGGCTAGAGCGCACCAATCACGTCGCCCCGCGCATCGTACGAGTCGAAACATGAATCTCTTTCAGTCTAATAGTGAATGAGATAACAATACTAAGGTACTGGTTAGGATTTCTACTTGCTAATCAGTTGTCCTTCGTTTCTCGTTGCGATTGTTACAAAGTTTTACTTTCGAATTTAGCTAAGTACTACTTACTCGATACTATGGCAGTTAATTATTCACCAAGTGAAGTGGCCGACATTGTATTTATTTATGGATACGCCAATGGAAACGCTGCGGCTGCTGTTCGGGAATATCGAATTAGATTCCCTACAAGGCGCATACCTTCTGCTCCAACTTTTGCAAGCGTTTTTGCAAGATTGCGCACTCATGGAATCCGACAGCCGCCTAATGAACGTGCTGTTGTGGGGAGATCAGACATGGAAGAAGAAATCATTGAAATGATTGCCAGTGACCCGCGACTTAGCACTAGAAATATTGCCAGAAGACTTGGGATTTCGCATTGGTCGGTGTGGCAAGTTCTACGTCGGGAAGGATTACGGCCGTTTCATTTTCGTCGAGTTCAGAATTTAATTGAACCAGATTATGCTGCTCTCTTTGTGTTCTGTGCGTGGCTTAATAGGAAAGTGAGACATGATGCAAACTTCGTACGGCGAATATTATGGACTGATGAAGCCAAATTCACAAGAGCTGGGATAACCAACCACCGAAACCATCATTTGTGGCTTAATGAAAATCCCCATGCTGTGAGGCCCGCCTCGTTCCAACACGAATTCTCAATCAACGTGTGGGCAGGCATTATTGATGATGAGCTGCTAGGTCCCATCGTCTTACCAGACAATCTTAATGGTGAGAGATTCTTGGAATTTCTAAGAGGGGATTTCCTACATGAGCTACCATTGGAGTACAGACGTGAACGCCGGTCTTTTTATTTGCAAATGGATGGAGCTCCTGCCCATTTTGCCCGGAATGTACGAGCATATGTGGATGAACACTACACCCCCTGGATTGGAAGAGGAGGAACAATTGCCTGGCCGGCTCGTAGCCCTGATTTGACACCTCTAGATTTCTTCCTGTGGGGGACCATGAAACAGCGGGTTTACCTAGAGGTGCCTACAACAAGAGAAGAGCTGCTGCAAAAAATTATGACCGCAGCTGATGAATTAAAAGCCGACAGAGCTATGATTAAAAGAGCTACACAACAAGTAGCATTAAGGGCTACTTCTTGTTTATTAAACAATGGTGGTCACTTTGAACAATTGTTAAATTGACTTAAAATCGGCAAAACTAAATAAAAAAGAGATTGTAAATTTCGTGTCTTTTATTTTGATGTCATTTTAGCTTAGCAGTTAGGACTGTTTCTTTGAAGTTAAACTGTCGTATTCTGTATCGTTAGAAAGATAAACTCAAATAGTACTAGTTAAGAAGAAAAAAATGCATTGTTAAGGGCTTCGTTTTTTTTTTAATGACAAAAAACTAAAAAAATACTACAAAAAAGTAAGATTTTTTTTCTAAGTCATTAAAATTAATTCTTTTCTTCTTATGACTTTTTAGTGTGTCAAAATTAACAAAAAATACAAAATTGAAATGCTAATAAAAGTACAGATGAGTATAAAAAAATACTTTAAACCTTAGTACTGTTTGAATTAAAATTAGATTGTACACAAAATAAGATATAACTGCTGAATAAAAGAGTCTTAAAAGACATAAAAAAAGGTTAAAATATAAAAATATAGCAAAATCTTATAAAATTCTTAAGTATAGACCGTAATGTTTATGTACTTATTGTCCCAAATGGAATACTTTAAAACAAACACTTCACTGCACTGCACTTTATTGTTTATGGTTCACGTAAATTGTCAAAATGCACTGTTCTGCTAAATGTGGGCGAGGTGGCCCTGTCGACGCCGCCGCCGCTCTCGTCGCTCGCTGCGGCCGCGCCGCCGCGTGCCCCGCGCCGCAGCCTGCATCGCCGCCATCGACCTCGCACTTTGTATACCATATAACCTGTTATCACTAGTATGATAAGGAATAATGTAGTGTACATGGCTATGTTGTGCGAGTCTTTATCTTGAATCTGCTCTATGTCTTGCGATTTAAGTAGATTAATGTCTTCTTCCAGTTTTGTATACATTTTATTATGATTTTCTAAGTTATTTAATATAGTGTCAGATACAGATGAGTTTATAATGTCATTGAGTGGTGATCGACCTTGCAATGGGTAGTATGGGTCATCTAATTTTGTTCGTAATTGTATCCGATTTTCATAATTATACTGAGGGTGAATTGAAAATGTGTCACCTTTTATCATGCACCCAGGTGTCACTTCAATTACTCCGTTGCCTTGTAGTAGCTTCGTCGTAAAATCACCAGTACATAAAATGCGCACGGTGCATTCCTGGCAACACGAGGACAGCCAGGCGCCGGCGCCACCTGCGCTGTGCCGATGTAACCTGATCCACGTGTCGGTACAAGGTTTGATTGTAGCCCGACAGTAGCGTTCATTGCTGTTATAATTTAATTGATTATTACAGAGTGACTTCTCAATGTTTATATTATATATAGGATGGTTTGCATGACATAACATTCTATATTCATTAAAGTTTAAGCACGCCTGAATGTCTTCGTTTGTCAGTGGTATAAAAATGTCCTTTTTCATGTTAAATGCAATGTAGGTAGATGCCGGGATGTTGTATACAGATTTTTCTTTATTTATCCATGGTAGAGATATTATTTTGTCAAGCTCGAAATTATCTCTATACAACAGTGGTATTTTCACCTCCATTATAAGAAACTTCGGTGTAATTCTTGCATGTATTCTTAGAAGACGGTATAAGTCTCTGACGTCATCGACAGAGATTGTTAATTCTTCGTGAATCCTACTTGCTATTAAATTAAGTTGATTTTGAAGTTGACTGGGTGATAAGAGATGAGTGTCAATTTTTCCCTGATAGATGTCAGTAACGGTGTCAATTAAAGTTTCTTGTATTCTTCTTAAATTTGTCAGAATAATGTTTGCGGAAAATGCTGTAGCTATGATGTCAAAGTTTTGTATGATACGGTTAAGTGTGTTTATTTGCTGTGATACATTTTTCAGGTGTTCGCTGATGTATGAAAATTGTTTTGTCATTATTGCTTCATTTCTCTTCAAAATATTATTTTCCGCCTCTAATATCGAAGTTTGATTTTTCAATAATTTAAATAAATGATTTTCGTTGTTTTGTATAGTTTCAATGTCCTTTTCGTACTGCTCAGCAAATGTATCATCCAATACGCCAAAAAGATAATGAGTAATTCGTCCAATGCCATTAAACAATGCTCGTTTAGATCGGGTAGGTTTATTTGATAATGTCATAATGTCATTGTAATGGTCCAGCTCTGTCAATTCATGCTCGATTTGGTTTATTATAGGCGTATATTTTTTCTCATTTAAACTTAGCTCTTTGAGATGCGTTATGTAAATTCGCATATTGTCAATACTTTGCCAGTAAGTTGTCATATTGTAATATAATATGGTTTTCCAATCTTCTTGAATAATACTTAGATCAGCTATTTTGTCAAAATATAGAGTGGTATTTTTAGGTAAAGGGGTTATGGTTGTTTCTTGATATGAGGGGGTTATTAGTCCAAATAATAAAAGTAAAGTTAGTACGACATAGTTTGGTCTTTTGTAGGTATTTCTTTTTCGTCTTGTGGGTTTGACTTCTTTTTCATCATTTGCTGGTATTTGTGTCTGGTTATCCACTGGCAATGGTGTCAACTTCACGATCGGTCTTTTGGTATAACCGTTTGATGTTTTCAAGGTCACAACTCTAACATGACCGTCCCGACCGGGATGTAATTCATGAACTTTGGCTAGAGCCCACTTTGATGAAGGTAAGTTGTCTTCCTTTACAAGGACAATGTCATTTATTTTTAAGTTTTCAGTGGGGTGGTTCCACTTATGTCTAGCTTGCAGTTGTTGTAAGTATTCTGTGGACCATTTCCGCCAGAAACTCTGATACATTTTTTCAATGAGTTGTCATTTAGATGTCAACTTCATGTTGTTTTCGTTCAAGGTCGCAGGCTGTGATAATAAAGGACCACCAATAAGGAAGTGTCCCGGTGTAAGGTACCCATCCTCTATATTTTCTGTCAATCTAAACAACGGCCGCGAGTTAAGGCATGCCTCTATTTGTGTCAATAAGGTGTAAAATTCCTCATATGTCAATTTTTGCTCTCCTATGACGCGCTTAAGATGGTTTTTGGTACTTTTTACCGCAGCCTCCCATAGGCCACCTGCACTAGGCCACAGGGGTGCGTTGAAATGCCACGTAATTTGCATGTTACTCATCTCGTCTAAAAAGTCGCTATTGTTTATAGCTTGCATGTACTCTTTTCTTAATAACCTCGCGGCACCTACAAAATTGGTACCATTGTCAGTGTAAACATGCTCTGGAGTGCCTCTTCTGGAGCACATATGCTTAAATGCTGCTAAAAAGGTGGGAGTTGATAAGTCCGACACCAATTCTAAATGAATGGCCTTGGTACTAAAACACACGAAAACTGCTATATACCCTTTTGTCAATTTAATTCCTCTGCCTTTGTTTGCTTTTATGTCAACTAACCCGGTAAAATCTATCCCGGTATTTGTGAATGGCCTCGACGGAGTCACTCTGGATCGAGGTTAGCTGGCCATAAGCTGATTGTGCCTGTGTGAACTGAATCTTCTACAAACAACACATTCTCTGATTTCTTTCTTTACAACTCTCATTCCACCAACTATCCAATTATTAGTACGTATGTATGCTAATGTCAATGATGGTCCGCCATGTAAGGTCGCTCTATGTGCTTCGTTTATAAGGAGTTTTGTCAAAACGGAGTCATGTGGAATCAGTATAGGATGTTTTGAATCATAAGATAAATCTGCAAACTGCAGTCTTCCGCCAACTCTTAAAATGTCATGTTGATCAAGAAATGGGTTTAAGTTTAAGATATTGCTTTTCATGCTAATTTTTGCCTTCTGTTTTAATTTTGAAATATCTTCATTAAAATACTCTAATTGTACCGCCTTGATAAAAGAACGCCGAGCTTGTTTACTCTCTGTAGTAGTAATGTAGTTAAATTTCTTAATGGCGTCTTTATCACTAACTCGTAAGTTTGTTATGAAACGCGACACCCAACATAATACTCTTACGGCGCGTGTCAAAGTGCTGTATTTATTTAATAGCTCATTCAGCACAGGTGTTTTAATTAATTGTAGTACATTTGTCTGCTTACATCGTTTGATTTCTAATTGAGGTTCTTCTATTGATGGATTTTTAATCATGAAATTGTCATTTTTAAGCCATGCAGGGCCTTCCCACCAAAGTTGATGGTTTTTAAGTTGTAGTGATGTTAATCCTCACGAAGCGCAGTCTGCAGCATTATCTTCGGAACGCGTATGATTCCAGCAAGACGCAGGCATTATGTCATATATAGCCTTCACTCTGTTGGCGACAAATGCTTTCCAACGTGTCACATCTCCTCGAATCCAACCCAAAGCTATCATCGAATCAGTCCATCCGTAAACTTGTACTTCGTTGCTTTTGAGTGAAAGCTTGATTTTATTAATTAATTTTGTCAGTAAAAGTGTTGCGCAAAGCTCTAATCTAGGTAATGTCACAGTTTTGTTTACAGGTGATAATTTGGTTTTAGCTGCAATTAAGGCTACTGTTGTCTGTCCTATGTCATTCTTAGTTTTCAGGTAAACAACGCATGCGTAAGCCTTTTCTGAGGAGTCTGCAAATCCGTGTAGCTCGAAGGTTTTTTCTGTGCAACCGAGCCACCTGGGTATTTTTAATAAATCAACGTTCTTCATGTCATTCAATATGTCAATTATGTCATTTTGTAAATCAGTGGGTATTTTGTCATCCCAGCTTATTCCAGTTAACCATACACGTTGAAATAATAACTTCGCCTTAACGGTCAATGGAGAAAGCCAACCAAGGGGGTCGTATATTTTTGAAATTTGAGATAGCAAATCTCTTTTTGTCAACCCTTGTGTGTCAATATTAAGATCGATCTTGTTTTTAAACTGAAAACAATCTTTGTCTGCGTCCCATCGTAACCCTAAGGTTTTTGTTGAATTTTCATATCTAAAATCGATAAATGCGGGGTCGATTTGTTCTTTAGTTAGGTCTTTTAATAATTCCGGGGTGTTACTGCACCACTGTCGTAAATTAAAGCCTGCTTTTTGAAACATTTTTATTAATTGCTTTGTCACTTGCTTTGCTTCTAGAATTGTATTGCTTCCTGATAACAAATTGTCAACGTATAAACTATTTTCTACTATTTTTGCTGCCTGTGGAAAATTTGCTGCTTCATCACATGCTAACTGCTTCATGGTTCTCATTGCAAGATAGGGAGCTGCCTTCATTCCATATGTAAGTGTGCAAAGTTGGTATTCACGTAAAATTTCATCCCTGCTGTTTCTCCATACGATCTTTTGTAAGTTTTGGTCATCAATATGCAGTAAAAACATACGGTACATTTTTTCGCAGTCTGCTGAGTACACATATTTGAATGAACGCCACTGAATGAGTAATTCTTGGATGTCCTGCTGTAGTTTAGGACCCGATTCCATCAGATCGTTAAGGCTGTAGCCACTCGATGTTTTCGAGGAAGCGTTAAATACCACCCTTAATTTAGTGGTTGTGGAATCTAGTTTTTGTACGCCATGGTGTGGTAAATAACAACTTAGTTGATTTGAATAGGATGTGCATTCCTTCATATGACCCAGTTCTAGGTATTCCTTCATGAATTGGCTGTAATTACTATGTAATAAATTGTTTCTGTTAAATTTTTGTTCAAGCGACTTAAATTGGGCTACAGCTTTATTCTTAGATTGACCAAGGTGTTCTTTGAAATTAGGTTTCATTGGCAATCGCACTTCATATTTACCGTTTGGTAACCTTTTTGTTGTAGACCGGTAATAATCCTCACAGTATTGGTCACTCTCTGTCAAATGATAACTGTCATTTTCATGGATGTCCTCCATGTCCCAAAATCTGCAAATGTCATCATGATCATGCATAACAACATGACAGTTTAATGTTCTGGTCAAATTTCCAGATAAAATCCACCCCAGCTTCGTTTGTTGTGCAATGGGTTGGTGTGGAAGGCCTCTGCGTAAGCCGTCCATTAAAATGTCAGAGTAAACTTTTGCGTCGAATAAAATATCAATTTGATGAGATAAATTATAATCAGGATCTGCTAGCTGAATATCTTGTAGGTGCACAAAGTTTTTCTTTTCGAAAGAGTTACTTGGAAGGTTATTGATAACCTTCGTCATGATTAAAGCATCCGTCTTAAATTCATAATCTTCGTAAAGCGATTTGCAATTAAGTTCAACTTTTCCTCTAATTTTATTTGATAAGGTTCCTATACCAGAAATTGATGCATTAAACTGCTGCCGGGGCAATGTCAAGCGTTGGACCGCATTTTCTGTGATAAGAGTGGACTGCGACCCTTGATCCAGTAGTCCTCTCATCGTTAAGTATGTACCATCCCTTGCCCTAACTTGTAACTTTACCGTTGTCAATAAAATCTCGTCATCAAAATTTTGCACGTGGCTAACATTTCTCGGTAACTGTTGCTGTTGCCGTGGCAAAGTGTGGGAAAAGTGGTTTGCCGCAAATAGGTCATGTATCAAAGTGTTATGTGCTTGATTGCAGATTTTGCATCGTTTGGTTGAATTACAAACGTTTTGTTCATGTACATAAAGACAATTATTGCACACTTTATTCTTCGCTAAAACGTCTTGTTTCTCACGGAGTGTCATGTTTTCAAACTTCTTACACTGGAATAATGCATGACTGAAACTGCATGCAATGCATTTTGATAAAGTCGCACCGGTGTAATATGCACGATTGTTGTTTGGTTTGGAAATATTATGATTATAACTTTTAGTGTATTCTTTTTTCATGATATAATTTGAAGTTGATGGTTTTTGATAGTTAGATTTTATTTTTGATGATTCTGTTTTCCTGCTGATTGGTTCGAGTGCTGTAAACTTCATCTCTAAAAATGACATAACTTCTGCGAATGCTGGTAATTCTCTAGGTGACTGTCGTGCCTCTTAAAAGTCACGCAGAGTGTCAATGTCAAACTTCTTTGTAATTAGGTGCACAAGTAGCGGACCCCATGTAGATGTGTCAACACCTAAATTTCTTACTGCATTGATACATTCTGTACTGGTGTCATGTAGTCTTTTTAATTCTAACGAAGATTGTTTTTGGATAGTTGGTTGATTCAGAAAGATTTCGATCTGTTTTGTAAATAGTAACTGTGTGTTGTTGTAACGTTGATTAATTATGTTCCAGGCCGTATCATAATTTTCCGAAGAAATATTCAAATGCTGAATCAGCTTTTCAGCCTCCCCTCTGAGTTTACCCTTTAAATGCTGCATCTTTTGTGATTTAGATAAGTTATTGTTGTTATGGATAGACTCTCGGTAAAGGTCAAGAAAAGTAGGCCATTGAGTATAGTTTCCCGAAAAGATAGGTATGTCAAGCTGCGGTGTTGTATTTTGTAAATGAGTAGAAGACATAATTTTTTTATTCAAGGACCTTTTTATATCTCTGAACATGGACTCGTAATGTGAAAACTGCTTTTCATAAATGTCATCTGAACCTTCTAAGCCTTCTATGCCAAAATAATATTCAAAAGCAGGTACCCTAGATTTGACTAAGTGAATGTGGTATCAAAAGTTGGTAAATTTAATAAGCTTTAAAATGAGATGTAATTCAACAAGATACACACAATAAATATGAAAAAAAAATGGTTTTACGAACTTAAAGCAAACCAGAGAAACGAAATTTTTAAATCACCCCCATCACGAGGGGTGAGCGGTGCGCCCCCCCCTAAGGTGACTTTTGTCGATGAAATTTGATGTATATCACGTAGGTAAAGTATCAAAAGTCGGAACCCTAACACATTGTATATACCCACTACGTTTGGTGATAAGTTATGAATATTTCTTTAGAACGGACATATGAAAAATTAAAGGAAGTTAAAAATCGGACCGAGTAGACGTGAGGGCAAAATTTTAGAAACTAAGTTGAAGGAGGCAAATTACATTTGTTGTGAATATTCTATTGTTATAAATCAAAAGCAAGAAGACTTTTTTAAAAAGAATTTAATTAATAGACAACTTAGTTTAAACAAATATGATTTTACGAACTCAATAAAGCAAATTAGAAATATGAATTTAAACGAATAGTTTGATAATATCGATGTTGCACGTAAGACAACGTTGGACAAAATGGCCGAGGCCAAGTCGCATCAATCCTTTTACAGGGACCAGCCGGGGTGTAGACTGGTAACACTTTCTTCTTCTAACACTATTTTAAGAAAACTATCGTAAAAATTTTGCTGTGTTATATCAGGAAATATTGTGTCAGCCTGTGGTAAAACCTCAAAATTCGAGCAATATGGATAGTTTCGATTTAAAAACGGCTCTGACTTTATTACGTGTTATTTTAGATGATGAGACAAGCGTGTTGATAGATAATATTGAATACTAGCTGTGACCCGCGACTTCATCCGCGTGGATACCGTTTATTAGAGTTGGATAAATACTATTATTATATCCTCCTTGAAGTTAAAACTTACCTTATTCTAAATTTCGTCAAAATCGACTCAGTAGTTTAGCTGTGAAAGCGTTACTGATGGATAAACAGCAGATACACAGCGAGCTGTGTCGAGAAATCAAAAATGGTCACAGATCCCAAACACCCCATGCATCACTATTCTCCCGTGCCCCTAAGGCTAAAAAGCCGAAAAAGGTTTTACCACTCGGTCCCCCCAATAAACCCTGCCGATGCCGCTAGAACGAGAGTCAACTTATGGAGTGAAAAATTTGCCCAACCTCCCTTGCCTCTGTCTGAACACCTTCCACCCGGAAAAGATTTGCCATGGCCAATTTGGAAGTCCCTAAACAGACTCCGGACCCAGGTCGGCCGTAGCAAAGAAAACACTGTGAAATGGGGTTTCAGCGTTGACGGAGATGAGCACTGTTTGTGTGGCGCGACTCCACAAACAATGGAACACCTTCTCTCCTGCCCCATGTGCCCGGAAACCTGCACTACCGAGGACCTTGCACAAGCCACCAATAATGCCATAAAGGTGGCAAGTTTCTGGGCGGGCAAAATATAATATAAGTAAATATTCATCGACACGCTAAGAAGAAGAAGAACAGACAGAATTACTTCAAAAACTGTGACAACAAAGCATTTGACGGGTACCAACAAATCGAACTCATATTAAAATCGCCTAGTAGTAAGAATTTATCGGTTGGGTTTGATAATGTGATGTCTTGTAATTTTAATAAGAAATTGGACAATTGTTGAGAAAATGTTGTCATGACATAAGTAAATTACGCAAATATGTAACTTATTTTTACCCACCTCAACCGTAATCCATAAGTCCTCCGCTGAAGAGCACCACTCCGGGCGAAGAATGGTACAAAGGTCACTACGCACGGCTAGCAACACACCGCCGCCTTTACTCTGTCCCATGTCTGCATACCTACGGTCGCGTCTCCATACAGAATACCTATCATCTAAAATCTCAGAGTCCAATATATTTTCGTTAAGCCACGTCTCTGTTAATGCTATTATATCGTAGTTTTCTAGATTTAGGTTTCTATAAAAGATTGACGTTTTTGTTCGTAGGCCACGAACATTTTGGTAATAGCAAGTTAAATTATTGGACATATTTGCAGTTCACTATAAAAAATATAGATGGTAAAGTTTACTTGATCTGAAAAACCATTTGCGGGGTAATCAAACCTAAATAATTTGAAAGAAACCTTAGTCAGGCTGGGTATAGAATTGATAAAAATTAAATAGTGTAGCAAAAATATTAAATCTAAATAAGTTAAATATTTAAAAAGCAAATTGTAGGTGTTGTAGGTAATCATAGTTAATTGTAGGTTCAGTTTGTGTTTAATTTTTAATTTTAAGTACAGAGGGATGTACAAGCGTCTTAAAACTATAATAGTATAATAATAATATACCACCGTTAATAAAGAAAATATCCGAAACAGTCTATAAATGCCAAAATAATATTCAAAAGCAGGTACCCTAGATTTGAACGACTGGCGGCAGCGGGTCGTGCGCAGCCGACAGCCGCGGGCGATAAGGCAACAGCTGATCTGTATTTCGATGTTATTATTAAAGCGGATAGTAGAATGGCACCTATATTTTAGTGTAAGCAATACGAGATTATGTAAAGTATGTATAATAAATAGACATAATAAATACAGAACATTGATTAATGGAGCAAGTAGTACTTTCAATTTAATTAAGTTAAAGAAAACTTGGAGTAAAATATAAAATAGAACACAGATTAGGATAACTTGTTTAAATCACTCTCGGAATTTGTAACTAAGACATGTGATGTATCATTTTTTCGTACTTGAATTTTAGAAAATTTCGCCCATACATATGCATAGTCTCTTTCCTTAGCCAATCGCTTCGTTTTAGTGAGTAGTTTTTTATGTTCCGGTGTTAAATGGTCATTCACAAAAATGCGGTGGTTATTATCTTCAGTAAATCCTACGTCCGCCGGCGTTATTGACTTTAGTAGCCGTGCAGATGCAATAAAATCTTCTTTTACATATCTATTCAAGAAACTGACAACTATAGATTTATCTTTGTTTGAATAAGATGGTATTCTGCTCACATAGTTAATATGATTTTTTGTGACTTTGTACTTTATAAAATTTCCAATTTTCTCAACCACGGCATAAAGATTTTCAGACTTTTTTTATAGGTACCCCCTTGATCTCCACATTGTTAAGACGTGACCATTGGTCTCGTAACGCTACGTTGACCTCAAAATTATTTATTTGGGACTTTAGCTCAGTTACTTGACAAGATGCCGCTTCCAATTAAGTTATGCGTGATTCCAGTGTCTGGGTTTTACAGTCGAACTCCTGCATTTTTTTATGTATGCCTTTCGAAGACTCCTGCAATTTTGATATGTCGGTTTTGATCACTTTCACATCTTCGATTAACGCTGGAAGACATTCCAAATTAAGTGCCATCGCATTGAGTTTTTTCATAATTGCTTCTAATGAGATATCCGGGCTGTGGGCTGGTGTGACTGTGACCCGAGGAGAAGGTGACCGCTGCCGGCATGTCAAACATTTCCAACTTGCACGCCGCTCCGCTCCAAGTCGACGACGGTAGCCAGATTCCGTTATGTTAGCACAACCGAAGTCGAATTGATTTTTGCAGGTGCTGCACTGAACTCCGTCATTAAATTTTTCACCACAAGTAGCACACTTCATTTTAAAAAATAAATAGAGTGATTAACGTATGAGGTATATTTTAATAAGTAACACGTAAAGTACCAACGCGGACGCGACACGAATATGTGCTACACAGACAAGTGACGGTAGGTATCGGGGTATAATGAATCCACTTCAAGAATAAATCCGTATTCTGCATTATCTGGTATGTTCATAATTTGCAATTGATCAATTTCATGCTGTTTTAAAAATCTTAAGTCGGATACAGGTAAAAATTGGCACATACTATAACCGTATAAATTATTACAGTCGATATATACTAGAAAAGAATCTGATAAAGTTTCATCATAATTACGCATATAACTATTGTTTGCCTCTGCGTGTCGGGTAGAACATAAACAAATTCCACCCCGTATTCCCTTCTGTATTAGACGAACAATTTCTAAGTCTGACAGTAACTCTAGCTCTACTCCCGTTTTTAATAACATTGCATCAAACGATAAGCTTGGAGCTGTTAAGTAAAAAGCAGGATCGAATTGATAATTTTTTTTACAAATTGCTCTAAAGTTTTCAAATACGTCTGATATTCTCCCATATTAGATATGTTGAAAGTATCCCAAACCACTTGCGCATGAATATACTCTTCATCACTGATAATTTCTTCAGTCATAGAATTATAAAAACTTTCTTTAGATGGAAGCTCTGTCTCAGTATATGATCTCCAATATTTCATGTGATCGTAAGGATAGACACCTTTACGAGTCATAAGTTGAAATTCATTCTTTTTTGTGAAACATTGTTATAAGTGTTTAAAATCGGATTGCTAATTTTTCTAAGCTCGTACCCAAAAACTTAAAAGAATCTACAAATCTTATTTGAGCAAACTGATTATCAGATATCTTTAAAAATTTTGTGAAGGATATATATTTATCCTTGTTCTTCGCTATTAGGTACTTTTATAGGACCTAAACTTTCCGCTAATTCCTTAATAAACAGATGACAATCGTAACCTGCTAATTTGTGAAAAAAAATAGGAACTAGTTTAGGGAGGTTGTACTTTAAGTTTCAGTGCTGATGAGATGCGCCGCGATAGCGACCTGTCAGGTGGCAGTGATCTCTCACCTTATCCAACAGCAAGAATTCAGCACGAGCATACATTTCTGCATCTCTTTCTTTAAACATCATAGGAATCGTGATATTTAAAACGTTATAAATTCTTTTTATATCTTTATAAAGACATTTTAGAAATTGTTGAGAACAGTCTCGACCGCGGTAATTTACATATCGGTTGAGACTGCTATCGAATGAACAGACTATGTAATAAGCAAAGGCTGCTGGAATGTGTTGTTTACGATTCAATGTAAAACTACAAGTAGGATCTGGCTCGCATGTCACTATCGGTTTAAGAAGTGTTTCAAAGTCCGCGTATATTACAAAAGGTACATCTTGTTTTCGATTAAAATTTTTAAAACAGAGATAACTACCTCTTTCCGGGAGCACGGTGCGTACACCACTACAAATATGAGCGTTAGGTTTATTTTCGGATGTGAAGAAAAGTAAACAATCATCACAAAAGTATATCATGCCATGATGCTTAGTTATTTGTGTTCGAACAAGACGCGATAAATTAATACGTAATGAGATTTGTTCTTTTTTTCAAGTAAAAGTAAATTGATTCTAGTTTTCCTTTAAAACTCAGATCTATAATCTATAATTAAAGAATAAACATTTATGCTTATAGTTCTGTTATTTTCCTCAAATATTTTAATATCATCAAAAGTAACCGGAAAGTTCATACCATTAATATTTAAAACCTCTTTAAGAGGATTACAAGAGCTAGCTGACCTTGAATTACGCATGCACACATTGACACAATCGACGTGAACGCCGTCTAACGACGACTCTATAGAACTAACGGTTGATGGAGATCACGCCGGTATATTTTAATAGATGGCGCGATAGCAACGTGAAAATAAGACACAGATCTAAGAAACAGCTAGATGAGACAATGAGTTGATTTTTAATTTGTTTTGAGTGTGACTTAAAAAAATAAGGATATAGTGAGTTAAATTTAAATTAATTCAATGAAACTTATATATTTTATTTTATTTAAAGTAGTTATACTAAAAAATAATTTACAGTATTTTACTAGAATAGCGGTACGCGATGTCCATGGACCTGGGTGATGTCCACTTACCATCAGGACTGATTTAGATGTCATTTTTTGTGTGTGTTAGATTTAAGATTGGCGTAGATTCACGGCTGGACCGATTTTGATGAAATTTTAATAAAAATAGTAAAACAATTATATTTTATTGTACTATCTCAAAACTATATGTATGTGATCTTTATGTACATAATCTTCGAACCTATAATGTAATAGGTTCGAGCATTCTTCAAGGCTGGACCGATTTTGATGAAGTTATAATAAAATAACAATACAATTGTGTTTGTGTATGAATGTCTATATGCATGTAGGTATATGATCTTTATGTACAGAATTATTTTAAGTTTGTGTAAGTGACAGATTGAACTCCATTTAAACGGCTGGACTTATTTTGATGACATTTTTGCGTGTGTTCAAGGTTAGTGTATTTGAGAATGGTGTAGATTCATGGTTTTTTTTCAACTTTAAATTACGCACATTATTTTTGAACTTGTAATGTAAAAAAATTGTATGAAGAGATTTGATATTATACTTTAGTATTATTAATTGTTTAATATTCTTGTAAATAAACGAATAGTATTGGAATTAAAGCTTTTTATTTCTGTATAACTCATTTTAACATACGAATTTACAAAATATTACGGATTGAAACATACACATATCGACGCCCCCGAGCAATAACTCGGTTATCGAAAAATCAATATTTTACAGGAGAAAAGATTTACTGATTTTATGAAGCTACTGAGTCTTCAAAGCTCGAGCTCTAAGGGCTCGCGAGTCCAAAAGGTTCGAGCCCTAAAGACTCGAACCTTGAAGGCTCAAGAGCCTTAAATGAAGGACTCGAGTCGAAGCTCGAGCTTTATTTATATGCCTGAATATTAAAATGAAATATTTTTGTTTTAATGTGGTAAATACCTATAAAAAAAAAATGAAATAAAAATATAGAAAAAAGAAAACTTTATTATACAGTGAATGATTATTCAATTTTTAACCATGACGATAAGCACATTGATGCCTGGATGTTTTTGTTGCTTAGTCTGTTTCTTTTTTTTGTTATTAAATTACCAGACTTCGAAAAGGCTTGTTCACTAGGAACGCTTGTCGCTGGTATAGACAAAACTTCAAATGCTATTTGAGCTAATGTTGACAAAGACAATTCTTGTTGTTTTTTCCACCACATCAATACATTAGTGTTTTCAGGCTCAATAGGCATATTTATGTATCTATCCACTTCATCTGCGATATTTATAGTCTCCGTTTCGCGATTCTTGTAAATTTTTATCTTTGAGCTTGTCATAAAGCGTTTTTAAGTTGTTTAATGGTTGAGTGTTGTTCTTTGCTATAAAATAATAATTATTAAGTCGCGGGTCTAATAGAACGGCAAGTTGTGCCAAATCACTGTTTAAAATCTCGGAGTACTCATTCAATTTTTCGATCATGGCCGTTGCACATTTTTTCATTGGTCCATCTTCTTGTCTGTTACGAAGATGCTCTGTTAAAACATCAAGTATAGGCACCACATAGTACAAACTTGGATACTTGTGTTTTGAAAGCATAACAGTGGCTTCATAAAATGGTTGAAGAAAATCTACCAATGCTTCTACCATCTCCCAATTCTCAATAGTGTATGGAGAAAACTCTGAGTAATCCAAACACATATAATTAAGCACTCTTTTCATTTTCAAAGCTCTTTCCAACATCATATAAGTAGAATTCCACCTGATAGGCATATCTTTTATCAAGTTCAAATGAGAAATGCTTAAGGACGTACAACATTCTTCATATAGTTGTTTTTTTTTAGGAGAAAATGTTATAAATTTGACTAATTTTTGGACTGGTACGATAGTTTCTTTGGCTTCTTCCAAACCTTTCTTTACTACCAGATTTAAAACATGAGCCATACATCTTAAATGGATAATATCCTTAAATTCTTCATTAAATAAAGTTAGCAGTTGAAGCGTTTTAATATTTGTTGCATCATTATCTGTTGTAATGGAAATTAATTTACCTTGCAAGCCAAATTTCTGAACAATGTTTTTTACTTTAAAAACAATTTGCTCGCTTTTGTGAGGAAACGGTATGAGATCAAATTCCAAAGTCATAGAAATCATCTCCCCATTATTAGATGTATAGTGGGCAGTTACAACTATATATGGTTTGTTGGTTATAGATGTCCAAAAATCAAATGTCAAAGCGATCTTATGATTCAAATTTTTGATCATATTTACCATTTGCTGCTTTTTTTCTTTGTATAATTTTTGTATAGAAGATGTAATTTGAACTCTACTTGGTAAACGATACGTTTTATTAAGTGCCGATAAAAATGATACAAACTCCTGTTCTTCTACTATTCGGAAAGAATGCTGGCCGTGTATAATAAACTTTATCAAAAGGTCATTAATGTCCACTTGTTGATTTTTATGTTTTAAGGACCCAGATGACGCCATTTCGTTTTGTTCACTTTGCATAGAATCAACATCACCATGACGCGATTGATGCCTTTTTAAAATGGAGTGCGATGTTTTAATAGAAAATGTATGACGGCATACCTTGCACAACAATTTGTTGGTTTCTTTCGAAAAATGACACCATTTCCAACTAATACGCGGCTGTTTCGACACCATAGAAGATGCTGAAGCATCATTTTCTGTAAGCGAAGTATCAGTAGTACCAAACACGTTGTCTTCCGATGTTACATTATCTTCCTCATTCATTTTGTAAATCTAACAAATTTTCACCACTAAGAACTACGATGAAAACGTATTTTAAACCAGGCAAACTGCACAGTGATTTTGACACTAATGGCGTATACAAGTAATTATTACAATAATATTAATAGTAATGTGGGTAGTTCTAATAACTAGCGATAACACTGGATCCGCGCGTTTAGTTTCCTCTGTAGGCGGAGGTACAAAATTATAATAAAAATATGTTATTATGCAGTGAAGTTAGTTTTTAAATAAAAATACAATATTTTAATAACATATTTATTAGATTTATTTTGGAGCATAATGTTGTAGTGAGCCTTTAAAACAGAGCTCGAGTCGCGACTCGAGCCTCGGAACAAGGGTTCGAGGCCGGGCTCGAGCCTTCGAAATAAGCCTCGAGCTGCTTTGAATGAGTCGAAGACTCGGGAGACTCGAGCCTTTTAACAACTCTGTATTTTGGTCATTGCGGTATTAAATGAAAGCTAATTTTTTGACAAATATGACTAAGCTATTAGTATAAAATTCCTGTTATTCAAAACTTAGTTATTAATGAAAATATAGGATACCTAAAATTCTAAAAAAGAAAATTACAGTTATAGTACTTACGGGGTTATTGCAGTAAATTTATCAAATAACTTATTTCGTAACTTTATATAATGGACTTCTGGAACGTTATTTTTTATTTTAGGTATAACACATAACGGTTATTGTGGTAATATTAAATAATTTTGAAAACGGTATTGATAAGCAACATTGTTATTGCGAGAAAAATTAGAACACCAGTGTATTGTGACCACTTGATACCGATTTTTTTTAAGTATTACAGCCCGTTCACACATGATACGTTTTACTGGATACCTTTTTTGTATCGAAAATACGTATACTGAATACTGTGCCATATGTGAAGTCGCCCATACAACTCCATGCGCCATCGATGAATAAAAACGTATCCGGTAAAACGTATCCAGTAAATCGTACCATGTGTGAACGGGGGGTTAGGTCCTTACACATGAAATTGGTGTTTTGTCGTATTGGCCACTTTAATCTCAAATATCTCCTCTTTGGTTTAGAATTCCAAATTCAAATTTAGGTATACAGCTATTTACTCATCAATTTGTGTCTCGAAAACCGTATTTCTATTGTTTTTTTTTTCTTTTGGTTTTCTCTCTGCGTCATTGAGTTTACCAAATGGAAAATTTAAAATTTCGCGTTATTTACGAATACAAGTTCCGCCGTGGCACTAGTGCTGCAGAAACGGCTCGAAGAATTAATTATGTGTATGGCAGTGGTGTCGCTAGAGAAACCACAGCGCGGTTTTGGTTCCAACGTTTTCGTTCTGGAAATTTCAACCTACAGAACAATCCAAAATCCAAACCAAAGAGACCAAAGTCGATAATGAAGAATTGAAGGCTATTGTGGAAGCGGATCCATCGCAAACTACGTCCGAGTTAGCTGCAGGCTGCGGTGTTAGTGATAAAACTATTTTAATCCACTTGAAACAAATTGGGAAGAAAAGAAAGTTCGAAAGGTGGGTACCTCATGAACTGAGTGAGGCAAACTGACAAACGCGCGTCGACTGCTGCGTTACATTACTGAACCGACACAATAATGAAGGTATTTTAAATTGAATCATTACATGTGATGAAAAGTGGATACTCGAAGACAATAGGAAGCGCAGATTGCAATGGCTGAACCCCAGTGAACCATCCAAATTCTGCCCTAAGAGAAAATTAACTAGAAAAAAGTTATTGGTCAGCGTTTGGTAGACTAGTGCCGGTGTGGTGCACTACAGCTTCCTTAAATCTGGCCAGACGATTCCTGCAGATATCTACTGTAGTCAGCTCTAAATAATGATGGATAAACTAGCCGCTAAACAACCGAGACTGGTCAATCGCACAAGGCCACTGCTGCTTCAGGACAACGGAAGTCCACACACTGCAGAACAGACTGCTACCAAATGAAAGGAGCTTCAATTGGAATGTTTAAGTCCATCCACCGTACTCCCCGGACCTTGCTCCAACAGACTACCATTTTTTTGAAATTTGGGTAACTTTTTGCAGGGGAAAAAATTAAACTCCAATGAGGCAGTCCAAACAGCCTTCAAAGATTTTATTGATTCCCGTCCTAATGTTTTTTTAGAAAAGGCATAAATAAACTACTTATAAGATGGCAGAAGTGCATAGATAGCAATGGATCATACTTTGATTAAATAAATATAATTATTATATTAAAAAAATAAACGTCTTTTATTCCTCCCATACAAAACGCCGATTTCATATATAAGGACCTAATATTTACTTATTGAAAATTCAGAAATATATAGGTAGCTATAAGGCTACGCAAGATTTAGCAGACTTGCTGTGACTCCTTGCCTTTACAAAGTGGTACAATAGGTTTGCAGTGACACCTACATCTGCCTTGAACATTTCGGCATCTCTCCTATCATACAATGCTGCTTTGCCCAAGTTTAACCTTACAATTGCTTTCCAAAATACACTTGCGTTTCGCTCGCATAGGTCATCGGAATATCCCTTCCACTGATTTATTATATCTTCATGCTCACTAGCAAAATTCCCATGCTGATCTCTTCACACACCCACTTTATAGTCTCCAACCTGCCCTCAGGCTCTTCTAAGTGCCAACCTACACTTGTAGGAATTTTCGATACAGTCGAATGATGAACATTGTTAGAGTGTATTACGGAATTCGTATATTTAAATTATTTACGCCAATAACTCAGTAAACGCATCTTACCAAAATTTTATGTAAATATTTTTTTCGTACAGGTCTATAACATGTTTTTTGCCGACATATTCTTGAATTCAAATTCCCAACAATAAACTTGTTTGACCTGATAATTTTGTAAATATCATTAGGAATAATCTGAAAAAAATTGCTAAGACGTATTCCAGCCCATAGATGCCGAATATGATATAACAGCATAAAGCCCATAATAGTACATTACCGAGTTCTTGTTTGGGGGCGTCGATATATACTTTTTCTGTTAGCTTAGTTATCAACGATTCCAGCAATATAACTTTTTTGTATAGTCTCAGCAAAAAAAAATTAAAGATGTCGTATATAATATAAGATAAACTATAAAAGACACTTTACTAAAAGCTATTAAAATCTAAGTAACGTGTAGAAGTTGGCATATGATGTGAATGGTTTTTCTGGAAATTTGTATTTTTTTTATCGTTATCATCATCTCTATTTTCACCTTTATCTCCATTTTCGCTATCCCTTTTGTCTTTGATATCAATTCTGTCTTTGTCTGTATTTTCATCATTTTTTTTTATATATGGTTCCCAAATTTTCATGTTTCTTGCCATTCGGGGATCAAGTATCTCAGGTAAAATACAGTCAAAATAGAATTTTGACAATTTGTCTTACATTTCTTTTTCCCAAAATGTATCATCTCGTTGAATTATTTCCGTCTTGAGCTTTTCTTTTTTATTTTCCCATACGGCAAACAAGCAATATTTTTTTTGGGTCACGTGTAGCTGTCCTTGTATTTGGTAATACCAAGCATGTTTTTTATTAATTACTACTTCACCTGTTTTTGTTTTTTGCCAGAAGTTAACTTTTTTTTTTCAATAGCTACTGCTAGGCCCATTTTGTGGGCTGTCAAAGGACACTTTACTTAAACAATAGTATCCTCGCCAGTTAACCCATCAGGCGTTGCACCCAAAAAACATAATTCTTGGTCTATAAATAAACCACAGGGTTTAATAGTTTTGCGCTCTTGTACAGCCAATTGAGCAAGTGCGGTTTTTTCATATTTCTGGCCATGGTTAATGGATTCTACGTGATCAATTTTGATAGAGTATGTCTTTTACTAAATTTGCACATGGTGTATTAGTACGCCTTTTTATAACCCTGCCGAAATTGGATGCAGTCAATAAAGATCTTCTCATCTCTAGCCATTCTCCATTAGCACTTTGTAAAACAGTTTTTCTTTCAATCTTTGCTCGCTCTTCGTCCGACTTTTTTAATTTCTTCATAAAATCATTTTTCATCTTATCCAGTATTTCTACCGGCATATCAGGCTTTTCACATGATTGGCCATAGTCCTTATCTCCTTGTTTTTTACTGAAAACTAGCCGTCTCTTTTTTTTTGTATACCTTTTACTTAGGACTTTTTGTTTATATTTTCTTTCTTCCCACAGTTTCAGTTTACCTCTTGGGCTTTTATTGGTAATTTTCTTATATAGTTTCGACAGTGCATTTTTTTCATTAAATGATACTGCCGAAGCAATGCATCGCGTCTGATACGAATTTTTGAGGGAAAAATTAACTCTCTTCCCTCCTACGTATTTTGCAATAATGCTGTGATAGCGTTCTACAACGTTACTGTCCACGTCATGAAGTAAACTTCGAGCATGGCCGGCAATACCTTGTATCGTTATACTAATTCTCTACCACAGAGAACTTAGTACAAAGTCTTTTGGAATGTCACCTTGTTCCATTAATCCCGTTTTATCACAGAAATGTGCTTTGCATTCAAGGTGATTTCCAAAGGCATGATGATGTGCTTGCAAAATATCATCAAATAAATATTGCTCTTCTGGACAGGGATCATTTTTGTTCTTTTTAATTGATTTTGTTATACAAGATCTCATAGACAAGATTCGTGATGACGTTAAAACTTTTCTGTGATTTTTTAAAAATTTGGTGTCAGTTTGGAGTAACTGCAACTTATTACAAAAATTCCTGAGCAAATGATTCCTGCATTCTACTTTTTCCACGGTAATATCTGAATATGGCCTTGCCTGCAAAATTTTGGAGTACGTGCTGGAGTCACCGTCAGATATTAATCGTCCGTATATCAGACCGTGAGTTTCCAAAGATTGCTTGAAACCTTCCACTATTATCTCACTTTCCATGCCTGTGGATGGACCGGAGTAGTTTTTGGAGCAAAAATGGTCAGGCACTGTTGTTTTTTTCATTTCAGCACGATCACAATGGTAACAGTATTTGTTTCGGACTCCCAAATACAAAAGTTTACCTGTTTTTCTACCTATGATTGCGGCAGCACCGGATAAAGCTGAAAGGTTTTTTTTGTACGACCTTTTAGAATACACACCATCTGCTATCACATCTATGACTGGCGTGTTGTTCTTAGTAACTCTGCCTTCTGCTATAGCCATATTCTTCTCTTCTTCAGCTGCTTGGTCCATAGACTGTTGTGCAATTTGCTGCCAGTTCTCAGATAACAATTTGTGGTTCTTTTGATATGTGTTTTGAGACATAATTGGCAAATTAATGGCAGATGAAAATTCTTGTAACTGAGAATGACCACACCCAATCGAAATGGCTCCAGCTACAGCACATGTATTAATTGGTAAACAAATATCATTGTCGTTGTTGATTACAAATTGTCGTTTACACATTTTGCACAAAAAAGTAAATTTAGAAGATAAGCCGTGAAGTTTTTCGCCAACTAATTCGATACAAGATAGTCCGCAGTCTAATGGTCCGTGATTTGAGATCTCATATAACTTTTCCGAAAAATAGGAAACGTTAATGATTCGCCGTCCAATTTGGATGTTCTTTTCAGGAGTACAGTTTTCCATCTGTAAAAACAATTGAATAAGTACCTTAGCATAAAACATTGAGATTTTCACCTAAAATAATTAACATAATTTTAAAATCTAATATGTGTAAGTGTATTCGAGAAATAACTTACTCCTATAATATAATTTAACCCATCGGTTTCTTGATTTTCAGGCTGCATATCATATTGACTTACTTTAGCATCACTAGCCACCTAAAATTCCAATATTCCATTATTATTTATAAAAGTAATTCTAAACAGGTGGCAAGATAATGGTACCCTGCAACGTGCGGTTTATGTTTTGAAAATTACCTGTGTATTATTAGAGGCTTCTTCTTGTACTTGCCTAGGTGAATATGTACTTGAATCAATAAGTTCACATTCGTGATCAATCTGTAATACCACTGTTTCCAATCTATAAAAAATTAAAGTTTTTAAATCACGTCAAAATGCCACTTCATTTTTTTTAGTTCTATGGTTCACAAAATAATTGCGTAGTTGCATTTCAATCTTTTTTATCCTTTTTGTGAAAATTGTTGAGCTACAAGTAAAAGATTAGGTAGATAATTAACATTTATACACACCTATATACAAAAATGGTATAGGTACTTACACATTTAAAATAACTCCCGTGTTGCTATTTTCGACTTTCTTTTTCCTGCAAAAATTAAACCCATAGTATTTTATTGAAATAAAAATAAAATACAATAATATAGTCACAAAAAACATCTATCATGCGATTCGATGCAGAGCATTGAACAGTGTGTCACTTCTGCGGTAAAAAATTTAATCTATATGTACACAATTTTTATAATGAGTGCACAATTCTTTGAACAAAACGCGGAAGCGCCTTTGAAAGCTGCGGCGCTTAAGACATTTTGGTCGCGAGAAAATTGCAATCCTTAATGATTCAAGCGCTGAATGTTTTAATAGTTTGGATAATGACAAATCGCCTTGTGTTTATTTTATGTATATTTACTTTAATTTAAGCGCTGCAGCGCAATTTCCGTTCATGAATGTTACACTCCCTCTGCGCACCTCACTCCCCTCATTATCAAACTACCTATAAAACATTTTTTGCTTGGTATGGCATCTCACTCAATACTTTTAACTCAATGTTAAAAGTATAGAGACATACAAGCTGCCTGAACTTGTAACTTTTATACAGACAGTGATCGAAAAACCGTTTACATTTTACGTTTACAAAATTCATAGATTTAGAAAATGTATTTAGTAACACCAAAATGCTCTTACCTTTTAACATCGTTCATATGTTCAGCGTTTGATTTATAAGAACGTTTTTTTGTTCTCTTGACGAGTTTATTTTTATTTCCCATATTTACAAAATTAAAAATTATTTCAGATTAACTATTTTAAAGATATATATTTATGGAGAGGAGATATAAACAATGAATATTTGAATAAAAAACAATAAACTTTTGAATCAAACTACAAAAACAATAAAAAAAATTCGCGGAAATAAATGGCAAAACGAGCGACACGTCCGTATAGCAACAGGCCTCGGCCGCTACTGTCGGTGAACAGCGTTTACGCACACATGCGATCGCATTTTGTTCGGGAACAAGAAATATGCAATTTGCAAAAAAATTATTGATTGTACTAAAAAAATAAAACACTATTTTCTTAGTATGATGCTTGTAGAATTACTTGCCAAAAAATCAGAATGATCGCATGTAGTTTAATACGGTTTTTAATCAGTATAAAAAAAATTTAGAGGTATCTTCGTGATTTTTTTCTATCGAGTCAAATTAAGTGTATTATGTTTTCAACACACTATCTAACTAGCATATATCCTGAAATAAGTCATAATATATTTTTCTGGTTTTCTTTACTGAAGCATTATAAAACTCGCATTTAGCTCATCTAGTCCTCTTAAAGTGTGGGAACGATGTCGTGCGATCACAGTTGCGTTCGGCTGTATAGAACGATTCCACAACGCTCCACATGAAACAAAACTTATCATTGTTTTTTATATTAATACATGCTTTTTTCTTTTTTATAACCAAAGGTAAATCTACATAGGTTGAACCAGAACCACTTAATGGTTCAAATTTGTTTATATTTATTTCTACGTAATTACTGTTTAAAAAAGCCCAACCACTATCACGTTCTTGAAATTCTTCAAACTTTTTACTTAACACACTAACAATAGAGTCGAATACCTGGTCAAAGTCAAAGTTACGATGTATTGTAATATTTTTAGTCGCAAACGATTTATTTTCATAATTTTCGCTATGTGGTAAAATAAAATTAGCAAAATATTCTACATTAATCTTTAAGTTAATATGTTTAATTAAAGACTTTTTTAACAGGTGAAGTAATTTTTCACGTATACTATTAAGAAATACCTCTGGTAAGGACTTCTCCTGTTCTCCAGCCGCTAGTATTCTGTAGGTAGCAATACGACCTTTAAATGCAGCTGCGATCTTGACTATACCATTTTCTTCCGGAGCTGCACTCTTATTTTTGTGCATGTCACTCCTTAAATGCCCCACCCATTGATTATTTTCCACGCGCATGGAACAAGGACTACAAAAAGGCATTATTAATTAATATTAATTACGCAACTTCGTATGCGCTTAACTACCCTTATCGTGGAAATTTCAGAAACTATACAACCAGACACCCACTGAAAGAACCTTTATACCAAGTATCACACCCATGCACTCAAGAAATAAGATTTTTCATACAAACTAAAAAGTCCAACCCCTTCCCGTGGGAATTTTGGGAATTCCTTACATAATACAAACGGGCACTTATTGAGGAACCTTTATACCAAGTATCACATCCGTGCACTCAAGGAATAATATTTTTTCATACAAACTAAAACATCGTATATTTCCCGTTCCCGTGGGAATTTCGGGAATTCCTTTCATAACACAACCAGACACACATTGAAAAGACCTTTACACCAAGTTTCACATCGGTGCACTCAAGGAATAAGATTTTTCATACAAACTAAAAAGGCCTATATTTCCCGTTCCCGTGGGAATTTCGGAAATTCCTTCCTTAGTGCACCCCTACATCCCTTAAAGAATGTATGTTCCAAATTTCAGCCCAGTAGTTACGGCTGTACGTTGTCTGTCAGTCACTCAGTCAGTAACGGAACAGTTTTATATATATTCAGTGATGTACAAGATACCTTAAATAAAGTATCTGGAATACAAAATACTTTTAAATTAAGTATTTCAGATACCAGATACAAATAACTTTCTGGAATGGTATCTGAAATACTAGATATAAAATACGTATCTTTTGAATACTTTTTATAGATAAAATACTTTTGTATAAAATAAGTTTTTTTTTAATGAAAGTTTATTTTTTACATGTAAATCGCGTTGTTCGCGCATACGTGACACCACATAATATTAAACTTTTAAGATTTTAATTGAGACTTAAGTAAAACCAGTGCTTCAAACAGTTGATCACTAATTTTTCTTCGATGGGGCCTCATGATCATGCCCCCAAATGATATTGTTAGGTGTTATATTTGAAAAATATTTTTTATTGTAGGATAAGCATTTAAGCTCTTTATGTTGGTATCTTTATTATTTAAGTATTGCAATGTTTCTAAGTCAGCGCTGCTGCCAGTACATCCAGTGTTTTCGGCACTTGCAACGGAATCCTCTAAAAACATGTAATAAGATTCATCTTTTGACTTTTTTTATATCACTTTCAATATTGTCTAAAGCCTCCGATTTTTGTTTTTCAGTTCGATTAATTTTTCGTGTTTCAGTCAGGATAAGTTCTTTTACATACAATAAAATCAGTTATCTATTACTAAAAGTATTTGAGCAAACATAGTATCTACAAAATACTAAGATACCAAACGAAAGGTATTTAAGTACAAGATACGAAATGAATTTAAAAAATGTTTTATAGTTACAAGATCAAAATACGTATTTTGTATCTTATATCTGTATTTCAGATACTTGTATCTCAGATAAGTAACATCTCTGTATACATTGATGTTTACCTTAAAAGCTGAAATAAACACCGTATTAACTAATGTTGGTGGGTTATTACAAGAGACACCTACGACTAAAATAAAGCGAAAACAATGGAAACTAATCTAACAAAAAAGAAAAATAATACTAATTAGTTACCACACATCAAGTTTATACATTCATTTGACAGTAGGCACAGTAAAGTAATCGCAGTGGTTATTAATTGCTGCGCTGCACGTTGCGGGTTCGATTCTGCACGGAGCAAATATTTGATGACTTACAATATAAGTAGTTGTTCCGGGTCTGGGTGCGGGTGTATGCGAGTTTAAAAAAAATGAAAATAATTTTGAAGGAATAAATTATTCTTAGTGTGAAGCAGAGTCTTAAAAATTAAAAATTAAAAATTCTCATTAAAAATCTACAGCCAGGTGACAGCACTACTACTGAACAGCTATGTTATATATAGCAAGAGTAAAGAGTCAAACTTGATGTGTGGACAACTATAATGAAAAATAATCGTAACTTAAAGGAATATTAAAAACGAAAACTACTAATAAAGTTGTATATTATATTATTATGTCTCTAAAAAAAGGCTGTACACTTATTATTTAAAATTTATTTTATTACTATAAAATAAAGGTTCCTGGTGATTAAACAGGGTTTTTGTATTTTTCATAAATTTTTGAAGATCTCGCCACTCAGATGACTCCGTGTTTAGCTGGACTTTCACGGTGGCGAGCGCCTTCTTGTAGCGTTGTTCGGGCGGTGTCTTGAGCGCGTCGCTAGTGGTGTATACGCGCACCTCCACGTTGTATGCGCCTTCGATGTCAGCGGTGCGTCGCACCACGCCGTTGGCTACTTTCGTGGTCACGCTGCTACTCAGCTTCTGACCACTAGCGTTACGCCGTTGAGTGTTCTCAACAGCTATGGTCTCGTCGTCCTCAGACAGCAGTTCGAACACGTCCTTCGAGCTCTTCGTTTGACCTCTGAAAATAAGATAGTATTGATTAAATAATGTCTCACACATACATACCTTTACCTAAAAAACATTCACACACATCAACATAATATGCTTACCGCGGTTTAGTAACAGGTTTCTTTTTTGTTACTTTTGGCAAAACACTTTCATTCTCTGAGTCTGATCTGTAAAACGAAAAAATATATATATTAATAAAGTTAAATGTTAAAAACACAAAAATTATAAATTAATTAAACATATTAAATAATATTTAGCATTAAAAATTAATTTAATTCAGTTCAAAATTAATAAAGTAAGTTAATAAATAAAGTAAGTTAATAAATAAAGTAAGATGTATGCAGTAAGTACACAGCTCTAATGCACATTTTTCCTTGCTAGAATGACTAAAAAAAAGTAAGTAATGCTCGCAATATACCTTGCCATATCCTCTTGCTTGTATTTATACGCGCGGTGGAGGATGAGCCCCCTCCGAAAACAGCTTCAAACTCTGAGTCAGACCTGTAAAGATAGATAATTAATTAACGTATGTCTTGAAGTTACAACTTCGTGTATACGACGCCGCCTCTACACCGCCGCCGTTGCTAATGTATGCATTGCCATCTGTTGCACGGCAAAGCCAGCATGGTGAGGGCGGCGGCGGCGGCGGCGACGGTGCGGTACAGCAGAACAGAAGCTTTGTCTTTAGGAAGGTTTTCATATAGTTCAAGTGAAAGATAAAATAATAATTTAAACTTACAGGTGATAACAACAGGGTTATTGATCTTGAGCTGCGATTTTCTTCAACACCAGTAACTTATTGACTGTGGAGCACTCGGAGACTTGTAGACTTGTGACGAATATGGCGATAATCAAAGAAACACTCGGTTTTATGGACCAATATTGTTAATTTTGCTAAAATTCACAGGGTTCTCAACAGAAAGTTTTTTCTAAAAACTGCTAAATCAACCTTATCATTAAAAAAAGTACATTAAAATAAATTATAGTAGTAATATTTTATTATAATCTATGTATATATATATAAACAATATAATATAATAAAGCTACAGGGTTTGTTTGTTTGTTTGAACGTGCTAATCTCAGAAACTACTAGTCGGATTTGAAAAAATCTTTTTGCATTTAAAAAGCCTAACTCTTGAGAAAGGCTATAGGCTATATTTTATCCCATAATTCCTACGGGATCAAAAGTTACGCGGGTTAAACCGATTAAACCGTTAAATTTGACATAATTTGGCAGGTATCATAGTTTTAATGATGTTGAAGATTAGATAAGTAAGCTGTGAATTATGTTAGATTATTCACAGCTTTTTAATATTATTTTTATTTTTCTTTGTGCATTTTTTTTTTCAATTTGTACGTTATAATCATAATACTTAATTTTAGATTGTGAAATCTATTGATTAGAATACTTATTATCATATTTTATTCATCCACAGCATAGCAGTATTCGCTCATTCGATTTGTGTCTGCCCTGTTGCATACGATTATTGCAAAGTCGTCATTTAAAATATATTTGTGTAATATTTAATATTTCTGTTTATTTGACCTAAATAAAATCTTTGTAATTTTCCTTTAAGTATTGAAAACTAGCTTTAGCCAACGGCTTTGCTCTCGTCAAACTTTGATTGAACACTCATTTCACCCAAATAGGTTGTTAGTTATTAAAAAATTGTTGATACAAAGTATTCAAGTATTCAATTTGTTCGGAAGTTATGCTTTTATTACTCTAGGATAATGTAGCATTCTAATGGTGAAAGAAGTTTAAGTGGTTATAGTTTCACGTCTTCAGTGATGCCTATGTAGGTACTACCATGCTCCCTATTTTAAACGGTATATAATTATGTGTACCTAAGGCTAGCTCTGTTCCTGCTAAGGGGAGGACCTGCAGTGTGTCTAGTAGGTTTTTCGTTATAAACATACAAAATTTAAAACTTTCCTATTTATGATACTCTTAGCATAGATACATCTAAGCTCTTACCTACTTCATTGTTTTACTCTACAATTTTATTAAATCTCCAAATATTATTTTCGCTAACTTTTACGATAATATCTTATCTTTTAATAAAAACCGGCCAAATTATTTATTATTAAAGTAAAAATAAAACTGAGTATTTTGTGAATATTTCAAGTGCCTACCTGTTGCTATTATCGAAATCGAGCTAAAACGAGTAAAAAATAATAAAAAAAAAATGTTTGTTGTATGGGAGCCCACCCTAAAAAAAATATTTTATTCTGTTTATAGTATTTGTTGTTATAGCAACAACAAAAATACATCATCTGTGAAAATTTCAACTGTCTAACTATCACCGTTCATGAGATACAGCCTTGTGACAGACGGACAGACAGCTAAGTCTTAATAATAGGGTTCCGTTTTTACCCTTTGGGTACGGAACCCTAAAAATCAGTGAAAAGTTAGTTGTTTTTCATCATTAATCTGAAGTATCCTAAAGTATATAAAATTATTTTAAGCTTAACCCGATAAAACCTTTTCAAACGACACCCCGGTTTAGCAACTTTTTTGAAGAATAAAATCCTTGCATAACGAAACATTTTTGTGTTTGAGTTAAAATCAGAGTTTTCCCTGAACTCATAATATATATGACAAAGTTCTTGCTTAATTCCAAAGTTCTAGGACAGCGGGAAGTACCCTATTAATTTTAATTCCCTTGTTTTAAATCCATATATTCCTGAGATAAAGGGTCTTAACAGACTGACAATAAAGTGATCTTATAAGTACCTACCTACCATAGAAATATTATTTTTAAAAAGTATTCAATTTAACAAACACAAATAACTTTACAAGTAGGTAGGTAAAACATCATTTCAAAAACATGTTTTTCGACCTAATTTTATGAATTCTTTTGAAATTGCCGCATCGGTATAGGTAATAATGAAACGTGTAAAACAAAATTGCTGACGGAATGTCTGCATTGTATTTACCTATGTGTAGTTATTAGCGTACGGTAATATAATTATTTTATTACAATAACTAGTATTTGTCCACGACTTCACCCATGAAAACCTAGATCCAGTGGGAATATTATGTGAAATACTATGCCTATTATAATAATATGTAGGTATTATCTCAAACTTCCATGCTGGACTGGGAGCGAAAGAAAAACGTAGAATGTGCCAGCTGCTTCTCTTCCCGGGCATACTGTAAAAGTCAGTTAAGGGACAGAGGTTTTAAAGGCGTTTTTGTGGGCGATAGGCTGACCCCCTGTCACTACAAGAGTCTCTCTACCATCTTTTTAATACCTCCAAATTTGTCAAACGTGACATCAGTTAGTCTTGTAACCTCTGGTGTTCTGCCTACCCCATAAGGGATACAGGCGTGACGTTATGTATGTATGTATGTATATCTCAAACCATTCTTTCAACACTCGTATGCAAAATTACAAATCATTCCGTCTACTACATATTGCGTTTAAGAGTAACAAACGTTCACACAAAATACCTTTAAATCTTTAAATCAAAAATCTACGATATCAAATACATATAAACATACATACATACATTCAAATAAACTTTCGCACTTATAATATTAGTAGGATAATTAACGTTACGAGAGTATAAAATAAGATTTCTTTAATGACATTGTTTTAATATATGTAATTTTAACTATTTATTAATTAACGTATCGATGATCGATTAATCTTAACCATATAAGCAAATACTCCTCTCCCAGTCAAATTTAGTAATAAAATAATTAAATATGGTCAGCATAACTATTTTAGTTTTAACGTTAATCAGCCTTCAAGTTACTACAGCCTGTATTCGTAAAATTGTACTATATTTCTAGACTTAGATGTGAAAATAGAAATATGTCTATACAGGGTGTAAAAAGACCACGACCTTTAACTTTAGGGTATGATTATACTACGTATACTGATTACGGAAAAGTGGTTTTTTTTCAAATCTGAGACCTTTTTTTTGGACATTTTTTAATTATTTTTTTTACATTTTTCATGCTTGGACACGTATAAATAAACGTATTATCGAAGAATTTTAATGAAATTCGCAATTTTATTTTTTCAAAACTACCGGAAATGTATCGCGTACAAGTATTTTTGTCGAACCACGCGCGCTCCGCAAACCATTGAATCCTGCGGGCTGAGCGCCCCTCCACAACCGTAGTATGCATGGCACCCCGCGCCCTTCCCGCGCCCCGCCCGGCCAGCGCGCGCGCCCGCCCTGTGCCGCCGCGCTGTCTCAAAGTTCAACGAACGAAACGTAGTGAACACTGAGCATCAACCACGATCATCCATGGCACTCAGCAGGGTAGCTCGTATGTTTTCAAAATTAGCATTTTGTTATGCCTCATCATGTGTCAAAGCCGTAGTTTACATTAATTTCATCAACGTATGACTACGGAAAAGCTACGGACAACAGCAGCTGATCAAAGCAGCTTAAAACGAAGTTATTTTTAGATAGATTATTTTTAGCTTACTTTGGGACCGTGCAGTCGGTGTGATTGTCTGGGGATTTATTTATTTATTATTATTTATTATCTACCTTAAGTACTGACACGCTTAAAGTACTGATCCGATTTGAATAAAATTTGATACAGAGATAGACCTGACCCTAAGGATGGACATAGGCTACTTTTTATCTCGAAATTGTCGTCCCAAAGTTAGGTAAACATAGGTAATGTTGTAAAAGAATTTTAACTCATTCAAAACGACGACTGTGAAGTAGGTACCTACCTATCTGAGAAAATAATGACATTAACCTCTTGCTTTTTCGCCCAGTAAGGTAACTTAACCAAAAAGCCATGCGTATTCTATCCACGTAACCTCAAAGTACCTTCCTACTTTCTGTACGCAACCCAAACACTTAAACTTTCAAAAACACAAACATTTAACTATAGCCGTTTCCCCCGTACGGGTTCTAAAGCCGATCCCAATGCCGAGATAAGATCAGATTAAAAGTATCTACCTAGGTACATATCATATTCATATGTGTAATCCTTAAAATTTAAGCTGCATCCTTTTAGCCACTTCAACGTAAAAGAAAAATAAAAATCCATCGTCACAAAGTTTATCGTTTTACAAAACGGTATTAGTTAGGTATTATAGTACATGTATAGTTCAAAAACCCCGTAAGTATAACCTGATAGATAACTAACATCCGTAGTTTGTACATTATTAAAAAAAAACACTCACTTGACACTAAAACGACAAATGAATGAGCCAATGAAAACACATCTTTATTAACCGACTTCAAAAAAGAAATCTATCCCGTAAGTGAGTTGTTTTATCAGTTTTTGTATTAAAATTTCTTAGCCTCGAACAGCTTCCAAACACATATGCCCGTCTGCACTAAACTTTGACAGCTCCTAAGTTGATGCTTAAGTCTCTAGGACGTGCTTACGAACAAAATTTGCGTTGCACTAAACTTAGGTCAATGCCTAAATGCTTAAGAAATTCTTAACTTTATGTGCCCGATTCCCCATGCCATAACTTTAGGCAAGTCTTTAAGCATGATCGAAAAGTTATGCCAACACAATAGTTAGATTTTTTTATATACACTATATTTAATAATTTACCATGTTATCTTTTAGAAAAAACTTCACTACGTAGTTGGTGAAACTTCAAAAATATTAAATAAACCTGAGATACATAACTTCCCACAATACTTTATTTGTATCATTCTCATTACTTTTCGATCATGTTCTTGATTGAAGGAAGATTGAATATTGAAATACCTAAATTTGTACCTACATTCCCTCGCTTGAAAAATTCTTCCCTGGTGAAATCGTTGCAAGGTTATTTGTACCTACCTGACTAAAAACATGACTATGATTAATGAGTTGGACGAATTCGTAAATTTCTTGGACTTTCTCGAAGATTTAGACGATGAAAACCCACAACGCAGGACACGCATTCTGAGGACAAGAGGAAATCCTCTTGAAATCATGAACGATATCGAATTTTACAAAAGGTATCGTGTGTCAAAAGAAGTATTCCTTTTTATACTTCATAAGATTGATGAAAGTCTGGAGTACGAGAGTGACCGGTAAGTAATTACATACTAAATGTTAGTAGGTATTATTTTATTGTAAACTAACTTTTTCCCGCAACTTTTTGTAACCTTTCTGTAGTAATCGTTTCTGTAGTAATTTCAGTAACTCCTTCCGTAGTACAACCAGACAACCATTGAAAGAATCTTTATACCAAGTTTCACATCCGTGCACTAGGAATAACAGGGAATAAAAATAAATGAAATAATAAAAATTTTCTTACAAAATAAATATTTCCAATATTTTCCGTTCCCGCGGGAATTTCTTTCTGGAAGTGCTCCTCTACACTCCCTAAGAAATGTATTCTGTCAGCCATTAAGTCAGCAACGCAGCAGTTTTATATATTGAGATAACCTAACTTATATTAAGATAACTAACTTGCTACCTATTATATTTTCTCAGGAATAACAGCATTTTTAAAGCTAAATTAACCGGCAAACATTACAAAGTGACATGAAGAACCAAGTCATAGATAAAAATCAAAGACAAAATAGACTTTTTCGTTCATTTCGTTCACTTACTTAGGGAACGATCGTTGTAGGAGTCACTTAAGCTAAACAAGTTGGTGCAGAGCAATTCAGCGTAGGTCAATGATTAGGTGTGACTTAGTTTAGGCGTGTCATAACTAAGCTTATGCTAAGTGGAGTTTAGTGCAGACGGGCAATAGATACTTATGCCAAACATAAGTGTACCTATGTAGGTATGTTTGTCCATGCATATCTCGAAAATTATAAGTTTGAGTGTATACCTAACATATTTTTAGTTGATTAGTTTTGGTTTAAATTCATCTTATTATGTACAGCAGTTTTTAAATTGAGATTAAAGTGTTTCTTAATCACAAGGCTCAAATCATAGTGTGTAAGTTATAAAATAATTTAATACAAAGTCGGTTTTTTAACGCTTTGCATTATTTTTTAAAGAATTACGTATGAAGTAAGGAACTTACCTATGTTGTGAAAGAACTGAATCAGTTATCTAACTAAAGATCCAGCATGACTGTCTTTACGTCCTTAAAAAGTACGTTCCATGACATACCTACTTAGGTACCTACCTAACACCTCGCGAATAGTCGGCGGCGGTTGAATACATAAAACTTAATTGCAACATAGTTCAAAGGGTAAACTAGCTACCTACACCAAACTAGTATCAATTAGTTGTACATAACATAACATGTGTCTCGTATTAGATACCTACCTGGCTATCGTAGTTTGTTTATCGCAATAATGCACTCATACAGGTATAACATCACATTAATCACACATTAACCTCCAATCACCGTGATCATCACTGCTCCACAAAATAAAATACTGTTAAAATAGCTCTAACCGTCTTTAAAAAGAATAGGAAACGGAGAACTTAATCCTTTCTCAGAATATTAAATTTACTTGTTAATCTTATTTTGGTGGCCCGTGCATCGCAAAAAACTTACGTTAGTACATAGTAACTCAATGGCGCTCACTCACACTAGTTGAACACAAAACATAGTCACAAAACCACACAATAATCCAAAAGGACCTACATTTTCATTCTAACGATAACACTCTCAATCTGAACGCAAAACACTTAGCCGCTTCGCCACCTCCTTTTAAAACAGCGGAAAGCTAAAATCTATTTTCAAAAATAATTGCAATATAACAAAACAACTATTCTATCGATTATCTAGTAGGTCTATCAATTCTCAACAAGAATCGTCGACTCAAAAGTCCGGAGCCGCTCAGCCGCTCGGCGGATGTCTTGCCGAGGTTTGTTTTCGTGCAATAGTCAACGAAATGCGTTCATACAACTTAGAACTTTAAACTATTATCTTTACATGCGTTTTAGATATTTACAAATGCTAGAACGAGTGACAACGTGAAGATTTTCTTTAGTGGAAGTGGTTGTCCAGTAGTGGGCTGCTTTCAGCTGATGATGATGACGTGAATCAAAGCATAATCAAATCATCGATAACTTCATACTTATTCGAAGGTTCTATCTGTGTGAACTATGCATCCATAACCGCGCGCGAATCTGCTTGATCAGTCAGTCAGCCTGGTCAGCCAGTCCCTTGTTGGCCGCTGTGATTAAAGTAAAGTGTACCTATGTACTGCGTTTTTCTATCGTTTTCCGTTTATTAAGTAGTTATTTAGTTTGTTGTTGAGTAAATAGAAGAAATATCTTTTTTTCTACTTAATGATATAAGGTAGGTAACCTACTTGGGCATTGAGACGAGAGGTATGTAATACATGACATTTATGTTTTCACATTAAATTATTAGAATAGGTAGATACCTTAAAGCATTAGCGGCATTCCCACATGCTTCTCCTAAGCACATCAACATCATGCCATATTCCCGTGGGCTGTACACATATGAAGAAGGCATTTTTGATTAAACACAAAACAGGTATAAACAATTATAAAAGTAAAAACTTACACTAGATTATTAACAAAAATTAACACTAATTTACAAACACTTAAATAATAGAAATTAAACAAGAAACAAAAGAATTAACACGAATTACACGGCGCGGCGATAGCGTCACTTGTATGACAGCGCGGCAAACAAGGAACTGACTGACTGACCGAGGCCTACATTTTGCAGATTTTTAAAAATTTACTTTAACCCTTAATTTGACAACGACATTTTTTCAAGCAAGCATTATTTTGATACCTTTTAATCATCAAGGGTATGCTAAAAACTCCTAAAAAATTTAATCTTTTTCCATAGTTGGGAAAAGTCGTGTCCTGATAATACATCAAACTTAATTTGAGATTTATTTTAATATTAAAAATCACAAAATTCAGAACAAATTGGCCGACAAATTGTTTTCTTTTGGTAAAAAAATAAAGTTAGTTTAACATTAATATTTACCAAAAAGTAACATAAAAAATTATTTGGTATGGATCTAGTTAGAACTAGCAGTAAGATGGGTGGGTGAAGATGGAATCGAAACAATTGCAGATAATTATTTGTAGATATACCCCCTTATGCATAATGAAATGTAAAGTTAAAGGTTAGAAACATAAAGTGTTTTGTTTAGAGCTAGCATATTTAAACAATGTTTAAACTAAAATAGGTTTATCGTGCGATTATGAGTAAGAGGGTAAGTGTTGTCAACATAAAATTTTATTTCCTACCCATATTTTGAGAGACTTTCATAAAAAGTAATCGTGAAAAATAAAAAATAAAAACATTTATAGCACACACAGGTTTTTTGAAGATTGTGTCCGCTCCACCGTACAACGTCAAATTAAGGGTTAAAGAGCCGAAAGTCGAGCAGGACTTTCGCGTCGACGACGACGACGCGGCGACGGCGAGCGGACGAAATGATAGGCATTAGGTTATATTATTGTTTTCAATATTGAAAATAGATTTTAGTTTACTGCTGATTTTTAATGGAGGTGGTGGCGCGGCGGGGTAGTGCATGCGTTCAAAGTGAGTGTTATCGTGTAGTGATAAATTGTTTTAGTGTGTGTTGTGTTCTACTAGTGTGAGATAATGTTTTATGCGATGAATTGACTACGAAAATAAGGTAGGTTAACAAGTACATTTAAAGAATTAAAAATAAAAAGTATTTTTTAACAGTTTAGGTTGGTTCGAAGTTGAAGTATCGTTGTAGCCCAAGTAGCATAACATTCGTTGGAGTTGGAGGAGCACTAGTCGAGTGAACGAGAGTTCGCAAGTTCAAAGCACATCTTAGTCATAATAAGACTGCGGCACATCCGAGGCTAACCTAGCTCTTATTTCAGAATATAATTCATTTTAGTGGCCTACTGAGGTTGTGAATGTGGTAATTTCTGACGTTCATTTAGTATAAGTATGCCACAGTGAATAAAATGTATTTATTGATTTCGATTTTATTATTTGATTAAATGATTAAAATTAATTTGGATGAAACTTGGGATGTTTGTTAGTCTTTCCCGAAATAATTGCTGTAAAACTTTAAAGGTAGACTAGACACAACACATTTTTAATTGTTAAACGCTTTATTAACGGTAAGGTTAAGGTTTTTCGTTACATAAGGGATTCGAGATACCTTACCACCATAGCCACTGTATAATTTTTTTCAAATAATTAGGTAGTACCTATATGTTCCAAAATAAAGTGCTTGAAGTAAATTAAACTTTTATCTTAACGCAATCGCTTATTAAAACGGCGCTAAGTGACTGAGTCCTGAAAAGAAATTAGAAAGTACCTACCTTTGTTTCGCTGGATCTTTACTATGGTTTTCAGAAAAAAATCACAACATCATGCTTACCTACATAGGTGCCTAAATTCATTCTCATGTAAGTATTAAAACTAAGTTGTATGATTAACAAAATGATGTATTTATTTGGAAAGCTAACAGCTGTTCTTACAAAACTTATTTAGCAATATTTTTATCTTAAAAGCTAATTATAAGCTTACACATATTTAGTTGTATTTGCATGTTTTGCGATTTGTGTTAGTTTGAAACGTGAGATATTTCATTTTATTTACGTACCTGCCTACCTGACTATTTCAAGGCCATAATAGCTATTACATATTCTACTTGATTAATACATGTAAAATTTGATCTAAGGTAGGAAATTAAAATTATAAACGTAAAAGTTTGTTTGGATGGTGGTTTTTTTGTTACTCTTCCATGCTGAAGTGACTAAACGGATTCAGTTGAAATTTTGATCTAAGGTAGGAAAAAGCCGAGAATAACCCGAAGGGTGCTTTATTTAGCACCAATGAAGCATTTTTTTTATGGGTACTAATTAAACAAGCATCTTTTTAATAGCTTTATTCGCTTCAGAAAATATAAGTTACCTTCTAAATTACTAAGTGGCCCACAACCAACGCGCGTCTGAATAATTGTATCTCAGCCACTAGTTACCTTCTATGTAGGCCACAGTAAATATAACTCAGCATGGTGATTATTTTTTAGCATCTAAATTTATGGGATGCATTCAAATAGTTAACATCTAAAATATTAATATATGGCACCAAAATAGTAATACTAGTAGCTTCTAATAGTATAATTTAGTATGTTTAAAATATAAGTTAACCTACATTAATCGATTGTTAAATTTACCTAAAATTATCATCAAATAGTATATTAAAGCCACTATTATTACATTATGAACTATTGAGGACAGACAAATAAAACACTTTATTTATAATAATCAATTTGTGTATTGAAATACAAACATTTATAGTATTAATTAAAAAAAGTTAAACTTAGCGCGCATAATTTCGAAATTAAAAGAAAAAGAAACATTACTGGATTATTAATGCCGCTCGCGCTTTAGTTGGCCTTCCACGCTTTCTTTTTAGTCCAAGCGGCTGTGCTTTTGCCTCTAATGGTGGCATTATGAATTTCAGTCTGATTGCTAGGCCTATCAGATGCTTGCAGAGGTATTTGCGATAAAAATGAGGACAATCACAGCAACCAGTAATCCAGTCAGTCTGATTGTTTGGTAGCGTTACTTTCCAAAATGAAAAAAACGATTTTTTATATTCATCAAAATGCCTGAATTTTTTCTCAGTTTGATTATTTTTGGGCGAGTCTTTGCCAGGAATGAAATATGTGTTGCTGTCTGGCGTTGATTGTACAACTCTAATTTTGGTATCAGTTTTAGCCCATTGATATCCGGTTGTCCAATCACATAACTGCAATTCAGGTTGTGTCGCAAAGGTGTCTTCTGTCGCTTGTTGTGACCAGCTAGTAACCATTTCCTCTGCCACCATTAAGAAACGGGCCAACGGTATACGCTCGCGGAGGGTGTTGTGGTCTTTTATAACTCTGTTAAAGGACTCGAGTGCGTTGTTGGTCGCTGGTGATACTGATGCTGCACCCAGATACCAGTTTGGGTTTTTTAACAGCCATTCTTTTTTAAAATAAGTGACAAATGTTTTTTGATCTTTCCATTTCTCCAAAAATAACTCCGAAGCAGCAGAAAACACTTAAAGAGATGTAGCTGATTGAAGTGCATCAATATCTTCCAATATATGTTTTCGAATATTCTTTTTTGTCGTTTGGTCCAATTTAGTGACCATTTTCTTCTTAGCGTGAGCCCAGCACATTTTCACAATCGTTTCTTCTCCAAACACTTCACGAAATGCGTTTTGTATACTTTTCGCAGCGTCGCAAATTAGGATTTTCGGTTCAAAAGTATAAGAAAAAATGGACAAAAGATTGCTCTTTAATCCTTGAAACATCGTTTTAAAATCAGCCTTACGTTCATTTGTAGATATTGTCAGGCAAATCGGGTGAAATTTTCTGTTTTTATCAGTAGTTCCCACTATCAATACCGGGAACCCCTGCCAAATCAACTTATATGTTGCATCTGCATGCAAAATATCAGCGACAATACATTGTTTCAACAAGTTCTTTGTAGATAATACGATGCGAAAACTAGGCGGATCACTTTCCAAAATATAATAGGCTATTACAAAAACTTCGTCCACGTTATCTGGCACATCAGTGTGTTTAATTATCCATTTTTCCAATTCTCCTAAAGAAATAGTGGAGGGTCCATATTTGATACGTCGGCGATCTGCTAAATAGTTATAAAGCTGCCTTTTTGTAGGTATTTTAAGTTTAGAGTTTTTTTTCAAACACTCTAAGATTGATTTCGGCTTTAGGTGTAGGTCATACAGTTTGTTGATTTCAGATTTCGTTTCGTCACAAATACCATAACTGTAGTTACTCTTAATAGAATCGTGATCATGTGCGCAATCTGTGCGATAAAGTAACACTGCTTCTGTATCCGCCTCAAATAGCAAATATATTTCTGCAGCACACTGTACTCCTTTACGTGGTACTTTGTTGCATCTATAAAATCGTTTTTTCCCGTCCATGGAGTCGTGTGTAGTGCGTACTGCCCACGTATTCTCTGCACTCACGGCTTCATAGGCGGTACTCACACTCGAAAATTTACTTTTAAATATCCACTTCCTAGATTCACCTCGCTTTTTTTTCGACGGTTGACCTTCTCCTTCCGATTCCTCATCAGAACAGTACAGAGGTACTTCGTTTTCACTATTAGATGTCATAACTATTTAAAACTTTTCGAAAACTTTAATTAATTAATTACAGATGAAACTATTGCAATACGAACGCACGAACGACAATAAACAAACATGGTGAATGAATGAACAAGAAACGAATGGCGCTCTCTGATTGGTGCAATCGGCCGGTTGCTGTCATGTCGCGCATTCGCGCCGGTGGCTATTTTCACGATAAAAGAATATGAAGTATTATTTTACATGTTAAGTTATATTATATGTTGTTATCTATTGAAGCTCGAATATAATTTTTTTGAGGAGTTTGTATTGAAGCTGTAAAACGTAAATTGGTGACGAGTCAGAAATTTCGTGGCCGAGTTAGTAAATTAGTTGGTAATGTATAAATAAATAAATAAAATATAAATATTTCTGACACTCACACAACATTATCTAGCCCAAATTAAGTTTCTTAAAGAACTTGTGTTATGGATGCTAGATAACTGATATACTTAAGAAATATATACACATACATATTGAATAAATACATATTTTTTATTAGAATAAACTTAAATAAGCATATAAACATCCATGACTTGACGACTAATATCTGTGTTCATCACACATATATCCGCCGCCGCCGGGATTCGAACCCAGGACCTCTGGCATAGAAGGCAATGTATGTTACCGCTACACCAGCCGGTCGTCTATATTTGTATAAAACAGTATAAATCAGTAGGACAAGTAAAAATAATTGTTGATTTTGCCTTGACGCTTTCTTTAAGATTTTTAGTTGGCGTTGTAAAGAAGATGAATTACTTCATTAGAGGCTATCTCATTTTCCTGATGCTTAATTATTTAATGAGAAGTTTGACCAAGTGGCCAAAAAATAATTCTGCGGCCGTATTTATTATTTCTCTTTTTTATATCCCGATACTCCTACAGGATTTAGATAAACTAAACCCACGTTTGACCTCATGCTGACCTTGTGAAGATGACACGGTTTAGCTACACGGGCTTAGCAATGAGGGCTCCTTAATAATCATGCCAGAACACATGACCATTTGGGGGTTTCGTACTCAACTTCGAATGACGTTGGCTCGATGCTCGATACCTCGATGTCCCTGCCTCGATAGTACGTTTTGCCGGTGGGTCGTTACCTCGAGCGGTTTCATCGATGGCTTGTCGCCTCGAAATATTATTTTATTTGATTAAATAACCATATCGCATAAGTCACTTCTTAAACATAAAAACTAGATCAAAATCTGTCTATCCGTTTGGGAGCTATGATGCCACAGACAGAAACAGATACAGAAATATAATTTAAAAAATGTAAAAAATTTCGACGCAAATTTTCACATCTTTTAATCATATTAATTTAATAATATAAATAAACACAGGCTACGCTTCAAACTTGGCAGTTGGCACCTTTTCGTTTCTGAGACGGAAGTTGAAAAAATTACAGACCTGGAGTCAAAACTTCACCTACATAATATAGGTCTGCAATAGTTGACAACAAAATATTTTGCTATGATCATTTTATAAGGCGTTAAAAAATTAAACTCTCATTAACGGGTTTCGTTTCGTATTCAAGTTTCAGGCATCTATGATTAATAATTGTTTTTATAATAACTAAACGTAAATCTAAACTATAAATAAATAAACGTACTAAGGAACCACCTTAATTTCCAAATAATTCAAGAAAACTTTTTTCAATTACCCGCAAAATTCTCAATTTAGTTACAAATTATAAATAAAACAATGCTAATGCAGTCGGAAACATGTGAGCGTCAATAGTAGTAGCAAAATCTAATCGCGGAAAAGAGATAATAATTTGTGGTGGATACTGTTTTTATTTAAACAAAAAAGTGAATAATAAATATTATTGGTGCTGTAATCAAAAAGATGATAAGTTTTGTTCGAGCACATTAACAACAGAAACTGCTAATTCCGGTGAACACAGTGTGATCAAAGAAATGACCGATCATTCTCATGCACCGTCACCTAGCAAAATAGATGCGATTAAATTAACGAACAATATCAAACAGGATGCGTTGACGAGCAGTGATAAGCCAACACAACTGATCAATAAGCGCCTATTAGATGTACCTAGCACTAGTGCATGTTCTATTAGTAACAAAAATGCATTAAGACAAATTGTCAAACGTGCTCGCGCTAAGGCTAAGCCAAAGGAACCATCCAGTTTGTCCGAAATTAACTTTCCTGACGATCATAAGACAAGTGATGGAGAATCATTTTTAGCTCGTGATTTACCATTTGGTGTTGGTGAGCGAATAATAATTTTTTGTACAAAAAGAAATATAAAGATTTTATATGAATCTTTGATTTGGATTATGGACGGTACGTTCAAAACGTGCCCTTGGTTATTTCAACAGATTTATTCCATCCACGGTGTTATTGGAATAGACGAACACAGAAAAATTGTACCTTTAGTGTATTGTTTCATGACATCAAAAACTGAAACTGCATATATGCATCTTTTTCAAGAACTGAAATCTTACGCAGCTGAAGAGGGGTTTCAATTAAACCCGGATCATATAATGACGGATTTTGAAATAGCTGTCATTAACGCAGTTAGAATTGAATTTTCGGACACTGTTCATAACGGATGTTTATTTCATTTAGGACAGAACGTATGGAGGCGAATACAAGAGTTTGGATTATCGGTGCGCTATGGACAAGATAGTAATTTTGCTGTTAGCTTACGATGTCTAGTTGCCTTGGCATACTTGCCGCCAGATGATATTCCGACTGCATTTCACATGCTGAAAGAAGAAGTTTTGCCTCAGGAAGCGGATCCCTTAACGGAGTGGTTCGAGATGTATTATGTTTCTGGCAAAAGAAAATCGGTAGGAGGAGGAGGAACTACGATTACAATTTCTAGATCACCACCTTTATTTCCACCTCACTTTTGGTCAGTTCACCAAAATAATGAACTAGGGTTACCGCGAACTCAAAATAATGTTGAAGGATGGCACAGGCGGTGGAACAGTTTACTGAATAACAGGCGTCTTGGTCTCTATGCGACTGTACGCGAGCTTATTAAGGAACAAATGAACACAAATCACATTGTTGAAAAGGCACTTTCATGTATATCCCAAACACCACCGAAAAAGAAGAATAAGAAATTGCAAACTGCAATTGCTCAGATTTGTAAAAATAGGGATCAAATGGGATTAAGAGAGTTTTTGAATTCTATTGCTAATTGCACATCATTATAATTACGTTTTCGTTGATCAAAGAAGAAGAATTATTATATTATAGATATTTAAATTATTTCGAATAAAGGAGAAAAGAAAAATTGGTTACAATAATCATAGTAGAAAGGTTTTCTTACATTTATTTATAATTATCTGTTTCACTTGTGAAATAATTTATAAATATTGTTGATTATAATTATTGTCCTGTTTTATTATTTATTACACCTTACGTCATAATTTAAATTTACTTTGATGATCTTTCGAGGCGACAAGCCATCGATGAAATGTACCGTCGAGGCAAAGACCCATCGAGGTAGGAACCGCTCGAGGTACTGAACTTTCGAGGTAACGACCCACCGGCAAAACGTACTATCGAGGCAGGGACATCGAGGTATCGAGCATCGAGCCAACGTCATTCGAAGTTGAGTACGAAACCCGACATTTGGTGGCATATTCATTATGAAGGTTGGCTGCTAGACAGGAGATCCCTGCATGGGACCTGCCACACAGGTTTATAATACGTGGCAAATGGGCACTTGTTTTTTATTACTTTTGTTATGAAGTTGTAAGTGTTTATGTTGCAAATTTCCGTCGCATTCCCGTACATCAAGTAGGCACTTTGTAGTTACGTGGACAGAGTAGGTACTTATGGCTTTTTGGTTAGGTTACATAATTGGGCAAAAAGGCAAGAGGTACATGACTTTTTTTTTTTACGTCATTAAATCGTAGTTTTGAATGCGTTAAAATTATTTTACAACTTAGGTACCTTTAGAACCTTTGCTTAGACGGATTTAGAGAAAATGGGTCTTTTACAAAGTAATTTAAAACTTATTTCTAAAAAAAGGTAGGTAAGTATATCGAGAAGTGCGTAATAAAACGTTGTTGTTGAGTTGGATGACTTTTAATACCTACTCATTTGGTTTGTGCGTATAACACAACGAAGAAAGTAGGTACTTTTAAAACTAATTTAATAGTCGTTATTTATGCTAGTCTTCTATTCAAGGTTTTCAATAGGAATGATCGTCATATTTTGATAAAATGAATGTTTAAATTAATATCGTGTTACTGGATATTTTATTTAATATGAATTGAAAAAGTTTGAGTTGCATAGGTAGGTACCTATTACCGAAATATTCGCGCACACAAAGAACTTCATAGTTACTTGAATAGAGTAGATACGTTTTTTTGGTAAAGATAGGTAATTAGGTAGGTAGAAGATACCCACCATCTTGGGCGCTAAGCCGAGAAGTGGGGTTGCATGACGACTATTTTCAAACTCAATAAACTTTAAAGGTTTTACACGTTATTAACTACCTAGGTAGAATATGCAAAATCAAGTGCTTCGACTTTTTCTCATTTTAACCGGCTCGATAATACCCGGGATTAAATGTAGTTGTAACTTCTTTTGAAGAAGGAAGAAATTTAACACAAATCTAGGATAAAGCGTGAACAACAATTAGATGTGTAGTTTTATCCTGGTATTCCTACGGGATCGAAATAAACGCGGGTAAAATGCTTGACTCCGACCCAGACAATGGATAAGTACTTACTGCTACTACGTTAGGTGACTTGGCAACTTAAATGGAAGAGCGTCTGTTTGACAAATGGGTTCATGGCCCGTATAGCAAAACATTTTTTATTAATTGTGCTAAAAAATTAAAGAGTCCTTTTTACGTATTTTCACCGAATTCCTGTACACAAACTACCTACGTACCTACTTTGTAGTTATGTTTTAACAGATAAGTTTTTGGTAAAGATTGGACATTGAGATATGGATAACATTTTTTTTTCAAGATACTTTTTAAATTATACCTACCTACCTAACTTGACTTTTTTCGCAACATAAGAAGGTACCTAATTTTGGAACCTTTTATACCTTGTTTCCGATGATGGTGTGAAGATAGGTATAACGTGCGCGTGGCCAATTTTTTTGATAAAAAGGTGTGAATTTGATCTCCACACTGGATTCGGTATTTACGTTACTACACTATGAGTAACATTTCGATAATTCGAATGAGATCTTATTTTAACAATCTAAAATGATTTCGTTTGTAGCTACTTTGACCAGCTGCTGTTGTCCGTAGTTTTCTAATCACGGTTTTCAATGGGAACGAGTTCAATACTCATACGTTGATGAAATTAATGTAAACCACGGCTTTGACACATGATGAGGCATGACCAAATGATTATTTTGTAACATACGAGAAACCCTGACTAGTGCAATGAACGACCGTGATGATGTTCGCTTCGTACGTTGTTTGAACTTTTTTCGCGCGCTGTCCAGCTGGGGCGCGGGAAGGGCGCGGGGTGCCATGCATACTACGGTTGTGGAGGGGCGCTCAGCCCGCAGGATTCAATGGTTTGCGGAGCGCGCGTGGTTCGACAAAAATACTTGTACGCGATACATTTCCGGTAGCTTTGAAAAAATAAAATTGCGAATTTCATTAAAATGAAAAATGTAAAAAAAAAAAATTAAAAAATGTCCAAAAAAAAGGTCTCAGATTTGAAAAAAAAAACACTTTTCCGTAATCAGTATACGTAGTATAATCATACCCTAAAGTTAAAGGTCGTGGTCTTTTTACACCCTGTATAGGTGATCACTGCACTCTTTAAAAAAAAATGTTTTTTATTTTATTTTATTTTATTTGGAAAACTTAACAGTAACATTATTTCATATATACATTAAGACATAAATAACATAGTACACACTTACACAGTTTTCGCATATATATAGGTAACAATTTAACAGTGAATGAACGTTTTAATTAAATACTTATACAACTAGATATGGGAAAAAGATGAAAAAAAAAACAAAAAAAAAAAAAGAACACATCTTTAAAATTAAAAGGAATAAAGCAAGCATCAGCAAGGAATCGCATCAAACCAACTCCTAGCCAGGGTGATAGAAACTTTTTCCGGTATAGTATTGAAAAGGTCTAGTTCGTGTTTGTCTATTAGCATGCTGATGGAGTTTGCGCTTCGAATAAAAAATGCATTTTGCCTATTGTTTGTGGTACAGAAAGGAATGTGTAACAGCTTGTGTTTTCTGTGAATTGGGATTTTTATATTAATTGATGATAAGAGCTCAGGTGAATCAATCTTAGTTTGGGCTATCTTGAACAGCAATGAAGCGTCAGCTATATTTCTTCGCTCTCTAAGAGGTAATATATGATGTTTTTTGCATCTTGCTTCATAATTGCTTTGATAACTTTTGCACTTGTGTTGTATAATTCTAAGGAATTTTCTTTGAATATTTTCAATTCGTTTGATATTAAATTTCATATTGAGGGTTCCATATTGGAGAGCAATATTCGAGGATGCTACGCACAAATGAACAGTATAATATTTTAATTACTGTAATATCAGTGAATTGTGAACATGATCTTATCACGAAACCCAGAGCTTTTATTGCCTTTTTGGATATGTAATCTATGTGGTTATCATATTTCATTTTAGCATCATGTATAACCAAGTCTCTGATTTCGGTAACTCTATTGATGTAAAGGTTACTTAAGGAATATGCAAAGTTAATCTTGTGCTTGTTTTTTCGTGTAAAGGTCATGCCATAGCATTTATTAATGTTAAGATCAAGTTTGTTTTCATTACAATATTTTTGAAATCTGTCTAGATCCTGTTGAAGGTTATGACAGTCATTAAGATTATGTATTTGTTTAAATATTTTGAGATCGTCCGCATAAAGTAAGAATTTACTATGTTTAAAACATTGACCTATGTCGTTAATGAAAACGTTAAAAAGAACAGGAGCTAGTAAACTACCTTGCGGGATGCCTGAAGGAAGAGTAAACCAGTTGGATAGGTATCCATTTACAGCAACAGCTTGAGATCGATTCTCAATATACGAACTAAACCAACGGAATAGACAACCATGTATTCCAGCAGATAGAAGCTTTTTTAATAGCAGTGCATGGTCAATACATTTGACGTAGTTGAGCGATTTGGGAGAAACCCGAGTTGCTCGTCGATAAAAAAGGTAGTGAGTGTGCCTTGAAGTTGTCTATATATTACACGCTCCAATATTTTTGCAAAAATACTAATTTTAGATATTGGCCTGTAATTACTTGCTTCATTTTTACAACCGTTTTTGTACACTGGAGTAATGAATGCTGATTTCTATTGAGTGGGGACGTGCCCTTCATCAATGGAACGCCTGTAGAGGATTGTGAGAGGCTTAGTTAGGCTTTTTGCGCAGTTAACTATGAATTGTGATGGTATTTTATCGGGCCCGGCTCCCTTAGATAGATCAAGAGATTTAAGTAATTTATAAATTATTTCGGGATCGATCTCAATGTTGCTTAAATAAGTAGTTGCTGTGGAGATGGAAGAATCAGTTGAAAGCGATATATTATCGTTTGTGTCATTAGGAGAGGAGATATTGTAAGTAGATGCGAAATATTCAGCAAATAGATTACATGCTTCCGTTACAGACTCAGATGACTGGCCGTTGTATGTTATTGTTTCTGGAAGAAGATTCGATCCTTTTTTGGTGGCTTTAATAAATGACCAGAACAAACGAAGATTATCAGTTATAGAGGATTGTATAGTACTTAAGTACTCCTGGTAGCATTGTTGTTCAACATGTTTTGCTCTTTTTCTGAGTAATGATAAAGTTTCGTAATCGCATGTGTTGCCATAAGTACGATATTTTTAAGATATTTTAATTTTTCTTTTAGGATTTTTTTTAATGATGATTTAAACCATGGTGAGAACTTTGAAGGAAATACTCTTTTATGGGGAATAAACTTATTAATTATTACATTAAGACATTCATAGACGTACACAATAGACGTTACAGTCATAAAAGTACTAAAATTATAATATATCTTCATCAGTTTCACTGCCAGAAAACGTGAAATTAAACTGTTTAGTTTTGAAAGTTTGCACACGAGGTTAATTTTTTTCTTTTCTAAATTTAATTTTGGATTTCATACTAAATATATCTTCATCAGTGTCACTGCCAGCAATCATGAAATCAATCTGTTTAGTTTTGGGAGTTTGCTCACCAGGCTCATTTTTTTCATTTCCAAAATTAATTTTAGACGTTACAGTAAATATATCTTCATCAGAATCACTGTCTTCCACAGTAGGATTAAAGACATTTTTAGATGCTTGAACGGTATTCTCTTTATTTATGTGGTGGTTTGAATTCTCTAAATCATCTAAAATATTCGTATCAAGTTTTTCTAGGAATGAACAGGAAGGAGTACTTTGATAAAGATCTACATAGTTTGAAACAAAATTTTCTGATGATTTTGTCAAAAAGTATCTGGGAGTCGTGTTTTCTGAGATTTTTAGTGTGTTTGATGATGTTTTTGAAGATGATGGCTGAGGGCACAAAACAAGTTTATCAGTTAACTTTACTGGTCGCATTTTGGTGGTATTTACTTTTGATTTAGGGACAGATTTCACATTACTTTAAGTAGAAAACTGGGGCTTGAACTTAATTTCATGGTCAGTGGACAAATTGTGGAAGTCTAGATGTGGGCACTTTTAAATAAAACACTTTTTAACCGGATTTATTGCGTATATTTACATTTTAAATTTTTGACTCGACGTTTCGGTGTCTTTGCAGACCCCGTGGTCACTAGCAACAGGTGCAGTTTCAGGTGCAGCAAGCTGCACGACCTGAAACTCAAGATACTGTCAGCTCGTTTTGTGTCAATCCAGAACGCTACGCTCGAAGACTGAGAAACAGATGGAGATGATGATGTATAACTTTTTCAACCTATCAATCCGACACCTCAGTCGCTCGTGACCACGGGGTATGCAAAGACACCGAAACGTCGAGTCAAAAATTTAAAATGTAAATATACGCGATAAATCCGGTTAAAAGTGTTTTATTTAATAGTATGAATCGCGAAAACTTAAGACAATATTATGTGGGCACTTAATAACATTTTTTATACATTCCTCTTCTATACAAGAAAGACGACGTAAAACTATACGATTTTTAGTTTCTTTAGTCCAAACAACTTGTTTGACTTGTAGTGTTCCACGAAATGGGTTCAATTTAGTAGGTAGAAGCCAGACTTTTTCAGTTACTTCGTATTCTTCTACAATATGTATTTTAACCCCTTGAACAGCAGATTTTAAGTAGTTTACAAAAGTATCTATATTATATATATGATATCACCATTGTGAGTAACAAATCGATCCGCTGTTCTCTTCAATAGCCCACCTACTCCATCTGGCGCACCCTTTCCATGCCCACATTCACTATAGTTCCATACAATTTTGGTAAGAGAAGAGCAATAGTTAGCTAATTGAAACATAATATAAAATATTTTCTTATTCCGGTACTGAGCCGACGGAGAATCTGAAATAATAATAAGGTTACGAAATGATATTATAAACTATAGATATGTTACGTTCATAGAAATTTGCGTTCTAAACTGTTCCGAGCAATCAAAAACTGCATGCATTAACAAGTTTCACTGATAAGTATAACAAAAGATAAGAAAAAGCACGCAAATGAAAGAGATAGCTATAGTTTTAATGATTGCACTTCAATGTTTTCTTGTGTCATAGTTAATATTTACAGTCGTAGATTGGACACTTGATTGAAAAGTAATTATATAGGTAAGAAATAATAGAAAATAATATTTATTGAAAATTTTAATATTGAAATAATAATTAAAAATAGAAATACAATGAATATTATATACCTTCACAAAGATTTAATTTATTTCTTTTTTGTCTTTTTGAAAGTTTTTGTATTTTATTTTTATGTGCGGAATGGAGACGAATATTTGTGTATTTATCAATTATGACTTTAATCAGATGTACTGGATGATTGAAAATGGGGATCAAAACAAAGTAAAAATAAAGATCAACTGAACTTTAATTGTAGGCATTTTATTCACTATCAATATTCGTTCTGCACTAATTAATCTATGTCCACAGAGCACGCATCTATCGCTCTCGCGTTGCTCTCGCGTCAATACTAGATCGCTATCTCTTTCTTCACCTGCATCAGTTATTAGATTGTTTGAAAAAATAATTTACAAATACTAAAAAATCTTAGTACTTTTACATACTAACATGTGGTATGAGATCCCTTGCATTTTGTTTACTTTAGAGTTATAATTGGTACACTTCCGAAACGCACACGACGGCATTTTATATTTATTTTGGTAAGGACACAGGAACCTAAAGTGCGTCACGCTTGTGATTGCGCTCGACGCAGACTAATTACAAGACCGACCATTTGGCTCGTATTTGAGTCTTCATAACGCGCGTGCTTATAACATATCTGCTTTTGTTTTATATAATATCATTGGTTACGAACCATTGGCACTGCTTTTTCAATTTCTTGCAATACTGGAACTAGGTGAGCCCAAACAGCGGCAGCATCATGTCGCAGTGAAGAGCTAACAGTACAGAAACATTGAGACTTTACAGTTTCTTCCTTAATCTTGTAGTATATTACAGTAGTATGTAATGTCAATTGCTTACGACTGCCACCAAAGTGAACAGATTGGATTTCAGACCCGTACTTGGTGCTATAGTTCTCACTGGAGTCGATGTGAATAACACAATCCTTATCAGTCATGTTTTGTTTATAATGTTTAAAAGCTTGACTTTGATTTCGTATATTACTGCAATGTTTTAAAAAAGGTTTCAGATTATCTTCAAATATGTTGATCAGTTGCAATGGTTTTACTATTTTTTTTATTTTTTCTACAATGGTGGTTTTTTTATCGACTCCATTCTTGTTGTATGTGTTTTTTATCTTTTCCCAAGTCCAATAAGCAACATCTTCGGAGTTATCAAATTCCTGATAATTTAAGTGACGATTACTGCAGCTAAGACATATTCTTTGCAGGCATTCTACATTAAAAATATCACAGCAAATACTGCTAAGAACTTCAGACGCAGTGTTTTCTTTTATAATACATACCGACGGATTTTTACATCAGCCAAGTCCACCAGCTGCGCAGAGTATGGCACTGCCCTTCATGTTCCAATGTCACACGTCGCAAGGGGAGCAATACCAATACCCCAGTGCGCCGCCACTACCAACATACATTGCACACCGCTGATATGTCCTTTGACGAGAGTGGCTCCGAAACACCAAATGTCAAATCGCAAACTGACAGTCCACCAAGTTGCTCCGGACAACGACTTTCAAGTGCAATCACCCTTGACCAAATTTCCCAGCTTCTGGACACGAAATTTAAAAGCATGCAGGTTAATTTAGCGCTAGACATAAAAAAAGAACTAGACGCAAAAATAGATGCCCTGAAAGTTGACTTCACAGCCACTACTGACTTCCTATCTAGCGAGCAAACAGATATAACAGCAGACATTGTTGAGGCGGACAAAAAGATCAAAGAACTTGAAAACTTAAATAAATCTCTTACCTCCGAAATATCCCATTTAAAACAAACTATAAAAATACTTGACAAATCATCACGTAGCCAAAACATTGAAATTCAAGCGGTACCTGAAAAGAAAAATGAAAATCTACTATTGCTAATAAAAAAACTATGTGAACTCATCAAGGTACCGCTCGCTGACACAGATATTAAATCCATACGAAGAGTCGCCAAGGTAAATAAATCTTCAGAGAGACCTCGTAATATTGTGTTAACTTTACCATCGGAACGGCACAGAGACACGATAATTTCTGCATTAAGGCGATACAATAAAGATAATAGCAAGAACCAACTTAACTCGGCAGCTCTCGGAATAGCTGGAGATAGGCAGAATATTTATATTGTAGAACACCTGGACTGGGAAACTAAAGAATTATACGCCACTACGAGAAAGTGGTCAAAGGATCACGCATACAAATATGTTTGGGTACGATACGGACGTATCTACGTTCGCAAAAACGATGAGTCTCCGGCTATCTTGATAAAAGACTTAAATTACCTGAATTCTATTAAGTAAATCCCTTATTTCTATTTACTTTAACTGACACTTGTAATCTCATTGTATACAGCATTTGGAAAACCTTTTATAAATTAATAATGATAATTTTTTACCAAAATGTAAATAGAATTCGCAGTAAAACTGATGAACTGTACTTCAACTCGTTAAATCATAACTACGATATTTTTTGTTTGACTGAAACCAATCTGGACAATTCATTTTACGATAGGGAGCTGTTTGATTCACGCTATAATATCTTTAGAAAAGATCGAGAAGACACTTGCATAAACAAATATAATAAATCCAGTGGTGGCGGAGTACTAGTTGCTCTTAAATCAGAATTTAATGCTGTCAGACAGTTCTCTTGGGAGACTGAGTTTGAGGATGTCTGGATAACTATCACTTCCACAAATTCGGACAAACGCAGACTGAACCTCTGTACGTGCTACTTACCCCCCTATATGAATAACGACGATCTTACAAAATTTTACACTAATGTACAAAATATTATCCTTAACTGCTCGAACGACGATTTTGTTCTAATAGGTGACTTTAATTGCCCTGAAATTACTTGGTCTTCATCTGAAATAGGAATTCTAAATCCAATCTGCACCAAAAATGATAACAAACACTCTCTTCTATTAGAAACTCTAGAAGTATGCAACTTGAGCCAATTTAACTACGTAGCCAATGCTAACAATCGCTTGCTTGACCTCTGCCTTTCGACACGACATTCAATCAAGGTCAGTTTGGAAAATGGTATTACTAAACCTGATAAGCATCACCCTCCACTGTTGATAGAGATATCCAGCTTGGGACAATCTTTTAAAAACCTTAAACCTAAGCCTAAAACCCGTCTTAACTACCACAAATGTGACTACCTCTCTATTAAATCTGACATAAACCAAATAGACTGGTATAAATTATTTGACGTCATAAGCATAGACGAAGCAGTCTCTGTTTTCTACTCCAGGTTGCACGAAATTATACGCAAACATACGCCTCTAGTTAAACACAAAAAGCCCTCTTATCCAAAATGGTTTAGTAATTCATTAATAAAATGTTTACGCGAAAAAAATAAGTATCACTCACTCTTCAAAAAATATAAAAATCCAAGAGATTACGACACATTTTCGCTTCTACGGGCTAGGAGCAAAAAAATACTAAAAAAATGTTATAGGTCTTATATCTCATCCACTGAAAAGGCAGTCACAAAGAATCCCAAGGCCTTCTGGTCATTTGTCAACGATAGCAGAGGTTCTTATCAAGGCATCCCAAATGTAATGAAACTTGTCGACAGGACCGCAAATAATGGGGAAGATATTAGCGAGCTTTTCTCTGAATACTTCTATTCTGTGTTCGAGAAACCTAATGATCAACCCTACACGATAGAGTCTTGCACAACTTCCTTACTTTCCAAGATCACTCTCTCTCGTAAAGAGGTTTTCACTAAGATAAAAAAGTTGGATCCAAATAAGAGTCCCGGCCCGGATGAAATCCCTCCTAAATTTCTTAAAGAGTGTGCCTTTGAACTGAGTCTTCCACTTTTGTTAATTTTCAATAAGTCACTTAGTTGCGGTTTATTCCCATCAAACTGGAAAACAGCCCACGTTATACCTATATATAAGTCGGGCGATCCAAATATGTGTGAAAATTACAGACCGATCAGCAAACTCTCCGCTGTCGCTAAGCTCTTTGAATCCGTTGTTGTTGAACATTTATACTTCCATCTTAAGCCCCTCCTTTCCCCCTACCAACACGGATTTATTAGAGGTAAATCTACAGTCTCTAACTTGTTAGAGTATAAGATGCATTTATGCAAAGCTATCGAAATGGGGAGTCAAGTGGATGCTGTCTATACGGACTTTCAGAAAGCGTTTGACAAAGTAGATCACCATATTCTTATTTGTAAACTAGAATCACATGGCATTCATGGTAATTTACTCCGATGGCTTAAGTCTTACCTGGAGAACAGAAGTCAGTTGGTGTCGGTCATGGGTTATACGTCTCATCCAGTGGAAATTATGTCAGGCGTACCACAGGGATCACACCTCGGCCCTTTGTTATTTCTTGTATTCATAAATGACTTGGTAAAACTTTTGAAATGTCCCTGTCTACTGTATGCAGACGACCTAAAAATATATAATTACATAAACTCTGAAGACAGTTATATTGCTCTCCAAAACGACTTACTGACTGTCTCGAACTGGTGCACAAACAACAACATGTCTCTAAACATAGATAAGTGTTTTGCAATCTCGTTCACGCTGAAAAAGAAGGGGATGGTCAAGGATTACACCATAAATAATAAAACCTTAAAGCGCAAGACCTGTGTTAAGGACTTAGGAGTTTACTTTGACCATCAACTTAGTTATCGGCAACACTACGACAACATTCTGCTGCGAGCAAATAAATTATTGGGTTTTGTTATTAGAAAAACAAAAGGTTTCCGTAATATCACTAGTTACTCAACATTATTCAATAGTCTAGTAAGATCAATTCTCGAATACGGCGCAGTAATATGGTCTCCTTTTTATAAGAATCACTCGGATCGCATCGAAGCTGTACAGTCTAAATTCCTACGAGCTGTTAATTACCGCTGCAATTTAACAAATAATAGAGCATCATACGAACACAAACTGGAAAAATTTAAATTTACCTCGCTTCATAGTCGCCGTACACTGTTACAGCTCACTACGCTTCACAAACTAATCCACGGCTCTTTTGACAGTCCCACATTATTAAATTATGTGAACTTTAATATTAAATATAACCCTCGCAGACCCAAACCCCCTTTCGTTTTAGAACTTTACAAAAAAAACATTGGTTTTAACCAACCTATCGCCAGAATGAGCCGCCTATATAATGATATTTCTTTAACTCACCCTGATTTGGACATTTTTGTAAGCAATGGATTTCAGTTCAAAAATAAACTCAAGAGCGTTATTCAGACATCCTCGTACTCGTATAGTGACATTCATTTCTCTTGATCGTTTGACCTTCATTTGCTCATTATTGTTATTACTCTCGACTATTTAATTTTTAATTTTTACTGTTCGACTTTATAATTTTTAGTTTAATATTCTTCATTTTATTTATTTGAATTTTTAATTGTCAATTTATAACTTTGTATCAATTTAATTTTAATTTTGTATCAATTTTATTTTATTTAGATTAGTCTTGACATAATTGAACTAACCTTGACATTTACCCCTTTTTTAACATTACTGTCTTATGACATGATATAAAAACTCCAATTTTAATGTTTGTAATAGTTTACTACTAAATAACCTTTAACTCTTATCCCTTAATAAAAATCTGTAAATACTATTGTAATTGATATTAGTTGATGTACTTCCGCATATAATCAATCAAGCTATTATAACTTTTTTATTTTTAAGAATCTGAAATAGATGTAGCTGTATGAACATATTTTGGATTGCATTCCAGACCTACACTATTACCATATAACATTAATCAATAAGTATTTATGAATGTAATCTGTTTTGTTCATCGAAATATAAATAAATAAATAAATAAATAATGCGATTTCGTTTTAGGGACGCAATGAGAAGGTCCATGTTCTCATGTTTCTCACATAGACATGTGTTTCTCATGTTTAATTTAGGCTGTGTTACCCAAAATGGCCTCATTCTTGTAAAATTGACGTAACTGATTGGTGGGTGGCCTGACATCAAGATTTTTTTATGTAAATTTGTAATAGTGTCTTTTAGTAGTCTTTTCTGTTTTTTCACTCCATTTCGTGTTACAGTATGGTTTTTACCAGGGCAAAGGCTTGAATTGTCATCATCTTGAAAAAACTGGACGACAATTTTGCGGATACGTTTTTGCAGGTTAGTATTTTGCTTATTTGGCTTCTTTGGGATCCGTCTCAACTCTAAATTACGTTTTTTGATTTCCTTAAATTCTTGAAATAGCCTCTGCTACCTTTCTTTATACATAATTTTCTCTTTATTAGCCTTTGCCAATTGTTTTCTTAAATTATATATTTGCTGAAATTTTGATTTTTGATATTTACGAAACTTTGCTTGAAATTCTTGATAAAATTTAATAGCTGTAATAGACAAATCTGAGTTAGGACTGTTCTGGCGCAATGTTGATTCTTCTGAATTTACAGAACTAACACTTGGTGTACGTAAAGGTGATGCTATTGACAAATCTAGAGGACTGCTTGTACGTAAATGGTGAGAACTACTTGCTACTATAGCCCCAATACGCATATTAGGACTATAACATTGAATATTCCGTCGCAATGGCTGTGGGCTATGAGGTTTTATTCGTTCTGAAGAAGTACCAAGAGAAGGATATTTCAGTACTGATTCTGTTACATCATTGGTCACTGGAACACTCGTTTGGCTATTTTTGTTTCGGGCAGCAGTTGCCTTAGCTTTTTTCCTTGCATAATATGTGCGAGCACTGATTCGGTTATTTTTTTGTGCAACTCGACGTGCATGTGCAGTCATTTGGCTTCGTGATGGGATAAATCCAGCTGCCTTTCGTCTAGCTAAACGTTCTCTGTCTTTTCGCAGATGCTCTTCTCTCAACACAGGATCGCTTTTGATTCTAGCTTTTCTTCTTCTTTCACATAACCTCTTCCTCTCTTCTTTCTCATCCTCTTCTAGTTTTTGTCTCGGCATCCTTAAACAATAATGTTAATAAGATATTTTACTTAAATATCTCAGAACCACAATATATTTTTCTGAATAAACCTTTAAATTGCATTCAATTGCCATACGTCACACTCATCCTCTCAGCCTGTAGACGTCCATTACTGAACACAGACCTTCCCAATTGACACACACTTTTAGAGCGTCCGCTTCGTTCAGCAGGCTAGCGTCGGTTGTCCACCATGCGAGAAATATGAGCAGCGCTGACAAACGCGAGCGCGTTCGACGGGTTTGTACATACTATTTTTCAATGCAAACCCGTTGTGAGTACCCGCCGCGTACGCCCGCTTAAAGTAGTGGATGTCTGTATATACATCTACAACACCATGGCACAATCTTATTATTACTAACAGTCCCCCTACTGATGTATTTGCGCGAAGCAACGATGAGGTGGGCCGCGGGGAAGCGGGTGCCGAAGTCGGCGAGCGCAATCTCGCTGAGGTTGCGCTCTCTTCGTTTTAGGGGTTGTACGTGTAATAAGTAAAAATAATAATTTTGTTTAAACTTGCATTTTTAAACATGCATAATAGTTTGCTGGACTTGCTCCGTTTTTTATTAAATATTTCAGGACTACTGGGTGGTTTTAATACTGTGCCCATGATTCCCCGTGTTATACCGACATATTAAAAAAAAGAGTATTACATCACTGGTTGAAGGTGATTTCAATAAAATGTTCTAGAAGTACACGAAATGACCTGGGAACCACCGATACGATAAAAAGACTCACCGATCTGATAAAATGATTCACCGATATCATAAAGCAATTCACCGATATGATAAAACTGTGCGTCGAATCATGAATTAAGACACCAATATGAGAAACAAGCCACCGATTCAAATTTTCTTATGATATCGGTGAAAATTATCATATCGGTGGGAATAAAAGACCACCGATTTCACCGATTTGAGAACACCGACTTGATAAAAATCACCCTTTTTTGAAAATAAAAAAAAGTTATTATATCTATGATAAGTTCAATAACAGTTTATCAAACTAATTCATTAACTACCTTTGTAAGAAGCAAACAACCACAATTTAACTACCCATTAGACCAGATAAAGCGATCACCGATATTATAAAAATAATGTCCGAGAGCAACTGAAATGGCGTACTTACGTTATTGGCGGGAATATGCAGCGATTTGGCACACATCCGTCCTGACTGCGTACTAGGTTACTAACGTGAAATAAAATCGAAGGCGGGGAGGCTGTCGGACTCGTCCATAAAAAGTTAAGTTTAAATTACTTTAGGTCACCGAAATAAGAACATTTTGCAGGACAAGTACGTTTGTGCCTCTAATAAAAATAAACGTTACTTCATAGAATAAAACATGCTATTTATTCATAATAAGACTAATATTCCATTAAATTGAATAGGTTGTAAACTTGATTTACATATAGTTACGTGCGTATAAGCTTTTTTGTCTGTAAAAAAAGTAGAGGGACAGCACCGATATGAAAAAATTCGGAGTTTATTTATTTATTTCTGCCTTTAAATAAAGTTTTACATAAATGCTATTTTTGCCAAAACCCAATAATTACCCATTCTATTCTAAAAAATATTATTTAATGCAATATTCTTGCTGTAAAATACGAATTTCACCGAAGACAAAAAACAGTCATTTGGGAAATTCACTCATATCTACTTTAAGATTATCGTTTATTTCAATAATTTGGTCGTAATTTTCATTATTTGTCTAATTATTTAGTATATAGCCAAGAGTATTGTATAGCGGGGCAAACAGAAATCATAAGACCCAAAAACCGGGAAAACTAACGTAACTTGCACCCCTTTATGTTAAAAAATTTTTAAATATTCTCTTTTACTTTTAATATTTTTTCCTCGGGTAGTTTCAAAATCATGTTATGCGTATCAAAAATAAAACCCAGAATTCTGCACTGTTTTGAAGGAACTAAATTACTTTTTTCAGAATTTATTTTAAAACCAAGTGCTATAAGCAAGTCCCTCATAGTATTCACATTAGTTGAAGACTGCTCATAAGATTCTGATATGCATAAAATATCATGTAAAAAAATTACATTAACAATGTTTCGGGAGCGGAGATATTTATTTATTTATACTTTATTGCACACATTTACAAAAAGAAAACTTATAAAATAGAAAAAACATAAAGATAGCCACAGCCTTATCGCTGTCAAGCGATCTCTTACAGACAATCTTGAAATGGTTTGAGAGAAAAAAAACTATAACACAAGGTACGAGCAAAGCATAAGTTTACATTTTTAACAATAAACGTACTAAATATAAATATCATATAATATATAATCTAATATATATATATATATATATATACACATACAAGTAACATACTTATATACATAAATAAATACCTCTGTTTAAATATAAGTCTGAATTATACATAACTATAATAATAATACATACAAATATAAGAATACTTCTTCTAATGATCAATCAACGAAAGATAATGTTTTTTTAGTCCAAATTTAAATGAGTTCAATGAAGGAGCTGACTTTACATTGTAGGGAAGCTTATTCCACAAGCACACCGCTCGTACTGTAAATGGTTGATGAAAAGTATGTGATTTGTGCAGGGGAGTACTTAGCATCAAATTGTCAGTAGAACGTAATTGTCTATTGTGAGTTGAGTGAGTTGAGTCGAAAACAGAATTGGTCTCCGAGATATTTCGGGACCACAGGATTAAACAGCACCCGGTACAGTAAAGAAAGACTATGAGTATCCCGGCGAAGGCGAATAGGGAGCCACTTGAGTTTAGCGCGGAATTAGGAGATATGATCATATTTACGTAAGCCGAATATGAAACGTATACAAAGATTTTGGAGTCGCTCAAGTTTATTTAAAAGTTCTTCTGTTAGATCAAGGTAACTGGCATCAGCATAATCGAGAACGGAGAGGAATAGAGAATGTGCTATAGAAATTTTGGTTGATATAGGCAAAAGATTGCGCAAGCGTTTTAGGAAACTATTGATGGCAAACATCTTCCTGCTCACTGCTTCAACTTGAGGTTTCCAAGACAACGTTGTGTCGAAAATAACACCTAGGTTTTTGACCTTGTCACTGAAGTTAATACCTACGCTGTTTAAATGTAATGGATCAATCGAATTTCAGTTTAAGCGACTAATCATATAGGGACTGCCAATAATTATGGCTTGTGATTTTGCTGGATTTAAAGTCAGTCCATGAGATTTGCTCCACTTGGATATTTCTGAGAGATCAGAATTTATTTGCTCTATTGCAGCAGGCAAATTTTCAAGAGTGCAATGGGTATAGATCTGTAAATCGTCTGCATACATGTGGTAGGAAGAAGAAATGTTGAGAGAAATTGAGTTAATGAAAATGGAAAAGAGAAGAGGAGACAACACGCCACCTTGCAGGACACCGGTTTCGAGCCGAGCCCAAGTTGAACGAGCGTCATCCATGACGATACGTTGCCGGCGTCCACGAAGTTATGTACGAAAAAAATCAATTACTGATGGAGATATGTTAAGAGAGCCCATAATTTGTAACAAAATGAAATCTAACAAAGTCAGTATGGTTAAGTGAGAATTTTCTTTAGCCTTACGTATGTCCTCCGATATCTTAACTAAAGACGTTACGGTGCTGTGTCCAGTACGAAAGCCTGACTGGTACGGATTCAAAATATTATGTTTATTTATGAAGGAAGAAATTTGATTATGTATTAGACGCTCCAGGACTTTAGACAAAAAAGGTAAAACTGAGATAGGACGGAAATCGGAAAAGGACTGGGGTGAGGATTTTTTGAGGAGAGGTATTACATGTGCGTCTTTCCATGGAGTGGGAAAGAAATTGGAGAGAATGGATTTATTACAGATATTTGTGATGATGGGAACTCCCAACAAAGTGCTTATAAGGATTCTTCTTTCCTACATTAATTACCTTTGTTAAAACATAGTCGCCATCATGAAGATCATTTGCTGCAGGTGGGGCAGTATTAAATATATCATCATCAGATGATTCCATGTTAGAATCTGATGAATCAAATGATTCTTGCAATAAAATATTAGCAAAAGAGTTTGAAGAGTCGGATTGTACTGATACAGTTCTACGCCTTTTATTTGGTTTCTTCTCGGAATTCACAATAATGCCTAGTAAATTTTGAGCAGTTTTCAGATCTTTTGCGCGTTTTCTTTGTTCTTTTTTCAGGTTTGCTTCATCCTTAGCTCTTTGCAGTTCTTCTATCCTTTGTTTTTCTGGAGTATCTGTGTAAATTCGTGATTTACCTTTGCCTTTTTCTTTCCTGGTTGAATAGGTTCGAATAATTTTTGGATAAGGTCTCACAACTTCAGGAGTTATGCATGATTTGGTTGTGAGGGTTTCGTTAATTTCATCAGAACCTTGCGACGTAGAAGGCATATTACGTAACTCAATCTCATTTATGATGTTTGGAGTCTCCCTAGTAGGAGGTAGTGTTACACATTGTTCGGTCTCTATCGTTAATTCGGTATCAATAGGATTTGCACTAAAATCATTTGTTGGATCATTTTGTGATTCCTGGTTGCTAAAAACTTCACAAGGAGAAAAATCTTCTTCAGAAAATGCCAATCTATTAAATGGTATGATTCCAGGCTTAGCAAATGCGCTCGTAATATTTTTCGCGTTAAAAGATTCAAAAAAAGCCAACTCAGAAAGACTTGGGATATCATAAATAGTTAACGCTTTGCCAGGGTGATTAATGTGCCAGTCATTGAAGGTTACCTTGAGTTTTGCCATAAACGGACCGAAAACACCAACATCAAGAGGTTGGAGTTTATGGGCCGTGTGGGGAGGAAACGATAAGTAAACAATTCCATTTTCGTGTGAATAATTAATTGCTTCGACTGAAATATGTGACTCATGATTTAACAAATTAGAAGAAGCGGTCTTTCCTTTGTGCTATTTGTGTGTTTTTGAATATGTTTCAGAACCTCTATAAATAATTCACTGCTTATCCAACCAGATCTAGACGATAAGCCCAAAGACCCTTCAGGAGCACCATTTAAAAAATGGCTTTTGAAGTGAATTCTGGGAAACACACATACAGGAGGAATACTATTACCAGTTCCAGTTATGATTCCTCCAAAGGTCACCAATTCGCCTCTTTCACCAGAAACAATTTGGCCGATTTGACGTTGAGTTTTTTCAGCCAGTATCTTTGGGGTATTCAAAACCGTTGTAATGCCGGTTTCATCGAAATTAATTATACGGTCAGATGTAAAATTAAACCTTGTGAGAACATCTTCTAAATTATTAAAAAATGTTTCAACGGCAGTCTTGTTAAATGAAAATGAACGGACTACACTTATATTTTCGGGTTTCCTTAGACTAATATTATTATTTCTCTTACGAATACCATATGTCCAATCCAAGCCAGCACTTTTATTGATATCCCAAGATGGTGGATACCTGCAATTAAATTTTTAGCGTATTCGTAAGCCAGCTGTCGCACTTTGGTCAATGTGAGCCCATGATGCATTTTACTGCATTTTATTATATAAGTATTTAGGTGTTCTTCTTGTTCGGTCGTAAATACTTGCTAAGAGGAATATATTTAGATAAAAAACTCACGCCTTTGCCGTCTGTATTCTTATATTTTTCAACTCTGTGCTGTAGAGTTGCAGGTTTTAAATTATATTTATCGGCTGCTTTTCTTATCGATAATTTTCCTTCCAATACTTCCGATATTGCAGAAGCTGCAGAAACTTCATCGATGGAAGTTCTCTGCGAGTTTCGTTTGAATGTCCGAACTATTTTTCTATAAAAAAATAAAAAATAAGTTTAAATGAAACATACCTACCTACATTAACAAAATATAGGGGCACATTGATACGTATCAATGTGCCCCAACAGCACTTGCATCAATGTGCCCCTGCCTACTACAATCGAAATAAATATCTCACAAAATTAAAACAATAAATAATCAAACGAATTGATGTCTACACAATGTAATAACATATATGTACTTACCAAATATTGCAGTAGATGACAGGTAACACTGAATATATTAGATAAATCACATTCGAAAGAAAGCTATAAAATTTTTGTTGCGAACGTCAAAAACAGGTTTATACGTGTCGAGCGCTAACCGCCGAGTGCACGTTGTTCCGCGCTAGTGTGCCTGTAGAGTGTATGGTTACCTACCTAAGTGTGGCGGACGGCGGTTCTAACATGTTTTGTTTTGCATTAATATTGAATGTATCTATGTGCCCCATGTATCAATGTACCCCATCTCCCCCTACTACATCAATCGGAAAGGATATTACTCACTGAATGTTCAGGTGACTAAAATTCAGTATCCCTTACTACTGTTTTAATAATTATATGTGGTATGTACCCATATTTATTTCACTAAGCCTTTGTCTTGTACTAATCAAGTTTGGGGCAGCCACTCTTTTAATATTGTCTCATGTAACTCATATTCAATAGTGAGGTGACTTAATACCAAAAAAAAATCAGTAATATGTCTTTCTACTTTCAGGTTGTGTGCGATGCCAGGCTGCGGATCAGGGACATTGTGGCTAGATGGAGAGGGAGTACACATGATGCCCGAATCTTCAATGAGTCCAGCATAAAAGATCGCTTTGAGCATAATGCTCTAAATGGCAGATTACTTGGAGATTCGGGCTATGCTTGTACTCATTATCTGTTCACGTCTGTGCCCAATCCACGCACACCACAAGAAGAACGATATAATGAGGCACAGATAGCAACAAGAAACATCGTAGAAAGGTGTTTTGGGGTGTGGAAACAGCGATTTCGATGCCTCCTACATGGACTACCTATTTCCTTACAAAATGGAAAAGTGGTCATCGTGGCACTTGCAGTACTGCATAATATTGCCATAGATATGGCTGATCATGTTGGTAAGTTTTACTAAATAATACCTAGTTTAGTTTTTTATGGGTTAACAGAAACTAAACTAATGTAAGTATGGGAACTTTTTATTTTTTACAATCTAACTTATAACTAGCTATTTATTAATTAGATTTACTAAAATCACAGAGTAATTACAGATAATTGTTGTATACAGAATCAGTCTTATAAATAATTCTTAATTAATTATAATTTTTAATAACTATCTTCTTCTTCTGTCGCCGTCTTCAAATCTGGAAAAGAATTGTTCATTAAAATATGCCTTGTATTTTTCAGATATCATGGATACCATTGAGGCAGGCAGAAACCACTCAGTAGAGAGAAATGAAAATTTTGATCGAAATATAGCTGGAAATATTGCACGACAAAATTTTATAAGAAACAATTTAAATATATAATGTTAAGTTTAATAATGATAATAAACAAAAATTTGTACCTACCAAAAGAACCACATTTTTTTCCCAATTAAATTACTTGTAAAAAATTACTTGTAAGTCGAGAATCCTTGCTCTTTTCTCTTCATTTTTTAATTGCATTGCAATAAATTTTTCCATTTGCTTATTTAAATCAACCTGTAAATAATAAAAATTAGTATTTTTAATACATCATCATTCTAACATCTAATGCAAATGGTATATAATATAAAAAATAATAATTCACTTCCAATTTCCTTGTCCTTACTCAGTTTATTTTGCCTCTTTCTCTTACTATTCTTTGAGCGTTTGGGGTTGGGTTGAATGGTAGGCTCTGACTGAGGCTCCGTGTGTGTGGCTCCAGCTGTGGGTGGCTTTCAGTGAGGGGAAGCTGGGTCGTCGAGGTGTCCACATCTATATTGACCTTATTCTGTAAGGAGCAAACAGTTCAGTAAACTTTTAAATAGATTTTTCACAATGAGGTTAATGCAATAAGATTTTAAAGAAAATATGTATACATACTTCTACAACTTCAGGAGACACTTCATAAATTGTTTCTATAAGCGGAGATGCTGCCGGTGTCTCTGCAGGTATATTAGCCTGGAAAAGAATACTACATATAAATGTATGTTCATTTCCCAACTATTTTACTGGTCTCTGTTGTGTGCATTTTAATATCTGCGAGTCAAAACATTCATGAAACATATTTCTTTAAAAAAGCATTTCTTACTCTGACTGAGTCGCTGTCAAACTCATTTGAGTCGACAACAAACTCATTTGGCAGCCAGCTCAATATTTCATCGTCATCATGTTTGACTCGTGACTGGCTGCCTCCCCCAGTTTTCGTTATTGATTGTCGTACTTTGGCCAGTACTTTCTTCTTGTCCATTTTACTAATGGACCACTGGGTCTTTAAATTTTTAACAGTACGTGGTACCCCCGTGCTGTTCACTTCATTGAATCTGTAAAATATACACAATTATAAATTTCCGGCAAATTAGGATTTTCTATTACATCTCATAAAGATTGGCTAAATTATTAAAGAGTACTTCCGTGACAAATACATGTTGATAGTTACGTAAAACAAAGTTTGTTCCAGGCATAAATTTTCTTTTTATTGGTGTTGGCATCGGTGCTTTTATTTTCGATGACCAATACCTGCTCCTTCACCAACGCCTTCAAAAGCTCCTATAATAAAGAATAACACGCTGTTACATCTCAACTGTTGGTAAATACAAATTTATTGAATTGAGCACGTAATAAACCAATCCCGTAAGAAAGAATTCGTACCTTTTCTTCGGTACGTCAGTTTGCGCTCCTACTTTTCTTCACAAGTGGCTTCGGTATTCCTTCCATTTTTCCAAGAATAGTCGGGAGTCGGGGCACAGAAAATTAAAATAAACGAAGGCACTGAACAAGGCGATAAATCTATAATAATTTGTGACGAAACTGACGAAAACAAAAATAAGTAATGAAATAAAATTTCTGTATCAACTGTCAAATGCCAATTATAACCACAGATTTGAAACTATTATGTACAAGTACAGATAGGACACATCGAAATTATAGGGAGTTTGGAATGCAAGCTTTTCTGCCGCTTGGCGGCGCTTATGTGCTTGAGGTTTTTTGGGTGGACTATGCACTATAGTGGTTTTTTATTATTATTGTTGATAAATATTGTTTTTCATTTGTTAAAGGAATGCTGCTAATTTTACAGTACAGTGGCAACGAACTAACGAACCACTAACTAAAGCAATCAAAACCAACACTTGTTAGGATGTTTGATAGTTATAAAGTTATTCGTCGAAATATGTGAATCATAAATTCTATCAAGCATCACAACAATTCAGTTACATAAATTATAAACTTAAGTTCACTTGACGCTACTTCTGAGTTTGCAGGAATACACAGCAGATATGTGCAGTTTACAACAGATTTGCTTAGGACTTTCACAAGCCGGCAGCGTTTTGTGATCAAATGGCGAATGATTGTCTATCACTCACTCAATTCACTCATATTAAGTTGTTATTGCCAGTAATAAGTGGCGCCACCAAACGTTGAAATGGTGCTATGACCAAACTCTTGAAATTGAATAAAATGCTTTGATTGTCAATGCCGTGATTATAACTGCAAGTTAATGAAATATCCATAGCCTTAGGGCAAAAAAACACAATTTTGTCTCTGTTGCAATGCAATGCGACGTTGCCGCTCATTCGTATTGTTATCCGTATAATAACGGTGTATTAGTTAAAATAGGATTTTCAGATGTCTATGAATCACCTTCACTTACAGCACACTATAAGCCTTAAAGAATGTTGTAGCTAAAATGCACTTTAAATGTTTTTTAACTATTTTCTTTGAATTTGACTATAAAATTAAAAAGTTACATTAGGTTTTTTTTTTATATTGTAAGGATAGGACGTTTGTCTTCCATGCCACCTGATGAAAAGTGCGCATGAAGACTATGGTGTTACATAGATCCACGAGAAACCTATTCACTCGACACTTAAACGTTCCAGGACTATAGTGGTCAGGAAAAGCAGACGCAGGCAGATTGTTCCACACCTTGGCAATCCGTACCAAAAAGGAACTATAGAAGCGTTTTGTTCGACTTCTTGGTAAATCCACTATATAGGGATAAAAGTTCTGTCTGCGTCTGGTAGTCCGGTGGTAATAAGGGGTGGGTTCAATTTGGTCAAAAAGAGCACTCGCACACTCACCAAAATATAGCCGATAAAATACTGTCAAACAAGCAACCTTACGACGATGCTCCAGCGTCTGCAATTTTTTATTTGTAAGGTTGTTGTTATTTATGAGTTTACGGGCTCTTCGGTCAACAGAGTCTAGCGCTTCGAGCTGGTATTTGGCAGAACCATCCCAAAGGTGACTACAGTACTCCATGCACGACCTCACTTGGGCTGTGTATAGGTTGAGCAGCCGTTCAGGGCTGAAGTACCGCCGGACCTTCGAGATGATACCCAATTTTTTGGAAGCCGTTTTGGCAATAGACTCAATTTGTTTACCGAAGTTTAATTAGGACGTTATAGTGACGCCCACAAGCCCTAGTTGATCGGTGATGGGAACAGATACATTCTGGAAAGTGGGCGTAAAAGTAAACTTGGTCTTTTTTGCGGAGAATAGACACGCTTGTGTTTTGGAGGCGTTGAATTTGACCAGGTTAGATTCGACCCAATCGGACACATTCCGCAAGGTCGAATCAACGCGCGCAATCATAGACTCTCTCAAAACCTGGATTTCATGGGCGCTCGTTTGCGCATTGGATATATATCTCTCAACAACATGCTGTCATCAGCATATCCAATAATGCCTGGTGTTAGGAGTTCATTAATATGCAGCAAGAATAAAGTTGCAGAGAGAACAGATCCCTGAGGTACCCCGGCATTAACTGCCATTAGGTCAGAGGAGTAGCTGTCTAAGACTACTCGAATCGAACGTTCCCTCAGAAAATCAGATATCCAGTCGCAGAGCCCGGTCGGTATGCTATATGCTGGAAGCTTGCTTAAGAGATTATCGTGCCAGACCCTGTCAAAGGCCTTGGAGATGTCTAAGAATACAGCTATTGCTTCACCATGACCCTCCAAGGCCTCACTCCATAAGTGTGTGGCATACACAAGAAGATTGCCGGTCGAGCGTCCACTGCGGAAACCATATTGGCTATCGCTTAGGAGCTCGTTGGTCTCAAGGTATGCCAGGAGTCGATTGTTCAATACACGTTGACTTGCAAAGTATAGAAGTGATTGAAATTGGTCGACAGTTGACAGGATCAGCACGGCTTCCCTTCTTCGGTACTGGTTGTACGTTAGCCAGCTTCCAGGATTTGGGGACTTTACTAGATTCCAAAGAAAGTCTATAGAGACGCGTCAAAACGGGAGACAACTCAGCTGCGCAGCGTTTCAACACCACTGCAGGAATACCATCTGGCCTTATTCTCGTCTAGGTGCAGCAAGCATTTAAGAACCTCCTTTTGGCGAATATGAACGGTACCCATTGTAGGACCGAACTGAGGTAATTGGGGTGGGATTTTTCCTTGGCTATCTAGACGAGAATTTTCCGCAAAGATACTGGCAAATAAATCCGCCTTTTCCTTAGCGGTGTGGGCCAGAGAACCGTCAGGTTTCCGCAGAGGCGGCAGCGACGGGCGACAAAAGTTCGTTTCGACCAACTTGGCGAGGGACCAGAAAGCTTTACTTCCCGAGGGGTATGAGGCTATTCTGTCTCCGATACAGCCTATGTGGGCAAAACGAGCTCTTTTGATCACCTTTTTGCAGGACTTGGCGGCAGCATTGTACCTCTTCTTGTGTTCATGCGAATCCACGGCTTTGCTTCTGCGAGCGGTTGCCCAGGCTTTGTACGCTCCTCGCTTACGCTTTTCAGCGGTAAAACATTCAGCACTAAACCATGGGTGAGCTTTGGTTTCAAGGGATAGATCAGCGTAGGGAATGAAGTTCTCCATTGCTTGACCTATCACACTTGAGACTGCATCAGCGCAGCACGATGGATCGGTTGATGTAAAACAAGCTTGCCGCCACGGATAAGATGCGAAGAAATGTCGCATTTCATCCCAATCTGCCGACTTGTAACGCCATACTCGCCTAGCACCACTTGGTCGGGTGTCAGGTGGCGAGTAGTGCGATACAGATTTCACCAGACAGTGATCGGATGTCCCTAAGGGTTCAGTGACGGACACCGAATATCTGTCCGGATCGGTTGTCAGCAGAAGGTCCAGGCAGTAAGCAGTGTGGCCAGCAACGTCTGGGATGCGCGTAGGCTCGTCAACAAGCTGAGAGAGGCCACGAGTGAGCGAAAACTTAAAAGCCTCTCTACCAGCATGGTCAGTGTCCTGAAACGGGTATAACCACTGTCTAGTATACCATTTGGTCTAGGCCGGTATCTATGTGAACCCACATAACTGAAAGGTCCGGCACTTCTAAGTAACGGAGACGCTGACAACAGTAGAGTAAAATTGGGAAAGCTGGTGCACGGGAAAATGCACATCGGAGCGCCCGTTCCGAGGCGCTTTATTGTGCGTTCGCTGTCCCGGATACTGGATTGCCAAGGCACTCGAGTTCCGGAGACTTCAGACTCAGACCCCAGATCCTTTCCCAGGGAACCGTGCACCAGCTTGTCCCAATTTTATACCCTTACTTTATTTATGCAGGTTACTCGAGTGCCCCACCAAACCAGATCCCAGTTCGATGTGTTCACCATTTCAGGTACTGGATTGCCGGAGCACTCGAGTACCTGAAAGCTCTAGACATAGATCCTTGGACCTTTCCTAAAGAACTTACTTTCTGTTATAATAAATTATAAATATATAATTGGGACGTATTACAAATATTTCATATGTCTAAATCAATTAGAGTAATAGGTAGGTACGGTTCCGCGGTATATTTATTCATCTTACACTTTACGCTTATACTTTTATTAATGTTGAGACAGTTTAGCAATTCTTAGAATCTGTACAGGTAAGTATTATATCTAAGAGTATGAAACAATCACGATATAATATTGGAGCGTTAATATTATATTGTTATTGTATAAAGATATGCCGCGGAGTATACGAATGATTGAAATGAGACACTCATAAAATATTTAGTAGTTAGCTTTATTCAGATACAGATTCTTGTATACATTTTATTACTTTTCGTAGTTCACCATATAGGTAATCAAACATACTTGATGCGACATACTGAATACTGATCTCAGGCTCTCGAGAGTTTTCATTGCCTTCTGATAGTGGCTGTGCATCGAACACTTCAATCTTAATTATTTTTGAAGCTTTTTTACGGGTTTTCTAATGCTTGTAAAAAATATTGATTTTTTGGTTCTCTTCTTGTTTCGGAAAGGACCTACTTCGTCATGTTCTTGACTTTCTGTTTCATTGCTTAATTCAAGCGGTACATTTGGTAAGAATTGGAAAAGTTCTTCGGAGTTCTGGAACTGAGAAATATTTTGTTATAATAAAGAATCATGGAATCGTTAAACCAATAAAAAGTAAATAGATGAATATATTAAATCTATATTTTACTCACCGACATAATTTGAATAAGTCGACACAAGCAATTGATAGAACGTTAAGTAGTAAAATGATGTTATAAAATTTTAAAATAAATTTACAAATAAAATTATTTAGTAAAAAAATAGTTAAATAGAACAATTATTAACCTATTCTACTGTTAATATATTTAAGAAAGGAAATCGTTTGATTTTTTTTTTACTTCAGAACACGTACACACATACCTACACACAGATGTAAGAGTCAAATCATAACCGTATTTGATATCTGTGATTTACTTATTTAGTGTTAATGCTGAACCAGCAAATCCTCTTTCGTGTATATACACTAAGAACACAGGTAAAGCTAAAAGTCTATAAATATTTCATTTACATGTGATTATCGTTTAGTTCGTCTCGATAACGTTAATCGGTTATTAAAAATTTTTTTTTGAAGTGCTCCAAAAGGAATAAAAAAGATCACGAAAATGAAAAAGTATCTTCTTGTTTTTCTTTTTATTATTAATTTAGTTATATGATTTCGAGTACTCGAGCTCTCAGACTCTACAGTATTCAACTGTTATAGTATCCAGGCTCACTAAGTGAGGCTCTGACGTACTCAGGTTCTGAAGTACTCAGGATCCCAAGTACTTAGGATCTGAAGTACTCAGGATCTGTATAACTCATGCTCTACAGTACACGGTGTATCACATCTCTGTAAGATCTGATATAATGTATAGTTATTTTACTTTAATTGAAACGGTTACATGTAAAAAATATTAACTCATGTATTATTTTCAGGTCCCATAAGGCATGTTTACGAGGGTGGATTGAAAAGTTCGCGGCCTAGTCAAGAAAACAGAATAAAGTACATACAAAACTATTTTTATTTTTCGACGTAATCTCCATTTAGCTCTATGCCCTTCTTCCATCTGCTTTCCAGAGCTTCCATACCTGTTTTAAAAAAAGATTCCTCAAGGTCTTCAAAATACAGGTTAACAGCGGCTTCGACCTCTTCATTCGTTAAAAATTTCTGCCCACCGAGGTGTTTTTTCAGGTTTGGAAACAGATGAAAGTCCGAAGGTGCCAAATCAGGAGAATAAGCTGGATGTGGCAACAATTCGAAACCACAATCACGAATTTGAGCCTCGACAGACGTGTGGACTCGGGCGTTGTCCTGGTGAAACAACACTTTCTTTCTCAGTAATCCTGGGCGTTTCTGTTTAATTTCTTCACGTAAACGGCGCAGAAGGGTGCTATAGTACGCAGAGTTTATTGTTTCGCCTTTTGGAAGGTAGTCCACCATAATGACACCCTTAGCATCCCAAAAAACCGATGCCATCACCTTGCCAGCCGACAGAATTGCCTTTGCTTTTTTCGGAGTTGGTTTACCTGATTTTTTCCATTGTTTGGATTGTTGTTTTGATTCTGGGGTATAGTGGTGAACCCAGGTTTCATCCATTGTCACAAATCTGTCAAGAAAACCTTGTGGATCAGCCTCGAACATCTCCAAACAGTCGCGAGAAATCGTGAGTCGAATTCGCTTTTGCTCTACTGAAAGCAATCTGGGGACCCACCTAGCCGAAACCTTAGAAAAGCCGAGTTCAAGGACAATGATGTTTTGCGTTCGTTCATATGAGATGCCTATAGTGTCTGCAATTTCTCTGATAGTCAATCTACGGTCTTTCAATATGAGATCACTCACTTTATTGATGTTTTCTTCGGTCGTAGACGTCATTGGCCTGCCGGAGCGAGGGTTATCTTCGATGTTCTCTCGTCCACGTTTAAATTCTGCAACCCATTTTTTCACAGTGGTATAAGACGGGGCAGATTCCCCTAATGTTGTTTGCATGTCATCATGGATCTCCTTTGGTGTTAATCTTTTTTTAAACAAATATTTAATCACAGCACGTTGTTCAAATTTCTCCATTAGTGAAAATTTGTTCTACACACGTATTTATATTGTTCGTAAAATTTTATTTAAACAAGATATCAAATTTAAAATTCGCGGGCTGACAATTGAATAATGACAGTTCAAAATGACGGCAGAAAAAATAACAAAAGTTTTTTTTTAATGGCCAGGCCGCGAACTTTTCAACCAATGTAGTATTATCTGACGAGGAATACGATTCCTCATCATCATCATCGAGCTCGAGTAGTTCGTCGAGTTCGTCGAGCGGGACTCCCGCGTCGCCTGTGGCGCCGCGACCTAACTCACCTACGCTGGTGGTGGCGCCGCGGCCTCGCTCGCCTGAACCCGGTCCATCCACTGCCCCGGTACTGGAGAAACCCAAAACAAGGAAGCGGAAAACAGAGACGCCAAAAGTGAACACCAAAAGGTATCTATAATTTGTTATTCGAATTCTTGAAGTAGAACTATATTGTATAATCATATAACTAATAGTATTTACTTCTAAGTATACAAAACGTTGTTTTCTTAAGTTGATAAGTTACTTATATTTTTTTATATATAATTTCAGAATCAACAATGAATCAAAAGAAAAATCTGTGAATACATCGGAAGTTAAGAATAAGGAGAAACCTAAAAAAAGGTAAAATCATAAAGTAAATATTTGATTTATATTTATAAGATGAATCGTAACTGTTTCTATTTTATTTTTTTATTTCAATTGTGTATAATCAAATTGGAAATCAAGTTATCGTTATAAAGACTTAATATTAAGTAATTTTTTTTATCTATTAATAACTTAAATCCTCATCCACCAAAGAGATGAAGGTAGAAAAGAAGGGAAACAGTAAGAAAGATCAGATCAGCACAGCACAGGACCTACTAGGCAGTGACAGCGACGAACCACAGCCCTCAGCCCATGATGGTAATGAATTGAGCTCATATATATACTGAAGGGTACCAAACGGGTATACCAAACAATATAAAAATCACCAAACCGGATCTTATTACATCGATTTGAAAGTATATAAGTGTAATGAATTAGAAAACTATACGAGCAATATAAAAGCTCAACTGAAGTGAAAACATGTATGTATCATAATAGTATTTGTGCTTTAAAAATTGTATTATGTTTTAATTTGTGGTGTTTGGATAATAAACTTTTTTAAAAACGATTTTTTATTTTTATTTTAATAGTTTACCTAAACTTGAGTTTCTCCGAAATCTATACATATAATAAAATGGTAGGAAAGTCAAAACTGTACATTGAATATTTTTTTAAAAGAATACTTGGGGTATGATCTACAATCGAAACAGAAACAAAAAATATAGTTTTTAGAATTTTTGTCTGTTTGTCTGTTTGTCTTTCCGGGATAAACTCAAAAAGTACTGCATGGATTTACTTAAAATTTGGCATGAAGATAGTTAAGAAGTCGGGTCAACATATAGGCTACATATTATCACGCTAGCAGTGTTATAATCGTAGGTGCGTTTGGTGCTGCATAGCGTTCACGCAGACGACGTCGCGGGCAGCAGCTAGTAAATAATAATCAAAGTTTCTAACCTTAACAATAAGCACTAAAATATTTTTTTTAAAACATACCTATTGAATTTGATTGAATTATTATTGAAAAAATAAAAGCAAAGTAAGGTCATGAAGTTCTCTGGGAAAAGTATCTATGTCTGGTGTTCTCTGATACTCGAATGCCCGGGCAATCCAATACCTACCGGAAATGGTGAACGAGAATTACAACACCTCGAACTGGGAACTGGTTTGCTTAGCAGAGACTGAATACTAAAATTTCCAAAACCTTCATAAATAAGGTAAGGGTATAAAATTGGCACAAGCTGGTGCACGGTTCCCTGGGAAAGGATCTGGGGTCGGAGTCTGAAGTCTCCGGAACTCGAGTGCCTTGGCAATCCAGTATCCGGGACAGCGAACGCACAATAAAGCGCCTCGGAACAGGCGCTCCGATGTGCACTTTCGCTGTTCTGGATACTGGATTGCCAGGGCACTCGAATTCCAGAGACTTCAGACTCAGACCCCAGATCCTTTCCCAGGGAACCGTGCACCAGCTTTCCCAATTTTACTCTACTGACAACAGATCTTGTCACTGGCATACATGCACACCCCGGCGTGCGGGTGGAATTTGGACTCCAGGATGTAACCTGGGTAACAAAGGTATGCCGAGTCTGACGGATCACAGATCTGCGTCTCCGTTAGGAAGAGTAGGTGGGGTCTCTCCGTCTCGAGGTGGTGGTGGACATCATTAAGATTGGAGTGCATTCCTCGGATGTTACAGAAGTGCACTTTGAACGAGAGGAAGTGCAACCGCTGTGTTACCTTACTCTTCTTTGGACCTTTCATAAGTTTTGTAGTGGAGTGAATAGGGAGGAGAACAGAAGTTGAGTGAAGCGCTGCAAATGGAACCAAGCAACTCGATAGGGATCACGCACCTTTGGGAAACTCGCTTAGAGACTGCGGGGACGCCCGAACCCCCCGAGTTCGCCATCGGGTCCTCTCAAACCGGTCGCCAGCCGGCACGATGGAGCCCCCCGGGATTCTTCGCGAGGTGGCGGGGCAGCCTTTTGCATGTGGCTGCCATGCTACTTGGGCCCCCTACTACCTGCGGTCGGCCAGCGGTGCACCGTACTTCGGATCCCGCTACCCTCTAAAACGAGTTACCCAGTGAGTCATTATCCTACGAGTTGTAAACAGTTCTCCGATGCAGCACGATTACTCAGACCTATCCTCCTCAATGGCTACACTAGACAACATGCCGGAACGCAAATAGGTTACTTGGCGGCATGGTTTTGTCTAGTGGGTGGTGACAAGCCACGGCCGAAGTCTACCACCAGATTTTACTGCTCGTTTAGCACCACCCAAGGACCACGTACAAGGCGTCGAGGGCTAAACCTTGCGGACGCGAGCAGTTTTCAGTCCCCATAAGTACTTAAAAACTAGAATCATCTGAATCTGAAGTAAACATGAAAGAACGCTTGACTTTTTGCGCAGCATTGAACCGTGTCTTTAAACAGTAATGTGTATTTTCGATGTCCGATACCTATTGTGGTGAAGGAGTTTTAAATTGACGTTGTTCACTTAACCTTGGTAAATTAAAACTGACTATTGGTGACTGTATTGGTGGTGTTTTTCTAATTTTCTTTATCCGTGTAATATTTGAGATAACATTCTTTTTGTTTTTTTTTCTATTGCAGCCTGTTAACGTTTTATTTTAAGGTTTTCTTTTTCTTCCTTCTGTTTTTATACTCTTCTTCGATGTTATATGAACTCTTCGGCAATAGCTACAGTTGGTGTCACTTTTTTATAATTTTCCTTTTAGTTGGTTCTACTTTTTTGGGAAAATAAAAAGCATTCTTGAAAGGTGTTTTTAACTTTTTAAATGGTGTTGGAAAATCTTTCTCCCGTCTCGTGATACCACTGCTGGTACTTGGTATGTCTTCTAGTTTTCGTGTGTGTTTTTTTAGTAGATTTGTATTAAGATCACTATAAAAGTTTTTAGGCACAATTGTTTTCAGAGAAATAAAAGATTTTGACATGCATAAAGTACTTTCGTTATCCGAGTTTTCTACAGCTGAGGACTGACATTTATTGATAGATTTGGGAGTAGATGTTCGCATATTTTCTTTTAGGTCTTTTAGCTCTTGTGGCAAGATAGCAGCCTGAATTTCCATCTGTGAAGTATCTGGTCTGACTTGGTAAATATCTGATGTATCAACCGATTGAAGAGAAATAGATTGGAACGGTTTCCGTGTAGTAATTTTTTTTTCATTCATATCAGAACTTGATCTTTCGACGTCATTAAGATTTACAGAAACGTCCATATGAGTTACGATTTCTCATATGTGCTGAAGACGTAATAATATTGGTTACAATATTATTACGTTTTATTGATGTTCATTTGGTATCAACATACAGTCAGATCTCACATCAAAGTTCAAAACAACCTCTTTTTAATCATTCTGCTGTCGGGATCTATATAATTGTTCTCAAGAGTGTTATCTCCCAGCTCTAGGTTAATATTTTTTTTGATTGCTTGAGGTTGCAGTTGTAATATTCTGCCAATGTAAAAAAGCTTTTCGTACTTTAGGTCACCTGTCCAACCATGCTCAGCCTCTTTAAATGAATTCAGTGTGACTGGCGACAATCTGCTCTCAAACTGTTGTATGAAATTTTCCAATTCTTGAGTATTAGTACGAATGGAATGATCAGCATCCTTTATTTGTTTTGCTTTGTTAATAGTTTACTATAGTCAATGTTGTTTGCGTTGAATGGATAAATACCACAGCATTTGAAGCCATTTTTGATAATTTCAGGTTTTAAGGATTTATCAAAACATTTTTGGGCCTCTGGTGCAAAATCAGTACGTTTTAGCTTAGCCTAGTTATTTTCGACCGAAACTTCATGAACAACGCTTCTCCAAGTACCTTTCACTGGCCTGAATACCGCAACATCAAGAGGCTGTAAGATGAGGATGGCATTAGGCAGCAGAATGATTAAAATGATTCCATTTTCTTTACAAAACGAGCTCAACGGTATGGAAATGTGGGAAGTATGTCCGTCAAGAAATAACGCTACTGGACGTTTTTTTAAAGAGCTATGGTGTGACCTTCACTCCCTTAAGAAGGGAAGTGAGTTTAAATAAAAAATAAATTAAGGTCTAGAAATTTGTATTTATTCAAATACTTAACATAAATTTTGAAAAGAAAAACACAAGTGGGACCCTGGCGACTTCTGGTCTGTACTAAGTGTGAGGTGCGATGTTGTAAAAGGCCGGTTGACAAATATTAGTTTATAAAAGTAAACATCAAACCAAACGCTCCGCTTCGAGGTGTTGGTGCGATGGTGTAAAAACCGGTAGATAAATATTAGTTTACACAAAGTAAACTTTTAAAGTCAACGCTAAGAGGTGTAAGTGCAATGTCTTGCACTCTCTGCTTCGAAGTGTAGGTGAAGTCTCGTCAAACCCGCCAATTTCTCGCCCCTGCCCAAACAATCCTATGGACAAAACAAATCGTTACCTATATTTCCTTAAAGCAACCTAAGGCGAGGGAATGTCCCAAATGACAAAGGCCTCGGCTAAGTTGGGTCCTATGTTGGACTTGAAGTTACAAGTTCAAATATTAAGAAAAAGAATTGTATAATCAATTAATTTCGTATAGAAAACGTAGGCTGCGGTTTAGTTAATCTAATAAAAGCCCTGTCTTAAAACAAAACACTATCCAGACCGAGCTAGGTCTTGGTTTAGGTTGCTAGTTATTTACTCAAATTCCAAGATAAATAATGAGAAATACAGCAAACTAACCATTTTTAAACGAAGAATTAGGTTTGTTTTACATAATAAAAGGATTTGTCGAAGATAAAACATTATCTAGACTGAGCTAGGTTCTGATTTATGTTTCAAGCTACTTACTCAAATTCCAAGATAAATAATGAAAAATAAGGCAAACTAACCATTGCTAAACGGAGATCTAGGTTTGTTTTACATAATAAAAGCATTTGTTGAAGACAAAACATCATCTTGACTGATTTAGGTCCTGACTTACGTCTCAAATGTAAATCTCGAGTTTCTAGATAAAATGAGCACAAATCTGCTACTAACTAATGTTCAGTGCGTAGTAGTAAGTAAGGTTCAGCTAATAAAACCACTAGTTAGTGTTAAAACTTGATATGGAAGGAGCTAGGTCCCTCAGAAAGTCTAGGATTGTCTAACTTTGTTTTTGCCAAAATCACTGATAAAAACCTGGTTATTCCAATGGCTACTAGTTCGTAAATATAAATATAAGAGTATTTAGCTGTTAAGGAGCAAAATAAAACCCTGGGACCGGCAAAACACCTTCCCGCTACCGGGCTTTCGGAGATCCTTAAATTCATCCATTAAACCACAATTGGATACAACTACATACAATGAAAATCATATGTAACCCGAATTAACACTAGGGCTTGGGTAAAGGTGTTTTTAAAAAGCAACTGCTTGCCATGAAGGCTCAGGAAGAACTGACTTTATTCGCAAACTTCAACTTATATTTAAATGGTTACAATCTCTTATTCTAATAACAATAGGTGTCTTAATTCTAAGTACTTCCTTCTACGTAAAGATAATGGTAAACAGTGAATATTCTTATTAAACTTCTAATGGTTACAATCTCCTGTTCTAACCCATCCTTATTACAATAGGTATCTTAATTCAAAGCGCTTCTCAGTAGAGATAAGGATAAACAGAGGTTATTCTTATTTAACTCCTCCCCCCTTAAGTAGGAGGCGTACAGGAACATGCGGTGGATGATGCAGCTCCTGCTGGGTCTCGACTGCTATGGGACTGGCCTCCTGAAGCTCGATCTCCTTTGGTCCTTCTTTGCTACGCCGTAGTCGGATGTGTCTACGCCGTAGTTTTCTTGCCACGATGATGATTGCTACTATGAACAGGATAATATACAGAGTTATGGATGAATAGCTGGGTTTGAAATTAAACATACGTTGTTTGTCTCGTATCGTTTCGGCTTCTATAATATTTGCCTTATTTATAAGGGTGTCGATGCGATCCAAACCAATGTTTTTTAACTCTATGATGTTTTCTGTAGTATTGGTAATGTAGAGTCTTGGTAACGGGATGGTTTCTCTAATTTTTAAATATTTCATGTTTGTTTCCAGGATTCTATCCAATATTCTGATCTTGCACTGGTTGTTAATGGTTATTAAATTAACATCTTTGATACGTTGGTATTGGCTATCTTGATTGCAAGTTATCTTAATGACGTTCTCAGTTTTCATAACTGCAATCCAGCTATTCTGCTTGATTTGCTGTATTATAGATTCGTTATATGAGGCTGTAACATATTGACAATTTACTGGTTCCTTTTGTTGAATTAACCGGGCAATACAATCTTGAGAGTTTTGTAGGGGTAGCCAGTCGAAGTTACCGCATAGCTGCTCTTCATCTGTGATGGCTCTACATGGCTCACGAGGGTAAGCAAATTGATTATTCCCAAGGATAAGGAAAGGATTTTTAGGGACTAGCATTATGTTATTTTGGTTCGGGATTGAGTAAAGGTGTAAGAGTGTATAAATGTTAGGGGATACTAGGGGTATTTCTAATATAAAATTCAGAGATACATTAGTACTATATGCCTTTACTGCAATGCATTTCTCTAAGCTATGTATATTATTAAACTCAGGAGTGAGTGGGAGTCTAAGTTTTGAACCTTTTTCTATTCTATCTAACTCCATTATTAACTGATATGGATCTACAATACTAGGATGTAACTTATTTAGATGAGAGAAAGTAATAGCATTTTCTAACATAGATAGTTTGTTTAACAATGCTTGTAAACAATTTTCTATTTGAATGTAGATATTAATTGCATCTATTCGAGTTTCCATATCGTTAAGTTTTTTACTTAGAGAGATTACTAGTTTGCTAAGATGTTCTTGATTCGATTTCAAGTTACTAACATCTTGCTTATACTGTTCCATAAATTGTTTCATAATACTAATTGTTTGTTTCTGCTTTGAGTTAACATTTTCCTTAAGGGAATTAATTTCAGCTTCGAACCGTATGGCATCCTGCTGATCCAAGTTACCTGTGATTGCTTTTATTACCGAACCTAATCCGTCCATTAAGCCTCTTTTAGCTCTATGAGAGTAAATATGGTCATAGTATTCTGTTTTGCTAGATCCTAGGTATGCTAATTTTGTATCTAAAACACTAAGTAAATATTCTATCTGTTGTCTATAAACTAAACGTTCTGCGTATATATTTTGTCTATTATTCTCTACCATACTAAGGTTTAAGAAAACTAGTCTGGTTTCCGTGTAAACTTCCCTTAGCTGTGTTATATTATAAACGCATACTAAGTAATAGGTATCCAACTGCTGCTTTACTATGGCTTCCTTGATAACCATCAAGCCATTGTGATTATCGACAGGTTCTATCAAGGCTGTGGTGAGCCTGACGAGGAGGATGGCGACGGAGAATCTGTAACAACGTTACGTCTTAGCATCCTGAAATGAACTCTAATGCTCTTAGCGTTCACGTGTTTACCTATTATTTCTGCTATCTGTTCTGGGTGTATCTTAACTATCGTATATGGTCCTATATATTTCGGTTCTAACTTATTACTACGAGCTGTCTTAGCTACTTGTTTGTAAACCTTATCACCTACTCTAAAATTAGCTTGCTCTTTATCTTTGTTATATCTATCTATGGTTATACGCTTCTCTAACTCTAACTTATCGCTAACTAGTTTTTGCACGTTTTCCATTATTTGCTTGTGCTTGTTAACATATTCCTGGTAAAATTCCTTTGGGTAATGGAGTTCGAGGGGGTTCCTGCTACTTGTATGACCGTACAAAAGTTCAAATGGAGTAAAGCCTGTTGCTGAATGAATCGTATTGTTATATGCAATAATTGCGTATTTCATTAACTTTTCCGGTTCGTCTTTATCCGTGATTCTCTGCACTCGAATCATTTCGGCTAACGTTGAATGTAACCTTTCGACAGGTGAATTTGAATTAGGGTTGTAAGGGGTAGTAAAATGTATGGTGATATTATGCATTGCACATATTTCAGCTATAATATCGTTATCGAATTTGGAATCGGAATCGGTCGTTATTTTATGAGGTACGCCTAAGGTTGCGAATAAGTTCGTAAGTGCCTCAGCGACATGATAACTAGTACTTGTTGTTAGTGATACAGCCTGTGCGTATTTAGAAAAACTGTCTATAACTGTTAGGAAGGTTACGCCGCCTATGGTGTATAAGTCCATAAACAAATGTTCCATTGGTTTTTGTGGGGTTTCCGTTAAAGCTAACGGGAGTTTTAAAGGGTGTCTATGGTATTTACTTTTGATGCATTTCTCACATTGATTAATAAACTTTTGAATAGTAAGAAGCATATTAGGCCAATGATAATTCCTGTGTAAATGTTTTTAAGTCTCTTGAATACCGCGATGAATTGTCTTTCCTTCGTGGTATTTTCTTATTAAGTCCAACTGTTCCGAGTTATTTTCAATTAATGTTACTCTAGTTAAACATCTTATCAGTTTCGGGCCTCTATCATTAAAAACGCTTCTATAGATCTTGTTGAATAAACTAATAAAATCTTCGCAATGAAAGAAACAATGAAACGTTCTGTCTGGAATAGTATGTTCTAATAAGAATTGCTTAATTTGCTCCTCCGTATCGTTAATTGGAATAAAGATATTGTAGGGTGCAACAGTCCCGGGGTGCACTCGCAAGCGATTATAGAAAGGAAACACTGTATTGCGCGAATTGAATTTAATGAGACTATTACAACAGGTGCAGTGATTACAAGATGCGATAAAAAATTATGTGACAAAAGCAGTGTGCACAAGCAGAGCGCGCGGGCGATGACCGTTCGTCAACTGACTTATGTGCGATCCCCGAAAATCCACCGGCGCGCGAGCTTCCCGCCCGCACCCTCTGCCCCGCACACACCATAGCGCGTCGCCTACACACCCCACCCCAGTGCTGGGCTACCAGCACTCATCCTCCAAAAGTACTGGGGCGACGCGTGCAGCCGAACGCCTTAATATGTTACCAGACTTAAGCTCAATATCAACCATTCTAATGCGCTTGTCTTTGCCAGGATAAACCGAATGAACCACGCCTCTCGGCCAGATATTCCTAGGGGAATTAGGATCAACTATTAAAACTAAGTCACCAGCTCTTAAGGGCCTACTCTCCTTATTCCACTTCTGTCTCGGTAGTAAGGTGGGTAGGACCTCTCTTACCCAACGACGCCAGAACATGTCCGCCAGCCTCTGGGAGATGCGCCATTGCCTACGCATAAAGAGATCCGATTCATCGTAGACTCCTAGAGTTGGGAGGTTAGAGGAAGTGCCGAGAAGAAAATGGTTAGGTGTCAATGATTCCGTGCTGCCCGGTTCTACAGAAACGTGAGTTAATGGTCGGCTGTTGACCATGCATTCGATCTCTGCCAACAGTGTATACAATACCTCATCCCGCGGGGCGACCTCTTTGAGAGTTGCCTTAAGAGCAACCTTTACACTACGTATAAGCCGTTCCCACGCCCCACCCCAGTGTGGGCTTGCTGGTGGTATAAAGTGCCACGCCGTTCCGTAGCTCAAGACGTCTGACTTCAAGAGGTTCTCGTCAAGCTCCTGAACGGATCTCTTAAGCTCGACGTCCGCACCTCGAAGGTTTGTGCCGTTATCGGAATACAAGTTTGTGGGCCAGCCACGTCGTGAAGCGAAGCGGCGTAAGGCCATAATTAAAGAGCTCGAAGTTAGCGTGTTTACTATCTCCAAGTGAACGGCCCTTATCGTAAGGCACGTGAAAAGAACGCCATATCTTTTCTCCCGTCGCCTGCCAATGGTTACCTCCATGGGCCCAAAAAGATCAACGCCTGTGAATGTGAAAGGTCGTTGACTATGAGCGAGGCGAGCTTTGGGCAAGTCACCCATCCTTGGCACCATAGGCATAGCCTTTTTGATCCGACAAAACATACACTTCGAGGTAACGTTTTTTATAGTGGGACGTAGTCTTATGATCCAAAACCTTTGCTTAATTTCATTGACTACAGTTTCCTGATTAGCATGAAAATATTTTTTGTGATAGTGCATGACAATTAACTTAGCTAAATGGTGACCCCCATCCAGTATCACAGGATTTTTTAGGTCTGTGCTAACTCCATCAGCGGCGTTGGCTCGGCCCCCAACCCGTATTATCCCATACTCGTCAAGAAACGCTGACAATGTAAGTAGCTTACTTTTACGGTCCACGCATTTATTACTGTTTAAAGCAGCTAATTCAAAGGTAAAACATTGCTCTTGCGCCTTCTTTATTAATAATCGCTCCGCTTGTGCGAATACGTCAAGGTCGCTAATATTCGTTAATTTTTTACATTTATTGATAAATTTCAATACATAAAATGTCGATTTTAATAAGCGTAACCAATTAGAAAACCGAAGCACATCGGGCACAGGTAAGTCGACAGAATTAACTTGTATGTTTGCTAATAGTTCTAACCTAACTGTATCCGCTTCACACAATCGCGTATCTTCAGGCCACAAACTCTCATGCTCGCTAAGAAAGAAAGGCCCCTTAAGCCAATCATTCTGTATGGCGGAGCAGTCATCACATTCTCTTGTACCTATATCCGCAACATTCATTTTAGTAGGTATGTAACGCCATTCGGACGCGCGGGATAATTCGTCAATTTCACCCAAGCGGTTAGCAATATACACTTTATAATTTCGCGCGTTATTTCGAATCCAATGCAAGACAGTAGTTGAGTCGCACCAAAAATACCTGCTCTGCACATACAACCGATGTTCTTTACATAATGTATCCGCCAAACGCGCCGCTAGTAAGGCAGCCTGCAGTTCCAGCCTAGGTATAGATACAAACTTCACAGGAGCAACCCTACATCTGGCCGCGACGAAAGCTACTTGCACTCCTGTATCACTATGCCAACGCCAATACGCTACTGCGCACATAGCCTTAGTGGATGCGTCGCTAAATACATGTAACTGTAAATTTCTATATCTGTTTACATTACGCGGCTGACGATCGAGAGCGGGCGAGCCGAGCAGGTGGGTCAAGGTCGCGCACTCGGTCGTGCTCCCCGCCGCCGCCGCCCGCCCCGTTGGCACAGTGGCGGGGTGCGCGCGCGCGCCATGATCGTTCGGCCGTTCACTTCCAGATTCGGACTCGGAGCCGACGTAATTACGCGCCACGCTAATGCAATTGTTTTTGTAGTATCGGGGTAAACTAATGTCGTTTATTATGCATAATTGACTAGTCCAAGCGCACCATTTTTTATACACAGCATCGTTTAGTGGGTCATCCCATAGCATGTTGGACTTCCATGTTTCCCGTAATATAAGTTTACCATTTAAAGTAAATGGCGAGAGAAAGCCGTAAATATCGAATATCGACATTACAACTCGTAAAACTTCGCGCTTTGTTGGCCGTCTTGAACCATCTAAAATATGCTTAGGTATGTTTTTAAAAGATAAATCAAATAGTAACCTATCGCAAGTAGGTTCCCATAGTAAGCCGAGTGTTCTCTCACTAATACTTTGTTGGTCAAATTTAAACCTTACAGCTGCTGTACCGAGAGACTCTTTTGCTATGCTATCTATTACTGTTTTATCGTTACTATTCCAATTACAAATACAAAAACCTCCCTGACCATGAATGTAGGTGATTTGCCTTACTAAATTGATAGCGATGTCATTACTAGGCAAACTATCTATATAATCATCCATATAATGTTGTTTACAAATCGCCTCAACAGCTGAGGGCATAGATGATAGAAAATTTTGAGCATTTTTATTTTTCACATATTGTGCTATAAACGGTGAACAGTTGGCACCAAAAATCAATGACGTCATAGCATATGTTTTTACAGAATCATTCATATCGTAACGCCATAAGAACCTAAGCGCTTCCTGGTCTTCCGACCGGATTTTAATACGCAAAAACATATCTTTAATATCTCCGGTCACGGCTACAGGATTCTCACGGAACCGTAACATTATGCCAAATAAAGAAACAAGTAGGTCAGGACCTTTTAATAAACAATCATTAAGTGAAACTCCATTTGATTTTGCCGCCGCATCGAAAACTAAACGTAACTTTTTTTTATTTAAGTTATCGACCCCAAAGTGCGGCAAATACCATGTTTTCGGTGAAACACTTTCATTAAGAACTTCTTTAGCGAAATCATTAACAAATAAATGATTTATTCTGTCTGTATACCTAAGGGCGTAACCAGAATCAACCTTCATTTTCTTTTCGACATTACACAATCTATAGAAAGCCTGTGACCTTGAATCGGGCATCGAACTATGTTTATCTTTCCATGGCAGGCCAACACACCAACGCCCGTCGGTAAAGACAGCCGTCTGCTCCACCAGAGCTACAGCACGGTCATCGTCAGCATTCTGTCTCGGCGTGCCGTTCACTCCCATGGATTCCAAATTAAAAAAAGTACTAACCTTGTTATGAAGCTCTTGTAGTACGTGACGTTCCTCGCTGCCGGCAGAGATCAGGAGGGAGGAGTGAGAAGCACCCATAGAGGAACTCCACTGAGCCATGCGGCCGTGCAAGCACCATCCCAAAGGCGTACGAGTAGCACTTGGTTCATTCGGTTTCCCGACAACGATATTTAAAGGAAAAAGCAAATGATTATTATCCTGACCAATTAAGATTTCTGGTTTAAATTCTTTAGACACAAAAAATTGTTTTAAATTATTTAAATGAGGATATTTATTACAATCAATCATAGATAGGTCCTGGCAAGGTAAGTTAAGTTGATCGACACTTCTAGCGCTTATATTATACATATCATTGATAGAAATATTTACTATCTGTGTATCACAAATTACACGGTCACTCCAAGGTCCACTTATGCTGAGCGTCTCTCTCCTACCGACCAGGCCAGCCCTCGCCGCCAAACTTGAGCTTATCAATGTGACAGTCGAGCCATCGTCAAGAAGCGCCGACGTGTTTATTTTACCCAGAGGGCCGTTAATAACAACGGGAACTACTTTTAATAAAACTTTAAAATTACTTACGTTAACATTGTTTACCGTTTCCGATTGTGTAATCGCTTCTGACGATGCCTCGGCCTGCCATTGATCATTATTATGAACTTCTATTTCATTTTGATTACTTATTTTTTTTATTTCATAGTGTAGGAGACGGTGGTGGGCCTGGCCGCAGCTATTTGTATCACAAACAGGCGCCATGCAAACACTGCGGTCGTGCCGCGTAACAAGACACTTAAAACATAGGCCGTGTCGCTTAACGAATGTCCACCTATCTTTACGGAGTGACCTTTTAAACTTTTTACAATTAGGTAGCGAGTGAACCGACACTCGACAATATCTACACATTGCGTTATCACTACGGGCACTTTGCACTAACGCGAATTCCGATTTCGGGTGCACTATGAAACGATCACTTTGTTTATACTTTTCGTGCCGTATGTTGATAAGGTTTACGTTCGACATTGATATTTTTACAGCTTCTTCGTCTAAGAAAGATGACAGTTTTTCTAACTTGGGTTGTTGGTAACTGTTTCTTGCGTAACAGTAATCTGACCATTTAGATATAAGCACGGTGGGCAACTTAGATATTATATTTTTTGTCAAATTGTTATCATGCAGGTACTCGTTGCGACCTAGGGCCGTTACAGCTGCAATAAAGTTTTTAATTTTAATTGAAAATACTACTATGTTTTTATGGTATTCATGTGGTAGTGGGTGTAATCGTGTGATCTCCCACTCTATACGTGATAAGATGACATCCGGGTTTCCGAACTGCAGCTTAAGCGTGGACATCACCTCCTCAGCTGATGTGCATGTAACTAGCAGTGCTGCTACGGCTTCTTTCGCGGCTCCACGTAGGCACTTCCTAAGCCGCCACAGGTTCTCCGTGTTGCTAAATTTACATACTTTAGTTGACTCGTCGTATGCCTGTTTAAACTGCAGCCATTCCATTGGATCGCCAGAAAACCATGGTAACTCCTTCGGTGTGCTCAGTCGACTTAGCAGGTTGGTGTTAGATCCAGCAACGGCCGTTGAAGTGGCAAGGTCCTTTAGTGCAGTAGCGATTTGATGAACTACATCCTCTGTACCGGAGGTGACGTGGTTAGCGGCCACCGGTGGTGTGCACGGGTAACCCGTTTCTTTGTTTACATAATCGTGGGTTATATGTGCTTGTAATTCCCTCTGACTGCTATCTATCCATTTGCCAACTTTGCTCATAGAACACCGCGAACTAGAACGTGAACTGTATTCCATTTGAGCTAAGTCTGCGGCTAACCGTTTATCGATAAGTTCCTTTTCGATTCGCGCTTTCTCCTCGGCTGCTTCTACTTCAAGTTGTAACTTTCGTGCCCGCAACGATGAACGAGATGACCTTTGCGAGGTCGTTTTTTTTATAGACACGTGGTCACGTATGTTCGGGGCATCTTCGATTTTAAGTTCCTTTTGACTGCTTGGGCCGCCATTTTCCAATTCGGTATTTGCGTGTTGTTCTCTCCGTGTAGTACTACGCGTGCGCACCATTTTGCTAGCTGGCGTATGAAACATCGATGTGTTTGATCCGCTCGAAGACCACAATGTAGGGTGCAACAGTCCCGGGGTGCACTCGCAAGCGATTATAGAAAGGAAACACTGTATTGCGCGAATTGAATTTAATGAGACTATTACAACAGGTGCAGTGATTACAAGATGCGATAAAAAATTATGTGACAAAAGCAGTGTGCACAAGCAGAGCGCGCGGGCGATGACCGTTCGTCAACTGACTTATGTGCGATCCCCGAAAATCCACCGGCGCGCGAGCTTCCCGCCCGCACCCTCTGCCCCGCACACACCATAGCGCGTCGCCTACAGATATCTTTAATTACGATTCGGCCTTTTGATCTGTCTTCACATCGGTAATGTGACCCTGGCGTTTTCCTAATGTGAAACTGTTTATTCTGCCTATCAATAGCGTCGTGGATTTCAATTAGGCTATTTTTATTAGATGTTGATTGTTCCTCGTTATCTGACACATTCGCTATTGGAGTTACCGGTAAATCTAACAAAGTTCTTATGTCTGGTATCTCAAAGTCGGTCACATTTGAGGTACTTGGTGATGGTTCTAATGATTTTTCTTGTGCAACTTCCTTGAAAATGTTATCTATTATCTGGTTATCATTTAATTCGCTTTGAATCGGGCTATTGATGTCGTGAATATTCAATTTAACTCTAGATAAGGCGTCGGCATTCATATTTTGTTTGCCTTTTTTATATATGATTTTGTAATTATATTCCTCTAATTTAAGCCGCCATCTAGTTAATTTCGAGTTAGGATCTTTTAGATTGAATAACCAAGTTAATGGTTTATGATCCGTATAAATTGCGAATTCTCTTCCGTACAAGTATGGTCTGAAGTACTTAGCGCCCAAACGATTGCTAAGCACTCTTTTTCTATGGTGGAATACCTACTCTCTGTATCAGATAGTGTCCTAGACGCGTATGCTATCGGTCTATCCATTCCTACTTCACCTTGTGATAGTACTGCGCCGACGGCGACGTCACTCGCGTCCGTAGTTAATACAAAGGGTTTATCGAAGTCTGGGTATTTTAATATTGGTGATGTTGTTAATATTTTTTTACATTGGTCTATTGATTCTAGGAATTCTTTAGTATGAGTAATTTTTGCGTTCTTTTTTAAGCATTTTGTGAGAGGTTTTGTAATCTCTGCAAACTTTGGTATGAATTTACGGTAATAGCCTACTAAACCGAGAAAGGATTTTATTTCTTTTTGGCTAGTAGGTGTTGGAAATTGTTCGACCGCTTTAATTTTGTCTTGGTTAGGTTTAACACCTCCCGCTGATAAGACATGACCCAAATAATTGACTTGTTTTTGTAAAAACTCTGATTTATCTAATTGGATTTTAAAATTATGTGCCCTTAGTCTATCAAATACCTTTTTTATTTTATTGAGGTGGTCCTGAAGGGACGTGGAATATACTATTATATCATCTAAGTAAACAAGACAAGTATCTGCTAATAAATCTCTTAAAATGTTAGTCATAAGGCGTTGAAATGTACTGGGTGCATTTCTAAGTCCAAACGGCATTCTTAAAAACTCGTAATGGCGATCTAGGCTAAACGCTGTTTTCTCAATATCGTCTGGATGCATTTCCAGTTGATGGTATCCTGAAGCTAAATCTATCGTGCTGAAATACTGGGCTCTACCTAGCTTATCTAGAATGTCGGTAATGTTTGGTATGGGGAACTTATCTTCAATCGTTTTTTCGTTAAGTTTACGGAAGTCAATAACCATCCGCCACTTGACTTTGCCTGAGGCATCCGCCTTTTTTGGCACTAGATGTATTGGACTAGACCATGGTGATTGGCTTTCTCTAATAATCCCTTTATTTAAAAGCTCATCTACCTGGTTTTTTAATTCATTCATCTCCGCCGGGGGACGCCTATAATTTTTTGAAAAGATGGGTGTTTCATCTGTTAATCTTAGTTTATGCTTTACTGTGTGCGTAAATGTTAAGGGTAGGTTTTCTGAGTAAAATACATCACGATAATTATAGCAAAGGCGTTTAATCTCTCTACTTTCCTCTTTGTTTAAATGATTTAGTCTTAATCGTGATAAATTTTCCTTTAGGATGTTATCTATCTCGCATTCATTTATATTAAAATTATTTAACTTATGAATAGGTTCACTACTTATTTCTATGGGTATCGGATTTAGCTCTAACTGTACTAATTTATTAAGGGAAATACGTTTATCGGACTGATTTGCTACTATAGTTTTAAACATACCGTTTTCAACTTTAATTAGTGACGAAGGTATATTTATTCCAGTTTTAGACTCATAACCCTTACAGAAGTAGTCTCCTGTCTTTCTATTAATTAATAAGTTTAAAACACATTGTGATTGAGGTAGTAATGTTATTTTTTCTTTAATATCCTTTCTTATAGGAATAGCTGTTTTATTCATAAAAAGTTTCATTTCTTTCAAGTCGATCTTAGACTGAAATTTTTCTAGAAAGTCTAGACCTAAGAGTCCTTTAAAATCTTTGTCAAAATCAAAAACAACAAACTTATGAATTTTATCCGTGTTGAATAAACTAGGTAACTTAATCTCTAAAACATGTTTTGTCTTTGACACTCCATGTACAGTGTGTATAGAGTGGTTTTCTAACTCTAACTTTTTTTTTAAATTTGGATTACTATTTACTACTGAGGGACTTATAAGTGATTTTGATGCTCCAGTGTCTATCAAAAATCTCCCTCCAAACTCTTCGATAAAAACTGATGGTAATCCGCTTTGATTATTAACATGAATTATGTTTCGTTTTCTGACGTTGGGCCTATTTGAAAATTTACTTGGTCTTCATAATCATATTGCTGCTCTATAGCTAAAGTTTCCTCTTCTTGAGGTTCCGGAGGACTTTGACTCTCCTCTGGTTGATAATTCATTTTATATTCTAACTCCTTAAATTTAATTGGAGGCCTAGGACTGTTTTGAGTATTTTGATTCGAAAACTGTGGACGATAGGGTCCTGGATTTCTGTTATAGTTATTATTGTACATGTTATAATTTTGCCTATTAAATGGAGGTGGTTGCCTATTCTGATATGCTATAGGTGGACCTGAAGGTCTATAGTAAGTTTTATTCATTGGAATATTTTGCCTCGCTGCAATATTACTATCTTGTGACCTACTTAATTTGATCTTATACTCCTCCTGTTTGGCTAAGGCTATCGCATGTTCAATATTCTTCGGATTTTGAATTTTAACAGTGATGGATAAAAGAGGGTTTAGTTGTCCTATGAAAACGGCTATGCTCATTTTTTCATAGTAATCCTTTTTACTTTGATCTAGGCTAATAAGTGCATATGTTAATGCTCTTATGTTTTCGCCAAATTGTTCTATTTCTAACTTGCCTTTCCGAAGGCTATTAAGTTCCTGGACGAGGCTTACTTCGTCCCTAAATTCACCACAACGTTGGATAAGGATTTGTTTTATATCCTCCCACGTTTTATACGCATTACATTCCGCGAGAATTTCCACGGCTTTTCCGCATAATTTATTTACTATTAGACACGCGATTATAGGGTCTGTACTCTTATTTCCTAAAATTTCTAAAACATTCTCTACCGATTTGATAAAGAAATTTAATGTCCGCTTATTGCCATCATAAGTCGGTAATAATGCACTTATCTTTGCATATTCATTACTAAGGGTTAAATAATCCCCTATATCTATTACAGGTAAATTAGATTGAGGTTGCGATTCAGTATGCTGTTCCATTATTAATGATTTTAATTAACTACAAAACAAACAAACTTCCTACGCTAAACCTAAACACCAAATATAAAATTCTTAAAATTCAATAAAATCACACAATAAAAATAAAAATGAAAAATAAAATTTAAAACACTTTAAAAAGGTTGGAAATAGGATGTGGGAATAATCAGAGCTTATGCTTACCCCACTATCACCATTCCGCTGCGATGTTCTTGCTGGCTTCGATTTGAGGAACCAGGAGCTCTTCCCTACAGTTTACCCCAAGCCCGGGTATAGTAGATTCTTAGGATATAGAGAACTAGGATGGTACTAGAACTGCCTATATCCTACCTTTCGACTGCGCCAATTAACACTAGGGCTTGGGTAAAGGTGTTTTTAAAAAGCAACTGCTTGCCATGAAGGCTCAGGAAGAACTGACTTTATTCGCAAACTTCAACTTATATTTAAATGGTTACAATCTCTTATTCTAATAACAATAGGTGTCTTAATTCTAAGTACTTCCTTCTACGTAAAGATAATGGTAAACAGTGAATATTCTTATTAAACTTCTAATGGTTACAATCTCCTGTTCTAACCCATCCTTATTACAATAGGTATCTTAATTCAAAGCGCTTCTCAGTAGAGATAAGGATAAACAGAGGTTATTCTTATTTAACTCCCGCAGCGCATAGGAATTACGAAAGTAGTATAAAATTGGGCTATCTGGATCAAAGGAGATCCAGGTAGCCCAATTTTACTTTTCAAAAACTGAATTTTGTGTTCTCAATAACTTGTTCAATTAATTTTGATCGTCTCGAAAACTAATTCGGATTTAGAGGACCGAAGCATTGAAAAATAAAAAAACTCAATGTTAGCATTTTTTATTTATTCTCGTTAATAATTTACAATGTCACCTATGGTGAGTAATCAAAATCATTTTGGATTTTTTCTATTAAATCAATGGCTTTTTTATAAATATCGTCAAACATGACGTGTTTTACAACATGTTGCGCGCATATTTCTTCTTGGCATTTACATAGTGTATCTTCTCGATTTATGAAATTTTTAGAATCATGTATTTCAATTCTAATTATTTTAGACCCGTTCGAAGTTTTCTTTATAAATGTATAATTTGAATTGTTGTCGTCAGAATGTTGCCTTTTCCGAACACCACTAGTAGCACTACTATAGTTGAGCCATTACAAACGTGCGAACTGAGTCATAAATCATTTTTATCAGAGCTCTCGCTCACACTTACAGGCATATCGGAACTCTCGCTCGCAATGCTAGTGTTGTGTGTAACAACAAAGAAGGGATTTGTCGATAGTCATTAGCAGGTAATTAAGGAAAGATTAACGAAATAATGCAATATATTTTTAGGATGTATTTTTAATATCTGCTTTTAAAACATACAATATATTAAATGTTATCAACTTAAATTAATATAATACATATAACAAATTTTAAACAGAATCAAAGATCAGCTTAAAATATTAATCTACGTCTATGTCATCGTCTGAGCAGCTATCGCTGTCATCTTCATGTAGATTTATTATCAGAGGCTGTATTCTCTGATCTCTTAAAATGGCCTTGGCTAAGTCGCGATCCTGTAACTCCTCTGCATGCCTCACACATTTTACCCAGTCCTTTTTGGATACATTCCCGATAGCTTCATGTAAAACGATCTCGACGTCTGCTATTTTGAAAGTATTGTTTTTCGATGCCACTTCGCCCTTTACTTGTGCCCATACCAATTCAATAGGATTATATTGGCAGTGATACGGTGGCAGCCGAATAACTTCGTGACCATGCTCAATTGCCAGTTGGTCAATGGCATAAATCTTTTTTGGATTGCTTTGTTTTACTTTAAATATTAATTCTTCTTTTATGTCGGCATTTGAAAAGAGAATGTTTTTCTGCTGGAGCCATTCCTGTATGCTACTTTTTTTCCAAGATATTGTCGGTATGGGATCTAATTGCTTGGAATGGTAGCTGGCATTATCTAAAACGATAATGGATGGTTCCTCCAAAACTCGTAAAAAGTCCTTAAACCACGCCATATATGTATCCGCATCCATTTCAGTGTGGTAATCGGCGTCTTTGGATTTCACAGCTCTGAAAATTAATTTTGCTTCTGGTACAAAGCCTGTCTTAGCGGAGCCGGCGTGACATACAATCAAACGTTGTCCTTTCCCCACTGGTTGATTTTTAAAGCCACCTTGATCATTTTCTCCAAGCCACATTCGTTTTCTGCACTGGTTTTGATTGACCCAGGTTTCGTCCAGATAAAACCGAGGACGGGTATCGTTTGTCTTCTTTAATGTATCAAGTTTTCTTAAAAACTCCAGTCTAGTGCAGACAATATCAATTCGTTCCATTAGGTATTTTCGGCCATCCATGTTTTTTTTGAATTTGTAACCTATTTTTTTAAATATTTTTTTCAATGATGACTTGCCGCACTTAAATTCAGGCATTTGTACTTTCATTTTTTCTAATATCTTAGCCACTGTTGGGTATTCACCATTATCATAAAATGAACAAATGGTGCGTTGCAACAAACAAACATCGAAATTATCGATATTTGTAACTGTTTCTGGTTTTACATATGTTTCTCTTGGTGTAGATGGATGGCCAGATTCAAGTATTTCTTTCTTGACTTTGTCTACAGTTCTCGTACTAACTCCACAAAGAAGCGCCGTAATATCTCGTGGTTTATTTAAATTTAGAGAAGATATTTTTACCGGGTCACTTTTCAATTCATTAAACACTGTCAACACATTATGAATAACCGTACGAGTTTGGGCGTTAATATCGCCCTTTAATTTTAACAAAGTTAAGTTGGAGAATAATGCGTCCATGGTTCACGAAAGTCTAATGACAACTAACACAATTTTCACAAACACCTACATTTGACTTTATTGCATTAGTCATCAGCTACCTGCGTCCGAGCGGCATCCCTTTATCGATAATGAGTTGTGGGGCATTGTCACATTCCTTTGACGTAATGATTTATGACTCAGTTCGCACGTTTGTAATGGCTCAACTATAGTAGCGGCGCCGTGGTTACTGTGTGTATCATACGATATCACAGGTTAAGCAACGTTCGGCGCGGTCGGTACTTGGATGGGTGTCCGCCGACCATTAATATCTCATGACGACTTCCGTGCTTCGGAGGGCACGTTAAGCAGTCGGTCCCGGGTGCTGTATACTTGTATACAGTAGTCGTTAGGGTTTGTCAGAAGCCATCTAGGCGCCTTAAAAATTCTGGCATCCACCACCCAGCACTGGGCCAGCTTGGTGGATTATGGCCTATACCTTCTCTTCACCCAGGGGAGAGACTGATGCCCTGCAGTGGGCTCATTACAAAGAGTTGTGATGATGATGATGATGACTAGTAGCACAATAATTAATGTTATTCTTTGGTAAACGTGCTGCTGCGTCTGTGGGGATATGTGTGGTGTAATGAGATGATGTGCACTTATTACCTTTAGGTTAGTAGGTAGTGAAATCCCAAATTGTTTTTACACATTTAATGCACGATCACAGTTTTTATTACACAAAACACTTTACACAAAACAGAAGGAGTACATATATAGTCTTAATACAAATAGCGATACAAATTATAATGTGGTAAGCGCACGTTATCGGGCGGAGCGACAAGCGACACGGGTTTCGCGTAGAGGTCAAAAATTAGACTGGCCGGCGGATAATACCGAGCGATCCCGAACGGTTCCGGAGTCCGCCGGCGGCGGCGGCCGATGCTCACGCGCATGGTAACTGATAAGAACGTGTTCCATCGGTAAGTTTCCACAACACAATATTGGAAGAAAGATATTGAATGAAATAAATATTTTATAAGTTTTATTATGATAGATTATTTATAATACGTATGAATAGGAATTTGTATTAGTATTTATAAATGATAGTATATAAATAAATATAAGTATATAATATGTAATGTACTTATAATATGTTTATGTAAATATAAAATATAATTAATTATATTTATTGTTTAGAATATTAAAGTAGGTAATATTAATAGGTAGCCTACATCACTCCCCCCCGAAGACCGTCACTACGGGCGATAAAAATCAGGAAAATGAACTTTTCGGCCTGAACGTGTCGTTTTAATGTTATTTTGTACAGGTACATCGCGCTGAGGAGGTGGAATGGGTGGAGTAGAAAGGATAGGATTTGGAGTGGGTTCGGGTATCAGTGTGGGGCCTGGGGAAGGATCTACCAGTATATAGGCTGGTTTAACACGATCTATCGATACCGTCATAGGTTTTCCTTTAACCAAAATCCTAAAAGTTTTGTCACCCCGTTCGAGCACTTGATAGGGACCAGTGTACGGAGGCTGTAACGCGCCTCGAAGTGCATCTTGCCTTAAAAATACGTGACTCGAAGTTGCTAATTCTTTAAAAATAAAAATTTTATCTTTATACTTTCGCGTGGGTGGGGAAGGTTGTAATTTAGATACAAAATGTTGCAACCTTGTTGAAAAATCCGTTATATCGGTAGAATTTGGGGCAGTGGTGTTAAAAAATTCTCCAGGGAGCCGAAGTGGCTCGCCATATACTAGTTCAGCCGAGGATGCTTTTAGGCTATCTTTGTAGGCAGATCTGATGCCTAGGAGGATAAAAGGTAATTTGTCTACCCAGTTAGTATCAGCGTGACACATGATGGCTGCTTTAAGTTGTCGATGGAAGCGCTCAACGAGTCCGTTGCACGCTGGGTGATACGCGGTGGTTTTTCGGTGCCTGAATCCAATCACTTTTCCAAGGTATTGGAAAAGTGCGGATTCAAATTGACGACCGCGATCAGTGACGATATCTGTTGGGCATCCAAATCTGGACACCCACGATATCAATGCCTTCCCAACGGCTTCAGCAGTCATGTCTACCATTGGTGTGCACTCAGGCCAACGTGTAAACCGATCTACTATGGTAAGACAATACCTATATCCTTGGGCAATTGGCAAGGGGCCAACTATATCCACATGGATAAAAGCGAAACGAGCTCGAGGTAACTGAAACGTGCTTATAGGTGCTGACACGTGACGGCTTACCTTCGAGCTTTGACACGCTAGACAATTCCGTGCCCATTCTCGACAGTCCTTACGCATGCTAGGCCAAACGAATCGTTCAGCTATCAACTTAGTGCTTGCGTTTGGACCTGGATGACTCAAGTTGTGTAGACTGTCGAAGAGTGGTTTGCGAAAGTCTTTGGTCACGAATGGTCTAGGTGGGTTTATGCTAGCATCACAATAAAGTTCTAAGCTACTGTATGGAGTTTTCAATTTATGTAGGCGAAGTGAGTATTTGTCACCTAGAAATTGAAGTAACTCCTGATCAGTAGCTTGAGATTTCGCAAGATCTTCTAAATTGATTGGCATCTGCAGTTCACTAATACGAGATAGAGTGTCGGCAACGACATTGTCCTTACCAGATATGTGCCGTATGTCAGTAGTGAACTGCGAGATGTAATCAAGGTGCCGGTGTTGTCTGGGAGAACAATTAAATTTACGCTCGTGAAAGGCAAAGCAAAGTGGTTTGTGATCTGTGTAGATCACAAAATGCCGAGCTTCCAACATATGTCGGAAGTATTTGACACTTTCATAAATTGCCAAAAGTTCTCTGTCGTAAGGGGCGTACTTTTGTTGCGTGGGGCTCAACTTACGTGAGAAGAACGCTAGAGGTTGCCAGAAGCCGTTCTTAAGCTGCTGCAGTACTGCACCCATGGCCAGATCGGACGCGTCAGTAACTAACGAAATCTGGGCTTCGCTATGGGGGTGGGCAAGTAACGCAGCGTGGGATAGGCTTTCTTTGCAACGGTTGAAAGCTTCGAGGCTTTCTCCAGTAAGGTCAACGGGGTGGGATCCTTTTACTGAACCGACAAGCAAGGCATTCAAAGGTGCCTGAATTTTGGCCGCATCAGGTAAAAAACGCCTGTAAAAATTTACCATGCCTAAAAAACGCCTTAATTGCTTGACGGTTTTAGGTGGGGGGAATTCTTGGATAGCCTGGACCTTGGATTGAAGTGGCTTTGTTCCTGATTTGGAAATGTGATATCCTAAAAACTCAACTTCACTAGCACCGAATACACACTTAGCCGTATTGACAAGTATTCCATATTCCTTCATCCTGGTGAAGAGCTGGTGAAGGTGGTCTTCATGCTGTGCGGCGTCTTTGGAGAAGACTAAATAGTCATCTAAGTAGGCATAGATGAAATCGAGGCCCCTCGTCATTTCATCAACGAAACGTTGGAATGACTGCCCGGCATTTCGAAGTCCAAAAGTCATCACCGGGAATTCGAATAAGCCGAACGGTGTGGTGATGGCGGTCTTCTGGATATCGTCTTCATTGACCGGGATCTGATTGTAGGCTTTGACTAAATCAATAGTAGAGAAGATCGTGCAACCCGCTATACTATGGGAGAAGTCATGGATATGCCTAATAGGATAACGGTCGGGTATGGTGCGAGAGTTAAGTAACCTATAATCACCACAAGGACGCCAACTGTTATCTTTCTTAGGTGCGAGGTGCAACGGGGATGCCCAGGGGCTCTGTGAAGGGCGCGCTGTACCATTGTTCAACATTAATTCAAACTCTGCCTTCGCTATTTTAAGTTTGTCAGGTGCCAGTCTACGAGGAGTGCATGATATAGGTGGGCCTGGTGTAGTTCTAATAAAATGAACAGTATTGTGCTTCGGAAATAAAGGCTTACCTGATGGGCGAGTTATCTCAGGAAACCGGTTCAATATTTCGTGGTACCTCGTGTCACCTGTCACTATTTTAATCGAAAGTACATCAGTATTAGCAAAGCAAGCATTTGAAGACAAAGTTGTGGTGTTATCTATAAGGCGTTGGTTGCGGCAATCAACAATTAAATTAAAGTTACTTAAAAAATCAACACCTATTATAGCCTTTGTTACATTTGCCACTATGAAGCGCCACTGGAAACTGCGTCTTAACCCTAAATTTAAATTTAATTCTAAATAACCATAGGTATCGATACTAGTACCGTTAGCTGCACACAACTTAAAGTCTGTTTTAGACCGTCTGTCGCGAAGTGCTGCACGAGGATATACGCAGAGGTCACTGCCGGTGTCCACCAAGAATTGGGTGTTCGTGTTGCGGTCAGTGACGAAGAGGCGACGTGAAGAGGTAGGGCAATCGTCAGCCGCCATTAGCGACCGCCCGTGGAGTTTCCCGCCTTGTTGTAGTCGCAAGGCGTGATGCAACAATGAGCCCGAGGTCCAAATTTCACGTGGTACCAGCACACTGGGTATTTGCGGTAGTTGGAATTCGACCTGGTTCTGCTGCGTGAAGTCGAGCGACGGCGTGGGGGTCTGGAACGTTCATTGCGTCTAGGTGTGCGTCTGCTTGAACGATGCTGGTCTTCGAGCTTCATAGCGAGACGTTCCACCATCTTACGAAGCTCTGAAATCTCACTTGATGTACTGCTGCTGGGAACTGGCGCTGATGTAGCTGCCACGCTGCAGGGGGTGGTTATCTCGTGGATGCGATCAGCTAGGTCAGAAAGCTGGTCCAGGGTCTGAGTTGACTGCGACGCCAGAACTGTCTGGATGTTCTTAGGCAGACGGTTACTCCATATAGTTCGAATGAACTCGTCGGGAACGGAAGGTCCAGCTAAATCTTGTAAGTGCCTCAAGAACTGCGACGGCTTCCTGTCTCCAAGTTCTTCGTGGGTCAGGAGTTGTTTCACCTTGCGCTCATGGGAAGCAGATAATCGGCGAATCAGTTCGGTTTTAATTTTTTCGTAACGATTTCTAGCCGGAGGGTTCACAATTATATCCTTCACGGCCTTTGCGTCATGAATTTCCAAATTTGTAATGACATTATTAAATTTAATGCTGTCCTCCGTTATATTAAAATTTTCGAACTGACCTTCGAGGAGCGCGAACCATATATCAGGATCATCCGGTGAAAATTTTGGCACTTTCAAGTTCAAATTTCGAGAATCGGATGACATCTGGGCGCGGTCATTGGAAACGCGCACTTTTTTGGTTCGACGCGTGGTAACATTTCCCGCCCTCGAGTCTGCTGTCTTCGCTGAATCGCTACTATCACTCATCTTGATCTTCGTGAACAAAAGGGGTCACCAGTTTGTGGGGATATGTGTGGTGTAATGAGATGATGTGCACTTATTACCTTTAGGTTAGTAGGTAGTGAAATCCCAAATTGTTTTTACACATTTAATGCACGATCACAGTTTTTATTACACAAAACACTTTACACAAAACAGAAGGAGTACATATATAGTCTTAATACAAATAGCGATACAAATTATAATGTGGTAAGCGCACGTTATCGGGCGGAGCGACAAGCGACACGGGTTTCGCGTAGAGGTCAAAAATTAGACTGGCCGGCGGATAATACCGAGCGATCCCGAACGGTTCCGGAGTCCGCCGGCGGCGGCGGCCGATGCTCACGCGCATGGTAACTGATAAGAACGTGTTCCATCGGTAAGTTTCCACAACACAATATTGGAAGAAAGATATTGAATGAAATAAATATTTTATAAGTTTTATTATGATAGATTATTTATAATACGTATGAATAGGAATTTGTATTAGTATTTATAAATGATAGTATATAAATAAATATAAGTATATAATATGTAATGTACTTATAATATGTTTATGTAAATATAAAATATAATTAATTATATTTATTGTTTAGAATATTAAAGTAGGTAATATTAATAGGTAGCCTACACGTCCATAGGGATAAAGTCAATGATATTATAAACTATAGATATGTTACGTTCATAGAAATTTGCGTTCTAAACTGTTCCGAGCAATCAAAAACTGCATGGATTGACAAGTTTCACTGATATGTATAACAAAAGATAAGAAAAAGCACGCAAATGAAAGAGATAGCTATAGTTTTAATGATTGCACTTCAATGTTTTCTTGTGTCATAGTTAATATTTACAGTCGTAGAGTGGACACTTGATTGAAAAGTAATTATATAGGTAAGAAATAATAGAAAATAATATTTATTGAAAATTTTAATATTGAAATAATAATTAAAAATAGAAATACAATGAATATTATATACCTTCACAAAGATTTAATTTATTTCTTTTTTGTCTTTTTGAAAGTTTTTGTATTTTATTTTTATGTGCGGAATGGAGACGAATATTTGTGTATTTATCAATTATGACTTTAATCAGATGTACTGGATGATTGAAAATGGGGATCAAAACAAAGTAAAAATAAAGATCAACTGAACTTTAATTGTAGGCATTTTATTCACTATCAATATTCGTTCTGCACTAATTAATCTATGTCCACAGAGCACGCATCTATCGCTCTCGCGTCAATACTAGATCGCTATCTCTTTCTTCACCTGCATCAGTTATTAGATTGTTTGAAAAAATAATTTACAAATACTAAAAAATCTTAGTACTTTTACATACTAACATGTGGTATGAGATCCCTTGCATTTTGTTTACTTTAGAGTTATAATTGGTACACTTCCGAAACGCACACGACGGCATTTTATATTTATTTTGGTAAGGACACAGGAACCTAAAGTGCGTCACGCTTGTGATTGCGCTCGACGCAGACTAATTACAAGACCTACCATTTGGCTCGTATTTGAGTCTTCATAACGCGCGTGCTTATAACATATCTGCTTTTGTTTTATATAATATCATTGGATAAAGTTAAATAGTTGTTCTTCAGAATCCTGGAAATTAAATTTGTGATTTAAGATAATCGAACCTGGAACCCTCAGATTATCATGTTTTTATCACTATGCTATACGAGTCTTTGTCATTGTTTAATTTAAAATATTGCATTATTTTTGTGATTTTTGTAGGTACAGTAAAAATATATTGAAACTTTATTCAGAGTATAATGCAGACGTGACGATTGATTTATTTAGTGTTTATCGTATTCTATGTAAATATATTTGGACATTAAAGAGAAGAAAAAAAAAAACTTTTTATAATAATATTATGCCACTTTTTATGTTTTACAAAGTAAATAAAAAAATTAAAACATTTCTAAATCGATAATTAATTTAAAACGACTTACCGACATAATATAGGTAATTCTCCTATGCAACACAACCAAATGGAAGCAGATTTATTTCAAAACTAATTACCTGGATAATATTTAATTTCATAATTTCATGTTGTAAGGTTCAAAATAGAACGTTTTTTTAGAACGTTTTGTTTATTTGTAACAGTAGGTATTACAGGTAGTTACATAAAAGGACAGGCTCGCGACAATGTGGCGTCGGATGCAACATGAATCCGTCTATGTTTTGAAAAAACATAATATGTTATTATGTAAACATAATAAGAAACATAATCTATCTTCTAAAATTCAATGGCACCAATTGTATCGTTAGCGGCACTTAACGGCACCAAGTGGGCACCATTATTTAAATACTTTTCTAACCTGATTGGTGACTAGTGACTTGCCATTCTGACGGTAACCATGAATCCGTTTATGTTTTGAAGAAACATATACTAAAAAATCAATACATTTTGTCCTCAAGTTTATTGATTGTAAGGATACTAATAAACTATATGATTATTCACACAAACTTTATTTAATAAATTTTTAAGTAAAACCCGATGCGAATGATAGTATATTCAATAAAATGTTATTGCAATATTTGCACTTTGCGCTATTAGTTTTAGGGTATCGTCCTCAAGAAAATCTTTCTTCAATGATTGTCTCATATTTGCGTAAAACAGGAAGTTTGCTAGTTACGTAATAAAAACACCTAGTTTTATATGTCTAAACGTATAACAATGTATATATCTTTTGCATAATATTAAATGTACGAAGTTAAATTTGTTCAGTTTACGTATGTAGTCAAACTACTGAACTAATTTTGATGATTTTTTTTATCATTCAAATGTTAAAGGATATTGCTTTTGAAAAAACTATGTTGTTTGTTTTATTTTACATTCAGCTATTATTTCTCATACCTACCATTTTTAGAACAGAAACAGTAAATAGATACGAATTCCAAAATAAAAAACCTAAAAATGATTGGTTTAAATGAAAAAGGTGAAAAGTATTGAGAATTAGTTACAGAACCCTGCATACGTAGACGATCAGTCCCTTGACTATTTAATATTTTGTGTTCAGCAGTTTATTACACATACATTAAAACATAAAATATATATTCTCTTACACTTATGCATTTAAGATATATTTTAAATGAGCGCAAATTTTATGGTCTATATTTTCTGTTCAGAACACTAATGTGTGAGGTCTTCTCCAAGTGCTAGAGAATCCGGGTCAGTCATTACCTAGGCAGTGACTTATTTTATTAGTATCTACCTATAGCATATTGTGAAGTTACTAGAAGTGAGTGTTTCATAGTGATTGTATATCGGATATCTGCATCTATTCATCATGTAAGTATTATACAAATCTCATTTTTATTTAATTTTATTTCGATGTTTTTAGTATATGTACAAACTGATTCCATATAGTGTAAGGAATAAAGGTATACTTAAAAATGGAATTGATTTAAACTTTTGAGAACTTTACCTGGCATTCGTACCAATTTATAACATGACCTTTTGAAAATCATGATAGGTACTTATCTACTCTTCTTATTTCAAGCGTCTGTACCTGCTTATTAATTTGTATGACATTATTGATGATACAATATTTTTTACCAAAACCTTTATTTACAAAGGTATGAAAACGATTGATTGTCACACCTTTTTACTTTGACACCGCGAGTTCCTATATAATATTTTATGTTTGTTCATTCAAAGTAATGTTTAAATATTGGACAGAATATTATTAGATATAATACAATAATATCTACATATCAGTTTATCATTTTTAACACTTGTCTCGGTTTTTATTAAAGCTTAGGAATAAAATGAATGATAGCGTCCTTGGTGTAGAGGTCTCTTACCTTCTACACCAGAGGTCCCGGCTTCGAATCCTGGTAGTGGGTGGATATTTTATTATATTTGATTTCGAGTCATGGATGTGTATGTATGTTTATTTCCATCTATAAAAAAATATCTATGTGTATTTATATAAGTTTATTCGTCCGCTATATATCCATAGCTTAAGTTCTTGATTGATATTTAATTTGGGTTAGATAATGTGGCGTGATTGTTAGAAATAAATATTATTTATTATTAAATCATATTAGAATGATTATTTATAAGATATTTTGCAAAGTTTTGCATGATTTACTTACTGTTTATATTTTTTTAAAGGGTTAGGTAAATATTCTTACCATCACATTATCGAGGTCCATTAAAGTTTTGTTAAGAACTATTGTTAAGAATACCTGATTAATAAATAAATATTCGTAATAAACTTAAATAAACCAAACTTGTTTATTCACCTTTTTTGTATTTTGGTCTTAAATTGTCATAAATTTATGTATATTTTTAAATAAAGATCGTTTGTTATTATTATTACGATAGATAGCCTGAGCTTCTTTTTTGACTTATATCTTAATAAGCCATAGTCACAGATAGCTTGTACTAAGTTTTCATATAATAACAACGTTTAATATATTCTTTCATAGGTCGAAACGCACTGATAAGATGTTTCTGTCAGAAGAGGAGTCCTCGACTGGTGAATATGAAAAAAAAAACCGACCAAAAAGAAAACAAAAAAGCGTGTTGAGAAGTCTCATCCCTCGGAGGCATGTGGAAGCAGGGATCATGCAAGTGGCGCGGGCGGCAGTGGGGATGGCGTTGGCAATAAGCGCTTGAAGTCGGGCAAAACCACCGCGACAGATCCGATAGCGACAGCGATGACGTCACTGAAATCGGTAAAAAAGAATCTTCATTAGTATCCTACATAACAAAGCGCAATAAAAATAGTTACTCACGACAAATAAAGTTCACATTTTATAGAAATGAAGATTTATAAATGCGATGAGATAGAAAATGTGTCCCCGATGAATAGGTGGCGTCATGCTATAGTCGCAAAAAAAAAAAAAATTAAACCAACACCGAAGCTTGGCATCACCTGTCAGCATATTTGGGTGCTATTCGAAAGGAATTTAAAGATAGAAATCATTTAAGAACTAATTTACATAAGTCAAATTGTTTATTAAGTACTGAGTTTGATAATATTAAAATCATTGCTACTGCATTTAAAAATCGAATTGTAATATACCGACTAAATCCTACGCATGAAGAAGAGTACCTCACGCCGGAGGCTTTCCTGTGCAATTATAAGAATGATGTTAATAGAATTATAGAACTATCTGTAGCAAAACATAAATGTCTTAAAGTTAGCTTTCAACTTTTTGCTTTCTTTATCTTACCGAAGTCGGACGAACAAAAACTTAAATAATTCAATTCAAAATTTGAAGTTATATGTGGTAACACTGATTTTTATAGTACCTTTCTTAAATCAAGTATTACTCTTAAAGAAAAACTTATTGAACTTGAGCACTGCGAGTCAGGGTGGTCTTTTCATGCAGTAAGTCATTTAGAAATCAATATAAATAAATATTCACCAATGAGAGGTAATGGATATATTGAGCTACCTTCTGTCATAAAAAATACTAAAAGTTGCGTAAATGTTAAGAATAATGATGATTACTGTTTATTATGGAGTATAGTAGCAGCGTTATACCCAGCAAAGAATAATGTACGAGGGGCGTTCAAAAAGTAATGAGAATAGCTATGTTAAAAAATTTATTTATTTAATATTATTTTATTTTTCGACATAATCACCCTTTAGGTCAATACATTTAAGAAATCTTTTTTCTAGAGCCAAGATTCCTTTTTTAAAAAAATCTTCATCTTGAGTACTTAAGAAATCGTTTACGGCTACCTTCACTTCTTCGTCATCTTCAAATTTTGTGCCTCTCAAGTGTTCTTTCAAACGCGGAAATAGGTAGAAATCACTAGGGGCCAAGTCCGGTGAATATGGCGGATGATCGAGGATCTCAAAGCCAGCATCTTGGATTGCCGCCATGGCAACTGCAGACTTGTGCGCCGGTGCGTTGTCCTGGTGGAACAAAACTTTTTTCGCGAGTTTTCCTCGTCGCTTTTCAATGATTTCCTGACGTAATTTTTTTATTTGATCTGCGTAGACATTTCCTGTGACAGTGGCTCCATGTTCAAGATATTCAATCATTATCAACCCCTGGCTGTCCCAAAAAACTGAGCCCATGATCTTGCCAGCAGATGGTTGAGTCTTGAATTTCTTTGGTGTGGGAGATGACGGTCTTTTCCAGGCCATTGATTGCCGTTTCGTTTCTGGATCATAATGATGAAGCCATGTTTCATCCATTGTTACGAATCGAGCCAAAAAAAGATCAGGATCTCGTTGAAACAGTTCCAATGAGGTCTTTGAAATGTTGAGTCGCGTTTGCTTTTGTGCGTCCGTTAGCATTCTTGGGACCCAACGCGCGGATACCTTTTTCATTCCTAAGTGATCTTGCAAAATGCTATGCACACTACCAGTTGAAATCTTCAACTCTTCAGCTATAAAACGGACTGTTACACGACGATCATCCAGAACAATTTTTTCAACTTTTTCGACCATTTCTTGAGTGACTGACGTCGAAGGGCGGCCCGAGCGCGGGTCATCTTTAACCAATGTTCTACCACGTTTAAACTCTGCACACCATCGAGCCACTGTGGAATATGGAGGAACAGACTCCCCCAATGTCTCACGTAAATCATTAAAAATTTGTTCCGTAGTAAACTTTTTTAAGCAAAAATATTTTATCACGGCACGGATTTCAATTTTATCCATTTTTAGCGAGAGCTATCGACACGTCACAAGCAAATAATTAATACAACTGACACGGACAAGATAGAAAGCTAATTATTTGAGGGTATTATAACAAAGACCTAATCTTTCCGTGATAGTAATTTTTTTTTTCAAGTACCCTCTATTACTACGTCATTCTCACTACTTTTTGAACACTCTAGTATGTAGACCTAAATCTTACCCCCACTGTACAGAAGTTCTCAATACTGTTGGGATTTCCGCCGACTATTAATGATATAAAAAAATTAAAGAAACAAAATCATCTGAGTGTAAATATTTATGGACTTGATAAAAAATTTAATGTGAGTGGTCCTCTATATTTAACGAATTCAAGAAAAGAAAATCATATTAATTTACTATATACAGGGTCAATTTATAATAGTCTGTGATATTTTAAAATTGGTTTAACAATGATGTGTTGGTTTAAATTATGAAGTAAATTTCTTTTTTATATTTTTCATAAATTAAAATTTCAAAATTATTTTTTATGAATAAAATTTAAGTTTAATCTACACTTCATGACTAGGTACATAGCAAAAAATAAAAATATTTCCGTCTATTTCTTTTAAGAAAATCACTTCACCAAAACAATAATCTTACGCGAATAGTAGATACCTACGCATCCGAGCGAAGGTCGTTGACGCGCGCCCGTGTGTTTGCGTGACCTAGTTACCTACTTAGCGCAGAATCAGCTGTAATTACGTCATACATCAGGTTAAAAGGTGATTCTAATGTCCCATCACACTACTGTTACAGGTTTTTGACTATCAATTTCACGTTAAACTAATTGTATCTAAATACTGTTTTAGTTTTGATCTTCATTAAATTAAAAATGAACTTAAAATAAAGCATTCGTGCTTGAAGTCTTTGTTAAAACAAATAAATTGATTTTTCAATTAATTTAATGTTAGAATGACGTGTTTAGTAACTGGAATAACCTTATTTATAACTATGTACAGTGTAGGTATAACATACAAAAATAACTTACATTTTTACCTTGCGTCCTGTCGCTGATGTTAAATACCGTGCTAAGTATTAGTCACTGATAACTTATCACATTCACAATTATAACTGCTGTACATGGAGTCCCATTAGCCCATATACTGAACACAAAACCTGTCATGTTTAGCTTATTAATTTAGACTATCCATAAAGTATCCTTATCACTTTTGATAACAGCGATAGGTGGACTCGTCAGTCCATAGAATGTGCTTCAGCAACCACACGCGGAGCATAGGTAGTTGCTTCAGTTCTTGCACTTTCGTAAAGTGGTAAGACTTGAGCCCTCTCGTCGCAGCAAGCGCCGCACCCACGAGCTGCTGACTTCGAAAACCTGAGCCGCATCGTTTGTGCTGGCTATCGGATGCTGTTCAAAACACTCCACCACGTCTTCTTCGAGTCTTCGAGTGAACCAGAAATCGAGGTCTGCCGGCGTCTGTGACTGTGGATTAAACGTGCCATAATCGCGTAATTCGACATTTTTGTTAGTTATCGATTTAGTGTTCGCGCGCGCGAATCTCTGGACAGACTGACGAGCGGGGGGCGTGGCGTGCTTTCAATCAAACATAGTAGGCGCGGGCTCGGCGGCGGCTCGAATTTGACTTTCGGCTCGTTTGCTTGTGCCGCGCAAGAACGTATAGGTATTGTTTGGTAATGTAACTAATATTTTATTGTTTAATAGAAATAGATGGAAACGTTTTCTCATCTTGCTATGTAGTCGTAAATTAGAGATTAAACTAAAATTTTATGCACTTAGAAGTACTTATTATGAAATTTTAATTTATGAAAAATGTAAAAAAAATTTTTTTTTTTTGAAATTCAGACTCACTTCTCATTCTGAATCTGCTATAAAAATATAATTGACTATTATGTGGCGACCCTATATAGAAAAAGGACAAAAGGGTCATTATTGTTTGATTTAAGATCTGGGGGTCGATTTTTGACTTTCGAGCGCTCGTCTTTTTCACTCGAAAATAGTCAAAAACAGTGAAATTCTATTTTTGAAATGCGAGCGATAGAATATTTAAATACGAGTGGTATTTACCACTCGTATTCAATTCTATCAGTAGAAAGTTGGTGTCAGTCTTCGTTTTGACAACTGTCAAATAAAATTAAGTCGTCCCGCCATCTCTGAAATCTTTTGAAGCTAACCGAGTGAGTAGTAACTTAGCTATTGCAATCATGGCAAGTTTGGAGGAATATTTATTGTTTTTTAATAGAGACGAAGTTGAAGAAGAAGAGGTCGTTTTAGCCGCGACGTTAGGACAGCGCACTCAGCTGTCGCTCTTAGGTAACGAGGAGTTTTTTGAGAGCGACAATCAATTTTAAAAAAAACTATCGGTTATCCAAAGTGCTATGCAGAGAGCTAATAGAAGCATTAAGACCGTATATCAGAGATGCGCAGAGATCATCTGATTTCAATATTCAAATGAAGGTACCATTGAGAACTGGCATCAACAATAGTGTGTAAAAGCACACCTTTGCAGATGTGGTCGAAAACCATAGAGACTAACTTTTATTACCATTGCAGGTACTCGTTGCGTTATTTTTTTTTGCTACAGGATCTTACCAGACACCTCTAGGCCAACATATGGCAAAAAATATTTCCCAGTCATCCGTCTCAAACTGTGTAACTGAGGTAGTTACAGCTTTGAATAACAGAGCAATATTTAGAAAATATGTAAAATTTCCATCCACAATACAAGAGTTGGATCTAATAACACTAACATTATAGCACAGTAAGTACTTGAGTTATCTTTTCTGTTTTTAATTATGGTATTTGACCTAAATATACACCTTACTTTTGAGACAGTACACCTAAAATTGTGGCAGAAGTCGAGTTCTGTGATTAATCCTGAGTACCATTTTTGTTCATAGATTTTATCAGAAGTATGGACTGCCAGGTGTTATTGGGTGTATAGACTGCACTCATGTGGCTGTTTTCCCTCCCAATAAAAATGAGTATGATGAGCGGCGTATGTCAACCGGAAGGGTCAACATTCAATTAATACACAATTGGTGGGCATAATCTCTGTCAGTCAAGTATTTATTGATAAAATGTTACATATCTTTAGTAGTTAACTATTTGTTTTTTTTTTCAGATTTGTGACTCAAACCTACGCATCATCAATGTGAATGCATTATTTCTCGGCAGTACCCATGATAATTATATCTGGAATCAGAGTGCTGTGTTGCCACTGATGCAAGCCTTGCATGAAAATGGGAACACAGGATACTATTTGATTGGTAAGTTTCTTTGTTAATTTAAAAATAATTAAATGAAACATAATTTACAACAGTATATTAGTTATAAAATTATATATGTATATTATTAGTTGATAAAAAATAAACTTATTTACTTATAGGTGACAGTGGTTATGCACTCAGGCCCTGGCTCCATGTACCTGTGACTGAACCTGAAGAACTCTCCTCAGAATTTGCTGCAAGAGCATCAACTGAACGATGCAATGGACTGCTAAAAGGTAGATTCCGGTGCTTGAGGAAGGAAAGGATACTACATTATAGCACAGAAAAGGCAACAAAAATTATTAACTCATGTGTCGTCCTGCATAACTTTTGTGTTGCATATAATGTGACAGTGGATGAAGAAGAAGACAATCTTTCAATAGAATTTGAAGTGGAAACTCCTCGTACCGAGCAAAGAGGAAGGTCTAATCAGGACCTATTGCGGGGGCAGGCCATGCAAAATAATATTATTCGTCGTTACTTTTAAATAAAAGTTCTATATTCTGAAATAAACTCTTTTATTTACATGTCCATTTGCTAATGAGTACATGACCTTGCCATAATAAATGCATTATAAAACTGAATCTTAGTATCGCACAGTTTTTTTTTATGTCCACCTTCTCCTTCATTAATGTTTTTAATTTTTTTTTGTCTTGGAGTTTCTTGTGGCAGTGCAGTATTGGCCTCATCTGTAACTAAAATAGAAATGTTGGCATCATGAAAATAATAAACAATAACAGATTAATAAACATGTATAATATGTAATCCATGTCTTAGAGGTAATATCAATCATCACCATCATCTTAAACGTCCCCTGCTGGACAAAAGCAATATCAATGTCCTCACATAAGTATCTACAGTTACTCAGATTTGAAGACATGATATGTTAAGATGTCAAAGTTTTAATTATGGAGGGTGAGAGTGGAGAGAAATCCCATGTGAACAGGGTAAAATGACTACTTATTTGGAAAACCACTGTTTCCTCATCTACTTCTGCAACTGCCTCAGGCATTTCTTCCGCAGTGTCTTGATTGTTTGTGTCAACTAAAAACAAAGAATTCAAGTTAGATTTAGGGATTCTCCATAAACCTACTATAGTACAAAGCCTATAATTAACGCAAAGAATATTCCACAAGAACTACTTACATTCAAATACTGCCTCAGACTCTTGGGAATCTATATGGCCAGTTATGCTTCGAGGATCAATTAAGGCCACTATGTTGGATTCAATTTTTGTGAGAGGTGGAACTTCAACACTCCCTCCTCCAGTTCTATTAAGGGCTTTTGCATGTGCCCCCTTCCTACACTTTGTTTTCGAAAGTAGGTCTTGCCATGACTGTAAGGATAATCAAAGTTCTAGTGATTAACTGTAATAAAACGTACTTTATTTACTTGAAATCTTTTCCTACTTACCTTTCTCCATGATTGCCACGACTTTTCGGCTCCAGGCAAAGCGTTAAGAGTGCTTGCAATATCTTGCCACTCCTTTTGGGCTGTTTTTTTTTGTAAAAACGGCAGTAGGTAAATTTTCCTGATCTTAGATCATTTTTGTAAGCATAATGTCGGTAAGTCTTTTCTTTTGTGTGGACGACATATGTTTTGTGTTCTCACTCATGTCTTCTATTATTACTATTTCTAACTTATACTTTTCGGTCCGGTAACTAAAATACAAATATTATCAAATAAAGTAAACAAACAAGCTGGTTGACTGACTGACTGAACCATAGAGTAGACATTTAGATAACACTTCGAGAAACTAAACGCTTAAGTTGTACTCGCAGTTTTTCTTGTTCAAAATACTCTAATGCATGCAACATGCACTAAAATATTGTTCTTCGCCTCAAATAAATTTCTTAATTATAATTTACCATTGTTTTATGTTTGAAATTCGAATTTTTATTGCCGATAAATGCGTACAACTAAACGCAAAAACTATCGATAGTAGTCGATCACAGCTTTCGAGCGCTGATTTTCAAAAATACGTATTATTAGGTTCATGCGAAAATGAGCGTGACGCCTTTGATTTCAAGCGCTCGAAAGTCAAAAATCGACCCCCTGCCACGTCTCGTAAAACATCAAATTACTAAGCACAATGAAAAACTTTCATTTTGTGATTCATGTTTGCAATTTTTTAGTAGTGAATCTCGATATATTTTACATAAATGTTCCGAAACAATAGCAGTATTGCCTGAAAAATATAGTAAATTAAGTTTTGAGCACTATGAAAGAAAATTAAATATTAACTATGCAGATTTTGAAATTATGTTTTTGAAAATATGCATTATCATTCGCGTTTCCTCTGTGTTCGTGAATGCGCTCTTTTCGGTTTTCATACTCTTCGCAGTCTTATGCAATTTAGGTCTAGCTCAGTAATAATATCAGCTTTCCGATACAATCAGTATTCTATTTTCCCAAAACAATATAGGTAATTAAGTTTTTCATATTTTTCACAAAACAAACAGAATCAATCAACATCGATGTCAAAGACAGACAGACATGTGTTTATTTTAATGACAGTGACGGACGGACGGGTGCCATATTGTTTTATTACCAGATTCACGTATATTTTTACCAAACATACATAAAAATCAAAAAAGATATAAGCGACGCTAAAAAATATATAATATCAGAAATAGATATGCATTGTTCCATAGTTGATTTTAAAAATAGTTTCATGTTTATACATTCAATAGTATGAAATGACGATTCTTCTTTGATCCCTTTAGTATAGCCGACGACGCAGCCTATGGATATATTTTAGAGGTTGACTTGAGTTATCCACGTCATTTACATGATAGTCTTAGCGATTTACCTTTTGCGGCCGAAAAGATGATACCTCCAGGTGGAAAAAGTCGTAAGTTAATAGCAAATCTATATAATAAAGAAAAATATGTTATTTACTACACACACTTAAAACGATGCCTTAAATATGGATTAGTTATAAAATACTTTCATCGTATTTTGGCTTTTCGACAAGAATGTTTTTAAAAAAATACATAGATTTAAATACTCAGTTGCGTGAAGCGAGTGAATTAAATGTTGAAAAATAATTTTTCAAATTATTAAATAATGCTATTTTTGGGAAAACAATTGAAAGTAGACGTAAACAAGTAGATGTCAGAATAATATCCAAATGGAAATATAGGAATAATAAAACGAATAAATGCACAGGGGCGGAGAAATTAATTTCGAAAGCGAATTTAAAAAGCGTATGTATACTTGATGAAAATTTTGTGATAATTCAGTTAAAACATGAATAATATTATAAGTATAATAAATATACCTAGTCGGGTCATAAGTTCTGTCAAAAACTTTTAATCTTATTACTGATACACCTTTTCACAATTACTTAAAAATTATATATGAAATGAAAGGTTATTAAATGTACAATATAATTTTAATTACATTATTCGAAATGCCCTCCACCATTTTGGACACATGTCCTTAATCTACGCGGCCAGTCATCGATCTCTGCACGCACCACATTCATATCTATTTCTGCCGCTGCTTTAACCAGAGATGCTCGCAGAGACTCCAAATTTTGGTGAGGTTTAGCACAGACTTTCTCCTCCAAATATTGCCATATCTTGTAGTCCAGCGGGTTTAAGTCTGGACTAGAAGAGGGCCAGTCTTCATGCCGGATAAAGTCAATTCCGCGGGCGGTCAACCAGTCTTGCGTGCTTCGTGCCTTATGAGCCGGTGCAGAGTCCTGTTGGAATTTCCAATGTCTGTTCTTGAACATTTTTTGAGAAAGAGGTTCCACTGTGTTTGTCAGGACAGTATTTTGATAAACCACGGCACTAGTTCTCACACCTTTTTCACAGAAAAACACCTCAGTTATGCCTGAATATGAGACTCCAAGCCAAACCATGAATGAGGAAGGGTAATGCCCGCGCTGGACCCTCGAAATACACGCGCTCGCTTCTTCACTACTGTGGGCATACACCTTATTATTTTGTCTGTTTTAACTTTCTTCAACGTTAAAAATTTTTTCATCCCATAAAAGAATTTCGCGGTATTTTTTTCCCGCGTACCGTCGTTTGTACGCTCGTTTAAGAAATGTCCGGTCTTTTTACGATAAGCTCGTAGTCCTAGGTCTTCATTTAGCACTCTTTTGACCGTGGTTCTGCTTAGCCCCATCTGGTGAGCTAGGATTTTTTGTTTACGCACGGGATTTCTTTCGATTCGCGCCTTCACTGCTTTGATGACCGCTGGTGTCCTAACTGTGCGAGGTCGGCCGCTTCTTTTACGATCTTCGAAGCTTGATTCTTCAGTGAATCGTTTAATAGTACGATAAACGAACCGTAACGTTATTTTCAATTTTTGTGGAATATTGAAAATCTCTTTTGGCGCGTAACCACAGCGGTGCAACGCGATAACCGCGATTCTATCTTCTTTACTCGACCACTCCATATTTAGAAAATGAATAAAATAAAATTTCTTTTTTATTTTCAACAATCGCAACCGTTCTATTTTTAAAATTAGTAAACTTATTTCTGGCCAGTATTCGAAAATTAAGAATATGAGGTTTTGACAGAACTTATGACCCGACTAGGTATATTAGTAACATAATATACATAAGTAACATTGGATAGACCTATATATATTGGTTTTACTGTTTTGGAGCATTCAAAACAGCACTTATACCAGTTTCATTACGGCTTTATTCAGCAAAAATATAAAAATCAGGCAATGCTCTGTTACGCGGACACTGATAGCTTGCTATATTTTATATATACCAATGATTTTTATAAAGACATTATTAAAAATATATCACAGTTTGATACTAGCAATTTTCCTGAAGCTAATCCTTATGGAATATCTAGGGTAAATGCAAAAATTCCTGGTTTATTTAAAGATGAGTTAGGTGGGGTTGGTCTTAGAGCTAAGTTATATTGTATAAATAGCGCTAAAACACAAATAAAGAAAGCTAAAGGTATAACAAAACCTATTACAAAAAAAATAACACTAAGTAACTATAAACAAACATTGTCCACTAATAAGAATTATCAATGTAGAATGAAAATTATTAAACCAATAAACATATATTGTACACACAAGAAATTAATAAAGTTGCCTTGAATAGTAACGATGATAAGCGACAAGTTTTATCAAACAAAATTTATACTCTACCATGGGGGCACCATAGAAATAAGTAACTTAATGTTTCCCTATATTTTAACAGTCAAATTCATAGAAAATAGTTAAAAAACATTTAAAGTGCATTTTAGCTACAACACTCTTTAAGGTTTATAGTGTGCTGTAAGTGAAGGTGATTCATAGGCATCTGAAAATCCTATTTTAACTAATACACCGTTATTATACGGATTACATTACGAATGAGCGGCAACGTCGCATTTCATTGCACCAGAGACAAAATTGTGTTTTTTTTTGCCCTAGGGCTATGGATATTTCATTTACTTGCAGTTATAATTGGCATTTGACAGGTTGATACAGACATTTCCACTACCTAGAGACCGTTCACTATAAGATGTCCCCTGCCTGCTGATGTTGGCAGCATTGTGGCAGCAGTGTTACCAATAATATGTGTCCATTTTAACCCCGTGATCTAACTTTGTTTATACCTACCACGAATAAATATATGTTTAATTTTCTAATTTGTAAATAATAAACAACTATAAGACTAGGAAGGTTTTGAATGACGACACAATTTGTATTATACGAGGGCGAATCAAAAAATTCTTAGAATGAATACAAAAAAAAAATTAAACAAGAATATTTTATTTTTCTACGTAATCTCCTTCTAATCTTACTACATTGGTTGAAAAGTTCGCGGCCTGGCCAATAAAAAAAAAACTTTTGTTATTTTTTCTGCCGTCATTTTGAACTGTCATTGTTCAATTGTCAGCCCGCGAATTTTCAATTTGATATCTTGTTTAAATAAAATTTTACGAACAATTTAAATACGTGTGTAGAACAAATTTTCACTAATGGAGAAATTTGAACAACGTGCTGTGATTAAATATTTGTTTAAAAAAAGATTAACACCAAAGGAGATCCATGATGACATGCAAACAACATTAGGGGAATCTGCCCCGTCTTATACCACTGTGAAAAAATGGGTTGCAGAATTTAAACGTGGACGAGAGAACATCGAAGATGACCCTCGCTCCGGCAGGCCAATGACGTCTACGACCGAAGAAAACATCAATAAAGTGTGTGATCTCATATTGAAAGACCGTAGATTGACTATCAGAGAAATTGCAGACACTATAGGCATCTCATATGAATGAACGCAAAACATCATTGTCCATGAACTCGGCTTTTCTAAGGTTTCGGCTAGGTGGGTCCCCAGATTGCTTTCAGTAGAGCAAAAGCGAATTCGACTCATGATTTCTCGCGACTGTTTGGAGATGTTCGAGGCTGATCCACAAGGTTTTCTTGACAGATTTGTGACAATGGATGAAACCTGGGTTCACCACTATACCTCTTATATACACTTAGAATACCGCATCTCCAACTTTCTTATTCCTTCCGCAAAAAAAACATTTTCTCGACTATTAAAAAACTCCTCTGCGGCAGTCATAACCGCGTCATCATCGTCAAATTTAGTTCCACGAATATGCTCCTTTAATTTTGGAAATAAGTGAAAATCACTTGGGGCTAAGTCAGGAGAATATGGTGCGTGATCAAGGACTTCGAAGCCAGCACTGCAGATTGCGGTGAGCGCAACTTCCGAACGATGAGGTGGAGCGTTATCCTGGAGAAACAACACGCCCAATGACAATTTCCCACGAGGTTTTTCTTTAATCGCTTCACGTAATTTCGGGATTAAGTTTGCATAATAGGATCCAGTTATCGTTTGCCCTTTTGGCAAGTAATCAATAAAAAGGATTAATTCACTATCCCAGATAACGAAAACAGCTTGACAAGCAATAGTGCCAACATAACGGCAGAGGACATCTTACGATGAACGGACAATACTATGGACATTTCATTTCATTACTTATTTTTGTTTTCGTCAGTTTCGTCACAAATTATTATAGATTGATCGCCTTGTTCAGTGCTTTCGTTTATTTAAATTTTCTAAGGAATACCGAATACCGAAGCCACTTGTTAAGAAAAGTAGGAGCGCAAACTCGCTTTCCGAAGAAAAGGTACGAATTCTCCCCGTCTTATACCACTGTGAAAAAATGGGTTGCAGAATTTAAACGTGGACGAGAGAACATCGAAGATGACCCTCGCTCCGGCAGGCCAATGACGTCTACGACCGAAGAAAACATCAATAAAGTGTGTGATCTCATATTGAAAGACCGTAGATTGACTATCAGAGAAATTGCAGACGCTATAGGCATCTCATATGAATGAACGCAAAACATCATTGTCCATGAACTCGGCTTTTCTAAGGTTTCGGCTAGGTGGGTCCCCAGATTGCTTTCAGTAGAGCAAAAGCGAATTCGACTCACGATTTCTCGCGACTGTTTGGAGATGTTCGAGGCTGATCCACAAGGTTTTCTTGACAGTTTTGTGACAATGGATGAAACCTGGGTTCACCACTATACCTCTTATATACACTTAGAATACCGCATCTCCAACTTTCTTATTCCTTCCGCAAAAAAAAACATTTTCTCGACTATTAAAAAACTCCTCTGCGGCTGTCATAACCGCGTCATCATCGTCAAATTTAGTTCCACGAATATGCTCCTTTAATTTTGGAAATAAGTGAAAATCACTTGGGGCTAAGTCAGGACAGTATGGTGCGTGATCAAGGACTTCGAAGCCAGCACTGCAGATTGCGGTGAGCGCAACTTCCGAACGATGAGGTGGAGCGTTATCCTGGAGAAACAACACGCCCAATGACAATTTCCCACGAGGTTTTTCTTTAATCGCTTCACGTAATTTCGGGATTAAGTTTGCATAATAGGATCCAGTTATCGTTTTCCCTTTTGGCAAGTAATCAATAAAAAGGATTAATTCACTATCCCAGATAACGAAAACAGCTTGACAAGCAATAGTGCCAACATAACGGCAGAGGACATCTTACGATGAACGGACAATACTATGGACATTTCATTTCATTACTTATTTTTGTTTTCGTCAGTTTCGTCACAAATTATTATAGATTGATCGCCTTGTTCAGTGCTTTCGTTTATTTAAATTTTCTAAGGAATACCGAATACCGGAGCCACTTGTTAAGAAAAGTAGGAGCGCAAACTCGCTTTCCGAAGAAAAGGTACGAATTCTTTCTACTACTTACGGGATTGGTTTATTACGTGCTCAATTCAATAAATTTGTGTTTACCAACAGTTGAAATGTTACAGCGTGTTATTCTTTATTGTAGGAGCTATTGAAGACGTTGGTGAAGGAGCAGGTATTGGTCATCGAAAATAAAAACACCGATGCCAACACCAATAAAAAGAAAATTGATGCCTGGAGCAAACTTTGTTCTACGTAAGTATCTACATGTATATATCACGGAAGTACTCTTTAGTAATGTAGCCAATCTTTATGAGATGTAATAGAAAATCCTAATGAACCGGAAATTTATAATTATGTATATTTTACAGATTCAATGAAGTGAACAGCACTGGGGTACCACGTACTGTTAAAAATTTAAAGACCCAGTGGTCCATTATTAAAATGGACAAGAAGAAAGCACTGGCCAAAGCACGACAATCAATAACGAAAACTGGGGGAGGCAGCCAGTCACCAGTCAACCATGATGACGATGAAATATTGAGCTGGCTGCCAAATGAGTTTGTTGTCGACTCAAATGAGTTTAACAGCGACTCAGTCAGAGTAAGAAATGCTTTTTTAAAGAAATATGTTTCATGCATGTTTTGACTCGCAGATATTAAAATGCACACAACAGAGACCAGTAAAATAGTTGGGAAATGAACATACATATATATGTAGTATTCTTTTCCAGGCTAATATACCTGCAGAGACACCGGGAGCATCTCCGCTTATAAAAATAATTTATGAAGTGCCTCCTGAAGCTGTAGAAGTATGTATACATATTTTCTTTAAAATCTTATTGCATTATGTAACCTCATTGTGAAAAATCTATTTAGAAGTTTGCTCCTTACAGAATAAGGTCAATATAGATATGGACACCTCGACGACCCAGCTTCCTCTCACTGAAAGCCACCCACAGCTGGAGCCTACACACACGGAGCCTCAGTCAGAGCCTACCATTCAATCCAACCCCAAATGCTCAAAGAATAGTAAGAGCAAGAGGCAAAATAAATTGAGTGAGGACAAGGAGAATGTAAGTGAATTATTATTTTTTATATTATATACCATTTGCATTAGATGTTAGAATGATGATGTATTAAAAGTACTAATTATTATTATTTACAGGTTGATTTAAATAAACAAATGGAAAAATTGATTGCAATGCAATTAAAAAATGAAGAGAAAAGAGCAAGGATTCTCGACTTACAAATATTTTTTTGGGAAAAAAATGTGGTTCTTATGGTAGGTACAAATTTTTGTTTATTATCATTATTAAACTTAACATTATATATTAAAATTTATTTCTTATAAAATTTTGTCGTGCAATATTTCCAGCTATATTTCGATCAACATTTTCATTTCTCTCTACTGGGTGGTTTCTGCCTGCCTCAATGTTATCCATGATATCTGAAAAATACAAGGCATATTTTAATGAACAATTCTTTTCCAGATTTGAAGACGGCGACAGAGGAAGAAGATAATAATTAAAAATTATTTATAAGACTGATTCTGTATACAACAATTATCTGTAATTAATCTGTGATTTTAGTAAATCTAATTAATAAATAGCTAGTTATAAGTCAGATTGTAAAAAATAAAAAGTTCCCATACTTACATTAGTTTATTTTCTGTTAACCCATAAAAAACTAAACTAGGTATTATTTAGTAACACTTACCAACATGATCAGCCATATCTATGGCAATATTATGCAGTACTGCAAGTGCCACGATGACCACTTTTCCATTTTGTAAGGAAATAGGTAGTCCATGTAGGAGGCATCGGAATCGCTGTTTCCACACCCCAAAGCACCTTTCTACGGTGTTTCTTGTTGCTATCTGAGCCTCATTATATCGTTCTTCTTGTGGTGTGCGTGGATTGGGCACAGGCGTGAACGGATAAGGAAGGAGTACAAGCATAGCCCGAATCTCCAAGTAATCTGCCATTTAGAGCATTATGCTCAAAGCGATCTTTTATGCTGGACTCATTGAAGATTCGGGCATCATGCGTACTCCCTCTCCATCTAGCCACAATGTCCCTGATGCGCAGCCTGGCATCGCACACAACCTGAAAGTAGAAAGACATATTACTGATTTTTTTTGGTATTAAGTCACCTCACTATTGATTATGAGTTACATGATACAATATTAAAAGAGTGGCTACCCCAAACTTGTTTAGCACAAGACAAAGGCTCAGTGAAATAAATATGGGTACATACCACATATAATTACTAAAACAGTAGTAAGGGATACTGAATTTTAGTCACCTGAACATTCAGTGAGTAATATCCTTTCCGATTGATGTAGTACTGTGCCGCATCTCCACCAGTTTTTTTAATGCGGATGTGTGTGCAATCTATTGCCCCGATTAGATTTGGGAAGTTCCTGATTGCTCGGAACTCCCTCATCACCTGTTCTTGCTCCTGCACAGTGTTGGGCATGAAAATGAACTCTTTACTTAATCGGGCAAGAGCTCTTGCTACTCTAGCGCAAATGCGGCATACAGTAGCTTGGCTTATGCCATGAAGCTCACCACTGTCATCCTGAACCTGAATTTATTGAAATAAAATATTGTTATTGTGTGTGAAATACATACAAGTATTACAATAAAATATGAACTCTGTATTCTGTACATGGCTTTGCTTCACAAGAGATATCCTCTTTGTAATACCTATCGCCTTATAGTGAGATTTTCTTTTGTGAGGCAAGGAAAATAAAGAGCTAGAAATGGTCAATATAATTATATCAGACTCATCTTCACATCCTCTCACCGCACTCAGATGGAAACACACTCTGCACTAACCTCGTTTCTCGCCCAGCACTTTTTATTTAATTAAATACAGCTCTCAGGCAAAAACTACTTCTAATATAGAAAGAGACTTTTTTATGAAACAAAATAAATCGATTTTTGGTAAAACAATTGAAAATAAAAGAAAACAAGTTGATGTTAAGCTCGTTAATGTTTGGAGAGATAATCATTGTGATAATCATTTGTGCTACAAACAAAATCTAAATCGAAAGATTTAATAATGTTATCGCTAAATTTGTGGGTGGAAAAGGGATAAATTTTGCTTTGAAACGTGGGTATCAAGCAAGGCGTGCAGCGTTAGTCGTATCTTTTAAAAAGAAATCAACTATTTCAGCTATGCAAACTTGAAAAAGAACTTCTAAAATCATCATCATCCACAGCTAGTAGACGTTCACTGCTGGACATAGTCTTAGGCCCGATTCGACAAAACTTAAATAAATACCGGGGTAACTAACCTGGAATAACTTTACCCTTGAATTTTATAACTGGCATAACCACTTGGTCATTTTACCAAGCTAATCCGAGAGTAAGCAACACTCTAGTTAACTACTCTCTTTTTTTTTATATTTTCTGGCTCGACTACACGAGTGAATGACAAAAGAACGAACGTTATAAGCCGACAAAATGGTGAGTGTGCTGCGTTCAAAGAAACATTAAGTACAAGCCTTCATCTTGATTTCGCTGCATAATCTGTCATTATATTTGTTTACTTGCTCAGCGAAATTCGTGCGTGTGTTCTGCGTGGTGAATATTAAACAAAAATTATTAAGTGGTATGGCTGAAGAGAAGCGCAAACGCAGTCCAAATTGGATGCCATCAGAAAAATATCTGCTGTTGGAGTTGGTTAAGGAGCACTTCCATATCATAGAAAATAAGAAGACAGACGGGGTAAACATGCGCCAGAAAATAGCAGAGTGGGCTATTATATCAAACAAATATAACAGCCAAACGAGTAATTGTTGGCAATCTGCCGAAAATTTAAAAACCCAGTGGGAGAATATGAAGAAGGCTGCAAAAAAGGAAGAGGCTAGACACCGTATTGAACTGATAAAAACAGGTTAGTTTTGTTAATCACTACCTAGTATAAAATGAAATCGCTTTGCGTGTCTGTCTGTCAGTCTGTATTTCCACAAATACCACGCATTGGGTTTTGATGTCTTTCTCCATCAGTTAAAGATATTTTTCATGAAAGGTTTACAAAACGAAACCATGGCGAGTTTCTAATTCTTAATGAAAATTCGATTGGTATTTATAAGTTTGTGTACAACTCAGCAAATTCATGTTATATTATATTTATATTTTTTTTGTTCTTTAGGTGGTGGCCCTCCTCTGAAACCAAAAAAAGAGGATCCAATGCATAATGAAATAATTGCCCTTATACAGACAAGTGCTATTGGTTTACACAATCCATTTGATAGTGATGGTGTTATATGCATGGAAGACCCGACAACAGACCAGAGTGAGAAATCTCAAGCTAATCTAGCCATCAGTGACGCGTCCAAACCAATAATAATAACAGTTCCTGCTGTAGACAATCCTATACAAATTGAGGGTGACAATGCAATTAACAATGACGAAGGTGGAACTAGCATATTGGAGCCAGAGAAGGTTTGTATTATAATATATATTTTAACTCATTCGAAGTATTTACAATATTCTCAACATTCTCAATATTCAACATTCTCAATATTCTCAAGTCATATTTTAAACTGTGTGCAAATAAATTATATTTTGTATCTTACATCAACATAATTGAGATGCTCGCTCAGTTCTTTGATAACTTTATTTCTTTTCAGGATTGGGGTAATTATACTCCACAGTTGCTGAAAACACCAATTTCGGCACCTTTTAAAAAAACAGATGGTAAAAAAAATTGGATGTCAAGGAGAAGACCGACTCATTCTGCAGCATCTTCATTAAAAATGCTGCACAGAACAAAAATCGAGGCAATTAACACTGAAAATGAACGAGCTGCAGCTGAGGCTGAAAAAAACAAGATAATCACTGTGGAATCCTTTTATTGAATGAAAATAAACTTCATGTCCCACAACAATTATATTTCAATTTTACAAGCCTTATTATGCTATGCTAATTTACACATTTTCATTTTAAACTGTTGGCGATGACGCGGTGACGTGCGGCTTGATTGGGTCGAAGCGCATTGGAAACACAGATTAGAAAGTATTATGTACAAGTACAGATAGGACACATCAATATTATAGGGAGTTTGGAATGCAAGCTTTTTTGCCGCTTGGCGGCGCTTATGTGCTTGAGGTTTTTTGGGTGGACTATGCACTATATGGTTTTTATGATTATTGTTGATAAATATTGATTTTCATATCGTGAAAGAAAGGGTGCTAATTTTACAGTACAATGGCAACTAACTAACGAACCACTAACTAAAATAATAAAAAACCAACACTTTTTAGCATGTTTGATAGTTATAAAGTTATTCGACGAAATATGTGAATCATGAAGTCTATCAAGCATCACAACAATTCAGTTACATAAATGATAAACTTAATTTCATTTGACGCTACTTCTGAGTTTGCAGGAAAGTATATAAACACAGCAGATATGTGCATTTCACAACAGATATTCATAGGACTTTCACAAGCCGGCAGCGTTTTGTGATCAAACGGCGACTGATTGTCTATCACTCACTCAATTCACTCATATTATGTTGTTATTGCCAATAATAAGTGGCGCCACCAAACGTTAAAATGATGCTATGACGAAACTCTTGAAATTGAATAAAATGCTTTGATTGTCAATGCCGTGATTGGAAAAGGCAGCTGCTCCGGCGCGTCGGTGATTATATACCAGGGGCGCGGGGAGTGCGGGCGGTGCTGTCGCGATGCTCGAATAATGATGCCGAATTTCCGGCCGTCGTGTTTATTTGGCGTAAACAATCACTGATTTAAATATTGAAATAAAAAAAGAAATTCTTAAAGAAGAAAAACTAAAGACCGAACTTTTGTTATTAGAGGTAAAGAAAAAAAAGAAAGAATTAAATGATGATGAATAATTTACATAATTATAAAATATTGTATTTTTTTTGGTAGAATGTCTCAGGGTCACTCCATTCAAACTACATTATGTGCGCTATTATGTCTAATTTTGAGGGTTTGTTAAAAAAATAATTTATAAATCAGGTTATATATGTACATATATAAATAGACATATCACCACTGCGAATCCCTTTTTTATTCTATGAAATATTCAAAAATACCCTGAAGCACTGGACACCCTATAGTCGAGTGGGCTTGGTAGCCTAGTGGTAGATTTTTTTTTTGAGATTTGTATTTTATATACAATACTAGGAGGATAAGGTAGAAAGTAAATTACTTTGTGAGTTTTATAGTTTTATTACAAAATCCCTAAACACACAATTACAGTAAGCTCTGAAAATAATTTCTTATCATATCATTTCTATATCTATTAACATGTCCTTGAGGTTCTATACTACTGCTTGGCATCTGAAATTCAAAAAAAAAAAAAAAAGTTTTATTCATCTTAGGAATTTCACAAAACACTTGATGAAGTCAGTCATCACATACTTCGGCTTTAACTAGTTGTTGATAGTTGGTAAATAAGATATTACAGTAGACCAAGAGACAAAAAAAGCCGGCGGAAAAAAACTCTTGGCACTCTTTTTCAGTCAGAATTATCATATTAATACAAATAGGTACAGTACAAATTGACCGTGACATGAAAAAAAACAAACACAAGACAGCTAATTGTGAGAGCCAATGTCATGCCACAACCAAATTGCTTACATAGCAGATGCAATGAGCTATGGATGCACAATACGAACATGACATACTGGGACCAGAGTATTTGAACAAGAATGGAATAAAATAGTCATAGTATCATTAGCAAAACGACCTGGCACCGCTAGCAGCACCCGTTCACGAGTTAACGCAAGCACCAGCCATCACCCTCCTCAACCATATTTTAGGGAAGAGGGTGACCCGATACCCGACGCTACCACTAGCCATGCCGCCTGAGGGAGCATGACGTTCTTGCTGTTGTCTTGCTGTTAACAAGAAAATAAGTGAGTGGGACAGTCACCAGCATGTCATATATATACCGCACAGCCAAGCCGTAATCAAAATTATTAAGTAATTGGAAACTTTTAGAAATATCCTGTTGTGCTTAATCCCATGCCTTTTTATCATCTAAGTAATCTTTAGTTTTATAATAAGCTTTTCGAGATAGAGTGTTTTTAATGATTGATTTAAATTTATTGAATGGCAGGGATTGAATTGACTTCGGAATTCTGTTATATATACGTATTGACATTCCAATAAATGATTTGCTGCTTTTAGCCAGCCTTAATTTAGGAAACGCTAACTTATGGTCGTTCCTAGTTCTTACAGAGTAATTTGTATCATGATTATCTTTCCTAGTTTTAAATTTATTACTATTCTTATAAATATACATAATGTTTTCATAAATATATTGTGATGCAAGGGTCAAGATACCAATCTCTTTAAACTTTTCTCGAAGAGATTCTCTGTTTCCAAGTTTATACATTCCACGAATAGCCCTTTTCTGCAGTGTAAATATCGTGTCAATATCTGCGGCATTGCCCCAAAGTAGGATGCCATAGGACATTATACTATGAAAATAACTAAAATATACCAGCTTCGCTGTATTAACATCAGTCAATGAGCGAATTTTCTTTACCGCCAACGCTGCAGAACTAAGTCTACTCGCTAGTTGTGAGATATGGGCGCCCCATTGCAATTTAGAATCTAAGGTAATTCCAAGAAAAACAGTGTTATCTACTAGATTCAATCTGTTCCCATTAAGCCGCAGATCAGACTCAACTTGTTTTACATTTGGTGCAGAGAATTTTATACATTTCGTTTTTTTATCATTGAAAGCTAGATTATTTATATTGAACCACTGAGCAACATTGGCGAGAGCATTGTTTACATCGTCGTAGTTTATTTTCTGTCTTATCATTTTAAAAATTAATGATGTGTCGTCAGCAAACAATACGATCTCGTGATTATTGCCTACCATATAGGGTAGATCATTTATATAGACTATATCTTGGCCCACGAGACAAAAAATAAAAGGGCATTGACTCGACTTCTACCAAGTTTTACACAAACGTTGACGTAGTCTATCGCCCGCCATACAAATTGGCGAGCGACACGACGCAACACACGTTTCATAATACCAAAGGCCTATGGTAAAAAGAAGTAACTTTGAAATGTACACTTTTTAAGATATATTTTTTGGCAATTGCACAATTTAACAGTTTTCTTATTTAATACAAAGACAAACAAGTATTCAGGTACTTGAGATCATATAATTGTTTGATTTCAAGATTTTATATATATTTTTTCAATTTGAAATTTTACTTACATTTATCACTTTAAATTGTGTTTTTGTTTTATTTAATCATCAACTGTACTGTCGCAATCTGTTAAGACTATAAATACTTGATTATATAACAGTTTTTAAGCATTATACATTTCAGACCCAAAATAAAATATAATTTTGGTTACACGCATTCGTTTTCAAGCGTCGTTCAGGCCAGGGGTGCAAAACCATTTGAAACTATGTTAGTCTTGGTTTTTAATAAACGATTTTCTAAAAAAATATTTTTATTATTGTGTTAATCATTCACAGCCTAAGTTAAATTGCGTTAAGAACTTGTGTGATGGAAGAATATAATTAAGAAGAATGGAATTATATATCTTAGAAACAATAACCCACGAAGTACATGTGTGATGATTAGCATAACATAAATCCGGTACTTCAGGTAAGGAAAGCAGTAACACCCCATAGAAGCTTATAAGTTTTCCCGGGACCACGGAGGCCGTCTTCCCATTCGGTGTTTGTCGATCACTTGCGTTAGACGTACTCTGGAAGTTCTCTCGATTTGTTTCATTTGCTATTTTGTTATTGTATTTGTTAATAGTTTCGTTATTGTTTTTTGATATTTTTTTGTTGAATTTGTTATCATTTATTTTGTTGAACGACTATGGAGTCGAACCAAAATAAATCTCGGCGACGGAGAATTATTGAACCACAGGCAGGTGAGTGCATATTTATAATAATAATATTTCGTTTATTGTGGCATCTTGGCCTACTTATACTTAAAAATATTGCAAAAATATTGCAGAAGAAACGGGTGACACGAAAGCGCAACTTCTGGAAAAAGCTTAGGCAATAAAGAGCCAATTTCAAAGTTATGTTGTGGACGAGATGGCCAAAGCCAAAGGCATTGAAGTCCTTAGATTACCGCCCTATCATTGCGAGCTCAATCCCATTGAGCTCGTGTGGGCGGATGTGAAAGGTCATGTTGCCAAAAATAATACAACTTTTAAACTGGAGGACGTGAAAAAATTATTAAACGATGGCTTAGCTAAAGTAACACCAGAAAAATGGAAAAACTGCGTGAACCATATTAAAAAAGAAGAAATCAGGATGAGGAACATGGACAACATACTCGACACAACAGTGGATTCTTTAATAATTAATGTAACGGACGAGGATAGCACGGAGGATGAATACGAGAGTACTGGAAGTGAAATTTCCGATTGTGACAATGTATAACTTTGTTGTAATAAATATAATTCTTAATTATCTTGAATAATTTCATTTAACTCAAATATAAAAAAAATATTCAAGCTAAATTTAAAAACTTAAATTTATCGATAAACATTAAGCATTATAAAATGCAAAATTTAATTAAAAATAACACTATTAAAACTAACTAACGTAAAAATGTTTGGCACTTCTTGCAAGGTCACACGCTCACCCCACCTTATACTACGATACTCATGTTTTAGTCGTTTACGACATATTTGCGATAATTTCCAAACACTTTTTTTGTGTCGTTTTTACAAAAAGGGTACATTGGTAGAGAGACGTCAATGCCCTTTTATTTTTTGTCTCGTGGACCAAGATATAGAAACAGAAATGGTCCCAGAATTGATCCTTGAGGCACTCCCATTCTCACAACCGACCCAGCCGACCTTTTCCGGTTTACCTCAACCTTCTGAATTCTATCACTTAGATATGAATTCAAAAGTTTGAGTTCAGTGCCTTTGATGCCATAGTGGTGGAGTTTCCTGATGAGAGTGTCATGCTGAACACAGTCAAATGCCTTAGATAGGTCACAAAATACACCTAGGGCATCCTGTGACCTCTCCCAGGCACCAGTGATTATTTCAAATAGTTCAACACCAGCATCAGTTGTTGAACGGCCCTTTGTGAATCCAAATTGTTTATTATGAAGTAAATTGTTATAGGTGAAATGGGCCAAGAGTTGATTAAGAATAATTTTTTCATAAATTTTACTACAAGTAGGTAGAATTGAAATTGGTCTAAAATTAGTAGGGTCTGTAGTGCTACCCGACTTAAATAAAGGAATAACCTTACTATGCTTCATTAAATCAGGAAACTCCCCACTAATAATACAGTTGTTAAATATTTCAACAAGGCAAGGAGCTATTACATCTTTAATAGAATTTAATATTTCAACAGATATGCCCCAGAGATCAGTTGTCTTTTTAATATCAATTGTCTTAAATGTTTTAATAATATCCCCGGTGTCTATGGGTTGGAACTTGAAAGACACCTTGCACTCACTCACATGATTTTTGAGCAATGATTCAGCCGCCACAGGTGATGAGTTTAATGATTTAGTAGTTGAAACTGGAATGTCAGCAAAACAGCTCTCAAATGCTGTCGCAACATTTTCATCTGCTTTAATTATTGTATTGTCAATAACAAGCTTAAACTCACTATTGCGATTCTTAACTTTCCCAGTTTCCTTATTAATTATATTCCAAGTAGTCTTAGTTTTATTAGCACTATTTTTAATCTTATTACCTAAGTACATTGATTTGGCTGCGGCACAAACTTGCTGCAAGAGGTTTTCCCAAGGAGCAGGCAGTGTAAGTTCAGGGTCATCTGGAGGAAGTCTCCCTCCACGGCAACGTAAAATGTTATGAAGTACTGCAGTAGCTATGATAATTGTCAGAGCTTTTTCTAATTTTACTCGAAGCCCAAGGGCTAATATAGGAAATCTTCTTTTCCATATCCCAAAGCATCTCTCTACTGGATTTCGGGTTCGAATTTGGGATTCATTATACAATTGTTCAGCTGGAGTCCTTGGATTTTCTAAAGGAGGCATCATATATTTAGTTAGTGCATAACCTTGATCAACTACTAATAATGCATCTCCATAGACATCTGTCTCAAACTTAGCTTTTCTGTAGCAGTTGTTGAATATGATGCTGTCATGGGATGAACCAGGCCACCTTGCAACTATATCCTCTATTTCTAAATTTGCATTGCATATTACTTGGGTATTAACTGAAAAATACCCTTTTCTATTCCGGAATAGCTCTGCCTGTTCTCCACCTATATCACATCTCAAAGGAACAGATGACAAGCGAATATGGGTACAATCCATCGCACCAATTACCCGAGGAAATCTTGCGATTAAGAAAAAACTGTCCTGTTCTTTTCTTATTTGCTGAGGCGTTTCCGGGAACTTAATATATTATTTATGTAGGGCTGCTATGACTGAACTCACTAGATGAACTATTTTGTTGTCAGTAGGGGCACTCCAACCGCTATATATAATCTGCTACACTTAACTGTGTGCATCCAGTTGCATATAGCCTCAATGTACCTAATAGCTGGTTCATTGGTGAAATGGAGAAATTCCTAAAACAAAAAATAAACAGCTCGTTTAAAATTATAATAAGGTCAGGTAAGTAAACTAATTAATTAGGTAGGTACATTCTCAGATCAGCAGTTGCATGTGAATTACAATGTAGATACTTACCGATCTGATATATATTCTAGCTGATGTTAAATTTTTGTTAGAACAGAAAGAGCTGCTTCTTTGGACAAAAGAAACCTCATAGAAAAGTCACGATCGTCATAATCTTCAAAGAAGTTACGTCTTTCTTCAATCCATCTTGGGCGTCTTAGAATAAACTCATCATCACTATCACTTTCATCAATCAAACGCTGCAGTCGGCTCATTTTAATGTATTATTAAGGTCTTATTTACAAAATCACAGAAAATTAACTAACACGCTCCTATCAAATCAAGTCCTGTCAGTTCAACTACCGACGAGCTGCGCGCATGCTTTTTTGCAGCCTTTTACACCAGCGTTAGTCATTACACCGCCAAATTCGGCCGTGTAAATTGTTACTCTGGTGTATTTAACTTATCCTGGGTTTAATGGTTGGTAAAATGAAAAGTAGATTTACTCTAGAGTATCTTGTTGTTTACTCTCGGATAAAAACTTAAACCAGTTTGCTCGAATCGGGCCTTAGAATACCGCATCTCCAACTTTCTTATTCCTTCCGCAAAAAAATCATTTTCTCGACTGTTAAAAAACTCCTCTGCGGCCGTCATAACCGCGTCATCATCGTCAAATTTAGTTCCACGAATATGCTCTTTTAATTTTGGAAATAAGTCAAAATCACTCGGGGCTAAGTCAGGAGAATATGGTGCGTGATCAAGGACTTCGAAGCCAGCACTGCGGACTGCGGTGAGCGCAACTTCCGAACTATGAGGTGGAGCGTTATCCTGGAGAAACAACACGCAAAATGACAATTTCCGACGACGTTTTTCTTTAATCGCTTCACATAATTTCGGAATTAAGTTTGCATAATAGGATCCAGTTATCGTTTGCCCTTTTGGCAAGTAATCAATAAAAAGGATTCCTTCATTATCCCAGAATACCGACAACAGCTTGACAAGCAATAGTGCCAACATAACGGCAGGGGACATCTTACGATGAACGGACAATATTACCAGGCATGTCAGTTGATGAATTTGAGCGAGCAATTTTTGGACAATTGTTTTATTACTAAAAAGGTTGCAATTCGTTTCAAAAATTTCAATTAGCTAGAAGTGCAAAACTTTTAGAGTGTGCCATGTACAAAAATACAGTAAAGACACGTATTCTCTCCTATTAACAAACGCATACAGCTTAATAATATGCGTACTAGTCAATATGTGGCAACATAAATAATGTAAAATTACTTTTTGTAATATTTTTGGAGTTTTAGCCGGAGATTTCGGCTCCGACGCTGAATGTCCACTTCTTAAAATGTCCACTGGTCGCAAAATGTCTCTTTCGCAGAATGCCACTTCGCAAAATGTCCCTTTCGCATATTGTCCCCTTTTTATTTCTGACTTACTTTAATCATAATTCAATTCATCTTAGCAATTAGCTTTCACACATCATGTTTGACGTGTTTTTATATGTATCGATATGGGTTAGCAAAAAAAAATATAGTACAAATCACATTTATTTCTTTGCATAATCGCTTGATTTAAAGTAATTATTTTACCAACATTAAATCGCATTAAAAAAAAATAAGAAATTTGAACATTCTTTAATTACTTACGAACCGTTAACTGTACAAATATTACTTTTTTTATAAATTGTGGCAATGTCAAATTATTTCGTTCTAATTGAACCAATAATGCCTTATATTTTTTATCAAAATAAATGTCAAGTTTTCTTCTATTTGTTGCACATTTGCAGTATTGACTTTCCTTTTTCAACTTAACCCTTAAATGCATGAAACTTTGTTTTTTAAAAAAAAAATACCTCCTTATGTAAAAATTATAGGAAAAATACAAAAAAAATCCCAGTTAAATATTTTTGTTTTTTATTTGAAAAAAAAAGCAATGTGCCGTTTTCAGCAATTCATGCATTTGAGACCAAAAATATACTCATTAGTTACTGCGCAGCGCATTAAAGCAGTCTTTCGATTTTTTAGCACATAATTGTACTTTGCACTTTACACACATAGTTACTGTTTTCAGTTTACAAGATGGAAACATGCACCTTTGCCTCTCTGACGTTCTAACTTGGTTATGCCCTACGCCATCGCGTATCACGTCGAAGGGAGGCAAGACCTGACATGCCTTTCCTTTTGTCATTTTCGCAGGCGGCTCCGGAGTTGAACTAATGCTGGGCCGACCTCTTGGTGTAGGCGTAGAATACTTACATAGTGTATCGGCTAGCTCCGATCGGAAACCCGCCAGATCTATTATATCCTTCTTAGGAACGTTTTCGGCTAAGTACTTGCTTATAAAGAATCCACGCGTTTATAATGCTCAGATCCAAAAGATGGTAAAATATTCTAAGGTACCATTTCCTGCTTTTTAAACGAATTTTGTATCTACCCAGATGCGCATCCATTAAATCCACACCACCCATATGTGCATTATATTCTTTCACTAATTTAGGGCAGGGGATTTGGATCTTTCGTTTTTGTTTTTTGATAACGTTCGACTCTTTCTGCCGGTTCAGCTCCGACATATGTCGAAGTCAGAACAACCTGTTTGTTATCCTTCCAAGACCGAAAAATTTATACCGCTGTAATATCAACATTATCGACATTGGTGACATATTCGTCGTAGGCTCCTTGTGGCACAGAGCTTTTCATCACTTCCTGTTTAGACGGGAGCTTACAAAATGTACCTAGCCTATTTCTTTGAATAGTGCCTAGTGAATGTATGCCTTGCTTTGCTAAATAGTGCATTAGTGCAAAAGAGGTATAGTAATTGTCAAAATAGACAATGTGGTTTCTCTGGTGCGGAACAACTCTTACCAAGTTCATCACCGTCTGGGCTACAACTCCAATTTCGGGTTCATCTGGAAGCCTCTGCTCTTTGTCTTTGCCGGCATAAATGATAAATTTGTAGGCGTATCCAAGTAAGCTGCACAGAACGAATAATTTAAAACCCCACTTATGTGGTTTATTAGGCATGTATTGTTTTAAAAAGTGCCCCACCTTAGTGGAACACAGTTATTCGTCAATTGACAATCGTTGTGCAATAGGAACATTTGAAAATTTTTGGTTCAAGTGGTCTATAATTGGTCGCAGCTTGTGTAGCTTATCATGATCTGGGTGAGATACGGGCAGATGTTTATTGTTGTCGTTAAAATGCAATAATTTCCTAATCCTATCGAATTTATTTACCGGCATAGTTCTGCGAATAGGTTCAAATCCAAATTTACCCCAGTATGATCTTATATTCGGGTGATGGTATACAGACATGAATGTGACAATGCTTAAATATTTTCGCAAGTCATCTTTTGTGAACGTGTCAGTACGGTTAGGTTGTTCTTCAGTTGCATATAAGTTAGACTCATGGACTATGGAGTCTATCAAATCGTTGATAAAAAAATAGCCGAAAAATTGATACGGAGTTTCTAAGCACATTATATCCTCAGGAAATTCATCAGAACCTAAGAATGCAATCTTCTCTTCTTCGAAACTCAAATTTCGCTTTCTCCACAATAGATTCCGATTTACTGACGGTAAGTAGCATTGGTTCTGAGAATTAGAGGGAACATTACCTTCTGTGAGTAAAGGAGGATCATCATCACAGACTTTAGTAATATTCTCGGGTTGTAAAGGTGGATTATTGTCACCAAAGTCGCCATCAACACCAGAATTAACACCTTCATTATCTTCCATTTCATCTAAAAGCTCTTGACGACTTGTATAGTAGCCCAAATCTTCACCATCAGATTCCATGTCGTCGTCGGAAATCTCGCCATTTTCCAAAGCCTGCAGTAATTTCTCAATATCCTGATTCCTCATAGCTGTAAGCAATACAAAACCAAGCTCAAACCAGTTGAAAAACAAAAAAAAACATAAAACAAACATTCCAAAACCATAGGAAAAATATTAAAATTCTGAAGTTGAAGAGAAGAAAAAACATGTACTAAATGCATATTGGGTCGCTTTTGGGACTTACCTTCTCGGAGTGTTTTCATAGGCTACTTGGAAAAAAAGTATAAAAATATCAGCACCTAAATATAAAAGAACAACATACCTACCTGCATAAACAATATTTTTCCGGGTGGAAACATGCGAAAATAATTGAAACATATAGAAGCAAAAACCGCAAACTCCATATTTTTTCTGAGCTGAGCTAGTAATGTCACAAAATTTTAGAGATATATGGCGCTGTACTCAAAGTTTAAAACTCTTGCAAAAACCACAACATCCAATAGAAAAATCGATTTGAAAATGTTTATTATAGCAAAAACCACAAAATACATTTCAACCAATAGGAAGTGAGCATTCATAACGCTCTTTCGCTCGTCGAGGCATGAACCAGTGCTGTGATTTTTATTGAATATTTTGTTGTTAAAGAAACGAAATCAGGCCAAAGAACGAAGGTAAGTTATAGTGTGACTATCAGTTTTGATACTTACAGTATATATAGAAAATAATAAATTGATGTCTTTTTTTAAATCTATTTAGTAAAGAGGGTTTTTTCAGTACTGAACATGTCACCTTCATAGGTACAAATCTTATACTAACTACGTATATAAATTGATGAATGGTGCACAACAATGGTGTGATTTACAAGTTATCTCATTAAATTGAATGTTCTTATTGAAAGGAGCACATAACAGAGTTTTAGTTAAAAATACCTTTTGGTGACCAAAGTTACCTCTTCGCAAATTAATGGTATTTTTGTTTTGTTTTTGGTGGCTAGAGTTTGGCTTGACATATTCATAGTATCGTTAGATTCATTTTTATTGTACTGGGTATAAAACTAATATTGAATTATGAATTTTACTGTATAAAAAATTGGGTTTATGTAAAAAATGTATAGCTCACACAAAATATTTTGTTACCTTTCAGATATAAATCGAAAGAATTACCACGCAAACCACTATGCAAACACAATACGGCTCGATTTCGATGCGACATTTTGTCAATGACTGACATTCGGCGTCTTCATGAAAGATATTTTGTTGTACCATCAAAAAAACATCAAGATTCAATCATATTAAAACACTGTACTACAACTATTGTAAAACGAAGACGTCCGACAAATAATGCACATAAAAACAAAGACTATATCATTAAATATATTTATAGCGTAAATAAAAAGAAAATGTTACCGGTATACCAAAGCACATTTTTAAAAATTTTGAATATAAAGCGGTACAGAGTTGAAGGAATAATGAAAAACTTTCATACAACTGGAAAACTGCCGAAAGAAAGCAGGGGTGGCGATAGAGTTTCCCATAAGTTTGAAGCTAACAGAACTTCGGTCAAAAATTTTATTAAAAGGTTGAAGTGCATTGAATCTCATTATTGTAGGAGCAAAACACAAAGATTGTTGTGTTTTTTGTCAGCGGACTTAAATATAAACAAAATGTATAACGAAGATGTAGAGGATAATTTTTTAGATCTGTTTTTAATAACAATTTTAATATTGGTTTTGGAAGCCCTCGCACCGACGTATGCTCAGTTTGTCTTGAGCTAGATGAAAAATTAAAATCGTAAAAGGACCCAGTGGATAAGAATAATATAATGACTACAAAAAGAGTACACAAACCGAAAGCCAAAGCATTTTATAATCTTTTACGAGATAAGACACCTGGATTAAAAATATTTAGCTTTGACTTTAAATTGCCGGATCAGAGTAGTAGGGTATAATTGGGGTACTTGAATCAATAGATCCAGGTGCCCCAATTACCGGTACTATATTTGTACATTTTTAACTTGAGCTCATATCTAAATGTAAGACATACATTTGATGGTTTTGGTGCAGACATAAAAGTCCCATCTCCAAAATATGAGCCTGGTAATTTTATAACTTTTTTTGCTTGAGTTGTTGCAAATATTAAAATTTTCTCAGTATCTCCATCTTCACAAATTAGGAATTATTTTCCCAATACTTCCGGTACACTTGCAGTTTCAGTGCTGTTATGTTGTAGTCTATCTGTATTTAAAAAAGATTTAGGTGCTCTGTACAAGGTATCTTTGATTGGTCGAAATGAAGGTAAACATTCAGATCTATTTTCATGGAGGTTTGTTTGATATTCTTCAAAAAATTTGCGGAACAGGTATGAAATCTTCACAAACGATCTTCTTAAGACTTGAAATGTGTTCATGAATTGCATATTTTATATCAGCTGACTCACATGTATGACGAGTTTTCCTTGTAATTGTTGTACGTGTTTTATCTAACGTTAACGAAGCACTGCACTCGCGTCTATTTATACACCTCCACACAGTACCACCACATGTATTTGTTTTCTTTTTACTGTATCTATGATTACCAGTAATAAGTGTATGTTGTCCTTTTTGATTATTAACGAAATGGATTTCTTGCTCCATAATGCTTTTTGTTAATTAGTAGGTAGTAGAATAGGATACATTTCTCATAACCACTTCTACTTGATATATTTTGTCATATATTTTTCTAGATATATTTCTGTTTACAGCACTTCGACGATTTACTTTCATTGTCGATATTATTACGATTGTTGACAGTATTTTTTGTTGACAAATGGTTGTATATATTTTCTGTTCAGTTTTTCTTTGGCTTCTGGGTGAAGAGTGGCGAAGGAACGGATGAGGGCATCCGACGAATTCCCTGGGTGAATTCTTAACCGGGAAGAGGGGTGCTGTAACCCTTAATTTTCGTTCCTACAATTTTTTTACATTCGGACTAGGCTGTATTGAAATTATACCTCTGCCTGCGTCGAGGTGTCTTAAAAAAGTTGACAGCAAGATGGCGTCCTCTTTTCATCTCCTTTGGTGGCAAGCGCAGCCGCATTTATTTTGTTTTTTTTTTTATCTATTTAATTGGAAGTTGTAAGATTCTCGTTGTAATTGCGCATGAGATGCACGACTTGTCATACCAGTTATATGCACATAAGTTATCTTTTTAAATAACTAACGGTTGCTGGAAGGTGTTTTGCCGGTCCCAGGGTTTTGTTTTGCTCCTTAACAAAAGTGTTTGGTAGGGGCGAGATATTTGCAGAGTTTGACGAGACGTCACCTACATTTCGAAGCAGAGTGTGCAAGACAGTTCGCCTACACCTCTAAGCGGAGTTTAATTTTTTTTTAAACTAATATTTGTCTAGCGGCCTTTTACACCATCGCACCTCACACCGAACAGAAGTCGCCAAGGCCCCACTTATTTTTACTTGTCAAGATTATAAGAACCTACTTGAATAAATACGGATTTCTAGACTTACATTCATTTTTTTCCTAACTTAGTAGCTCATTTCCCTTCGTAAGGAAGAATAGGTTACAAACTTCGTACGTGCTTAACTGTCTTTTCTGTGGGTATTTCAGAAATTCCTTTCATAATGCAACCGAACACCCATTGTAAGAACTTTTTGTACCAAGTTTCGATTTTAATCGGATAAATACAGACCAAATACAAACACATGTTAATGAGGGTCGTTTGCAGTACAATTTATATTCACTGACAGTCCCCGCGCTACCTGTATCGCGGGGTCCTGGAATGTTTACCATTGAAAGCTATACTGACGACGCTTTAGCGGTAGCGATGTAATTCGTTATTTATTCATTCAATTTCATTATTTGATTTCATTAATATTACATTAATATATTTGTAGTCACGTGCATTAATGTGTACACACTTTGCAACTTATTCAATTGCTGTGGTATATGTAGGTGTGTCCCTCAATATTATCGGCTCTAAGACGCGCGTGCCCACTCACTCCTACCGTTCACAGCCGATTGAGCTGCTTCACGGGCGCACGTGCGCTAGAGACGACAGAATACTTCCTTCTCTTTCACTCACATACACTACATCCCTTCCTTATTTTATGCTTTTTATGTTTAATGTAACAATTTTAAAATTATATATTTTTTTTTAATTTACTTTTACCATGACTTCTGATTACATTTAAAAATCAACAACAACTTTTAGTATTCTATTTTTAATTTTAGTTTTCTTTTTGATTGTCCTAAACATCTTTAATTTCCTCATCTGAACTTTCTTGTACTGCCACTTCTTAATCCAGTTCATCGATTTCTTTATTCATAGACTTCCATTCTCCCTCCACTTTCTTTAGATGTACTATGTTGCGTCTTAGCTGTTGTCCTGTTTCATCGTTCTGTACTTCCAAATCTCCCCCGTTTTTAGATTTAACGGTATGCGTAGCTGTATCAAAGTTAAGACTTAGTTTATTCGTTTTGTTGGCAGTCTTCACATACACTTTATCTCCCACCTGTATATCAACTTCACGTGCTTTTCGTCTCTTATCTGTACACTCTCTCCCTTTTTCTTTTTGTTCTTTGTCTTTATCTCTTACATCCATATCCCCAAAACTTTGTTCTGCAATATCTATCATCGGAATCTTGTCCCTAAATTTATTTTGGAAGAATAGTTCTGCTGGTGTTTTCCCAGTCACACTGTGTGGGGTAACCTTTGCTCTAAGCCTCAACTTCATCGCGACCATACCAGGATGGCCCTCATGAGCAGCATCTAAAACAAGTTTCCGTAATTGTGTTGGAATAACTATCCTGGTTCCTCTTAGTAAAATGTCACCATAGAAACATAACTCATTTTCAATCTCGACGTTATTACCTATCTCCGTGATCCATTAAACACGCACCATCGTAATATTACGTTTCAATCGCCAAAACAATAACAAGTTTACTGTTACCAAAACACAAGAAAACGTGTCTCCTTAGAATCGCAGCAAAATAATCGAAGATCGGCAAGATACAAAGCGATTTCTACCGAGTCACGGGTACACGGTAATCAGAAAGAAAATCCACAACTTCAATATTCAGACCACCCACTTAAAAAGGCATTATGAAGGCCGTTTAACCACAAAATTTCACCCGCTCAACCGTGATATCATTACTATCTACCAAGTAAGTACTAAAGGTTCGACAAAACGCATTAAGCCACAATAAAGGTTTCAAGATCGCGCAGTATACAATACTCTAGAACACAAACACGGGTAACCTCCATCCGGTAGACACCACGGGCATCTCTGTCCGGCAGGCACCATCACATATCACATTGCCCCTTTCCGGCAAGCACACCACGATTACTTACATCCTCAAAGTGCTAAACGCACGCCACTCACAGTCGTGGCCGCACTGAGACGGGAAATGAAGCCCGATTTTACACCTACGTCTACGAATGCACCGAGAATGTAACAATCTCAGCGACTTGTATACTGCTGATCCACACAAACCAATTATAGCAAAAACCTTTAGTTTCGTCAATCCTAATCAACGTAACGCAAAACGAGATTTTAATTCCTTTTTTTTTGACCAAAATAATAAGAACGAATTCATTACTGATTCTCACACGTCAGCATTAAATCGATACCACGTTAAATTTACTTTTAACATCATTAAGTACTTAAAACGCAATATCAAAACTTTTGAATATTATCTTTCGCCTTAAATTGAACTTCATCTATATCAACTAAAGTTTCCACTTCACTTCAATTAATTTCAAATCAAATCCAGTCCAAGAAAGCTTTTACTAAGCAACACCATATTGTTATTTCAAAACAGCTAAGCTTTACTTTAACGTGAATTTTTGACAAGATAAATCGAAACACAAATGAATTTTAAACCTGGGCCGATACGAAAAACCATTTGATACTTGACAAACCGTACGTTATTTCAAAACAATTATACCTTGTCACATCTGTGCAAGCTATACAAAACTAACAAAATGATTTACTCTAATCACAAACGAAAGTTAAGCTTGGGCAGATCCCACTTCTGATGTCGGAAAACAAACAAAACGAAAAGAAGCGTTACTCACAAAACACGATAGAATTAATCGCTGGACAGTTACTTAGTACTGTGGAATTCGGACTCGAACTCGTTGAATTCCACTGGCTGGAAATATTTTAATACCATAATAATTAATATAAAATTAAGAACCTTCAGGATGTCAAGTAGACAGATATTTTGATTGTCATTCCCCAGTGAGCGGCGAAAAGAGTAAATGAAATAAATATTTAAGTCTCACACATTCTAAATGTTTCTTTTATTAAGTTAATAATCCGAAAGTATCGCCTCTACCTACGATCCCGGAAAGGTCGTTACATGGTGGAGGCGCCGCGTAGGTAGTTGTGCGATTGTTTCAGATTCCATATATATTTCGTCAAAATTGAAGGCGAACGGAAGAAATATAAATTATAATAAAAACCAAAAATTTAAAAACAAAGGAAGAGGATTTAAAGTAAAAGACGTCAATACAAACGGAGTAAAGATGGAACTGATGGACCAGATGAAGACGTTCAATGGACTCTCCGGTGATGTTGAAACATTTATTTTTAAATATAACATTGTAGCTAGTATAAGAAACTGGGACCAAAAAGCCAAGGCCCGAGTTACGCGGACATAACGCGCGTAGTCAGCAGGTTCCCACACTCGCAGCAGACAGAAGCATTCTATTACTGCTGCATTGTCATTTTTAGTCGATATCATGTTTTATATTTGTATTATTTTAATTCAGTCTTGTTCATGTCTTTGAATTGTAACTATATTAAAGTTTTATTAAGTAAATTGTTTTTTAAAAGCCTTACTCCGACGGCCTGAATATAACTGGCGCAGTCGGTAGGATCGTGGCATTTCGGGTATCGTTGAATTAAACTCTTCGCGAATCATCGAAGTGAACGGTTTTTATCGTTTCTAACCGCGATCCGTATAAGAAGAATCTACGCAGGCGTCGGAGAAGAACGGAAATCCGGAATAAAGGAGATCCGTGACTGACAAGACCCGGTGGGAGAAGCAAAGGATATCCCGGTAAGCTCTTTGAAACTTCCGAGTTCCCGTGCTATATTTCCTTCCGATAATTAGTTATAAACGTATTATTTGTGTTAAGTGTGTGTTTCGGTCTATTTGCTATTATCGCTATATAGTCTACGCGTTTCTTAATAGTATATCTACGTAGAAAAGTGGTATATTTTTTTTAAGATGGCGTTATCAGATTGCGGATCTAATTTTAAAATAGTTGCGGATTTAATGCCAAGATATGATGGCAATCCGAAAACCCTTAATTTTTATATAAGAGAAGTGGATAGTATTATCTCATTAATGACCCCTGCGGATGCGAATCACCCAGCATTAGTGTGTTTAATTAAGAGCCGGTTAAGTGGCCCGGCTATCGATAGTATTGCGTACGAGGAGTGTTTAGACAATTGGGTGTCTATCAAAACCGCACTACTTAGGCGGCTAGGCGAACCCCGTAACGAGATACAATTGATGCAGGAGCTCACTAGGATGCGTAGGAATAAGAGTGAAGATGCGGATGCGTTCGGAAAACGCATTCGAGAGATGCTCGATACGCTTCACTCAGTCGGTGGTCATTCAGATAAAATGTATTATGAGAGTATGGCTATCGAGCAATATATACACCAATTAGAGTTTAATATTTCGATTGGCGTTAGAATCACTCAACCTAGTACATTAGAGTTAGCTATAGTTGCCGCTCGCCAAGAAGAAGCTAGGCTTGCACATAACCGTATAATACCTTCTAATAATCTACCTCAAATGACGTCACACGTTAGACCCAAGGAGCCACAAAAGCCCACCAGTAATTTTAATCCCAATTTTAGACCCATATACCCCATGATGCAGCGGCCTGTACTATATCCTGTGCAGCAGCAGACGGTAACACCTTTCCAGAATCCTCCAGTACCAGAGCAAGTACGCGAGTGGATTAGACCTGCAGCACCATGGCAGCATAATTTTACTCAACCTAGGAACTCAGGTAATTTTAGGAACAGCAGAAATTACAGGCAGCAGAACGTGCCGCAACACAACCCTCCGCAGAAAACATCTGACGTCACCATGAGATCGGTAAACAAACCTGCAACCCCACAGTTTCAGGAACTGTATTACACGCCTGACGAACAGTTTATACCAAATAATAACCAACCCTATTTTTACAGCGAACCGGACTACTACACTACACTGAATAATAATTGCGAACCGTACCAGCTAGAGAATGTTGCTGAGCAGAGTAGCAGTAACGAGGTAAGTAATAGTATTAATCAGGATTTTTCATTGACCGAGGACACCGAAGGCCAAACTTAGTAAAATTAAACCACCAGGATAAAGATCACCTACCCTATGTCGAAATAAAAGAATTTAATGGTAAATTTTTGATAGACACAGGGGCCTCTCGATCAATGATTTCTCCCGAAGCAATTAAGAATTCTATTTTTGAAAATTATGTTGAAGTGGAACCTTTTGAAGTTAAAACTGCACATGCAATTACTCGCCATAATCACGTAGTAAACCTACCCCTACCACCCATTTTCAACACTAACATTATACACAAATTTTTAATTTTTGATTTTGACACTAAATATAAGGGATTAATTGGTTTAGACTTATTAAAAATTTTAGATAGTAACATTGACTTGAAACATAAGACTTTACATACATCCACAGCCGCCATACCTCTTTATTTCGATTATCCAGTTAGAAAAATAAGTGTTGATCCAAAGTGTTCTAAAATAATTACAGTTAAAACAAACTACACTGACGGACAATACTTACATGATGAATTTTATTGGTCTGATGAACTTAAATCTCCTTCAGCTGTAGTTACAGTAAAAAATGGATCGTTTAAAACTTCTGTAATAAATTTTAGCGATAAAAAGAAAATCATTTCAAATAAAACTCACATTGACTTAGAACGGTATGACTTAGACCTACAAAATTTTTCACAAACTAATTTAAATTCAATGACTATGGACGTAGAATCAGATTTGGAGAGAGAACTTGTCGATAATTTGAATAAAATAAAGACAAGCCATCTCAATGACGAAGAGAAAAGGGAAATTACCAGACTCTGTTACCAGTATAGGGACTTGTTTTATTCTGAAAACATACCATTGACTTTCACACATGCAGTCAAACACGAACTCAGACTTAAAGATGAAACTCCAGTTTTTGTTAGGAGCTATAGACAAGCACCACAGCAAAGAAAAGAGATTAAAAATCAGGTTGACAAATTACTTAAGCAGGGATTAATTAGGGAAAGCATATCACCTTGGTCTTGTCCTGTACACATTGTACCTAAAAAGCCTGATGCATCCGGACAGGTGAAATGGAGACTTGTCATCGATTACAGGCGACTGAATGATAGGATTATTGAAGACAAATACCCTCTTCCTAACATTCACGACATTTTAGACAGGCTAGGGCGGGCGCAGTATTTCACCACGCTAGATTTAGCTAGCGGGTACCATCAGGTTGAAATGCACCCGAACGATATAGAGAAAACTGCATTCACCACCGAACGAGGCCATTACGAATTCCTTCGAATGCCCTTTGGTTTAAAAAACGCGCCTAGCACATTTCAAAGACTAATGGACCATATCCTAAGAGGCTTAAGTAACGTTTTTACTTATTTAGATGACGTAATAATAGTGTCCACATCCCTACAGGAACACATTCAAAAAATCAAAGATGTGTTTGACAGGTTTCGAACCCATAACCTCAAAATTCAGTTAGATAAATCGGAATTCTTAGCAAAACAAGTCAACTTCTTAGGGCACGAATTAACAGATGAGGGTTTAAAACCTAACAAAGATAAAATAAGAGCAGTATTAGACTTCCCCCTACCCAGCAACCAAAAAGAAATAAAGTCTTTCCTAGGGCTAGTTGGTTACTATAGGAAGTTCATAAAGGACTTCGCTAAACTAACTAAACCTATGACAGTTTGCCTAAAGAAAAATAGTAAAGTCATTCATTCCCCAGAGTTTCTCGACTCCTTTTGCAAATGTAAAGAGATTCTCACCAACGCACCCATTTTACAGTTCCCCGATTTTGACCAGCCTTTTGTACTCACGACTGACGCTTCAGACATAGCTTTAGGAGCAGTATTATCGCAAGGTAATATTGGATCCGATAAACCAATAGCATACGCCTCTAGAACGTTATCTGACACCGAATCTAGGTACTCTACCATCGAAAAGGAGTTACTAGCAATTATTTGGGCCGTAAAATACTTCCGACCTTACCTGTATGGTCGAAAGTTTACCATTTACACTGACCATCGCCCTCTAATGTGGTTAATGTCTTTAAAAGATCCAAATTCGAAACTCACCCGATGGCGCTTGAAGCTAGCTGAGTACGACTATACAATAGTGTACAAAAAGGGCCGACAAAACACCAACGCAGATGCCCTTTCACGTGCAAAAATTTTTCACAATAGTACAGAGTCACTTGCTGTTAACGTTGACAATGAACATCAAATAATTGACGATATACTTGACATGATTGACGAGCGTGCACAAAATGAAAATCAACCAATTGAAAATCCTGTCTCTAATAACCCACCTAGCATAAATAGTGACCTTACTCACCCACCTCCTTCAGTAGACAACGAATCCGACTCCATGAGTGTTGTAACTGACACAAACGAATTAGTATCTACCAACCACACACAACCTGACAACGACAATAGAGGTATTCCAATAGTAACTGACGCCATTGACCGACAACTCAAACAATTTCATATTCGTTCAACACCAGGTTCTGAATACAGAGTAGAGAATAGGTCAACCAATTCCCGAACTGTAATCAAAGACGTTTTCATACCTATTAATAATACTGAGGAACAAATAATAAAATTTTTAAAGGAGCACACCATAGCAGATAGAGTTTTTCATTGTTATTTTTATGACGAACAACTTTACTATGTATTTTCCCGAGTATATACTACCATATTTAATGACAGAGGTCCTAAATTAATCAAATGTTCCACTCGTGTCACTCTTGTCGAAAATAAGTCTGAACAAGAGGCCCTTATAAAGAAGTACCACGAGGGCAAAACAACACACCGTGGTATTCAAGAGACGTACAAACATCTTCATCGCAATTATCACTGGCCTAATATGCTCCTTTCTATCCAAAGATACGTCAATCAATGTGACACTTGCTTAAAGGCTAAATATGAACGCAACCCTTTAAGACCTCTCTTAGCCATAACTGAAACCCCAACTAAACCATGGCAGCATCTTTTTATGGATCTTTATTCCACAGGCGGAGCTACTTTCCTAACTATAATTGATTGTTTTTCCAAATATGCTCAGGCCATTGCACTAACAGCTTGCAGTAGTGTCCATATCGCGGAAGCTCTGATTCAAATATTTTCTGTATTTGGCCTACCACTTAAAATTACTACAGATTCAGATACCAAATTTGAGAACGATGTTATTAAAGAATTGTGTGCACTCCATAACATAGAAATACACTTCACTACACCATATAATCCTAATTCTAACTCCCCCATAGAAAGGTTTCATTCCACAATTGGCGAAATAATTAGAATCAAAAGAATGACTAACAAAGAAGACCCCATTCAAAATATAATGAAATATTCAGTAATAGCCTACAATAACTCCATACACTCTGCTACAAATTACACTCCACACGAATTACTTTTCGGTCATACTTCATCCAGAAATCCACTTGAACTATATTACCCAAAAGAATTCTACCAAGACTACATTATTAAGCATAAGATGAACGCGGAAGCCGTACAGGAATGCATTTCAGCGCATTTATCTAAAAATAAAGATCAGGTCATTTCTAGGCGAAACCAGCATGCAGAAGAAATCACCTTCAAGGTAGGTGAAACTGTTTATAAACAGGTTGCCAAAACGGCACGAAATGATAAAACTAAGCCGGTATTTAAAGGTCCGTATAAAATTATACATTTACACCCCAACAGCGTCGCTGAAATAATAGGTACTCATCCTAATTCTAAATCGATTCGAGTACACTTCAAATTGCTACGGAGACCTCACCTTGTTCCAGATTTGTCATCTCAGGAGCCATCCTGCTCTGCGCCAAGGCAGCCCTAATCCTAGACCCTATCGACAACACCAACGGTATAGTACTACTTAAACAAGGCGAAATACGTAGACATGTGGACTCCTTTAGCCTAGCATGTGTCTATAATGTAACTTATCTCCGAGATACAACTTTTAGTATCACTAATTTATATGCAAGCACTAAACGAGCAGAGGCAAATACACCATCCGATGATATTCACAAAACTTATAAAGACCAAATTGAACATAACTTAAGTTTAATAAATAAAAAGTTATCTTTCCTTGCGCCGCCAACCAGACGTAAACGTGGTTTAATTAACGGTTTAGGTTCAATAGTAAAATCAATAACAGGAAATTTAGATAACGAGGACGCCCTAAAAATAGAAAGTGAAATTAATACTTTAAAATCTAGCTTACAAAACCTACAAACGCCATTAAAGAAAACTATTTCTTTAGCACATAACGCTATTAAGGAGTTTAGTTCTCAATTAGAGAGAATTAATGATAATCAAAGAAAACTTTTATTTAACCTTTTAAGGGCTACAAATTCGTCAAATTTAGTTAGTAATCATTTACAGTTTTTAGATATTTACGTACAAATAGATTTTAGTTTACAAATTATTTTAGATAAGCTCTCACTATTAGAAGATGCTATTAGTTTTTCTAGATTAGGGACTATGCATCCAAGTATAATAAGTCCACAAAATTTAATTTTAGAAATGTTAAATATTAGTAGTAAGTTACAATATAAACCAGTAGCGGAAATAGACATAAGAAATATACATAAGATTGAACGGTCAATAGAGGTAAAAGCGTATAGTACTGAGCACTCACTTACCTTTATTTTAGAGATCCCTGTAGTCACCCCTAATATTTATGATTTTATTCACCTCTACTCCATCCCTAATAAGCAAAACAAATCTATAATTCCCAAATCCAAATACCTTGCACTCGGAAGCGAAGAGTTCGCTTACCTGGAAGAGGACTGTCGCAGCATCTCCGATGATACACGTCTCTGTAAACTACCAAATCTAAGAAGAAGCCATCTCACCGAAGATTGCATCATCTCGCTCATCCAACACAGGCCCACCAACTGTACTCACGCGAAAGTAGACTTACAAAACGGAAAAATACAGAAAATCAAAGAAAACACCTGGATAATAATTACTAAAGAAGACGAAATTTTAAGAAAACAGTGTGAACAAAAAGTAGAATACAAGCGGTTATCTGGTGCTTACCTACTGAAACTCACAGATGATTGCCAAATAACCATCATGAACAGAACCTTGCAGACACACACCAAAACATTATGTATAAATGATATCATACCTCTCCCGAAAACTAACTATATCAACAATGAACTAACGAAGTACGAGATCAAAATTGAGGATATTCGACTCGACAGCATCCATGAGCTGATAAATCAAGCCAAAGAGATACAGATGGAAGAACAGGACTTCAGTTTCCCCATAGCAGTTGCAATACCAAGTCTATCGAGTGTGACCATATACATTGCCGCTGCGGTCGCCTTCATCGCCTGGAAGCTGCGGTCAAAGAAGAAGATACCATCCCAACCTGATGTCAACGAGGACGTTGAAAGAAGCTGCGGGTCGCGCTTCTCTCTTAAGGACGGAGGAGTTACGCGGACATAACGCGCGTAGTCAGCAGGTTCCCACACTCGCAGCAGACAGAAGCATTCTATTACTGCTGCATTGTCATTTTTAGTCGATATCATGTTTTATATTTGTATTATTTTAATTCAGTCTTGTTCATGTCTTTGAATTGTAACTATATTAAAGTTTTATTAAGTAAATTGTTTTTTAAAAGCCTTACTCCGACGGCCTGAATATAACTCCCGGCATTATTATTTTATAAAAAGTGCATTATAAGCTGTACTTCATACGAGGAGCTCGAAAATAAATTAAAGGACGAATTTCCACCGTCAACCAATTATCTGGCTGCTTTCTTCACTCGCACGCAGCGACCTAAAGAAGACCCACTCGAATTCTTTTATGAATTGGACGAATTAGCCACGAAAGCCATGGTTATCGAAGACAAAGTTTTCATCGATCACTTTATCAAAGGTTGTACATACTTTTATAAAGTAAAATTATGCGCAACAGTTTTAACTTCGAAAGGAGACCTCAAAAAGGCACTGCGTCAAATTAAAAATGTTTTTGAACCATCTCATAGTGTTGACATGAATCTCCCTCTAGGACCCCCAGCTCATGTGAACAACGGCGGACATGGTGACGGTCACGGCCAACCTCAAAATATTCGCCCTTCTCAAAGCGCACATAACAATCCACCCCCACGAACAAATAATCCGCCTCACCATTATAATTTTAGACCAAGAAGAGGAGTCCAGGGACAGTACAGGGACGCAAATACAAATAATGCGTACCCCAAACGCGAGGAGGCATCACCTATAGAGGACGGAAATGTGTTGATGCCTTTTAAAAATGAAACCGTCCAGTATGTTAAGGTCAGCCCTTTTGTCAGATTAATTGTAAAAAACGTGGAGCTTTCGGCGTTAATAGACACCGGTGCATCGATATCTGTTATAAATAGTGCGTTCGCAAATAAGTTAGGTTACGAATTATCGAAGACAGTGGACCTACGTGTAACGGCAGTGAACGGCGCATCGTTGCCTGTAGCGGGTCGAATTAGTTTGAATATTATGATTGAAGGAATAGTTATAACTCAGATATTTCATATATTAGAATGCATGTCACAAGATATGATATTAGGACAAGATTTTCTATCGATGAATGGTGTAATTTTAGATTTTTCAAAACAGATAATGATACTTAAGAGCTTTCCGATAAATTTCATATCACAAACGGAAACTCAGAGTTTTGATAATTCACTAGATATTGTACAATCAGAGTCAAGCTCGTTGTCCAAAAATGACTATATATATTTTTATAATAAGGTGAACGATAATGAATCAAAATTGTATGAGTCATGCATCGTGGAGGCAGAGTCAGAAATAAAGTTTAATATTTCACCAGAGCTGCCGCAACAACTATACGACGGCATATTAAATTTATTAATAAAACATAAAAGTAGATTTGCATTTAATAAAAGTGATTTGGGTAGATGTAATATAGCGGAGGTAAATATCGAAATGTCAGATGACACACCGATTCATAGGCCTCCATATAGAGTTTCATGTGAACAACATAAGGTGATCAGAGATCAAATAAAAGAAATGTTGCAAAATGGTATTATAAGGGAATCACGGAGCCCTTTTGCTTCACCTGTGGTATTAGTGAAAAAGCCTGATAACTCATGGCGTTTTTGTGTAGATTTTCGTTTAGTGAATAAAAAGGTGACGATGGATTCGTACCCTATCCCACGTATAGAAGACTTAATTTCATACCTGAATGGAGCCAAATTCTATGCAGATCTCGATTTAAATTCTGGTTATTGGCAATTAAATATCAAAGAGGAAGACAGATACAAAACAGCATTCGTTACGCCGTCGGGATTGTATGAATTTAATGTTTTACCTTTCGGTTTAAAAACTAGTGGGGCAATTTTTCAGCGAACCATGGACAAGGTACTCGCAGGATTAAAATATAAGAATGCTATAGTATATATTGACAATATTATTATATACGGTAAAACTTATGAAGAATTTATCATAGCTTTAGAACAAGTCATGTTTAGATTGTCGGAGGCCAACCTAACATTGAAACCCCCGAAATGTAGTTTTGGATATAACAAAATCGAAGTTTTAGGTCATATTATTTCAAGCGAAGGTATTATACCAGATGCAAATAAATTAAAGAAAATGAGTTCAATAAAAGTTCCAACAAACGTGAAAGAATTGAAATCAATTCTTGGTTTGTTTTCTTATTATAGAAAATTCATAGAAAACTTTGCAGAATTGACAGTTCCTTTGACAAAACTTTTACGTAAACAAACTAAATACATTTGGACGGATAATCATCAAACTTGTTTTGACAAGATAGTTTCTTTAATACAACAACCTCCTTTGTTACGTCATTTCTCAAATAAAAAAAATATAGTTACAAGGTTATACGTAGACGCAAGTGATTACGCATTAGGTGCATGTCTTATGCAAGGAGAAGATAAACTTTTCCCGGTGTGTTTCGCATCACGCAAGTTAAGTGACGCGGAAAGTAAATACTCTATAACCGAAAAAGAATGTTTAAGTTTAGTATGGGGTCTAAATTATTTCAAACATTATTTATGGGGAATGAAATCCCAAATTGTAAACGATCACAAGGCCCTAATATGGTTGAGAAATAGAAGAGAGATGTCTGGTAGGTTAGCCAGATGGGCGCTATCAATACAAGATCACGACTTCGAAATTGTTCATTGTTCGGGTAAAGAGAACGTCATTGCGGATTTTTCGAGTAGGAATCCTCTAATGGAAACAACAAATAATAAGGAGATTGAAGACGGACTGCAGGTTTACATGTTAGAGTCAATCCAAATTTCCCATGAACAAGAAAGGGATGCGTTTTGTAGACGGTGGTATAACGCGATAAGATCTAATCAATCTGATCAACGGGCATCGTTCAAAGGTTTCTTTATACGTAACAATATGCTTTATAACAGGATACGATTAAATAATACGATCAAGGAACTATTAGTTGTACCAAGTAGATTGTTTAACGATATTTTGAAAGAAATTCACGACAATTCATATACTGGAGGACACTTTGGTTTAACAAAAACGTTAGCCAAATTTCGTTCGCGTTATTTTATGGTGGGAGCCGAACAAGAAATTGAGAAATATATCAAAAGTTGTAGGCTATGTTTGGAAAGAAATAAATCAAACATCATTGCTCCGTTACAACCGACGATAGTTAGAGACGTATTGGAGAAAGTGCAGATTGACATTTTAGGTCCATTAAATAGATCTTCGATGGGAAATAAATTTATTATAGTGGCTATAGATTGTTTTTCCAAATATGCTTTTTGTAGAGCGATACCTCAGGCCTCTGCTCAGGCGGTACGTGATTTCTTAATCCAGGAAATTTATTGTAAACTAGCTGTGACCCGCGACTTCGTCCGCGTGGATACCGGTTGTTGGAGTTGGATAAATACTATTATTATATCCTCCTTGAAGTTTAAACTTACCGTATTCAAAATTTCGTCAAAATCGATTCAGTAGTTAAGCTGTGAAAGCGTTACTGATAGATAAACAGACAGAGTTACTTCAAAAACTGTTACAACAAAGCTGTTATCCGCAGTTTCACCTAGGTGTTTTGTGAAAAAGTATAGGTAGATAGGTATATTATATAGATGATGCCTGCGACTTCGTCTGCATTGAATTAGTATTCCGAGTAGGTTATTTTCTTCTCCCAGGTCCTAAGTACTATCTTTAATAACAAAAATAAAAATGAAGAATCTTCGCCCATATAATATGTATAACTCCTAACCACAAACATAGGTAACTATATTAGGTACATTACAAACATAGGTAACTATATTAGGCACATTGCGTTATAAACAAATCGGGTGCCAAAGTGTCTTAAATTTTACATATTTCATGCAATACCTATCTTCATTAATTATAGCTTATTGTTATTCTAGGTAAAGCTATATTACTGTAAAGTTTCAGAAGAATACATTCGACAGTTTTTGCGTGAAAGAGTAGCAAAGATCCATACATCCAGCCATTATCAGTGTATAATGTGTATACTTTTTTAACACTCACTTAGTGGCCGTGAAAACGATGTCTGCTAAACGATGATGTCTGCATCTCCACCGCTCTTAGTCGCACCTTGGTTAGCCTGCTGCCTCCGCAGGATACTAGAGTATCTTTTCAAAGTCAATTCATTGATTTGCCGATGTATCTGTTTTTTATGGCATCGCTTATACAGCTTATACACAAATATCACTAAGCCGATTGCTAAAATTGTGCAAATTATAATTAGGATCGTATTTGTACTCTCGTGTAATTGTTCTGCTTTGGCCGTGTTAGAGCCTGCCCCGGCAGTTTGGGCGATGATGACCTCTTCTTTAGATTTGGAACTTCCCATTTTCACCGAAAATCTCTTTGTAAAAGTTACGGCACGTGTAGTACTTTAAAGATCGAGAACTAATTTGCTCCATAATTACTCTGTAATTTTCCGTGCACCAAGATATTTGATACTGCTAAACTGCAAGATACTTGAAACTTGTAGGTGTATACGCGCGGTCCGACTTTGTGATAGGCAGGGTCGCCATGTAATGTCGGGTGTTTGGAGAGACAAGTGAAACCAACCAAGTCTGAGAATACACTGAGTTTATTAAGTAAACGGTATAATATTATAGGTAATACATACTACATCACACCTCCCCATTAATAAAAAAAAATAAAAAATACATTGTTTTTTTTTTTTTGTTACATCTCTGCAGAGTTATAAGTTTTACAATAATATTGAAGTAACAAAATACTTTCTTTAAAACAAAATTGTTAAAATTATTCAGAATTAATAATAAACACTTATATAAAAAATACAAAAATTACATATTTTTAAAAAGCTTAGTACGGTTTTTATGAGTAACATACTCCTTACCGTCTTTTAAAATTTTCACATTACAATCTAAATCATCAATAACAATATAAGGTCCTAGATAAATAGGATCCATCTTGTTTCCTGACGTATTTTTTAACAGTAACAAATCGCCCCTCTTATAGTATACAGGGTTAATATAAGTATCATACTCTTGCTTACGTTTAGTTTTACTTAATAATAAATTATTACGTGCATCTTTCTGTGCTACTTGAAGTCTATATTTTAACTCGAGTGCATAATTGTCATGAGTGTAAAGAGGATCTATCATATTTCCTAGTAAATTAGAAGGTAACATACAACGTTTTCCGAATACTAATTCGTGGGGAGTGTACTTGGTTTCCGTATGCACCGTATTATTATAAGAAAAACACCAATACGGCAACCAAGCACTCCAAGAGTCCATCCTGTTCTCACAATTGATCCTTAAATAAGCACCCATCGTTTTATGCGTGTTTTCTAATGCGCCGATGCTTTCGTGATGATAAGCTGTTGATAATGTTTGATTAATTTTTAAGATTTGGCATATCTCTTTCATAGTACTAGATATAAACTCCGACCCGCGATCGGTCGCTATTTCTTTAGGTATACCAAACCTTAAAATAAAATTGTCAACAAAAGCACGGGCTACGCTTACAGCGTCCTTATTCAACAAAGGGTATGCCTCCGTATACTTCGTCAACTCGCATTGTAAGGTTAAAATATAGCTATAGTTATGTATATCCTTAGGAAGCGGTCCTACTATATCTAGATACACTTTCTCAAAAGAGGAATTCGCAGTGGTTGTTATTGTCATAGGTTGCTTAGTTTGTACAGAATATTTTTGTTTCTTACATTGTTCGCACTTAGAAACAAAATCGACTACATCTTTTTCTATACAAGGCCAAAAATAATACTTCTTTATGTTATTTGTCATCCGCCTAATGCCCGCGTGGCCACTAGTGGGCAGTAGGTGGAAGTCATTCAGTATTACACGCCTATTATCTAAATTATCTATCCTTTGAACTTTACTAACGACACAAATTCGTGGTCCGGACCATTTACTACATTTTTTTATTTCCGCTATGAGCCCACTTATAAAATCACTGTTATTATCATTTCGTAATATGCATATTTCGTTTATTAAATACTTAGAACATAAACATGACAAATCTCTCAACAATTCGACTCGCGTAATTGGAGATCGAGATATTGTCTGCATATAAATTTTTAATTGACTGGGCACGTAAATAAAATATTTAAACTTTTCTATCAAAATATTTCTTTTCATTAAAGTATTTAATTGTTTAGCATTAATTAATAAGAGTTCAGTAATATTTTTCGGTTTTTTAATTATTTCCACGACTCTCGGTTGATCAGGCCTCGAGTCAGTGTCAATATGAATCGCCGGTGTAATATTACTGTTCTTATCATTTTGCATTCGTATTTGACGTAATTGCGCTCTGGTAACTACATTAATAACCTGCTCATTCATCATTTTTAAATCGTCCGACGATATACTAATCCGTGAAATAGCATCAGCAACGCAGTTTAATTCACCTTTTAGATACTCGATTGTAAAATTATATTCTTCTAATTGTAATCTGAACTTCAAAAGTCTACTGGAAGGATCTTTCATAGAAAATAAATAAACGAGTGGACGATGGTCGGTCTGTATTTTAAACTTTCTGCCGTATAAATAAGGTCGAAAATACTTAACACTCCATACTATTGACAAGAGCTCTTTCTCAATAGTAGGATAATTAATTTCAGCCTTATTTAAACTGCGACTAGCATAAGCTACAGGCCGGCCATCCTTATTACACAACACTGAACCTAAGGCTTTTCCCGACGCGTCTGTTTGGAGAATAAACTCGTTACTTTCCGATAGGTCTGGATACTGTAAAACTGGTGGTTTTGATAACGCAGATTTTAAAGATTGAAATGAATTTTCACAATCAGACGGCCATGAAAAAATTACGTTCTTACGGCACAATTGATTAAGAGGAATTGCTATTTTCGCGAAGTTAGGTATGAATTTCCTATAATAATTAGCAAAGGCCACAAAGCGCTTGACTTCGTCCGTACTTTGTGGTCTTGGATAATTTGCTAGAACCCTAATTTTTTCATGATCTGGCAAAATACCTGTACCTGAAACTGTATGACCTAAATAGTTAATTTCTTTCTGTAAAAATACACATTTGCCTGGATTTAATTTTAAATTTACTTTACGTAACCGAGAGAAAATATCCATTAAATTTTGATTATGATTTTGTAAATTCCTGCCAATGACAGCAAGGTCATCTTGATATACTAAACACTTATCATAATTAAGGCCAGACATCGCTATAGTTATCATTCTGCTAAAACTATTGGGACTGGATTTGAGACCCATGGGCATACGGGTCATATGATATTGATTTTTATCCGTTGTAAAGGCAGTGAATTGTCTACATTTTTTATCTAATGAAACTTGATAAAAACTTTGAGAGAGGTCTAAATGAGTAAAATACATCGCACCTGACAACGAGTCCAAAATTTCAGTTATATTGGGCAGAGGGAATTTGTCCTCCTGAATGACATTATTTAACTTCCGGTAATCAATCACAACACGCCATCTTTTATGACCGGTCGCATCTGCCTTTTTTGGTACTAGTAACAAGGGACTAGACCATGCACTTTGCGATTCTTCAATAATTCCCTGTGATAACAAACTTTTGATTTGATTATCAACTTCCGCTTTCTGTGAGTACGGTAACCGATAAGGTTTTGTATAAATAGGCATAGTGTGTGGTTTCAGGTCAATAGATTGAGTATAAATAGGGGTGGTTGTTAATTTATCCCCCGGAAGATGAAAAATGTCAGGAAATTTTGCGCAAATATTTTCTATTGATTTACGTTCTTCTAAATTTAAACTATTTAAATTTAATAGAGAAAATAACTTTTTTAAGCTATTGCATAGATTCTATCGCGGGCCTTGAGCGTGGGGACCGAATCCAGAAATTCCGTAACAAAAAAATCTGCGCTTTTATGCGGGCTTTAATAAACAATCAGCGCCATCTATCGAGAGGCATCCATTCTAGGCAACATGACAATTTTTAGAGTTGACAGGTAAATAAACAATAGTTGGCTTTCATAACAAATCCTTTATTTCGCTAATCTGAGTAAATCGATGAGTGGTCGAGTGGTAACGTCAAAAGGTTCCCGGTCAAGAGTTACGAGTTCAAGCCCTGATAAATCCCATTGACATGAATCCTTTTTTTATGTTTTCTTTTCTCCTTTTAAAATTATAAATACATTTTTTTTAAAGTTTTTTATATTGGAAGCTTACTTTGTTCTAAGAGGATTAAATAAAAGAAAAGGCAGTTCCAAACTAATTGATTGAATGACTAAGTTAAACAGAAATGATGACACCAAAATACGACATTAAAAATTTTTACAAATGTAAAAAGAATATATTGAATAATGAAAACCTGAAATGTATAATGAATAAAATAATGAAAACCTAACCTGAAATTGTAAATTAATTTATCACATAGAATGCGAAAATATTTCGACTCAAAGGTAATACCTTAACAGCTGAGCACAAAAAAAAACTGATAATTTTTTCCCGATCAAGAGTTACGAGTTCAAGCCCTGATAATCGCATTGACATGAATTCTTTTTTATGTTTTTCTTTTCTCCTTTTAAAATTATAAATATTTTTTTTTAAGTTTTTTATATTGGAAACTTGCTTTGTTTTAAGAGGATTAAATCAAAGATTTAAATCCAATCTTTGGATTAAATAAAATAAAAGGCAGTTACAAACAAATTGATTGATTGACTAAGTAAACAGAAATGATGACACCAAAAAACGACATTAAAAAATTTAACAAATGTAAAAAGAATATATTGAATAGGTAATGAAAACCTGACATGTACAAATTGTAAATTAATTTATCACAAAGAATGCGAAAATATTTCGACTCAAAGGTTTTATAATACCTTAACAGCTGAGCACAAAAAAATGGCAGTGCATTAAATGTATACGGAAGTGCTCCAAGCCAAGAAAAAAAAGATAAAGCTAAAAATAAGCCGGGTACATCAAATAGCCAGATAAGTACCGTCACTACTAGGAGGAAAAAGGCTTAAAACCTCCGGCAGCCAAGTCGCCTAGCATCACGCACACACATTCATGTGAATCCCTGGATCACGATTTGTCTCTATACCCGGCGCGGCGAACCTTGATCCCTATGACACTAACAGTAATTTTCACAACATAACCTTGTAGTGCCGTCACCGTTACATTAGAATCGTATTGGAGGCTTCTAAAAATGGCATTTATTTATTTTACGCAGCTATATTCCAATAAAATGATATTCCGTTGGAATTACAACAATTCATAACATTTGCAAGAAGTTATCTCGAATTATCTCGAATAATCAAAGAATTAGTAACTTTTGCACAACGTAAACGTAAAGTGTGATTGAGATTGAGATAATTTCTTGCAAATGAATTGTTATAATTCCAACGGAATATCATTTTATTGGAATATAGCTACGTAAAATAAATAAATGCCATTTTTAGAAGCCTCCAATACGATTCTAATGTAACGGTGACGGCACTACAAGGTTATGTTGTGGAAATTACTGTCAGTGTCATAGGGATCAAGGTTCGCCGCGCCGACTATAGACACTATTGATCTTGAGTCTTGACACAGCTTCAAAAAGTTTTAATTTATCGACTGATATAAGTGCAGACCAAACTTGAAATAATTTATTTACAGAGGCAGTTTGAAAGCACGTACATGGAAATGGAGAATATTATAATTGAAAACATTGGCTTAAAAAAAGAAGTTAGTCAATTATCTCGACAAGTGCACTTACTCAAAAATATGTGCACCAAAACGCTTGAAACTAAAAACTCTACGAAACAAAACAAAAAGACAAAAAAGTCGTCGGCAGACAATAGCTAATACACACAATGAAAACGTAGAGTAATTACAATCATTGCCACCATCACCATCGTACTCACTATCATCACCATTGAAGGAGAGTAACAAGGATTGTCTACGAGTGGAACCGGAGTCCTCACTACTAAAAACAAAAAAAAATCTCCAGGCAGTGGAAGAGGATAAGGTATTGGTGACATCTAAGAAAAATAGACATGAAGAACACAGAATCTTTGTAATTGGTGGACAGCAATGTAAAGGTAACAGATTAGTAAGATCAAGATTTAATAATCCTTACGAAAAATATGAAGTTATATCTTTTACTATACCTTACGCAAGCACTGAAGAAATATTGACGATGCTTAAGAACCAAAGAAAGAAAAGGACAAAATAATAAATTATTATTATTATTAATCATTTACTAAGTATCATATTAAGAATAAACATTCAAAGGTTAAAAAAATATACATTCAAGTGCAGATTATAAATATAATTCAACTACTACTCAGGGTGTAACTAAAAAGGGAACAATTCCGTAATACTTTTTAAAAATGACTGAAAATAAAATAGACATAAAAATTGGACATTCAAATGCAAACTATAAATCTCATCCGAATACTACTCAGAATATAATTAAAAAGGGGACGATTTCGTTCTACTTTCTTAAAAAGACAAAAAATAACTTGGAAAATAATGAATTAATTTTTTTTCGTAAATAAAGTAAATTTAAATAATAATAATGATAGCAACTCAAATCAACTAAAAATATTTCAACAAAATATTGCGGGTCTTTTGTCTAAAACTAACTTGTTGGAAATTACCTTAAATGAATTACGGAAAAATCACAATATGCCGAATGTGCCTACTTTGAGACTTTTGTTAAATTTAAAAATAGTAATTTATATATGCATGCCCTAAAAAGGTAAAATATGTATGACCTATTTTTTTAATTTTAAGTCCTAAATCTGTACCATATTTTATGCAAATAAATGATTGATTGATTGATTCATAACTTTACATGCGGGCTTTAATAAAAAATCAGCGCCATCTACTAGGAACTTGTGGACTTCATATCAGATCAAACATTACTGCATTAATAAGTAAATAAATAATTATAATTTCATAGTTGATAAAAAATGCTATGCAATAGCTTTACCGCGGCAGTCTCCGAGTGCCACACGTCTTTTTTTTACTCTATCAGAATTAACCGTTGGTTTGCTAACCTTTTTAGGTAATTTCTTTTGGTAGTTCTACGGTTTCTAACTTCCAAGAGCTAGAAATGATCACGAAATAAATAAAACCTTGAGTTCCATTATTTTAAGTTTAACTTTCTTACAACATATCTCTGTATGTACAGAAGGCAGCACATTAAGCGTTACAAATCGGTAATTTCTTTTTTACTTGAATCTGAAATCTATGCCCTCGACATTACCTAAGTTAAAATTGTTTGGGGAAATTTGACAGGTAATGTAACGCTTGACCTGCTGCCTTCTGTACCTACCTGTATTAAATCGCGCAAGAAGCTTTATTAATGATTTAGCCCTATCAACATAGCAAAATTTTCTACTGCATACTAACTATTTTTCAGATTTATTATTTTTAAGACCCTAGTACTTTTACCAGGAGAATTTCCTTAGAATTCTTATTCCCATGTTTACTTTTAGTGTAGTTCAGTTTTTTTTTCTTCTGGCTATCCGAACGCTTTTACATCTATCTAATCTACTAATGCCACGTTACAATATCAAAAACACTGTTCGTTCGTTGCTTCCACGCTGGACTGGGAGCAACAGAAAATCATAGAATGTACCAGTTGCTTCTCTTCCCGGGCATACCTTAAAAGTCATTTTAGGGATAGAGGTTTTATTGGATAAAGGTTTTATAACGGATAAAGGCGTGAAGTTATATGTATATTTGTTCGTTTATTCTACGAACAGTAGATTTAGCTATCATACACGTTGAATATTGAAGCGTATAAAGCGTTTCAATATTCAACGTCTTGTCAAATTACTACTTACTATTCTTATAACTACCTACCATTCGATTGAAACCCAGCATTCATTGATTTGACGACAATTTAGTTATAATTTACCCCTAGAATAACCCTACCGCCTCTGAATAATTGACTAATCCGAGTGAGCCCCGTCTCGGCTGACTGAAATTTGCCGTCAAATATCACTACTGCCAGCGGTGACGCGTCCCGAAAACATTTTATAAAGAGCCAGTTCTAGAGCCGCAAACGGGTTTATGATAGAACTGGCTTGGCTTCGGTATTCGACCTCATTTATACTTACCATCAGGTGAGAATGAGGTCAAATTCGGACTTATTCACCGATTTGAAAAAAAACTTAGTATTTTTAATATTTTGGAATAGAAAGTTATAAAATTAAACTCTTGGGTAGTCTGACTCCCAACCGTTACAAAAATTTGGTGGTTCATTCAGAGAAATCTTATTTCCAAGTGAAATAATAAAAGTTGGGTGAATATGGTCATAGGCACCCAGAGTTTGGTAGGTATCTCGAACAATTAACAGTGTGAGTGGCCGGCCATGCCAGCGAATCACTCGCTCGCCCGCCCGCGTCTTATCGAACATTCCTACCTATTTTATTACGGAGTTATTTTAAAATTATTACGATATCTCTTTGGATCTTGATTGAAATCAAGTGGTGTCAAAGACAATTTTGTTCACAATTAAATATTTATTGTAAACAAAATAAAAAAATATATAATAAAAAAAAAATTACGTGAGCAGGATCGAACCCACGACCTTAGACTCATGGTCGGTCTACGCGCAACTGAGCAATGAGTACTTCTGATCTGTATGCCGAATATCTCCACCATATTCTAGTAAAGTAAGTTTTAGGCATAACTTTAAAAAATCTATTACTCGTACATTTCTTTTAGATCCTAGATTTTTTTATGTCTGCAGAATCTGCTCATCATCCTGGACAACTGTTGTTAAGGCATCATATCTATATTTCTTACGGTTTTGATGATCCCTTAAGGGTTCTGCATCAGGTGTTCCAGTTACTGAAATAAAATATACCCTATATGTTGCCCCGGCTTCACAGCTATACATTAAAAAAAGGTTCATTCAAATCCGTCCAGCGGTTCCAGAGATTAGCGTGTGCAAACAGACAAACTTACAAACAAACAGACAAATTTTTTTTTTCAGATTCATACTCTTTTTTCATTTCTTTATAACCCTAGATAATTTTTTTTGTAAAAATATTAAATGTACAGACACGTTTTTTTTACTGTTTTATTATATGTATTGATACGGGTTAATCCAAACATTAATCTCGGATGAAGGCTCTATTTTTACCTCGCGTTTAATTAAAGAAACAACGATACAATTTGGTACGCGACAAACTTTTGCCACCACGATGCATCCTCAAACAGTAGGGTTAGTGGAACGATTTAACAAAAGTTTATTACAGATGATCTCTAAATATATTAATAGCAGACAACAATCTGATTGGTGTCAACATTTACCGTATGTAACCTTTGCGTATAATTGTTCGAAACAAGCTTCTATCAAAATGTCCACTTATTTTATGATGTTTGTTAGGGAACCTGTTTTCTTTTCTGATCGAGCATTTCAGGATCATTCACAATGCTTAAACATAATTCAAAGACGGATGTTGCGTGAGTCTAGTATGCGTAAAGCGAGGGAAAATTTGATAAAGGCTAGTTTAGTACAAAAAAGATTGTATGACAGAAAGGCCAAAGCTAATTTTTTTCGAGTAGGATAGTTAGTGTTATTACATTCTCCTAAAAGAATCACTGGGATAAGTAATAAATTATCACGTCCATATAAAGGCTTGTATAGGATCATGGAAGTATGTAACAATAATAATTATCTCATTAAACGAATAGGATCGCGTATCAAGATAAAAGTCCATGTCAATAGATTGAAAGCGATTAATTTGAGGTAAATTTCTAAATGATGATTGTTGAAATAGAAAATATCCAAATTAGACAAAGGATGTTTCGAATATAAAGGGTGTTATAAATATATTCAAATATATTAATTTTATTTTACTTTAAATTTTATTTTATATTATATGATATAGGATTAAATATAATAATGAATGGAAGTAAATAGTAAAATATTGTATGAAAATTTGATTATTTTAGAATAATATAGGATAGTTAGTTGCAGAGAATTATTATACTTTTATCTAATTCTTTTCATGTACAAAATATGGAGCTATGATGTCGAAATATCTACGAAGCCAATGCGAGAGATGATGGCACTAAACGGGATATAAAAATGTCTGCATATAATAAGGAATGTATTGACGTAGTACTAGAACGCATTTTATTCATTAAATTAATTTAAGATGTCTCACATTCGAGTATCCAAGGTGGTGCAACCCAGACATGTCATAAACATATGGGGTCATCTCGGTTGGATGGTGCGTTATCTTGGTCCGAGATTGTGGAACATGTTGGATGATGTATATAGTCTCCTTGTTTTGAAGTTAGAGAATTTGGAAATGCTACCGAGAAATATAAAATTTATTTTTGATTCTTGATGCAGACCTGATCTTATAACCATACTTTAATTAATAAATTAATTAATAAATTAATTATCATTTGCTTATATTTTAATTATCATCTACTTATATTTTAATGACTACTTTTGCTTAGAAATAATAATTTTTGTTTAAAATGTTTATATTGCTAATAATTTGAATGTTTGATTTGACATTGAGTTTATTTCATTCTTCTCCGATAGAAATATAATTAGTTTAGTATGATTTAGCTAGGTGAAGATAAACTTTGCTTGATAAATACAATGATAATGTTTGAGTAACACGTTAGGAAGATGATCCTTATTTTTATTTTTTAGTGCGTTTATTTTTTCATAGGGATAAATATTAACGAGAGTGTTCAATTTCTGAAATTATATTTGATTAACCTTGAGTTTGAGATTTGTTTGAAAGTTCACTGATGAATTTTATTTTTATCAACTACATTGATTATTTAATTTGGACACCTCATCAATATTAGTCGTCAGATCGGCCATCATTAGTTGATGTTGTATACGAATTAGGAAGGAAAAAAAGGAAAAAAGGAAGGAAGGATGGAATTATCGCACTTAGGTAGGTTTAGCTAGGGTTTATATATTTGTGATGAGTTTTGAAGGTTTGCATAAACTCATGTTAGGAGATTTTGAATTGAAGTTACGCGCACGCGTCACGATGTTTCAGATGAAAGGTGTCTAGAAATTTATTTACTCGTTTCACGAATAAATAAATTTTATGGTGCCCGGGGAATGTGGAATTCGGACTCGAACTCGTTGAATTCCACTGGCTGGAAATATTTTTATACCATAATAATTAATATAAAATTAAGAACCTTCAGGATGTCAAGTAGACAGATATTTTGATTGTCATTCCCCAGTGAGCGTCGAAAAGAGTAAATGAAATAAATATTTAAGTCTCACACATTCTAAATGCTTCTTTTATTAAGTTAATAATCCGAAAGTATCGCCTCTACCTACGATCCCGGAAAGGTCGTTACAGTACCGAGTCCGTGGGCTTGGGTATAACCCTGGCTTAGTCACAACAAAATCTTTATTCGCGAGTCCGTTCCGTCAGTTACAATGCCAACTCAATTTATACCGAGCTACTATCGACCGTCAATCCGAGATACGTCCGCGCACCTAGCCGTCCTAACCGTATCTGTGTCACTTGCCATCATCCTACTTCAAGATATAACCTATGGCGCTGCAATCGAATGTCAGTCATTCATTGCATTTAGCGCCCTCTTTAACAGTGCTACCAACATACTTCCGTTACCATGAAGTCAGACTAACATCTTAATATCGCCAACATATCGTTAGCTCCGACACGGCCATCCTGCGATGGAACACGTCCTCGTGTGATATTCTGGAACAATCATACCAAAGTGGCGGCTCGGCCACTCCTGACAATGAAGTCAGGCAAATTCTCAAAAGAAAAAAACACAAGTTTGAATTCTTTACATTATGAATCTTTTAGAATACTCAACAACAAAATACCGTTTTAGTTAACCAAGTTTCAAGCACCATTGAGTTACAATTATCTCCAAATCAAAAATTAAAATCCATTAATTTCATTATTAACAACAAGGTATATCGTTCGTGGTTAACAGCAATTACATCATTTCCCCACGGGAAACCTGAGTAAACCAATGACTCCTTCAACACACTACCTAGAATCATTCTGGCGTAGTCACAAAACCAACGAACGAGAACCTGTATCCACAACACATTAAATCTCTTCCAAACACCAAAAATAACATCTTTCTTTACAACTGCAATGGATACTTGTACTTTTTTCAACTTCAAAACTTTAACCGCTACAGATTTTTTTAATTTTACTTCAATTTAATATTTCCATCAAAATTCTAAATCCACGATTTAACAATTTACGTGAAGCTACCACTGGTTCGGAAGATCCATCTAATGAGAAGAACCAGCAAGAAACTCAGTAGGAATCGGCTAACGTCAACGCATTGTACGAACCACAATACTTTCGATAAGAAAACCGCACATTAAACAATGAAATTTACTTTGAATGTAACATCAAACAATTTGAGAGCGGTCGAACAATAAACAAAGCAAGCATAAGTTGCTAGAATAACCCAATTAATTAACAAACAATGCAAAACTCTTCTGCAGTGACGTCCATCCCGTCACAAAACGTAACATAACCTCTATCCGGTTACATCACCGCACACTCATAACCTCTATCCGGTTATATCAACTCACACTCATAACCTCCATCCGGTTATGGCGTATATCAAACCAATAAGAGCATTTGTACTTCATAATTCACAACAACAAAGTATTAAAATTGTTCGACAACCGCAAACAGTTCGACAGTAAAATCCAGCTCTTTTGTCAATCGCAACAAATTCAAAGTATTATTTAAACGCTTGTTGTCTAAGTCGGACTACGTATTTTTCAAACTTCTCGTTTTCTTCTTGCTTCATTTTTCTAAAAAGGTGTCTTTCATACCGTTTATTTTGCTTAGGTGCAAAATAATCATCCAACTTTTTTATAGCTACTTCAAATACATATATGTTTTCTTCCGCTGTAACGTAGGCACCTGGTATATTATACAGTATTTCCTGAAGTTCTTGTCCTCCCCAATGTAACAAACTTGCACGCTTTTTGGACTAGTATTAATGTCGGCAGCTTCCAGGTAAATATACAAACTCCTCTTCCAACGCTCCCATCTTACTCCAACAGATCCTTCTTCACCATCGCAATCAAATTTGTCTAAGGTAAAATGTGACATGACTTTACGTGTGGACAAATAAACAAATAAAGAATGTCTTCAGGTCGCCAAATGGGCATCATCCTTTTAGCAACATGGCCATTCATTATTTATTCCTTACAGTCTGCTCCAACCACCGTAAATCATATTTAAACTACAGTAACCGGGCGTGACCCGTATAAAACTGCAGATTACGGGCGTCACCCGTATAAACTTCCTTATTACGGGCGTCACCCGTATTAACTTCTATAATATCATTCTCCGTGATGATTACATACATCGCAACACATCAAGTACAGTCATGGTCTGAAAATTTCACTTTTGACAAATGTAAATTCACTTTTCACATGTTGCAATGAGATTTAAAACGATATATTTAGAAAAGTCTGTTATTAATATGTAATTAGAGTATTAACTAAATAACAAGTATTTGATAGTCTGCGCTGTCAGAAGAATTTTAATTTAATTTTATTTAAAATCTTTAATGAAGTTCTCTTCGTCTAATTAGATAAAATAAAGTAACAGGAAACATGCAATTTTGAACCTTAATACGGTAAACATATTCAGACCACGACTGCACCCACAGGCATCACCTGTACTTAGTAATATAACTAAGTCCATACAGGCGTCACCTGTTTCTGGACTACCAGGCGTCATCTGGTAACATCTTAGATATAAACATCACACATCCTTTTGCAATCTATGAAGTCCTTACAGGCGTCACCTGTTTCTGGACTACCAGGCATCATCTGGTAACATCTTAGATATAAACATCACTAGTCGTCACACATCCTTTTGCAATCTACGAAGTCCTTACAGGCGTCACCTGTTTCTGGACTACCAGGCATCATCTGGTAACATCTTAGATATAAACATCACTAGTCGCTCTTTTTTTTTTTTTAACAAATGTCTTCAATAGATTTGACTGATTAATTTAAGTCATTTAAAAATCATCAAGATATAACAAATATAAATAACAATTTAGGAACAAAAAAAAGAAACTTTACTCAATAAACATTACATTAATATTCCATCTCTTGTGGTTAAACACAATATTGTTTATTGCATCATTACATTACAACGTACCTAACGGGTATTACCAGTGATTTAATCTAACTTGGCATAAACTGAACGAAAGTGAACCGGGGTTCGAACCCGGGCCTTATAAATCAAAAGCAATATTTATTTTTAGTATGTCTAAATGAGGCCTCTCCTACGAAAGTCACTTACAATAAACAATAACAAATGTAAACCAAGGTCCCATTTCATAATCAGAACAATAAAACGTTTGAACAAACATCGCTTGTCGTACCTATTACAGTAATTTTTTATTGTTATAAAATGTACTAACTGTTAAAAGTATGCGCAACATGGATTATTTTTATAAATATTATTTGATAATAATTTATTTATTTATAGATCACCAACACAATAATGTTCACATCACATACTTAAAAAAGATTATTACTTTAGCTTAACATCATTATATTTAAAGGTGACGTCAACATGCTAATAATAATGACTTACAGTTGATCCTCGTCGCCAAAATGTGGTATATGTAGGTGTGTCCCTCAATATTATCGGCTCTAAGACGCGCGTGCCCACTCACTCCTACCGTTCACAGCCGATTGAGCTGCTTCACGGGCGCACGTGCGCTAGAGACGACAGAATACTTCCTTCTCTTTCACTCACATACACTACAATTGTGATTAGGTTCAAATGACAATGAAAATGCATATATATTAGACGTGACTGTACCTAGTTAATAAACTGTTTGATACTTCAATAAAAGGTTTTTGATAGAATAAAATAAAAAATAAAAGGTTATGGAAAATACGTGTACTGTTATATAGTTTCGGGAGAAAGCGTTTTCAATAAGCTTTCGTTTTTAACACTGTGGAATGATTTATTTTAATAAGTAAATTACAATATTGGAAGTTAAATAATACAATGGAACACAGAAAGGGTTGTAACCCGACTGAGATCTTGGAACCTACACATACACCTAGGAGCTAACTATAATCTGCTGATGCAGACTATCTTACCTAAGCAATCCCAGCTTATGGCTAAGGGTATAACAGCCCCCCCGGAGAAGACTAAACTAACCTATTTTTTATATAAAGTATGAATGGGACGTTTATATAGGATAGAACTGATGTTAAGTGAACATTTTTGTAAGTATAGGACGTTTGTCTTCCATGCCACCTGATGGAAAGTGCGCATGAAGACTAAGGTGGTACACGTCCAACCACGAGAAACCTATTCACTCGACACTTAAAAGTACCTGACTATACTGGTCAGGGAAAATAGACGCAGGCTGTTCATTCCACACCTTGGCGTCCCGTATCAAAAAGGAACTGTCAAAGCGCTTAGTTCGACTTTTCGGAATATCTACCACATACGGATGGAAGTTCTGTCTGAACCTAGTAGTCCGCTGGTAAAAGGGTGAGGGTTCAATTTGTTCAAACAGAGGAATCGCGCACTCACCAAAATGTATCCTGTAGTACACGGATGCACAAGCAACCTTACGACGATGCTCTAGAGTCTCCAGTTATTTGGTTGTAAGGTCAACGTTGGTTACTAGTTTACGGGCTCTTCGGTTAACGGAGTCCAACGCTTCTAGTTAATATTAATGAGCCATATTGTTTGATGTTAATGAACTACTTGCATTAGTTAATATTATGAGAAAAATTTCAATAGCCTTAGTACAACCTTTTCTCTTAATTTTTCTTACCATATTTCAAGTATTTATAACTCTGTTTTCAGATTGAAAAATAATCTAAAACTTTCTTTATTTTGTTGTTGATAGTATATTATGTCTGTAGCTTTAAATTTCATAATGATAACAAAAATTAAGTGTGGTTTGGTGAAATTGCTTACGTGGCTAGTTACTGGTGGTTTTACCCTATTTATTAGAAAAAAATATCACGTCTTACTCAAGCGAGAGACGAAAAAAGGTGATTTAAAAACGCCCGTACAGACAACCAAATCGCAAGCGTTAAAAAATCGCTATCGCCGGGAAAAATGGCCGCGTTAAAAAAGCGCTCGTGCGAACTAGGCTTTACTGAATAAAAACAACTGAGATAAATAAATGAAAAAATTCGTTAAATAACCCGACCAGACTCGATCCTGGGACCTCTCGTTTGCCGGACGAGTGCTCTCCCACTCAGCTACCGGGGCCTGGCGGTACGCCTCGAAATGACTTAACACGTTTTTGATTTTACGTTATATTGCTAACGTAGCTCCATCTAATGGTATAGCTTTGCAGCTAAGACCACCCGAGATCAATTTCTTTACAGAAATAGTGAATCTCAGTTAAAGTGAAGCATTACAATGTTAAATAAAATTTTAAAGAGGTTTGCATTTAAAATGCTTAATTGCTCCTAAATAAATGAAAAATTTGTTGCCAGTCGTTGTACAGGTAGTATAGCCAAACGCATGTTAGTATTTTGAAGAGTTATGTGAGGGCTCATTATAACTAACAACTCGTCAAACGTAGTAATAGATATTCTAAAAAAAATACAAGGATATAGTCTCAAATCCTCGTATAGCGTCACAAACTGTCCTTTTAGGTATCTTTGTTCATTCAAAGGATGTACCCAGAATGCTCTTTGTATCTTTTTACGTCTTCTAGCAATACAAACAGCTACAGCAAATAGAGTAAACCAAGGTATAACTGGCCACAATAACTAGCCGTTATTGTGGCCAGTTATTGTTTATTTGAAATAAGAGAAATATTTTATTTGCGCCATCTATGAACGTATAAATTAATAGCCTTGACATTCAGCTATCTAAATAGTTTAACTTTTTTCCACTACGGACACTAGCACAAAAACAAGTATCTATTTTGTCGACAATCGGTGTGCGTATCTTGACCTGTCAATACTTCGCCACGTGATTATTAGTGGGTAATTAGGTGGTAAGGTGGTAAGGTGGTGCAAGAGTGCGCACTTTAGAAACTGGACTGAATAAAAAATAAAATATCATAGTTATCTTAATTAACTTTATTAAATTTCAATTGCGATATATCTCTTAACAAATCAACGAATAAACTTTTTAATTACCACAGTTGCCTTTGGCATAATTTAGGGAAAAGGGGAAAAAGGAAAATGCGCACTCTTAAACAACTGGCTGTGCAAGAGTGCGCAATGAGGTTGGTAAGAGTGCGCACTTTAATCATTAGTGCATAGGTCACACTGATACAGTCCTCCACCCAGATAATCAGTACAGTTTTCATGCCACCATTCCTTGCACTCTGAACACTCAATCCAGTCTTCTACAAGAGGCTCTTTGTAAATCTCTTGACATCCGCCACATCTCCAGATTTTACGTTTTGGCGTTCTGTTTGGCTTTTTAAATTCTTTTTTTCCTTTTGTCTTTGACGATTGTGATCCTTCTGTGTCAATTTCCAGCTTTGGCTTCTTTTTCGTTTCATTTAATTTTTCCATCTCGGCTTTATACGGCGAACTACTTATGATGTCTGACTTCTTATGTTTTCTATTTGTTTGCTTTCTCTCTTGAGCCTTGGGAATGGGACATATATCTGCCACAGTTTGTAGGACAGTTTTACAAGATGTCCCAGCAACAGCATCTGTAGGTTATTCTATATCTGTTTGGTTTGTACCAATTGAGGTGCTTGCCCATGTTTGTAACACTGGTTCTAATGGATCGGCTGATGCTTCGGATACGCTTGATATTGTTTTTATGCCATCGTCTTGAATATTATCTACCCTTTCCGTAACGGAGCTGGCCAAAAAATCTGCCTCAGTAAAAATATCTGGATCATAAGGTACAATGCCAGTGACTTTGAAGCTTTGAACTGCGCATGCCAATGTAGCAGATTTCAGGTAAGCAGGAGTAAAAATCCCTACCATTTGAAATACAGTAATTGCTCTACCCGGATGGTTGCGCATCCATTTCTCACATTCATTTGCATAGTATTTTTTTAAAACTGTATGAAATCCACAGTCTAGAGGTTGCATTTTATGGCTGGCATGTGGAGGCAAAGTAAGAGCTATGATGTGGTTTTTACGGTAATAATTGATAGCGCTGATCGTGCAATGCGACACGTGGTTATCAAGAATCAGAAGAACTGGACTGTCTTGAGTGGGTTTGGTGTGGTCCTTAAAATGCGTTAACCAGTCCATAAATAGATCAGAATTGATATAGCTCGAGTCGGATACTATGCCAATCGAACCGGGTGGTGCACCATCTAAAAGCTCAGCCTTCATCCTCTTTCTACCAAATATAAAAACCGGTGGCACATAAATTCCAGTTGCACTCATAGCATTGACGACCGTCATATTAATACCTCTCTCTGCACTAGATATTTTACTGACTGATCTTTTGCCCTTCGTACTAAGCACTTTTGGAGGTTTATTGGGTACAGTCGTAATACCTGTCTCATCCATGTTGAAAACTCGATGTGGCGGGAAATTGTATTTATCTTGTAATGCTGACAAATTGATAAAGAATCGCTCAACTTGTGGCTGATTAAATCCCATTGCTCGAGCAATGCTTGTAGCCGCTGGCTGCTTTAATGATATTTCTGGATGTCGACTTAAAAAACCCCGTAACCAGTCTTTGCCTGCTAATTTGGTTTCCATATTAAATCTATGTGAAATGTTATTGGCTACTGCGAATTCAAAAGCTAGATCTCGCAAAGTTTTTGCAGTCATTCCAAAATACATATCGTCCAAAAGTTTTAAATATTGACAAAAATCTGTTTCAACTTCAACTGAAAATGTTGTTTTATATCTACCTAACGTAGTAGAAGGTTCATCTTTCTTCAATCGCTTTCTCAGTGTAGATTCTGCCATTCCAAAAGCTTCAGCTACTGATCTTTTTGACTTTCCTTGCTCTATTAACTTCCGAGCTTCTTTAAAAACTTCTGGTGGACAAATTTGTCGTTCAGTCTTTCGTTTTTTTCTAGACATACTGTAAAGAAGTAAAAAATTATCAGCGATCTATTTATTTTTCCAGTAATTTTGACAAAACGCAATGCTAAAATTAGGTGTCGTGTAAGAGTACGCGCGCACTGTTATACTCACTATAACTGCGCACTCTTACACATTTCACCTTTTTACTAAATATCAAACAAGTAGCGACATCTAATAGCAAGCATCGATATTTTTTCGTTCTATATGCAACTAGATAAAACAAGTAAGGTAAAGAAAAAGTTGATTATACTATTTGGCGTATGATTTCGGAACAACAAACATTGTAAAACAATGGAAAATTAAATGAAAAGGTCCAAAAATCTGTTTACTTACCTAGCAACCACGTTTCAACAGGTTTTTCGAATATTTTTTGTTAACACGGGCCGGCTCACTGTTGTTTCAAAATACGTCTGAAGTTAGCTACAAATATCACACAGGACTCGAGTGACATTCGGTGCGTACTCTTATCACCCGCGCACTCTTGCACCACCCTACCCTACATGGTATTTGCGAAATTATTGTATTATTTTACGTGTTTGCATGGTTAGTTATAGATTCTTTAGTTTATTTCTAATAAAACTCTAAATAAGTCGATATTGAGGGGGTGCCTAGTTTCTGAAGTAATTTGTAGTCTTGTTTTAGTTATTAGCCACCTATGCCAGTCACTAAAGTTTTACATAACGCTCTTAAATTTATTGAAAACAAAGAGGGTTCAATTCAACAGGCAGCTAAACAATTTAATGTGCCTAGAAGTAGCCTCCAATTTAAAATACAAAACCCTGGCACAAAAAGTCTGGACCAGATCCCGTGCTAACTGAAGCTGAAGAAAACGCGTTATTTGACTTCATCATACAACTATCAAAGCGTAGCTTCCCTAGAAAAAAGAAGGATATCCAATTATGTGTCCAGAATTTTTTACAGCAGAATCCGAGATCCAACTTTCTTCGAGATAACAAACCGGGAGACGTGTGGTTATATTTCTATTCGTACTTTAGAAGGAGTTACGAATGTTAGTGCATGTGTTTCAGAACGGGATATTAGGAAGTGGTTTCTGGAGATACAGCAATATATTGTTGAGGAAAACTTAAATGACATCATTTTAGATCCCAGGAGAGTATTCAATGCCGATGAAACAGGATTCCACATTTGCCCAAAACGAGCAAAGTATTGGCTGAGGAAGGGAGCAGGAATGTGAACCAAATAGAAAAAGGTTCCTCGAAAGCAAACATACCGTAAAATGGTCCTACTTTGCGCCTAAAGAGATAACTTTGCGCCAAATCGGACAGAAATTTAAAGTGACAAATAAAAAAGCCGACATGTCTTTTTTTGTTTTTATTGATTCTGAACGCATCTCAAATGTCAAAGGTCGCTATTGTGAGAAGTGACAGGCCGCCATTGCATCTATGGTTTTTGTTCTGATTGTCGGAGTGTGCGCATAAAATTTTGCAAAAAAAAATAGTTGCTTAAATCCTATGCTATCTTCGGAATCATTTAGACTATAGAGGTACGTTAAACATGGTAATATTAGTTAACTATCTTACTAGTCGATATAATGTTGATTTTGGATCCTTTTAAAGCTAGTAAATTTTAAGTAATTTTTTTTTAATGCCGGGTAGTATTTGGTTTAAAATGGGGTTACTTTGCACCGGCGCAAAGTAACCCCATTCTGGTGCAATTGTTACAATAGTTACCATTTATTGATATTGTTATAGGTTATCGCAATATGCCGAGAACATATAAACGGAAACTTGGTTCTAGACGATACTCGGACTATAGTAAGGAACAGCTTGAGCTATGTTTACAAGCTATTAAGTCAGGACAAATGACTCAGAGACGAGCAAGTGCACACTACAACATTCCTCGTCGGACTTTGGTATATAAACTTAAAAAGGTTCATATGGGGCTACCGGGGCCGCCACCCACATTCACAAATGTAGAAGAGGATGCTATCGCAATGCACATAGAGACGATGAGTATTTATGGGTTCCCATTGACAGAGTATGATCTTCAAATTTCTATTAAAACATATCTCGATAAATGTGGCCGTACTATAAAAAAATTCAAAAATAACTTACCTGGAAGAGATTGGGTGAAACAGTTTTTAAAACGTCATAGACATCTGACCGTGCGTTTGGCAACAAATATAAAAAGGAGCCGGGCAGCTTTAAGCAAAGAAGTTCTGGAGGAATATATTACAAATTTAAAGTCCGTGTTAGAAAATGTGCCCCCTTCACATATTTTCAACTATGATGAGACAAACCTAACAGACGACCCTGGACAACAAAAAGTTATTGTTCGTCGTGGTTGCAAATATCCAGAAAAAATTTGTAATAACTCTAAGGCTAGCACATCAATAATGTTTTGTGGGAGCGCTGCCGGCGAAATGATGCCCCCTTATGTGGTGTATAAATCCATAAAATTATGGAATACCTGGACTGAAAATGGCCCAAAGGGTTGCCATTACAGTAATTCACCATCTGGGTGGTTTGATACTCAAATATTCTCAGACTGGCTTGAAACCCTCATGATACCCAAACTGAAAAAAATGGAGGGGAAAAAAGTGCTGATTGGGGATAATTTAGCCTCCCATTTGTCCATACATGTCTTGAAACTCTGTCGGGAGAATGACATTGCATTTGTCTGTTTACCACCAAACAGTAGCCATATAACTCAGCCGCTAGACGTAGCGTTTTTCCGCCCCCTTAAAATAGAGTGGAGGAAAATTCTCACAGACTGGAAAGCATCTGCAGAAGGCTCTAGAAATGCCACAGTACCGAAGCAAACTTTCCCGATTTTATTAAAAAAATTACTGGAAAATATAAAACAAAATGTTGCGGAAAACTTAAAGAGCGGATTTCGTAAATGTGGTATTGTACCCTGCGATGTGTCAGAGTTGCTGAAGAGAATACCAGGGGAAGGTGAAAACGTACCAAATAATGAAGCAATGTCTTCTTCTTTTATTGGCCTTTTAGAAAAAAAGCGGAAGTTAATAACAGATTTAGCACCAAAGGGAAGAAAAAGGAAATTTGAAATTCCGGCTGGGAAAAGTATCTGTCACGAATTAGACTTGGACTCGGACGAAGAAAATCTAACAACTTCCAGAGTTAATAATGATCGTGATTCCGATCACTATTCAATACATGACGAATCTGATGATAATGGTTGTTTTTTAGAACCAGATTGTCCTGGAGAATGTGAGACTGAACCAGAAAGATTGCAATCTTTTAAGGAATTGAAGCGTGAAAAGAATTCTTTTGTCGTCGTAAAATATGACAACCAACTATATCCTGGTATAATAATTGATTTTGATGACCGAGGTGCAACAGTTGAGGCAATGTGTAGGTCCATAAAGTCCTGGAAATGGCCTCAGACTAAAGATGTTAACTATTATGAGTGGGATGACATCCTTGGGAGCATCGATCCTCCGAAAAAAATCTCAAAACGTGGTTTTTTCACCGTTAAAGAACTCGATGACTTCTATTAAGACATTGCACCATAGTTTCTGTGCATCAATCATTGCACCACCGATGTTTTTCTTACAGTTTGTGATTAATTTTGTATGTGGTGCAAAATAACCCCGCCAAAGGGATTACTTTGCGCCAAAAAACAATTAAAAAAAAAATTACCTGATTATGTGCCATTCGTAATTAATGATTAAAATTTTATTATGTAATATGTATTCTTTCTTTTTTTTTTTTTTTATAAGTGACTAAACCCGCGTTTGACCTCAATCTCACCTGATGGTAAGTGATGATGAGGTCGAAGATGAAAGCCCACGGGTTTAGGAGGGAACTGGCTCTTTATACAATATTGCCGGAACACATTACCGCCGGAGCGGTAACATTTGGCGGCAGACTTTATATAAAGGGTGGTCGCTAGCCAGGCGGACCCAGGTTTTTTTTTAATTGCAAATCAAATGACACACATTTCTATTCGGCGCAAAGTAGGACCATTTTACGGTAACTGTTTTATTGACATTTTCTTCTGCTGGACGTGTATTTGACCCAATGATTATCTATCCTTACTAATCCTAACTTTTTAACATCTTCATAAATGACCTAGTAGATAAATTACATTGCCCTTGCCTTCTTTACGCTGATGATCTTAAGGTGTATACCTCGGTGTCCAATGCAAAAGACTGTGAAACACTCCAAGAAGATGCACTCACTATAGCCCGATGGTGCAATTACAATCATATGCATCTCCATATCGATAAATGTCTTGTCATATCTTTTACCAACAAAAAAATTTAAAACTATTCGACTACAGTTTAAACGGCACGATCTTGAAACGTACCTCAGTAGTAAAAGATTTAGGAGTTTATTTCGACTCTAAACTTACTTTTCGTGACCATTGTGTTCGTAAATCACATAAACTTTTAGGATTCATATACAGGAGTACCAAAGAATTTAAAAACTCGTCTACTTTTATTTACCTATTTAATATTCTCATAAGAACAGTACTAGAGTATGCTTGTGTTATTTGGTCACAACAAGAAGCATATTGATATACTAGGTCAAATTCAAAATAAAGCCGTAAAAGTGATCGCATTCAGAAAGCACCTTGGCCGCAAGCTTAATTTCTATGATCCGAGACTATCCTATTTCAAAGTTTCCACACTGAGTTCGCGTCTACATGAACAGGATCTTATATATTTATATAAATTAATACATCATAGAATCTCCTATAGTCCCTTACACAAGACGTCCAAAACCCTTTGTATTAAATGTGTACACAAATAACACATCCTTCTACAACCCTATCACCCGCATGTGTCGTGCTTACAATGAATTGGTTAGTTTCGCTTGTAGTGGCAGAGATACAACTATTGACTTAGATTTATACAGCTTAAATTATAAAACCTTTCGTAGAAATATTGCTATGTGTCTAGAATGTATGCACTGACTTTCGATATTTTCTAATCATTTTTGTAAAAATATTGATACCTTCTTTTAATTAAAACCTAAAAGTGATTTGAGATGTTTGTGCTTAGCAATTTTATGCATGTTATGTGTACTATGAAGGTTCGCATTCGAGATTAAGAAAAAATTTAATTAGAATAAGTTAGCTTTAAACTGATTGCAAACTGTTTGCGCACTTAATAAATAAATAAAAACGGATACCTGATCGTGTTTCATTGAGTGTGCCATCTGGTTGGGGGATAGGGGGAAGTGATACAGGTTGGATTACTGCAGCTGTTTTTTATGATTATATCTGTAACTGTCTATATCAACAAATTTTAGAAAACAATATCCCATTTCCTTTAATTCTGTTTGTTGATGGTCATAAAACCCATATAACCATAGAAGTGTCAGAACTATGTCGTTGTCTGCAAATACATCTTATTGGACTTTATACAAATGCAACTCGAATACTACAACCAGAAGATGTTGCAGCTTTTCGGCCAATAAAGGTTACTTGGAAAAAGGCACTGCGCGGTTGGTACGCCGCAAATAATTACTTAAAGAGTCTGACTAAAAGAGACTTTAATAAATGGGTTCAGAGTATCTAGTTTGTGGCCATTTGGACCAGATAATGTAGATTTTAGCAAGTGTATTGCAAAAATAAACCAATCCAATAACATAATATCTACCCCAGAAACAACTAATGTTGAACATAATATGAGTGTGCTGACCTATTCAGAGTTTTGTGATATAGTGGGTGAATCAATTCTTGTAAAATGTCAAGCATGCTCGTCCATTTTAGATTCAGATGAAAAGTTTATAGCAATTTACAATTTATGGCAAAGAATCCAGGTAGCAGATAACAATTGTAGAAGTGACCATGACATGGACCGTGAGCTTTCCCAACCAGCCGTAATGGCAAAAGATAATTATGTGACCGATCTAGAAGACACTAAATACTTTCAACTCATTTTTGATGAGTTTACGGGTGAATTAAGAGATAATGCCGATAACAGAGAAAATGAAGAAAAATAACAGTATAGTGATAGTATAGTGAGCCAATAAAGATAAATCCAAATATTTTGATAGAACCTAGTCCCAATCCGCAATCGAGTACATCTAAACAAATCACAAATTCAAGAGTTACCATAATTTATAATATGCCTCTAGCTGAATACTTGCCATGGCTGTGTAAATAACTGACTGTATAGTTAATAAGTCCCTAGATTCGTGTGGGATAGATCTGAGTTAAAACCAGAGCAATATTAGGATGAAAAGGAATCTTATGCTAGATGGTAAAACAAAACTTGCCAGTGTCATCTAAACGCCAAGTAAAGCACGAAATAACTAGATTACCATTTGCATTAACTGCAGACCAATACGTAGAAAAAATAAAAGCAAAACAATTAAAAAAGGAGATAGAAAAAGCTGCAAAAGAGGAAAGAAAGAGACTACGAGAAGAAAAAACAAGCAAAAAGGGCATAGTGTTCCAAAGAAGAAAATAAAAAAGTGACGATAAAAGCAAAATAAAAAAACAAAGAAGATAGAAGAAGTAATGTAAAGACTGAAAAAACTCAAGATAGTTGTAAACAAATTTGTTTACAACAATATATAACTAAGATAATAACTAAGATAGTTGTAAGTTAACACTCAGGGGACATGGATGTACGGGTTACCTAAATTACCGTACATTAACCTTAGGACTATGAACTGACCTACTAACATGTCAGCAATTTTATGCTCTTAGTTTAAGAAGTATACGAAATAAATCAGTAATTATTTTGTACTCAACTTGGTTGATTTTATTTCTTTATACCACAAACCTACAGCTTCTAAATACCACTTCTTTTATTGTGAGCCTATAACTCTCACATGGAAGTTGAATATCGCGTCTCGATCCCCGAGTGGATCAAGTCGCAAACGGACGGTCGATGCAGACAGCACAGACGCAGAGATCTCAGATCCAAAGAGACCGCGTATAAACTTAGATAATGTAACTAAGGCCAAAATACTGCGATACATTGTTAGCAGCGGCATCGCCATTCATGAAAAGTTAGGCATATGTGGCCAGATGAAAAATATAACGGTAAGCCATCAAGTCATGGTGGCCATAACATCTTAAGTAAAATGGCAAATTTTAAGATGACGGTGGGTTCGATTCCCACCCAAGACAAACATTTATGTGATGAACATTTGTGCTTGTTCTGTGCCTGGTTGTTGTATCTACTTAAGTATGTATTTAATGTAATTATTATTATTTACTAGCTTTCCGCCCGCGGCTTTGCCCGCGTGGAATTCGGTTATATCGCGCGACACACAGCGCCACACCGAACTGGTATGAAGCTAACAACATTTTTGTTTTCCCTCGGGAATAACAATTTTTTCCGGGATAACAATTATTTAATCCGGACTTTACGTCTGCAAAATTTCAAAGCAATCGGTTAAGTAGTTACGGCGTGAAACTAACTAACCAACTGCCTCCGTGGCCCTGTGGCTAGAGCGTCGTGCTTTGGTGTGAAACACGAAACTCGCGGGTTCGATCCCGCGAGGGACAAAACAAAAAAAATCTCTGTTTGGTTAGGACAATACAGGCCCGTGCTTCGGATGGCACGTTAAGCCAGTGGTCCACACCCTTGAACCTACTTGTCTGGTTTCCCTACTGAAGGCTGACGGAGGTCAGATGACAATCGCTCCATTCTAATAACTGGACACGTCATACTAGGATCAGCGTTGCTTAGCGGACCCCGGGCATCCTACTGGATGCAACCGGAGTAACGCTTAGAAGAGAAGGAGTTACGGCGTGAAAGCGGAACAAACAAACAAACTCACTTTCTGATTTTTAGTAGTATAAGGAAGGATTGTATTGTAACTCATTCATAACAAATGGTGGCTTGAGGCTACCTACTTTGAGATCAGAGGACGTTGTGTAAAATAAATGATGTCTATTATTTATTTATTTAATTAGTTTCAGAAGAGGGATCTAAAGATGCTAGTAATCCTTTGTGGTCTTCAAGGTGTAGAATCAGGTACTTAATTTTTCCACACTGATCATGGTTTAGTTTGGGAATTTGAAAAAAAAAAATTCTAAATTGGAAAAGTCGTTTCATAATAATTCATAAAGATGATATAAAATAAACAAGCGAAGTTCTTGAATTGCTTAACAATAGAGCATGTAAGTAATAATGCAATATTGTCATATTGTATAGTAACGGGATCTTATGCATGAGCTATCTTTTACTTCACTACCTCCTTTCTTTATTCAAACAGATGTGGACTCTCCAGCTGCTCCTCTGTATTCTCCACTGACTCCACTTGTAAATATGCGACAAATCATACCGGAAATAAGTAAGTCGGAAAAAACTAATAAATATATTATTATTGTAATTTTGCCCACAATGTGAAAGCCAATAAATTCTATTCTTTTTTTTGCCAGGTGTTGAATCATCAGCTGCTCCACTGACTGAAGGTGAAAACAACTCACCAGTACCACCGATGTCGCCGCGTACATTTGAGTTGTTTGAAACCCTTAGCCAAGATTTTTCTTCTGTTTATCCCGGCTATGATGACTTAAAAAAAATACGACATAATAACGGCTATAGAGACTTAAAGGGAGATGGAGACTTTGATGGCGATACAGATTCTGATTATGTACCAGATAGTGGAGAGGAAACTGATGTTTCGCATTCACCTGTAAAGCGAAAAAGTAAAAAGAGCTTACAAATTCCCGAGAGTTCGGAAGATGAAATCAGTCAAAAGGTTTTGATTAAGACTCATACTGCTATGGTGCACAAAAATCAAACAAGAATGAACGTAACTACAAAAATATAAAAGCCCGCCTATTGTTACAATCAACATTTTCAATGAAAATATAGTTGATGAAGAAATTTCAATTTACCAAGAATCTCACACTGAAGCTGAAGTTGTTCAATTGCAAGCTGAAGATGTTCAACTCCAAGCTGAAGATTATCAACTCCAAGGTGAAGATGTTCAACTCCAAGCTGAAGATGTTCAACACCAAGCTGAAGATGTTCAATTCCAAACTGAAGATGTCGATCTCGAAGTTGAAAATGTTCATCCTGAAGCTGTAACTGTTCATTCTGTTGCTGAAAATAATAACGCCCTTCAAATGGGTCGCTTAAAATGTGGACGCAAAAGAAAGCACCCAGAGAATTTTCTGTCAGAGAAGAAGTATAGGAAATACAATAATTTACCATATCATGTCAAAGACAAACTAGTAGGATCGAAAGAATTTCATGATTATTCGTGCACCTGCAAACGTTTTTGAAAAATTTTCAAATATCATCTAACGAGGTGATAAAACTTACAAAGATATGAGGGGTCACAAACAAGGTGGTTGGAATAAGACTCCTGAAGAAGATTTAGATTTTGTTAAAAATATCATTAATTCTCTGCCTAAATATGAATCCCATTATAGAAGAGATCGTAATAATGGCACGCAATATCTAAAACTAGGCATGACAATTCAAAAAATTTACGAAATCTATATAACAGAATTCCAAAAGGTGTAAGGCAACGAAAAGAAATCCCTCTAGTTTGCTACACTGAAGCGCGTGTTTTACTCAAATTTCAATCTGCGCTGTAATTCCTTGAAAAAGGATACCTGCAGAAGGTGCGATTTTTTAGACCTTGAGATAAAAAACTGTTGCATACCTGAGGAAAATATATTATTGATCGAGCAAAGAGATGTTCATCAAATGAGAGCTGAAAACCTTCGCAATCAAATGTCTGCGGATTTGGCGCGCGCTAAACCCGATCCTAGGTTTGAATGCATTACATACGATTTGGAAAAAACTCTACCTTTACCCCGAATTCCTACAAACATAGTTTTTTATAAACGACAGTTGTGGGTATATAACGCCGGGATTACATGGATATGTAGGCTCAAATGACCAAGGACGTTGTAATATCTGGGTCGAAGGCGAAGCTGGAAGAGGAGCCCAAGAAGTAGGCTCTTGCCTCATCAATTTTATTAAAAACCATTTGAGGGATGGAGTGGAGAACTTAGTCCTTTGGAGCGACTGTTGCGGGGGACAAAACAGGAATATTAAAATAATTCTAATGTTACAAACTATACTGAACAGTCATCAAAATCTTAGAACGATAACCTTTAAATATTTAGAGTCCGGCCATTCCTTTTTGCCCAACGACATGGATTTTAGCAAAATAGAGTGTGAGCTTAAGCGCCATGAGCGAAATTATACCACAGAAGAGTAGAGCAGAGTAAGAGTACTATATAGAAGTACTGTCTATTTGTTAACCATACCACCTCGTACGTCTCAGAAATTGCAGCCTCTGGACCGACTCCTTTTTGGAACCCTCAAATCCTATTATAATACGGCTTGTGACGATTGGATGCTGGCTCACCCTGGTCTTCCATTGACAATATATGATATCTGCAGCTATATAGGCAAAGCATTCCCGTTAGCTATGACTTTTTAGCTAACGGGACTTTTTAGCTATGAAGTTTTGAAATAGCTGGAATTTATCCGTTCAACAATGACATTTTTAATGACGATGAATTCTTCGTATGTGACTGATCGTCCAAAAGATTGAGGTTCAAACAGTTGCCCATGAAAATAAAATTGTCAATCCAAGCTAGTCCATTAACGTGTCTGACTATGACATTACTGACGCCGAAGATATTGTACACGAAAGTAGTTTGGCAGAGAGAATGTCCTCCCCGAATTCTGGAAACATGTGAAATCCCTTTTGAACCAACACACCCAGATAAAAAAGTTTTGCTTTCAGCTGCTCAATCTCCACCATATCGTACTGTAATAAAATACACTCATAAGACTGACTCTTTCTCTGGTGACTCTCCTGCATGTGCAATACAAGCACAGAATTTATCCCTTAGCCAACAGTCTACCGCAGAAACCATAAATTCAGTCCACGCTCCGTTTAGACATTCAACGTCTATAAATGTCATGGTACAATTGTCTTCCAATATAACAGTTAATGAAACATTCTCATATCGTCAGGTGACAGGAAAAATTCACGAAGTACAAAAAATTGGAAATGTTTTTTTTTTTCACTAAATTCATCAAATTATCTATATCTTTCCGAGGAAAAAGTCGTCATATCCATAGATGCATTATTTATTGAAATTTTAAAAGGCAAAACTCACTAAATCCAAAATATTTGTTGAACTCGGCAGGTAAAATTCATTATGTACCTACTTAATTAGTTTTACCTGGCATTATTTTCATCCTTTACTGACACTGAGGGCGCCTTCAATTCATGCGTTTCTTGACGGCCTGCTGCGGTGCAGCAGCAGTGCGTTAAACGTACGGCGCACGGACGATCGTGTTTTTTCATACAAAATGCACGGTGCGGCAACAGTGCGGCGCCGGTACCGCAAACGCACGACAACAACAGGACGGCAACATTGCAAGCTCCACGTGTTCATTTCGGCGTTGAATAGTGCAGCGATTAAGACGTCATTTACATAATTAAGTAAGTATTTGCAATGGATGACTTAAGTGTGGAAGATTTCATTAATGAAATTGAAATACGTCCTGCTGTATGGAACTCAAAAAGTGACAAACACTCTAATCGTATGGAAACAAAAAATGCGTGGGAAGGCATATGTGAGAAATTTGTGGAGGATTTTAAAAATAAAACTACTAGTGAGAAAAACTCGCCAGGTATTTATTTATTTATTTAAATCAAATTTTGTTATTTTGCCATGATAATTGTCCTTCATCAACAAAGTATTTTGCAAATTTATCGCGAATCGATATCGCTGGCAAATTCTGTTCATTTTGAACCTCCCGGTCTATCTGATTGTCTTGAATTAATAGATTACTATTAGAAATTTCGTCCCAATCACGTTGTAAGAAATTATGTAAAACACAGATAGCTTGAACAATATCCGTCGCAAACGATATATCTACATTTATAGGTCGATGTAATATTCGCCATTTGTTAGTCATAATACCGAACGTGTACTCTATGTATCTTCGAGCACGTCACAAGCGGTAATTAAATATTTTTTGTTGGTTATACAAAAAATTGCCACTATAGGGTCGTTGTATGAAATTACTGATGCCAAATGCTTCATCACCGACAAAAACAAACGGTAGTGGTGAACCATTTTCTGTTATTGCCGTAGGATTTGGTATATTCAGACTGTTGTCTTGAAGTTTCTTGAAAAAATCACTGTTTCTAAATATTTGTGAATCAGAAGATTTTCCATATGAACCGACATCAATGAAAATGTATCTGTAATTTGAATCACAAATGGCCAACAATACAATAGAGAAAAAGTTTTTATAGTTGTAATAAAGCGAACCACTTTTAGGTGGTTTAATTATTCTTACATGTTTACCATCTATGGCGCCTAAACAATTAGGAAAGTTTGCCTTGGTTGCAAAACCGTGAGCAATTCTCAACCAATCTTCCTTTTTTAGTTCAGGTAAACAAATTCCTCGTAGGGTTTTATAAATCTGTTGACACGTATTTTTTACAATTCCAGAAATCGTAGAAATTCCATGTTGATAAGAATGATGCAATTTAGTCATACTGCAACCAGCGGTTAAGTATCTGTAATAATAATATTATTTTTATTTCAGCAGTGGTACTTCAGAAAAAATGGAGACACATAAGAGATTCATTTACAAGAGAATTAAAAAAACAGCGAGAATCAAAAAGTGGATCTGCAGCAAAAAAACTCCGAAAATATGTTTATTTTGATCGGCTGCAGTTTTTGACGGAACTTTATGAAATAAAACCTGACTCAAATGGAAATAATAAACAGCCTGGTGAAGGCTCTACTGCGTCAACATCGAAAATTACAACTAAAAGTTCATCTGCTGACGATAAAACAACACCCTTTTAAAAACACTCGCAGAAAGATTACAAAACAAAAAAGATGCAAGTGCAGATATTTCCGAAGATGGGGACAGATATTTTTTACTGTCTTTGTTAAACGATTTTAAAAGGATCCCAGAATTGTAAAATGGATGCCAAATACGATATTATAGGAATTATAAGAAAATACGCAAGGCCACAATCGTATACCCAAAATTATTATGACGTAGATTCGGAATTATATGAACAACGCAGCTATTTTACGGATCAATCTCCAGGATCTCAGACACAGTCTAACAATCAGCTTCAGGCTACCTGCTTCCATGTATAGTGATCTTTTTACAGACAATATTTCTTCATAATAATACGGGGTCGAAAAGTTAAAGGCTGACCCACACCAAAGAAGACGCCAGTTTGGGAAATTACAAATTTAATTAAAAAAACCTAATAGTAAAACAATTACGTCTGTTCTTACGATTTTAAATCTCAAAGTTGATATTTTTTTACTCAATTTGTCAAGGATTATAATATTTTTATATGAAAGTTTTTCGTTTTTAATTACTGATAATACTAAAAGATAATATTAATTATACTGATTAATATTATCTTTTGTACTACATAAAAAAATTACAAAATATATTCATGATAATAGTTGTTCTAATAAATAATATCCCTAATATAAATAATAAGTTGTTTACTTTACTTACCTCAATGTTATCACCTGTCTTTCTTCAGCTGATATAGTATTTTTGAAAACAGTTTCTTGCCGCTGAATTTTACTTTTAACTAAATCAAGTAATTCGTAGAAACATTTTCTAGACATTCTTAGATAATTAAAAAAACTATGAAAAGCACCAGAATTACATGATAACGAGAACATCGGTGCTGCTCTTTTACGGCGGCGTAGTTTTTGTTTCTCTTTGATAATTTTCAACAAGAGCACTAACAATAATGTTTCTTCGTCAGAGTCCATGACTTGACTGATGTCACATCACTAGTATACAAACGCACGGCAGTCAGATACGCTTTCAAATTAGGCTTTCGGTGTCGGACGGCTACCGCACTGCAGCGGCACGGCACCGGGACGTAACGAGCGGCACGGTTAACGTGCGTTAGCGGTCCGACACGAAACGTCTAAATTGAAAGCGCCCTAAGGTCAAAAGTTACTTTGACGTTAGTGACGGAAGCAGATGTTTTTGGCGGTTTTATTTATTTTCTTTCAAAAGTAAAACATTTTTTATCTTTCAAATATTTAAAATATTGTATTTTAAAACTAAATAATGGGTTCAAGGCATTTTTATTAGGTTGTAAGATTTAGTTTAAGCGAGCCGGCTATTATATTCGTAGTAGACTTCACAAAGTCACTGACACAAACAATGTATACGCTTTCCCTGTGCTACATTTAACGATACTGTAAAAGAAATTATCAAACATGAAATATCTAAATTCTAAATAAATGGAAGATAAAACTCCTTGGCTTTAAACTGTTATATTATATTTTTTAAAAGATGATTGCTGTTGAGTTTCTTTCCACTTCTTCTCAATAGATCGACTTTCCGAAGTGGTTGGAGATTCAGTTCAGTTTGTGAATAATTTGTCTTATTTCAAGATTAGATAGATAGGTTTTGGACTTCAACAAAGTAGGGTCACCTGTCCAACATTGAAACATTGGGACACAATGAAACATCAGGATATCTCTAAAACACGAAATGGCCAAATCGTGCACTTGTGCATATTCGAATAAGCTCCGGACCCCTTCTGCACTGGTTCAGTTAACGAGCTCGTAGGTAGCGTACAACAGGACGTCTTCGGGAGCTAACATTCAAGTTTCCATAAAAAAAATGAGTATTTTCTTCAATTATTGCTGATTTTATATTATTTTTTAGGGAAAAAATCCCGTATTTGTTGATATAATATCGTATTATGTATATTTTAAAGTTTCTTACGGCTTATAATCTATTGGGAATAGTTGAGTCGGTGACGGAGATTTTTCGATTATTTAAAAGTTTACAATGAAACAAAAGTATGAGTTGTACAATAGAACAGTGTATCACTGTGTACTTACTGATCGTCATATTTATTTGTTATAAAGATACGTTAATAACGTTCAAATTGTTTTAATGTTGACCTAAGTTTTGGTTATTTTTGGCTATGTATTTAAATATATTTTTGTGGTTTTGTTTTTGATGGAAAATGTTAAAAAATAAGTAGGTACGTACCTATAGCAATAGTATTATAAACTTTTGAAATATATAACCTTTTTGCTTTGATTCAAGTGACACGTGTTAAGGCCCTAAAGAGAAACAAGGGTGACAATTAAGTGGAGGCTATGCTTTGTGCTATTCAATTACAGAGACAAAAATGGAGCCTCCGAAAAGCAGCCTAGGAATGTGGTGTGCATTATCCTACACTATATCGTTATGTGAAAAGAAATTGAAAGATTTGAACTTGATAAATCAACGATTGACACCCAATTATATTAATAGTTTTATAATAAGTTTAATTAAATTAACGATAAAGTACCCTGTCCAACATTGAAACACTTAAAATTCAAACCATCCTAGCTCTGTTGTTTTTGACGATAGAAGTATAATTTTATGCATCAATATAGATAATTTCATTAGAAATCTGGTAAATTACCTAAACTTATCTCTAATTTTGATAATTTTTATTCCAGAAACATTTTAATAAAAAGTGAGCATCGTTTCGTTCATGTATGTACTCAATGAAACACCCTAATTTCAACAATGAAACAGGGTATCTTACAATGAAACAATATTATTAATAAATTAGATTTCGTTTACTATAGTACGTCAAAGGCCCGTTCAAACCCACATCCAGTGGTTGCAGCAACCTTGCATTAAGGGGACTACAGGAGCTAAACGCGAGTTTTATAATGCTTTAAAGTATTATGATTCACTGCAGTAAAGAAAACCAGAAAAATATATGATATTCTTCAGGATTTATGCTAGTTAGATAGTGTAATGAAAACGTAATACACTTTATTTGACTCGATAGAAAAAAATCACGAAGACACCTCTAAATTTTTTTTATAATGATTAAAAACCGTATTAAACTACATGCGATCATTCTAATTTTTTGGCAAGTAATTCTACAAGGAACATACTAACAAAATAGTGTTTTATTTTTTTAAGTACAATCAATTTTTTTTTGCAAATTGTTTATTTCTTGTTCCTGAACAAAATCCGAACGCATGTGTGCGTAAACGCTGTTCACCGACAGTAGCGGCCGAGGCCTGTTGCTATACGGACGTGTCGCTCGTTTTGCCATTTATTTACGCGAAAATTGTTTATTGTTTTTGTAGTTAGATTCAAAAGTTCATTGTTTTTTATTCAAAAATTCATTGTCTACTCTACTCTCCATAAACACATATCTTTTAAAGTTAAATACTGACTTAGTTTAAAATACTTAAACTGAAATCATTTTTAATTAGGTATGTAAATATGGGAAATAAAATTAAACTCGTCAAGAGAATAAAAAAACATTCTTATAAATCAAACGCTGAACATATGAACGATGTTAAAAGGTTTTTTACATCGCATTTTAGTGTTACTAAATACATTTTCAAAATCTATGAATTTTGTGAACGTAAAATGTAAACGGTTTTTCGATCACTGTCTGTATAGAAGTCAGGCAGCTTGTATGTACTTACATTGAGTTAAAAGTATAGAGATGCCATACCAATCAAAAAATGTGTCATAGTTTGATAATGAGGGGAGTGAGGCACGCAGAGGGAGTGTAACATTCATGAACAGAAATTTCGCTGCAGCGCTTAAATTAAATTAAATATACATAAAACAAACACAAGGCGATTTGTCATTATCCAAACTATTAAAACATTCAGCGCTAGAATTATTAAGGATTGCAATTTCGAACAAGTTCCTCCGGATAAGGCAAGGAAACGGTGTGTTGATAAAAATAACTGGAAAAGAGAAGTTCAGCGGCGAAAATTGTGAGTATTCATTGAAGTTTTATCGTACGCGATTTATATACAGGCTGTTTGTGCACAAGAGACTTAGTGAATTGGCATCTGTTGTATAATTTAATATCTTGCTATTTTTTATCAATAGTACCTACACTCTAATCTACTGACTTAGTGATTCCACTACCTCAAAATGAAAAACTGAATTTTCTACAATTAATTTTACACTACAACAACTTAGTGCTGAAAATGCTTAATTTTATCACCTATATAAAAAAATATATTATTTATTAACGTTGATAAACTATCTCATCCTTATAGTAAAAGTCGTACGTTAAGTTTTAAAGTTTTGTTATTGAATACGTTTCGAGTGTGAGTAATTTTTGTATTATTTTGATTTTTTAAAACTGGAGCAAGAGGGCCTAAAAATATGAGTGCCGACTATTATATCGCCATTAAGAATCCACAAAAGCTCGTTAGAATATGCAAAAAAGCATTTACTGAAATTCTAAAAGTTGGTAAAGACAGAGTTACTGGTGTATTACAACGCTCTTTTAAAGAAGAAGGCTGTCTAGCGAAAGAGAATAGAGGAGGTGATCGCAAAAATATGCGATTTTTGGAAAGACATAATAAAGTACAAGCTTTCATCGAGTCTCTGCAAGCAGTTGAGCCTCATTACTGCCGGAGCAAGTCATCTGTTAGAGTGTACTTACCTCCAGAATTAAACATCAAAAAACTATGGAAGATGTACAACAATGGACTGAATGAAACCCCGGAATTGAAGGTAAAGGAATCATTTTTTAGAAAAGTGTTTAACACTAAATATAATGCAGGTTTTGGATCACCTATGAAAGACACATGTTCTAGATGCTCAGAATTAACGAGAAAAATTCAAAATTCCACTAGTGATCAGGAGAAACAAAAATATATTACAGAAAAAAGACTGCATTCCTTAAAAGCCAAGGCATTTTACGTTTTACTAAGAAATGAAGAAGATCATGTCTTAATTGCATCATTTGACTGTCAAAAGAACAATGCCTTGCCAAAACTGCCGGATCAAGCAGCCTATTTTAGCCGGCAAATAAATTTGTATAATTTCACAACGGTAGTTGGAAGCTCTAAGAGTCCATTGGACAATGTACACATATATTATTGAAATGAGACCGACAACGCCAAAGCATCGAATCAAATAGCTACTGCTGTATATCACTTATTGACCAATTTAGACATTGCTCAAAATAAGACAGTGATAAGACGTTTTGCAGATGGCTGCGGTGGACAAAATAAAAATAGCACTGTAATAGGCATGTGTTGTAAATGGCTTATGTCTAATGCACCACCACAAATAAAGGAAATAAATGTTATCTTCCCAATGGTAGGGCACTCCTTCTTGCCCCCAGATAGGATTTTTGCCAAAATAGAAAAAGAAATTAAAACAAAGTCTATAATAAGTGATCCACAGTCGTATGTGGAGATATTTAAAAAAAAAAAGGTAATGTTCACTACCTGACGCAAGATATTGATGTTCATGACTGGAAGGAAGAAGTTGCCAAGACATTTAAACCACCAGGAAACTGGCACTTTAAGTTTAATTTGACTAAAAGATATATTTTGAAACGAGGTAGACAAAACGTGAGCATACAAGGTGAAGAAAATTATAAACATGAGTTTTGTGAACCCAAATATGTGACAAAAAAAGGCAAGAGCTGTTCTGGAATGGAATCGTCGGTAATTCCACGAGGAAACAAAATTAACTCTGCAAAAATAAACTGTTGTTGCACTTTTGAAGAAACATTATGGAGAAGATTGGCGAAATATACCATCCCTACACTTTTACAAAAATGTTGAAGAAAGTAATGATAGTTTCATGCCTAATGATGATATGCCATGTGTCACCTTAGAAGAATCAGAAAAGTTTGTCTAGGTTATAAGATATAATTTTTATCAATTCATAATTTTTTTTAAAAATTTCTATTTCAAATATGATTTTTTTCAACAATTTCATTTATCTACCACCTAACATATAAAACTCATGACTAAAAATAATACATAAACTTTTCCACCAGGCATTTTAGAACATCCTGTATAGATAATTCCTATGTTTTAAGTTAGTTACAAAACCAGCTAGATCCAACACTTCATTATCAAAAACCGCCAAGTTTTGTAATGAATATCAAAATCCGTTATATCCTAGTTTTTCAAACAAAATTACACTTATTTCGTTATTTTAAACATATAAATATGAAATATATTATATCGTTATTTAATTTTTAAACGTCATGTTATTTTATGCTATTATTTTTATGAAGTTAGCCCTTATGACAGAAAATTTCATTCTGCTGTAAAATTGACCTATATGGATATGGCGGCATTTGAAACTAGACGACTCATCAACTTCACGCCTGTGTTCCTTATGGGGTAGGCAGAACACCCGTGGTTTTAAGACCATCTGATGTCACGTTTGACAAATGAGGTATAATAATGATGGACAGAGGCTATTGCCTATTGATATATAAAAATATATCAATAACATTATATTTCTGTGTATTATTTGTATCTAAATGTTCGATATAATTTTGCAGTTTACATCGTCTTAATATTGATATAGTGCTAGAATATTACAAGTTTCATTGATATTTTTTAATGGTCTACAACAATTAATAATTATAAAATTATTACTTAAAACCGTTATGATTAAAAATATTTGAGTATAGTAAACCAACATATTTTTCTATTTACATTAAAAAGTCAAAAAATACCAAGGCTTGTACAGTAAAATAAAAACTCAAAAGGTTTTCTAATATGATTTTAATAGTTGAAATTAATTATTGAGTTGATATTTTATTTACTATCTGATTAGTTATTCTTTGGCGGCCGGGCGCTTCCTTGCTCGACAAGATCGGCGTGATCTCCATCAACCGTTAGTTCTATAGAGTCGTCGCTAGACGGCGTTCACGTCGATTGTGTCAATGTGTGCATGCGTAATTCAAGGTCAGCTAGCTCTTGTAATCCCCTTAACCCGAAAATATAAACACCGAACAAACGGAGCCTATAAAGTAGGGGTCACAAAACCGGTTTCACCGAAACCGAAAAAACCGGGGAACCCGGTTTTGAAAGCAGTGATGAAAACCGGTTTTCAAATTTGACGGAACCGGTTTTTTCGAGTTTTTCGGTTTCGTATTACTTGATTTTATTCGTTCGTTTACTTACATACGTTTGTACCTAGTCTGCAAACAATGGAGTATTTTAGACTGATGAGCAAAAATAAAATGTTATAGAAAGCTTCGATAGATGGAGTGGCCAAAAACATAGTAAAGTAAAGGAAAAATTGCACTGAAACATTTCGGCTGGCCTTCGTTAATGCTTTGCTACTTTTCCTTGGCTTTAATTCTTTACTTTGTTGATTTATTTTGTTGTAAAGTTTTAAAGCACGCTCCATTATTTGCTTGCGCCATCTATCGATAGTTTAGAAAATTCTCCAATGACAATAGTTTCATTCATTCCAAATTCATATATTTCGTTCACTTCTATCAATCATAAACAATCGACATTCGGTGTGTGAGGTTCGTTGTGAATTATAGTGTTGTTTTTGGAACTACTTACAGCTACAAGCTATAGAAACCAGATAGTTTGGATCACTTAAGAGCATATAAGGTACGTAAATAATCTAAACATTCCATTTATTATGTTTATTGTCGGCCAAATTGAATAAAAATGAATAGCATTTACCAGAAAATAATGTCTTATTGAAAATAAAATCTACTAAAATAAAAAGTAAGAATAAAGAAGAGTAATATTTTTTGTTGTTTTGTTTTTTATTGTTTTTTAAAACAGAAAATCATCGTAACTCTTTACAATGAGCGATCTTTAAAAGTTATTTTAAAAGAGTAATTCGTAAAGAATAATGAATTCTAGCTGTTTCAAATACTACAACGAAACAATACGAACTTGTATTACATTAAAATAAACATGCGGGTATGTTTATTTATTTAGTATACAGTCAAAGAACATTATATTTACATTTGGCTGTAGGCTAAAAAATAGCCCTGTATATTAGTGCGTAGGTACAATTTTGTTTGGCCACTGTAATATATATTTCATTATTACTTGAAAAACTTTTTAAGACATAATACGTTTGTTTATGAGTAAGTAAGTATTTTTTGTTTCTTTTGTAGTTGCGATTTGAAAACTTGTATCAAAATAAAATGGAGTTTCAACCACATCCTACAAAAAAAGACGACAAAACGTCAGTGTGGTACTATTTTCACCGCAGCACAGAATCAAGTATGGCGCAATGCATAAAATGTTCAAGAATCATTAAATGCCGCGGTGGATCTACTTCCGCCTTACACGCACATCTTAAAGCTGTACATTCAATGCAAGTAGCAAAGCCCCAAGATGGAAGTGCGTCGTCATCTGGCTCGTCTGCTTCTGTAAGCAATCAATCTTCTAGTTCAGGCCAGATCTCAGCAAAAAAAAGAAAAATTACAGAGTTTTTTTCTTCAAAATATGATATGAATAATATGATAAGTAGGATGGCAGCTTTAGATGGACTGAGTTTTCAACTTTTTATTCGATCAGATGATATGAGATACCTTTTTTTAAAATGTGGTCATACATTGCCGAAATCAGCTTCTACCATCAAAAACATAGTGATAAAAAAAGGTGAATCATTAAGAGACCATATTAAAAGCATGTTACTAGAAATGAAAAATAAAAATGAAAAATTTGCATTAACTTTAGACGAGTGGACATCTTCTCGTAACCACCGTTATTTAAATGTTAACATTCATGGTTCGTTTAAAGACAGCACTATGTTCAAGAATATTGGTCTAGTAAGGATATTTGGAAGCATGCCTGCAAGTTCATGCATAGAAATTTTACAAAATCTACTCATGAAATTTAGCCTCTCTTTTAATAATATCGTCGCCATTACTACCGATGGTGCTAGTGTGATGGTAAAGGTTGGAAAGGATTTACCCTGTTTTCACCAATTGTGCTTTGCTCATGGCTTACAACTTGCCATCCTCGATGTTTTTTATAATGACTCGGTATTATTCCCGCAAGTAACTGAAGAAACACAGCAGCTAGAAACCGAAAATGATTGCTTTGAAACAGCGCTTGTTTCTGTCGGTCACACAACATACAGTTTGACAAATTCAATTAGAGATCTAATTATGAAAATAAGAAAAGTTGTAAAACTTTTCAAGAATTCTCCTACTAAGAACGACAGTATACTACAGAAGTATGTTATTGCTGAACATGGACACGAATTAGCTCTTGTCTCTGACTGTAACACCCGGTGGAGCTCTATGGCAGATATGTTAGATAGATTTTTAAAATTAAAAGGGTGCATTTTGAAGTCACTGATAGACATAAATTCAAATATTAAATTTCAAGAAACAGATTTCGACATAATTTCAGATGTAAACATATGTTTGCAAATTGCTAAGATTACCGTTGAAGCTCTCTGTCGGCGTGACGCAAACCTCATTACCGCCGATGTAGCTTTGAATTTCATGCTCACTAAATTAAATGAACATAATGGGAGTTTCAGTGCAAAATTCGCAGAGCAACTAATATATCGTATAAAACAACGTTGCACTAGTTTGACCACAGTTTTAAAATATTTGCAAAATCCAGCTGATTATTTTGCAAACAAAGACAATAGTGCAATTGTCCCACGGCTTAATACTAAAGAAGTAGCTGAAGTTATTACTCATCTACAGACACTTAAACACCCTGAATCCTCATCACCAACATTATCCCACAGAAGTCGAAGAAGCTCCACTGACGACGATGATAATGTTGCATTAGCTTCAATTGCTTCAAATAGGTCATCTCTGCCAATGGCAAAAAAAATGGAAGAAGAACTACAAGATGCTATCACTATGTCCATGGCAGCACCTTCATCAAGTGGAAGATCCGTAACAGATCCGGATATCCAGAACGATTTGGAAGGGATCGTAAAAGTCGAAATGGCTCTTTATGAAAACGGAGGCGTCAAGGGCAAAAACCTTTTGCAGGTCTACAACAACTTGCTGAGGATTCCTCCCACAAGCGTCGAGTCTGAAAGAGTATTCTCATCAGCCGGCCTCCTGTGCAATCGCCTAAGAACTTCGCTAAATGATGATACATTGGAGCTGCTATCTATGTTAAGATCGCATTACCAATGTATGAAAAGTAAGGAAGGAGGCTAATTTAACATTTAATTTTATGTAAAGAACAATTTTATTTTATTTCTTAGATGATGATGATTACTAGAATTAGTATGATTATTAAGTTTGTTTATTGTATATTTTATTTTGATACTTGTTGATTATATTAAGGCTTAAAAATAAGACTATTCAAATTTTGTTACAGTTAAGCGAAAAAGCTGCTTTATATTTTTGATAGTAAACCTGCCATAATTTGTATTTGATTGTTTTTAAAATTCCAAATTATATGTTATGTGTTTTATTATGATTATGATACATGATTAGATACATGGAAATTACTATTGTAGAAAGTATCTGAAAGATGTAGTTTCTACTAATATTTAGATACAAGTATTTTTTGAAACAAAGAGATGATTATAAGCTGTATCTTTATACTAAAAAACGTATTTTTATCCGTCAAGGCTTTTTATGTCTATATGTTTTATAAAAAAAAATCTGTGATCGTATATTAAGGTGAGACTGATTAATAAAAGAACGAATTTATGAATCTTACAGAAAACCGTTTTATTTTAAACAGACTTTTTTCAGGAAACACAATTCAAAATATTGCCCAATCGAAGCGGATATTTTTCGGAAATACTTAGGTGTCTACATGCTTCAAAATTATCATGATAATAATCGTTATCTCTTATTAATTGCAAGTTATCAAAATAACCGAAAAAACCGGAAAAACCGGTTTTGCTTTTTTTAGAAACCGAAAAACCGGTTTTAGAATATACTTCCGGTTTTGTGACCCCTACTATAAAGTGCACTTGCTCAAATATGTAGATTTTTTTACCTACATGATTTAGCATTTGCTACAATAAAAATAGAAATAAAAATAAAGATAGCAATTTAGTATCGTGGTTAAAATAAAATGCATAAAATTTCAGAAAGAATATCCAGAAATAATGTTTTATAGATACGGCCAGAATTCTGATTATAAAAAAAATTATGTTACTGGTAAAGGTCGAAAAGGAAATCGCGTAACTGAACTCAAACCTGCCTATAAAACTTTGCTCCCAATATGTGAAGCTAAAATGGCTGATATTGTAAATCTTGCAAATGCTGGACATTTACCAGAAGAAGTAGTTTCATGGTACAACAGTTTGTCATCAAAAAAGTATACCAAAACTGACCGTTTGCCAAAACTAAATTTCGATGAAGACCATGTAGAAAATTAAGAATATAAATAAGACTATAATTATTTCATTGTTATTACATCTTTTTTGTCATTTAATTATTAAAACTTCTGCCTCTTTACTGTATTTATTATTTCACTAAGTACCTTTTATTTAATAATTCCTAAATAAAAAATAGTTTGTTTAAAATTTGTATATAATTAAAGTCGTCGTGGCGCCGCGGTTACTGTGTGTATTTTACGATATAACAGATTAAGCAACGTTCGGCGCGGTCGGTACTTGGATGGGTGACCGCCGACCATTCGTTTCGCACGGCGACTTCCGTGCTTCGGAGGGCACGTTAAGCTGTCGGTCCCGGGTGCTGTATACTTGTATACAGTAGTCGTTAGGGTTTGTCAGAAGCCATATCGGCACCCTGAAAATTCTGACATCCACCACCCAGCACTGGGCCAGCTCGGTGGATTATGGCCTAAACCTCCTCGTCACCCAGAGGAGAGACTCATGCCCTGCAGTGGGCCCATTACACGGAGTTGTGATGATGATGATGATGATATTATAATTAAAGAATAAATTGTTTAACGCATCATTTAAATATAAATATGAAACACATTATTCAAAAATTAAATTTTGACATCAAAAATACTACTAAAATGCTTATAACTTCATTGTTACTGTTTGTCACTTAGTGACTTTTTCCTGACACCTGCCGAATGTGAATGATGATACGGTAATAGTAGATACAACTAAAACTATGACAGATTTGCAAGTACCATCAACCTCAAAATATGTAAGTCCTGAGATTATTAGACCCCACCCCAAAAATGTACTACGTAAAAGTATAAGCAAAGGTAGGAAAAAAGGCGCTACAAGAATTATCACTGATGAAAAACCCCGGGAAAAAAGATAGAAGAAGAAGCTCGTGGAAAAGGAGAGAAGAATAGGATGAATTCAGCCAAAGGAGCCAAAAGGAACTTTAAAGGTACAAAGAAGCACAGAGGTAGAAAGCTACAAAAGTGAAAAGACAAAAACGACATTTCAAGGATCGTGCAAGTTCTGAAGAGGATGTTACATTACCACCATCGCCAGAATCAGATTATTTTATAGAAGATGAAATAGAAGAAAATAGTGAAGAAGGAGATAAACGATCTCGAGGAAGACAATGTTCATGAGGGTGATTGGGTGGTGGTGGTGGTGAATTTTGTTTCAGAAAGAAGTATCCCATACCGATATGTGGGTCAAATCATAAATGAAACGCTGGCTAGTCTAGATATCAAATTTGAAAAAAAAAAATTGATGAAAAAATATTCAAATGGCCACAAAATCCAGATTCCAGTGTGATTGGCAAGTACCAAGTGGTGAAGAAACTCCCTCCATCTATTTTAAATGTCCACTTCGAAACGATTCGGTGTATTTTAATTCCCCAAGCCTCTTGGCAATTCAAAATAGAGAAGGAAATTGTGCTTATAGTGCTTTAATTTCGTATTAATTACTTTTTGAATATTAAGTAAGTATTGAAGAGTACTTTTTGTGATATCATAATGTAGAAGAATTATTTTTTGTTCATTATCCTAAATACTTTAACCGGTCAACTGTCCGTGGTAGCTATAGCTACCAAAAAAAAAAAGCCTGATACGTCCGTGGTAGCTATAGCTACCAATAAAATTTTCCCACCCGTCCGTTACTATATGCTTATTTTTTAATTAACGAACGAACGTGCCGGTACGAAATTAATCTGAGCTCTAGTTTAGAACGTAAGTGACGTTCTGGTATTGTCAAAGTTGTTGAGACGCGTCAACAAACTTCAAAATTAATTTCAGAAATACGTAATTGAGTGCGACCCATGAAAAGTGTGTGCGTTTTGAGAAGTGCTTCAGTTTTTGTTCAATTTAAATATGTCGTAAGTATTTAATTTCTGTGTTTTATACATCAAAATGATCTATAACATAAATGTTTTCATATTTCAGTTATTTATTGTTAGATTAATCAATTTGTTTTAACAAAAAAGTCTTCCGAAAATTGATCGAAGCTAACCCAAAATAGTATTTAAAAAACCATTGATACTTATCTCGATAAAAGGATATTTTAGTGTAATGTTGGTTTTTTAGATCATATATTTAATAAATAAGCCAGTCTTTACATCTGTTGGAGGAAATACACTTAGATTTTTTAAATATATTAAAATGTTTCACACAATTCAACCAACTATGTTCGGCCATTTGTAATGTGAGACAAATAAATGTGGCTTCTCGTGAACCAAGTAGTTAAATTAATATATTTTTTCGTTGAACTATGTGTTGGTTATTTTTTTAAATAAATTATACTATATAGTGACATAAATTATTTAATGCCCCTTTAAAAAATAAAAAAATATATAAATTTATTTATTTCACTCAGATCTGGAGCTGATGAAACGGGAAAAAGTCAAGAGTAAGTTTATTATGTGACATGACAGATAGACCTCACTCTAACGCCACGCTTTTTGACTCGTGACGTGACTGAGATGACAACGACCAAGAAAATGACACTACGAAATCAGACACAACCTTTCATCGAGCGTCGCCGAAGAGATAAGCAGGAGAATCAAAGTCACCAAGAATGCCCAATGCAAAGCTGAAGAGTACATAGCTCGCAAGACGGATTTGATCTGTTCTGTTCATTGAAATAAATAAATAAAAGACATCTTTTGGCCAAGACATCTTTTTTCTAATGTCATGTTGATTATTAATGTAATATAATGTGTATGTTAATATTTATTTAAATTATTTAAATTGCTTCTATGCTGGACTGGGAGCGAAAGAAAAACATAGAATGTGCCAGCTGCTTCTCTTCCCGGGCATACTGTAAAAGTCAGTTAAGGGACCGAGGTGTTGTGGGAGGCTTTTTTGTGGGCGATAGGCTGACCCCCTGTCACTGCAATAGTCTCTCTCCACTATTATAATGCCTCCAAATTCGTCAAACGTGACATCAGATGGTTTTATTACCTCTGGTGTTCTGCCTACCCCATATGGGATACAGGCGTGAAGTTATGTATTTAAATTAATTTGTAAGTAATTCAATTATTTTTTTATAACAAAATAACAATATTTTTATTCTCACATTGTAAATATTTAATTTAAATTTAATTAAATTTAAGAAAATTGTAAATAATGCAATAAAGACGTTATAAAAAAATAACAATATTTTTATTTTTTAACAATGTAAATATTTAATTTTAATTATTTCAATTGAAGAAAATTTAAAATAATGCATTTTACTTAATCATATCAGTTAGTTAATAAAAAATAAACAAAATAATAGATTTTTTTTTATTTCAAATTCCGTGAGTAGCCAGGTTTTAGTAGGCCAAATCGGCGGTATTTGAGTCTCGACAAAATTTCGAAACGACGGGGTATTCAATTAGCTGATTATTTGCAGTACATGACGTTCTTTAATATCAATTTTGGTATCAATGGAAAGCTAATTAAATTGTCTACACTAACGTATGCAAAACTTTTAACATTATTTAAAAATAGCGCGACCGCGGAGGGGCTGGACAGTTGACCGGTTAAGACGGTTGTTTAAGTTTAGACCATAAAGTAACTTTTATAGGTTGAGATAGAGATATCAGCCAAAACGGAGCTCTAGCGCCATCTAGAACTCAGTGACTGAAACTTTTACTAGAACCAATCGGAAACTTTCCCTGTATTTTTTTTAAGAATATTTAAGACTCCTCAAATATGTATATTATCATGATTATGTGAAATTTGTATATATCAGAAAATCGTTATCACGATCAAAATTCAAATAAACATGCAAAGGTCAAATTGCAGCGTTGTTTCCGAAATCCAGTCGAATTGCCGCGTCAGAATTAAAAAAGGCAGCTTCAGAGTCCAAATGGTGGCCGGGTTGTGGGTAAAAGGAATCCAAGAAAAAAGCGATAAAAACAACATTCGAAAACGGGTGCGCAGTAACGAACACAGGTAACGAATGAAAGATAGATTTAATGAGTCGGTTGGGTGATTGATTGAATGAACCGAAGAATGAAAAGTAGGATGAAAGAGTCAATGTCTATGGCATTTTTCTAATTTTATAAATTATAAACAGCGCCATCTATATCTTAGTGATACTAACGAAATTTAGTGAAAACACCGTGGTTTAGACTGCATCTAAGACTGATTGTTTTGTTCATAAGAAAACAGTGTTAAAGTCAATCATTACATTAAGTGATTTTCTAAAACTAAAAATTAAGTTTTGATACATTTTATTATTGTTAATGATTCAATAAATAAGAATTTCGAAATAAGATTGTTATCTACTTACATAACTTAAACAAAGTGTAAAAATGAAGTAATAGTAATCCTAATAAAACAGATTTAATTTATATTGCACATTTTAACTTGACTCCATGTTAACATAAAAGGTATAATCATAATATTATAATATATAACAATAATTACTAGTGTCTCAGGGACACGGTATACCTGATCCTATCTATAGTTGAATTTTGTCCGAATGGTTTCCGTGACAGTTCTCATATTCCATTTTGCGCATTTTTTTTATAATAAAAAATTAGTAAAGAAGCGGGATAAACATTAAAAAGTATTGGAATAAAATTGCCAACTTATTTTTTTTAAGTAAACTATTAATCATTATTACTAACTGTAAATAAAATAAGTAAATGTGGTAAAATTATATACATTTTAAACTGTCAGATGCAAAGCACCGGAACGCGTCCGTATATAGGGATTGACGCTATTGAATCGACACCAAATCGATGATTGACCGGCCATCTAGTAATCGTATTGATGGCGCCAATACGAATACCGTGTAATACTGCTCTTCACTGTTTTGTTAAGTTTTCACATTTTGTAAAGTTTTGCGTATTAATTGAAATTTTTTTATTTATTCGTTCTTGTTAAAAATTTTTGTATTTATTAAGTTTTTCGTTTTTATTCATATTTTCGTTACCATTATTTTTATTCGTTTTTAATTTTATATAATTACTTATCTTTTTTGGTATTTAAAATGCCAAAAAAAAACAAACAAACACGTTATAAGTTCTCAAAGTCGGGAGTTGGTTATTTGACTGAGGGACTACTTTGAACAAGAACGTATCAACGGGGGTCCATTAATATCGGTTGAAAATGTCGTTAAACGAGTTGCAGCAGCACTACAAATAGGAACATCTGCGGTTACTCGAAATACCAATGAAAAATTTGGTAAAAGTGGTACGGAAGAAAAGAAGCTGTCCACTCCGAAGAAGCATAAACGCAAAGCATCAATAACCAACATCGACAGTTTCGATGTTGAGGCAATCCGCAATCATATTTATAAATATTACGAAAGGAATGAGTTCCCGTCGCTGATGAAATTAATAAAATCGTTAAAAGAGGCTGAACTGTTTAAAGGAGGGATTTCATCGCTAATAGGATTTAAGTGGAAAAAGGTAAATAAAACAAACATAATTATGGAAAGGGGAGATATTGCTATGGCCCGTGCTACATTTTTAGAGTATGCAAGCAAATAGAAAATTGGGATGATGTTATATTTGTCGACGAAACATGGCTAAACGCTAATCACTCTATTAGCAAAATGTGGACAAATGACACTGCTCATGCCTCTACGAAAGTTCCAGAGGGAAAAGGCGAAAGGCTTATTGTATGCCACGCTGGTAATGCAAAAGGATTTATACCCAATAGTCTTCTAGCATTTAAAACAAAAAAACGGGAGACTATCACGAAGAAATGAATGCTGACAAATTCGAAGAGTGGTTCGCCAACTTGCTGAATAGTATAGCGGAACCTAGCATTATTATAATGGACATAGCAAAATACCATTCTCGACAGCTCAACAAACCACCTCCTTCCCAAAATAATAAAGCAGCGCTCGTGGAATGGCTGAATAAAAATAATGTGGCTGCAACCATGACAATGCTTAAGGAAAAATTACTGAAATTAATTAAAATTCATAAACGCCCAATACCCACTTATAAGGTAGATGAGATGGCAAAGGAACGTGGCCATACAGTTTTTAGATTACCGCCATATCATTGTCAATATAATGCAATAGAATTGATTTGGGCCCAAGTAAAAGGTATGTTCTTCTAGCCTATTCGAGTCAAAATTATTATTTGAAAAGATATTATAATATCTAATTAAATTGACTGTCTTTGTAAAAAGTTTATATTTAGAAGAAACACACGCTCATTTACAATATTCTTTTACTTAATGTTACATACTTAATTAATTTTACAAAACACATTAACAGTTTGTTTATAAGGGTATGCGGCTAAATACAATATGACTCTGCCTTTTACGGCAAACAAAATGTTGGGTTTACTGGAGGAAGCTTGTCTACATGTGAATACTGAAAATTGGAAAAAAGTTGTTGAAAAAACGCAGCGAACTATATATGAAGATTGGAATAAATATCTCCGCATGGATAGAGTTCGCGATCAACAATTAATTATTTCACTCGGAGAAGAGAGTGATACCGAAACAAGTTCTCTTTCGACAAATAGTGACGAATTAAATTAATGACTTAAAGACCATGGTCATCATTCTATACTTTATTTCAATTTTTTATTTTTTTTCATTTTTTTTAACAAGAAAACAAAATCCTATAATCTTTTATCCCATTTCTTTTACCACCTGAATCGGTATTTTGAAACAATCGATTTTAAAATCGAACAATTTTATTGGAGCAACATCTCTATGATTGATAATTTTGAACTGTCACAGAAACCATTCGAACAGAATCCAACTATAGTGGGGACTTCCGGTTTAGGCGCGGGAAAAATAGGAAGCAAAAAAAAGATTTTCAATTTACTTTTTAAATTTTTATTACTATTTCTGTAAATTATTGTAAAATATTTAAGTTTTGTTGTTAGTTGTAATATTTATCATATGTGAGTAGTATTGGTAAGTACTAAAATGGGCAAAAAAAAGCCCAAAAAGCGTAAGCCTAATAGCACAGAAGATTCGACATCACCAAACTTCGAGTCGGCGGATTCTTCATATTCGGATTCGGACGTGCCATGTGATGAAGAGGAACCTAACAAGTATGTGACTTATAATGTTTCCGATTACTCAAGGATGTACCCGGAGGACTCAGGGTTAACCAATTTTGTAGTGTTCCTAGAGTCTACTGAAGATAAAATACCAATAGGAACTAGAGATCTTATCAGCTTATCCAATTGTTTGAGAAGATTTGTTAAAGGGATCAAATACCTAAAAAACATTAATAAGTTTAAAATTGGAATTTACTTTGAAAAACCATCTTTGTCAAACTCTTTTATTAATAATAAAACTTTATTAAATCAATACAAATTGAAGGCTTTCATCCCTGCAGCCACTACAGAGGTGACAGGCATTATTAAAAATGTGCAAATAGGATGGAGTAATAAAAAAATCTTTGCAAATTTAGCCACAGCTAAAAAAGTTATTAGTGTGAGACGCTTCATGCGTAAAGATAAAACAAATACTAATGACGGATTGAAACTTATACCTACCACTACAATTGCTATAACTTTTGCCGCTACTGACCTTCCAGAGTATATAGATATGGGTTTCTGGAGACATCGGGTTTCTCAATATATTCCTCCAGTGAAACAATGTTATAATTGTTTAAGATTTGGACATTTGGCTAAATTTTGCAAAAACACAACTAAATGTTCGATATGTACAGGTGACCATTGTTACAAAAATTGTACTCATTCACTGGATTCAGCTTTATGTTATAATTGCAAAGGAAATCATGTTGCTGTGTCAGCACAATGTCCATTAAAAATTAAAAAAATTCAAGAAAACAGAAACAAACAATTTAATAAAAGGACATTTGCCAATATAACTAACACAAATGAATTCCCAAACTTAGGAAAAAAACAGTCCCCCAATGATATTTTAGCAACTGTGACAAAAGATACTGATTCTCTTAACCTTTTTAGTTGAATCAATAATTAAAATTATAACTTTAAATAAAACTACAAACACCAATATTTGTACAAAAAACATTATACAAGTACTCAATGAGACTTTCAGCACAAAAAAAACAAACAATTATAATTGATGAATAAACTTAAAATTGTAGAGTGGAATGCTCAGAGTCTACCATCTAAGAAACATAATCCACAATTTTTGTACAGTAATGGCATTCACATCGCAGTTATTTGTGAAACTTGGCTTAAGCCTCAACTATCCTTTAATTTAACTGGTTACAATATTGAACGCAATGATTGTGGCAATGATCACAATGGTGTTGCAATTTTAATTAACAGAAATATTAAATATGAAAAAGTGCATACAGTATTTGATAGTTCATTACAAAATATTGTGATTAGAGTAAAAATAAATGGTAAATTTATTACCATAGCATGCATATATTCTCCAAAAGGAGCTCAGGGTTTTAATAAAACTAAATTCACAAATTTTGTTGATAGTTTACCGAAACCAGTGTTTGGGCAACAAGGAAAACTCCAAATTTATAATAGATGCTTCTTTATTTTGGGTTTATAATGCCTTGGTAATATACAATTGAATAGCTAGTTAGGTTGTCTTATACGTAAATACACGCGTGTGTACGCGCAGGCTATGTCCTTGCAAGTGGGGATGCTCCACGAATCGCGGCGATATATTATTCTATACAGCCCGGTCGAACATTCTGGTTAAGCTGCGCTAGGCGCGCGAACATCCTCCGCCCGTTGGAGAAGACATCCTCTTCTTCAACTCCTCTTCATCATCTGGTGGCCAAAGGGGACAGATTCTGTTCAAAGCTCGACGAACAACACCATTGCAAGTAGCGACGTCGGCTACCCGAGGTACTCCATCAGCTCCAGGGAATACAGCTTCTACTCTGCCAATTCGCCATTTCAAGGGTGGCAAATTCTCCTCCTTTAGAACCACCATATCTCCTATTTTCAGCGCCGGATGTCGCTGGCGCCATTTGGTACGTTGCTGAAGCTCTGATATATATTCTCCTCTCCAGCGATTCCAAAAATGTTGTTTCATCTGTTCTAACTGCTCATATCGCTGTAGTCTGCCTAATTTTATATCAGCCAGCTGCTTGGATGGTAATGCAGTTAATGGCTTTCCAATTAAAAAGTGACCTGGTGTTAGAGGGCTCAAGTCCGAAGGGTTTGAAGACAGCGGGCACAGCGGCCTTGAATTGAGAATGGCTTCTATTTCAGCAAAAAGCGTCGCTAATTCTTCAAACGTTAGGTGCCGATCTCCCAGTACTCTTCTTAGATGGAATTTCGACGATTTCACGCCTGCCTCCCACAAGCCTCCGAAGTGCGGCGCATAAGGCGGGGAAAAGTTAAACGTAATGCCTTCGTGAGAACCGAATTGTATTACTGAATCTCGATTTGAAAAAATAAACTTATCTAATGCATTCTTAGCGCCCACAAAATTAGTTCCATTATCACAAAAGATGCTACTCGGTTTACCTCTACGTGATATAAACCGTTTTAAACTTAATAAAAAGGAGGCTGTACTTAAATCACCCACGGCTTCTAAATGGAGGGCCTTGGTTGCAAAACATACAAAAATACATAAATAACATTTAGATATTTTGCATCCACGGCCTTTCCTATCAGTAATATAGAACGGGCCGGCGAAATCAACGCCAGTAACCTCGAACGGAATACCAGGGGTCAGGCGTTGCTTTGGCAGGTTACCCATTAAAGTTTCCATACTTTTACTACTTATGCGTCTGCAAATTATACATTTATGTGGAATCATTCTTGCGAGATTCCTACCATTAATAACCCAGTAATTTTCTCTAACAGAAGCTAATAAGAGTTGAGGCCCAGCATGTAAAAGACGTCTATGCGCGTCTTCAAATATAAGGTACGATAAGGGATGTTTTGAATTTAATAGTACAGGGTGTTTTTTATCATAACTAAAACTCGAATTTACGATTCTGCCTCCAACTCTTATTACACCCGAATTATCCATAAAAGGATTTAATGACAATATATTTGAATTATTTGGTAATGATAGATTATTTTTTAAAGAATGAATTTCGGAATAAAATGACTCCAATTGAGCTAATTTATTTAACGCCACTGTACTACTTTCTAGTTCCAGAACTGTTAATTGTAATGAATTTTGATTAATATTTTTATTTTTGCAATTATTAATAAATCTCAAAACATATCCAACTACACGACGTAACTTACTTAATTTCGAATACCGAGAAAAATCAATAACCTGATTTTTTGGCAAAGTATTTATAATATTACTCACAACATATGCATGACTATCGTTATTAAGAAAAGAATGTGGACCATACTTTTCGCTTGGCCATTGGGATTCATTCAATTTCAAAAACTCAGGACCTCCCCACCAAAGGCTAGCTAGCCTTTCATCAAAGGAATCTACACCGCGCGGTACTAGGTCCGCCGGGTTGTCCTTAGTTGGGACATACTTCCACCGACCATTAGGTGAAAGAACGTGTATTTTATTCACCCTATTAGCTACGAAAACATTTAGTTTTTGAGAAGAGGAACTCCGTAGCCACCCAAGGACCACCATGGAGTCAGTCCAATAAATACAACGAAGTACCTGACAACGTAGTGCCTTTATTATTTTTGCACCCATCTCAGCCGACAGCAGCGCCCCACATAGCTCCAGTCGAGGTATGGTGAGCGTTTTTAAAGGTGAAACTCTTGATTTTGCACACAACAGCTTAACATAAATCTGTCCTTCACTATCTACTGATCGTGCATATGCGCATGCGCCATAAGCCGCCTGAGATGCGTCTGAAAATAAGTGCAATTCAACCGATATTAAGTTTTTACAAAGTACATGTCTAGGTACATTAATACATGGCAGTGAGTTTATAGGTTTTACAAAGCTATCCCACATTTTTTTAATTTCCTCGCTAACTTTGTCATCCCATCCTAATTTGCATTTCCATAAATTCTGTAATATTATCTTTGCCTTTACTATAAATATACTCAAAAGACCCAAGGGATCAAATATCTTTGCTATCATTGATAACATAATACGCTTTGTAATATTTTCAATTATTTCAAATCCTACCGGAAACATGAAAACATCTGACGTGGGTGACCACAGCAGCCCTAAAGTTTCAGTATCGTTTCTTAAATCGGAAATATTCTTACTTTCTAATACACTATTTTTATCGGTTAAAATGTTTGAGTTTGAACGAAATTTTCGAAGATGAAAACCAGCCTCATGTAACATTTTAGTTACTGAATTACAAATATACTGTAATTCCTGTTCATTTTCAGCACCAGTCAATCCGTCATCAACAAAAAAATCATGTTTTATTATTTCTGCTATACATTTATCATTACATTCTTCCGCTAACTGAAACAAACAACGAGTACTTAAAAAGGGCGCCGATGCGGTCCCATATGTCACCGTATTTAATTTGTAATAACTTAAAGGTTCATTTTCGTTTTCCCTCCAAACTATCATTTGCCATTGTCTTTCATCTTCATTTAAAATAATCTGTCTATAAAATTGAGCTATATCTGCTGTGAATACAAAATTATGCTGTCTAAACCTAATCAAAATACTAAATAAATCATCCTGTATAACCTGACCAACACCCTGTATATCATTTAGCGACCGCCCCGAGCTAGTCTTAGCCGACGCGTCGAATACAACACGGAGTTTCGTCGTTTCACTCTTTTCACGAAGTACAGGGTGATGAGGTAGATAATACGCACGATCGAGCCTTCTAGATAATGACAAATGACCTAAATCCCTATATTCATTAATAAAATCTACATAAAGTTTTTTAATATGGGGTTGCTTCCTAAGCCTCTTTTCTAAATTATAAAACCGTTGTCTAGCCATACTTAAAGAATCCCCTAATATTTCAGGTGAAGTGTGAAAAGGTACTTTAACACAAAACCTACCGTTTTGCAATCTACGAGTATTTTCTAAAAAATGCATTTCACAAAAATCTCCACCTACACTAGTATTACCGTTCAATTTACTATGCGAAATTTCTTCAATCATCCAAAATCTTTCTAACTGACGACTAATATCAATATTTAATTGACAAACTAAATTATTATTTTTACCTTTTCGTGTACATACGGGGCCGCATACCAGCCAACCCAAACTCGAATGTTGCAGGGTAGGCTTACCCCGCCCCAACCTTACCAGATTACTATTCACGATTTCCCAATACAAATCAGCTCCTATTAAAATATCAACCTCAGCTGGATTAAAAAACTGCGGATCCGCTAAGTCCGCCATAATATCCTTAGGGATACCTATACCCCCGACATCTACCTTTACATTTGGTAAAATACTAGTTATGTGCGGCACTACCATACTATTTACTTCAATTGAAAAATCACCTTTCAAATTGTTTAATACAAAATTACAACTGTCCGCAATACATAACCGTATATTTCCAATTCCAGAAACGGTCACGGGCTCGTTACTAGTTACACTACTTATACCTAACTTGGCACGTAAACATTCGGTTATCATTGTGATTTGACTACCGCTATCCAGTAAAGCGCGCACTACAAATACTTCATTACTTAAATTATTGATAACTCGAACGAGCGCCGTAGACAAAAAAATGTATTGATTAGCTACCGGGAGGGATACTGATAAGGAAACCGGTTCTATTGCCGCCGAGTCGCTCCTGCCGGCCGACTCCTGCGCTTGCGATACAAATGATTGCAAATTATTATTTGCTACGGGATTGTACACCTTCGACCTATGCAATAGGGCGTTATGCTTAAATTTACATACCTTACACGGTTTTTGCCTACAATTTTTAGCGAAATGTCCACTATTTAAACAGTTAATACACAATTTATGTTTCGATACTAAATTATGGCGATCATCTAGATTCATAGAAATAAAACTAGGACACTCGTACAAGCGGTGAAATTGTTTACACACTATACAAATCACGTTATTACTTTTATTAGGCACTTGATTAGATGTTTCGAAATTAGATACCCTTTCATTTTTGGAAGTTTTTGTAAATTTAACTGTCTCTGAAAAATCGGCACGGTTACGTAAAAATGTTATAAATTCCTTTAATGTGGGTGTTTCCCCAAGAGTGCATTTACGTTCTTCCCATAGTCTACACGTAAAATTATCGAGTTTTGTTGAAATTAAATGAATCACCAATGTGTCCCAGTATTCAACGGGTTGACTCAAATTCCTTAAAGCTTGTAAATTTTTCGAAACTTGATCGATTATAAAACGTAATGAAACATCCGACTCCTTAACTATGTTTTCGATTCCAAACAAAGACCTTACGTGATTAGTTATAAGTAACCTCTTATTGTTATATCTCTCACATAGTAGGGTAACCGCGATAGTCATTGCCCAGCATACAGTGATTGCCAACATTAAGTATTAACATATTTAAAAAAAAAATCTAAATGATTAAGTTCAAATTAATTTCGGTAGACGTCACTTTAAGACATTTAGTAGTATTTTTAATTTAAATCTCTGGCAACACTTTTTCTTTTTGAAGTGTCATGACCCATTACAGTTTATCTAGTGTGCAGCTCATCAAAAAAAGTAAGTTTCTTGTGTTTTTTCTTAAGAATAGCGTATCGTAATTTACAATATTTACTATCATTTCTCGGTTATAAGGGCTTGGTGATAATTTTTTAAGTTAAAAGAGTTGTTCTAGTGTTTGCATAAAGCATCTTTTTGACTGTTACTTCTTTCGTTAAGGTTTGAAAAGGGGTGGGCAATCACTGAATTTTTTTTTTAATAATTGTAGTAATTGCCATACCTTTATATAGTCATTGCCAATGCCAATTGGTATAGCTATTGCCCGGTCAATATATGAACATTTTAAAGTATTTTTTTTCAACTGAAAATAAATCGTTTCTTTCAGAATGCCTAAAGCACCTAAATTAAAATACACTTCGGAAAACCTCGAAAAAGCTATTGCTGAAATTCAGACTAATGAACAAAAGTTGTCAGATCGCCAAATAGCTCAAAAATATGGTGTTCCGAGATCAACGCTTAGGTTCTATAAACGAAACCCAGGCCATAAGACTAGCCTGGGTCCATCGCCTATCTTGACTATAAAAGAAGAAGGTCTTCTTGAGAACTGGATTATAACTTCAGCTCGAAAGGGTTTTCCAAAAAACAAAGAAAATATTTTAGATAGCGTACAAAAGTTTCTTGAAGAGAATCCACGACCTAATCCTTTTTCAAATAACAGGCCTGGTATTGGGTGGTGGAAGGCTTTTTTAAAAAGACACCCCAAATTAAGTATCAGGACATCTGAAGGAGTGACTAAAGCCAGTTCTAATGTTTCTGAAAGAGATATAAGGGGATGGTTCGATGAAGTTCGTTCTTACGCCGAAGAAAAAGGATTGACTGAGGTTCTCAATCAACCCAGTAGGATTTTTAATGCAGACGAGACAAATTTTCAGATTTGCCTTAGTTCGGGTCTCGTTCTAGCTGAAAAGGGATCCAAAAACGTTTATAACATTGAACACTCTAATGCGAAAGAATCTATAACTGTTTTATTTACTTTTTCGGCCTTTTACCAGAAGGGTGGGGCATTGGAAAGTCAGATAATGGTTGGATGACTACCGAAATATTTTACGAATTCATAGGTAACGTTTTTCATCCATATTTAGTGAGCAAATCCATTGAGTTTCCAATCATTCTATTTGTTGACGGTCACAAAACACATTTAAATTATCATTTGAGCCAATTATGTACCCACCTTCAAATTGAATTAATAGCTCTGTACCCAAATGCGACCAGAATCGTCCAGCCAGCCGACGTATCTGCATTTAGACCCCTGAAAGTCGGCTGGAGAAAATATTTAAAGAAATGGGAACTATCCAATGAAAATAAAGGAATAACTAAGTTAAATTTCGCTCCTGTACCTAAAGAAGTGCTTGAGTTAAGTCTGAGGCGAGAAATATTGGTCAATGGTTTTAAAGCTTGTGGTCTTTGTCCGTTTAATCCCAATTCTATAAACTATTCTAAGTGCTTAGGCGAAAATACTGTTGAAATTTCTAAGGTTATTTCGGATAATGCAACAATTACATTTGAAACATTCAAAAACATAGCCGGAGCTACACTTTGTAAGACATTTCAAGATTCTTCATTTAACACAACCGAACCCCACTTAAGCATAATTTATAACCTTTGGAAAGAATTTCAATCAAAAACTCATGACCATGTAGAAAGAGTTGATACTTCTGATAGGCACTTATTAAATGAAGCTGAAATATCTTCCCAGTCAATAATTTTAGGGGAAAATACAGTAAAGCCAACAACTATTTTGAGTGCAAATACCGGCAATCTGGTTGTATCAGACAAAGTATCAGAAAAAGCCCAAGTTCAAAATACACACCAAAGTGAAGTTCCACCAACAGAAATATATAGTCTCCCTAGTACATCTTATACTGATCAAGCTTCTTTTTACCTACATAGCCTCCCTGGAACATCACATTCTGGCCCACATCCCTATACCTCATATGATTGCTCCCAAAATCCATCTAGTCAGTCTGCATCAATAACTCCCATTGAGAGTCCAAAATTGCTCAAAATAAAATCATCTTTTGGAGAATATTTAGCATATCCCAAAACACCTGTCAGAAAAGGGAAGCGTCAAGTAGAGCGACAACCATTCGCTATCACTTCAGATAAGTTCAAATTAGCAGTACAAAAAAAGCAATCAGATAAAGAAAAGCAATTAAAAGAGAAGGAAAAAAAGAAAATGGAGCGAGAGGTTAAAAAAACTGAGAAAAGTAAGAAGGAAAAAGGCAAGGGTAAAACTTCTATTGAAAAAAAAAGAGAACCAGAAGCTACTTCTACTTTTGTTGAAGAGAAGTTCTTTCCGGAATCGAAAAGAATTAGCATTTTGGAGGAAGTTCACATAAAATCCAATGATGCTTGTGCCGTGTGCAAGCACATCATCATTAAACACAAAGTTGAATGCAGTGGCTGTCATTTATCTTTTCATTTGCGATGTATACCAAATAGCCATAAAAATAATATTCCCGATGATGCCGATATGATGCTATTTTTATGTCACTTTTGTTACAAAGTTGACGATTCAGATGATGATAATAACTCGGATTGTGAAGAGATATATTCCAATATTCAAAAAGCAAGAAAAGATCTCAATTTTTAATTATTTATTTTAAAATTAAGGTTGATTAACCATTAACTACAAGGTGGACAATAACTGTATGTGACAAGTGGCAATCACTATGTCTACTGGACAATTACTGTGATTTTAGAAGTTATTTTTTGTTTATTTTTTTATATTTGTGTTTCCAAAGATTTAAAAATTATTATCTGATGTTTCGTAAGAAGATTTATTTAAGTTACATATCCAATAGTTTTTAGTCAATTTATTGCTATATAAAGATTTTAAATAGAAAAAATCGTGTATCACTCCCTTAACCGGGCAATAACTATATTGGTTACCCTAGGTCCCACGCTGCGATATAGTTATCAGAACAAAAATCTATCGAATTAATAAGCGAAGCAGCACTACCTTCTAACGAAGACCTTAAATAGTGGAATTTATTAATTACACTCAAACTTTCACTATTATGTATCAACGAAGTAAACGTGTCCCTGTACTCCAACCACTTATTGTAACACCCATCGAAAGTTGGTAATTTAATTGTAGGCAAAGAAATACTGTTGTTAGATGTACAATTTTCAAAATTACTGGACTGATTACCGCCGTTTGTATTAGACAAACCTTGTCGCTTACCGCTTAAGTTATCCATAGCATCTAACATAGATTGGATTTTCGACATTAATGCAAAGAAACTATTTTCCATAGTTTCTCTTTCGACTAATTGTTCACTAGAATCGTCGGATAACAATTCAATCTCGGTCTGCAAATGATCAAATAATTCGAGATTTTTATCCAATTTATTTAATCTAATTTTTAATTCGGAAGTTTGCTGGCTAGTTAATTTAGATAAACTAATTTGGCCTATTGTATCTAAATATTTTTTATAAACAGTTAATTGACCTTTCATACAGCTCCGTCGTTTAATAAGTTTTTCTAAGTTATCGCTAATATCAACCATTTTGTGGGACTAAGAATTTATTAAACCGAAACTAATTGAAATTAAAAACTTATTATGCACCAAATTTAAAGGATAAAATAATGAAAATTAATACCTTGATGATCCTTTGTATTTCGAAATGTCTTGAAGGAATTACGTTTAATATTCACCCACACAAATCCACCACAAGACGGTAGCAAGTAGAAAGGCGTTGGCTTTGGCTGTTAATCCTGGTCACGGCACCACTTTCCTTGTTTGGGCAACAAGGAAAACTCCAAATTTATAATAGATGCTTCTTTATTTTGGGTTTATAATGCCTTGGTAATATACAATTGAATAGCTAGTTAGGTTGTCTTATACGTAAATACACGCGTGTGTACGCGCAGGCTATGTCCTTGCAAGTGGGGATGCTCCACGAATCGCGGCGATATATTATTCTATACAGCCCGGTCGAACATTCTGGTTAAGCTGCGCTAGGCGCGCGAACAACCAGTATTCATTTCAGGTGACTTTAATGCTTATCATCATTATTGGGGTTGTCACTCCATTAATGCTCGTGGAAGAGATTTATTAGATGCCATATCAGATAGTGATGATCTTGTCCTTTTGAATAATGGCGATGTTACAACAGTTGGTAGTCAAATCTGGAAACCAGATGCATTAGACCTTACAATGGTCAGTCCTTCTTTGGCGTTGTCTTGTGATTGGTATGTTCATGATGATCCGATGGGCAGTTATCACTTGCCTACTATAACAGAAATAAGTGCAGATGTTCCTGTAAATAGGTTCCTTCCATCTCAACAACAAAATGGTACACTCTATGTTGATAAACGCTTTAACCCTAGGCTAGTTCCATGGGATATATACAGAAGGTTAGCAAATAATAGGTTAGAAGATTTCTGCGTTGATCTGAACAATCCTATTAGTTCATATTCAAGTTTTTGCAACATTATGTTAGATGCGGTCTCTGAATCGCTTATGTCAAAGTCTCAACGACGAAATGTCAATGTCAGTAACTCTGAAGGTCGCGTTCATAAACATGCAAATGTTCCTTGGTGGAATGAAAGGTGTGCACAGGCGGTACTTAATAGCAAAACTGCTTTTATTGCATTTAAAGAAAATATGTCTCTTGAAAATTATTTGAACTTTAAAAAATTACAAGCTGCTAAGAAGTTAATTATCAAGCAAGAGAAATTTAATAGCTGGCAAGAATATTGTGATAAAGTCAACAGGTTAACACCAATGTCAAGAATTTGGACAACCATGAGAAAGTTTAGTAATAAGTTCACTCCTTCTTCATCTCATTCGGTTGACAATAGTTGGGTAAATATTTTTCTATTAAAATACACACCGGACTCTGCTCATTTTCGTCCTTCCGAACCCAATACACCCTTAAATAAAACAAACAGCTTTTTAGTGAATCCATTCACTTTTAAAGAACTGCAGTCTGCAATTAAAACACGTAAAGATACTACTCCAGGCCTTAAGTTATAAAATGTTTAGATTGCTAAATGAAAAAAATCTTAAGAAAATATTGGCTATTTTTAACAGACTCATTGAGCAAAATATTATTCCAAAGGAATGGAAAGAAGATTGTTTGATTCCTATATTAACCCATTAGTGCATAACGTTCGATAAATCGGACGCCAATAAAATTGTTATTTTAGGAGTTATATATATTTTACTAACCGTTTATTTTTTTTAAACAGTAGTGTAATATATATTTGAAGTGGTAATACTGTTGGTATGACATTCCGGCAACGCGCCTGCGCGTCAATTGTCAATTTGAAAAATGGCGGCACGCGGTCAAAATTTTTTGCGGCGAAGGTAAGATTATATTGTGTTATTGTTGTATTTTGTGATGTTTTATGGGTAAAAAACGGATATTTTGCTTGCTAAACCATTACACTATTTATTTTCAATATAATTTTTACGTGGCCCCTGTTATTTTGAAGGCTATGCTTGCTAATTATGTACTGTCCGATATATCGCACGCTATGCACGGCGGGTACTGCATGTGGTGTTTTCTCGAATTGTTACAGCTTGCAAGTTCATGAAATATTATCTACTTTGGAGTGTGAGGAATATGATAATTATACAGAAAATATAATTTACGTTGAGCCCCCTATTGAGCATGCCGATCAGGTCACTGATGAAGACAGTGACAAGTCCGACGAGGAGCATGATGCGAACCTAAATCACTTAGGACGAAGACTGCTGCAAACTAGCTGCGAACTGCAACGTTTTCGAGGTGATACAATTGTTTCTATTCCATCAACGTCTACAGCCTTCGGCGCAAAGATCGTCAAATGATAATTCTTTATCAAGTAGCGATAGTGAAGACGAGCAGCCCCTTTCTAAATTCATTTCCCACAAGTCATCAAGGTCTGCACCCCCAGCTAAAAAGAAAAAATCTACACATTGGAAAAAAGAGGAACCCGCTTTTATTTGTACTGAATATCGTCCACAGCCACCATCAGATGAAAGTAAAGCATGTCAAAATCCACTAGAATACTTCAAATTATTTTTTCACAATGATCTTATCAAACATATAGTCAAACAAACAAACCTGTACGCTTTGCAAAAAAATAAATCTTTGATGGTAACGGAAGACGAGATCTACGTTATATTAGGAGCGATGCTATTGTCAGGCTACGTCAAGTTGCCAAAAAAACGATTGTATTTTTGCAAAGATAATGACGTGCCTACAATTCTACAGGATAGCATTAGATGCAATCGGTTCGAAATTATTCTTCAACACGTGCACTTGAATGACAACAGCGAGCTCGGTGAATCTACAGATAGATTGCATAAATTTCGTCCTATTATTGAAAGTCTAGGTGAATCATTCCAAAAACACTACGGAATGGATGAACAGTATAGCATAGATGAAAGCATGATCCCTTACTATGGGAAACACTACGCTAAACAGTTCATCCGTGGAAAGCCAATAAGATTTGGTTTCAAAAACTGGGCATTTTCAGCTTATACACGGGAAAGAGTACCGAAAAAAAAGATTTTGGACTAGGTGGCGATGTTGTTCTCCTACTAATTAGATTGAGCAAACTTCCGCCTAATAGTGGCATAAAATTGTTTTTTGACAATTATTTTACATCTTTGAGCCTAATGAGACACCTGAAGGAGATCGGCTATTATGCTACGGGAACCTTGAGAGCTAATCGCACTGAAAACTGTACTGTCAAAGACGTAAAACAATTCAAGAGGGAAGCGCGAGGTCATTACGATTACCGATTAGCTGATGATGTCTTCGTATGCCGGTGGAATGATAACAATGTTGTCACAGTAGCCACTAACTTTGAAAATCTTGCAATTACATCTGCAACCCGCTGGTCTAACGAAAAAAAAGCTAAAGTGCAAGTCCCTCAGCCATCACTTATTTCAAATTACAATAAGTATATGGGTGGAGTAGACAAATGCGACCAGGCCGTGGCAAACTTACGAACTCGGATGCGAATAAAGAAGTGGTGGTGGCCCATATTTGCATATTTAGTAGACGTGTCGGTAGTAAACGCCTGGTTACTTGCTCGGAAGAATGGCTGCACGAGAGACACCGAGTCCTTATTCGTTTTTAGACGGTTCATAGCAAGAAGCTTGCTTTCCACACATGGCATACCGCCGCATCAAGGCCGCAAGCCAGCAAAACCAATATGTACAATGAGATACGACGGTAAAGGACATTGGCTGGTCCCAATAAATACTGAACGTCGGTGTGCAAATCAATGTGGCGGGAAAAGTAAATTCCAGTGTCAGAAATGTGATGTAGGCCTTCACCCGAAATGTCACATGGCATACCACGTCGTAAATTAAAATCTATTTATTTTCTCTTGCTTATTGAAGTAAATTTATTCATGAAAGTCGTACTTTTATTTTCATATTTTTTTAACATCTACAGTGTCCGCCGTGCATAACGTCCGATTTATCGGACGGGCTATAAAATCTAAACTTTCATATTGATTAAATATTTTATATAATTTAATGGTCAAATACACTTGAAATGAAAATATATTACAGTGATCATAATGAAAAAGGCGTTAATAAACTTTATGCACTAATGGGTTAAAACCAAATAGAAACCCTACAGATTATAACTCATATCGTCTTATTACTTTATCGTCCTGCGTTGGAAAAATTTTTGAACAGTTGATAAAACAAAGATTAGAATTTTTTATTGAATCTAACAATATTTTACCCAATAATCAGTTTGGATTTCGCCGAGGTATGTCAGCCAGAGAGAGTATCTGTAATCTACTTCTAGATATGAAATCTGCCTTTAGCAAAAAACAATTTCTAGCATGTGCCTTTATAGATGTTGTTGGTGCATTTAATAATGTTGACTTGAAAGTTTTAGCTCACCTTCTATTTAATCTAAATATTCCTCAAAAATTAGTCTTATGGATTTTGATTTTCTTAACGGTCGCTCTACATTTGTAAGACACGACAATGTTCTTCATGGGCCTCGCTTATCTTTCAGGGGTGTGAATCAGGGAGGTATATTGAGCCCTTTATTGTTCATATTATACATACATAAAATTAATTTAACTTTAAGCACAGATGTTACAAATTTGCAATTTGCTGATGATATTGCTATTTATTGCTCGGATACTAATATTAATAAAGTTAAGTCCAATTTAAATAATGCTTTGAACAAATTAAATTCCTTTTTTCATGAAATTGGCTTATCTATAAGTGCTGAGAAAAGCAACATTGTAATATTTCGTAAGAGTAGAATGAAAATTAACGATAATATTCATTTTAACATTGATAATAATGTCATTCCCATTGTAGAAAGTTTTAAATTTCTAGGAGTTACTTTTCATCAACATCTGAATTTTAATTTTTATGTTAATAAATTGATTGACCGTGCTCTCAAGGCCACTAATATATTGAAGTGTCTTGTTGGCAAAGACTGGGGAGCTGACCCCAAAATCTTGTTGACCCTTTACAAATCATATGTGAGAAGCCATTTTGAATATGCGTATTTTTGTTTTGCTTCACAAAAATGTCTAGTTGACAAAATTGAAAAAGTCCAGAATAAGAACATGAGAATTATCCTTGGAGCAATGAATTCTTCGCCCATAATCTCGATGCAAGTAGAAACAAATTTGATGCCCATATATCTTAGATTTAAATATTTAAAAAGAATTTTTTTACTATTTCTGGCAACAAAATCCAATAATCATTTAATGTCTAAAATTATATCACAACATGACTCTTATCTAAAACAGGATTTATCTATGGTACTTCATTTGATAAACAGTAGTAATATTTATCGTAGTGAAATTCTGCCCTGTTTTTCAGGTTCATATGAAATTAAATATCATAATTTCAAAATAATCATCCATAAAGATTTAAATAATAAATTTGACACATATAGTTATTTAGATTCATGGCGAGATTATAGGCAAATGTACACAGACGGTTCGAAAATAGGTGATAATGTGGCACTAGCTGCATACAATGCATATTTTAAAATAGGACATGGATATAAATTACATAAACATACCAGCATTTATACAGCTGAAGCGAGTGCGATTCTGCTTGCACTGGATCTCATAGAGACTATAAACGATCAAAATAAAAAATGGATAATAATTTCTGATTCTATGAGCGTTTTAACTGCATTAAATAATCCTAGATATTCATCTGATACGCCACATATAATATATTATATTCGGGAAAAAATTTGTAATTTAGAAGCGCATAAAGGTATTAAAATAGTGTTATTTTGGACTCCTGCTCATGTAGGGGTCAAAGGCAATAATGAAGCTGATAGACTGGAAAGAGTCATCACTGAATCTTCAATAGAGGTCTTAACTAATAATTAATCTTAATTAAAGGTGAGGACCTATAATTGGCCCACTATTACTATTGTATCTTTATTATTGTTATAATGGCTGTTGGTCTTCCTAAAATAAATAAATAAACTAAGAATATTAAAATTCCCTTTACTGACTGCTTAGGTATAATTAAAAATAGGATACTTGATGATTGGAAAGATCATTGGATAGATTTATCTAATATAAAAGGAAAATGGTATCACAGTATTAATAGTAAGATTGGAACCCCTTGGTTTGTTCAATATAAATTTATGTGTCGAAAATTCTATGTTTGTCTCTGTCGAATGCGAATTGGTCATGGTAAATTTGGTGAGCATTTATTCAAAATTAATGTTATTTCTTCTAATTTATGCTCGTTTTGTGGGTGTACGAGTAGTTGTGAATCTCTACAACACATTTTATTTGATTGTCCTAAATTTGCACTCGAGCGTATCATTTTGATAGATAATCTCTTATATGTATTTAAAACTTCAGATAATATCCCGCGCAAAGTTGAAGATATTCTTAAAAATATTAAATGTTATCACCATGTATATAATTTCATTAAATCAACCATTGGCAGCCTGTAATAGGCAATCTTTGATGTTTTTTTTTTGTTTTGCTTCTACTAGTAAGGTCATCGTTACCTTTTATATTTATTTATGTCTTGTTTATGTATTCTAGGTTGTATTATTTTGTTAGTTCATGCGAGTGAGTAATCCTGTGTGGGTTTCTGGTACTTCACCTCCAGAATCTGCTTAAATAGATGATGATGACGTAGATGCTGGAGTGGAAGAATTTCGAGGCCTACTCAGGTATTACCTTCTCACTAAATCATTTTCGCATAAAAAAAAAAAATACTTGAGTCAAGGCACTCTTTCTTGGATTTATTTGATTTTATTTATGTGTCAATTTTTTGATTTTGTTCTTCTTGTAAAAAAGCCACCGTCACCTTTTATAGATCTGATTTCTTTTGTCTAGAATATATTATTTTGTTTGTTCATGCGAGTAAGTTCGGGCGAACTCCAGGCACTACTTTTTACCTAATGGTATTGGTGCAGACATTTTTGTATGCAAAACTTTCTTTAAAAAAATATATCAAGTGTTTGATGGAAGGTTAACAAGACTTTTAAAGAATAAAGTGTTAAATGCTATTGCTCCCACTGACCAACGAGGGAAAAATTCTTCTGCAAACAAAACTAGTGAAGCTAAAGTTACTCTAGTTGTAGATTTCATTGAAAAAATTCCAAATTATGATTCACATTACACACTCAACAAATCAACCAGGAAATACCTAGCACCTGATTTAAATCTTGGAAAATTATTTGAACTGTATTCTATGGAATATGCAGAAAATGATAGGGTTTCAAAATTTATGTTTAGAAAAATCTTTAATGAGAAGTTTAATTTAAGTTTTCATGCTCCAATAACAGATTCCTGCAGGAAGTGTGATTTATTACATAATAAAATAAAGTCTACTTTTGGGGATGAAAAAAGTGAGAATGAAACCCAGAAAAAAATTGCACGTACTTAAAGCAGATACTGCCAGAAAAAATTTCAAAATAGACATAGAAAAGGGAAAGGAAAGTGGAAGTGAATCAGTCATATGCTTTGACCTCATGTCTACATTGCCAAATCCAGTTTTATCCACTGGAATCACTTATTATAAACGCCAGCTATGGACCTATTGCTTTGGAATCCATGACTTGATCTCTAATGATGTTTACATTTATATGTGGAATGAGAGTGTGGCTTCCAGAGGGCCTCAAGAAATAGGGTCTTGCCTGCTACATTTTATAAAAACATATGTGTCTAACAAAAAATTTATAATGTATTCTGACCAATGTGGGGGCCAGAATAGAAACATTAAAATGGCTGTACTGTGCCAATATATAATTAGTTCCCCCCATTTTACAGTTGAAGAAATAAACCATAAGTTTTTTGTTAGTGGTCACTCGTACCTTCCTTGTGACCAAGACTTTGGACTCATTACACGACAAAAAAAATATTTTTCCAATATTTTTGAACCTGCACATTGGAAACAAGTTGTTCTAGCAGCAAGGAAGCGAAATCCATTCAAAGTAATTGAAATGACATCACAAGACTTTTATTCTACTAAAAGATTTGGACTCATTACACGACAAAAAAAATATTTTTCCAATATTTTTGAACCTGCACATTGGAAACAAGTTGTTCTAGCAGCAAGGAAGCGAAATCCATTCAAAGTAATTGAAATGACATCACAAGACTTTTATTCTACTAAAAGACTAGAACAAAATGCTATCAACAGGAAGATTGCTACAGATGGTAGTAAAATTGAATGGCTGAAAATTCAATGGTTGATGTACCATGTGAGACACCCCTATTCAGTATATTTCAAGTACTCAAACAATGATGAGGTACTCTTTGTAGAAGGAAATTTTAAGAAACGGACAAGTCTTCATTCTACGGCTGAGTGTGTTCTAGAAACTTTGTATCCTGATGTAAGAGCAATAACTAAAGAGAAGAAAAAAGATCTCATAACTTTATTAGATTTCATTCCACCTGTACATCATACCTTTTACATGGAATTAAAAGAGAGCTCCAGATCAGAGCCAGATTCAATTGAAATAAATAACGAAGATTAAAAAACATGAAAAAAATATTTTCAATATATATATTTTTTTTAAATTTCATTTAAGGATAATTAAATGCTATTTTAAATGTAACGTCCATTTTATTAACAAATTTCATTTAATATTACTTAAATTGTTTTAATAATCATTTTCAGATTTGTTCAGTATAACATGAACATCAAATCAAAGGCCTAATCTTGAGAGTATTCACTGTATGTTTAGTGCAAAAGTAGCCTAACCAACAAAAAAACCATTACAATATGTATAAATTAGGATTATTGTTTTCATGTTCTAAAGATGCCCAGACACAATTTACAATACTGCAAGTTGAACACTAAAAATCTTTATGGCAAAAAAATATACAAAAAAGGAAAATATCAAAATTGATTTCTTTGATTATCTCCATAAGACTAATTTGTACATAGGCTGTTCTTGCTCTCGCGGCCTCATTTAATAGACATTTGTAAGTAATGCGCTTGATATCAAAACGTAATATCAACGCTACATTATCTATCACTTTCACTCACTGCCTTAATGTGGCGCCACAGTGCTACGCGGTTTTGTTTGAGTATTGAGTACAATTAGAAGGAAATGTACTTTATTGCTTTACATTACGGCTCATAATTGCTCGTTTGTTATTCTTACACTAGAGTTCGAAATTGAATAAAAGTTTTTGATTTGCTTTGCTTTGCTAGATTGGCTTACTCGTCCGTAATCTTACGTACCAACATAAAGACTTCTAATGAATTCGGCGCTTTTTACCTAATTAATAGTAAAGCGCTATTATATAAAAGCGCTTTGCTATTAATATTTATTAAATAGAATTTGATATTTTTAATACCTATATATTTTTTAATACATTAATGTATTGAGAATAATTATACTTATTACAATGCAAACGAAACTAATCATCACTAATATATCATATTTTTAAAGAATTACTCTGACTAAATACTGTAACGAAGTCGTCGTGGCGCCGTGGTTACTGTGTGTATCAAACGATATCACAGTTTAAGCAACGTTCGGCGCGGGCGGTGCTTGGATGGGTGACCGCCGACCATTAATTTCTCACGACGACTTCCGTGCTTCGGAGGGCACGTTAAGCAGTCGGTCCCGGGTGCTGTATACTTGTATACAGTAGTCGTTAGGGTTTGTCAGAAGCCACTTTGGCGCCCTGAAAATTCTGACATCCACCAACCAGCACTGGGCCAGCTTGGTGGATTATGGCCTATACCTTCTCGTCACCTAGGGGAGAGACTCATAGCCCTGCAGTGGGCTCATTGCAAAGAGTTGTGATGATGAATACTGTGACAATATTCGCAAAAAAAAATAATTACGGCGCTTAAAGCGCTGTATTATGTGCTGTTGTATTGATTTGATTTGGTTTGGTTGGTATCCTTCTTTGTTTTTATTGGTCGTCTCGCTCGTAGTAACTTGAAGTTACCAAAGTAGTTACTATACCTACTTATGAACCAATTTCAAAATTTCGTTTTGGCGGCTTATGCTATCGTTAATAACTTTCGGTTTTTGTTTTTTCGCGATATATTGTTTGTTTAAGTGCTGGAACCGTTAAATATGCCACCGAAACGTAAAATAAGTGCTCTGTGGAATCACTTTAACGAAGTTGACGAGAAGAAGAAGGCAAAATGCTGCTACTGCGATAAAGTTATTGCAATTTCTGCCAGTTCTATAGGCAGCATAAGTAGGCACATGAAAGCGGTTCATCCTACCGTTCCAATTGAGAGGCAGTCAGAACGTTGTGAGGATTATGTTGGTGAATCTGCGATGGCTGCTGCATCGGCGACGACGCCGACGTCGGCTTCAACTATAGCGGAACCGAATACAATTACGTTACCAGCTGCAAGAGGCACAACCATGCGAACGGCTCACTGTCCACCTCCTTCTATGAGGGATTATATAAATATAAAAAAACCTTTACCTACAAATAAAATAGAGATTCTAGATGAACAATTAGTGAAAATGATATCTAAAGGCTATCATGCTTCAAGGATAGTAGAGGAAAAGGAGTTCAAAAAATTTGTTGAATTGTTAAACCCGGGGAATACGTTGCCTACCAGAAAAACTTTGTTCGAAAGTTTGCTACCGAAGTTTTACAATAAATTGTTTGAAAAAACTAAAGAAAAAATTTCGAAAGCTAGCGCAATTGCAATTACAACTGACGCTTGGACGTCAATAACTAATGATGGCTACATAGCAATAACAGCTCATTTTATAGAAGAAGACCTTAATAAACTATGTACGGTGATGATTGGGTGCATACAATTTGAAGAGAAGCATACTAGCGAAAATTTAAAACTTTTCTTGGAGGAGAAATTCCGCGAGTGGAATATCCATCGTTTAATAGGTGTTGTCATCACCGACAACGCCGCAAATATTTTAGGTGCTGTTCGTCTCGGAGGGTGGAGATCCATTGGATGTTTTGCGCACTCATTAAATTTAGTGGTTCAAGCCGGCTTAGTAACATCCATTAACGAGACCATAACCAAAGTCAAGAAAATAGTCGAATATTTTCACAGGAGTCCCCCTGGCACTAACAAATTGAAAGAAATTCAGCTACAAATGGGCTTAACACAATTAAAACTAAAAAACGATGTAGCCACCCGGTGGAATTCAACATACGACATGCTGGAGCGCATCTATAAAACAAAAAACGCAGTAATATCTACTCTTGCGTTATTGCGGCCTGATTTAGCTTTAAGTCAAAATGACTGGGAGATAATAAAAAAATCACTCCCGATCTTAAAAATATTTGATGAGGTGACCCGAGACATAAGTGGTGAAAACTATGTTTCTGCGTCAAAATTTATAGTTTATTGTAAATTAATGAGAAAATTTTTTATCAATTCGAGGATTTACAACTAGTGGAAGTAGTAGAATTATTAAATTGTATGAAAACTCAACTTCGACAAAGATTTGGAGGCGTTGAAAATAACATGTTGTTATGTGAAGCGACTATCTTAGACCCCCGGTTCAAGAGAAACGGTTTTTATGACATGCGTAACTACGATAGGGCTGCCGCCAACCTTAAGCTTAAAATAGGAGAAATCCAACATGACAATGCTGCTGCACTTCCGACACCAAGACCGGCCGAATCAATAACATGTTCCATTTGGAATGACTTCGACGTAGAAATATATTTGTCGAATTCAATAATGCCGGCTGCAGTGGGGTTTTCTGGTATTAAATTATACCAGAAAACCCCACTGCAGCCGGCATTATTGAATTCGACAAATATATTCAGGAACCTATAATTATAAGAACTGAAAATCCGTTACTATGGTGGAATGAACGAAAGGCTGTATACCCGCGTCTTTACAAATATATGTTAAAAAGACTAAACATTCCGGCTTCTTCTGTGCCTTGTGAAAGAATCTTTTCCAAAGCAGGCTTAACATTAACAGATAGGAGAACCCGGCTTAAAACCCAAAAACTTTCACAGCTGTTGTTTATTGGATGCAATACCCCTTAATTGTTATTATTTTAATTAATTAATAATTTAATAAATGTTTTAACTATTCATGTTCACTGTAAATTAGACGTTTTTCTATTAGTGCAACCCAGCCTATAGTCCTTTTCATGAAAGAAGTCCCGCGGTTTAAGCGATAATACACCCTACGTGTTTGAGAGAAGAGAAATGCACGTGACATCTTTTATAAAAACGACTACACCATAAATATACACCTAGTACAAAAATTTTACTTAATAGGTATTTCATTTCATTTGACGACCGGCTGGTGTAGTGGTAACATACATTGCCTTCTATGCCTGAGGTCCTGGGTTCGAATCCCGGCGGCGGCGGCGGATATCGGTGTGATGAACACAGATATTAGCCGTCAAGTCATGGATGTTTATATGTTTATTTAAGTGTATTCTAATAAAAATATGTATTTATTCAATATGTAGGGTAAAACTAGGTAATACGCCCTGGTTGATAAAATGCCCCACTGCTCTAGCACACACACTAACAAAGCTACAGTGCCCGTACCACCCGCGCGGGGGCACGCCATTGTCCGAAGAACATGGCCGACAAGTGCACGCCGTTTATGACAACCGGATAAAAAATATTGTAAAATTAAGTTTAAAGAGAGTGAAACAATTTGTGGTAAGTTTACAAGAAATTTGTATAATTTTATTGTTTTAGATTTTGTGTTAAAATGATCAATTCTATCGTAAAATAGATAAAACTTTCTTTTTATGTTATTATGAACGTTATAACCTTGAAATGAGTTCTATAACATTTGTGGGGCATATTAAAAATTGAATTTGACAATACGCCCTAGAGTCAGTTGTATAAAACGCCCCAGTATTTGACCAGTGTTATAGTGTTATTGCGTGTTATTGTTACAGATAGATCATGTCTGGAAAGTACCAGAGAACCACTCTTCGAGCATCGTGGAGTGCAGACGATTTAGATAAGGCGATGCGATGTGTTCTAAGTAAAGAAATGGGTGTAAACGAGGCATCCAGAAACTTTGCCATACCGTCACGGACCCTGAGAAGGCACCTATTATCGGGACAATCGAAAGGTCCTTTAGGACGAAAACCAGTGTTTTCTGCTGAACATGAAAAAAAACTGGTTGCCCATATAAAAAAATTGGAAAAAGTTGGATTTGCCCCTGATCGCAAAGACGTTAAAGAAATGGCTTTTCAATTAGCCAAGAAACTCAAAATTAAAAATCCATTTTCATCAACTTCGGAGTCAGCCGGAAATGTGTGGTTTTCGGAATTCATGACTCGGAATACAGAACTAAGCCAAAGAAAATCAGAAGGTCTATCACTTGCTCGAGCTTATGGCGTTAATAGAAAAGATGTTCAAGATTTTTTTTGATTTATTGGCCAAAATTTACGAAGAAAACGATTTTGCTAATCACCCTGAAGACATTTTTAACATGGACAAGTCCGGCATACAAGTGAGTAACAAACCAGGAAAAGTGATCGCCACAAAGGGAGCCAAAGATGTCTACACGCTCACTAGCAGTGAAAAGGGTGAAAACGTAACGGTAATTGCTTGTTGCAATGCTCAAGATAACTTTCTTCCCCCAGTTTTAATCTATAAGGGTACTTATAGCAAACCCCAATTCTCTGAAGGTCTACCGCCTGGATCACAGGTGTTTATGAACAAAAAATCGTCGTACATAAATACCGATCTTTTCATGCAATGGTTTGAGGAAGTAATTGATTGAATCAGGCGTTACTTTGCGGAAATCCACTTTGAGGAAGTGTTTCTGCGTCACAATAGTCCTCGAAAAACACTTTTAGTCTTAGACGGTCACAGCTCGCACAGTAACAATATTCGCCTCCTGGAAGTAGCTAAAGAAAATAATGTTATTCTCTTATGTCTACCAAGTCACACTACGCATGCTTTGCAACCTCTCGACAGAGCCTTCTTTAGGCCATTAAAGGTATACTTCGCCCAAGAAGCGAAGGCATGGATGGTAATGAACAAAGAAAAGAAGTTGACGCGCTATGACGTGTCTAAGTTAATCGGACGAGCTTGGGGCAAAGCTGCCACTATTTCTAACGGAGTTTCAGCATTGAAATCATGTGGTATTCATCCGTTTGACCCAAGTGCTATTCCTGATCACTATTTTTCACTCTCTGATTCGCTGCAAGAACAAAATTTAGTAGTTGAAGATGACAATGGGTCAAGGATTTCACCAGAGTCTCTATCATTGCTTCAAGAGTATGATAATTGTTTACCAACTGTGTTTGATACAATCTGTACATCATCGCCGAATATTGAGAATGAATTAGAGCCAAGGACATTAGGATCACCACCTCTCATGGCGAGTGAATTTCAACCTGAACCTGGTCCTTCGGGTCTTCATCTAAATAAATCACAAACTGGAGATATCATGGCAACGGTAACAGAAAACTCAACTCTTGTAAAACATACGTATGTGATACCAGAAAAACAATCTAAACAGACAATAACTAGTGGTTGTGATGAGAATCAGTTGCGTCCTACTATTGCAAATCCCAGTATTATATATTTCACTGAACAAACTCCAGAAAAACAAATAGGAACCTCATTAACCATCCATGCTATATCGCCCGAACCTGAAGCAACACCATCCAAAATTTTGAGTGCTATTCATCCGGTTCCTAAACTTCCAGTAGTTTTATGTAAGAGAAAACAAAAAGCTGTTATTTTGACGTCTGTTGAAAATATGGAAAAGCAGAAAGCAATTGCTGATAAAAAGAAAAGAACCGTCACAAAATCAAATCCCACTGGAGCAAATAGAACGAAAAAAATTTAAGAAAAAGAAAGCAATAAAAATAAACTAGAAAAGCAAGGTAAAAAGAAGCCAAAGAAAAGTACTATAAAAAAGAAGAAAAAGAGGAAAGAAATCTATTCATCTTCTGAAAGCGATGAAGAAAATCTGGTTCAGGTAGACTCTTCTGAAGAAGAAGCATCAGATGAACTCGACCAAACCAATAGATGTGCTGAATGCACTGAAAATTATTATGAAACACAATCCACTGAAGACTGGATTCAATGCCCCACTTGTTTAGCTTGGTTGCATGAATTTTGCACCATGTATAGTCCTTAGTGTAATCGATGTGGACGTGTAGCGAAAATGGAAGCCATTAAAAACCAGATCTGAAGTGTTTTTAAGATATTTATTTCTCAAATTTTAAGATGATTGTGATTTTTTTTGTAAGACTGATTATATCCCACACCAAAGATAAATGTTATGTTAACCAAGTAGTTGATTTAAGTTTTTATAGTTAAACAGTCATTTTAAATTTGTTGTTAAAATTTATTTTTTAAATTTACTAACCTAAAAGTTTAACTGAAATGTTTGTTTTAAAAGTGTTATAGGCTTAAATGAGTGGGTAAGTGCCCCAAATTGTTTAACTTTGATTTATAAATGAATAGTTTTACAAAATAATATTGTTACATAGTGTTAAAGTAGCATTATTAAAATGGGGCATTTTATAATCACAGTGAGTCATATTAGCTGACGATCACGTTATAAAACGCCCCACCATAAGTTTAAAAAAAAGATTAATATAATTTTATCCTTAGTTCCTATGAAGATTTCCTCTTGTGATATTATGGTGAGATTACCACACATTATAACAAATTAAAGAGTTTGATTGTATCACGTAAGTTTTTTTAAAAATCCATTTTCTTAAAAAAGTAGGGCGTATTACGAAGTTTTACCCTATGTTTCTATATTTCTTAAATATATCAGTTATCTAGTACCCATAACACAAGTTCTTTAAGAAACTTAATTTGGACTATATAATGTTGTGTGGGTGTCAGAAATATTTATTTATTTATTTATTCATGTCTGAATATAGAAATACATAGAATGATTCTCATAAATAAGCACTAGGTTGGTACTAAGTACGTACCTATAACTTTCGTATCAAATAAATAATAATACGTAATAATGACAACTTTCCGCTAGTAGTACGCGTGTGATACTTATTACATTTGTAATATTACGTTTCGAGTAATGTAATGTGATATGATATGGCATTACAAAGTGATGTTTTGCGCATGTCTAATATTTAATAAATGAACACAACTAGATACATTTCTAAACTTTTATGGCAAAAAAACAAAGAGGAGGTTCAAATGTCCTCAGTCTCCTCTACTTATTTGACGCTCATTCAAGGGGACCAAAAGGTCGTGTAGCTCGAGACGGTGCAGCTTGTTTAATGTCTGTCCTCGACATTACGTCGTTGTGGACAGTTTTAAAGTCTAATATTCTAAAATCACAACAGAATAGACCAGACGATGACCAATACTCTATTACAAAAATTACGCCTGTTGGACGTCTACTAAACAGAAACCTAAATAGACCCGATAACGACAGAGATTTTATAAGAAACACGCACAACAACGACGAAGTAAACAAAAACTAAAAAAAAAAGTTACGAGTTATGTACAACGATAACTGGAGTGGCAGTTTATTAGCTGCGCAGAAAAACAGAACCACCTCTTCAAATTTCGAGGGAAAAGAGAACCGAAGAACTGTCGTGGTTCCACTTATTCACTTAAAGCAGAAACCTGTTGCTGGAGAATAGGGCTCAACTGATTACACCATTAGACTACTGCAAAATTCCCTTAATATCCAACTACAGTTGAACGACATTGAAGTAAGCCGAGTTGAGTTGGAACGACATTATGGGCATTGTTAAAAAAAATGGAATGGAATGGACTTTGCACAGATCAATTGGAAGAAGGGGAACTCTCCAAACATATATTTATTGAATTTGGCAACAAATCGATTGGAGGGAGCTTCAAAAACGAAAACGGATGGATTCCAAAAAAGCAACAAAGTTTAACATTTCGAGGCTCTCAAGGGTGTGGTAATATCGAAAGAATAATGTTTCGTATAATTTTAAGTTGGGCTGTTACACTTCATAAGTTGCAAGGGACCACCGTCGAAAAAAGCTGTTGTTTATTAAGGAAACATACATTTGCAAAGCTTAGGGTGTTACCACAGGGCGTCGATCAGTTTTTTTTTCTAATTTTGTGTTGTAATTTGTGATCTTGATCAAATATTTATTTATTTATCACACTTACTTACAACTATCTTGACAGGTTTTTACTCCTAATGCGACAGTGTAGCTTTTTAACAATAACATAGAGTATATAATCCAGCTTTTGTGAATTCACCCAGAGTGCAATGGAACAAATCAATCTTATCTGAAATCGCGTTGAGCGCAGTGATCGCCCGCGATAACGGAGCATCGCGCCGCAGGTTGGTCCGCGCCCGCGCCGTCGCCAACAGCCGCGGCCGCCGGCGCCGGTGCACGTACCGGTCCGGCACGCATAGACATAAGCAGTTCAGTACAGCAGGGTGCTCAGTTTTACCTATTAAAACTTTGAAAAGGTATGTAGTTAGAGATAATTCCCTCCTTATCCTAAGTTCTGTGTACCCGGTCATTCAAAATTGTTCATGACAGATCTTCATGAAAGAATCTTCATGGCAGATCGGCTCTAGCAGAATTGCAAAGATTAAGAAGCGGTTCTTCAATAGTGTAAAAGGATTTTTTTATTCAATTGTTACTTACAAAATAATAAGATGTCTACAAAACATTTTATAATCTTCATGAAATTGAACAAAATCCTTTGATAACTAAAAATTAAAAACAATTTATAAAAATTTTACCAACTATTCCAATAATTGTCACTTAGACGTTAAACTCGGTCATCAACCCATCGAGACCTTTTCAATGAACCCAAGCACTATATATCTGCTGTTAGTTGTCGAGAAGTAAGGTGCTCTGCAAACTATCCTTGCTGCAGCAGTCTCTGTGTACCTTGGTCATTGTCACTAATTGTCACGTTATGTCACGTTTATCCACTCATCGAGCCCTTTTCAATGAGCTTAAACACTGTTAGTAGTCACGGAGTTAGGTACTCTGAAAACTATCCTGGCTGAAGCATCAAGTTGGGTCAGCAAATTATTATCGTGTTATATGATTTGTTATATTTATCAAGTTTCAACTCAATCAGTAAGTACAGTAGAAGTGTACTAAGAGTCTATTAAATCAAAGATTACCTCTACATCATGTCGGAAAATAGCTGGTGACCTTCAAGTGGCTGCACAGATTTATATTAAACATATCTAAGAACACTTTCGATTAACCTTTCTAACAAAAAAAGAACTATCCAAATCGGTTCATCCGTTTAGCAGCTATGATGCGACAGAGTCAAACATATAACACCCCTCTTTTTGCATCAGGGGTTAAAAATAAAATAATGTCAACAATTTAAATGGTATATTTTCTTTACTTCTTCTAAAAGATAAATTGCTTCATAATTCAATTAAATAAAAATCTCAAAATAGGTATACATATCGAATAGAATGATACAGAAGGCAGCAGATTAAGTGTTACAAACCTGTCCAATTTCCTCAACCAATTTTTAACACAATGTCGAGTGCATAGAGTTCAGGTTCATTTACACTTTTTTGACAGGTTTGAAACTCTTAATCTGCAACATTCTGTACATAAAACATATTTCATAACAACAAAACCACGGAGATTCTCTTTTTGAATATCAGACATACTTTCTTAATCCAATAATCTGAGTTACTAATTAAAAAAATAAGCTTATATTTATTGAGTTCTTTAATTAACAAAAAAAGACATAATAATACTAACAATTAAGTTTTAAATTGTTCATATGATCCATTCTCTGATCGATTTTACACTATTTCCCTTTAAATACTTTTAATTATAATAAGTTAAAACAAAAACTTTAAAAATATGAGTCCATAACAATGTCTTTATAAATATAACTTAAATTATTTAACATTTCGCAATAGATTTATAGAAATTGTATACAGAGCCATCTAGTGTCAATCGAAGTAAAACTTTACGCTATACCTCAGAAAACCCAACTTCATTTTAGCAAATAAATATTTGTTAATTTTCAAATAAAATTTACGCGGACTATTTAATATAAAGCTCGGTATATAGATATAGCTCGCCATAAAATTCAATGGACCATTGAGTTGTATGGCGAGCTATATGGCACACACACGACGAAGATTAAATTTTTGTATATTTTCGTATCTTAAGATAAAATTTTATAGTATCTTAGCCGTGTTAAATTTAACGAAAGATGTTAGCTGTTTTATGTAACATGTCCCACTACCACATATTTCCTCCGTGCCCACTGCAGTACCTAGTAGTGTTGTTATCATAAATTTGTATGGACTTAGGTAAATTTTAGACGCGGTAAAACTAAAACATTATTTAGGTTAAAATGTAACCCCATTTTTTATAAGAATGGATTCCACTCTCGATTCTGAGCAGACTACTTTCAGGTTTTGCGTATTTTTATCACCACGTTGTATTATCCGGGGTTTTAAGGGTGTCAATCGATCCATTCTACCATCGATTGGTGTGGAAACACTCTAAGGTATCCCAAAACAAACTACTATGTATATGAATGAATTTTTTTTTCTTGTTCTCGATAAATCTATTGCGACTTTATGCTTTATTATTTTTTTCTAATAATCCTTAGAAACTAAAAGAGAATTTGGTACAAAACATCCAATTGAAGTTGGATAAACTTAGAAATATTTTAAAAGTAAATTTCAATCATCAAAGATGAAGGATCGAATTTACACGAAGCGCTGAGCTCAACTTCGACATAAGACTCCAACATACATAACTTTACGCCTGCATCCCTAATGGGGTAGGCAGAACAACAGAGGCTATAAAACCATCTGATGTCACGTTTGACAAATTTGGAGGCATCGCAATGGTGGAGAGAGACTATTGACAGTGACAGGGGGTCAGCCTATCGTCCACAAAAAACCTCCAATAAAACCTCTGTCCCTTGACTGACTTTTACAGTATGCCCGGGAAGAGAAGCAGTTGGCATATTCTATGTTTTTCCTTTGCCAGCATGGTCTCTCTTATGTCAAATTAGGGGACATTAACCTCAACAGTTGCTACTAAAACTGATTTTGAAGCCTCAAGTTTGACATTAGAGAGACTTAAAATTGGTGTAATGTAGAATATGGCCCTATACAGGGTGTCCCGCCAAACCTATATAATACCTTCTAGTAACCATAAGGATTACAGAAAAACAAAAAAAAAAAAAAATTTACATGAAAGTAATAAATTTCGACTTATTTTTTCAGATGAAAATTGAAAAACAAATTTAGATTTTTATTTTTTTAAATATTTTCTCTGCAATCCTTATGGGTATTAAAATACCTCCGTGAAGGTATTATATATTGTTGGCGAGACACCCTGTCTAGGACATCCCAAAACCGACTTTCTTTTGAGGATGTTGAGGATGCAGAGCATTTTATGAAAGTATTTTTGAAATCAATTTTGTGCTTCTAAAGTTTATTCGAACTACAGACCCTTGATTAGTTAGCTTTAATTGATTTTTGATTTTGAGTTGTAACCTGACACCTTAAGTTACACTCAACCTATGAATTATCAAATTAAGATCGATCGAATTAATTAGTTATAAGGTTGGAGTAAAAAAGAAACAGGCGCCACATCTGCTAACAAACTATCTTGGAGTTTAAGTAAAGAGGCGAAACTGTTTTTTGAGTCATTCAATTAGATACTTATCATTACTATACTAGATTTAAAGGATTAAAAAAACAAATTTTCGACATAAATTAGATATTTATCATTACTATACTAGTTTTAAAGGATACAAATTTTCGACATCGACATGTCATTTAGCATCAGATTAAAAGGGACATAGAGTGGGGAACAAAATCTAGAATTAAATTGCAAACGAAAACAACGTTATTTATTATTGATGTATGGAAAGATTAATGAACGCGGAGGAAGCGAAAAAGGTATGTCTGGACCGTAGCAGTTGGCGTTCCCTTGTCTCTGCCTACCCAAAAGGGAGACAGGCGTGAGGTTATGTATGTATGTATTTATATTTTATTATCTGATTTTGTATAAACCATATGCAGGAATCTAATCATCTTTGATGAATGACTAAAAATAAATTGACAATAACAATAACAATATAATAATTATTTGGCAGGAAAAAGGAATAAAATAATTTCTTTTGCGGCCAAAATAAGATTTGATAGTTTCGATGTTTTAACTTTGGTTAATCAATTATTTATTCAACTACGTTAAACAAATGATAGTCCTCGAATTGTAATTTAACAAATTAATTTCGCTAATTATCTTAATATTGAACATGATTTTTTTTACAAAATAACAAAGTCTGCAACAGTTAAATAAAGAAATAAATGTACATAATATCTATGAAGATAAACATAATAGGCGATCAAAAACATATTCAAAACTTAAACAATAATTAATAATAAAAATAAAAAAAAATACTAGCAATGGTTCTCATCGATTTGACCTTAACTTAAATTTAATAAACATATTTAGTTATATAGAACTCGAGTTTTTTTACATCTGTTCAAAATAATTTCCACATTATAAAGTTATTTCACATACTGTATAATTTTAAAACAGTTCAATGCGCAACAAAATACCTAAAATAAGATTGTTTTTATAAAACACTGTTTTTATAAAATAGCAGATGACTGAGAAAGTATCATGAATCAGGCCACAGCTGCACTGTGAAAACATTTCGATACAAGAAATTCAGGAAAACTTGTAACCTACAACGGACGCGATAGGTCATTAATAAAAATATGACCCTTTATAAGGCCGTTGTTACAAACGTAGCTTTTACATAGCTTAATTTTAAATACAAAAATGTCAATAATTTCCGAAAAGATTATACAGAGCGTCCTAAGGCTATGGCACATCTAGGGAAAGTACCTTAAATATCGTACATAGGATGTTTTAATGAAATGAAAAGACTTTATATGATTTTATTTACTCTCATATCATAATATTCAAAATATAAAACTCAGAACGAATTTATATTGACATACTTTTTAAAATAGTATAACGAAATGAAATTAAAAAATTAAATTATAACACACTACCTCGAACAATAAAATGTTATAATAATTTTTTTTTTCATTTCGATACAGATAACCGACCATAGATTTCTTTTTTTTTATCTGTGTCCTGCGAGCGCCGCGCTACGTTACATTCTGTGGCCTCGCGGCGCGTTTTGGCGCATGCGCGATAATGGCGGGAATAAATTTAGGCGCCATAACAAATTTCCTTGCAATTCGTTGTTTCACTGGATAATTTATTGTTTTTTTGAATATTATGATATGAGATTAGATAAAGTAGTGTATGAAACTGCACATAACTAGGTATTATGTGACAGTTTCACTTAAAGATTTCGTTAAAAACCTCCCCTTAAATAAATGAAAAATGTGATAAATAAAAATTACCCGACCATCACATTTTTCATTTATTTAAGAATAATTGAGCATTTTAAATGCAAAAAACTTAAAAAACATTATTAAAACCTCCCCTTTTTATGATACCAATCGAAAGAATAAACAAACAATAGTAGTTCTTCTGAAGTAACATTGTATTTTAAATCGAACAAAGTGCAACATGAAATGAAATATACATGAAATTGCTGCAGTCAATAAAGTGGAAATGAACTTCACGTCTTCATCTTGAAATGCAGAATCAAAAAATCATATGAAGTCTTCTTTCAGCAAAATATCTTGTCTACGATATTTAAAGTCACATAGCCTTGGTACACCCTGTATAAAAAAAAGTCCATAGTAGCTGTAACGTAAGCATCAATCGAGAGTATTGTTTCAATTTGCATTGTCAAAAATCAACAATTAAAAATATCATCTTTGCATTTTACAAACTCTTTAAAAGAGTCACATTTAAGAGGTAATAATGGGCTGTCCACGAATAGCACCATCCCATTTCTTCCCATGTATAGTATAACAATTATCTGACCCAGAAACTGTGGCGCTAGTGTCTTTGTCACTGAGCCCACAACTCTAGTTCTAGTAAAACAAATATTAGTTCCAATTTTCCCCACCGGGTCAGATAAATTTGTAGCACTTTATCTTCATGGAATTAATGTAAAAAAGGGTAGAAAACTGCCTATTAATTCCACTAGAGGCGCTGAATACGATTGACCAATACCAACTGTCAAATAGGATGGTAATTATTTGAAAGTGATTTTAATAGTGAAAAGTACTAGTAGGTACTTCAACCCCTCGGCAAGTGATTTTTTTTGTTCAAAATATATCAAAACTCTTTGTTTTTTATGAAATGTTTTTTTTATGTATCGTTTTCGAACCGAATATTGAACCATTTTAATGTGTCAATTATCGAAATAAATACAGAAATTTGCTCCCAACGTAAGCACGTCGAAGGCGATGAAGGCCTAGTAAAAAGTACCCGTAACCAGCAATCATGTATGAAAAGATTAATGAACGTGGAGGAAGCGAAAGAGGTATGTATGGATCGTAGCATTTGGTGTTCCTTGTCTCTGCCTACCCCAAACGAAGACAGGCGTCAGGTTATGTATGTACGATTTTAACAAAAAAGTAGATATGTATATTGCGTAGCCATTAGGTTTATCGAAAATGGACACCACAGTTCTCTGATGCACACTAGTGGAAGTTTGTGGATCCACTTGATTGAATTTTTGTGTGGAAATGTGGTATGTTTAAAGTCTACATTTTGTAACAGGAAAATAACTTACTAATCTTTTTAATATTATAAATGTAAAAGTTTGTATGGATTTTGGTTCCTCAATCACGGCAGATTAGCTCAACGGATTTGTATGAAATCTGCATCTCTTAGTATACAGTCAGGAAAAGCAAATAGGCTACGTTTATTCCGATATTCCCATGGGATTAGACATTGTACGGGTAAAACCACGCGAAACAAATAGTATATAAATACATCATAAAAATACATAACAAGCAATTTCGATTGCAACCTGTTCATTTGACAGTTTGATTTGGTCAAGCGTACGAAGCGACATCTATTTAGAGCTTTCCTTTTTTATTTCCATTCAGAGATTAAAAACTATGGGAAGATAACCAACTTCGAAATCAGAAAAGAACGCTCTTTCCTATAGCACTGCCATGTACCTTCCGAATAATAATTGGTATAAATTAATTATTGCTTTCAAACCATTAGCTCATATAACACTTGCTTAAACTGCAGTGCTATCACAGAGTTTTATCGACTCGTATTCGAATTAAGTTTAGTATGGAGTCGGTTGCAAGTATCCGTCAAATAATACCGCTTCGGCGGTGATATGTTCCGGCAATCTATACTCATATATAAAGCTGAAGAGTTTGTTTTTTTTTGTTTGTTTGAACGCGCTAATCTCAGAAACTACAAGTGGGATTTGAAAAATTCTTATTGCATTTGATAGCCCAACTCTTGAGGAAGGTTATAGGCTATATTTTATCCCGAAATTCCCCCGGGATCAAAAGTTACGCGGGTAAAACCGCGCGCGGTGGCTAGTATTTTATAAAGAGCCAGCTTTTTCTAAACCTGTGTCTTCGACCTCATCTTAACTTACCATCAGGTGAGGTTGAGGTTAAACACGGATTTAGTATATAATAAAAAATGATTTATACTATTATAACCATAGACCTAAGCTGGTTTGAAAAAGTTCATATCTTTAAGACTCTGACTCAAAATCTTTCATAAAACTCTACTTTTATTTACGAACGCGCGAAGTTTATTTATCCAAATAATTAAGAAAATATGTTCGGTTTCAGAAAGAGTTCTTTTACCAATTTCATTTCCAGTACACACAGCCAACTATTATTTTTAAAAACAAATACCGATATAACCTCAAAAATGTAACTCTTTCAAAAAAAATCCTATACCTATTGCACTTTTCAATACACAATTAATTACTACGCTAGATCTAAAAATATACTAACAGTGTTATATAACTATCATATATTTTAAAGTTACATCAATAAAATAATAATATATAATTTTGGTCTTCTATCATCTGATCATATAAAGATTTCTTAACTATATTTACAATCTTATTTATAGAAATATATTTTTATAAATATTTTTATCGTAGACTTCTCTATGTTTTTTTAAATGTACATATAACTAATTAATACGAAATAAATAATAGAGACAACAACTATATAGCGTGTGTATACGGAGGCACTAATATAAGAACAAAAACTTATTGCAAAATCCATAGACTAACTTCATAAACAAGATAGATACTAAAATAATAATAATAATATCTTATTAGTTATCTTGGTTACATAAAAACATGATGTTATTTATAGAGATGGCAATTCAATTGAAAAGTATAAACATCAAGTGTATGTACCTTCCTTGCATTTAAATGTTAATTTGCTTTGATTAAATTTCTTCAAAAAAACTCGCTGTTAAAGAGTTCTTTACAGGGTTAATTTAAATTCGCGCATTTGCTTTTGCCGGCAGCCTTTCCACATCAATCCCAACAACAATTGTGCTACGAATTTTAGGAAATCATAGTTTTTTTTTTATTTTTTTTTTATACACAATAATAACTACATATTACACCACTAGATAAATAGACTCAGGTAAGCGCTTACAGTTGCAATTAAGGTGGGAACTAAGGCAACCCCAATAGACCAAGGTCTGTGCTAGGGTTAGCCAAGGTTTAAAATTTAAGTTTTCCCATTCAATTTCTTTTATTGCCTTACTGGCGTAACTCTATTTAATCTGAGCGTAATATGACACGCACGTTACGTAGGCAAAATATCGCCTCGAGACAAAATTTTATGAGAGGCAAAAAAAAAATATTTTTATTTTTCGAGATTTGTAAAAACTCGTAGAACTAATGTTGTTGGGATGGATTTCGAGTGATGCGCCATTTTAGATTAACCCTGTATATTTAGGGAATTGATATTTTTTTCATTATTAAAAGGTCCCGCAAACCACAAAATTCTAATATATCAAAAAAGATACTGTGCAGTTTTACCTTATTTTCAAATGTCACTGTCACTCAAATGTCGTGTCAAAGGTTTGAAATATCACTGTCACACTTTATTTCCTTCAGGGGTCCGATGATTTTGCTGGAACTATGGTGAGGTCCGGTCGGGCCTTCATTAGGGCCGTAGCGGTGGCAGGTGAGGTGGCCCGAAGTGTGTCCAAACTGGCCACGCGGATCGAAGGCCACTTTCCACCTGAAGGGCGGATTTAATTGTTATTTATACATATAATTACAAAACTGATAAATTTGAACGGGAAATATACGACTTTTTCCATGTTTCCAAGGTTCCATGAAAAATCTTATTCCTTATGTGCACGAATGTGAAATTTCGTATAAAGGTTCATAATGGAAGGAATTCCTGATATTCCCACAGGAAGGGTAATTGATGCGCGTTCGAAGTTACGAGAAAAAGCTCGTACTAAATAAAATTGATCCCGGCTGGGAGTCGAACCCAGTTCTCCAGCATGCACGGGCGGACACTACCAATTGAACTACCGGGTCATTAAAGGAATGGATTGTGATTAAGCAAACAAATCAATTGTTCCTGAAATTTATCGGACTGACCCTTCTCTTTATCGAAAACATAACTAACCTATTAAAGTGTTTATTATGGCCTCCAAAAGACCGCAGGGCCTTAATACATCAAGAGAAAAAGATAGAATTGAAATCAATGACAGACAATCCATGTCAGTTTTAAAATCTTTCTTTTTTTGAATATTTAAACGCTTATACTTTTTATATCTGCAATAAGGTTTATTCGCGCTATATAAAACTCTTTATTGACTAACTACAATGCCCACGCAAACCTTACGGCACTAGCAATACCATTGGCACTTGTTTACTTACAAACTAACAGCATTAGCTGCTTACTACGCATATGATGCATGGTTAACTTACGGAATCGTACTATGGGGAAACAGCACAGATTCACAGTCCACATTCCTCATGCAAAAGAAACTTGTACGCATCATCTCACATATAGAGCAAACTGAAAGCTGTAAACCTGTCTTCCAGAGTAAAAAGATACTGACCGTGCCATGCACATAATGGAGATGTGTAAATTTGCTAAAAAATACCCTGAATTCTTCACTAACGGACAGGACCTACCTCCTATATATACACTTAGGAAAAATACTGCTCCCCACATCCAGGTTACAACCACACGCTGTTATGGGTGTAGAAATATTCAATAATCTGCCTAATGTATTTAAACAGCTCAAAAATTTATTAATTTATACAGTACAAGAGTATTTAAATGATAATTTTGTAATAAGACAGTTAATTTAATTTATCTATAATATCTTTACGCCTCCCCTCTCCTAATATTGCAATACCCAATAGGGTCATAATGTTTCTTAATGATTTGTGTATATTATGAAAGCAATAAAGAATTGAGAACTAATCATGCAAACTAAATTAAAGTTGTACCCAACATTAACTTCATAACATAAAAACTTGATAACTTTAAAACTTACTAAATACGAGGGTCATTTGAAAAGTTCTTAGCCTAACATTGTTAGACTCGTCGGTATATTTTATAACTACCCTCATTTTATAGCTACATTATTTAGCAACAAGTATGCACAGTTTAGTTTATTTGCAATAATTAATTGTTCGTTTACACGTGATACCGTAAGTCAAGTCAGAGCAATTTTTGAAAATGGATAAAATTGAACATCGTGCAGTGATAAAATACTTGTATTTGAAAGGTTTAACTCCAAAAGCTATACATGAAGACATGTCTGCCACTTTAGGTGAGTCCGCTCCTTCGTATGCGACTGTTAAAAATTGGGTGGCAGAGTTTAAACGTGGTCGTGAGTCCATTCAAGATGAGCCCCGTAGTGGCCGGCCCTCGACGGCTTCCACTGATGAAAACAAAGAAAAAATCTGTGATTTAATTTTATCTGACCGAAGATTGACAGTCGAGGAAATAGCTAAGACTGTAGGCATCTCTTCTGAGCGAACACATCATATAATTACTTCTGAACTTGGATTCTCTAAGGTGTCTGCGCGGTGGGTACCGCGGCTGCTTTCAGTGGAACAAAAACGCAACCGACTCACAACTTCCCGCGACTGTTTAGAGTTATATGAAGCTGATCCACAGGAATTTATTGAAAGATTTATAACCATGGATGAAACCTGGGTTCACCACAATACACCTGAGACAAAAGAACAGTCGAAACAATGGAAAAGGGCAGGATCACCCACCCCAAAGAAGGCAAAAGTGGTTTTATCGGCTGGCAAAGTCATGGCATCAGTTTTTTGGGATGCAAAGGGTATAAATCTGGTGGATTATTTAAAAAAGGGTGAAACAATAAATTCTGATTACTACTGCAACCTGCTGCGGCTTTTGAGAGAAAAAATCAAAGAAAAACGTCCAGGTTTATTGAGGAAGAAGGTCTTGTTTCATCAGGACAATGCACGCGTTCACACTTCTGTGCAATCCATGGCAGAAATCCATCGGTGTGGCTTTGAATTGTTACCTCATCCCCCATATTCACCGGATTTAGCACCGTCAGACTTCTACCTGTTCCCAAAGCTGAAAAAATTTTAGGTGGTAAACATTTTTTTACAAATGAGGAGGTCATAGCCGCCGTAGACGCTTATTTTGAGGAGTTAGACGAAGATTTTTTTAAAATGGGTATCGAAGCCTTACCGGGTCGATGGAAAAAGTGTATTGAGCTCGGGGGAGAGTATGTTGAAAAATAAAAATATAATCAAAATCATGTGGTTTCATTAAGTACGTTAGGCTAGGAACTTTTCAAATGACCCTCGTAAATAACCTAATTCAAACTTACTGTTATTAGACGTATTTGTGGTGAACTTATCCGAAACGGCGCTAATGACAGTCGCCGGGATACTATCCTCGTCAGCTGCCGACGAAACGACGACTTTTTTCGTCACAAGCTGGAAAAAAGACATATTTGTTCTTTATATTGTCTCAAGTTCACGGTTCTTTATCTAAAATGAAACACTTTTAAAACGGATTTATCGCATTTTACACATATACAGGGTGACTGGTGGGTGACGCTTTTGAAATCCGAGGTCGTGATAATTTGAGATCATACATGAAGAGAAAAAAAATATACATTAATTATTAACTGAGTAAACTTAACCGAAAGAAAATAAATTGTGTATTCACGGTCGAACACTGTTCCTGAAGAATCAGAAGTTATTCCTAGTTTAAGGGGCAGGGTCACATTTGTAATTAGATTTATTATAATATAAAATACTTAGACATTAATTTATGTAAAGGTATGTGTGAACAATAAATCATTTTTTATTTTATTTTTTATTTATTAAAGTTAAAGAAGATTACGCACCGCATGGTTACACTAGTTCATCATCATCATCATCACAACTCCGTGTAATATGCCACTGCAAGCTATGAGTCTCTCCTCTGGGTGACGAGGGGGTTTAGGCCGTACACCAAGCTGGCCCGGTGCTGGTTGGTGGTTATACTAGTTACGAAAATTTATTTGTAAGAAACTCTAGTGAAAACTTAAGTACCTACCTACTTTTATTACATAATTATGACGAGAATCGAGTACTTACAAAGCATTTTTTCAGTATCTAAAATTCCACCCAGTCACCCTGTATACATACATATCTTCAGGCCTGTATCCCTATCGGGGTAGGCAGAACACCAGAAGCTATAAAACCATCTGCACGGCAAGCATGCCACCATCGACAACGACTCGAATTATCCTGTCATGTGAACTAACATGCGCACCATAATAGACAGAATTACTCGATTCGATGCCATGATTAAGACCACAACAGTACCAAAAATGCCATATTCTTGAAAAAATAAATAGTCTTAAGTACCATATTCTAAGAATATAAAGGTCCGATTTATCGTTGCCGATGATCGCGTGCTAGCCCCGCTGATGTTACGTTTGACAAATTATAGGTACTATAATGAGACTATTGCAGTTACAGGGGGTCAGCCTAACGCCCACAAAACTGCCAATAAAACCTCTGTCCCTGAACTGTCTTTTACAGTATGCGGGAAGAGAAGCAGCTGGTACTATCGAACCAATTGAATCATGACCCACCACCATAAGCTCATACTGGTAAACAGTCTACATGCTAGTAGGGCGAAATTATACATAAATAATAAATAAATAAAATCCCCAGACAATCACACCAACTACATGGCCCCAAAGTAAGCATAGCTTGTGTTTGTGTAGCGAACTAGGGGGAAACCTAGAATATAAATACATAAATGAATAAACACCCAGACACGGAACATTTTTTTTTCTTGTTCCGGGCAGTCATCGAACCCGCAACCACTGGCGTCTGAGGCAGACAGGTTTACCCCATCGCCAAAGTGTTCGTAAAAATTCGCTTGAAGGTAGATTTTCATGGTGAACTTATTATATTCCATTCGACACTAACATTTAGTGAGTATAGAATTATACAGTATCTAAAATGTCCTAAGTGCAATATGCGCGATAGACCTTACAAGTTTGACAGTTTCAAACGAATTATCAGCAAAATGGGTCACGATTCCCTTGGTTCGATAGTACATTCTATGTTTTTCTTTTGCTCCCAGTCCAGCATGGAAGAAATTGTCAGAAATATTTATTTATTAAGTAGCAAAATGGTCCCGTTTTGGTGAAAACCCTGAAAACGCATACCTTTCTTAGATTTTTGAGGTATGCGACACTAGGCGGGGGCGAGGCTTGTGGTCGCGTCGCTACTTTCGCCGGCGGCTTCAACAATGGATCTAATTCTATTGGAATAGGCTCCATTTCTGAAAAACAAAATCAGAGCATTAGAAATGGCTCACTCACTTTTGCAAGTCCTCGGCAAAGCTTTGGCACGAACCAAATATGTATTTATTTTAATTGTTTTAAACTATCGCGGTTATTTTCACTATGATTGAATGTATTTAGGGGATTCTTACCACGATTTTTGATTTTATTTTCGCACGTCCGATATCTCGATGCTGTTACAAGCACCATGATCGCGGACTGGCAGATGTAGGTAGGTGGCGATGACAGTTAGAGGACATACATACCACACGAGACATACATACCGCGACTCGTTTAAGAAGTGTTAGAAATATTGGGTTGGGGAAAAAGTTTCTTCGCATTTTTTAAGAAAATTCAAAACATTTTTTAATATAGTTTATTGACATTTAACTAAAGTATGTATGTACCATTTTGTTCGATAACCTTTTGCCATCTTGTAGGTAGGGACATGATTCCATTGCTATAAAAAATTGGGACCTCTCATCAAAATACCGCGACAAGGGGTTTTGGCAGTCCTCTCGTGATGTTAACCTAACACTGCCTAAAGAATTAACTCGGATTAGTCGCCTCTTACGACACGGTTATCCAGGGGCGGTAGGGCTGTTCTGTGACGACCCTACACGAACAAACAAAATTGTAAAATGGATTACCCAGGAGAGAAAAAAGGCGAAAAAAATTGCTTCTATAGTTCCTTTTTGTTGCCAAGGTGTGGAACGATCTGCCTCCGTCTGTTTTCCCTGACCACTACAGTCCTGGTACTTTTAAGTGTCGAGTGAATAGGTTTCTCAAAGATGGACTTGTACCTCCATAGTCCATGAGGACTGCGCATGAGCGCACTTTCCATCAGGTTGTATTAGAGAACTTCCTATCCTTACAATATAAAAACAAGCGATAATGCCGCCCAAATTTTTCATATTTATATGATATAATCATGGTCTTAATCACTGATTGATTTTAAATTGATTATAAAAAGTATTTATTATTATTTTGTATCCAGGCGGAACAAAAATTCAAAATTCAAAGTTTTATTCATCTTAGGAGTTTGATAAAACACTTGATGAAGTCATTATATACTTCGGCTTTAACTAGTTGTTGAATAAGATATTACAGTAGACCAAGAGACAAAAAAAGCAGGCGGAAAAAAAGTCTTGGCACTCTTTTTCAGTCAGAATTATACGACACGAGACAGCTAATTGTGAGAGCCAACGTCATGCCACAACCAAATTGCTTACATAGTAGAACGGACTCGACAATAGAACGGACAGGAGAGACAGAAACCGGAATTATTTATATTGTAAATGTGACGGTGTTCATGGTGAGTGATTTAGACTTCACTACACCAATCGTGAGTCCGTAAAGACATCCACTGGATGTCTAAAATATTTTTAGTTTAACGGTGTAGTGTCATTAGATAAAACATACATATTTTATATACAGGGTTAATTTTAATCAGCGCATTACCTCTTGCAGGCAGCCACTCCACATCAATCCCAACAACATTTGTTCAACAACTTTTTAAAATTAATAATATAAAAAAAATGCTGGACTGGGAGTGAAAGAAAAACATTCAATGTGCCAGCTGCTTCTCTTCCCGGGCATATTGTAAAAGTCAGTTAAGGGACAAAGGTTTTATGGGCGTTTTGCGGTCGACAGGCTGACTCCCTGTCACTGCAACAGTCTCTCTCCATCAACATAATAACTCCAAATTTGTCAAATGTGACATCACATGGTTTTATAGCCTCTGGTGTTCTGCCTACCCCATAAGGGATACAGGCGTGAAGTTATAAAAATATGTATGAAAAAAAAAATGATTTCCCATACAAAAAATACTTATAGCCTCGGATCAGTGGCGTAGCTCTATTTACTCTGAGCGTAGGTATGCCACGCACATTGCGTAGTAAAATATCGCATCAAAATAATAAAAGGCACTTCCTACAAAATGTAAAGTTAGGAAAAAACGCTTTCCTTTTTTAAATTTTTTTGTGCTATTTATCAAGATTTTTGAAAAGTCGTAGAACAAATGTTCTTGAAATTGATGTAGAGAGGACGCCTGCAAGAGGTGATGCGCTAATTAAAATTAACCCTGTATAAAAAGATAATATGTGGATGGACTAATATTCAACGATATTAAAACCTGAATTAGTATGACGCTTACGCTAGATAACATCCCCACACAGCCCCAGACAATCACACCCACTATATGGCCTCAAAGAAAGCGAAGCTTTGTGTTATGAGATACCATGTAGCGAACTAGGGGGGAACCTAGAATATTAATACATATACAACGTGTAACATAATGAAGAGATAATACTTAAGGGGTTTGTATGTTTGGTGGTGTAGTTTATAAGTAACAGTAACATAAACTTGTAATCCTTACGGTTGGTTCGGAAAATAAGTTTAAAGTTTAGATCAAAATATCTAAGTGTCAACCCTAAAAACAGCTGTTACCTTTTGATAGAATCTATTCGATAACAGATGGCGTTAAGATAAAGCGATAAGTAACCAAGAGAGATACTACAAAGTTTAATTTTGTGCCTACTAAATTAGACGACAACAACGTCTCGGGAATGTTTTTTCGGTAGTATCTAAGTGCAGAATATTTTTAAAACTACTTTTTCACCAATATGTACGTTTATCACGCGGTTTACCAATTTAAAACTCTACTGAAATAATAGATTTGCACGTTCGAACCGACAACACGTTAATTTTAACTATCCGTGACAATATATTTTCTTAACCTTAAACTATGATGCATCACTGCCAAGGATATTTAACTTCTTGTTTATTCTCACATACTTACAACTATCATCACCACCATAAAAAAAAGCTTGAAATAAATTTTAAGTAATTCGGCATTCTGCATAATTTTTATAGTCTATGAAATAGCAAGTTCGATGCCCTTTGTCTGGCGCGGATCGCTCGCTAGCTACTCCCGGGCTCTCACGTTTAAGTGTTACGTATTTTAAAAACGGTTTTAATACTTATTCTTATTCGCACTGTTTGTGGTTATGAATGGATGCTGAGGCTAGGTAGCCTTCTATTTCTAATACTTAACAACATACATGATCGAAATACATTTACGACTAAAATCAAAAATGTTATCAAATTAAGCATAAGTAATCATCAATTTAAGAGAAACGTAAAACAAAACATTAATTTAGGTACTCTCAATAAACTATGATATCAAACTTGTCATACAAAAAACTATCACATTTCTTTAGAAATACGCTATTGCAAGAAACTAATATGAAATTATTACAAATCTATCGGTAGGTATTACGTGGAAATTCTTTCGCACGGCGTCAAATCGCAACTTATACCTAATGAAGAGAGACTCAAATAGACAATCAAACTTACCCATAATTCTAATAAAAAACGAAGAAATATCCTCTCTCTCTTACATTCAAACTTTCTAAGAATTATAATAGGAAACATATTCGGTAAATACCTATGATTTTGTAAGCCTCAAACTATGATACAATACTTACAGCTTCTTGTACTTCTTGTATTCTCACATACCTATAACTATCAATACATACGACAACAAAGCTTTAAATTAATAAAATTAGCAACTAAGTAAAGTCGTTTTCATAAAAGATAACCCGTGCATAGCTCTTATAACAAACACACAAGGTGTATTATCGCTCAAATCGCGGGACTTCTTTCGGCGTCTCGTCGCGAACTTGCGCCTTTCGGAATTATACCCTTTGAGATTTACCGCCGCCGCCGCCGCTTCCAAGCCAAATTAAAGGTTGTTCCGTTCAATATTTATTATGAACAAATTCTCAACTCAACTAAATTTTTTATTTAAAAAGTTAAATTACTGATGACTAACTAATTATTGTTTTAAGTTGCGTTTGTTTCAGGCAGCTGAAATTATTTTCAAACGCTATAGGGAAAAATATCCTAAGCATACCTGTCCTAAAACTTTATTTTTTTATGAGGAATCTTTATCTTTTATTATTATTCTCTTTCTTGAGAAACAAAATGGATTAATTTCTTTATTTAAAATGTGTGAAGCGTAAAAATAAGTTACGTAATTTAACAAATAACAGTTTTTAATATTTTGATATTGAACAAACAACTTAAAAACTATTTAAGTGATTTCACGATTGAAAACTATTTATTTGTAACAGAATAACTTAACAATACAAAAACATAAGATAATGAAGTCATTTCACTGTATTATGAAATAAATTGGGTACTAAGATTTTGTTTATCATATCGCTATACGGAAGAACCCTAAAAATTTTTAGGTAGGTACTAGAACTGCTTTGGTTCGGTTTATGTATTTGTTTAAATTTATTTCAGTGCTTTCGTGTCCGTTTTCAAGTGTACACGTCAGTTGTTATCGCAATTTTTTTCGAAGTTTTCTTAAAATGTCTCGACTTGAAAGTATTGGAGGTAATGCACGATGACATGTGTATTCAAACGACAAATGTTACGAGATGATTCTGTATGTTGGAGACGCTAGTAACCACAGCATCTACGAAACTCGAAGGCTCTACAGGCAGCGGTTTGTGGAGTGCAGGCCGGCAGCTGAACAGCGCCCCTTACCCGGCTGTGGCGTGTTTCGAAGCATGAGTCTGCGCGCCGCCGGTTCTTTTCACGCGAAACCCAGCGCGGCCACCTTCACGTTCCGAGAAGTTAGAAGAGCAAGTCTTGGATCATTTCGAGGAGGATCCGAGGAGCAGCACTCGACGAGTCGGCGTTCTTTTGGATGTCAATCACATGGTGATATGGCGCACGCTTAGTGATGATGGCCAACATCCTTATCATTCCCGATGGACGCAAGAGCTGATACCAGCGGATTTGTGACCTCCTCGTTTAGGCTTTTGTCGGTGGCACAAACGTCATGTGGATGTGTGTGTATTGAAAAAGAAGGCAGAAATTGTGAGCCGTTTTTGTAATTCTGGCCAAGTGTAAGGGAAACCCTAGATACAGTAGTGAGTGTTTTTACGCAAAGTGAACTGAATGTCGATTGAAATAAGTGCGATACTTGCCATAAGGGTTTGTCAGATATTACAAATTTAAGTTGTAATAATTATAACAAAAACTCTTTAATGTCATTAAACGTAGAAATAATTATGTACACAATATTTAAGCGATTTAAAATGCTTTAAGCGATTTCTTTCAGGCAAGGGGGTGTCCATTAATCACGTGATCTTTTTTTAGCATTTTTTAACCCCCCCTCCCCCATTGGTGATACGTAGTGAGGTTTAAGACCACCCCCCCTCCCCCTTCTCAACATCACGTGTATTTTTAGTACCTACAACGAATCTTAAAATTTTCTGAATATTATCTTAATTTAAATACAGGTATAAACTATAATCTTATTTTATTCTGAAATTAAGGACCATAATAAAAATGTCTACACCAGGTTGCAAGTTTTTTTTTATTGCCATAACAATAATAATAAACGAAGAGTGTAATCATAGGAGAAACATGTATTGTACTAGTACATGAATATATTTAATGTATATTGTCCTCGGACCTCGGATTAGCAAGACATTCTTCAACACTTACAACTGGATAAGCATCTAGCAGGTCAGTTGTTGGCACTGTGCTTTGTTGAAAATCAACATCGGTTTCATCGGAAAAAACAAATACACGAGATATCTTACTACACCCCCCCTCCCCCTTGTGTTATTTTCGTGATTTTTATCAAACCCCTCCCCCCCCTTTCAAGCCTCACGTGATTAATGGACAACCCCCAACCGGATTTCTTCCGGGCAACCCGTTTATTATTAATAAATAGAAACTTGAAAGTTGTACTAACATGTTGTTTTATTTGTTTTCATTATTGTTTTCATTATTAGCTAGGTAGTGTGATAAAAATTGTGTCATTCAATGTGCCAAACGATAGGTAAGTAATAATCAGCTGCGCTGATATCCGCGCTACTCGCAGTGGGCGGCCGCGGCAGCGCGGCGCGGCGTATCGCTCGCTATTCAGCCGGTGCGGGAAAGGTCATAAGGTCACTGATTGCGGCGCAAGTCTATATTTAGCTTGTTAGGTTGACTAGGGTTGTCAAAATATTTTATTGTAAAATAATTTAAAAAAATTGTATGAAAGTCTATACCGGCACTGATCATGCTAATTCTTTTACTGTACATTCTACGTATGGTTTAGAAGCTAACCCTAAAGTTTTATCTCTCCATTTTGTTACACGTTGTATAGATAAACACCCAGACACGGAACATTTTTTTTTCTTGTTCTGGGCGGGAATCGAACCCGCAACCACTGGCGTCTGAGGCAGATAGGTTTACCTCTTCGCCAAAGTGGTCGTCAATAATAAACAAATATAAACTCAAAACTACCCACCTTTTTTATCCGGCTGTAATTCAGCGATGTATCCCATCAGCTGGTTAGGGTTGACCCCTAACGCCAAGGCTGCGGCGTCCAAAGACATCTCACCCCTGGTGAGCCGCTCTAGGACCTCAGCAGGCCCCTTGTGGCACCAGAACCCGCGGTCCGTCCTAGGTGTGATGTTGACGGAACTAAATTTTATTTACGGGCGTCGAAATTTTTGTCGGGAGCTTTATTTTCAAACTGTTTTTTTATTTATTTCGAGTTCTCGATATTTCGGGCGCAAGGTGCAAGCGCCATGATCACAACGGTACTGATGATACGGGTAAGTGTTTTTATTCACGGGCAAACGAATCTGTCTACCCGCCTTATTGTGCGCTTCGGACGTTGTTTTCTACTACTATTGTCTCTTTTACAGTACTAGTTGTCACTATTGCCACACAGTGGTAACCAACGATCGAAACGCACTATAAAGCGGATAGACAGATTTGTTTTCCCGTGGATAAAAACAATTACCCGCATCTTTAGTACCGTTGTGATCATGGCGCTTGCAACAGAGCCGAAATATCGAGAACTCAAAATAAATAAAAAACATGGCAAATATAAATAACTTAAAAAAAAAGAAGGAAGATACTCAATTTGTCTGTAGGTTTTTTTATGTTTGTTAGGTCATAACTTTTGACTGGGTGAACCGATTTTGATGATTCTTGTTTCACATCATAGAGGATACTTCCCGTTTGTACCATATAAATTTCATAGAAATCGATTAAGTACTTCACGTACTTTTTTTTCCAATATGTATAAATATATATTTCTGACACTCACACAACATTATCTAGCCCAAATAAAGTTTCTTAAAGAACTTGTGTTATGGATACTAGTTAACGGATATACTTAAGAAATATATAAACATACATATTGAATAATAACATATTTTTTATTAGATAATAAACTTAAATAAACATATAAACGATGTATGTATGATTTCGGAGTTCGTTTACCATGACGATCTTATACTTCTGCCAAAGTTTTGACGTGAAGTCGGTTTTTTAATGCTCTGCATTCGTTGATCAGCTTCTTGGTAAGTTATTAAAACTGGTCGTAAGAGTGTTACCAGACCAAACGATCGAAGGTCGGTCGACCTTGGTCGGGTAGTAACTATACCCCTATAAACTTACTATAATTCCTCAGTTTCTTTCTAATCGCGCGCCTAATCAAACAGCTTGATCAACGTAGACTAATCCATTCTGCAATCGATGGATTGCTGTGGTACCACCCTATGTAGCGTTCAGCCGATCTCTGCTAGCACTTGGTAAAATAAAACACAACCAGTACTTAATCAGAGGAGTCGACACGTCCACTCGCACGCGCTGTCAACCGGTCAATGCCATACCTCCCCAGACATACGAGAGGGCGCCTCGATGCTTCAATCTTTATTCCATTCACTCGTTCATTCCCAGTCACCACACCCTAAATGAGTTATTATTACACTAACATACATCTACATAGATAACGCAAATGCATGTTAGTACTTCGCGTGTCCAAACCCCGACCAAGCGTCAAAGTTGGTCGCCGCTAGATTCGGATATCGATATCGCTCTTTATAATCGATTACATCGGCGGCATCGGTGTCTTTGAATCGGTTTGCATTTACCAGCACTAAATATCAGCTGTGACGTCACAGTAGGTATCAAAAAGTCGGCACGCTTGGTTTCAACACAAATCGTGACACTTGCGTTATCTATGTAGATGCATGTCTGTGATCTAAACTCATATGATAGTTACCTATAAGGCCTATTTATGCAGCCGTAGACATCTCTATATCGTCCGTACAGGGTGCCGTAGCTGACCCCTAAAATCTCAGCGGCCTGTTTCATTTCTAATTCTTTCATACGAACTGCTTCCATTACCTGTAAGGATAAGAAATCTCAATGTACTGAAATATGTTAAAATCTAAATAAATAGAAATAAAGTAATTACTATAGTAAGTAAAGATAGGGTCCGTCTATAATAGTCAATTATATTTTAAAAGCAGATTAAGAATGACGAGTGGATTTAAATTACGAAACAAATTTTTTTTTTTATATTTTCAAAAATAAAAATTTCAAAATTCTTCTAAGTATCTACTTCATCAAAATTTAAGTTTGATCTGTTGTTTATGATTACAGCAAGTAATAAAAACGTTTCCATCTAATTGTAGTTAGTCATTAAATTTTACTCAAAAAGAAGAATTTTGAAATATTAATTTATTAAAAGTGATTTAAACAAAATATTTTTTTTTTCGAAATTCGGATCCAATCGTCATGATTAATCTGCTATTAAAATATAATTAACTATTATAGACGGACCATGTATATCTGACATTAACATCAATATCAGAAATATTAATTCATTTATTATTCACATCACATTATCTAGTACGAAATAAGTTTCTTATGGAAGTTGTGTTGTGGATATAAGATCACGTATAAATCAAATTAAGAAATGGATAAACATACACATTGAATAAATAAATGTCATAGTCTGGCTAATGAAGATAGAGACTGGAAAAACCTGGCGAATTCAAAACCCCTGAAAATAGTACGAAATACACGGATTAAACAAACTTGATACTTGTTTTTTTTTTAATTATCGTAAAAAATAACAAAATTAGAACTGTCCTACTAATAGTATTATTAAAATGATAGGCAACTAGTAATAACCAGGTTTAATGAAAAGAACAAAACACAATAATTATTTTTATTCATTGTAATCAAAATCTGGAAATCAGCAATTCTAAATTGAATGAATCGTCAGAGTCACTGGTATCGCTGTTTCCTACATTGATTATGAAACTGTCTAAATTTTCATTTTTTTTCTTCATTTTCAAACACGAAAATTCCAAAATCTCAATTACCAAAACCACTAACAACCGTTCGATTGACAACAGTGACACCAGAAAAACGACTTGGATATTCATGCTAGTATGAAAAGTTTTCAGATTTCCTCAGTGTCTACTTTCGTTAGCCAGACTCTATAAACATATAATCCATAACTTGCCGGTTAATATTTGTGTTCAATTGAGCTACAGGATCCTGGTCGATGACCATCCAAACTATTTGTTATATTGGATTTTTCGTTATATGCTAACGTAGCTCCACCTAGTGGTGATCGTTTGCAGATTTACCACCCATAGACGAAACTTCTTAACAGAAGTTTAGAGATCTCAGTTCAGATGAAACATTGCAGTCAAACAAATATTTAAAAGCTGATTTTTTAATGGTCAGATAAAAGTTATCTGATAAATAAAGTGTTACTGGACAGCTTCAAGCTCGTCTCAAATGTATTGGCATTCTATGTCATTTTCGTAAAATCGCAAAACAACATTACCCCGCCGAGTAATAAATTTTCGATGATTGGAAAATCAGGCTTCAAAAGCTTTATTTTGTATTTTATAATAATTAAATAAAATAATCGATTTTATTTTGTTTTTTTATCTATTAAATTATACTATACAAAATAAAGCTTTTAAAATTTATTTTGTATTTACATTTGAACACTTTTTAACCGGATTTATCGCGTATAATTTATATTTTACATTTAAACTTCGAGTTGAAATCCATAACGTCGATAACTCCAGTTAAAAAGTGTTTCATTTTAAATTAATCGCGAAAACTTAAAACAATATTATTTTGTATTTATTATACTACAAATCATACATACATAACGTCACGCCTGTATCCCTTATGGGGAAGGCAGAACACCAGAGGTTACAAGACCATCTGATGTCACGTTTGACAAATTTGGAGGTATTATAAAGATGGAAAGAGACTATTGTAGTGACAGGGGGTAGCCTATCGCCCACAAAAACGCCTTTAAATCCTCTGTCCCTTAACTGACTTTTACAGTATGCCCGAGAAGAGAAGCAGCTGGCACATTCTACGTTTTTCTTTCGCTCCCAGTCCAGCATGGAAGTCACTACAGTATACTACAAATCACTGTTAACATAATAGAACTTACGCGTTTCACGTAGTTTTCCTCCCAAAACTGCGGCCGTCTTCCGTGCTGTAAGTAATCGTTGAGTTTCACGACGTCCATAAATCGGGGGTCCGATGGACCAGATTTTGGGCCCACTGTTAGCACTAGAACAAAGGGTAAAATATAGTCGCCTGTTACAGATAAAAATATTAAATGCTTATTAAGGTAGTCGTTGTGGCGCCGTGGTTACTATGCATATCAAACGATATCGCAGGTTAAGCGCGCTCGGCGCGGCCGGTATTAGGATGGGTGACCGCCGATCATTTATATCTCACGACGACTTCCGTGCTTCGGAGGGCAAGTTAAACAGTCGGTCCCGGGTGCTGTATACTTGTATACAGTAGTCACTAAGGTTTGTCAGAAGCCATTTTGGCACCCTGAAAATTCTGACATCCACCACCCAGCACTGGGCCAGCTTGGTGGATTATGGCCTATTCCTCCTCTTCACCCAGGGGAGAGACTCATGCCCTGCAGTGGGCTCATTACACGGATTTATGATTATGGAATGGCTATTTTTAGTCCCATTCCATTTTTTTTTCACACACAATAAGTATCATTTATACAAACTAATTTTGCAAAAAAACGGTATGTACTTTTTTACAAAGACATAAATATATTCTCTAACATGGTCACTCTAAATTATGAACGAGTTACTGATTCATAGAGAGCTGGATTTTGGAACATACATTCGTTAGGGGGTGTAGGGGTGCATTAAGGAAGGAATCCGAAATTCTCACGGGAACGGGAAACATAGGATTTTTTAGTTTGCATGAAAAAATCTTATTCCCTGAGTGCACCGATGTGAAACTTGATAAAAATGTTCTTCGATGTATTCAATGGAAGGCTTTAATATTTATGGGGGTAAAACCGCGGGCGGATATTAATTACTATCCATATTAATTAGTAGCCATATTTAAATGCATGCGGAGTCTCTCTTTAAGTAAATGCTGCATTTTGTCATGCTCCTGTAAAAATTGTTTTTTTTGTTATCCCATAACTTTAAGGTTTTGTTCCTTACTAAAAAATAATACTTTTTGCCACAGAATATGGTGGTTCAAAAGTGCATACTTTCCAAGATATCATCAATCTTAATATAATGAGTTTTTTTTATATAAGTGACTAAACCCGTGTTTGACCTCAATCTCACCTGATGGTAAGTGACGATGAGGTCGAAGATGAAAGCACACGGTTCTAGGAAGGAACTGGCTCTTTATACAATATTGCCGGAACACATTACCGCCGGAGCGGTAGCATGTGGCGGCAGACTTTATATAAAGGGTGGTCGCTAGCCAGGCGGACCCAGAAGGGATCCTACCACCAAGCAAAGTTCATAAATTATTACCCTTGTAAAATCTCTTTAACATTCATTCAAAAGACGCGTGTCACTGAAGCCATACAATAAACAACAAAAACATTTCAACGTAGGAAAGTTGCATACAATGCACAAAGCAAAACGTTGCGAACTGTACCTGTGCATAGCGATAAAAAGGGATAGAAAATGCCACGTTGTAATAATTCGCATAAAGCGTTTTACATAAGATTTTTGACTTAATTGAATTTTTAAAAATTAAAATTATTCACATGTTATTTGATTCTAGTACCTACATGGTCCCATTAATACCCTAGAGTTATGGGAAACAAAAGGAACACCTTGTATACTGAGCTTCTTACTGTACCTACGTCTTAGTTTAAGTAGTCTTAGTGTAGTTTTTTCTGTTGATCAAAATAAATAATAATCAGATATATTTCGGAAGCAGGCTTACATTTGGAGGCACCGCCTGATACCGCTTCACCCTTCAAATCAGTCGCTCCAGCTGACGAGCACGAAGACGCCGCATGAGGCTCTTCATTCGAATCATCTAGAAATATTATTAACTATAAATAATAGTTACTCAATAAACTTTTACAAACCTTAGGGTAAAAAATGAAGGAATAATTCTAACATTCACGCAAAATTAGTAATCCCAAATTAAGTTTCTTGTGTTATAAATATTAGAGAACGTATATATCCACCCACTCTAGGATTCGGACCCAGGTCCTATGGTATAGCAGGTCATTTTTGTACCACTACACCAGACTAACTAATGTTTTTCAAACCGACTTAAAAAAAAGAGGAGGTACTCATTCCTCTGTATGTTTTTTTAAATCTTTTGACTGGGTGAAACGATTTTGATGATTCTTGTTTCATATGATAGAGGATACTTCCCGTTTGATCCCATATAAATGTCATCGAAATCGATTGAGTACTTCATGAAAATTTTCAAATATGTATGAATTCGGAGATCGTTTACCTTTAAGACATAGCCAAAGTTTTGACGTAAAGTCGGTTTTTTAGTGCTCTGCATTCGTTGATTATTTAATAATATTATAAGCCTTAATATCGACAAGACAAGTAAACAATGATTACCAGCGCTTATATCAACTCTTGGCCCGAAAACGCGTCGTACGACCAGTCCATACGAACAATTGGCTGTATGTTAACTTTAGACCACACAGTTTAGACAAATAAGCCTAAATACCCACGAAACTAGACTACACAGTACTTACCAGCGCTATTATCACCATCAACTTTAAGCCTAGTATGCAGAAAGCTCTCGATAACAGCGGGCGCATCGGTCCACTTGTCGCCCGACGAGTCGCGCGACCAGTCGACACAAAAAATTGGCTGTACCATGTTTTCCGGCAATGTTCTATGAAGCTACAGTTCTCTTCTAAGCCAGTGTGCTGTCATCTTCGACCTCATCTTCACTTGCCATCAGGTGAGACTATCCTCAATATCTACGAAATAAGATGATGAATTGCTTACCAACGCTATTATTTTCCAAGTATGCCAAAAGCTGCGAATACTTGTCGCCTGACCAATCGCACAATCAGTCGACACAACCAATTAACTGGATTTATACATACTAAATTTGATACCATTTTTTAAAATAAGCAGTAATAAACATGAGACTAGGCTACACAATGCTTACCAGCGCTATTATCACCATCAACTTTAAGCCTAGTATGCAAAAAGCTGCCGATATCAGCGGGCGCGTCGGCCCACTCGTCGCCCGACGAGTCGCGCGACCAGTCGACGCAACCGACCTCGCCTGATACGCCCCAAGACGATATGCGCTCGGCTGTTATATCCTGTAAGGAATACGAGTTTGGATGTCAAAAAATATTGGGCATAAGTTTTTTTAGAAAGGATAAGTGAACGTAGATTTACGAGGATTACAGAGCATTAACAAATTGTTATAAAAAGAACGAACGACTCTTATATTTCTAGGAAACAAAACCACATAGTTTAGTTTTTGCTACTAATAGCTTATAAGGCGTTTTTAAAAATCTACATATAAAAAAATATCAATTAATTACTCAATATTTCAATGATATGGTACATATAGTGTTCAATAACACGTTTCATTTTAGTATGGACGTCTGGCCAGCACCTGTGCCAAATAAAATAGGTGTGGAATACCATTATGAAAATAACTTAAAATAACTGTTCATGAAATAGTTAGTTATTTTTCGTGTACATTAAGAAAAACTACTTGAATCTACAATGACCACAGGTGACTGACGACGCCATATTTAAGTCATATTTTCACTGAAATTCCTATATTTTTGATTTGATTTTGATTGATTTTTGTTTGATTCGTGAATAATTTCCACGATCCTTAAATTTGGCACAGGTTGCGGCCAGGAATGCAACGGAACCTTTCTATGCTTTAGCCAAACACAATTTTGGATGCGAGAATATAATTTTCCTAGAAAATCTGTAATGTCCCTTTTCTCACACACGAAGATTAAAGCTTTCTTCGGGTAAATAAAAACATATATATTACTAACCATATTCCCGGGTTGCCAGTCTTGTTCTTGGATTTCCCTGAAAACACGAAAAAAATTGATTAAATAATTACATACATACATACATAACTTCACGCCTATATCGCTTACGGGGAGACAGAACACCAGAGGCTACAAAACCATCGAGGTATTATAATGACGGAAAGAGACTGCAGTAACAGGGGGTCAGCCTATCGCCCACAAAACCGCGAATAAAACCTCTGTCCCTTAACTGACATTTACAGTTAAATAAAACACTTTTTAACCGGATTTATCGCGTATATTTACATTTTAAATTTTAACTCGATGTTTCGGTATCTTTGTAGACCCCGTGGTTACGAGCGACTGAGATGTCAAGCGAAGATACCGACAATATGACATTTACAGTACTCCCGGAAAGAGAAGCAGCTGGTGCATTCTATGTTTTTCGTTTGTCCCAGGCCAGGATAAGTTTTTTTAAAATATTAAATTAAAATCATCATCATCATCACAACTCTTTGTAATGAGCCCACTGCAGGGCTATGAGTCTCTCCCCGGGGTGATGAGGAGTGGTGGTTAGTGGATGTCAGAATATTCAGGGTGCCGAAATGGCTTCTGACAAACCCTAACGACTACTGTATACAAGTATACAGCAGTCGGTCCCGGGCCACCGAATCACAGAATTAGTCGTGAGAAATAAATGATCGGCGGTCACCCGTCCTTTTATCTTCAGTTACCGTCAGTTGAGATGGATATCAAAAGCGGGTTTAGTCACCAATTTTTAAAAGACGCCATTTTGTTTTCGTTTCTTCATCGGTGCGGCTTACACATAATTTGCGGGTACTTACGATTTGGTTTGACTTCTCGAATCATCGTCTGTATGCTCGTTTGCGCTAATCAACCGTTGACGTTTCGGACTCTGGCTTTCACTGTAACAATGTTTAAAAATCTTATTTAAAAAGGAAAACATTTAGATTCGGTTATTATAAAAAATAAAATATTTATAAAGCTCTTTTATTACTCCTTATACAAGCCATTAATTGTATAAAATCGTAGGTCTTTTAGGTCTAGGTTTTGCAATTACTTTTTTTAAATTAATGTTTTCGTGTTTTATCTTGTTTTTGTATAAATTTTCGGTGAGTTAGGGCCCCATGTCTAAGGCGGCGCGGCGCCGTTTGCCGTGTTACGGTACGGCACCGGTCGCACCGCTCATTGTATTGTATTGTCAGCAAAGAAATTTGTTTTGTTTTTTATTTTCACCAGCGAAATGCTCGGCGTGGCACGGAATCGAGCCCGCAACCACTGGCAAAGTGGTCTTCAAAATATTTCTTTAAATGACTTAATTCCGGCTGAGCTGCTTCTCTTCCCGGCACACTGCAAAAGTCAGTCAAGGGACGGAGGTTTTATTGAAGTTTTTTTTGTGCAATTACTCCAATATTCTAATGCCTTCAAATTTGTAAATGAAAATGAAAAAAAAATATTCACAGTTGGCGAATAAAAGTTTTCATTCATAGTAGGTTATACACTTTGTGAAGGTCAAACGCTGGATGAGGGCGGCGCGGGTCTGGGCGACTGGCGAATCCTGGGGGAGGCCTCCGTCCAGAAGTGTGCGTCTGCAGGCTCATGTAGATAATGACCGCTCATTATCCACCAATGTCTTAGTGTTGTTTACTATTACTTCTTCGGCTTAAAAAAATGGCGAAAAAAATTATGGTTTTATAGTCTCCGATGTTCGGCCTACCCCATAAGGCATACCTGCAGGCGTGAAGCTATGTATGTATTAATTGTGTTGTGAATATACAAAATGTTACACAAACTGCAGTCTTAATTGTGCTTAATTATTTTTGCTAGAATCTAAAAAAACTCTCAAACAAAAGCGTACCGATTTCGAAATGGAAAGTTTTTTTTTAAATTTCACATAACGATCATTTATGTAGTAGCTCGTAACCTAGTAGCTCTTTTTAGAATCCCGCGGGAATATCAGGATAAAAAGTCGCCTATGTGCAATTCCAGACTGTACACAAATTCCGCTGAGAGGTTCTGCCGTGATTGCGGAACAAACATCCATGCACCCAAACTTTCACATTTATAAGATTAGGAAGAAAACTATTTTTTTAAACTCAAATTCTTTTTCACGATACTCAAGCTACATGAACCGTTAGAATAAAGTCCATCCGTGAGCAGCCATTACAACATGAATAAGAGATTCGGTGCGCGAGCTAAAAATAGAAATATTTCGAGCCTATTTTAGAACGTTTGTGGTATAACGGATCTGACGAATCTATTTTTAGTTTCATATGGGTTCTGTACAATTTCTTTTAGTTTAGTTTTTCAATTCGATGACAGGCCGGTGTACCTATTGTTACATACCTACATTGCCTTCTATGCCAGAGGTCCTGGGTTTCAATCGATATTTTATTATATTTATATTTAGCTACATGAACCGTTAGAATAAAGTCCATCCGTGAGCAGCCATTTCAACATGAACAAGAGATTCGGTGCGCGAGCTAAAAATAGAAATATTTCGAGCCTATTTTAAAACGTTTGTGGTATAACGGATCTGACGAATCTATTTTTAGTTTCAGATGGGTTCTGTACAATTTCTTTTAGTTTAGTTTTTCAATTCGATGACAGGCCGGTGTATTGTTACATACCTACATTGCCTTCTATGCCAGAGGTCCTGGGTTTCAATCGATATTTTTGCGATGAACACATTTATCAACCGTCAAGTTATGCATGGATGTTTGTTCAAATTTATTATAATATAGTAGCTGTTGCGCGCGGTTTTACCCGCGCAATTTCGATTTCAATTTCGGAATAAAAAGCTAAACTTCATTAAAATCGGTTGAGTCGTTTTGCCGTGATTGAGGAACAAACATTCGTACATCCAAACATTCACACTTATAATATTAGTAGGATGCAATTTGTTTGTTTAATATAAATCTTAAGTTCACTATACGTTATCTAGTATCGATAACACTTGTGTTTTAATAAACTTGATTTGGGCTAGATAATGTTGTGTGAATGTAAGAAAGAAGTATTTATTTATTAGTATAAGTGAAAAATGAATTGATTTTTTTATTTTTCTAGTAGCTTTACGAAAGGTACATTTTTGGTCCCATAGGTTTTACGTGTTAAAAGTTAGGCTATCAACATTATTAGACATTTTCGAAGATAAAATTGTTTCACAGAAGGCAGCAGATCAAACGTTACATTACCTGTCAAATTTCCTCGACCAATTTAAACTTAATGGCCAGGGCATAGAGTTCAGATTCAAGTGAAATTTTTTGACAGATTTGTAAGGCTTGAGTACACCTTCTGTATCTACGCTAAACCACACTCGTCGTTGGACAAGGAAGAAATATAATGCTGTTTCACTAAACTTTAGATGTTTGGTGTGAGATGTACGATATACTCTTACAGAAATTAGGACGCAATATGTTTTAAAATGCTTTGGGACTAGTATTGGTAAAAAAAATAACAGATTTATTTCGGAAAATTTTACTTCTTTGAACTGATGCAAATTGCATATATTTTTTTGTAACTTTTGTATTGTGATTTTTGTTTATACATACATACATAACGTCACGCCTGTATCCCTTATGGGGTAGGCAGAACACCAGAGGTTATGAGACCATCTGATGTCACATTTAACAAATTTGGAGGTATTATAAAGATAGAGAGAGTCTATTGTAGTGACAGGGAGTCAACCTATCGCCCACAAAAACGCCACGTAAACCTCATTCCCTTAACTGACTTTTACAGTATGCTCGGGAAGAGCAGCAGCTGGCACATTCTAAGTTTTTCTTTCGCTCCCAGTCCAGCATGGAAGCAAAAATATTTTGTTTATATTAATGTTAATTAAGTATTTGAATCGAATTGAATCGCAGTCCTATTACTTTAATGTATTCTTATATTTAATACGAATTATTCATGTCGAAATGTCCGTTAAAATTAGGATTGATCTATAGATTTTTAAATTATCATAATTTCATAATGTATTATATAAGCATTATGCTATCTACAAACTTACATATAGACCAGAGCAAACGATTTAGAAGTTTAACACCGAAATATAAAGCTATTAGGCTCCTAAGTTTGTATGGGAAAATGTATGATAGCCATTACCTTAAGGCCATTGTCTAAAAATAGAAATATCTCGAGTCTATTACAGAGTTCAAGCGTTAAGTTATGGTATAACAGTACTGACGATTCTATTTATAGATCAAGTAATAAGAGAGAGGTACGGGTTTCGTACATTTTTTATTTTTAAATTTCAAAAACATTATAAATGTGAAAGTTTGGATCGATTTTTGTTTCTCAATAAAAAAAAACAGCAGAACGGCTCAACGGATTTGTTGTGAAGGTTTTTTCAGAATGTTTCATTTTGGAAATAAAATTCATTTCGTTTTTAAATATTTTAAGATGCGCACTGTGCAAGAGCCATTGTCTCGACGGTTTTTTGTACATATATTTCGAATAAGACACGGATCCCTGAGACCGGAACGATTTACGAACTGGTTTTTGTAGAAAATTATGTTTTCTTAGCACCGAAAACAGTGAACATAAAAATAGTTTAATAACCCAGTCAGAGGTAACAAGGTTCAACTATCATTTTAGTAATATATGTGTTTTAGTCATGTTTTAATACCAGCTGTAGTAGTACCCGACACCGCTCCGATGCAAGTTAATAAATAAATAATAATTATTTCTGACACTCACACAACATTATCTAGCTCAAATTAAGTTTCGTAAAGAACTTGTGTTATGGATACTAGATAACTGATGTACTTAAGAAATATACAATGTGTTAATTTTATACTTGATCAAACGAAATGTGCGGATATAACATTAAAAATTATCGACAGAACGCGAAAAACAAATGTTTTTTTTTAATGTTTTACCTTTTACTCCGAAACTAGCACGTCAAGGTAACTTTTTTAGCATGTTTTATTAAATTTTATAACATACCCTACAAGTTCACCAAAATAACATAGTTGCTATCTCTCTTCGTTGTTACGATAGGTACTATCCGAATTAAGTAGGTAATTTTAACAAAATTAAGTAAGTACTTGGATTACATAAATAGTGCAATAAAAAATATTATTTAAATCAAGTTTTCAAAGTGTCCACCATTCTTATCCATGCAAACAATGGCACGCATTGCCACACTACGTACAGTTTTTTTAAAAACATTGCGTTTTTCTCTTATTTTATAAGCTGCAGCCATTATTTTTTGCAAAAGCTCTTCGCGCGTTGCAACTGGAGTACTATACACCATCTGCTTCATATGACCCCACAGATAAAAATCAAGTGGTGTCAAATCTGTGCTGCGCGGCGGCCACGCTACTGGTCCGCCTCGTCCAATCCATCTACGAGTAGTTCCATAACGTTCATTTAGGTACTTACATACGATTGTGCTGAAGTGAGCTGGAGCGCCGTCATGTTGAAACCACATCCTTCTCCGTGTTTGAAGATCCACATCTCTCATCAGGGAAGGTAGCTCATTTTGCAGAAACAAGAGGTAAGTTGGCCCCGTCAATCTTGATGGTAGAATAAATGGTCCAATCAAATAGTCTCCTATCATCCCAGCCCAAACGTTAATAGAAAATTCGACCTGGAACGATGCTGGTCGAACTGCTAAAGGGTTTTCTTCCTCCATCCACAAATGTTGGTTGCGAAAATTTGTGATTCCAGTCCGATTGCGTCTTTGCCGCAATAGCCGTGAACAAAAAACATTTCTTGCTTGGTAGTCCTGCTCATGTAAATTTTGCACTTTTCGAAAACGAAAGGGGTATAGACATTTTTTTTTCAAGATCTGCTTCAAAAAAGGAGGAGCTGCCATTTTATGACGGACCTGTCTCAAGTTTGAAACCCTTTGAAAACCACCTGTCTCAAACCTTTTGTTTGATTGGTGGATTACAACTATGGACATCTATCGTAGTAAAATGACAACCATGTCCAAGTGTGGAAGATTTTGAAAAAAGAATGTCTATACTATTTGATTGGACCATTTATTCTACCATCAAGATTGACGGGGCCAACTTACCTCTTGTTTCTGCAAAATGAGCTACCTTCCCTGATGAGAGATGTGGATCTTCAAACACGGAGAAGGATGTGGTTTCAACATGACGGCGCTCCAGCTCACTTCAGCACAATCGTATGTAAGTACCTAAATGAACGTTATGGAACTAGATGGATTGGACGAGGCGGACCAGTGGCGTGGCCGCCGCGCAGCACATATTTGACACCACTTGATTTTTATCTGTGGGGTCATATGAAGCAGATGGTGTATAGTACTCCAGTTGCAACGCGCGAAGAGCTTTTGCAAAAAATAATGGCTGCAGCTTATAAAATAAGAGAAAAACGCAATGTTTTAAAAAAAACTGTACGTAGTGTGGCAATGCGTGCCATTGCTTGCATGGATGAGAATGGTGGACACTTTGAAAACTTGATTTAAATAAATGATTTAGTTTAATTGTGTTTTTTATTGCACTATTGATGTAATCCAAGTACTTATTTAATTTTGTTAAAATTACCTACTTAATTCGGATAGTACCTATCGTAACAACGAAGAGAGATAGCACCTATGTTATTTTGGTGAACTTGTAGGGTATGTTATAAAATTTAATAAAACATGCTAAAAAAGTTACCTTGACGTGCTTGTTTCGGAGTAAAAGGTAAAACATTAAAAAAAAAACATTTTTTTTATGAAAAAATCAAAATAAATTAATGTTTTTACAACTTTCTGGCTTGATATTGTGATCTTTTTTAATTTTTATTACTAGTTCATGGCTTTGCCTTCAAAATAAGAATAATTTTAAAAAAATCCATGGTCTACTTAGTTAGGAAAAAATTAACAACGAAAAATGGGAATTGAATAAAAAAAATTTTTCATTGGCTTTAATTTCTAAAAGGTGTACGAAAAAAAATTTTTTTTTCGCGTTCTGTCGATAATTTTTAATGTTATATCCGCACATTTCGTTTGATCAAGTATAAAATTAACACATTGTATAAACATACATATTTTTTATTAGAATAAACTTAAATAAACTTATAAACATCTATAACTTGACGGCTAATATCTGTGTTCATCACACAAATATCCGCCGCCGCCACCGGGATTCGAACCCAGGACCTCTGGCTTAGAAGGCAATGTATGTATGTTACCACTACACCAAAAATTCGACCAGCAGGTCGAATTTTGCCATGAATTGTTACTGTCTTTTTCTTTTTTTTTATAAATTAATGATAGGTCGTTTGTCTTCCATGACACCGGACGGGAAGTGAACATGAAGACTAAGGTGGTACACACACGTCCATCCATGAGAAACCTATTCACTCGACGCCTAAAACTACCAGGACTATACTGGCCAGTTTCATATAAAAGAGGTGGTCCCATATAAATTTCATCGCAATCGATGGAGTATGTCTCCCTCCCGGAAGTACAGAAGATTGCCGGATTTCAGGATTATCGATTCCTCTCCCTGTCTACGGACTTCAGATAACCTCAGGATATCCCAATGCAATCCACTCAATACTTCCTCCAGCTCAAGAATCTTTTCGTCTGTCCGCAGTGTCCTAACATTGTATGTCGCCAGGGCCAAGGGTCGTCGTTGGTAGCCTGGTCGAACCCGGAGATTCTTAGCACCCCCTGTCCCGCCGTTTCCTCGATCGCTACCTTGATCGAGACTAGCGGGACCGCCGGGGACTAGGGGCCGTGGCCTTTGTTTGCGATTCATAATTTGGGGGGGAAATGTCGTAATCGCCACGCTTGGCAGGCGGGTTGGCGATCGCAGTGTGATGTTAATATACACAAAAGGATGCTGCTGGCCGTCCTCTGGTTTGTCCCTTAGTCGACTCTTACGACACCCACGGGAAGAGATGGGGTAGCGCTATTCTTAAGGCGACGCCACACGCCAAACTTTTGTTTATTATGAAAGATTGCATTTTGCCAAACAGTGTAGATCAGGGACCCGATTCTGTAAAACATTATGTCCATATGGTTAGGTTGCGTACAGATTGCCAGTAATGTAACTAGTAATGTAACATTATGCGCACGTTGCGCATACAGGTTCCATTACAGCCATCTGTACGCACCATTACGTGCATGTTGTTCAAAGATGGTTCTCCTAGTGACATTCTATTGGTAGAATACTAACAAAATGTCACATGTTAAGAAAATGCACCTTTTAGGCACATTATGTTAACTTGTGGTTATTACAGAATCGGGTGCTGCTAGCGCTATAGCGGTGCCAGGTCGTTTTGCTGATGAAACTACGACCATTTTATTCCATTCTTGTTTAAATATTCTGGTCCCAGTTTGTCATGTTCGTGTTGTGCATTCATAGCTCAATGCACCTACTATGTAAGCAATTTGGTTGTGGCATGACATTACTTATATTACATTATTGGCTCTCACAAATAGCTGTCTTGTGTTTTTTTTTCATGCCACGGTCAATTTGTTCTGTACCTATTTGTATTTATTCGTATAATTCTGACGGGAAAAGAGTGCCAAGAGATTTTTCCGCCGGCTTTTTTGCCTACTGTAATATCTTATTCAAGAACTATCAAAGCCGAAGTACAAAATTGTGACGTCATTAAGTGACCATTCGATGTACTTATGATGAATGTGACATCATTAATGAATAAAACTTTTTGAATTTTGAATTTTCGGGGCTTAGGAGCTTCAATGTACCTATACAATGTAATTGTATCTACGTTATGTACAGCAATAAATGAATTTAGAATTTTTACCATCCGTGAGATTGAGGTCATTCTATTAATTTAACTTACTAAGCTAATAGCATAACCAGGCGTCTTTAGCTGCTCAGTAGAAAGCAAGGTCCAAAGTTCGTTTGTCTTTCGGAAATGTGACTGTGTATATTTCCAATCTTTTTTTTTATATTGTAAGGATGGGACGTTTGTCTTCCATGCCACCTGATGGAAAGTGCGCATGAAGACTATGGTGTTACACGTCCATCCACGAGAAACCTATTTATTCGATATTTTTGATTGTGGGCGAAGGTAACGAGCGACGTCAAGTGTTATGGGCATTGCAAACATTTTTTTTAAATTGGTGTTCCGGGTCTTAAAATAAAAACGGAACTAAAAGGCATCGTCCTAATAGAAGACAAGGCGATTATCGCGAGCTCGCGCGATTTTCGTACACGAACAAATATAGAAGGTGTTCTTTTTGATATCCCATAACTTTGAGATTTTGTTCCTTACTAATAAATAATACTTTATGCCAAAGAATATGTGGTTCAAAAGTGCATTCTTTCCAAAATATCATCAATCTTAATATAATGAGTTCATAAATTATCACCCTTGTAAAATCTCTTTAACATTCATTCAATAGACGCGTGTCGCTGAAGCCATACAAAAAACAACAAAAAGAAATTAAACGTTGAGGAACGTTGCATACAATGTATAACGCAAAACGTTGCGAACTGTACCTGTGCGGAGCAATAAAAAAGAGGATAGAAAATGCCACGTTGTCATATTTTGCTTAAAGGTGTTTTACATAAGGTATTTTGACTTAATTGAATTATTTTGAACATGAAAAGTAAAAACAAACAAAAAAACTTAAATTTAAAAATTATTCCCAGTATTTGATTCTTTTACATGGTCCCATTACATACGTAACTTCACGCCTGCATCCCTTATGGGGTAGGCAGAACACCAAAGGCTGTAAAACCATCTGATGTCACATTTGACAAATTTGGATGTATCATAATGATGGTGAGAGACTATTGCAATGACAGGGAGTCAAACTATCACCCGCAAAAACGCCAACAAAACCTCTGTCCCTTAACTGGCTTTTACAGTATGCCCGGGAAGAGAAGCAGCTGGCACATTCTATGTTTTTCTTTCGCTCCCAGTCCAGCATGGTCCCATTAAAACCCTAGAATTATAGGAAATCAACAGGAACACCTGGTATACTGATATTATACTATAAGTGTCCTAATCAGCATTCGCGCGTACCGACCACACGACTTAGTGTCTCACGGTGCGATGGTTGGATTACTTGCGCGATATTCGCGTAGACATGCTTATAGGATCACTTTATTGTTGAATTTTCTGTTTGTCAAGACCATTTTGCTCAGGAACTTGAACCCAAGACCTATGACATAGAAGACAATGTATCTTATCATTACACATGCCGGTCGTCGAAATGTGATGCCACAGACTGACATACAGATAAAATTAAGGCACTCTTGTAGCGCGGTGTGTAGATATTTAAACGCACCAAAAAATATAACTATTTAAAAGTTTTCGGTTTAGAGAAGTACGCTTTACGTTTTTATGTAACTTTAACATGAATCCATTATGAATCCATTCGACGACCGGCTGGTGTAGGGGTAACGTACATTGCCTTCTATGCCAGAGGTCCTGGGTTCGAATCCCGGCGGCGGCGGATATTTGTGTGCTGAACACAGATATTAGTCGTCAAGTCATGGACGTTTATATGTTTATTTAAGTTTATGTTCTATTAAAAAATATGTATTTATTCAATATGCATGTTTATCCACTATTATAATGCCTCCAAATTTGTCAAACGTGACATCAGATGGTTTTATTACTTCAGGTGTTCTGCCTACCCCATACGGGATACAGGCGTGATGTTATGTATGTATGTATGCATGTTTATATATATATCTTAAGTATATCAGTTATCTAGTATCCATAACACAAGTTTTTAAGAAACTTAATTTGGGCTAGATAATGTTGTGTGAGTGTCAGAAATATTTATTATTTATTTATTATAGCATTTTGTAGCAATATCCGTTTGAAAAGGTAAATTAGTGTTATGTTTGTGCCTTTTTTTTCGAGCATATTTCGGTTGGTTATATGTTCAATTTTTGTGAATATTTTTTCAGACACAACATGTACATATTACTGGGTATATTATGGTTCAAAAAAGTACAAAAATGTCCTCGCCTTAACTACTTAAAAAGCAAAAAACTTACGTATCGGATAGGTCTCTTTTCGTCGAAGTCGTCTTGTCCTTTTCTCGCAAAGGCAGCTTAATAAGGGGCGGTGGACCACCTAGAATTAAAAATAACAATAAACGATAAATTTTTCAGCCGCCTTAGAAAAACCATGTATAAGTATGTCGTAAAAGGCACTGAGTTGGCCCACGCTTGGTGGCATAAGCCTTTCAGAGTCCGCCTGGTTAGCGTAGCGTTTTTGTCCGCCAAGTGACCTTTGATAATCCCGCAGAGGAGGAAGGAGGTGAATACTCAAAAGTACGACAGGGCCCTGCACGGAGGACACAAGTGACCCCGCCGATAATGACACAGCGGGTTGCCAAATGCATATCCTGCCAGTGTGAGGACTCTTACCCAGGTTGCCTGGAAGAAATCGTCTTTAGATGATAAGGCCGCCTATTGTGCACTGTACCTATAACATTGTTCTTACTCCTTGTATCTACTAATTGTATCTTACTCCTTGTGTACAGTCAGCATCAAAAGTTGATAACACATTGAAATTTTCAAAGTCGCTAATAACCATATTGTGCCTTAATAACGACTAATATTGACTAATCAACCGACTTCAAAAGGTTCCCAATTCGTGTGTTGTTTTGTATATTTGTTGAACGATATTTTGAAAAATTTAGAACAGATTTTTAAAATTCTTGTTTCATATGATAGGATAGATACTGCCTAGGTGCCCAGTTTCTTAAGTACGCTTGACTGGAAGAATAGAAATTGTGGATTTTTTATTAATCTTTGTACCTATACATAAAGGTTAAAATTAAAATATTTACATGAATACCATGTACTATCGAACCAACTGAATCATGAATTCATGACCTACTTTGCTGATTATCGTTTGATAATTTCAAAATTATAAGATCTATCGGACATTTTAGATACTAACAAAATAACGTCAATACAAGGCGGAGACCTATGCAATTTTAAACTTTACTATCATAGCAATAATAACACATTTTACATAGGTCATTGTTTGAATCTCGAGTTAGCTCTCCTTTGAACCTTAACTTTTTGATGATGGAAAAAAAAAATATTTTATCATGATAAATTTCAAATTTGGGAAAAAATCTGTATGAATTTGGAGAATGTTATAATTCGGTCAAAGTTCTTTTTTCAGTAGGTTTTTTTATTCGTTGATTATCACTTTGCATATAGGTAGTTGTAATAATAAAACATAGAAGTAAGTCGATATTAGTCCTTATTTGGGCACTAAATAGTGACTAGCGATTTTGAAAATTTCAATGTGTTAATCAACTATTGGTGCTACTGTACAATGAAGCATAAATGTGCACTTTCCATCAGGTGGCATGGAAGTCAAACGTCCTATCCTTACAATATAAAAAAAAATAACCCCCTTGCTGATCTTTTGTCTTTCTAAGGACAATCGATGGAAGACATGAGCGACGAGTCGGTGCTAAAGGCTGAGTTGATACGTTCCGGCAATGGTTGTTGAAGAGCCAACTCCTTCCTTAACCCTTTTGCTGTCATCTTCGCTTACCATCAGATGAGATTGAGGTCAAACACGGATTTAGTTTTTGATAAAAATTAAATGAAATGAATGAAATGAAAAAAGTTTTATTTGTGACAGAAGCAAAAATTATGTACAAAATATAAATATAAAATAAAAATCCCAAGCGAAAATTGAAACACAAATTAGTAGAAAAAAAAATTAAAGAAAAATATAATAATGCCACAAACAGGCCGCAACTCAGCATATTGCTAGTTAACAAACTAGCGCTGGTCTTCCGTTGCAACCATTCGAGTGTCAAAAATGCACTAGTAAAACTGTTAAAATATTACTTATGCGTTTGACAAAAATATAAATGACTATATTGACATAAATTAAATTAAAAGGCAAAGACTTAAACTAAATCAAAAACAGTATTTTTACAATAATAATAAAAATAAGGAAATCTCGCACACGTTCACTAAATATTATAGATATGTATATTATATGAAATATCGGATAATTAAATTAATAGGAAACACATAATTCACATATTATTTGTCAATCAAAAGAATTATGTCACTTACCATTAACACCGAATCTCTCCTTCTCATTTTCACTGCCATCGTCATCACTGGCATCCGGGGTGCCGCTTCTCTTGACATCCGGGGTGACCTTTCTCTCGGGCGTGACCTTTCTGTCCGGAGTGACCTTTGGTTCCGGGGTGACCTTGGGGTCAGGCGTGGTCGTTGTTTTGCGTTCTGGTGTGAGAGGCAGTTTCTTTATTTGGGTCGCTGTCACGGATCCTGTGAAATAGGATATTGTAGAATAGAATTTACCATAAACGAAGTGATATATATTTTAATTTACCTAATCGATTATAGCATGGTAATACTATCTATACAGTACTTCAACTTCATACAAACGGACGAAACGCGAGCTATGCCTACGCGGCCCAATCTCGTCATGCGCTCGGCATGCCGCCAGTCGCGACTGTCTGCATGCCGAAACAATTGTTGATTAAGCTTTACACAAAAATGCGGATTTTTTATACTCTAAAATTTAATAATAAATCATTTCGTACGTCTCAGTCGAGGTGCAAGTATTTTTCGGTCGTTAATTTATGAGACCGATTCGTAATTCAAACGGAAACATGATTTTTTGACACAAAACGCATTTTATTGAATCCTATTCAATTCATAAAGTATTTTATTTGTTTATATAAAAAAATATTAGTATTAACAATCACAAAACTAAATGAACGTGAACACAAAGTAGGCAAATGTAGGTAATTAATAAGCTGAAAAGCCCTATCGCCTGTGAATGTACTGCGGCGCTGTAGGCATTTATTTCAAAGACGCGGCCGAGTTGCAATACTGCAGTGCTAGCACGGATCTTTTGTCGATCGTAAGTTTACGAATGCTCGTATAGTATGGAGACGGTTTTGCAAGCAATAATTGAAATCTATCCATTGCCGCACGGTCAGCTTAAATAAATGTGTTCCTTGTTAATTTTGAATGTTTGTTAACAGGTTCTACTCTTAAATAACTGTAAAATAAAAAATTACATTGTTACTAAAAACTTGCAACCGACTCCATACTATACGAGCATTCGTAAACTTACGATCGACAAAAGATCCGTGCTAGCACTGCTGTATAGAGAATATAAAAGTGATTATAGTTTAATTTACGATACAGTAAGAATTCCGTCATCATAACCCTATGCTCTGGTAGCTGGATAGTCTCCTCGTTGCAAAATGACGATGACAACTATTTTAAAAGTTTTATTTTGCACTAGCTGCTGCCCGCGACGTCGTCTGCGTGAACGCTATGCAGCACCAAACGCACCTACGATTATAACACTGCTAGCGTGATAATATGTAGCCTATATGTTGACCCGACTTCTTAACTATCTTCATGCCAAATTTGAAGTAAATCCATGCAGTACTTTTTGAGTTTATCCCGGAAAGACAAACAGACAAACAGACAAAAATTCTAAAAACTATATTTTTTGTTTCTGTTTCGATTGTAGATCATACCCCAAGTATTCTTTTAAAAAAATATTCAATGTACAGTTTTGACTTTCCTACCATTTTATTATATGTATAGATTTAGTAATGCTCAATTACTAAATAAAATCACTCAACCAAGACTCGAATGTAGGTCTCCCGCTTGCTGAGTACTCTGCCAACTGAGCTACCAGGCCCTGACTACATGCCATCAAACTACTTAGTATATTCTTTACGTTATATTGTTAACGTAGCTCCATATAGTGGTATAGCTATGTAGCTAACCACACGAGATCAATTTCTTTCCAGAAATAGTAAATCTCGATTAAAGTTGCTTCCATGCTGGACTGGGAGCGAAAGAAAAACATAGAACGTACTAGCTGCTTCTCTTCCCGGGCGTACTGTAAAAGTCAGTTTAGGGGCAGAGGTTTTATTGGCGTTTTAGTGGGCGATAGGCTGACCCCCTGTCGCTGCTATTGTCTCTATCCATCATTTTAATACCTCTAAAGTCAAACGTGACATCTGATGGTCTTATAACCTCTGGTGTTCTGCCTAAGCCTTAAGGGTACAGGCGTGATGTTATGTATGTATATACTCGAAGTTTTTTCTTTGCATTTAATAATACTCATTTAATCTTAAAGATGTAAAAAATATACTATAATAATTTATAATAATAATAATAATAATAATAATTTATTTCTCAGAAAACAGGTTCCATTTGTTAGTAGAAACAATTTCTTACAAACTAATGTTAGTTGACACATGAAAAAGACAGAAAATACAAAATGAAAAAAAAAAAACGAGAAAAACTCTTGGGTAAGGCATCATTCACTTCTTATTTTGAAGTGTATGATACCTCATCCAAGTTTTTAGGAACGGTGAGTCCCATCGTTCGGCCAACGTGCTCAGGATGGCGTTGGTGCTGCGGTGAAGGCGACTTAGTAAAGAGGCTGTGCGCGCGCGAATCACCGCGAAGAAATCCCGTGTGCGCGCCTCCGCGAACATGGCGGAGGCGCTGCACCACCGCGGCAGCCCCAACATCGCCCTGAACCCGTCATTGTACTGGACTCTTAGCGTGCCGCACACTCGCCGCGTATATCTCACCCATAGCCCGCACGTGTACAGCGATTGACAAAAACAATCACTTTAAAAGTCTATCATCTCCTCCGAGGTTTTGGAGAAGTGAAAGATCTTACCTCCATCATCAGGCGGCTCATCCTTATTGTTCCACCGGATGTCCGTGAGCCCCTTGATGCGAAGCTCTTCAGCCGTCTTCAACAAGCTGGGAAGCTGTGACTGCGAGAGAAAAGGTGGTGTTAGTGTTAAGGGAAGATATAAATGTATGATAATACTTTTTTTCAATCGATAAGGAATATTTTAAGCGAATGATATTATTTTAGAATTCTTGACAATCGAACAATCGTTGTGATAAATAATACTAATGGAACAATCTTAAAATGACTATGCAATGAATAAAGGTTACTTTTGTTTTTGGGTCGGCTTAGAATATAATAATATAATAAAATCATTTATTCGACGCAAAATAGACAAACAAATAAAGTGAACAACATTTAGAAAAACAAACTAAATTAAACAAGAACATAAAATAGACAAAAGAAGAACAAAAACACTAATTTGACGCCGAAAAGGCTTGACCTCAGCGTATAGCCCTATATAATATATACCTACTAGCCACCGCGCGCGGTTTTACCCGCGTAACTTTTGATCCCGTGGGAATTTTGGGATAAAATATAGCCTATAACCTTCCTCAAGAGTTAGGCTATCAAATGCAAAAAGAATTTTTCAAATCCCACTAAGTAGTAGTTTCTGAGATTAGCGCGTTCAAACAAACAAACAAAAAAAAACAAACTCTTCAGCTTTATATATTAGTATAGATTATAATATAGGGCTATACGCTGATAATATATATTATAATATATCAGAATAGTTCTAATATTACCGCTTCGGCGGCGATGCGTGCGCGCAATATTTTATGAAAAGCCAGTTCTTTCCTGGGCCCGTGTACTGTCATCTTCGACCTCATCTTCAATAGTTCCTTTTTGATACGGATCGCTAAGATGAGAAATGAACTGTCTGCGTCTGTTTTTCCTCACCAGTATAGTCCTGGTAATTTTAAGCGCCGAGTAAATAGGTTTCTCATGAATGGACGTGTGGATGCATCCTTAGTCTTCAGCATTATTTACGACCGGTTGTGTCATGGAAGGCAAACGTCCCATTCTTTTAGAACCATGTTGATTGTCTTTCAGTATCGCATGTTAGGCCTACTGGAATTTTAAGAAAATATGTACCAAGGGAACAAAGTATTCCATCAGATCATCTACTTACTTGATGCACATTCATCTCCCCAGTATACCCAGCAAAGCTCGCACGTGTTTATGTTCCACGCCATCTATGACTAACAATGTCTCGTCCAGCAAAATATAGTTACTTTCGAGCAAGCCCCGCTCAAACTTATAGGTACCAAGGAAACGAATTCACAGGGAACAGCTAGTAGGTACTGTATAAGTACCCTTTTTGTACAAATAAACCTACACTTTTACCATCGGACTACTAGACGCAACCGGAAGATCCATCCATCAGTGGTGGATGTTCCAAAATTACGAAGTAAGCGCTTCGACAGTTCCTTTTTGATACGGGTCGCCAAGGTGAGAAATGTTCTACCTACGTCTATTTTTCCTCACCAGTATAGTTCTGGTACTTTTAAGATTCGTGTAGACACCATCTTAGTCTTTATGATCACTTGCCACCAGGTGTCATGGAAGACGTCTCATCCTTCTTTTATAGAAGATTATCTACTTACATGGTGCACATTCATCTCCCCAGTATACATATAGTCCAGCAAAGCTCGCACATGTTTAGGTTCCGCGCCGTCTATGACCAACACGGGCTCGCCCTGCGCCTCGTGTGCTCCCAGCAAAGTGCCCAGAAGTTCTGAGCAAGCTGCTAGAACGACCCTGTGGAGTATACACAAGATGATATGAATAAATAAATAAAATAAAATCCCCAGACAATCACACCAACTACATGACCCCAAAGTAAGCATAGCTTGTGATATGGGATACCATGTAGCGAACTAAGGGGGAACTTAAAAAGTCCAGACAAACGCCAAAGGGAATGGAACCCGCGACCTCACGATTGGCGCAGTAGTCTCTATTCCACTGCACCACGGAGACCGTATGGATGTTTGTGACTCAGTCACGGCAGAATGGCTGAACGGATCTTGATGAAATTCTGCATAGAAATAGTTTATAGGTAGTCTGGAATCCCGAAAAAATACCAGGAATTTAACTTCACGATTTCACAGTAGTTGCCGGGGTAAGTATTATTAATCGGTCAGTAAATTTATTTCTACGCAGTTGCTCCTTAAAAATATGATATCGTACATGTACCTACTAATAAAAAAGTCAACACGAACGAAGTCGCGGGTAACAGCTAGTAAGAAGTTGAATATATACAGGGTTATTGGTCAAGGAGATCATTTTCAATAATTGGAGCCTAAATCATCTCATACAAAAGTTTACCATTTTTAAAATATTTGGATTATTCTTATTTTCCTCTGAAAACACAATTTTACTCCTTCAAACATCAATTTAAAAAAAACTGATGGAGCGATTTCAAATATCTTTGCAGTTTTGGATAGGTGTTTATTGCATAATTAATAAACAATAATAATAAAAAAGCCACCAAAAAAAATCTCCTCAAACACCCTGTATAATATTATCAAGAAATTCCTACTTGGTACAAACGCATGTAGTTATCCCTTATGGGGCAGGCAGAACACCAGAGATTATAAAACCATCTGATGTCACGATTGACAAATTTCGAGGCATTATAATGTTGGAGAGAGACTATTGCAGTGACGCAAAGACGCCAATAAAACCTCTGTCCCTTGACTGTCTTTTACAGTAAGCCCGGGAAGAGGAGCAACTGGTACATTCTAATTTTTTCTTACACTCCTACTCCAGCAACTTTTAAAATTATTATTACTTTTATATTATAACCTAGGTCTTTGGAAAGGTTATATTTTATGAAAAAAATAATAATAAAATCCCCGCACAAACTCACCAACTACATGGCCCCAAACTAAGCAAAGCTTGTGATATGGGATACAATGTAGCGAACTAGGGGGAATCTAGAATATAAATACATACATATAGATAAATGCCCAGACCCGGAACATTTCTTTTTTCTTGTTCCGGGCGAGAAACTAACCCGCAACCACTGGCGTCTGAGGCACATAGGTTTACCCCATCACCAAAGTGATCGTAATATTTATACTTGGTTTACAGCTATTCAATAACAGTAATCATTAATGTTGTTTTTTCCACTGCATCTCAACAGATCGACTTCCTGAAGTGGCGATAAATTAATTTCAATTCGTAAACAATGTGACCTTCGTGTGTGCCTATGAGCATACTTAATAAACTACCTAATAAATCATTGTTGACGTTTAGCATTCACATAGCGCCACGTAGTCCCAAAGTAAGACCATATGCTTTTGTTATAAGTTATTTAGTTATAGCTTACCAGACAGCTGTCTTAATCATAGGTTTTCTTTCCCTTCTAATCAGAAATGAACTTTATTCGCTGGACATAAGGAGTTATCTGGCAAGCATTCGCTCACCGGCCGCAATTCATTGTAACTAAAAAGTGCTATAGCTACCGTTCCTGTGTGAAAATCTGTACATTCCTTCCATAATCCAACAAGATAATCAACAACATAATGTGTGGAGTGAAATTGAGTGATAGGGTGCGCAATAGTGAAATAAGAAAGAGATGCGGATTGAAAAAAGATGTAGTGACTAAGATTGAAAAGGGTATGCTACGGTGGTTTGGACATTTGGAAAGGATGAGTGAAACTAGATTTACGAAAGAGGTGTACAGAGCAAGAATGGATGGTGCTGTCGGAAGGGGCCGCCCTAGGCGAACGTACGCCGATCAAATTGGCGACGTTCTTAAAAAGGGCCAAGTTAAAAGTAACCGTATCATGTAACCGGCGATCATGTATGAAAAGATTAATGAACGTGGAGGAAGCGAAAGAGGTATGTATGGATCGAAGCAATTGGTGTTCCCTTGTCTCTGCCTACCCCAAAGGGAGACAGGCGTGAGGTTATGTATGTATGTATGTATGTATCCAACAAGACACCCAAGTTTTATTAAGTTTCACATTTTCAATACAAACTTGAAAGTCCTATCTTTTTCGTTACTAAGAATTTCGGGAATTCCTTCCTGAGAGCACTCCTACAGCCAATAAGGAAGGTACGTTTCAAGATCCAGCTCTGTACGTCCAATAGTTATGACTGTACGTTGTCTGTCAGTCACTTAGCCTCAATTTCACCGTGTAATAAAACGCAATCAATTCGAGTTGAACTCGGCTTACGCGTTAAAATGAGTTAGTTCCGCCTTAATTTTTTTTCAGTCAGAGCCGAGATTTATTAATCTAGGCTCAGAAGGAAGTCGGTGAAAACGGGGCTTAGTCACTCAGAAACGGAACAGTTTTATATTGATTGATGATAGTACAATGAGTATTAGCTTACCTGTGAGCCCTCAGTGAAACGCCGCGATTGGTCGGCGCCTGCGCCGCCTCGGCATCAGCTGTTGTCCCGACGAAACTCGGCGAGCAGTACAGGGTGACGTCACAGAAACGTTCTAGAACAACACAGAACAGACATAAGTAAATGAATAAACTAAATTTAGAGTAAGACCCAAATTGAGCTTGTGTTTTGTATAGCACACAGCGGAAAATAGCAGTATGATTGAGTTTTTATAACTACGTATAGAGAGGAAATCTCAAATAAATTCTGTCCACCCCACGTTAGAGCCTGCGTCCTTAACTACCTACTCGTATAAATTCGTCTGTGACGAGTGCTTTTCACAATAACATTGTTTTTGGGACAGCTATTATTCGTAGTAATAATAACTCAATAGGCAGTATTTATTATTCATATCCATCCTAAATTATGTACATAATATAATTTCATACACCAGCATAATGTACTACTCTTGAACTAGTGCGAGTAGTCTATACTTTTATGAATAAAGTGGTACATGCTGGACTAGAAGCGAAAGCTGCCAGCTGTCAGCTAATTCTTTTCCCGGGCAAACTGTAAGAGTAAGTTAAGGTGCAGAGGTTTTATTGACGTTATTGAAGGCAATAGGCTGACCCCCTGTCACTGCAATAGTCTCTATCCATCATTACAATACCTTAGACTTTTATTTATCGTGACATCACATGGTTTCATAGCCTCAGATGTTCTGCCTACTCCATAAAGGATACAGGCGTGTAGTTATGTATGTATGTGTGTAAGTGATGGTCACAGTTCATAACAATTGTCTTTTATTCAAAAGCAGCTTCGTGTCACTTAACCCGTACCTACAATTTTAGATTATGTAGGGATTTCTTAATGATGATATAAACCATTTTTTTAATTCGACGCTGGGCTTAGAGCGAAAGAAACGCATAGAAAGTACCAGCTGCTTCTCTTCCCGGGCATACTGTAAAGCCAGTCAACGGAACGAGGATTTATTGAAGTTTTTGTGGGCGATACGCAGACCCCCTATCACTGCAATAGTCTCTCTCCACCATTATTATACCTCGAACTTTTGTCAAACGTGACATCAGATGGTTTTATAGCCTCTGTTTATACAAGCGTGAAGTTATGTACGCAAGTAAACTTCGACTGTGATTTCAGAAATTATCGCGTAGATATAAACAAATGAACTCATCAGCTTTACAACTTCATCTTTTTTTCTTTTTTTTTATATTGTAAGGATAGGACGTTTGTCTTCCATGCCACCTGATGGAAAGTGCGCATGAAGACTATGGTGTTACACGTCCATCCACGAGAAACCTATTCACTCGACACTTAAAAGTTCCAGGACTGTAGTGGTCAGCAAAAACAGACGCAGGAAGATTGTACCACACCTTGGCAATCCGTACCAAAAAGGAACTATCGAAGCGTTTTGTTCGACTTCTTGGTAACATCTCTTTTATTAATTATAGATCGACATTTTTTTAATTATTTGCTATATCCATCGCTTAGTGCAAACATCTAGACAACGTATTATAAAAACCGTGAAAATAGTTTATACAAGGGGGATGGCTATTAGCTTGCAAACGCGATATACATCTTGCTGATATTATAATTGTGAAAGTTTGGATCGATGTATGGATGTTTGTTGCTAAATCACGGCAAATGAATAACCGGATGATTAAATTTTGAGTACGGTGAGGTGCGACGACGAGTGCAGGTTGCATATGGCTATGTACGTGCGTGAGCCGAGCGAGCGCTATAAACCTGGTCAGCTATCATAGTCAACCCTGGACAATCCCGACATGGTCAAAAGTCAAACGTTAAGTCATCTCATATTATTTGTATTAGCAAACCGGTCATGTTGTGCAAAGACTTTCTGTATCAGAGAGGCGCTAGCCGCTAATATTAATATTATTTTCCCTTTTTCAGTTAATCCATTTGATAATTAATAATTTATCCAATAATCCATTTGACCTTTGAAAGATTTGGTTAATAGTGTAATAAATAATTTATACATTGATATTCCAGTCTTTGGCCTTCTCAACTTTTGATCAAATGACCATCGTTATTTGAAACTTTTGAAATTCACTTAACTTAATCCGGTAATATGATTGTATCACTAAACTTGCTTAAACTAAACCGTATGATAATAATGTTACTAGGATGATAGTAATGAATCGCTTTCTTATAAGTAACTATGTTACGGCATATAAGTATATCCCTAGGGATATAGCTATATTACGGCTTTATCTATCATACTGCGACATATGCTTACTATTTCAGTATAGATAGTTCAACTCAGTTGTGCGCGCGGCGCTATATTTCCTCCAATGCCTGGGTTGCCTGGCAGAAATCGCGCTTCGGCGATAAGGCCGCCCTTTGAATGTTAATTGTAATTGTTGTTTCATTTAAACTATGTTACCATGTTGGTGCACAATAAAGAGTTTTATTATTAATATTATGTGTATGTGCGCGGCGCTATGTGACTGTCACGGCGCTAGTGTGTGTGTGTGCTTGTAAATATACAACTTATGTATACGTTCAAGGTTTACCCACACATAGGGCCGCGCGCACAACTGAGTTGAACTAGTATGGGACGTTTGTCTTCCATGACACCTGGTGGTAAGTGAACGTGAAGTCTGTGATGATTTATACCATTTATATCCTATTCACTCGACACTTAAAAGTACCAGGACATTACTGCAGTGCGATCACAGGACTTGAAAGAGTTCAGGAAAAGCAGACGCAAGCAGTTCACTCCAAACCTTGGCGAACTGTCAAAACGTTTATTTCGACTTTATAATGTACAGAAACATCTAGTGCGTAGTGATGGGTCGGGGGCATAAACAAATATGGACACAATGGGCATAAACTAGGCATATTGGACATAAATGAGTTTACGTCCAAATAAATGCCAGATCACTAGGCACAAAAACAGACAACTTAATTTTGTAAAAAATTAAGCAGGAACTTGAATAAAAATGAAACTTTAAGTATTTTGTAAATCAAAACTTTTAATGAAATAATCAGTCATTAAATAATCAGTGTTACTCCCCTCCCGCTTCAACAGTAAACTCCAGCTACCCCCGTTGTCCTTTCGAACCAAGTTATAATTTTAACCAATCGATTTTGGTAAAATGTTAAGTTTATTGCAGTATATTAGTTAAAATAAAATATGTTTTTAATGAATTATTATTTTTGTATACTTAGATATAAGATACGATAATAAATAAATAAAAAAAATCTGTTTAAGTATATGCCCAGACGAAAGACATTTACTTGGCATTTACGGGCATTTATCAGGCATTTACTCAATGCGCCAAAAACGCCAGGGCATAAACCCATCTCTAAGTGCGATCACTTATCGTTACCACCCTGTATAAGTATAACCCAGTTTTTGTCAAGGTGCGAAAGAAATACTCATGGTTTTCCTCAAGTCGAAATTGAATAACAGTTTTTTACAGCTCTAGACCAACGTACAATCGAAAACGACTTTCAAATCCAAAAAATATAATAAACGCTGGTCACGATTATGTACGGTCAGCACAAGAGAAACCTCGGACAGTCATAAGGTTGCTTGTTAGGTTGTATATTACAGGATACATTTTGAATAGCTTTTTTTCAAGTGTAGCTAAACACACGGGTTCAAAAAGAAACAGGCGCTTCCTCAGACATACATCTACATAGACAACGCAATATAGATTGGTCGCCGCTAGATTCAGTCCGCGCGTATGTATGTCTGTTAGAAAATCGATATCGTTCTTAATAATCAATTTCATCGGCAGCATCGGTGTCTTTGGATCGGTTTGTATTTCCCAGCGATAAATGTCAGCTGTGACGTCACAGTAGGTGTTCAAACTTCGGCACGCTTGGTTTCTTTAAAAATCGTGACCCTTGCGTTGTCTATGTAGATGTAAGTCTGTGGGTGCGTCTTAAAACATTGCCAGAACATATCGCCGCCGGAATGGTCAATAGTATTTTTTTTTAATGGTGGATTTGTGCTATTCGTAGCCTACAAACCAATTCAACCCACACCATTGTAAAATGTGACTTCTCCTAAACGCAGACAGAAGTTCTATTCATCCCTGTATAGTGGACATTCCAAAGCGCTTCGACAGTTCCTTTATAAACATTTTTTTTTTCTACCCACAGAAGACTACTCCTCAGAACACCCATAGGCCTATTGACCGTACAAGTGCTCAAAGAGGAGAGGAGGAGAATGCTCAGAAGTACGACGGGGCACTTGCCATGGAGTGAGTCCCCGGCCAGATGACACCCAACAGTGTGAGACTTTTACTCACTAAACTCCCCCTATATGGTCTTTTGTCTTTCTACCGACAATCGACCGAAGAACTGAGCGACAGCCAGTCGGAGAAAAAAGCTGCGCGTGGGTCCTTTATATATAAGCTATAGCTCAGTAATTTTAGACATTTTTAACTCCAATCTGCGGAAAAACTCCTAGTGGGCTGAATTTTTGTAGGCCTATACCTTCTCAGCCCTCTACTTCGAATATCGTCAATTTCACAGAAAATGCAAAGGACATTTTTAGTGGAAAATTTAATGATGAATATTGGAAAATTTAATGATGAATAATTCTTGTATAGACTTTTTTGGCTTTTGAGCAATAAATCGTGAGATATTTGTGAGGAGCTGATTTTCGTGACCTTTTGACCTCTGTATCTTTTTTAGTCGGCACGATATCAATGTCGATTTTTTACATCTTCATTATAACGTCATAATAATTTTTTCCACAGATGAAACTTAAAATGACTGAATGAGATCGAGCCGCGTAGGTATAGCTCGCGTTTTGTCCGTTTGTATGAAGTTAAATAACTGTAGATATCTGTACTGTGGTCATACCTCCGTGCAATGGCTATCAGGATGGAGTTACAGCTGCCCTGCACTCTACGGATGATCAAGGCAATGCGCTTTCGCATTATTGCAAAAAAATCGTCTGGATCTTAGCAATTGGCGTTCCCTTGTCTCTGCCTACCCCTAGAAAGGCGTGAAGTTTTGTATGTGTGTATGTATGTATCGTCACGGTACAGATATCTACAATAATTCAACTTCATACAAACGGATGAAACGAGAGCTATATACATGTTTTTGTACGTCTCATTCGAGGCTCAAGTATTCTTCGGTTGCTAATTTATGAGACCGATTTGTTATTTGAACGTAAACATGGCTTTTTGACACAAAACGTACCTATTGTTGTTGATCGCTTCCTATTCAATTCACAAAGTATTTTATTTGATTTTATAAAAAAAAGTATATTTGCAGTCACAAAACTAAATCGAAGTAAACACAAAGTAGGCAAATGTAATTTAAATGCTGAAGGCGGGCAGCCCTCACATGTGAACGGACCGCGGCGCTGTAGGCATTTAATTCAAAGATGCGGCCGCGTTTAATTACTGTAGATATCTGTTCCGTGGTATCGTCTTTCTAAGCCAATGCGAACATGCCCGACGCGCTATAAAAACGGGGCAGCCCCAACAACATCCTAAATCAATAATTTTAAAAAAACTTCGCTGACTGTACAGTACAATTTGTTGAAATAAAACTATGTCTTCTTCCGTGTTTTTTTATTATATGAAAGTAGGCAAATAAACTTTGCCTGGTGATATAAGAGTTAAGATCACCTTAAGAGTTAAGATGTAAGTAGAAAGCATTACGATGACCAGCTGGGGTAGAGTAACATGCATCGCCTCCTGTTTCAGAGGTTCCTAGGTTCGATTCTGCAGTGCGAGCACAGAACTTTATCGAATCGTTTGTTAACGAATGTTCGTATAGTATGGAGACGGTTTTTAAGAAAAAAATGAAATCTATCCATTGCCGCAAGGCCAGCTTAAATAAATGTGCGCCTTGTTAACTTTGAATGTTTGCAAACATGTTGTACTCATAAATGTCTGTAAAATAAAAAATTACAATGTTACTCAAAACTTGCAACCGACTCCATACTATACGAGCATTCGTAAACATTCGTTAATATACGATTTTTTTTTTTTTTTATGAGTGACTATACCCGCGTTTGACCTCAATCGCACCTGATGGTAAGTGACGATGAGGTCGAAGATGAAAGCACACGGGTTTAGGAAGGAACTGGCTCTTTATACAATATTGCCGGAACACATTACCGCCGGAGCGGTAACATTTGGCGGCAGACTTTATATAAAGGGTGGTCGCTAGCCAGGCGGACCCAGAAGGGATCCTACCACCAAGCAAAATTCGATAAAGTTCTGTGATCGCACTGCTGTCAAGCCATGAATGTTTATTTCAATATTTATAGAGAGTGACTGGTGGGTCACTTTCGAAATTTGAGGACTTGATAGTTTGAGATCATACATGAAGAGAGAAAAAAAATTAAAACAGTAGATACTTAGCGGGTGGTGGTGTGACGAGGCGCGCGGTGTTTCGGGAAAAGTGTAGTCAGGTCTCTTAATTTATGCATAGGATTTCTAGTGAAAAATTAAATACCTACTTACTTTTATTACTTAACTAGCTACCGCGCGCGGTTTTACCCGCGTAACTTTTGATCCCGAAAGCGTTCAAACAAAAAAACAAACTCTTCAGCTTTATATATAAAGTATAGAATATGTTCAGAATCGAGTACAGAGTGCTCTCCTTCAATATGTACAATTTGTCACCAGTCACCCTGTATAAATTGAATATGTATGTTGTATTTTTTGTAACTTTATTTATCCGTTATCAAGTATTCATAACAAAAGTTCTTTAAGAAACTTAATTTGTCTTAGATAATATAAGAAATACCTACATATTAATATTTATTTATTAATTTAACAATTTATGTACATACTGTCGTTAAATAATCCCACAATATAGAGTTTGCTGAGAAAATGTAAGATTTGCTACAGAAATTTCTTCCAGCAGACCATTAATTTAGACCTGGATCTTATTTGTCATTTATTTATGTCACCAAACCTCTAAAATCGTCATTAATCACAAAGTCACGTGACAAATACAATCACACTAAAACCTCCTGAACATCTAAAAACAGGCTTTACTAAACATCATTAACCTTGCCTGTACTCGTGTTGGAAAATGACGTCATTTATTAAAAAAAAAAAAAGAAACCCAAATTCATTCATAGAAGAAAACAAAAACAACATGTTGAACGTAACGAAACCAATGACCCTTTCGACGCGAAATAGATAACATCATACAGAAGGCCCAAGATTAAAATTAGTTTGCATTTTTTTTGGATTTCGTCTTCGTTCGCTTTTGGTATCATCCCAATAGAATTGCGTCTTTGCGAATATTGCGAGAGTAAATTATTTATTCGTATAGGGTCGGCCCCACCATCCCTGGATAAGCGTGTCTTAAGCGTAGGAGAGGCAGTTCGCTGGTGCGGCGAGTACGTGCGAGCAACAACAGCTTGCTGGCCACACTTGCGGATAGGGTAGACTGTCTTTACATCAGACATTGCTCTGAACTGCACATTGCGCACCAGGACTGAGGTACATGACATGTTATTTTTGTTGGACTTTGAATCGTATGACTTATATATAAAATAATTATTAATTTAATTAAATGCTTTGTTGAAATGTTTATTAATTTAATGATGAAAAAATATATTATTTTTATTTGTATCTGTAATTTTATATTTTAATATGACTGATTGTGTAAATATATGTTCAAAATGAGTCCTTTGATACTTGAAATAAATGATTATTATATTATTAGGGTGCAAACTGGACGGCAGTGACAGAGAGAGCGACAGTGGTGCGGGCAGCGACGCGGGCAGCGACGCGGGGAATCTGGGCCGTTGTCGACGACAGCGGGCGTGAGAGCGATTTGTCGCGGTTTCACACCAACTCAATACTTTCTAGAGTGTCGCGGAAATCGCCGCCCGCGTCCCTGTCTCTCTCTGTCGCTGCCATCCTGTTTGCAGCCTTAAAAATCGACTAATCCGAGTGACTCCCGCTAATTGATAGGATCCCACCAGGGTCAGACTGGCTAGCGACCACCTTTCCTATAAAATCTTTCTCCAAATATCACCGCTCGGGCAATATTTTATGAAGAGCCAGTTTCTCCCTAGACCTGTGTCCTTTCTATTATTTAAATTGTCTTTCTACTTCGACCTAATCTTCATTTACCATCAGGTGAGCTTGAGGTTAAACGCGGGCTTCATTTAAAAAGAAAGAAATACAATAAGAGTAAAATTAATTAATACACCATTTATCGTTTTTTGAGCACTATCACTTATATTTAGCAAAATCTTAACAACTTTTTGGCCTTATCTTTTAATAGGCGAAATTTCACATTGTATTTTTCCCTCACTTTTCCATTCTTTTTCTATTTGATTCTTTTCTCGTATCTTTGACTTTTCGTTCAAGAGATACGAGAAGACTATCAAAAGTGAAGCGAAGCTACGCGATCGCACTACGCAGTGTATGAACGATTTAAATGTAGAAGTTTTTTATTAGGGATTTTTTAAAAGGATTGTAAAAATTGTACAAAGAAATCTTATTGTTTGTTAAATAAACATCCTGATTTTGAATGAGGAGTGGTTATAACAGATTTTTTTTTCGTTTTATAAGACGATCAATGTGTTCTTATCTTAATTCAGTTTGTTTCATTTTTTTTAAGTCCAGAAAATAATTCTGACGCCATTATAAAATTATTTTTTCATCCATAATATGACCAAAAATAATGAGGGGTTTCGTTTGTACACTTTTCCCAGACTCACCCTGTATAAAAATAGCTGACAATAAAATTAAATATTAAACGCTATAACATCCCATTCAAACATTTTTTTATTTAATACGATTAGCCCATTCAAATTAGCTTTCCGAATAAATGTTTTGAGTTTGAGTGAGTTTGAGTTTATTAGCAAAATCAGGGGAAATAATTAATGTGGTTTTAGAAATTGGCACACGTATACCTTATGCACTCCAGATTAACATATTAAAAGTCCTCAAGTTTGGGGGTGTGCTGTCGGTGTTAGGGGAGGATGATTTTTTATGGGATGATGAATTCCCTATTTTCAGATTTTTGCTTATATCTCGAAAATCTGTACAAATAGTAGTATGTGTCGAAAATCTGTACCTACAACCTCAGCACACCCCCTGCCCCTGACCACTTTTAATATTTCAATCAGGACTGCACCACACCATTTATTTCCACCGATTTAATTAATTTACTCTGACTATGAGCAAAATCTGAAAATAGGAACCTTCAACCCCTTCAGCATAGACCCCACCATCGAGGGCTTTTAATATGGTGATTTACTTCATAAGGTATAACTATGCCCATTTTCAAGACTACACAAGTAAGGGCTGCAGCGCGAGGACGCCCGTAGTAGCCGAGAACTGATGGAAATCTCGCACATCGCAAATTTCAACACATTGTAACTCGTGAAGTATTGGTCGTAGAATAAAAACTAATATGAACAAATCAATAGGAAATTTTATGAATAAAATTTGGTCAGAAGCGACTGATGGAAATCTCGCACATCGCAAATTTCAACACATTGTAACTCGTGAAGTATTGGTCGTAGAATAAAAACTAATATGAACAAATCAATAGGAAATTTTATGAATAAAATTTGGTCAGAAGCGACTATTACGCTATTTGTACAGATTTTTGAGATATGAGCAAAACCTGAAAATAGAAACCTTCATCCCCACCTTACACCGAAAGCACACCCCCCACTCTTGAGGACTTTTGATATGTTAATCTGGAGTGCACGAGGTATACGTTTGCCAATTTTCAAAACTACACGAATTATTTTCGGCTTAGTCAAATTTATATATATTTACCGGCCTTCTGGTCCGTTCTATATTTTGACTTACACGTGGTCGAAATATTACGGTTTTAATGTTTTTTGCTAAATTTTTTTGACGTAAACATGCGTATCCGTTAATTTGTAGGTTAAGATGTTTTAAAAGCCAAAATAGATGTTAGTTGTAAGTATATTATAATAAATGGATCCTAGATTTATTATAAATTATTATATAATAAATCTAGCATCTAGCATCTTCGCGAGGTAGGAGTTTAGGAATGTATAAAATAATTATATGACCTTTCACATTAATAATAATCTGTTTACTTACACCTAATAAGGAGTATATTTTTAGATTAAAAGAATTAGGTATATAAATATTTTCATACGATTATTATTTTTGTTGTTAAAGGTTAAAAAAACACAAAATTAAAATATATAAAAAAAATAGTAATATTTATATAGACCACGATAGATAAAATCATCAATGAGTATATATTTGAATAGTTGCCTTCTGGTACGTATACATAAATTAACACAAATTAAAAAAGTCATTTAAATAATAGCTAATGTAATTACTTCACACGCATGATTTTAAATGTTTTTTAAAAAAATCGAAGTGACTGTTAATTGTACTATCATGATCACAAATATTTTTAACTAGTGATTTGGCGCGGTTTTACCGGCTCAATTTCGAAATCCGCGGAAAAATCCAGACTGTACACTAGCTCTATGCCAAATTTCATCCAAATCCGTTAGGCCATACTGCCTTGATTGAGAGACAAACATCCATTCATCTAAGAGATTGGTATCTTGACCCTTGCATCACAATATATTTATGAAAACATTTTGTATATTTATAAGGATAGTAAAAAATTTAAAACTAGGAAAGATAATCATGCATGATACAAATTACTCTGTAAAGACTAGGAACGACCATAAGTTAGCGTTTCCCAAACTAAGGCTGGCTAAAAGCAGCAAATCATTTATTGGAATGTCAATACGTATATATAACAAAATTCCGAAGTCAATTCAATCCCTGCCATTCAATAAATTTAAATCAATCATTAAAAACAGTCTATCTCGAAAAGCTTATTATAAAACTAAAGATTACTTAGACGATAAAAAGGCATGGCATTAAGCACAACAGGATGAAAGTTTCTAATTACTTATTGATTTTGTTTACAGCTGTGCAGTATGACATATGGCATACTGGTGACTGTTCCACTCACTTACTTTCTTGTCAAGACAACTAACAGCAAGAACGTAGCGTCGGGTATCGGGTCACCCTCTTCCCTAAAATATGGTTGAGGAGGGTGATGGCTGGTGCTCGCGTTATACTCGTGAACGGGTGCTACTGGCGGTGCCAGGTCGTTTTGCTGATGATATAATGCCTATTTTATTCCATTCTTGTTTAAATACTCTGGTCCCAGTTTGTCATGTTCGTGTTGTGCATAAATAACTTAATGCACTTACCATGTAAGCAATTTGGTTTTGGCATGACATTGGCTCTCACAATTAGCTGTCTTGTGTCTGTTTTTTTTTCATGTCATGATCAATTTATACTGTGTGTACCTATTTGTTTTAATTCATATAATCCTGACTGAAAAAGAGTGCCAAGAGTTTTTTTCCGCCGGCTTTTTTTGTCTCTTGGTCTACTGTGATATCTTATTCAATAACTATCAACACCTTGTTAAAGCCGAAGTACAAAATTGTGACGCAATTAAGCGGCCATTCGATGGTCTTATGATGAATAAAAAAATATCATTTAATTTTCATTTCATTTCATCCCTCCAAACTTTCACATAATCTTATCTTACTTATTAGTAAGATAAGTCCACTGCAGGGCTATGGGTCTCTACCCTGGGAGACGAGGAGGTTTAGGCCGTAAATCACCAAGCTGGTTGGTGGATGTTATAATTATTATAATACATAATACATAAATAACTTCACGCCAGTATACCTAATGGGGTAGGCAGAACACCAGAGGCTATAAAACCATCTGATGTTACGTGGAGGTATTATTATGATGGAGAGAGACTATTGCAGTGGCAGGGGATCAGCCTATCGCCTGCAAAAACGCCAATAAAACCTCCGTCCCTAAACTGATTTTTACAGTATGCCCGGGAAGAAAAACACATTGGCACATTCTATGTTTTTCTTTCGCTTCCAGTCCAGCATGGATTATATTATTAAGATCGTTCCAAAAACTTATTTCGGTAATCGTAAATGACTTGCTAAAATGAAATGTATTTAATAGAGCATAAGGTTGCCTGTAGATCATAGATGACGTTCGTGGTGGGACGAAAACCAAGTGACGAAACCAAAAATGATCACTCTTTTCTATTAAAGACTAAGTCCGCGTTAGACCTCAATCTCGCCTGATGGTAAGTGAAAATGAGGTCGAAGATGACAGCACGCTGGTTTAGGAAAGAACTGGCTCTTCATAAAATATTGCCGGAACACATCACCGCCGGAGCGGTCATATTTGGCGGCAGATTTTATATGAAGAATGGTCACTAGCCAGTCGGACCCAGACGGGATCCTACCACCAAACGTGGGCCACTCGTATTAGTCGCCTTTTACGACACGCTTATCAGGGGCGGTAGTGCTATTCTAAATCGACTCTACACGGACGGAAATTAAGCCGTTTTTCTATTGTCAATCGAACGGTTGTTGGTGGTTTTGGTAATTGAGATTTTGGAATTTTCGTATTTGATAATGAATGGAAGTCGTCGTGGCGCCGCGGTTACTGTGTGTATCATACGATATCACAGGAAAGCAACGTTCGGCGCGGTCGGTACCTGGATGGGTGACCGCCGACCGTTCATTTCTCACGGCGACTTCCGTGTTTCGGAGGGCACGTTAAGCAGTCGGTCCCGGGTGCTATATAATTGTATACAGTAGTCGTTAGGGTTTGTCAGAAGCCATCTTGGCGACTTGAAAATTCTGGCATCCACCACCCAGCACTGGGCCAGCTTGGTGGATTATGGCCTATACCTCCTCTTCACCCAGAGGAGAGACTCATGCCCTGCAGTGGGCTCATTGCAAAGAGTTGTGATGATGATGATGAAAAAAATAAAAAAATCAGATTTTCATTACAATTAATAAAAATAATTATAGTATTTTGTTGTTTTATTTTTAAACCTGATTGATAGAAGAAGTTGCCTATCATTTTCATAATATACTTCTTATCAAAAAGTAGGACAGTATGAAGCCATTTCGGCGCCCACCAACCAAGACTCTCTCAAAGCCCGGGTAAAACCGCGTGCAACAGCTAGTATCTGATAAAGATCTTTCAAAAATTTGACAAGCAACAGGACTCGAACCTCTCGTGTTGCCGACCTTTAAGTTAATAATAAAATAAATACACAACTATTAATAATTCCTACCACGTGTAAGATCAAGGTCAACATTTTTCGCGCCAACGCAACGATTCTGTTGATTTTTTTTGAACGTATCTTTTTTAATTTGTGCGGAAAAATGTGTGTTCAGTGTATACGGTATCAACTCAGCACGTGTAAGATGAAGGTCGATGATTTTTGAGAAAAGGGGAACGTTTTTTTTTTAATCAAGAATGAGTTCTTTTGGCTATACAAGAAAGAAGAGGCGAATTGTATGTAGATTAATTTGCATTTTTGAATTAGGAATTAGTTCTTTTGGTAGGCATTTTTCTTAATTTATTAGCATAGGTAGGTATTTTTTTTTTCAGCACGTGTAAGACAAAGGTCTATGAATTCCGAAAACGTTTTTTTTTACTTAATTTAAAAATTAGGTCTTTTCGCAGTCTTTTCTTCGATTTGAATTAAAAAAAGAAATTAAGGGAAGTGTATGTAGATTGGTTTCTATTTTTGAATTAGCGATTAGTTCTTTGGTTAATTGACTTTTTCTTTTCATAGGATTTAAGTTATTTGTTAGCACGTGTAGTGTAGCTCGAAGGTCGACGATTTTCGAGAAAAGGATAGGTACTTGTTTTGTTTTAAATTAAGAATAAGTTTTTTTTTAAACCATAGCCTTTAATATTTTTTTACACGTGTAAGCTGAAGGTCGATTTCTAGAAAAAAGAGGATAGTTTTCCTTTTTGAGTTAAGAATTAGCTCTTTTGTCATTGAATTAAAGAAAATAAACGTATATCTATACATATAATAAAATGGTAGGAAAGTCAAAACTGTACATTGAATATTTTTTTAATAGAATACTTGGGGTATGATCTACAATCGAAACAGAAACAAAAAATATAGTTTTTAGAATTTTTGTCTGTTTGTCTTTCCGGGATAAACTCAAAAAGTACTGCATGGATTTACTTCAAATTTGGCATGAAGATAGTTAAGAAGTCGGGTCAACATATAGGCTACATATTATCACGCTAGCAGTGTTATAATCGTAGGTGCGTTTGGTGCTGCATAGCGTTCACGCAGACGACGTCGCGGGCAGCAGCTAGTAGTTTATATTTTTGAAATGAACTGAATTGTTTTTTGCTTATGATTTTTGATATCGAATTTTTAATAAAAGTAAATAACTATGTCTACGTCCGTACCTATTTAATTTCGAACGAAAATGGAATGAAACTAAACTAGAACAACAAATTAGCGTTTGAACTTTATTCTATTCTATTGTGTTCTTTTTTTAAACATTTAAGCATTTAAGACAGAATTGATTCCTATTTTAAACATTTTACGGATAAGTTACACGTTAGTGCTTATTTTAATCATGTCAGCTATTATTGGTAGCCGCAATCTATTGTTTCGAACTTAGTTCATTATTGAAATTCGAAAAGTGTTTTCGAATTTCGAATTGTAATTTTGTTTGAAAAGCAAAGAGTTTCTTCTATGTAATGAGTTGTGAAGATTTACGAGAAATGTTCTTATTTTGAAATTGATTTGTTTTTTTTAGGAGAACGGCACGCGGGCGGGTTGCGGGCGCGGTTACATACAAAGTGCAACGTCGCGTGTCACGGGCGTTTTTGTAATGAACCTAAGTAGCCAGCTTTGGCCCTTATATGAAACTTCTAAAAATATTAACCAAAATTTTTCTTAATCTGGATGGGCGACCGCCAACCATTTATTTTTCACGGCGAATTTGAAGGCCTCGTTGAGGTTTGTTAAAAGCCATTTCGACACCCTAAAAATTCTGAAATGCAGTTACAAGTATTGGGTCACGATTATGACCCATACCCTGGCAAATAATTCAATGCAGTAAAATGACAGTTCCAGTGTGCCTACTTTTGAGAAGAAAAAAAATTGTGTGATTTATGTAAATAATTAAGAAAATAATATTATTATTGACAAAACGAATTTAAAAATCTAGAAGTTATCAAGTCGATTTTACTTCTACTATAACCGTTTTAAAGCACTACGTATGTTTGGTAGTTAATAATATCATTTAAGTTACTTTACACACCTCAAATTAAATTATTCATAAATTTCTTTAAAATTTTATGCAAAACGAATGGCAAATACTCGTTTGTTTCCATCATTCTCATTCAGTACTTACTCTACGAAGTTTTTAATTGGTATCATTATTTTTCTAATTTACATTTCGGCACGACGACATAGGTACGGCGCCGCCGTACCGTAGAGACGGATCCATGCCCTCACGCGGCGCCGTGCTGTTATACGGCATACTTTTCTATATGAACCATGATGGAGATAATTTTAAGAGCTAATAGGAAGCGCTGAGCGGTGCGCAGTGCACGGCGTGCTGTACGAGATGGAACCACCCCCTTAAATAAAATAAATAAAATCCCCAGACAATCACACCAACTACATGGCCTCAAAGTAAGCGAAGCTTGTGATATGGGATACCAAGTAGCGAACTAGGGGGGAACCTAGAATATAAATACATAATATTGTCTTAAGTTTTCGCGATTCGTGACCACGGGGTCTGAAAAGACACCGAAACGTCGAGTAAAAAATTTAAAATGTAAATATACGCGATAAATCCGGTTAAAAAGTGTTTTATTTAATATAAATACATATATAGATAAACACCCAGACACGGAAATTTTTTTTTCTTGTTCCGGGCGGGAGTCGAACCCGCAACCACTGGCGTATGAGGCAGATAGGTTTACCCCACCGCCAAAGTGGTCGTCGCTTCTCAATTCGTCTGTATGTTTTTTTGAGTGTCTGTCAAGTAATAATTTTGTCATTGAATAATCGATTTGAAGATACTTTAGAGATTGACTCATGTCAATTCCATGAAAATCGAAAGTTTTCCAAAAAGGTCTAAATTTAAACTCAAAATACATAAGTAGGTACATAAGGGCTAAAACACGACCTTTTTTTTTTAAATTCATTAAAAAAATACTTATCGCTTTTTAAAAACATTAAGTCTAAATAGACCTCCATAAAAACGCGCCATAAGCAATTAACCGCGCTTTTTCCGTAAAGGCCGCCATTTTTTTTTTCGCGCTACGTCAATGTTATTTTTTAAAAGATCATAGGTATTTGTTCTCTCAAAAATACCGTTCGCTGTGAACTCGAAATCCGACCTTGTCTTACACGTGTTATGGACAATGAACCAGATAAGCGTAATAAAAAAAATATCTTATTATCTTTGGTAGATATATAGGTACGAAAATTATGTGTCCTTGGGCTACACGCGTCATAACATGATATAGCACCTTTTTGGATTCAGCACTTACTTATAGGTATGGCGGGAAAAATTGTGATTTGCGGTTTATTTGCGGCCAGTGTATTTTCATTTTTTTTTTATCTATGAACAAGACAGCAACAGACTTAATATTACCGTGATAAGAATATTATATAAATTCATTGTTTTTATTAACACATTATCTGGAGGTATTCAATTTCCTTTTCGATTCTATCTGGTTGCTAGCTGCTTTCACTCGCTGCTACATATCTGTACACACATAGCTCCACGCCAGTATCCTTTATCGGTTCGGCAGAACACCAGAGGCTACAAAACCATCTGATGTCACATTTGACAAATTTAAAGGTATTATAATGATGGAGAAAGACTAATGCAGTGACAGCCTGTTGCCCGCAACAACGCCAACATAACTTCTCCTGTAAAACGACGGCAAAAATGGGAAACTGTGGTTGATGCTCAATTTATCTGTCAAATTAGACGACTTCAAAGTCAAAGTAAAAGCTTATTTTGAAGCCTCTAAGTTTGACATTACAGAGAGAGGGACTTCAAATTAGAATGTCGAATACGGCCTTGTATATATTCATCACAACTTGTTTTAATGAGCCCACTGCAGGGCTCTCCTTGTGACTCCCCTGGGTGACGAAGAGGTTTAGACCGTAAACAACCGAGCTGGCCCAGTGCTGTTTGCTGGATGTCAGAATTAGAAATGGATTCTAACAAACCTTAACAACAACAAGTATACAGAACCCGTCCCCGACTGTAACATGCCCTCCGAAGCACGGAAGTCGCCGTGAGAAATGAATGGTCGGCGGTCACCCATCCAAGTACCGACCGCACCGAAACTTGCCTTAACCTGCGATATCGAATTATTACACGAATTATTACATTGTATACACAGGAGCCACTGCGGCACGACGAATGTGTACAAAATAATATTAAAATATCATTTTTGACGTCATACGTGACTACTTTTTTGAGAAAAACCCATTGGAATTTACCCAGCATTCGATACAAATAAGTACTTCTGTGGAATATTTTTCTAATTAATTTATGGTAATGTAAATAAATTGCTTTTTTGTAATTTGTATGTTATTGCCGTCCAATATTGAAGTTGATGGAAATTTCTGCCACAAAACATGTAATAGCCCAGCCAATTAATGCCGATATATTTTTTTATTTTATTTATTTATTTAATTACATTTTACAGATATATTACACGTTTCTTGACTTCCGTAAACCATGGCTGGTTTGTCTGGAAGTTGCAATTCCTCTTATTCTATACTTATAACTAATTTTATCTATATCTATTAAGCACTAATTAAAGGTAAATACTTATGAACTAAAGAAGACCACTAATATGTAATAAAAATACAAAAAAATACACTTGATTTAACCTATTTTACTATAAACAAATACAAATGAAAAATATGCGACAGGGAAAAAAAATTGACACACGTATGCAATGTTCAGTCCAGATTAACATACTAAAAGTTACTTCCTCAAGATTCTTTCTAAGTTTTCTGTAGAAACTATCGCCAGAAGCAAAAATTACTTAGGTATTCTATTTGCATAAATATTTGAGATGAGCAAAAACCAGAAAAATGGGACCTTAAAGGTACGTGCACATTATAGCAGCGCAATAATCCGCCTGCGTCACTCGCATACATTTTATATGAAACGAAGCCCGCCCCGCCCCTGCATAGTGTGCGATACTTCATATTAAATGAAGGTATATGAGTGACGCAAGCGCAAGCGCCCGCTTTCAGTTCCTTTTGGTGGCAGCGGTCAGGATGCCGCTCGCTGCGCAGCCTCTATCTACCTATTGGCTGTCGCTCCGATGATGATCAGTGGCCTTAATCAAGGCGGGTCATAAAAGGGGGATGTTTAGTGGGTATACTCAGCCGGCTGAGTGAGTCTCGTGGCCGAACTTTCGTTAGCCACTGGGTTTAACAGATTATAGAATGCCCATTCGTCCGTAACAGGATGCCAAAGACTCTCTTGGCGGAAAAAAAAAAACTGACGCAAGCGGATTTTTGCGCCTCAGCACACCCCCCACCCGTTTTTACTATGTTAATCTCTCTAAATTCCACATCGTAAAAGTGCCAATTTTCAAAACTACAAGACTTTCTTCCACTGTTTTTACAATTTTTCTCGGTTTTAATGTACGGAAGTCAATAACATAACTACAAAATTGTTACATTTTTTATACCTAAGATCGGTACCGCTAGGGTTGTCCATTTTTCGAAAGGGGCCAATCCCTTCCTAGAGTTATAAAAATGCTGCTTCCATGCTGGACTGGGAGCGAAAGAAAAATAGAGAATGTGCCAGCTGCTTCTCTTCCCGGGCATACTGTAAAAGTCAGTTAAGGGACCCAGGTGTTATAGGAGGCTTTTCGTCACTGCAATAGTCTCTCTTCACTATTATAATGCCTCCACATTTGTCAAAAAGTTAAAATGTATGTATGTTTGGGTAGATGTCTGTTCCTCAATCACGGCAAAACGACTAAACGGATTTTGATGAAATTTGGCATAGTAATAGAGTACAATCTGGAATAGCATATAGGCTAAAATTATTAGCATATAGGCCCGAAATTCCCGCAGGAATCGTTATTGCGCTAGTAAAGCCGCGCGCAAAAGCTAGTAAGATGTGACCACAGATGTGTGATGTGAAAAATGTGTTAAATAAAAAGAATTTCAAGGCGTCCCGCAAGGCCCCGGCTGCTCAGTGGGAGAGCACTCGTCCGGCATCAAACAAGAGGTCCCAGGTTCGAGTCCTGGTCGGGTGATTTTTATTCTACACCATTTTCTATTTATTTATATTTTGAAATTTTCCATGAAGTACCAACTCAATGGGTTTCGATGTAATTTATAAGGGACCAACTATGAAGTATCCTCTCTCATATGAAAGAATTTTCAAAAACGATTCATAAGTGTCCGAAATATCGTGTAACTAAAAAAAATATACACAAGAATTGAGACGCTCCTCCTTTTGGAAGTCGGTTGAAAACTGGAATAAGTTACTATTGGAAATACTTTTACTGACAATGTTAATTAAGTTGGTACCGTTTTCTTGTGTAGGTGGGCATGAAACAGCCAACCTACATTTGTTTCAACGTAATTCCATCAGATCTTCTTTCTCGTAGAAACACTAGTTATTTATAACTAGTTACAAAACCCTAACATGAATATAAATTATAAAATTAAAGAAAAGTACACCCACCTTTTTCGAGCAGTTGAGCAAACATGCTCTGCACGTTCGTATGATGGTGTTTCCATCTGAGACAATACTGTTGCGGAGTCATCTTTTCTATCTCTTTCCACTCCTCCAAACCTTCGAATCCACTATCCCGTTAAGTATTACTCAATTATAAGCACTAGCTGTTTTGAAATAAGGCAGTTTTTAGGGTGAAGACCAACTTTTCTTTTAATAGTTAATTTGATTTCATGATAAATACTATCCTTGTGTGTTTCTTCTATACAAGTTATTTGGTTCAATAGAATGCCTATTATATCATTAAATTAATTTTTAAGGTACTTTTTTCTAATTTTGGAATGTCTTTTCTCGGTGGTTTTGGTTCTTTAATACCTGTAACAAAAGAAAAATAAATCAATAAAAGAAAAAATAACATTAATTAGTTACCAATAAAAGAGCTTTAGTAAAATAATTTTGACGACCACTTTGGCGCTGGGGTAACACTGTCTGCCTCAGACGCCAGTGGTCGCGGGTTCGATTCCCGCACGGAACAAGAAAAAAAAAATGTTCCATGTCTGGGTGTTTATCTATTTATGTAATTATATTCTAGGTTGCCCCCTAGTTCGCTACATGGTATCTCAAAACACAAGCTATGCTTACTTTGGGGCCATGTAGTTGGTGTGACTGTCTGGGGATTTTATTATTATTATATTATTAATTGCAATCTTAATGTTCGAACCTAATATTATAAATGTGAAAATTTGGATGGTTGTATGGATTGTTCCTCAATCACGGCTGAACGGCTCTACGGATTTGGATGAAATTTGGCATAGTGATAGCGAACAGTCTGGAATAGCACACAGGTTACTTTTCATCCCGATATTCCCGCGGGATTAGAAGTTGCGCGAGTGAAACCACTCGAAACGACTAGTTTGTTAGGTAATAAAAAATAATAAAAGCACTGGGCCAGCTTGGTGGATTATGGCCTATACCTCTTCGTCACCCAGGAGAGAGACTCATACCCTGTAGTGGGTGAGTTACAAAGGGTTGTGGTAATGATGATGATGATGGTGATGTAATTACCGCCTAATTTAGTAGATTAATAAAAGTTTGTACTGGAAATGTAATTTCATTAATTGTATACTTAAATAAATAAATCAATTAATCATTAATTTAAATTACTTTAAATGTTTTGGACTACAAGATAATAATATTAACTAAATAAATGTTAAATTTATGTTAAAAAAAAACTTCCATGCTGGACTGGGAGCGAAAGAAAAACATAGAATGTGCCAGCTGCTTCTCTTCCCGGGCATACTGTAAAAGTCAGGTACGGAAGTTTTATTGACATTTTTGTGGGCGATAGACTGACCCCCTATCACTGCAATAGTCGCTCTCCATCATTATAATGCCTCCGAATTTGTCAAACGTGACATCAGATGGTTTTACAGCCTCTGTTGTTCTGCCTACCCGTTTAGGCACAAAGGCGTAAAGATATGTATGTATGTATTTATGGGAAAGTGCTTTTAAATCGTCAAAAACTCTGTTAACAGTTCGGCGATGATGCAGATACTAGTACCTCAATTTTATTATTGACATGACATGATAAACTAGATTTCTATCCTTGAGTAATAATTATACTTTATTCTCACTCTAAGATTTCTATGATACAATGATGATCTTGAATGAACGAATACATATACATACATACATTGCAATTCACTGCATGTAAGAGGCATTTACAATGACAGTTTCAATGATATCATCTATGACTTAAAAACGTCAATTGAAAAAAGGTAAGATCGCACACACCTCTATGATTATGTATGTTTCTTGATTTCATTTGTGTTTTTCCGTTTCGAAAGCTTTCATAAATAAATACTATATTATTATATATTTTGGGATTATTATATCACAAAAGCTTAGCTAAGAGATTTAGCCGAGGACTAATACCGAATAATGATCGCAGGATATGTTTTACGTCAAAACTAGTTCATGATACCATCGCATGGTTTTGAGATACATAATAGGCCTGCAGGTCTAGAAATGAAGACTAAAAGACTCGAGTTTCTTACAACTTTAGCGACGAAGCACTTCGTATGAAACCGCGCACCTGCGTCCGCGCAACACAGTCCCTTAATAACTAATCCACTACAAAAATACTGACTTCAAAACAATACGAAGTTTTCTATTTTCAAGTATGTTATCTCTTTCTTTAAAAAAAAAAATAATGTACACAATTTAGTACCTACAAAGATACGGCTTACATCTACAGATTTTTTTCCAGCAGATCTGAGTGTGACGTCTCAGACATTTTGGAAACCAACAGGTACCTACTTAATAGATATTTTAATGATTATTTTTTTATTTTATTTATTTATTTATTAAATTCTCACAGAACCAACACAGCACTTTAGATTACAATAGAAAGAATATTGTATCAGATGCATAAAACTTACTGCCAATAAGAGGTTCACAATTTTTACACATTTTTTATTTCTTTTTAGAGTAGATAATCAAACAAAAGTACACAAAAGAAATTAATTAAAATTGAAAAATTAGAAATATAGGCAATCATTAGTTGTAGAAATATTTAATGCAAAACAATAGGTGAAGTCGTCGTGGCGCCGTGGTTACTGTGTGTATCTTACGATATCACAGGTTAAGCAACGTTTGGCGCGGTCGGTACTTGGATGGGTGACCGCCGACCATTCGTTTCTCACGGCGACTTCCGTGCTTCGGAGGGCACGTTAAGCTGTCGGTCCCGGATGCTGTATACTTGTATACAGTAGTCGTTAGGGTTTGTCAGAAGCCATATCGGCACCCTGAAAATTCTGACATCCACCACCCAGCACTGGGCCAGCTCGTTGGATTACGGCCTAAACCTCCTCGTCACCCAGAGGAGAGACTCATGCCCTGCAGTGGGCCCATTACACGGAGTTGTGATGATGATGAACAATAGGTAAGATTTAAAAGCAGAACATAAATACTAAGCATAGGTATATAATATCACAAAAGTTGTCTTTATTTTTTACAATTTCCCAAGGACAACGGGCAAAATTCATATCTCAATACAATATTGAAGTAGACGCAAGCCGGTTACAACTCCCATTTACAACGCTTTCTAGCTATAAATCAAAATTCTCAATATCATATAATTAAGACTTTGAATTAATAATTCAGTAGACGCAAACGATCTATATAATAAATAATCTACTTAACCCGTTCCTCATGTCTATATTGGAAATGTTTTCTTATTACTCGAGTTTTGTATGTTTGAAAAACTTCCAATAATAAATTAAATAAATAAATATAAATAAATATTTCTGACACTCACACAACATTATCTAGCCCAAATTAAGTTTCTTAAAGAACTTGTGTTATGGATACTAGATAATTGATATACTTAAGAAATATATAAACATACAAACATCCATGACTTGACGACTTATATCTGTGTTCATCACACAAATATCCGCCGCCGCCGGGATTCGAACCCAGGACCTCTGGCATAGAAGGCAATGTATGTTACCGCTACACCAGCCGGTCGTCAAATTTTGTAATACATACCTACATACATAACTTCACGTCTGCATCCCTTACGGGGTGGGCGGAACGCCAGAGCTTATAAAACGGCTTACAACAGCCCTCCACGACGACTTCCATTCATTATCAAATACGAAAATTCCAAAATCTCAATTAACAAAACCACCAACAACCGTTCGATTGACAATAGAAAAACGGCTTAATTTCCGTCCGTGTAGAGTCGATTTAGAATAGCACTACCACGCCTGGATAAGCGTGTCGTAAAAGGCAACTAATCCGAGTGACCACCGCTTGGTGGTAGGATCCCGTCAGGGTCCGCCTGGCTAGCAACCACCCTTCATATAAAATCCACCGCCTAATATCACCGCTCCGGCGGTGATATGTTCCGGCCATATTTTATGAAGAGTCAGTTCTTTCCCAGGCCTGCGTGTTTTCATTGTCATCTTCACTTAACATCAGGTGAGATTGAAGTCAAACGTGACTTAGTCTTTAATAAGAAAAAAAACTGGGCGTTGAAATGGTTTCTGGAAAACCTTAACGCCCACTGTATTAGGGCTGCCAACCATACTGTTTTTCTCTTAATTATACTGTTTACTGTTGAACAAAAATAAAGTAAACAAAATACTGTTTTCAGCATAAGAAGCTAAACACTGTAGGTATATGCTCTTCAATTAATAATTTGTGCAAGAAGTTCTAAAAATATGTGTTTCAAACATAAAATAAATTGAATACTGTTTATTTTTCCAGAATACTGTTTGATACAACCCTACACTGTGTACAGCACCTGGGACCTACTGCACTCCGAAGCTTGAAAATCGCCGTGAGAAATGAAAAATCGTCGTCAGTGACCCACCCTTATAAAGTCAAGTCCAATAATATGTATATACTAAGCTATATGGAACTTATTCAGTTGTAATAAGGTTAAAATTCGAATGAAAATGTATACAAACGAACGCGTTTTTAACCTGCTACATCTATACTAATATATAAAGCTGAAGAGTTTGTTTTTTATTTGTTTGTTTGTTTGATTGTTTGTTTGTTTGAACGCGCTAATCTCAGAAACTACAAGTGGGATTTGAATATTTTTTTTTGCATTTAGCCCAACTCTTGAGGAAGGCTATATTTTATCCCGAAACTCCCACGGGATCAAAAGTTACGCGGGTAAAACCGCGCGCGGTGGCTAGTCGATTGATATAAGTACAAAGGAGCCACTGCGCTAGAACGACACACTAATTTTATAAATGCGAATCTCCATCTTTATTACTTTAAAATAACATCAAAGTAAAACTACGTATATAAATCAATCTTACAAAAAGGACCAGTTTCGAAAATTATAGCACTTTTCGAATAAGTATTTCATTTAACTTCGTCTTTCGAATACCTTAATATGAATTTACGATAGCTTATCGTTAAATAATTTACATACTTAAAAACTGCATCGATTTTATTACCGGATTCAGCAATTAATGTTAGAGTGATTACGCACTACATCCGATTCTTATCCGCTCCGATTTCGAGAAATGACAGTCCGGGCGGCGTATTTACAAAGGACCATTAGAGTGAAAGTGCAAACTGAACTGGCTTAGCTTTTGTATGACAAAAACTTGCCGAAACCCAAATCTATTCTAGTACAGAAATTGACCGAAGTCGATAGCAACAAAAGCTATCCCATTTGATATCGATATTTACCGATCGTTGGCTTCAATTTGATACTTAAATGGCAATTGTTCTGATTAGTGTAATTTTATATTATAGCCTGTGCGCACCTTTACTGCATCCTAACACAAATGATTTCTGGATTCTTATTTTCTCTGATTCGGATCGGATTAAATACTCTGTTCCCAGTTTGTAATGCTCGTATTATGCATCCATAGCTCATTGCACCTACAATGTAAGCAATTTGGTTGTGGCATGACATTGGCTTTCACAATTAGCTGTCTTGTGTTTGTTGTTTTTACATGTCACGTTCAATTTGTATCTGTGTTAATTTGATAATTCTGACTGAAAAAGAGGGCCAAGAGTATTTTTCCGCCGGCTTTTTTTGTCTCTTGGTCTACTGTAATATCTTATTCAACAACTTTTAAGTGTCGAGTGAATAGGTTTCTCGTGGATGGACGTGTCTTCACCATAGTCTTCATGCGCACTTTCCATCAGGTGGCATGGAAGACAAAGGTCGTATCCTTACAATATAAAAAAAAAACTATCAACAAGTTAAAGCCGAATTATATGATGACTTCATCAAGTGTTTTGTGACATTCCTAGATGAATAAAACTTTTTGAATTTTGAATTAGAATTGGGTGTTGTGCGTAACCGCTCTTATTGTAACTAGTTTTTCGGATGTTTTTGAATATATTTTTTGCCTACGCTTTTATTCGTTGCATAGCGCCACCACAGAATAAGTAATAGTTGGTACAGAAGAATTACTCCGCACGAAGATCTAAATAAATTCGAGTCTTGCTACGACGCGATACGGTGGAATTCAGCTCGCACAGCATTACGTACCTGCAAATTTATATACCTAGAAGTTTTGTCTCTTTCTATCGCATGCCTCTTATCTTTTCTTACGCTGTTAGGGTTGCTGCCTAGTGAAGAATAATTAATCTCCTTATTTGTAATTAAGTATCTACCGATGTAGGTATTACTGTTATTCTACCTTTGTAAAAAATATTGTTTTAACTTACCTAAAGTACAAAATGAAAAAAAAGTTACGACGAATAATTAGTAATACTACCTATGTTTTGTTTGCTAAATTGAACATAATCAAATCTAAACATAATCTAATTGAATATTTGTTTCTTTTTATGGCCATTTTTAAATACTATTTGCGACCTCGATCATAGAATTACAGTGAGTGCTATTAGGTAGGTAGGTATCTACAACGTCCCGACGGGCGCGCGCGTGATACACGACCCATTCGAGCTGCGCCGGCGGTGCGCTTCGCTGTAGGTAAATAACTGATGTACCGCGCGGAGTGAGCCAGGCCTGGCGCCACTTAAATTTTAAATTTGATTGAATAATGTATTTGTTTTATTCATGCCAAAAAACATGAGTAGGTACCTATTGTAAAAAAATATTTTAAACTAACTTTTTCACGTGTTTACTAGGCATTTTAGGCATTAGTAAGATTTGCAAAGTGTGTCAATAATAGAAATATAGTTTATATCAGTTCCAATCCCAGTTTATCAATGATCTTTTTACAGAAAACATTTTACCTTACGTTATAGATATTTTTTAATATTGATTTTAAATTTTCAACTACAACAACTAATAACAGCCGCACGCGCATGTACATAATGAAGAGTTTGTTATTCCGACATTTTACTTTTTACATTTTCAACGGTTTCAAAACGCATGGAGGCGTGACGTGCGTTGCATATTACTTGTGTTGAATGAAGGTGTGGTTCGGGCGTGGTGCCAGTGGTAGCGGGTGCAAATAAAAAAAAAAACAAATACTTTTATTCACTACTACCTCGGCCATTAGCGGCCTGATCACTTAAAAAATATATCATAGACAATGCTGCGGCGCGACGAGCCACGCCTCCTTTAAGATATCACCAATTAGGAAAGCGATTTTGCTATTAGTTGCTACCTACACTTCGCAGCTTAGTGACTCATCATATGTATTTTGTAAATTTTACGAACAACATCTTTGAAAGGCAACCGGGCGAGGTTAGAGAGAGCTTCTATTTTTTGAGTACAAGCAACAATGAATTTAGTGGTGGTCAGCCAGAAGTGTCTTCTATTGGACATACATACCTACATAACTTCATTTCTTATGGGGTAGGCAGAGCAACAGAGGCTATATAACTATTTGATGTCACGTTTGACAAAATTTAGAGGTATTATAATGGTGTAAAGGAACTATTACAGTGACTGAGGGTCAGCATATCGCCCATAAAACCTCTGCCTCTTGACTGACTAATAGTATGCCCTCGAGGAGAAGCCGCTGGTACATTCTATGTATTTATTTTGGTCCCAGTCCAGCTTGGAAGAAACTGTAGGTATAAACTATTAACTTGGTGAAGGTCAAACGCTGGAAGAGGGAGGCGCGGGACCGTGCGACGTGAAGGACCTTGTGGGATACCTCTGACCAGCAGTGTGCGTCTCTTGGTATAAGATAATGATGATAAAATTAGTATTAAAACTTCGGAACTTATCTGAATAATGTCGCGTTTAATTATCAAAAAAATCTTTGCAAAACATTCTCATACTCGGCGTAGCTAAAAAGTATTTCAATATTCAACGTCTTGTGTCATGTTGTTTTCGTTGCCCTGCTTGCTCTTACGAGGATCGGAGGGCAGTGCACGAACACAAAATGTTGAGTTTTGAAGAAAATTTTTGACGAATTTCCGCAAAGTAACACCTGATTATATCAAAAAAAAAATAGTTTTATGATAATCATGTCCTGATGAAGAGCACAAATGGTGGACTGATCACCACAGCATGACATTGCCATGCCTTCAAATTAAAGCCTTAAACGTATCATCATCATCACCACAACTCCGTGCAATGAGCCTGTTGCAGGGCTGTGAGTCTCTCCTCTGGGTGACGAAGAGGTTTAAACTTACACAAATCCCCAATTTTTTGTAACTTTACTTAATATTTTAATATCCACAATAATATGAGTTCCACAATTGTTTATTATAATTTTATTAATATTTAACTTTCTGACGATATTATCTAAAATAAATATCAAAACTTCCAACAAAACCCGCTCTCACTCGGCCACACCCTACTCTTTCTTTGCAAAAGATTTATATTCAGTTCAAACACAACCAACTATTGGAAACCATTCTGCCGTAATGCTTGACTAGTCAACTATTCCTTAGCGAGCCGCGACGCAGGCGTCGATTGCGTTTTGAAATTTTTGCAAAAAAAAGAAAAAAAAACGGTTCGATTTTCGAATAAACAAAAAATTCTTTTGTTGTTTCGGATGACGATTTGAGAAACCGTGACGGAATAGTTGAAATCGATCTCGATAAGTAACATTGGGAAAGACTTTGATGTGGATTTACCAAGAAGTCGAACAAAACGCTTCGATAGTTCCTTTTTGGTACGGATTGCCAAGGAGTGGAACAATCTGCCTGCGACTGTTTTTCCTGACCACTACAGTCCTGGATCTTTTAAGTGTCGAGTGAATAGGTTTCTCGTGGATGGACGTGTAACACCATAGTCTTCATGCGCACTTTCCATCACGTGGCATGGAAGACAAACGTCCTATCCTTACAATATAAAAAAAAAAAAGATTTGGGTATTTTTAGACAAGTTTTTTTTTTGGATTTTTGTTTTTCTCTAAACTGTCGTTCGTTCTTTGTATCATATTAAGATAAGTGAAGGAACTGGTCCTTGCCTGATCACAAAGCGGTGATATTCGGCAGCAGATTTTAATTATTTGTTTCCAAAAATGAAAAAAATAGCTGCGTGGAAAAAAATCAACGATGATGCTGAAGTCAAGTCTGCAATTTCAGCCTATTTCGAGGCTCAATACAAAACATTTTTTTAGAGGGTATGATGAAATTAAAAGAAAGGTCTGAGAAATGTATTAGAGTTAAGGGAGAATATGTTGAAAAGGAAAAATAATAATAAAAAAAAAATATTTCTGACACTCACACAATATTATCTAGCCCAAATTTCTTAAAGAACTTGTGTTATGGATACTACACTGAAAAAATGAGGAGTTAGCAAAGTACCTTTTTGGCTTTGTTAAAAGGATCTTGTTTATTTTTAATCAAGACTCGTGAAAAATAATAGAAGTAAACTTGGTAAATAATATATACGTAAACATGGCTAAATTCACTTGTTTATTAACACCATACTGCTCATTAAATACAAATAACTCAATCTACAAATTTTACAGTTTACAAAATTGTTTAAATTTTAATAAGTTCACTCAATAAGCTTTAACAGAGTAATTCGTGTAATATTAACCGTTACCACTCACGGTTAAACTTAAATAACCAGTACTTTACTACTAACAACCACTTAGCTTTGCTAATACAAAAGAAACTCATTAGTATTTAACCGAGTATACTTATTTATTGGTAGCAGGGTGGAGTTAGCTATTTTGTTTGCTATTTAGTTAGTTATTTTTAACGGAGTACTTGTTTAAATATTCATAAGTAAATATTCCGGCTGCCGGTGGAGCCGCCGATGCGCAGATATCCCCTCCACGTTTCGGTCAGCGCTAGAGTTATGTGCGTGCCGCAAACTAACCGTCTTTCGTTCGAACGTTTAATAATTTAATTAAGTGAGTGCGACGACGCATAAAGGAGTGTGTTACCTATAAAACGTAGTTGATTGATTAGGTACCTATATGCTATTGCTTTGTGCCTGAACCTACTGTTTATTCCTAAAGACGCTGCCGGCGACGGCCCCGACAGCGTCGTATTTTTTTTATAGTCAGGTGATTTAATGTAAATGGATGAAGAAGTACAAAATCTGCTGAAAGCCTGGAGTCTGGAAGAATATATAGAAGTGTTCAAAGGTAAGTTCGTTTATGTATTTAATTTTTATCTTATATATTTTAGTAGACAGAGACCGTACAATCGCACACCAGTGACCAGTGAACGCGTGATTTTGAGCCAAGGTAGCGCTGCCGTAGAGGGTTTCAATACCTACTATGTGAGACTAGCTTATACTGGTTTATTGCCACTGATATGCCGTTGTGTCTTTAATTTACAGATGACTAGCGGCTTTGCGCGGTTTGACCCGCGTAGCTCTTGATCCCGTGGGAGTTTCTTAGCAAAATATGTTACTTCTGGTTAATGTAGCCATCTAATGGTGAAAGAATCTTTGAATCGTTCTAGTAGTTTTTGAGTTTATTCATTACAAACATACAAAAATACAAATCTTTCCTCTTTATAATATTAGTAAAGACTTCAAAAAAGAGGAGGAAAGTAGTTTTTATTAATATACATTTGAACTGTACATTTTGATCATTTGATACATTTGATGATCATTTTTCTTAAATCAGTTATTTAATTACAGAAAATGCAATTACATCTCTATCACTTCCACTACTCCAGGAATCTGACATAAAGGAGCTATTGCCTAAAATTGGCCATCGTCCCATATTCTCAAAAAAATTTGAAATATATAAAAAGACTATGCATCCTATTACCGATGATAAGTAAGTCACTAATTCAAAATTCAAAAATTTAATCTGCTTTAATTATCTGTATACTGTTGTCTTAATTAATCCTTCAATTTACAGGCGTGTGATGTTTCAAGCTTTAACTTATCTATGTCTGACTTGCTGACATATCCGGTTGACCCTGATGCACGTCCTCAAGCTTCAAGCTCACCCGCACCCAAGACACCTATCACAATAACTATTCCATCAGAGAACAAAATTAACATTATCGTAAGTATTGTAATATTTCTTCAGAGCTATAATTAGGTACTATCTATACATATATCTCTATTTATCATCATTCATACAAGATGTAAAAAGTCAATTAAAAATAAATGAAGGGTATACCACTTTGAATCCTGAAAAAAATCTACTGTTCCATATTTGTTACAAATTTTTCAAACAGATTTTTCTTAATACAGGGTGTCCCGTAAGTCATGGATCAATGGATCTATTGTACCAAAATAATATAACATATACAACAGTTTACAAGTTTAGTTAGATGTTACAAAAAGTTGTGTCAAGTTATATAATCTGCAGCCGAACCAGGTTAGATGCCTGTATGTCGGCAGACAGTGTCTCGTTTTTAATAGAAAAATTATTATAAATTAGGTAAAATGAGTAGAAATTATAATTTATTTATTTCTGATTTTCAGGATTTACCGTTACTTTTAAATAGTACCCTTGAAGGAAGAGGTTTATTAAAATTAGATACACATATTCCGTTGGATAATACGGCAAGAATAAGATTGGTAAGGCTCATCGGAACCTAAATTTTGAGCAATCATCCGTCAAATGCAATAAGGAGTACCATTTATGCAAATTGGGTACACGAAATTATTAGAGTATTCCCACAGGAAAAGGCATCGGTGTACTTCCATAGCAAGATTGTGGAATCTTCACGAGGTTTAATCACCAGGTTGGCAGGAAAGTTGCCTGATCAAATCCTGTGTGCCTACTGTGCCTATGCTGCTGTACTGTGCTAATGCTGACTGTGCCTACTTTGTAATTTGGGTTTAGTATTGTAAACTTTGAGACTGTTCTTTTGTGATTTTCAGATATATGACAATAAATACTCAGTGAACAATAACAGTATTTTTTTTTTTCTGTTACCACATTTAATTTAAATGTGTGATACCGATTGAAAGTAAAAAAAAAATCGATTGCATCTACATAGAAAATCCAGATACCAAATAGGTTTGCCGGCCTCCTTGGTGTAGAGGTAAGATCGCTTGCCTTCTATGCCCGAGGTTTCAGGTTCAAGTCCTGGTGAGGGTGGATATAAGTGGTTTGGCTGTGGCTACAGAGTTAAATGACCCACATTGCAGAGAAAGTCTGCTATGGCTACAGAGTTAAATGACTCGCATTGCAGAGAAAGTCTGTTGTGGCTACCTAGCAAAACGATTGCAGATACCAAGTAGGTTGGCTGTGGCTACAGAGTTAAATGACTCGCATTGCAGAGAAAGTCTGTTGTGGCTACCTAGCAAAACAATTGCAGATACCAAGTAGGTTGGCTGTGGCTACCGAGTTAAATGACTAACATTGCAGAGAAAATCTGTTGTGGCTACCTAGCAAAACGATTGCAGATACCAAGAAGGTTGGCTGTGGCTACAGAGTTAAATGACTCACATTGCAGAGAAAGTCTGTTGTGGCTACCTAGCAAAACGGTTACAAATACCAAGGAGGTTGGCTATAACTATCCAAGAAAGTTTGTCAATATAAACAGTAAAGTTGGCTACGTTTGCAAACATTTTGTTTGTAATAATAATCAAGCTTACTTTGTTATTTCTAAACAAACAATTTTAACCGATTTACTTGGTTGATTCTGATCAAGTAAGAATAGCAAACTTGACTTATTTATTTTTAGCAACAAACTTTGCAGGTTGTATATTGACAAACACGCTTTGTTAAAATCAACCGAAACTTAGTTATTTTTACATGCGAAATTTTTTCAGTGTAAAGAGTTAAAAAACAGTCATATGGTCCAATATCCATATTACCGCGTGCATAAATTTAATTCTACACGTGTACAAAAAAAAATATAAATTTAACTTCAAAACTAAATTTAAGGCATTGCTATTAGACATCCAAAAACAAAATATTCCCAACCACTTTGCCCGCACGTAACTGATACAATATCAATGACATATTATTTAACATTATTACCTTTGACATCACTATTTTTTGACATTACTAACATTTTTTTTTGATTTTGATTATTACATCAGAATTAATAGTATATTATGTAACAAGTGAGCGAAGTTGCTAATTACAGTCGAGGCTGTGATTTGAGCCCGAGCCGCAGGCGAGGGCTTAATAATGAGCCGAGACTGTAATTAGCAACGCTCACGAGTTACATACGACGTTTTTCAACACACTTGTGAGTAAAAGACAGACATACGTGGTCATAAAATAACAAACACACTTGATAACAAAGCTGTGAATTGTGATTGAAAAATGGCGCCGAACCTCGCGCATGCGCGTAGGTTTTTTTTTCCGTCAAATGTGTCAATGTCTGTATAGCATATACAGCCTATTTTAAGTGAAAATGTTTAATTTGGAGTGGTAAATGCAAATATTTTAATATTTTATGACAAATGATTGTAAATTGTGAATAATTTGTTTAATATACAAATTTATTTTACTAATATAAGGCGCAAACATTTAAAAATGTATATGGATTTGAAGTGGTATAAAACCTCTTTGGTGTTTCTGAAAATATTTAGTGTATAACCCGGACCAATAAAATATGCTCTGTTTTCTCGCATGTTATTTGCACAAAGGTACAATTCAACTTTGTAGGATTCATTATATTATGCACTAGGGTATAATATATTATGCACGCGTGACTTATAGCCCAGTTTATAGTTCTAAATTCAATAGAATAACGCTCACTTTACGAGCAAGTGTGTTGAAAATTTTATTATCAGTTTATTCCAATATCTTTTCACATTTTTAATTTTATTTTATTTCTTCTTATAAATTAAATCAATGTGTTTTACACAATTTAATTAATTGTTATTTATTTAACTGTTGAATTTATTTTAAGAATTATTTCATAATATTGATTTTTATAAGGTATCGTTCCTATACTCCTAAGCTGTAGCAGAATACCAGCGCTTTGCTCTCTGAGCAAAAATGACGCTGAGCTGCGGCTTTTTGCACTGCTACAACACACACCTCATTATTATTATTATTTTGTCTAAATTATCTTTTGTAATATATGTGTGTTTGTGGCAAATTGGCAATCAATAAATTAATCTAACTATCTATCTACATTTTCATTGGACTTTGAACCTTATTACAACCGAGTAAGTTGCAAACTGCATACATAGTATTACATGTAACTGAAACTATATCGAATGATGTAGCGAATGAAGTCGTCGTGGCGCCGCCGTGGTTACTGTGTATCATCATACGATATCACAGGTTAAGCAACGTTCGGCGCGATCGGTACTTGAATGGGTGACCGCCGACCATTCATTTCTCACGACGACTTCCGTGCGTCGGAGGCACGTTAAACAGTCGGTCCCAGGTGCTCCATACTTGTATACAGCAGAAGCCATTTCGGCGCCTTGAAAATTCTGACATCCATTAACCAGCACTGGGCGAACTTGGTGGATTATGGCCTATACCTCCTCGTCACCCAGAGGAGAGACTCATGCCCTTCAGTGCGCTCATTACAAAGAGTTAAGATGACATAAGCCACTACGCGACAATTAGACCTATTTCTCTTATACGACCTTTAAACTAAATTGGCTACATACTTAAAATGGGCCTAGTTAAAAGTACGCGATGAAGTATGAAACGATTAATGAACGTGAATGAAGCGAAATATTTATGTCTGGAACGTAGCAGTTGCGTTCCTAAGTCTCTGCCTACCCCAAAGGGAGACAGGCGTGGTGTTATGTATGTATGAATGTACGACCTTAAAATTAATGATATACTCAATGTATTTGCGACACCTGTATGAACAATTAGTAAAAATTTAACAATAGTTAATTGAACAAAAGACGAAACCTATTTATAGCTTAATTTAAATTTTATCGTTTATTGAACCGGATACTTAGGTGTAACCAATTTGAGAATCGTTTTTAAAGTATTTTTAAACTATTGGCTAATTTTTAAGCAAGTAACATTTTTTACATAATACGTGGGACGTTTGTGTTTCATGCCACATGGTGGAAAGTGAACATAAAGACTATGGTCACGGTAATACATCTATACAGTATTTCAACTTCATACAGACAGGCGAAACGCAAGCTTTACCTACCTACGCGGCTCGATCTCGACATGGGGCCAGCCGCGACTGTCTGCATGCCGAAAGAATTTTTGATTGAGCTTAACATTAAAATGCAGATTTTTTATACTTTAAAATTTAATAATAAATCATTTCGAACACCTCAATTGAGGCACAGTATTTTTCGATCGCTAATTTATAAGACCGATTTGTTATTCAAACGTAAACATGTTTTTTGACACAAAACGGCTTTTTGTTGAACACTTCCTATTCAATTCACAAAGTATTTTATTTGTTTATGTAAAAAAAGGTATATTTACAATCACAAAACTAAATAGAAGTAAACACAAATTGGGGTAATGTAATTAAAATGCTGGAGACGGGCAGCCCCATCGTATGTGAACGGACCATGGTGCTGCGCTGTAGGATTTATTTCAAAGGATATATTTTAAGCTATTGCATAGCTTCTATCGCGGGCCATGAGCGTGGGGACCGAATCCAGAAATTCCGTAACGAAAAAAACCTAACACCCCCCAATCCGACCGGCACAGCGGTGATACCTTTGATTTCATAACTTTACATGCGGGCTTTAATAAACAATCAGCGCCATCTACTAGGAACTTGTGGAACTTCATATTAGATCAAACATTATTGCATTAATAAAATAAATAAATAATTATAATTGCATAAGTTGATAAAAAATGCTATGCAATAGCTTTACCGCGGCAGTCTCCGTCTCTCCACCGCCACACGTCTTTTTATTTAAGAGCTGTGGATTTTGTTACAATCAATTAATAAATAAAAAAGATGCGGCCGAGTTGAAATACTGTATAGATAATTATTATAAACATAACTTCTATTTTTCTTTTATATTATAAGTAGGTATATGACGTTTCTCTTGCATGCCTTCAGCAGGTAAGTGCGTATGAAGACAGAGGACGTGGATCCGTCTGTACGGCGTCGTATGCTGTGTAACGGCACGGTGCCGTTGCCGGTAAAAGAAAGACACTCAGAAAGAATATTGCATGAACAAAAAAAAATTTTTTTTCATATGTAGTCTCAACAGCAACAGGAGCAGGATACATCTTTCGCAGTCCATATCAAGCCAAAACTGTTATTTTAGTTGTGCACCGTACGGTACTGCGTCGTGTCGTCTCACGGTGGAGTACCGTAGAGAGGGATCCACGCCCTAAGGTGGTACACGTCCATCCATGTGACACCTATTCACTCGAGGCTTAAAGTACCAGGACTGTAGTAGTCAGAACAGAGGTAGATGAATCGTAAAGCTATTAATTGCTTCCATGCTGGACTGGAAAAATATAGAATGTACCAGCTGCTTCTCTTCCCGGGCATACTGTAAAAGTCAGTTAAGGGGCAGAGGTTTTATTGGCATTTTTGTGGGCGATAGGCTGACCCCCTGTCACTGCAATAGCCTCTCTCCATCTTTATAATACCTCATTTGTCAAACGTGACATCAAATGCTTTTATAACCTCTGGTGTTCTGCCTACCCCATAAGGGATACGGGCGTGAAGTTATGTATGTATGTACGTAAATTAATTATTTTACCTAGTATCTGCTGGGTTTTTTCGGAACAAACTATATAATTTATAGAATTTTTATCAAGTGAAAAATATAAATATTTATGCTAAGCTATAAAATTAAGTAATGTAATGTATAATAATGTTGTAACCAATAATCGATGAACGATGTTAATACTCGATAAAACGATATTTATATCCGAATGTTGAAAAAGTTTTATTAGGTATGTACCCACTTATTTAATAAAATAATGTTATAAAAGATAGAATTTTTATCTTTTCAACCGACTTCTAAAAGGAGGTCAATTCAATTGTATTAATTGGGTTGTATGTTTTTTTTGTGTATTTGTTACACGATTTGACGGACCATTATGAATACATTTTGAATATTCTTCATATGATGGAGGATAGAGGTGGTCCCGTATAAATTTCATCGAAATGAATTGAGTTCTTATTGAAAAATTTGAAAATTTCGAAAAAAAAATTGTTTCAATACGATGTATTTTACCTTGATGACCTAATACTTCAGCCAAAGCTTGTTAATAAAGTCGGTTTTTCTAATGCTCTGCATTCGTTGATTATTGATATTATTTTATAAGTATACCTATCTAGTCGATAACAGTTATGCCTACGCTACTTTTAATCCCTCGTTTTTTTTTTAATAAAAAAGTCTATAATCGCTATTATTCACTTCCAACCTCAATAAGTTTAAATCAGATCTGAAGGAGATCTTATTCAATTCAACTTAAAGAAATGCACGACCGCCATTTATTTATTCATTTATAATTTATTGTTTTGTATACACATTTTTAATTAGGATAGGACATGATTCCACAATTAGCTAAATTAATTTTAATATGTTTTACTTAATTTATTTTGTTACTTAATTTTATTTTCTTATGTTTTAATGTTTTAGTTTTTCTTGTATTTAAATTTACATATAATTATTTAGATTCTAAGATTGTATAATATTTTTGTCGTATGTAACTCGGGAGCGTTGCTAATTACAGTCTCGGCTCATTATTAAGACCTCGCATGCGGCTCGGGCTCAAATCACAGGCCCGACTGTAATTAGCAACTTAGCTCACTATACTATAATTTAAGCATGCTGTGTTTGCCTTTAACTGAGGTGGCACTTATGTAACTAACTGTCTTCGTATATTGTGAATGTAAAAGTGTGTGTCTTGTTGGCGAACCTTTTTAATAAATAAATAAATTACTTCCATGCTGGACTGAAAGCAAAAGAAAAACACAGTATGTACCAGTTGCCTCTCTTCTCTGGCAAACTGTAAAAGTCAGTGACGAGACGGAGGGTTTATTGGCGGTATTGTGGGCGATAGTCTGTGCGTCTATACGTGAAGTTATTTATTATTTTTTTTATTATTCAAAAAATGTCCGGAAATAAGGAGAGAACGGGCTTTTTATTCGGCGGGGCGAAACTCACGGGGGGAACGGGTCCGTAGCGGATTCAAAGGTAGGATCGTCCGTAATTTCAAATAAAATTCATTTTATAAGCACGACTATAGGTACAAGGATGTTTTACAAAGGTCAAGCCATATTCTGCCGTAGTTCCTATGTCTTTAGATTCGAGATTTTATATATACACATTTAAAATCACATTATATAGGTAGCAGTTATGTGTACATAGCAGTTATTACAATTTTTACGAGCTTACTTTATGAAGGTTGACTATGTGGAGTTACTATGAAGGATTTGCTAGATGAAGACATATCCAACAACTATTGATTATATTATTAAACTAGCCACCGCGCGCGGTTTTACCCGCGTAACTTTTGATCCCGTGGGAATTTAGGGATTAAATATAGCCTATAACCTTCCTCAAGAGTTGGGCTATCAAATGCAAAAAGAATTTTTCAAATCCCACCTGTAGTTTTTGAGATTAGCGCGTTCAAACAAACAAACAAACAAAAAAAAACAAACTCTTCAGCTTTATATATATTAGTATAGATTCATAATGAGTATTACAGGTAGGATCGTCCGTGCGACATGACCACATAGCCCTGAGGTCTAGAACGGGTCACTCTTACTTTCAAACTGCGAGATTGACGTCAATACTGACCTCTCGCGCATGCGCGTAGGCCCGGAGCGGCTTTTTTCAAAATTGGAAATGCAATCCGGCGCAGTATATTAGGACAGATTTTGGCGGATTTCGTCAGATGTGTTTGTTTGTTTTTATTTTTTTTTATTTTTAAGTTGTAATAAATAGTTATTTATTATTTAAAAACAAAAACCGGCTAAATTCGAGTCGAACTCGCGTACAAAGGTTTCCGTGTCAGTTTTCTATAAAAAAAAATAAGAAAAACGTGTTTGTTGTATAAGAGCCAGCTTAAATATACTATTTTAATCTGTTTTTAGTATTTAAAATACATGATCTGTACTAACTTGAACTGTCTGAATATAACGGTTCATGAGAACTGCTGACAGAGCGATAGAACAGCGGAGTCACGGTAATATTATCTATAGGTACCTACAGTATTTTATTCAACTCCGCCGAATCTTTTAAATAAATGCCTACAGCTCGCTCGCAGACGCTCGCCTTCATCATATTAATGACATTTGCCTAGTCTGTGTTTACTTCCATTTAGTTTTGTGATTGTAAATAGATATACTTATTTTAATTTAAATAAATAAAACACATACGTACTTTATGAATTGAGAAGGAAGTTTTCAACAAAAATGCGTTTTGTGTCTTGTTTTTATTAACTTTTCAACTAATTGACATCCTTTTATAACCATTCCTGAATCGACATGACCCTCACACGCGTCTAACAGGCGTTGCTTTTTGTTGTTTATATAAAATGAGGCTTATTTAGCATATCAATAGGTCTGAAATCAAGCGTCTGGCAGGCGCAGGCAAAGTTCGATAATTGTATTTTGAGGTTTATTCGAGTGTTCAATAAGACTCAAATTGTATACAGTAAATTGCAACGTGACTAACGAGGCGCGTGGCGTACGCTGAGCAGGCGCGGAGCTTCTATGCTATAATACAACGTTTAATTAAGTAAGATACTCAATTAATTAAAGGACGACGCATAATTTCGGTACCCACCTCCAATAGCCATGTAAGATAAGCCTTTGGATAGGTCTTAGTAACCTGAATCAAAGTAACTATTGCGCCAACTTCCGATCGTTAGTCCGTTCAGAACTATAAGGTCCTAAATGTCGGAATATAATTTTGGTATCCACCTCCAATTTGTAAGATACGCCGCCGTTGGATAGGTCTTAGTAACCTGAATCAAAGTTACTATAGCGCCAAGTTCCGATCGTTAGTCCGTTCAGAGTCAAAATAGCAGACGGGTCACCTATAGCATAGATAGTAAGCGACATCGCCGCTCTGATTATCTGTTGCACACCTTAAGGTTTTCTTTTAAATTTTGTTTTCGGAGATTTAGACTAATTTTATTGGGTTGGTTATCAGCTTGGACTCAAACAATCAAGACAGACGCCATACCAATTCTTGTTCTAGAAGATGAACTCTTTTCAACGATATATCACACATGTCTATTGAGGCGGGTACCAGCTCTCATACAAAAGTTATGCGTCCTCCTTTATAAGTGGTAGATACTTTTATACTAAGTACTATAGTATTTAAATAATACAAGGCACTCGACTATTCAGTGTCTTTATATCTTTTTTTATGTAAGTTTCGGTTTAATGTTCAGTTCTGCTTGCTTTTTCTGTACACTAGCAAAATTTATGTAAATAGGGATACTGTGAAATATCAGAATACATGGACGATAAAAGTTTTTGGCTATAGGTAAATTATAATCTTTAAAAAGATTGCTGTTGAGTTTCTAGCTACTTCTCTACAGATCGACTTTCCAAAGTTGTGGTAGATTCATGTCAATTTGTAAACAACGTTACTTATATCAAGTATATGTATATAAACTACCTATTATATAAATAATATAATCACATAAACTTTTGAATTTTCCACTCATCAATTAAATCAACAATTATTCCTAATAAGAAATAAACATTCAAATAAAAACTCATCCAATCACCTGTTGCTCTACATCAAACAAACAAACAAACTTTCTACAGCTCTACTTGAAGGGCTTTCAACCAGCCTGAACCAGTTCCCTGCGCCTCTTGTAGATCAAATCAAAAGCCGCGCAAAAAGCTGCGCACGCGCAATGAAAGCTAGAAAGCTGGTCTTAGAGAGTACATGGTTAGAAAATAATCGATATTGTTCAATTATGGAGCCGTGAGAATGGAAAAATATATATTTACAAGTTTAGTTCTTATTCTTTGTATATTATTACATCTTAATTCACTGTGACTTTTAGTAAATTGTTATTATTATATACATTTCAAATTATTCTATCCCTGTATTTTTACAACGCTGACATTGTTCATTTTCCTATTACTTTTATTGTTAATAATAAGTATACTATAACCTGCCCAGGAGTATGAAGAATAATTTTACCAAGTTTTGTTAAAATCCGTGGAGTAGTTTTTGTTTCTATAAGGAACATACAGACAGACAAAAATTTTACTGATTGCATTTTTGGCATCAGTATCGATCACTAATCACCCCCTGATAGTTATTTTGAAAAAATATTTCATGTAGGGGAGACCGGGGCTGGTTGTGACAGGGGTAGGTAGTTACAGTGAGAATTTCTGCGAAACTGAGAACGTTATAGTGACATTAGAAAGGAACATATACTCCCGCCATCGCCAGCTACCACGCCGCGAGAGCCAGTGGCGCTAGTGTTTTTGTGAGAGAAGTCCGCACGTGTTGTCATTAAAATTGCAGATTAGTAAAATTTTACACATTTAGTAATATTGGTTTTCAACCTATGTTCCATGAAGTCACAGATGTCCTTGTTGTGATTTTTACATCCTTATGGTTTTGTCTTGCAATGGTTGTTAGTTTATTTGGCTAAGTTTATCGACGTTTTTACTGCATGATCTTGAATATTAAAATTTGGCGTTGGGGTTAAAAGTTACATTTGCTCGGGGCAGGTTGTGACATGACCGGTGACCTGCCCCGTAGTGTTTGTTGCTGACTTGCACAATTTATGCTTCATAATTTTTGTAAGATGAGGACGTATATAAGAAAAACTGACCGGGGAAAAAAAATCAAAAGACATTTAGGTACGAACAAGCAGCAGCTATTTTGGAAGAAAAACTAAAAAACATGATACTGACGAAGAAAGCGAAGTGGAGGATGGTTCTTCTTCTTCAAACTTTAGAGCTAAGCTCTTGTCGGTTATTTTTGTCTAATATGTTCGACCCCTTTGATACGAAGAAATCTGGTGAGGAATGGGTATAGTGTAGAATTTGTATGAATTGGTCACATGTGAAAGAGGAAATATTACATATGTTAGAATTGCGAAAGTGATTTTTCAGACTACAGTGACTAAACTGCTTCATTTTCCTTTTAAAATTGATGATCTTTTTTAAACTTTAGTTTATCTTCAATTTAAAGATACGTTTTGTTCATATGTTATGTTTTATACAGATGTTTATAATCTTATAGGTTAAAAATTAGTTTATTTTCTTACGAAGTAGAAGACCATTTATTAAGTGTGTATTTTTTAAAAATATTTTTGTTGTAGTGGCAAAATACTGCTTTATAGACATAGTTTTACGTTATTAAAATGAAAACAATAACTTACTGCGATGATTGTTGCTAATAAAAACTATTATGATAGGTTTGTTTTTTATTGTAACAACTTACCCCATTCAGTGTAACAACCAGCCCCAAGCACGGGGTTGAAAGTTACACTGTTTTTTTTTTAATAATTGAAATATTTGTGTTGTTGCCATTAGAGTTCTACATTAAATTTATTATTAATAAAGACCCTAAATAGTTACTTAATCAAACAAACTCATAGTCAGGTAAAACAACGAAACCAATACAAAAATATGACAGTTGGAAAAAAAAATGTCACAACCAGCCCCGGTCTCCCCTACAGAATTGACCTCTCTACAGATTTATTATAAGTATAGAAGATAGAAGATATAGATATGGATATAGATTTTACCTACTCGTTTTTTATTTTGATATTTCTTACAATTTTTGTTGACTTATATTGTGTGATGTTGTTTTAATTTCAATTCGTAATCTTATTTTAATTTTTCAGTTCTTAAGTTAAATTATTCAAATGTTACTATTCGCAAACCTATATTCAGTACATAAGAATACCGAAATCATACATATTAAAAAAAACATGGTGTAGGTACAGACCTACTCAATCGATTTCGATGAAATTTATAAGGGACTAAATGGGAAGTACTCTCTATCATATGAAATAAGAATTATCAAAATCGGTTCACCCAGTCAAAAATCATGATGTAAAAAACATACAGAGGAATTAAGTACATCCTTCTTTTTAGAAGTCGGTTGAAAAAAACGATAGTAAAAAGGAACAGGTAAGAGAAAAACTAGTTCACGCCGGCTCTTATCCAATTGTTAGAATAGCTTTGATAAAATATTATCGTTATCTTAGACAGCAACCGCATATTCGCGACTCGCGTTACACGATTCGCGCAACAAATGAATATTATTATTATTGTTACCGAAAATATACAGTCACGTGCAAATAAATGGAGACATACACAAAGTAACGTTCACCAATATTTTGTAGTTATAATCTGTGCTAGTAAAATAATGCCTGATGCCTGTATGAACTCATATACCTGTATACAGGGTCCGCCTATAATAGTCAATTATATTTCAATAGCAGATTAAGAATGATGAGTGGGTGTGAATTTCAAAAAAAAAATTTTTTCAATATATTTTTCATAAATTAAAATTCAAAAATTCTTGTCAGAGAGTAAAATTTAAGTTTAATCTTCATTTTATGACTAAATACAATAAGATGGAAACGTTTTTATTACTTGCTGCGTAGTCATAAGCTACAGGTTAAACTAAAATTTTGATCACTTAGAAGAATTTTGAAATTTTAATTTAAATAAAAATGATAAAAAAAAAAAACGAAATTCAGACCCACTCATCATTCTTAATCTGCTATTAAAATATAATTGACTATTATGTGGCGTCCCTATATATCAAAAAGTATTTTATGTTTTATCAAATGCGTCCAGTGCGTTACTTAAATATTTTATCAAGATTAAAATACGGGATCAAAAGTGCGGGCGTCAAAATTGTATACACCTAATACAATTAAATGCAGTATGTAATTTTCATGTTTCCTAATACATAGAAATATAGGTAGGTTGAGAACCTACAATGAGAACTGCGTATATATTGATTAATATATAATTAAATATTTATCAATATTAATAAGTTATTTCTTACACTCTGAGAAGGTTGTCAGATTAAATTAAAATTTCGCATATACATATATAGGGGAAATCCTCTAATGACACATACATTGGCTTAGTTTTATCCTGATACTTATTAGTTACCAGAGGAGATTTAGGCAGACGAAGCCGTGCTAAACAACTAGTCCACTTCTAAATAAATAACATCAAAACAGAATAAAAAAATACAAGACCCAATATTTTATGAAAAGCCAGATTCTTCTTAAACCCGTATGCTGTCATCTTCAACCTCATCTTCACTTACCATCAGGAGACTTTGAGGTCAAACGCGGGATTCGTCACCAAAAAAAAAACAAAAAAAAAAGCCGTTGACTATTTACACTGACTGTACCTATATACCTCTTTTGCTAAATTACGAAAAAAATACAGCATTTGTGTATCGAAACCTGTAGATAAAAATTCATAGATTTTCATTGGCGATGCGCCGCTGTTTTGGGCGGAGCTAGGTATGTACAGGGTGCTCTGTTAATTGATGTCAAGTCAGAATAAGGTGATAACTGATAAGTCTTCATTTAATTGTTCACAAGAAAAAGAAAATCTTTTGATTTTTATTCGAAAAAGAAACATGTGCTTGGTATTTAAAAAAAAATCCACATCATAAATTTTTGTATCGGTTGATAATCTCGCGATTTACTTCTATCTTACCTGATGGTAAGTGCAGATGAGGTCGAAAATGAAAGCAGTTTTTTAACTCTCTTTGCTACAAACATTCACATTTTAAAATTTCCTTATCAATTTAATCACATGTTTCAAAAAAACAGCTGCCTAAAACTTACAACCGTCTTTGTTTGGACACCCTTTATATATGCATATGTTTCCGTATATTTATCTTAAGACTGCATTATGTGAAGGTCGATTGCCAAATTATCTATTCTGTGAATTTTAGACCCACCCAAAATATTTAAGTACTTATACACGTAAATATTGAATAAATCGCTTAGCAACTGTTCTTTGTACTTATGCATTTTTTTATCTACTATACCTACAGAAGGCCACGACATGGCTAGCCTACCATCGATTAAGACTCGAATCGATAAGATAAATATTACCGAATGATTTTATCCTATCACGTTAGGTAATATGCGCACCATAATACAGTCGAATCCGTTTATAATGACATCGAAGGGAAATAAGAAACAAGTCATACTAAACGGACGTCATAACATAGGTACTGCAAGAATAAATAAACTGTTTAAGTTAGCATGTGATTTATTTTAATAGAGAGGAATAAAATAGAGATAAATCAAATTAGATATTAATAAGTAGACTCTGAGACTCAAATCAAAAAAGCCTTTCACGCGCTGAAAGTCTTTGGGTATAACGTGACTCTCCCGAACACTGCCAAAGGTTTTAGAAATCAAACGGTCGGTCACTATAAGCGGACAAAATTTTATAAAAAAAGGGACACAATAAGAAATATGTCGCTATAGGCGAAGTCATTATATCCGACTTAGTTATATAAGACTTAGTTATATTTTGTTTCTCTAAATACATTGTAGGTATATTGTAATTTTATAGTTGTGCAAGAAAGAGTTTTTATTATTATTATTTTTATTATCTTCTATATCTTCTATACTTATAATAAATCTGTAGAGAGGTCAATTCTGTACATGAAATATTTTTTCAAAATAACTATCAGGGGGTGATTAGTGATCGATACTGATGCCAAAAATGCAATCAGTTAAATTTTTGTCTGTCTGTCTGTCTGTATGTTCCTTATAGAAACAAAAACTACTCGACGGATTTTAACGAAACTTGGTAAAATTATTCTTCATACTCCTGGGCAGGTTATAGTATACTTATTATCACGCTACAATCAATAAGAGCAGAGCAGTGAAGGGAAATGTTGGAAAAACGGGAGAAGTTACTTCATTTTTTAAGCTTCCGTCGCGTGGGCAGCCTTAATGGTTAGAGCTACATAGAAATCATGTATGACAGAAATATTCTTCATAAAATTATATAAAAAATATCCCACAACAGTATATATCTATATTTTATGGTTGACTCACAATAACACGTGTAAATCCCGATAGCTTAGCAGTTCGGAGTTTTCTGATTATATTTGTTTACTCTTACGTTTATAATACTCTCACTCATCCCTAATTAAAAAAAATAAACATTATTACCTATTCAATAAAAAAAGAATCATAGAAATCAGTATAGAAACACCAAACTTATACATGAAATACGCTAATAACCCATCGCGCGTGAATACTGAATGATAAGGGATTATTTTTGCGTAACGGTTGCCGCGCTCGACGCGGCTCGCGGCGCGGCGGCGGCGGTATAAAAAGGCAGGAGGCGAGCGCAAGCTTTTGCGCGATTTAATATAGGTAGGTACAGAACGAACAAGCGTTACATTACCTGTCAAATTTCCCCAACCAATTTTAACTTATTATCGAGGGCATAGTGTTCAAATTCAAGTAAAAAATTTTGACTGTTTTGTAACGCTTGATGTACTGCCTTCTGTACATACAGAGATAAAATGGAAATCAAGGTTTTGTTTATTTCATGATCGTTTCTGCCTCTTGGAAGTCAGAAACCGTAGATTTATTCGGAATAAAAAGTAACGTATGTGTTAACTACTATATGTACCAAATTACATTAATATTGGCTTAGCCGTTTGGCAGTGAAAAGCAGCCATACATAAAACTATAGGTAGATAATGGCTGGATGGACGGATTTTTGCTATTCTTTCACGCAAAAACTACTTAGCTTTACCTAGAATAACAATAAGCTAAGTATAATTAATGAAGATATTGCATGAATTAAGTAAAATTGAAGGCATTAAATAAAACACTTTTTAACCGGATTAATGGCGTATAATTTTTATTTTACATTTTAACTCGACGTTTCGGTGTCTTTGCAAACCCCGTGGTCACGAGCGACTGTTAAAATTTAAAATGTAAATATACGCGATAAATCCGGTTAAAAAGTGTTTTATTTAATAGTCATACATAATAGTTATCGCGAAAACTTAAGACAATATTAAAATTTAAGGCACTTTGGCACCCGATTTGTTTATAACGCTATGTGCCTTTGTAATGTACCTAATAGATAGTTACCTACCTATGTTTGTGGTAAGGAGTTATACATATTATATGGGCGAAGATTCTTCATTTTTATTTTTGTTATTAAAGATATTTAGGACCTTGGAGAAGAAAATAACCTACTCGAAATACTAATTCAATACAGACGAAGTTACGGGCATCATCTATGTAATATACCTACCTACCTATACATTTTCACAAAACCTAGGTGAAACTGCGGATCACTGCTTTGTTGTAACAGTTTTTGAAGTAATTCTGTCTGTTTATCTATCAGTAACGCTTTCACAGCTAAACTACTGAGTCGATTTTGACGAAATTTAGAATAAGGTAAGTTTTAACTTCAAGGAGGATATAATAATAGTATTTATCCAACTCTAATAAACGCTATCCACGCGGACGAAGTCGCGGGTCACAGCTAGTATCTAATATATAAAATTCTCGTGTCACAGTTTTCGTTGCCATACTCCACCGAAACGGCTTGACCGATTTTGATGAAATTTTTTGTGCTTATCCGGTATCTATGAGAATCGGCCAACATCTATTTTTTTTTTATTTATATGGCAAAAAAAACGTTTGCCGGGTCAGCTAGTAATTTATATGAAAACCAAACTTCACTGTGTAAACACGTCATAATGAGCGGTTGGTCAATTTAAGTGGAGGATTCTACTGTAGATAGAATTACTTGATTCGATACCACGATTAAGCTCACAGAACTAAAGCGGCCATATTCAAAAAAATACATACTCTAAGTGCCATATTCTAAGAAAATATCGATAAAAGGCCCGATTTATCGTTGTCGATGTTCGCATGCTAGCCCCGCAGATCATACTAAGTCAACAAATTATAATTGATTCTGAACTCTATGCCGTCGATATTAAGTCAAAAATTAGTTGAGGAAATTTGACAAGTTTGGTAAGCTTGATCTGAGCCTTCTGTGCGTAATGGCGCGTACAGATTGCTAGTAAAGCAACTAGTAATGTTTCGTATTTGTACGTGTGATGCGCAGAATGTTACATTACAAGTTCAATTACAGCAATCTGTACGCACCATAACGTACTTAATTTTTAGGTATTGTATCCGGAATAGTCGTGGCTTAGTGTGTATACAAGCTGTTCTTTTTGATATCCCATAACTTTGAGGTTTTGTTCCATGCTAAAAAATAATACTTTTGGCCGAAGAATATGTGGTTCAAAAGTGCATACTTTCCAAGATATCATCAATCCTAATATAATGAGTTCATAAATTGTCACCGCTATGTATGTATGTATGTTATCTAAAAAAGGGATAAAAAATGCCACGTTGTCATATTCCGCATACCTACGTGTTTTCCATAAGATGGTTCGACTTAATTGAATTATTTTGTATGAAAAATAAAAACAAAAAAGAAATTAAAACTGAAATTAAAATTGACGACCACTTTGGCGTTGGGGTAAACCTATCTGCCTCAGACGCCAATGGTTGCGGGTTCGATCCCCGCACGGAACTAGAAAAAAAACTAAATGTTCCGTGTCTGGGTGTTTATCTATTTATATTCTAGGTTCCCCCCTAGTTCGCTATATGGTATTCCATAACACAAGCTATGCTTACTTTAGGGCCATGTAGTTGGTGTGATTGTCTGGGGATTTTATTTATTTATTTATTGAATTAACCTTAATAAGGTGTTCCTCTTGATTTTCCTCGATAGCGCAGGTTAAGCAACGCTCGACGCGGTCGGTACGAGGATGGGTGACCGAAAGACAATGTCTGTCCTTTGAAAGCCACGTTAAGGAAGTATATCCGAGTAATGTAAGTATACCTACTTGTTTACCGTAGTAAGGATCTTTTAGAAGCAATTTCGGGGCTCACCGCTCTAAAAATTCTGACATCTGCCAACCAGCAATGGGCCAGTTAGGTAGTGCACGGCCTAAACCTTCTCGTCACCCAGAAAAGAGACCAATAAAACTACAAAGAATTGTGATGATGATGACGTGAGCGCGATACACTGAAATGGACAGACAGATTAATGGGGAAGATACATACATACATAACGTTACGCCTGTATCCCTTATGGGGTAGGCAGAACACCAGACAAGACCATCTGATGTCACGTTTGGCAAATTTGGAGGTATTATAAAGATGGAAAGAGACTATTGTAGTGACAGGGGGTCAGCCTATCGCCCACAAAAACGCCTTTAAAACCTATCAGTTTACAATAAAACGAAGGCTTTTGTAAATTGGCTGACATATAGAAAACCCATTGCAATTCTAAAAATATTCTCAGACCTCGAAACGCTGGGATTCAGTCGTTCATACTTCCAGCACGCATGCAAAAAGCGGTTTTGCCTGATACTTCCCGAACAATAATCAACGAATTCAATAGCATTAAAAACACCGACTTTACGTTAAAACTTTGGCTGTTTTGGGAAAGTCATCAACGTAAACATTCTCCGAAATCATACATATTTTTTCACAAGTTTGAAATTTTCAATGAAGTACTCAACCGAAATTTAAATGGGACCAACTATGAGGTATCCTCTATCATATGATAGACAACAATTTTCAAAATCAATTCATAATTGTCCGAAGTAGGTATCGTGTAACAAAAAAAAACATACAGACGAATTGAGAACCTCCTCCTTTTTTTTGAAATCGGTTGAAAAGATAAGATTTTTCAAACAGCCTCATTTACACTCAAACTTAGCAGATATTTTAATAAGATATATGGAGAATGTGAAAAAACACTCAAAGGCACTAAATATCTGTAGATGTTAAAAACTATATCACTCGGCGCGGATCAAACCCACAACCTCTACTAATCAGCCAGCTTCTCACCCACTGAGCCAAAGCAGTAAATAAAAGCCATTGACTAACTTGACAACTCTCACAACTGGAAATATAGATTACACCGTTATATTATATTATCCATTTAATAAAGAGCGAGCAATCGCAGAGCGAGACAAAAAAAAGTCTTTTCACGGGAAAATAGCTTTTCAACGAATCCAGATCATTCTAGATCCGCGTTGGGTACGCGATACACTGTCGGCTTTAAGCTGAAGCTATATTGATAGCGCAGTGATTCCCAAAGTGGTCTATATCGACCCCTAGGGGTCTATGACAACGTGCGAGGGGTCTACGACTGCGAAAAAATTTAGGGGGTCCATGAAATGAAAATATAGCCTATTCACTTACATCTTGTAATATATGTAAGACTTATACATTATTTATAATAGTACCTAAAAAGTGAAATATGCATATGTTTATACAAAAAAATAAGTTGTAGGCTGTAGACGATATCAAAAAGTCAATGTCAGTAGGGGGTCCACCCAAAGCCATAAAACATAGCAAGGGGTCTACGACGCAAGAAGTTTGGGAACTTCTGCTATAGTGTGAGCTATAAGCGCGAGATATAAAAGACATCTGTGTTGCGGTCCAATCGAGAAATTACTAACGCGCTCATATCTAAAACCATTAGTTGGATTTGGAATAGAAGTCTGGCTTTTTATAGCCATATATTTTATCAAGAAACACAGATATAAACGGTATCGGAAGCGGAAACTGCTAATTCTGTAATATATTATTATTAACTTTATTTAACACACAGAAAAGAAAAGGGTAGTTTTCGGGACTCACCAACGGCTTTTTGACGTCTCCATGGGCCTCATAAAAATATAGATTTGAAAACACTTCAACTGAATGTTTAATAATAGCAACAAGTTAAATATAAATTGGAACCTGGGTACTGCAGCTGGTATACTAATAAATGTATACATTATTATACAGGGTGACTGGTGAGAAATTTTATAAATAAAAGGTGGTGACCCACCAGTCACCCTGTATTTGCGCTGTAGCATAGTGCAGGTGACAGTTTGAGTCTCCTGAAAATCACCACGATTTTACAAATTATGTCTGAGTTTAATAATTAATAACTGAAGTTAATTTATTTCAACCCAAACAGAATGTTATTGTCTACAAATAAAATGTAATTGAACTCTAAAATCTAAGTTGTATTGATAGATTTATGCTACAGCGCAAAGTAATAGCTACAAATATACAAAATGAGAACGAATTAAGAGTACACTGATAATATCTCCTAGCTGTCGCTGGTAAACTATCTTTAATAATATAACTGGGTATACTTATGTGTGTGTGCTATGTCAGTTTTTGCGAACGTTCGCAATATTGATCTAGTGAATATGTAGTATAAATGCGAAATATCTGCACAATCCAAACTAGGTACAACTGTGCTTGTTTTTTGTGACCGTGTCAGAACTAAGCCCTAGTAGTTTAGGTGGAAACCAAAGCCAGACAGCTGTACCTACTAGTGAAGTGTGTATAGATGTATGTATAAATCAATGTATACAGATCTATAGCATAAGCCTAGATTTAGGTAGGGAAGCATAGAATAGCCCTATCGCTCCTTTACCATCATCATCAGTCTCTCCTCTGGGTGACGAGGAGGTTTAGGCCGTAATCCACCAAGCTGGCCCGGTGCTGGTTGGTGTATGTCAGATATTTCAGGACAAACCCTAACGACTACTGTATACAAGTATACAGCACCCGGGACCAACTGATTAGCGTGCCCTTCGAAGCACGGAAGTCGTCGTGAGATATGAATGGTCGGCGGTCAGCCATCATAATACCGGTCGCGCCGAGCGCGCTTAACCTGAGATATCGTGTGATATGCACAGAAACCACGGCGGCGCCACGACGACTTCGCTCCTATACCCTGGCAAATAATTCAATGCAGTAAAATACCAGTTACTTTAGTGAAGAAAATAAATAGTGATGTGGTTTAATATTAATGTTAATGTGACTGAACGTTATTTTTTTAAATATAAATATTTCTGACACTCACTCACACAACATTATCTAGCCCAAATTAAGTTTCTTAAAGAACTTGTGTTATGGATACTAGATAACTGATATACTTAAGAAGTATATACACATACATTTTGAATAAATACATATTTTTTATTAGAATAAACTTAAATAAACTTATAAACATCCATGACTTGACGGCTAATATCTGTGTTCATCACACAAATATCCGCCGCCGCCGGGATTCGAACCCAGGACCTCTGGCATAGAAGGCAATGTATGTTACCGCTACACCAGCCGGTTCTTTTTTATGATTCTGTTAGCAAAAGGTAACTCTTCTTGAAATTTCATTTGTAACAGAGACTAAAGGAGAAGTGATCAAGACGATTATACATTCTACTGTAAATGTTTTAAAGCACAAAGTATGTTTGGTAATTAATTATGTTCAACAAAGTTACTTTGAAGATTAAGTACACACCTCAAATTCACATAGCTTTATAATTTTATGCAAAACGAATGACAAAGACTCATTCATTTTCAGTCATTCTCATTCAGTACTTACCTACACTATAGGTGTTTTTTATAAAATATGTCCCGTGCATTGCTCTTATGTCTAACCCATAGGGTGTATTATCGCTCAAATTCTTTTATGAAAAGGACTCTTGCGAAGTTTTTAACGGTAAAACCTATTCAGTCGGCACTTAAAAGTACCAGGACTGAAGTTGTCAGTCCTGGTACTTTTAAGATAGAATATCCACCACATACGGATGGAAGTTCTGCCTGTGTCTAGTTATCCGATGGTAAGAGGACGTGAGTCCAATTTATTAACGTTTATTTTTCATGGCAGTAAGAAGACTAAAGTCAAATAGGAACTGTCAAAGCGCTTGGTTAAATTATTTTGAATATCCACCACATACGGATGGAAGTTCTGCCCGTGGTTATCCGACGGTAAAAGGACGTGGGTCCAATTTATTCTAAAAGCATTCTTCAAAATGTTAAATGTCTTATTTGTCAAATCTTTCTAGTATTTTTAAAATAAAACACTTTTTAACCGGATTTATCGCATATAATTTTTATTTTACATTATAACTTGATGTTTCGGTGTCTCTGCAACCCGTGGTCAAAAATGTCTTAACGGAACTCATAGGGTTTGCAGACACCGAAAAGTCGAGTTTAAATGTAAAATATGAAATATACGCGATTATTCCGGTTAAAAAGTGTTTCATTTTAAGTAATGAATCATGAAAACTTAAGACAATATTAATATTTTAAAAATTAAACAGTACTTTCACGTTACGTATCAGTTCGTGCATTAGCCCTTTCCTGAAAAACATCTCTTCTGCTATATATTTCTTTTTCAAAGTATTAAAATTTTATTTATCAACTTGTTTTTATTTACTATAAGAATGTACATACTTTGTCAAAATGTTATTTACTTCGTAGTTACTTTTAAACGTACATACATACATAACCTCACGCCTGTTTCCCGTTGGGAACACCAATTGTTGGAGCTACGTTCCCGACATACCCTACTTTTAAATGCACTTGAAATAAGTCACATGATTTACAATTTGAGACGAAATCCAACTATTAGAAGGTCGATCTTCTAAGAGGACGTGGCAAGAAACTCAACAGCAATCATCTTTTCAAAGTAATATACACCCAAGGCCTTTTAACGTCTATTTAAAAATTCATTTTTATTTAGATATTTTATAAAAGCCGTTTTTAAACAACTTTATCTCGAAATCATTTTATTCAGACATATTTGTTGATTTATCAAGGTAAATTATGAAATTAATTAATTATTATTTGACATTATAATAAAATTATAGAGATAAGGACGCTAAGCTCCTCCTCTTGAAATGTAAATAATAATGTATGTGACAAAATGGCGAATGTGCAATGTGTGTTCAACCGAATTCTACAAAGGAGGAGGTTCGCAATCTATCTGTAATCTATTTTATGTTTGTATGTTTATTCCACGATGATTTGGATAATTAAGAATCGATTTTGATGATGCTATGCTCGACGACGAGATGGTAAAGATTTCGTCGTCGAGCTCACACATGTTACAGTATACCAAACATTTAGCAGTATACCAAAACTTAAAGAAAATAGTCAAAGAAATAACAGTTCTTACTCATGCCGTCATCAGCAACGAGCGCTGGTGTCGTGTGATATAAGTGAATACTAATTATGTCACTCGTCGTCGCTGATGCATCGAACCAACTGAATCGTGACCCATTTTGTTGAAAATTCGTTTGAAACTGTAAACCTTATAAGGTCTATCGCGTATAATGCACTTATGACTTTTTAGATACTGCGGGGTTAGCATGCTACCGTCGACAACGATAAATCGGGCCTTTTATCGATATTTTCTTAAAATATGGTATTTAGTGTATGTAATTTATTAAGATTATGACATATTTGGTTCTTTGGTCTTAATCATGGTATCAAATCGAGTAATTCTATCTATTATGGTGCGCATATTAGCTTACATAATAGGATAAAATAACAAAATAATATTTATCTTGTCGATTCGACTATTTATCGATGGTTGCATGTTAGCCCTGCTGTACGAATTCTGTACTCATTAAATGTCAGTGTCGAATGTAATGATAACAAGTACGTCACCAAGGAAACCTATCTTCAAGCGAATTTCGACCTACTAGCATTTAGACGATTTGCCAAAATGAACTTGTTGTGGGTCATGATTCAGTTGGTTCGATAGTACATGATGCGAGAATAGCCTAGCTGTTCCCTTGTATTTTTTTAATCGGAGACTAAGCCCGCATTTGACCTCAATCTCACCTGATGGTAATTGAAAATGAGGTTGAAGATGACAGCACACAGGTACAGGAAGGAACTGGTTCTCCATAAAAAATGACAAAATACATCACCAACACAAATTGTGAATCTTGGGTGTGGCAGAAGAGACATGAAAGCAGGATTAATGCTGTGGATATGAGAGCGTTGAGGAGTGAAATTGAGTGATAGGGTGCGCAACAGTGAAATAAGAAAGAGATGCGGATTGAAAGAGAAAGAAAAGACTAAGATTGAAAAGGGTATGCTACGGTGGTTTGGGCATTTGGAAAGGATGAGTGAAAGTAGATTTACGAAAGAAGTGTACAGAGCAAGAATGGATGGTGTTGTTGGAAGAGGCCGGCCTAGGCGAACGTATGCAGATCAAATTGGCGACATTTTCGAAAAGGGCCTAGTAACCGGCGAACATGTATGAAAAGATTGTAGAACGTGGAAGAAGCGAAAGAGGTATGTCTGGATCGCAGCAATTGGTGTTCCCTTGTCTCTGCCTACCCCAAAGGGAGACAGGCGTAAGGTTTTGTATGTATGTATGTCGCAGTCATCTGGTTGAATTAGCCACTCAATTGGACGCCTGGGCCGAATCAACGGCCTAGGCCGATAGTTGATTGGACACGAAACACTCAACGTTTAACAACTTGGCGTGTTGAAAGTTAGCCCTTTGAAGATGGCTGACCAAAATTCAGCCAAGTGATTTAAAATTGGTAGTTTTGGATAAAGTAATAAAACAAGTAGGTCATGGTAAAATTATCTGTCATGACGGAAAAACCAGTCAAGCAAAATTTTTTTTTATTAGATTTTTTTATATTTATTTCAATTACAAGGAAATAAAATCCATTGTGGCGCATCGCCGTGTGCTGCCGCACCACGCTCGCTTCGCTCGCTCGGCTCGCGCGTAAATATAAATATAATAAAATAAGTTCCGTTTTAATGTTTTACTATTTAAACCATACATCATAAATTTAACAATATTCAATTCAACTAAATGGCTAAACAACGTTTAGCCAACTGGTTAAACGTTGCGATCAACGACTTGACTACCTAATTATCCTTAAGCCAGTTGAAACGGCCTAGGCGTCCAATTGAGTGGCTAATTCAACCAGATGACTGCGAAATGAACATTAACACTGGAGCGGTTATAAATGAAAAGATTCTACCACCAAGCGGGAGTCACTAGGACTAGTCATCTTTAGCGACACGCTTATCCAGAGAAGGTTTTGGGCTATTCTAAGCACACCCTAAGCGAACAATCCATACAAAACGCTTTTTGAAAAAGAAATTAATTAAAACAGTAATTAAGTATACAACGTGTAACAAAATGGAGAGATAAAACTTAAGGGTTAGCTTCTATACCATACGCAGAATATACAGTAAAAGAATTAGCATGATTAGTGCTGGAATAGACTTTCATACAAATTTATTTAATTATTTTGCAACAAAATATTTTGATAACCCTAGTCAACCTAATAAGCTAAAACAAGACTTGTGCCGCAGTCAGTGACCTTATGACTTTTCCGAACCGGCTGAACTTTGTAGTATCTGTCTTAGTTACCCATCACTTTATTTTCACGCCATCTGTTATGGAATAGATTTTATCAAAAGCTGACAAGTGTTTTTAGGGTTGACACTTAGATATTTTCACCTAAACTTTGAACTTTTTTTTCGGTCGAACCATAAGGATAACATATTTATGTACTTAAAAACTACATCACCAAACATACAATGCCCTTAAGTATTATCTCTTCATTATGTTACACGTTGTATAGATTACGTAACTTTCGTTTACTTCAGTAAAAGTGTTGGTAAAGACTTAAAAATATAGGTGAAATCGGTTTTTTAATACTCGTCACTCGTTGCATTTTTAATGCAAGTCTAGATAAAGACCGAACAGCTCACAGATAAAATAAAAAGTGTCACGCTGCAATCGGCTGCATCAAATTGTCAGCTGTCAAATTGACAATGAACAAACAAAAACAGTAGTTTTGTTATCTGTGGTGACCGGACGAAAGGCATTCGTAATTCGAACCTAATCACTACTAACTCCGAGATAATTTCATCATTATGAGTACAGTCGGACTGTCGGGTATGGAGTTATTTTTGGCCAAATTTTTCATGATTCATGGTCTAGGTATACTTACATACATACATACATAACGTCACGCCTGTGTCTCTTATGGGGTAGGCAGAACACCAGTGGTTATAAGACCATCTGATGTCACGTTTGACAAATGAGGTATTATTGTCCTCTGTCCCTTAACTGACTTTTACAGTATGCCCGGGAAGAGAAGCAGCTGGTACATTCTATGTTTTTCGTTCGCTCCCAGTCCAGCATGGAAGCAAGTCGGTAAGTATGTTTGAACTATTCTAAATCACAATTAAAAATTAAAAAAAAAATCACGATTCCTTTTTTATAAAATTATTTTCATCTTTAAAACTGACTCCGGCTGTACATACATGCCAACATAAAATATCCCAAAATAAAAACAAGCCAGCCACGCGTTAGATAAGAAATGTCAAAGTACTCTACGCATTAAGATAAAATTTCGAAACGCAAATGAAATTTAAAAACGTTGAAAGAAATGAAAAAAAAGATCATAAAATGATTATTTTTGCATGGATTTGTATGAATATTATTCGTGTAATATTTTTTTTTAAGTTATGAAAAGAAAAAAAATGCGCCCAACGTGGGGCTCGAACCGACGATCATGGGATTAGAGTCTATTGTTCTACCGACTGAGCTAGCCGGGCAATGCACCAAATGATGAATTAAGTTTTCTTACTCCAAACTTCCTAAGGCTGCAAAAGGAGCGGCGCGGGCGGCGATTTCCGCGACCAAAATAAAAAAAATTTAAATTCAAAAAGCTTTATTCACCTTAGGAATTTCACAAAACACTTGATGAAGTCAGTCATCACATACTTCGGGTTTAACTAGTTGTTGATAGTTGTTGAATAAGATATTACAGTAAATAGCAGAATGGCCAAGAGGCAAAAAAGCCGGCGGAAAAAAAATTTTGGCACTCTTTTTCAGTCAGAATTATCAAATGAATACAAATAGGTACAGTACAAATTGACTGTGACATGAAAAAAAAACAAACACAAGACAGCTAATTGTGAGAGCCAATGCCATGCCACAACCAAATTGCTTACATAGGTGCAATGAGCTATGGATGCACAATACGAACATGACAGACTGGGACCAGAGGATTAAAACAAGAGTGGAATAAAATAGTCATAGTATCATTAGCACGATAGAAAGTATTGAGTTTGTATGAAACCGCGACAAATCGCTCCACTGCCCGCTGGCGGCGTCCAGAACGGCCCAGATTCCCCGATTAGAGTTCGCACACCAGTCGGGGGATAGTTTTTCCTATGCCAAAAAATCCGGTCGATGTCGATCAATTGGTATGGTAATATTCTTCCCTAATATTCTTTGATTGTAACCAAAAAAACTAGCCTAGTTAAAGAATAACTAGAATGGATCGATTCGAACTTAAAAAGCAAATTTTACACACATACATACATAACTTCACGCCTGTATCCCTTACGGGGTAGGCAGAACACCAGAGGTTATAAAAAACCATCTGATGTCACGTTTGACAAATTTAGAGGAATTATATTGGCGAAGAGTGGCGGAGAGAGAAAAAAAAAACCCAATAAAACCTCTGTCCCTTAACTGACTTTTACAGTATGCCCGGGAAGAGAAGCAGCTGGCACATTCTAAGTTTTTTTCTTCGCTCCCAGTCCAGCATGGCAGAAAACAAATTTTAATATGATTTTATTAATTATAATTAGATACAACAAGAAAATAACATGCGTGTAAATAATCAACGAATGCAGAGCACTAAAAAAACCGACTTCACGTCAAAACTTTGGCTCAGTTATGTCATCAATATTCTCCGAAACCATCCATATTTGAAATTTTCAATGACGTACCTAATCAACCGATTTCGATTAAATTTATATGGGACCAACTATGAAGTATCCTCTATCATATGAAAGCAGAATTTTCAAAATCTACTCATAATTGTCCGGAATATTGTGTAGCAAAGACACAAAAAAAACATACAGACGAATTGGGAACCTTCTCCTTTTTTGGAAATCGGTTGAAAATTAATACATCGAACACAAAATAATCATAAAATCTAACTTAAATAATTTCTATTAATATGCTTCTATGCTGGACTGGGAGCAAAAGAAAAACAGAGAATGTACCAGCTGCTTCTCTTCCCGGGCCTTCTGTAAAAGTCAGTAAAAGGACAAAGGTTTTTGTGGGCGATAGGCTGACCCACTGTCATTGCAATAGTCTCTTTCCTTCATTATACTACCTAAAAATGACATCCCGCCAATGACGGCTACCATTCTTACCAGTCTATGGAATAACATGCTTTTTTGTACAGAATAGGAGGGCCCGAAAACATGAACTAAAATTTATTATTCGTTTTATCAGAAGCATTCAGTAAATAAGTTTGTACAAATCTTAATATTGAACAAAAAAGATATTTAACGTAATTTTTTCTATTTGTTTCGTCACGTCCGACAAGGCTTTTTTGGCGCTTGACGTTGTCTGTAAGGGTTACCATTTTGTAAAATCACCCAATTCTCAGGGAAAAATATAAATGCATGAACATGTTTGAAAACAAAAAATATTTATTTTAAGGAAAAAAGTTAGGTAAAAACACGGCATTTGAGAAATAGCTGAAGATTAAACATTATTTTAAAAAATAAAAAAACATCAAATAATAGTACCTATTAAAATATTATTAGGTAGGTAACTTTTGTAATTGGGTTCTGCAAATATTAGATTATTAAGTATATTATTTATTAATTAGATGACGACATAAAAATATCAATTTTAATGTCGTCATCTTCGTCATCACTACTTTCTTCGATCTTTGCAAATAGTTCAATGATGAAAGGCTTTTCTAAATATCTGTCTTTCTTGCGAAATCCTTCATGTAATTTCTTTACATGTGAACAATGACTGCGCCTTCAATAGCTCCGATGGCATTTAATGCATTTTCAAACATTTTTGGGATTTCACAGGGTTGCTTTCCAACTTTGACTTGTGCTACTGTTATTTTCATGAAAACCCTGATCATTTCGATCATGTTAAGATTACACTGATAGGTATGGCGGTAAACGCAATATCTATAAAGTTAGCTGAATTAAAATAAGATGCATAACAAAGAACCCGTAAGAAACAACAGAGATAGGTGTTTCCTAGTGTTTTTTAATTCCACAATAAATTGTATATTGGAAACCGTCGCAATATTTTACAATAATTTAAGTACTATCAAGTATATCAAGTGCCATATCAAAAAAAAAGGTTCCATAATTCTTAATCATCGTTACTTACCATTTTTTTCTTCTGAATAAAATAATACACCTATGTTGAAAGGTCCATATATAAATATCTGCTGACTTTAATTCACTTTTTATAAAGTCCTTACAGCAGTGGCTAATCTCCTGGAATCGTAGTTTCATTTGATGTAATTAAAACAAAAAAAAATACATTTCAAAAAAGTTACTTTCAAAGTGTGGCAATATGTAAACATTGCCGAGGCAACTTTCTTGTTTACTCTTATTATGGATTTACAGGAACTTTAAATTGTTTTTCTTTCTTAAAACAACTTCTTTACTTTTACCACCATGATAAGTAAGCCAACATTTTATAAATTTTGGCGTCTTTTAAACATTTTTTTAAATTTAAATTACAACAATAAATATGAGACGGCAAAAGCAGGCCTGGCTCACTCCGCGCGGTACATCCGTTATTTACCTACAGCGAAGCGCTCCGCCGGCGCAGTTCGAATGGGTCGTGTATCACGCGCGCGCCCGTCGGGACGTTGTAGATACCTACCTTCCGTTGTAATTCTATGATCGAGGTCGCAAATAGTATTTAAAAATGGACATAAAAAGAAACAAATATTCAATTAGATTTGATTATGTTCAATTTAGCAAACAAAACATAGGTAGTATTACTAATTATTCGTCGTTACTTTTTTTTCATTTTGTACTTTAGGTAAGTTGAAACAATATTTTTTACAAAGGTAGAATAACAGTAATACCTACATCGGTAGATACTTAATTACAAATAAGGAGATTAATTATTCTTCACTAGGCAGCAACCCTAACAGCGTAAGAAAAGATAAGAGGCATGCGATAGAAAGAGACAAAACTTCTAGGTATATAAATTTGCAGGTACGTAATGCTGTGCGAGCTGAATTCTATCGTATCGCGTCGTAGCAAGACTCGAATTTATTTAGATCTTCTTGCGGAGTAATTCTTCTGTACCAACTATTACTTATTCTGTGGCAAAAGTCATGAAGTGACACTTCTAAGATCGCAGTTAGTTCATTTTTTTGCCACACACCAAATGTCCCTTGTCGGCCTATACATTCACCGATACATATTACGTCATATTATTAAGGTAACGTGTGTGTGTGTGTGTGTGTGTATAAGGTGTCTTTTTGTTAAATATATTGGGTGTCGCCATGCGCGATCTATCCCTTGAATCTCGATCTTAACTTAAAAAAACCTAATAATTACCTAGTGTTACGTCAGTATTAAGAAAGTACTTTAAGAAAGCTCCTATTCAAAAATGTTCTATAAGGTATTAGTTGGTGGTGGTAGGCATGTGTTTTTTTTTTCAGTACAATTTTAGGTACTTTACAATAAAACGACTAATTCACTCGCGCTTACGTCGCTGCATGCAAGCGTCACAACGCCAGCCGTCCGTACTGCATGTCGTACGCCGCCGCGGCGTACATCGAGTGTACGCATGTGAGTTTACGTAGAAAAATGCCGAGAACGGCTGCACCATTTTCAAAACTGATTGAAAACGTACAAGTTATTAAAATCTAACTTAATTATATATATAATACCCAAATAATGTATACTGGATTAATTTCTGTAGATGTTTTTGGTACAGAAAATTTTAACCTATTTAATTTCTGTACCGAAATGTACAGGTCAGCATATGTCCCTATGCTTCATAGGCTTGCAACTAAACTATCGAACATTCTACAGTTATTTAAAAATAAAATTTTAATATTAATATTATAACCGGAAAATTTCAGTGAACTGAAAAAAAAATCAGTTATGCTATAATAATAAAAAAGATACACGAATTATTTCAGTATGAATTCCTGTACTGTAATTTTTAAATACACCTAATTTAACGGTATGAAGTCATACAGACAAAAAAATTACAGAAATTCATACCGGTATGTAGTCCTTTTCCTTAGACTGCAAACTGGACGGCAGCGACAGCGAGAAGACGGTTCTAAATTGTCTAGTAGTTGGAACCCAGTGGTTAGGACTTTTACTAAAAAAACAGTGTGAAACGGTGTGTGCGGTCAAAAACCCAGTGATACTGTGAGCGTGTTTTGCAAAAGAGATATTAATGTGAGTTCCAGTAGTAGCAGATCAAAACGAATAAGAAAGGTGGTAGATCGATTTATCTGCCTCTAACTGTCATCGCCACCTACCCAAGATATCCGGATGCAAGAAGATGGGATTCCCTGGCTGTAAATTGTTATTGTGTATTTTTTTTTCTTATTTTTAAAAGATGACTGCTGTTGAGTTTCTTGCCACTTCTTCTCAACAGATCGACTTTCCGAAGTGGTGGTAGATTCAGTTCAATTTGTAAATTGTTTGACTTATTTCAAATGTATTCAAATACCTACGAAATAAAGAATATTTGAGTTTGAGTTGACCTACATCTGCCATTCCGCGGTCATGGTGCTTGTAACAGCATCGAGATATCGGACGTGCGAAAATAAAATCGAAACAATGCCGTAAATTCATTAAATCATAGTAAAAATAACCGCGATAGTTTAAAATAATTATTATCACACAAATAGCCGGTCCTTTGCGCTGCTCTTTAGTTATAATTCATTAAGGTTTTCTGTATCTAAATTAGTTGAATTTGGACGTTGTTAGTTAGAAGATGGCGGAACAAATATTTACGAAAACTGATAGAACCAAAATATCATATGCTGACCATTTGAACCTAGAACCGTTGCAAGTCAATAACTGTTTTTTTTTTACATAACCACTAAATTAGTTTTAGAGGCGCGTGTTTGGGGACGGTTACTTAAGTGAAAAATTTTTCTTTGGTCGGTAGAAATTCCCTATCTCAAAAACTACTGAACCGATTTTGATAAAACTTGCAGTATTCTAATACCTACATACATTTTTGAAATATGGCACATTTGACGCTGATATAGTAACATATTCGAAAACTGGGCAGTTCTGGAAATTATATTACATACATAAATAAATAATATTAAGTAAATAAATATTTCTGACACTCACACAACATTATCTAGCCCAAATTAAGTTTCGTAAAGAACTTGTGTTATGGATACTAGATAACTGATATAAGTACTTAAGAAATATATAAACATACTTACATATTGAATAAATACATATTTTTTTTATTAGAATAAACTTAAATAAACATATAAACATCCATGACTTGACGACTAATATCTGTGTTCATCACACAAATATCCGCCGCCGCCGGGATTCGAACCCAGGACCTCTGGCATAGAAGGCAATTTATGTTACCTCTACACCAGCCGGTCGTCAATAGAGAAATCAAACATAAGTAGGTACGGGTCGAATTGAAAATCTCCTTTTTTGAAGTCGGTTAAAAAAGGGAACAGAATACACGAAATATATATTAATACCTAAAAATCACTAAGTACCTAAATAAATAAGAGAAATTCTGATTAAATTAAATTATCATTTTTAATTAGAAATATTTTTTTCCTCAAATTTATGGCGATTTTATGTCTTTTACCATTGAGAGTGTGAGTCAGATTTATCATAAAATGTAAAAATCGATATCGAAGTAGTAAATCCGTTAGATTCTTGATGTTATGCGCCTTTAGCATTAAAATTGCCGGGCGGGAATCGAACCCGCCAGTGGTTGCGGGTTCGATTCCCGCCCGGAACAAGAAAAAAAAATGTTCCGGGTCTGGGTGTTTATCTATTTATAACGGACGTGGCCGCGCGGTCTCCGAACGCGCGTACCAATTCAGTCGACAACGCTCCGTAGAACGTGTCACACGCGCGTATGAAAATGAGTTTTGATACAGAGCGACTGCATTTTAAAATAATTCCCCGCACAGCCACCTCGATTCAACAAACGGACTAACTGGATGTCTTTTACTAATTTTTAAACGACGTCTAGTCAAATAGTAAGAAATTATATTCCATGGACACGACTGTACAAGCACACTTGTGAAATTGTACTAGCAACGCTGCGTTCCGCGTTCGAACGCGCGTACCGTACGTACGTCCGTATGATACGGACGTACGGTATGCGCGTTCGAACGCTTAACGCAGCGTTGGCATGCTCTTAGGATTCGTCTGACAAGCACCCACCGTTTATGAAAGTTCGACGACAAATATCACCGGTTCAGAGGAGATAATATGTTTCGGCAATGCTTTTTGAAGAAGCAGTTCTTTCCTAACCCCGTGTATTGTCGTCTTCGACCTCATTTTCACTTACCATCAGGTGCGCTTGAGGTCAAATACGGGTTTAGCAAACGATAAAAAAAACCGATTGTTTTAACGAGACCAAGAACGTAAATACTGCTTTATTTCTTTTTTTTGCAACACAGACACAACATCTAAATCTTTCATTTCCATTGTTTTCGATAAAGAATTGCACAAAACGTTCTAAAAACAATTATAGCGCGAAAGTGCAGTAAAACATAATGAAGAATTATTGCATTCCATTTTCAAAATGATGAAAGAAAAAAGAAACAAATATTCGTTCTTAATTATTTAGCCAGCCAGTATTGAGAACCAACATTTTAGTTGTTTTCATTTGAGAAATATGTATAAAATTGTAGGTTTAGTTTTTAATGCTTTGTTGCACTGAATAAAATTGATAAGAATGGTGTTATTTTAAAACATTCTTGGTTGTGTCCACAGCTTTTTATATTTTGTTGTTCTTAATTCTATATCTACCAGTATAATATGAAGTGAGTTTTTGTTAATATAGAAATCAGTTACTAAAAACATAGTTAATTAATACTCAATACTTAATGTAGTTTTTGTATAAAATATGTTACTTTTTAGTTCTTCAATTAATTTTGACCGAACCCAACCAGCGTGACTACTATGAGGAAAGCAAGTTGATATAAACTGGTCCATCCACTGATTGTAAGTACTTCCACAAGCACCAACATTTTCTACACTGATTCTAATTTTAATTTTGAAGACTACAATGATGAAGAAAAAAAAATCACCATGGCCAAACACAAGAAAAAAAAGGTTATAGGTATTAAATACTTTTCTGAACATATACCACCTACTTACACAAAAAAATTATGCATTGGTTAGTTAAAAGTAAGTCTTGTATTTTTAAAAAGATGATTTCACTGAGTGATAATAAAAACAGTTAATTGCTTTTAATGTTTATTAAGAAAGCAACAATGACAAACTGCTCTTTTTAAAAATAACTAAAATTTCATTGCAACTAAAATTTGTTATCAGTTTAAAATTATTGAATGATGTCATTTTTTATGGAATTTATTATTTTTATTTACTATTCATATTTGTTTCAATATTAAAGTTTGCATTGCAACACAATTTGTATCACATCCTCATCGTCACTTACCATCAGGTGAGATTGAGGTCAAACGCGGGTTTAGTCACTTATAAAAAAAAAAAAAAAAAAAAAAACTCTTGTTTCTTTAGTAATTGTGATTATTATTTGATAGAATGTGCCAGCGAAGGAAAAACATATAATGTGCCAGCTGCTTCTCTTCACAGGTATACTGTAAAAGTCAGTTAAGGGACAGAGGTTTTATTGGCGTTTTTGCGGGTGATGGGTCACTGCAGTAGTCAATCTCCATCATTATAATACCTGTTAATTTGTCAAATGTGACTTCAGATAGTTTTATAGCCTCTGGTGTTCTGCCTACCCCATAAGGAATACAGGCTTGAAGCAATGTATTTATGTATGTATGTATGTATCAAAGTAACTAATTAGAATCTAAATATAATATAATAGGATTTCATCGGTCCACAATTAAGTATGCAGATTTGTCTATTGCTCTCTTTCTTTCTTTCTATTTACAGAGCGTACTTCGGAGCTTCATAATTATTATTGAATTATATGAATAATTCTATAAAAGCTGTTAGAATATATAAAAGATATCTAATATGAATACAGATGACTTGGGCAATATTTAAGATGCATAATTATACAAAAGTTTTACTTAATTACTAAAAGCGCACTGCTATGAATAATTTAAATGTAATTTCTTACATAAATTACATTAAGTATAATATGCAAAAATCTATCTAAATAGGTATGTATTATATTCTAGGTTCCCCATAGTTTGCTACATGGTATCTCATAACACAAGCTTCCCTTACTTTGAGGCCATATAGTTTATGTGATTGTCTGGGGATTTTATTTTATTGTTTTGTCTATGTGAAACAAATGTACAGCTATTGTACATATATGGTAAATTATAGAGATGTATTTGTATTTTAATATGATCTGGAATACATGAAGCAATATTTAAGCAAGAAGTCAACTAGTGGGGAGAGTATACATATGTATAATTTATTAATTATAATTGATAAACAAGAATAGAGAGATCCTATCATAGCATTCCGGGTTTGAATGTGAAAACCACAGTCATACCATTCCGTCATTTGATATTAAATCTTGAAACTCACAGAACTCATGTTTATGCGATTTAACATATTGTTGAATAAAATATATTCTAAATGTTAATTCAGTAATTTTTCTTAATCTGTTGTTCAATTACTTAAAAGTAAGTATCTTTCAATGTAAAGTAACGAACAAAGCGGTTTCATGCAATCAGGCCTTAGACTGGGCTTTTGTAAAAACAGTTAATTGACTTTTGTAGTACAAAACAAAAAATGGCATTGCTACAGCCGAGTATTGCAACATTAGATTTCTAACTCAAGTTTATTAAGTAAGTCTTTTAAATCCAAAACTTTACTACCTACCCATAAAAAAAATATAAATCTTACTAATTTTTGTATTCAGAATGCTCAGTTCTTGTAACTATGATTTCATCATTGACTCATGTATTTTCATAATTAAATATGACTGAATATATTGTATTGGAAGAAAATATACTTACTGAATTCTATCAATGCATGATAAACTAAGTAAACTAAATTATAAATTAAGTAATAAATAACTTAGATGCATTATACAAACTTAATTAATACCTTTTTTAAAAGTTAGTCACGACAAGTTTCGTAAAAAAATAATCAAACAAAATATGTTGTGGAAAAATACTAGTCTCATAATTTGTGTTTATATTTTTATTCTAGAGTAATCGGAAGTTAGGTAATTATGTTTACATTACTTTATAACAACCAATAGAAAGCATTTACTCATTGATAGGTTTATATATCTAAGATAGTTTGAGCGCCCGCTGCATATCCTATGACCCCGTTACTGGGGTCGACGATCTACTGCAGTTCCAATTTAGATTAGAGTACTTACATTTTTGTAGTTAAATAGAATTCTTCAACTCTCTTTCTTCGCTACTAGCCAATCCTAGGATTTTATCCTGTTGCACATCCAATAAAAACATCCTTCGAAGCACACAGGAAATTCTTAAACACTCAACATTCTGCACAATAAATAAATAACAAACACAACACCTCATAAACACTAATATTTATCACAGAGGCGGTAGTTTCGAACACGAAAATTTCCTCGACACTAACCCATATTCGGGCACTTTATATTACACAGCAATGAAGTGAATTATTACCAATTTGTGGACAACTACGACGTCCGCTCTCCTGTAAGAAAATACTTGTAAAACGATTTTTGAAAGCAGCTAAACACACGACCGTGGACCTTTCGAAAAAGTATAAAATATAGTCACGCGTTAAATAGGAAAATCGATAAGCCCGCTGGTACGTAGCCGTATCGAAACTAGAATAATAATTTATCAAAAAATGTAATAGAAACAACATTATTTCATTTGACGGTCCCGAGCTGTCAGAAAATTTCTATTAGAATACTGTCCGTTCGGAAAGGCTGCTAGCATTGCACGGGATCGCGTAATAATAGGTCAATTCAAATAAGCAGGGTTGGCGGCACCGAAAAACTTCCGATTTTGAACTCTATTAACAAGCGAGCCACTGCTACTTTCCTATTTTGTGCGACTCGAGAAAAATACGATACGAACGCGAATTTGTTTGCAAAACTTACTACTACTGCGAGTAATCAGTGGATTGGAAAATTCCAAATAATAAGTAGCGGGGCGGGCGCACGGTATGTCCGTAGATAGAAACACGACACACTGTTTTCGAAACGGCTGCGGCACGGCTCGAACGTCATTTTTGGCGTATTTTGAGTTGGATTGCGACGGGAAAACTCGAAAGCGGTCGGTTGCGAGAAAAGGACAGAGTTTCAGTTTTTGCATTCAAAATTGAACTTTATTGGTTGTCTATTGTCATACTTTTTCATTTTAATTTCCCAGTCTGCTATTATGAAAGTGAATGAAGCCATACCCATTTTAAAGTTTTTCTCTACTTAGTAGATAGATATTTTCTAGAAGTGGTTGGTACCTACCTACTTTATTAGTGTGCATTATACGATAGTTCTCGTATAGTTTCTCCGTGGAAAAGTGTGCGTTTTCCACAAGTTATAAAAAATGTATGTATACCTACTTAATATTGTGTAGTAATGATGAGAAGGCGTTAGTAATTTGAGTAAAGCAAGTTACTTGGCTTAATGATAAATTATTCTGAAACCTAAAAATATGAATTTGAGTTTTATTGCACTTAAAGAAATTATTAAGCGAATCATATAGTTAAGAGTTATTATTTGAACCAATGTATAATAAATTGTTATTTTTTTTTAAAAGAGTCTAATTAATAAAGTAGAAAGAATTTAAAGTGAAGCGAAGTAATAAATATAGGTTTTAGTATTTTGATAAGTACTTATTTTTGGTAAGCGAAGACATGGCACCAATGGATCAGTCATAAAGTAGGCGGTGTGAGGCCCAGGATTCGATTCTCAAAATTTAATAAACTACTTACATGTGTGTTCTACAAGCACCATACCCTGGCGAATAATTCAATGCAGTAAAATGACAGTACCAATGGCCCACTTTAGGGAAGAAAAAAATAGTGATGTGGTTTAAGTGAATGGATGTAATTATGGCGTAATGTATAGAAAAAATATTTTGGCTCACAAGATATTTCTTTTGAGCCAAAAGATTTAAAAAAAATAAAACATACAGACGAATTGGGAACCTCCTCCTTTTTTGGAAGTCGGTTGAAAATAATATTTAAGGGATGAAATCCGGTTGAAAAGTCTTTTATTTATTGAATTGTGACAACTTTAAACAATATAAACATACAGTTGAACATAGATTAAGGGACACAGCGCCATCTAGCCCTAAAGTAAGCAAATTATTGATGGTACAGAAGGCAGCAGATCAAGCGTTGCAAAGCTGTCAAATTTCTCCAGCCAATTTTTGACTTTACATCCAGGGAATAGAGTTCATATTCTATTGCATTTTTTAACAGATTAGGAACATTTAATCTGCTGCCTTCTATACCTACCTACGAAATAAAGATTTTTTTGAATTTGGATTTGTAGTTAACTATAAAAGTGTACTTATTAATAAAATTCTCTCAAGTCTGGAGCCGATGTTATGTTGGCCTAATTCATACAACAAGCGGTATACATAAGAACATTAAGATCGATCTTGCAGTTGAGAGTGATTTACTTAACAATGAATTGATTTTCCAAAAGGAGAATGTTCTCAATTCGTGGATAATAATAAATCGATTATGAATATTCTTCGTTTCATAAGAATAGAGGATATTTCAGAGGTGACCCCATATAAATTTCATAGAAATTGATTGATTACTTTTTGAAAAATTTTAAATTTTCGAAAAAATATTCACGTTTACTAGTTAAGTCGACCTAGGGCCTACCTTAAGGGCGTATAATACCCGTCATTTCTAACTTATTTTACTACGAAACACCCTACCTCAAACCTTACTGTTTTCGAGACCATCGACTTTTTTTTTTTTAAATTTGCGATTTTTTATCATTATTGTTTGTTTCTCACATGCAATGTAGATTATGCATGAAGGGGATAAAGCAGTGTATTATGTCACGGGCATCATATTGAATTCTGAGCGAAATGAAGGATTCTGTAGATCCTAGAGACGAAGTGAGGGAATTATGGTAAGAATCCTGAATGAAGCGAGGGATTCAAGACTGCCCAAGACTAAGACACTTATCCCCGAGGAGCTTACTCTACTTTATACACTACCTTGTAAGATAATTAGGTAATGAAACGCAGGAATTAAATCAAGTACTTAGGTATTTAAGCAATGACTCCGAAATAATTTTCACGGCTTTTTTAGTTTTCCAAGCAAAGAAATCTTCGTAACATTTCATGTACAAATGCTTCGATTTACACGGCAAAATATTATCGAAGATACTATTTGCTTCATTTCTAATATCTTCTGGTGTTAAATCGTCACTCGAGCTCGACATATTTTAATTATTTGAATACTATTGAAATAAAAACTCTGAAAGAATTTTCTTTTCAAAAACCGCGCAATTTTACTTCTTATTTGGCTTTTTCAAAAGGCAAAAGAAACCGTCGCATACAGCCACCCTTTTTACAAGGGTTTTTAGTTTTGTTTCGGTGTTTCTTGGTAGTCGTTCCAAATGCAAAGGTACACAAACTTATACAGCCAAATTTAAAGTCCATTAGTATGTTTTTTAATTAGGCAAAGCAACTAGTCATACAGCCATGTCCATGTAGGTATTATTAAATTTCGCTCCAATTGACATTCCAAAATCAAATAACATTGTAACCCTTAGGATTAAAGTATTTGTTTATTCTCTATAAGATACCTTTTTTAATCTTAAGGGATTAATATCTTGTTTTAGGTGGAGTTTATCTCATACATAATGCGAATTTTAAACAAAGGTGGTGTATAAAGTAATTTATTATTGAACCGAGTGCCTGATTCTCGCTAACGCTCGGGCTCTAATCTAACAGGCAAGAGGGCAATATAAATTACTTAAGTCGAGGTGCATAATCTGCTTTTCTTTCAACTATTACCTATGTCAAGCAAAATTAACAAAGTTTTCACCAAATCACTTTTTTAAATTTCTTTCATTTTTAAATCAGAGTTAGCAGCAGTCATTTTTTTATTTGAAACAAGTAGGATAGAAACGAATAATACGTACGTAAAAAAAAGTATTGATATTGGCAGTAGAGCTAATCCATTGAGATAGGCACCTTTTGGTGCGATTAAATAAAACTGTTTAATAATGAAATTTCATACATTTTTATTGGTCTAGAGCATTAAAGACTTTGTACTGAGTTTTTAGTGTGAGTGTGATGAAATTAAAGCATAATTGGAAGAAAAAAATATTTCATTTTAATTTGAATTCTCAGGAGATCAAAATTTGATAAATTTGACATTCAATGTTAAAATTATAGAGAAGCTAAATGAAGAAATATAAATATAAAGAAGTATAATCGTGTTTTTTCTTTACAAAGATTCCTTGTCTTCGGAGACGTAGTAGTCAGTATCTGTTGCTTATTTATTTCACCATGTTTCTTGACTTTATTTTGACCGTATTTTCGTAACAATATAAGTACCAATCGGTGTATGGCAAAGCACAAAAAAAATATTATTCTACGTCACTACATCCGCATTTTTTTTTTCAAAACTGTGACCTCTTTAAAAACTTTTATTGCGCCATGTTTTTGAATATTACTCATTGGAGCTTTAGTTATTTACCAACATACTTGCAATAGTTGTATTAACCTCGTTTCAGACAACATCAACACAATGTCAGTCAAAGCAAGTTCATCGTCAAGATGATAGAACCTGTATTTCTGAAAGATCTATAAAATAAATAAATAAAATAAAATCTCCAGACAATCGCACCAACTACATGACCCCAAAGTAAGCATAGCTTAAGCATTGCTCCCTAGCATGTAGCGAACTAGGGAGGAACCTAGAATATAAATAGGTACATAAATACCCAAACAAGGAACATTTTTTTTTCTTGTTCCGTGCGGGAATCGAACCCGCATCTGAGGAGGACAAATAAAATCAAAATGTTTTATTCATCTTAGGAATTTCACAAAACACTTGATGAAGTCAGTCATCATAATTCGGCTTTAACTAGTTGTTGATAGTTGTTGAATAAGATATTACAGTAGACCAAGAGACAAAAAAAGCCGGCGAAAAAAAACCCTTGGCACTCTTTTTCAGTTAGACAGGTTTACCCCATCGCCAAAGAGGTTAATTTAGCGTGTCTTAGAATGGCCCTACCGTTCGTAAAAGCGACTGATCCGAGTGACCCCCGCTTGGTTGTAGGGTCCCGTCAGTGCCCAACTGGTTTGTGACTACCCTTCATATAAAATCTACCGGCTAATATTACCGCTCCAGAGGCTTGCGTTCCGGTCCGGCATTATTTCATTAAGAGCCAGTTCTGTCCTTAACCTGTGTGCTTACTTGGCGTTTGTGGCCTATGAGAAAGTCTTTGATCAAGATCTGGGCTGTAATAAAAATGCCACCATGTCAGTTCGTCCTAACCACCAGAATTTGAAGCCATTTGAAGCAAGGCGTCAATCAGGGATGATACATTGCTGAAGCTGCTCACCGCTGCGTTGGAAGACAATTATCTAGACGCTCCGGGACTGGGATGGAGTCGGCATTTACATGAACGGCGAATATATTACTCACTTTTAAATAAATAAATAAAAAAAAAAACCAAAAATCACACCAACTACATGGCCCCATAGCTTGTGTTATGGGATACCATGCAGCGAACTAGGGGGGAACCTAGAATTTAAATACACAAATAGATAAACACCCAGACACGGAACATTTTTTTTTTCTTGTTCCGTGCGGGAATCGTACCCGCAACCACTGGCGTCTGAGGCAGACAGGTTTACCCCATCGCCAAAGTGGTCGTATATGACATCGCAGTTATGGCTGAGAGCCTCCAGGAGCTGAGTAAAATGCTCGATGACTTCAGTGGAGCCTCGCAACTAGTAGATAATGTCAATCAAAGCGTTAAGATGATAGAACCTGTATTTCTGAAAGATCTATCAATGTAGAGTGACTTAGAATAGCATTACCGTTCATGGATGACGACGGCTGGTGTAGCGGTAACATACATTGCCTTCTATGCCAGAGGTCCTGGGTTCGGATCCCGGCGGCGGCGGATATTTGTGTGATGTTGATATTAGTCATCAAGTCATGGATGTTTATAAGTTTATTCCAATAAAAAATATGTATTTATTCGATAAGTATGTTTATATATATTTCTTAAGTACCTATATCAGTTATCTAGTATCCATAACACAAGTTCTTCAAGAAACTTAATTTGGGCTAGATAATGTTGCGTGAGTGTCAGAAATACTTATTATTATTATTATAAGCGAGTCGCAAAACGGGACTGAGTGAGAACACTAAACTTGGCGGTAGGATCCCGTCAGGGTCCGACTGGCTAGCGACCACCTTCATATAAAATCTGCCGCCAAATATTACCGCTCCGGAGGCGATGATACGAAGAGCTAGTTCTGTCCTTAACCTGTGTGCTATCATCAATTACCTCATCTTCACTTACAGGTGAGATTGAGCTCAAACGCGGGTTTAATAACCGATAAAAAAAAACTTAAATCACGTCGCAAAAGAATAATGAAAAAAAAAAAACAATAAGAATATTTAGGTACTACGAAAATTCTTAAAACTAAATATATTTCGTTCGGGTGACCCTTGTCAATCCCTCGTAGGCACATTTACATAAGTCAAAAATAACTCGAAAATTTGCTATGCTTTATTTACATTTAAGAAGTTGTAACAACTATATTTTGGGAATTAATTAGTTTATTAATCTTCCTATACCCGTGTTTTGTCATTTCGAGGTCGAGCGCTGGTATAAAAGTATGCTGTGGAAAATCGATCTGTATAGCAATTGGCGTAATTTTGTTCCAAGTTTTCAAGTGATCCTAGTTTCGTCACAGTCCTGTTGTACCTAATCGTTTCGTCGAAGTCCTATCTAAAAATCGTAATCAGGTATCGCTTAAAAGATATCGAAAATAATTGAGAAGTTAGACGTTAGGTTATTAAAATACTATTTCAACACACTTGCTCGTAAAGTGAGCGTTATTCTATTGAGTTTAGAACTATAAACTGGGCTATAAGTCACGCGTGCATTAATATATTATACCCTAGTGCATAATATAATGAATCCTACAAAGTTGAATTGTAACTTTGTGCAAATAACATGCGAGAAAACAGAGCATATTTTATTGGTCCGGGTTATACACTAAATATTTTCAGAAACAACAAAGAGGTTTTATACCACTTCAAATCCATATACATTTTTTAATATTTGCGCCTTATATTAGTAAAATAAATTTGTATATTAAACATATTATTCACAATTTACAATCATTTGTCATAAAATATTAAAATATTTGCATTTACCACTCCAAATTAAACATTTTCACTTAAAATAGGCTGTATATGCTATACAGACATTGACACATTTGACGGAAAAAAAACCTACGCGCATGCGCGAGGTTCGGCGCCATTTTTCAATCACAATTCACAGCTTTGTTATCAAGTGTGTTTGTTATTTTATGATCACGTATGTCTGTCTTTTACTCACAAGTGTGTTGAAAAACGTCGTATGTAACTCGTGAGCGTTGCTACCCAACAAGCAAAAACGTCATATAAGTCCTGACCTGTATGACATTAAGATGGATAGCAGTCTTATAATAGTAATGAGATGACTGCTAGGTCGTATAGACATCTTTACTTTAACTTTTTAGTCATGCGACGAATATGTCATAATAAACTGGTCATAGCAACGTTGGCAAGACTAAACTATACAACGTTCCATTAAAGTTTTAGCAAAAAGGTCTGTACGACAACGCAATAGTCGTACTAACGTTACAGTCCATTAAACGTTTTCAAGTGACCAAATGAGGTGTTTGGAAAACTTTTATATGATGTTTATATAATGTAGCAGTTCCATACAAGTTTTACAGTGACGTTTATAAAACGGCGTCTATTTTGTTTTACAGCAATCAATTTGAGACACTTAAATGACTTGGTTGTTTATTTACGACTCAAATATAACATTCATATTACGTGATGTCAATTTAACGTAATGCCCTGACTTTAATCAAACTTTTAGTCACATTTGAGTCAAGTTATGGCTTTAAAACGTCTTGGCCGCCATATTTACGGGACGTTTGATAAAATTTAATACGTAAAATGGAAGCAAAAAATCGTGGAGAAAACTTAATCGTAGTGGAGCTTTCAAAAGGAAAGTAAATCGAAATTTCCTTTTATTAAAAAGTGCAACACCAATAACCGTGGAATTAGTCACAAATGTTGAAGGAGAAAAGTGTACAACACATGAACAACAAGAAGGTTCAGTATCAATATTTATTTTATTTACTGCAAAAAATTTGTGTTTGTTTTTATGAATTCAATTTTCATCACTAAATATTGAAATTATTTATGTATTTATATAAAAGTTAATTTCATTTTTATTACAGTTGACGTTGATAAAAGTGTTCCTAGTAGGTCCGATGTGTTAATGTATGGTAAGCTTTTTCGTAACGTATTACGTTTAAAGTATATTCATGTGAGTTTCTCGATATTTTTTAAGTTATATAATACAATAATGATTAAAAATTATATATTTGTTTTTCAGATAGCTATACTAGTGATCATTCAGAGCTGTCAAGCACAAGAGAATCAATAATTGAATCTTCTGATACAGACGACGACAAAGACAATACGTTTTGGGAGGATTTGAAAAAAAAGGGCTCTTGAATTTAACATTTCTCATCATACCCTCAAAAGTTTAAGCGGAATCGTTAACAAAAGACTACATAACATTGTTCCTAGCGATCCTATAACTCTTCTCAGAATAAATGATTTTTTTTTTTTTCAGTAGGCAATGGTAAATACTGGCATAATGGCATATCTTTGCATCTACAAAAAATATTAGAACACATTGATGACGTTCCAAATATAGTTTCATTAGTATTTAATCTAGATGGTCTCCCTCCTATACCTATACTTTGTCAAACTTATGAAAAAAGACATCTTTCACCAATTGTTGTTGGTATTTATGAAAGAACAGGCGAACCAAGCGACCTGGAAGCTTACTTAACACATCTTGTGACGGAGTTGAAGGATCTTCTTCAAAATCCTATGGAAATTAAAACAAACAAAGGGCTTCAAAAAATCTACATTTTTTAAATAAAAGCTTTTATTTGCGCTTTAAACCATGTTTCAGATAACAGTTACTTGAATATAATTATTAAAATGTTTTGTAATCTGCACTGAACTTTTACTACGATGAGTTTTTACCTGAAATAAATTTAAAAATAAATTATTTTGGTGAATATTGGCAAAATCAAAAAAAGGATTTTTAATTGTTTAAGGAACCCTAATAGTCAGCGGCAATGGCGTAATCTATGGTCGTCAAATAACCTTATAACGATATTTTTGTCTTAACTACGTCATAAAGAGATAAGTGTGTGACAAAAGCGACACTTTTAGAAAAAACATATTTTATAAATAGAAAAAACATAATTTTGTTAATATAAATTTAATGTTTTAATCCAAAATTACGATGTGGCATGAAAATATGAATAGTATTTACCCCGGTATATTGTCATAAAACTTACATTCCCAATCGAACTAAACGTTATGAGAGATAACAAGATATGCATGTAAAATAATAATCACCTTTTATTTCCTATTTATTTGAAACAAAACTATAAACATGATTCGAATCACTAACAAGAAAATTAAAAATCAGTCTTACAGGTATTGTTATTTGACTCAAATAAAACCACAATATAACGAAACGAGTCGTTGTAAAGTTTTGATGCGACTACTGCGCGATGACAGTGGTAATTTCTTGACGTTCACACGACTTTTGAATGACGATAAGTTCGTCATCTTGTGACTTTTGTATGACCATTAAACAACAATGTAGGTCGTATAAATGGGGCCCTTTTCGCGTTTAGCAAACGTTATTATAACGTTAGTGTGACCTAGCTTTTGCGAACTGTGCGCTGTAGATTACGTTTACTAAACTATTAAACGACGTCAAATTGTTAGTTGGGTAATTACAGTCTCGGCTCATTATTATTATTATACTCGACTGTAATTAGCAACTTCGCTCACTTGTTACATAATATACTATTGTAAAACCGGAAAACTGTGAGTCGAACTCGCACACCACGATGGGTCCGTCCTGTGCGACTATTAATATGCTGTTCCTGATAATATTTAAACACTGCATTCAGAACTAAATTAATTATTTTTTTCTAAATTAATTAACGCTTTAATATGCAAATAGCGCCATCTATTGACTGCGGTAGGAAACTTCCCCAATGTGTACTGTGTGTTTATTGTATAGAAGTCAATTGTATAGGTACATATAATATAGCCCGTGTAGGAACGGCGGGGTATGTGGGGATGATCTGGCAGAAGGCCAGACTTACCCACTAAAAACCTCCAGATGTACCTCATCCGCCATAGATGGAGCTCACGGTACCGCCATTGGCATTACCCGCGAGCCCCGGCGGATTGTGCTCAGCCTAAGCCCCTCCCCACCAGTAAGAAATGGTCGAGTACATGAAATCTTTTCCCCTCACCCGCTACGCCTGGCTATCGGGAGGGAGAAGTTGAGCGTATCTCCTTCTCCGTCCCGACCTCCACCTACTGCGGATCGGTGCCGACAAGGTGTCATCCTCCCGGCACCGCTCCGACGCCTCCTTCTGCAACATTACGTCCTCGCAGAAGAAGCTCATTGCCGCCCAAGCCTCTCGACTTCCGAAAATGGCTTTTACCACGCAATAATGCGAGAGGTCCTCTCCGACTACAGACGTCAACTCGTGCCGCAGCCGACTCCACCGCTAACATAGATGAATATAAGTACTAAAGTATAGATGACCGTCTCGCGGTTTTTGCACTTTAGCGCCATACAGTATCCACTCTAGGAACCTTTTTGACCAAAACAACCCTAGAATGCAGCCCGGCCGTACCGCTACTTTCAAATTTTCAGAAATTCTTTGTACCAGTTATTACTATTGTGCAAACTGCGCAAAACTAATAAGTTGAAATAAACTGCACAAAGCATGATTCTATGCGAGTTGGGAGTAATAAAAAAATATGCATCTCAGACAATTATTTATTTTTTCTTAATTATTTGTGTTTGATATAATAATTATAGGCCATAGATTTGTTCGGGTAGTTTTCGTCAAAGTCAATGCTTTTGCCACACAAATTGTTCACCTCCTTGCACCAGTCATTCAAAATCAATGCCATTCCTTTTCTGAACTCACTATCTTACTAGAAAGTTAGCATCCTATGTAAAAATATCACTTCACAAAAGTAAAATCTTTGATTTGGGACCGTAAAAACGCGAGGAGTGAACACTCTACTCAACGTACTTTGTAGAAAACACTAACAAAAGAATTCAGCGACAAAAAACACACAGAAAAATAAGCAACTGCAACGAGTGCAAAAATTTGATTGGTTGAATACTATACTATAAATACGCTGCCTGGTACTATAGATATTATATCGATATCGAACGCAGAAAAAAATACAGAAGTTCCAGTAGTGCCCGGCGCGTAGCGCTGGTAGTAATAGAATTTTGGTATTTGTATGGAAGACAAACTAGCATGACCGCTAAAGTGTGTTCCGCCGTGTCGTCAGCCGCCCCACAACGGTGAGGCTTAGAATAGCCCGACCGTCCCTGGATATGAAATGAAATGATTTTTTTATTCATCATAAGACCATCAAATGGCCGCTTAATGACGTCACAATTTTGTACTTCGGCTTTAGCAAAGTGTTTATAGTTATTGAATAAGATATTACAGTAGACCAAGAGACAAAAAAAGGATTTTGGCAATCTTTTTCAGTCAGGAATATACAAATTAATACAAATAGGTACAGTACAAATTGATCATGACATGAAAAAAAAAAACAAACACAAGACAGTTATAGCCGGCGCGCGGCGAACCTTAATCCCTATAACACTGACAGTAATTTCCACAACATAACCTTGTAGTGCCGTCACCGTTACATTAGAATCGTATTGGAGGCTTCTAAAAATTGAGTTTATTTATTTTACGTAGGTATATTCCAATAAAATGATATTCCGTTGGAATTATAACAATTCATAACATTTGCAAGAAATTATCTCAATCACACTTTACGTTTACGTTCTGCAAAAGTTACTTCGTCGGGTATCTATTAAATCATACCTTATGAAGTAACTTTTGCATAACGTAAATGTAAATTGTTATTGAGATAATTTCTTGCAAATGTTATGAATTGTTATAATTCCAACAGAATATCATTTTATTGGAATATACCTACGTAAAATAAATAAACTCAATTTTTAGAAGCCTCCAATACGATTCTAATGTAACGGTGACTGCACTACAAGGTTATGTTGTGGAAATTACTGTAAGTGTCATAGGGATCAAGGTTCGCCTCGCCGGCTATAATTGTGAGAGCCAATATGTCATGCCACAACCAAATTACTTACATAGTAGGTGCATTGAGCTATGGATGCACGACACGAACATGACAAACTGGGACCAGAGTATTTAAACAAGAATAGAATAAAAATATATAAGTGAAAATGGATAAGCGTGTCGTAAAAGGCGACCACCGCTTGGCGGTAGGATCCCGTCAAGGTCCGACTGGCTAGCGACCACACTAGGGGACCACACTGTGTATTAAATACAAGCCACCGCGCGCGGTTTTACCCGCTTAACTTTTGATCCTGTGGGAATTTCGGGATAAAATATAGCTTTTAACCTTCCTCAAGAGTTGGGCTATCAAATGCAAAAAGAATTTCTCAAATCCCACTTGTACTTTCTGAGATTAGCGCGTTCAAACAAACAAACAAACAAAAAACAAACTCTTCAGCTTTATATATTAGTATAGAATTACGAACGGTGTGTTTTGAAGATCCAGTTTTATGAAGAGCTTAAGCTCGATCTCATCTTCACTCTTCACTTAAGTACAGTCTGCAACAGAAGTATGTATACCACACAGTTTCCCGCACTCATACTATATGTACACGCGTTGTATGGGTTTGGGAGACTGGGCGGTACAGGTTCATAATTCTGTTGCAGATTGTAACTACCATTAGATGATACTGAGGTCAAACGCTAACTTAGTTTCGGGATTATAAAAAATAAACAAATGTTGGCGAATTTCTAAGTTAGGTGGTGCTTAAAACCAATCTTGGAGTTGAAAGCCCGTTAGAGTTGTGTGAAGAGTTTTCAAAGTGACTCCAACACGCCAATTTCATGAAGGTACATAAGGCAGCACATCAAGCATTACAAATCTGTAATTTTTTTCTTGAATCTGAACTTTATGCCCTCGACATTAAGTTAAAATTGGCTGGGGAAATACAGGTAATGTAACGCTCGATCTCCAGCCTTCTGTACTTACTAGTCATAACTTTGTACTTTTTAGATCCGTATTCGTAAAATTTTTCAAAGGCATAAATTTTTCTCAAAGTAATAACTATCGATCCACGTTGACTTTTGCATTCGTCCGTCAATCGAAGGTTGATCTATTGGTGTGATAAGACATTCTATGACACTCCATAAATAAGACACTCTATAAGCTAATGCAGCAAATCGAAAAAAACGAGAGACATTGCTAGTAAAACTGTTCAAGCCGAAATAATTGACTAAACATGTACGCGTACCGTCAACCTTATACGCCATCAGAGCAACCACGACCACTCTGTCAAGAGTGTACGACTTAGAAGAAAAAAAAATAAGCTAATAGGTACCTATGAAAAGTTATTCTGTATGTCCTTTTTTTTTGATATTGATAATTTTTTTTACAAATGTAGTCTGGAGCTACCAAAAGGACGTTGGATACTATTTATCTCATGAAAGTGCTCGACGATTTTTGTTGTAACGTTTCCATTTTTAGCTAATAATCTGAAATAATAGATACCTAAAATACGATCCCGATATCCCTAAAGAATTAACGCGCGTAAAAGAATGACAAACAGCTAGTAGGTAATAAGGAAATAATTACTTTTAAACATAATAAATAAAACGGTCAAGCTAAGTAAATCTCATTAAAAGTAGATTAAATTTCAATAACAAAACCAAGTTAGGTATTTTACAAAAATACCCAAAAAACAATCACATTTTATCTTACACGTGTAGCGGCAATTCAAAATCACTTTTTTAAAGATACCAAGAAGTATTACGTAAACAGACAAAAAAATATCTTCTAGGTACCTATTCGAAAATACACGTGTTAAAAAAATCTATTTTGGACTTTGGACCGCCATGTTTATAATATGACGAGCTAAAACGCGCGCCCGTGTATTCACTATCTTTTTTTTTTGATAGACAAAGCAGCCAGTGTTTTTTTAAGGTTTTGAATTTTTTTTATGAAACCAAAATAGATTTTTTTGAAAGGCAAATCAGCCAGTGTTGTTTCTTATAAAGTTTTTAATAAGCGATTTCTACCCGAAAACAAATTAAAATCTTAATATCTAATGAAAACTGATAGGAACTGCCATATAATTAATCATTAGATTTAAATCAAGTACGTATACTAAATTTTGTATCGATAATAAGAAACATTACAACAACACTTAAATTAAAAATCCTTTGTTATTAGAACCATACAATTAAATTAATCTAGATATGTATCTTAAAGATAAAACATAAATAAATGACAAATACTTGGAAGAAATACTATCTCTCTACTAAGCAATACTATCTCTCATTATCAATAGGCAGGTACTATCTTTTCGCTTACAATAGCCCTATCGGGGTAAGCGATTTATAAACGGCCACTAAGTAAGCCAGTGAAGAGTGATGATCAGAATCGAGTACAGAGTGCTCTCTTTCAGTATCTAAAGTCACTCTGTATATGCCGCTCCAGCAGAAGCGATATTTTATGAAGAGCCAGTTCGTTTCGTTCTCAATCCCTTGTGCTGTCATCTTTCACGTCATCTTCACTTATCATAAGGTGACGTAGAGGTTAAACACGGACTTAATCACTGATTTAAAAAAAAAACAGTATTAATTTTAAGTTTACCTTGCTAATTTGAACTTCAGACTGAAGTTATTTTAAAACAGCTGAAATGCGATGCGATACCTATTTGAAAAGAATCTCCAATCTCGTTAACGATTTTCAAAATGTTAGTGAATAAGCATGTGCTTAGTAAGCAAGCCAGAACGCGTTTTTTCAAAAACATTTAGCTTCAACCAAAATTCACTCTTATTAGTTAAGTGGAAGGTAACAAAATGCCTTGGCATACCCTTCTTGAAAATTTTTATTCTGATATTTGAATTTTTGAATGTGGGTTCGGTCGGAATACCTACATGAAAAAGTAAATTTCAAAATCGTAAGTTAATCTAAAACAACACTTATGCGTTTGGATTAAGAATGAAAATTCAATAACATGACTAGCATGAACATTTTTATATTCTAAATTTGAAAACTGTTGACGCACACATCGACGTTGCATGATCGATTTTCGAAATGGCGTCCCCCCTCCCGCCGTCTTGCATTACCCGCCGAACCGAATGCCTTTTTATAGCTTTTTTATTTTATTTTTATTTCTTGGCTTGGCGCAAGATGGGTTTTGCTCAGAGTTTCGATTTTATGTTGAAAATCTATTTACTTTTCTTCATTTTGGAGTAAGTTTTTTGTTTATTGCTTTAAAGATACCTTTTTGTCGTATAAACTTTGGTTTTCCCTGAATAAAAATAAATTTGTTTGAGGGATTCCCAATGATAGAATGAAGATATACATATAATATACCTACCTATGTTTTTTTAAATTGATAGATACAGGATAAAGTAAGCCGAAAGTAAGTGAAGATATTATCCTTATGTATATCTACTAATACCTATTAATGATAAACCTGAAAGGGTTGGGAGGAAACTCGAAAATTGAAAGTTTATTATCTACTTACATGCTGGACTGGGAGCAAAGGAAAAACATAGAATGTGCCAGTTGCTTCTCTTCCCGGGCATACTGTAAAAGTCAGTTAATGGACAGAGGTTCTATTAGAGATTTTTTGTGGGCGATAGGCTGACCTCCTGTCACTGCAATAGCTCTCTCCACCATTACAATGCCTTCAAATTTGTCAAACGTAACATCAGATGGTTTTATAACCTCTGGTGTTCTGCCTACCCCATAAGGGATACAGGCGTGAAGTTTTATGTATGTATGTATGTATGAAAGTTGATGATGAGAAAAAAATTTAGGGCATCTATTCATACAGTTCCATCAGGGCTGGCCCTGAAGTAAGTTCATGTGCTTGTGTTTTAGGAACTAGACAACGGATATATACGCATATTTTTCGTAAATACATCTTACTGATATTATAATTGTGAAAGTATGGATGGATGTATGAATATTTGGGTGTATCTCAATCACGGTAGAACGGCTCAACAGTGTGGATTAAAGAGTAATGCTCATAGCTGACCTGTCAGATTTTTGACAACTCATGAAATGTATTAAAACAACATATAGTGCAAATAATAGCTGATGTTCGGTTAATTCTAAATCATTTACTTATATTAGAAACCGCAGCAAAGGTTTTAATATTTCACCCTCTCAAGTTACTCAATACACTACTAGTATCATATACTCATTACGAAAGTATGACCATATCTCAGAATTTCGCGATAAGCTCAAGTGGCTTCCAATTCGTCTTCGCAGGAATACACACATTTTAGCTCTTCTTTACAAGACACTATTCCACCCATGCCTCCCTGAATATTTAAAAAAATGTTTTAGGTTCCGACATGAAGATCATGATCGACGTCTACGTTCTTCCAACAACATGATGCTATCTACTCCCCTTCATACGTCTGAAATATTCCATAGATCGTTCTCCGTTAACGCAGTATGCTTATGGAATTCATTACCATCCAGTTTACAGGACTCGAAGACACTCAATTCTTTTAAACGAAATCTGAAATTATTTTATTTGCGCAAATGATATTTATTTATTCCTCTGTTATAAATTTATATATATTACTTATATGAAATTTATTTTATATATGTACATTATTTACTATATACATTATTTATTCTATTTTTATTTACTTTTGTTCTATTTTTATGTCCTTATTCGGAATGTTCTGGTTTTTGTATTATTTTGTCTCTTAACTACTTTCTGTTTTTCTCTGAAATGTTTTTCTGTTAAGATCTATTTATAAGTACCTATGTGTAAGTTACTGTATTTTTATTTTTATTAGGTTGCCTGGAAGAAATCGCTAATAGCGATAAGGTCACCTAGTTGTCGATGTATGCTATTCTGTAAAACCAAATATTTGATAGTGACAATAAAGAGTTATATTATTATTATTATTATTATCATCCACTTGAAATGAAAATCCCGATATCGTTTCTAAGAAATTAAATCAAGTCTGCACCAATAGTTTAGATATAAACAGGCAGCATTTCAATGACAATATCATCTTTAATCTTTAAGGAAATCGTCGTGGCGCCGTTGTTACTGTGTGTATCATACGATATCACAGGTTAAGCAACGTTCGGCGCGGTCGGTACTTGGATGGGTGACCGCCGACCATTCATTTCTCACGACGACTTCCGTGCATCGGAGGGCACGTTAAGCAGTCGGTCCCGGGTGCTGTATACATGTATACAGTAGTCTTTAGGGTTTGTCAGAAGCCATTTTGGCGCCCTGAAAATTCTGGCATCCACCACCCAGCACTGGGCCAGCTTGGTGGGTTATGGCCTATACCTCCTCGTCACCCAGGAGAGAGACCCATGCCCTGCAGTGGGCTCATTACAATCATTAAATCATTCACATACCCAACAAAAAGTAGTTTGACAGGTCAGAGCTTGTATGGACTGTGAACATTACTCTTTGACACAGTGATGGTGTACAGTCTGGAATAGCACATAGACTACATTTTATCCCGATATTCCCACGGGAAAAACCGCGCGAAACAATAATACCTATACCCAGACCAATATTTTATTTTAAGGGAATCGAACCCGCTACCACAGGAGTTCTGAGGCAGTCCCATCGCCACATCATTGCTGTGTTTCATTAGAGAAGGTCTTCGGGATTGTTTCCCTATTAATACTATGAACGTGAAAGTTTGTATAGATATTTGACGACCACTTTGGCGATGGGGTAAACCTATCTGCCTCAGACGCCAGTGGTTGCGGGCTCGATCCCCGCACGGAACAAGAAAAAAAAAGTTCCGTGTCTGGGTGTTTATCTATTTATGTATTTGTATATAAATGAGCTATTATTTGCACATAACACAAGCTATGCTTACTTTGGGGCCATATAGTTGGTGTGATTGTCTGGGGATTTTATTTATTTATACTAGCTGACCCGGCAAACGTTGTTTTGCCATATAAATAAATAAAAAAAAAATAGATGTTGGCCGATTCTCATAGATACCGGATAAGCACAAAAAATTTCATCAAAATCGGTCAAGCCGTTTCGGAGGAGTATGGCAACGAAAACTGTGACACGAGAATTTTATATTTATTTATATGTATGTTTGTGACTCTATCAAACATAAACTAGTGAATGGATTTTTATCAAACTTTACAATAATATACCTTATACATTAGAATTCAGAATATCATAGGCACTTTTAGGCTACAATTAATGAAGATATTATTTGCAGAAGGGAGCAGAGCAAGCGTTACGTTACCTGTCAAATTTCCCCAACCAATTTAACTTAATGTCGAGGCCATAGAGTTCAGATTCAAGTAAATTTTTGACAGATTTCAATATCGAAATTTAGTAGCCTTCATCTGCTGCCTTCTGTACCTAAATAAAAAAAAATCAAGGCACTTGTGATATGTTAAAAACGTAATGTATCTTTGTAATGTCATCATCCCGACTCTTTGTAATGAGCCCACTGCAGGGCATGAGTCTCTCCCCTGGGTGTCGAGGAGGTGTAGGCCATAATCCACCAAGGTGGCCCAGTGCTGGGTTTTACCCGCGTAACTTTTGATCCCGTAGGAATTTCGGGATAAAATATAGTCTATAACCTTCCTCAAGAGTTAGGCTATCAAATGCAAAAAGAATTTTTCAAATCCCACTTGTAGTTTCTGAGATTAGCGCGTTCAAACAAACAAAAAACAAACTCTTCAGCTTTATATATTAGTATAGATATAGGGTCTTTCAATAAGGACGGGTCGATTTCAAAATGGAATAAAACAGGCTGTGTATGAGATATTAACGATTTTTTCTTTTATTTGAAAGACCCATTCATGCAATTTTGTTTTGAATATGACATCATTCAACTGTTCGCGCATCTTCAAATGGTGGCACAAAACTGGGAGGTTAAATTTTCAACAGACAGAAAGCAATAATACAAGCAATCAGCAGGCAGATCCATTTTAATCCAATTTTTTAAGCTTAAATTGAACCATATGGATATGACATTTTCTTGTGGGGGTTTTTTAAGTCTCCAACGAAGTACCCTGAAAGTTGACATAATCTAGGCCATCACTCAGTTTCAGTAGAGTTAATGCAGCGGAGTCATTGAATATTGGACTTCTCGGCGGACATTTGAATAGTGAATTTACCAAGAAGTCGAACAAAACGCTTCGATAGTTCCTTTTTGGTACGGATTGCCAAGGTGTGGAACAATCTGCCTGCGTCTGTTTTTCCTGACCACTACAGTCCTGGAACTTTTAAGTGTCGAGTGAATAGGTTTCTCGTGGATGGACGTGTACCACCATAGTCTTCATGCGCACTTTCCATCAGGCGGCATGGAAGACAAACGTCCTATCCTTACAAAAAAAAAAAAGAATTATGTTATTCAAAACAAAATGGCATGAATGGGTTTTTCAAATAAAAAAAATATTTCGTTAATATCTCATACATAGCCTGTTTTATATACCGCCCTTATTTGCCCTTTTTATTATAGACCCTCCCTTATTGAAAAACCCTGTACAATGAATCTGTTTTGCTTGGAAGTAAAAGAAAAACAGAATACACCAGTTGCTTTTCTTCCCAGGCTTAGTGTAACCGTCAGTTATGGGACAGAGGTTTTATTGGCGTTTTTGTGGGCGATAGGCTGACCTAGCACTGCAATATTATCTCTTCCTTATTGTAATACTTCCAAATTTGTCAAACTTGATATCGGTTCGTCGATATCGGTTCGTATATCGGTTCGATATCGGTTCGTCGATGCTGGACTGGGAGTGAAAGAAAAACATAGAATGTGCCAGCTGCTTCTCTTCCCGGGCATACTGTAAAAGTCGGTTAAGGGACAGAGGTTTTATTGGCATTTTTGTGGGCGACAGGCTGACCCCCTGTCACTGCAATAGCCTCTCGCAATCATTATAATACCTCATTAGTCAAACGTGACATCAGTTGGTCTTATAACCTCTGATGTTCTGCCTACCCCATAATGGATACAGGCGTGAAGTTATGTATATATGTATGATAGCCTGTGGAGTTCTGTCTACCCCACAAGGGATACAGGCGTGAAGTTATGTACGAGCATGTACATATGTAATAACTACAAGTTTTCTTTAGTGGTACGAGCACTCTTAAGATCAAATTTTTAAGACTTGGTGGTCTGAAAAGTACAGGTTAAATTAAATAAGTAGCTATAAGTAGGTTATAAAATACTGGTGAAATGTTTAACGTGATAACGATTCGCCGCATCTATAATTAGTTTAAATAATTTCATGTTCTATTTTTAAATTAAATGAACGTTCGTTAATTGTAGTATTTTGGAGCCTCTTATCATCTTTACGGTTTTATCCTATTTTTTTACCAGTCCTACAGCTACAACTGTTTGCATGTACCTAAGCGCATATCTCTGTAGGACTTTCAAACATATTTTTGTTTTTCATAGCGTTTTTCAGTTTTGTCGTTTTATGCATTACCACAGAATACATAAAAGGTTATTTACAATAGACATTGGGTAATCCATCGACTAAATAGTTCGTCGAAGGACTTTGGAACTAAACTCGTGGCACAGATCAAGGGCTAGATTTATCCTGTTTTCAAATTAGGGTTATTTCATCGTTAAAAAGAATATTTTAATTATTATTTCGTATTCAAAAAGGTATAACGACCCTACTGGGAACAGGGTATGAGAGATAGAAACCGGCGAACGATTCGGGTAGTGCTACGCGAGACGGCTTTCTGCATGCGTGCCGAAAGCGAACCACCGACGAATCCCAACGTTTCTAGGTGTCTAACAAGTGTGGACAGGGCCTAACCGTTTGCGAATATTACAACCGGATATTTCAGTGGACATACCTTTCCACATTTCGGTCCTGTGTAAGCTATATATACTGGGTAACTGGTGGGTCATTTTCGAAATTCCAGGACGTGATAGTTTGAGATCATACATGAAGAGAAGAAAATAAAATAAAAAATAAATATTGATTATTTACTTAGTAAACTTAACCGAAAGTTAAAGAATTCATTACGCAACGCACGGATACATAAGCGTAATGCAATACCTAGATACTTAGCGGGTGGTGGTGTACGTGTGGCGGGAACATTGCTGTGTGCGTGTTGACTGAGGTAGCGCGTCGGGAAAAGTGGTAGCAAGGTCTCTTTATCATTCATAGGGATTTCTGCTGAAAAATTAAATACCTACTTTTATTACATAACTATATAGCCACCGCGCGCGGTTTTACCCGCGTAACTTTTGATCCCGTGGGAATTTCGGGATAAAATATAGCCTATAACCTTCCTCAAGAGGTGGGCTATCAAATGCAAAAATAATTTTTCAAATCCCAGTTGTAGTTTCTGAGATTACCGCGTTCAAACAAACAAACTCTTCAGCTTTATAGATTATGATCAGAATCGAGTACAGAGTGCCCAGAGTGTCACCAGTCACCCTTTTATTATTCAATATAATATGTGCCGGCAATATTTCACGACGAGACCATCCTAGGCCCGTGTGCTGTCATCTTCGACCCCATCTTTAATAACCATTAGGTGAAATTGAGGTAAACTTGGGTTTAGATACCAATAAAAAACAAACTATTTTTGGCTAGGTATTTATATTATACGTCACATGCTCATTCTACGAAATAAGACAGTTATAAATTAAAAAAAAGAACATATTTATATTTAAACTTAGAAGCGTCGAACCGTTAATATCGATAGAACGTTTCACCGGTATTTTGTAACCCTACACCTGGCTTACTGAATTCGTTTATTTTAGAGCATTTAGACTAGCTTTAGTACACGGCTCCGCTCGGGCGCAGTTTGGATTTAAATTGTTTTATCAAACAATGCATTTTATTTAATAAAGATATCATGTTTTGTAGTAAAAAATCAGCTTAATAGGTACCTACACAACCGATATTTAAATGATTTTTCAAAAGTCAGGGTTTGGTTCCCGAGCTGTTTTTGTTAAATGAGTGTTTGCAGTTTACCTATACCTACCTACTTTTATTGACATTGTTCCTTAGAAAAGATTTTCGTACTTACATCTTATAGTTTCAGACTTTTCCATTCTAACCAAAATCGATAGGTATTTAAATAGAAATGGTTTAAGATTTATTTTTCAAAAGTCCGGGTTTGGATCCCGAGCTGAGTTTTTGCTAAATCTGTGATTGCAGTTTGCTGGATTGGGAGCGAAAGAAAAACATAGAATGTACCAGCTGCTTCTCTTCCCGGGCATACAGTAAAAGTCAGTTAGGGTACAGAGGTTTTATTGGAGTTTTTGTGGGCGATAGGCTGACCTTCTGTTACTTCAATAGTCTCTATCCATCATTATAATATCTCCAAAGTTAAACGTGACATCAGATGGTTTTATAACCTCTGGTGTTCTGTCTAACCCATACGGCATACAGTTATATAGGTATGTTATATGTATATATATATTTCAATAAAAATATGTATATTTATATATGTATATATAAATGTACATATTTTTATTGAAATCGATGAAACTGTTCCTTAGAACAGATTTTTGCACATCTTTTAGTTTAAGACTTTTCCATACTGGCCAATCTCTTTGGTCCACCCTGTATACCTAGTCTCCGGTAAGAACTAACTTTTTGAAATCGTTATTTTTTTAACACATTACAAACAAACAACATTTTTTTCTCTTCATAATATCACTATAGATCGTCATAGACGTGTAATAAGATAAGACCTTTATTGAAACTTAACACTGCAAATCATGAGCAAGGCTACCTGACAGTATGGTCAGTTAGACCCAAATATGTACCAGTTTGCGGTTAAATGTTTGAACGAGTTTTTTAGAAGGTTTTGTTTGGAAAGACAGTTAAAAATGTTAGCTAGAAAACTTGTACAATTTATATGTAACTGGGCACTGTCCGTGTCATCATCATTATCATCATCACAACTCTTTGTAATGAGCCCACTGCAGGGCATGAGTCTCTCCCCTGGGTGACGAGGAGGTATAGGCCATAATCCACCAAGCTGGCCCAGTGCTGGGTGGTGGATGCCAGAATTTTCAGGGCGCCGAAAATAGCTTCTAGATGGCTTCTGACAAACCCTAACGAATACTGTATACAAGTATACAGCACCCGGGACCGACTGCTTAACGTGCCCTCCGAAGCACGGAAGTCATCGTGAGATATGAATGGTCGGCGGTCACCCATCCAAGTACCGACCGCGCCGAACGTTGCTTAACCTGTGATATCGTATGATACACACAGTAACCACGGCGCCACGACGACTTCGAACGACTGTCCGTGTAACTAACAATAAATAAATAAATATGTTTAGAAGGAAAAAAGAGGCGAATCAAAGTTATTGATATAGTCAGAACAGTTACAAAATTGGCGACACGGCAGGGCACATAGCTCGCAGAAAAGACGGCCGTTTGGGCCCTAAAGTTCCTGGGTGCTGGCCACGTACAGGGAGACGCAGCTCAAGTAGCCCCACCACCACAAGGTGGTCCTATAAAAGGTCAAAATCGCTGGTAAACGCCAGATTTAGGATTCGCAGGACCGATCGGTGTGGAGTTTGGGGAGGCTTTTGTCCAACAGTGGGCATCCTCTGGCTCGTTGGATAGCCAGATAGTTGCAGATGTTTTTTATAAAAAGTGCACGAAAAATTCATCAACACTATTTTCGAGAAAATGTTCCCGTAACCGTTTCTTCGAAGAAAAATAATTTATGTTACAAAACGTCCTGTAGCTTTTGTTTGAAATCACATTGAAACAATGTTATTGTTGTTTATTGATGATAAAATAAATGCTTAAACACCACTCCACAAAGACCTATCCAAAACTGATCAAGAATTGAAATTGGACCATTAGTTTTAGTGTTTGAAGGAGTAAAACTGGATACATACATACATATGTAATCATACACGGCAATAGCTAGCTAATATAAAATAAATAAGGCAAGGCTATTAACTAAATTAATTGTTGTGCAATTGTAATATTTTTTTAAATACTAACATTTGCACGCCTCGAGCCAGCAGTCGCTAACTATGGGCCTTATCAACAAGCTTAAAGTCGCTCAGCGGGCAATGGAAAGGGCTACGCTCGGAGTTTCCCTGCGGGATCGAATCAGGAATGAGGAGATTCGCAGGCGAACCAAAGTCACCGACACATCCAGAAGGTTTGCAAAGCTGAAGTGGCAACTAGTGACGACCGGCTGGTGTAGGGGTAACGTACATTGCCTTCTATGCCAGAGGTCCTGGGTTCGAATCCCAGCGGTAACGGATATTTGTGTGATGAACACAGATATTAGTCGTCAATTCATGGACGTTTTTATGTATATTTAAGTTTATTTTCTAATAAAAAAATATGTATTTATTCAATATGTATGTTTATATATTTCTTAAGTATATTAGTTAACTAGTATCCATAACACAAGATCTTTAAGAAACTTAATTTGGGCTAGATAATGGTGTGTGAGTGTCAGAAATGTTTATTTACATAGCTCGCAAAACAGAGAACAGATGGCCGTTGGGGCTGAAAAACTCTCGAGTGGCGGCCACGTACTGGGAGACGCAGCTTAGGCAGGCCACCCGCAAGATGGGCCGAAGATCTGGTCAAAGTCGCCGGTAAGCGCTGGATGAGGGCGGCGCGGGAAAGAGCGACGTGGAGAACCCTGGGAGAGGCCTATTTCCAGCAGTGGTCGTCTCCTGGCAGAATGATGATGATGATACGGTTGGAGCTGAAGTAGGGTCGCGATAGGGATAACTGCACACTTTTTAAAATTAAATGTTTGTATTTATTTATTTATTCTTTATTGTACAAATTATGTTTACATAGTTTACAAAAATACAATTAGAGTACAATTGGCGGCCTTATCAATAAAATATGATCTCTTCCAGGCAGACCTGGAAGAGATCAGCTCATTGATGTCAGCTCATTTTGTGTTAACCCTGAACGCTACGCTCGAAGACCGAGAAATAGATGGAGATGATGTATAACTTTTTCCACTATCAATCTGACGCCAGACACCTCAGTCGCTCGTGACCACGGGGTCTGCAAAGACACCGAAAGGTCGAGTTAAAATGTAAAATATAAATTATACGCGATTAATCCGATTAAAAAGTAGTTTTATTTAGACCATGTAACCTGTAATATACAGAAAAAAGCAACCTTACGTCGTTGTTCTAGAGTCTCGAATCAAGACTGCATTTTTTAACATAATGATACTCAAACGATCGCCACTTGAACATGGCACGTTATTTAGTTGACTGCAATTAACATGACAGCTGTAGCAGCTACCTTTAAACACTTTTTTACTTTTGACACTAACACGGCTTCAAATTAATTTGCAAACCAGTTTTCGTTTTAATAAAAAGTCTGTCTATTATAAATCAACCGTAATTTGTTATTTTTTATGGTGACGGTGACTAAAGCTTTCGACACTCAATCTCTCCTGATATTCGGTACTTGATTGTTGTGAAACTTGATAGTTTCAATAACTAACCGAAAGGCTTAATATAAGTAAGTATTTATTTATTTATTTATTTATGGCTTACCAACTAAAATACATCTTAAAACATTTTCAATAAAATTGCACAATTAAACACTTATTAAAATGATTTTAAATTAAAGGTGAGCACAACAATCTCAGTTAAAATAATAGTTCGTATAAACAAAACTCATTTTTTTACATAGTTTAAAGATATTACAGTTAAATATACAATTTACAAAATTTTACAGTACTTTACAATTTACACTAAAATTTTAAAATTTTATACAAGACTTTAGTAACTTTTTGAATTGGCCGATTTTAGATGAGAAATCAATATCAAGTCTGTAAAAGACAGAGTTGCATTTTCGGAGGACATACGATAGTGGTGTATTGTTCCCATAATTATTTGGACAAATTTTCACATTAAAGGGTACATAGTGTTTTAACCTTGATGACGATCTGGGGACATTTATATGTATTTGAGACAACAATGGCGGGCAATCTACATTTTGATTAATTAATTTATATAAAAATAGTAGTCCTAAATAGTCCCTACGCCAGAAAAGAGGTTTTATTTTAAAATAATTGAGCATATCCTCATACTCTTTGACTGATCGTCTGATGCCGGATAAAATGGAGAGTCTTCGAATAAATTTCCTTTGTATGTTTTCTATACGATCAATGCTATTCTTGTAATTGGGATACCATACCATAAGTAATTGCATAGATATAAATTCCTATACAGCGGTGGTGCGAGCACGGAACTTTATCGACTCGTATGTTTACAAATGTTCGTGTAGTATGGAGTCGGTTGCAAGTTTTTAGTACATTGTAATTTTTTATTTTACAGTTATGTCAGAGTACAACATGTTTACAAACATTCAAAATTAACAAGGCATAGATTTATTGAAGCTGGCCGTGTGGCAACGGACTGCTTTCAATTATTGCTTACAAACCGTCTCCATACTATACAACATTCGTAAACATTCGAGTCGATAAAGTTCTGTGCGGGCATCGCTGTGTTGTCTCAAATCTGTCACTTTAGTATATTTATTCTGCATTTTTTGCGGCAAAAAATTTAACTTTGTTTAGTTGCCTATATACTACACCTTGAGGTGAGTACATTAATATACACAACTCCCCTTCCCCTAGGTTCGGCTTCACCCCCTCCCCCCTTGAAATGTGTCCCGTTTTTTAGATTTTTCCAATTTCTGCCACAATTAAGATTCACTACCGTACATAAGTGTTGGCGCCAAAACTGTACTCACAACACTCATATAGCGGCAGGCAACAAAACAAAGTTAAAAAATTTGCCACTTTCCCCATAGCTTTTTCGTGGGCGATAGGCGCTAGTTTCTCTCCATAATTTTATTGCCTCCAAACAACAGATGGTTTTATAGTGTCTGGTGTTCAGCCTACCCCATAAGGCATACCTATAGGCGTGAAGTTATGTATGTATGATCTAGGTGAAACGTTATATTTGTACAAAAAACCTGTCAAGTGCATTGGGACCTAATTTATTAGGTAAATATGGGAATGGCCATACAGAATGCATTCTTTTTAAATAACTCAAGCCTTCGGTTCTTAAAATTACAATTTACAAAAATGTACGATTTATTTTTTGGGATCTAAATATATCGATTACATTCACAGTTATTATTATTATTTATATTTAAAGCCACTCGCCTTTCGGCGGAAAGACCGGGGATTATTATTTTATTATTATTAAATATTCGAGTGGCCATACAGAATGCATTCCTTCTAAATAGCTCAAGACTTCGATGCTAAAATTACAAATTACAAAAATGTACGATTTATTTTTTGGGATCTAAATATATCGATTACATTCACAGTTATTATTATTATTTATATTTAAAGCTACTCGCCTTTCGGCGGAAAGACCGGGGATTATTATTTTATTATTATTAAATATTCGAGTGGCCATACAGAATGCATTCCTTCTAAATAGCTCAAGACTTCGATGCTAAAATTACAAATTACAAAAATGTACGATTTATTTTTTGGGATCTAAATACATATATCGATTACATTCACAGACTTCTTCGCTAAATTATTCCGTATCTTAGCAAGGTATTTGCATACAGTAGTCATTAAGGTTTGTCAGAAGCCTTTTCCGCACCCTGAAGATTCTCACATCCACCAACCAGCAATGGGCCAGCTTGGTGGGTTACGGGCTAAACCTCCTAATCACCCAGGGGAGAGACTTATGGCCCCGCAGTAGGTTTATTAATCAACGAATGCAGGGCATTAAAAGTTCTCATTTCAAACATTTCTTTATGCAATCATAGAAGCATCATAGCGTCATAATTTGCTGTTAAACTCCAAAAATTGGTATGATATCGATTATTCTTGTCGGTATTTAAGTTTTTTGTTAGTCAGCATAAGGCTAAAAGAAAACATTATAAGATTATAATCATTAAAAAGTGCTTATTTCAACCTTAATTTTAGCGCAAGTTATGGCGCATAACTAATTCGTATTTATACAAAAACAAATTAAATTTATATCTTCTACGAACCTAGTTTATTTATCACTTAACTTTAAATACTTATGTATATTTTTTGGATAATGCTAAGCTATCTTTGTCATACGAACACAAGCCCAAAAAGCATTTTGTGTTTTGATTTCTGTAAGAATATATCGTGCGTTTCACCAAACATGTCAACTTGCCTTTGAAGCTGAGCGAAATAGCAAGATGGTTTCACCGAAGGCAACTACGAGTTTGGCTTAACGGGCGCCGGGCTCTTAAAAAACTGACCTCACCGACATTTTAAAGTCATTGTCAAAACTTTAGATGAAGTGAAACGTCATATACCCACACATTTCCGTTTCCATATTTTTTTTTTACTTCCATGCTGGACTGGGAGTGAAAGAAAAACATAGAATGTGCCAGCTGTTCTCTTCCCGGGCATACTGTAAAAGTCGGTTAAGGGACAGAGGTTTTATTGGCATTTTTGTGGGCGATAGGCTGACCCCCTGTCACTGCAATAGCCTCTCGCAATCATTATAATACCTCATTAGTCAAACGTGACATCAGTTGGTCTTATAACCTCTGATGTTCTGCCTACCCCATAAGGGATACAGGCGTGAAGTTATGTATGTATGTATATGTCGGAATAGGGGTGATTCCTCTCTTTTATCCAACATCAGGTATTCTTGGGGATTTAAATTATGATTCTGTAATACAGTCTTTTGTGTGGGCGTCTTTAGGGCGAGTCGGTTTTTCTACTGTCGGCAATGCTTGTTGACTGATTTCTCTTCGCTGCTAGACAGTTCTAGAGCATCACTAGCGTGTCACTACATTGTTAATGATCTCTTGAAGATCAGGTTGTCTTGAATAATTGCTTGAAGAACAGTTTCCTCGTATCCATCTTCTGTATTGTTATTATTCTTTCTGCTAGTGACAAACTCGTGACGTAGACCTGTCAAGTACCAAGAAGGTACTGGCATCCGAAGACAATCGAAATAAACTATAAGGCTCTAGCTAGACACCGCCGACACGGCCATCCTGCTAGCACACGTCCTCGTGTGATAATCTGAAACGATCATACCGAAATGACGGCTCGGCCACTCCTGACAATTAAGTAAGGCAAGTTCTCAAAAGAAAACACACAACAACTCCGTACACTATTAATCTTTTTAGAATACTCAACAACAAAAATCCCGGTTTAGTTACCAAAGTTCCAAGCACCATTGATTAACAATTATCTCAAAATAAAACAAACTTTGAATTCCATTACTATCGTCATTATCAACAAGATGTCTCGCTCGTAGTTTACAGCAATCACAATCTTTTCCCCACGGGGAGCTTAAGCCAACTAATGACTCCTTCAACACACTACCCAGAATCACTCTGACGTAGTCACCAAACTAACGAACGAGAATCGGTATCCACAACACTTTAAATTTATTTTCAAAACAACAACTTTCTTTGCAACTTCAATGGGTACTTGAACTTTCGCCAACTTCAAAACTTTATCCGCAACAGGTTTTAACTTTACCTTAATTTCAAAACTAATTACTATCTCAATTTCAAACCCAAGATTTCGTAATTTACGCAAAGGTACCACTGGTTCGGAAGGTCCATCTACTGACAAGAACCAGCAAGAAACTCAATAAGAATCTAACGTCAAAGCATTGTACGTATCGCAATACTTTCGATAAGAAAAGAGCACAGTAAGCAATTAAATTTTCTTTGAATGTAACAACAAGCAATTAAAGTTTACTAGTATCAAAACAAAAGAAAACGTTTCACCTTAGAATCGCAGTAAAATTATCGAAGGTCGGCCAGATACAAAGCGATTTCTGGCGAGCCAAGGATACACGATTATCAGGAAGAAAATCTCAAACTTTAGTATTCACAGACTATTTAAAAATAACATGACGTAAGCCGTTTAATAACAAAATTACATCCGCTCGACCGTGATATCATTACTATGTACCCAGTTAGTACTAAAAGTTCGACAAAACCCATTAAGCCACAATAAAAGTTTCAAGATCGCGCAGTATACAATACTCTAGAACACAAACACAGGTAACCTCCATCCGGTAGACACCAACAGGGGCATCTCCATCCGGCAGGCACCGTCACACATCACATTGCCCCTATACGGCAAACACAGCGATTACTTACATCCTTCAAGTGCTAAACGCACGCCACACACAGTCGTGGACGCACAGAGACGGGAGATGAAGCCCGATTTTATACCTACGACTACGAATGCACCGAGAATGTAACAATCTGAGCGACTTGTATACTGCTGATCCACACAAACCAATTACAGCAAGAACCTTAAGTTTTGTCAAACCTAATTAACGTAACGCAAAACAAGATTTAGTTTCTTTTGTTTGAACAAAATAATAAGAACGAATTCATAACTAATTTTCACACACGGTAGTGTTAAATCGATACCACGTTAAATTCACTTTCATCATCATATTTCCCATCATAAATTCACCATTGGGACCATGTATCATCGTTTCAAAAACACAACACATAATTCTACATACTACGTATCATATCCACATAGTTCCTCGAGAGTGACCCCCCTATCGCCACGGCCTCCTCGGCCTACTGGCAACCTCACTTGCCCTCATCTCGCGCACTGGCTACCAAAGCCAGTCGCACCTGTGTATCTCACGGACTACACACCACACGGTCTCCATAGACCACGACCTCCGCCAGAGCTAAACGCGCACCGCGCACCCACGGACTACATGAGCAAGCTCAAGAGACACCGATTTCCACCGGGCTACGACTACGTAATAGCATCTGGTACGGTCAACACACAATACGGCCGATAGAGCGCACACTCGGTTATACAACAGGATTATTTCTCATCGACATTATCATAAATAGCAAATTCGACTGGTACATGTCCTTCTGGCACCCGCCGTCAGCAATCGTAACCGTATTCATAAAATCGTTTGAAGTTCAGTGATTTTAAAGTGTATCGATCGTCCTCTAAAGAGTTGCCATCTATTATTTTAAAATAGTCTAGTAAATTTAAAATTGACTCTACAGTTAGATCTCATTATTTAAAACGGAATATTAAATCGAGTTTTACCATATCGTAACTTATGAATGTTTTCTTTTGCCTTGCACTAATCTGTATCTATATTAACTACAGCTTTCACTTCACTCATTTTCACACAAAATAAAATAACAGTCTTGCATCTTTGTAAATTAAAAACTTCAGTGTTTATTATGCAATTATCACTAATTGAATAAATAAAATTTCATCTTACCGTGACTCATTTTCAGCGAAGAATGAAACGTTTAACCACAATACAATGTATTTCTTGTAAGCTTTGCTTAACACAAAAACGTACCTTTTCTCGTCATTTTGGCGCTTATGTGAGTATTTCATTTTGTGAGAAGCATGGGAAATCACATCGATTGATTCCATGACACAGCAATCGATATAGATATCGATATTGACAATGTAGTCTTACAAAAGTTTACATGTCTTTTTTTTTTTTTTTACTTTTGAAATCCTAGTTTAAGTTTACGTAGGTAATTTAATTATAAAAATATGTTGAATGAACCCCCAACATTGTTAATAAACCAAGCTCATTCATTGTCTTTTTATTTAATGCGCTTTGAACCTAACTACCGCAAAGCTACTATCTTTGGAGCCTAGGAATTAATCCAATTCATGTTTCATTTGAAACTGCTTTCACAAGTTACAATCCATTACAAACTTTAGACTAAGAAGGTATCGCCGCTTATTTTTGTTGAGTTCACGATTGCAAGCGTCTCAAATTTATAAGAGCAGTAATTTCAACATCATTATTTTCCGCTAGGAACGTTTGTTTTTCAAAGTATGAAACAACATGTAACGTATCATGAACTAAGTATTTACGATAAAACAGCGCCGCAAACACTTTTAGTCTTATTGGAATACTTTGCAATGCTTTGTAAATAAGGTAAAACATGTCATTAACTCTCTAGTGTGTGAAAGTTAATCATTTAAGCCAATACAAGCATCACAACACAAATCTGTTCCACGCTGAGAACTTGTCTTTTACTCTTGCAAGTAATGGCAGCCAATGGCCACTGATTCTAGCTACAATATGATGAATTGATACAACCGTTGGGCACGTCGACCCGACGCTCGAGTGACGTCGCCGGACCCGTCGCCGCGGTCGTTGCAGCCGCCGCGTCGCCGACATGAGCTGCCTCCGACATGAGCTGCCGCCGACGTCGGTGCTAGCGCTGTCCGTGTGCCGCCGCCGCGCATCGAGGTTCAGCTCAGATGAAGCAATAACGAAGCCTGGTTAGGTACTACACGCAAGTAGGTCTACAAACAAAGTGAAAAGAAACGATCTCACCGGGATCCTGTTCACGCTGGTCACATTATTCGCGACTTTGACTTCCGCTGCATCATCTCTTCGTAATTCACTTTTTCCGCCTTGTATTTGTCATTTAGTCTCATAAGTCGAGGTCACGCGCTTAGGTTTCATAAGCACCACCACTATTGACTGCCATGCACCGGATTTTAGTAAAAGCGAATTAATCTGGCGTTCATCACCATGTTCCATCTTCTTTTCATCAAGTTTGGTTGATTCGAGTGTGTTTATTTGTTCGATTTACATTTCTATTTTGTTCCAATTCTTTGCATTTTAACCGACTCGAATCCCACTTCTGATGTCGGAATAGGGGTGATTCCTCTCTTTTATCCAACATCAGGTATTCTTGGGGATTTAAATTATGATTCTGTAATACAGTCTTTTGTGTGGGCGTCTTTAGGGCGAGTCGGTTTTTCTACTGTCGGCAATGCTTGTTGACTGATTTCTCTTCGCTGCTAGACAGTTCTAGAGCATCACTAGCGTGTCACTACATTGTTAATGATCTCTTGAAGATCAGGTTGTCTTGAATAATTGCTTGAAGAACAGTTTCCTCGTATCCATCTTCTGTATTGTTATTATTCTTTCTGCTAGTGACAAACTCGTGACGTAGACCTGTCAAGTACCAAGAAGGTACTGGCATCCGAAGACAATCGAAATAAACTATAAGGCTCTAGCTAGACACCGCCGACATATACATTTTTTTTTAACGAAAATTAAAATGAAATCACTCGATATCGATTTCAATGAAATATGGGACCACTTCTGAAGTATTTTCTATTAAATGAAAAAAAATCATCAAAATCGATTCATAATTGACCAAATGATTACGTAACAAACAAATACACGAGTAATTTAAAAGGATTGTGTATGATCAAGTTAATCAATAAAACATACCATACTCTTTTCGATATTAAAGGGTCTAACTCAAAAAAAGTCCAGTCTTAGAACAAAACTCAAAAATAGACGACACTGCCGCCATCAGGCTCATACTTCGAACGTAAATACTCTTTTTTATAGAAAATAAAATATCCCCTCGGTCTACAAAACCAATTTCACTTTTGTGGGGTTCCTCGGACCTAAATGGAAAAACGGACGGATATCTCATCTTACTAATATTATAAATGTGAATGTTTGGATGTATGGATGTTTGTTCCTCAATCACGCCAAACCGTCCTCACGGATTTTAATGAAATTTGGCATAGTGCTAGACTGTATTCTGGAATAGCACATAGGCTACTTTTTATCCCGAAATTCCCGCGGGAATCGAAATGGCGCGGGTAAAACAGCGCGCAACAGCTACTATTTTATATTGCAACTTGCCTTCGCTAACCCCAATTTCAATTCCATGACTTACTGGCAAAATACCTTTATTATTAGTAGACTCCATAGTCACTAACTAGTTCATGGGTCAATGTATACGGTTTTGTTATAAAACTCCAAAAATTACTCTTCGATAGATTTAAGGAGTAAAACAAGTGTTGTGTGAAAAGGACTACTATAAGATGTTCGGATGCAAAAAGACGGGATTCCCTGGCTGTAAATTGTTATTGTGTATTTTTAGAAGATGATTGCTGTTGAGTTTCTTGCCACTTCTTCTCAACAGATCGACTTTCCGAAGTGGTACAATTTGTAAATAGTTATTTTTAAAGATGGTTATTAGTAATGCCATCTTTAAAACCTATTTCAACTAAATAGATGGTTTATTTTAGAGGCGTTTTTGGCGTTTTTATGGGTGACATGACTGTCACCGCAATAGTCTCTCTCTACCAATATAATACCTCCAATGCCAAAAGTGATATCAGTTCTAAAACTAATATACTATGCCATTTTAGTTATTATGTCAATTTAAGACAGAATCGTGTGTTAGTTTTAATTTGATGAACTTCGGAACCTATACTTTGTTCATAAAAGCACTTACATCGTTTGTTTCAGTGGGCTTAGTTTCAACAAAAAGACAAAAAAAGTTAATACCGAAATCATAAATAAAATATAAAACAAATAATTCGAAACTGGTAGACTGGAAAACTGGTAGTTTCGAAATTAGCGCGTTCAAACAAACAAACAAAACAAACTTTACAACCTTCATTAAGTATATTAGAATACATTTATGCAACTTTATAGGTAATAATTAATTAATTAATTGCTAGCTGATTCGCGCGTTTTTACTCGCGCAGTTTTGAATCCCGCAGGAAAATCGGGATCAAAATAGTCTTTGTTCTATTTCAGACCGTAAACTATCACTACACCAAATTTCATTCAAATCCGTTGTACTGTTCTGCCGTGATTGAAGAACAAACATACATCCATTCAAACTCTCACATTTATGATATTTGTACCTAAGTAAGAAAAGATATCAGTATATATTTTATATTATACTTAATTACTTATGTTTTCTAAATTCTATTACCAGCAAGTAAATAATAACTAACGCTACAGAACCCATAATTAAAACTTCGACTCAACCTTGACTATTTTTTTATGTCCCTCGAATTTTCTCGTAACTTATACGCATTTTCGGGGGGTGAGGGGTGGATGGTGAGTTGTAAAAAAATTTACAACCCCGCGTCTGCGTGAAGTTCAGTTTTTTTAATAATCGATATTAGAGTATTCATGTACAGTCACGTTCAATGACATGAAGACATTCTCATTGGTCAACCGCATAAGTGTAACCTATAACTATTAAAGAACAGTGGCAGCGGGCCATACATGGTATTAGTTGATGTTATATTGTGCCGTTTAATAAACAGAAACATATTAGACTATTCGGAATACATTCCTGAGTAACTCAATGCAAAAAATACTCGTAGACGAACGTTAAACGAAAAGATTGCATTTTGAATATTATAGGTATGTTTTGTATGTATTTGGCACTTAAAATTCAATTCAATTCTTTATTGCATTCCAAAATGGTAAATTCAAGTAACAATTTAAGGTAGTAGTAATACATCATGGACCCTGTTGGGCACAACAACTTGAAAGAGGATAGAGGGGCTAATTTTACATTTACATTTTGATATCGTCGTGGCGCCGTGGTTACTGTGTGTATCATACGATATCACAGATTAAGCAACATTCGGCGCGGTCGGTACTTGGATGGGTGACCGCCGACCATTCATATCTCACGACGACTTCCGTGCTTCGTAGGGCACGTTAAACAGTCGGTCCCGGGTGCTGTTTACTTGTATACAGTAGTCGTTAGGGTTTGTCAGAAGCCATTTCGGCGCCCTGAAAATTCTGGCATCCACCACCCAGCACTGGGCCAGCTTGGTGGATTATGGTATATACCACCTCGTCACTTGGGGAGAGACTCATGCCTTGCAGTGGGCTCATTACAAAGAGTTGTGATGATGATGATGATGATTTTGATATCAAATTTCATTATCTATTATGTAAATACTATTATTAATGTTATATTTGAGGAATTACAAAATTATTATTATCATGTATATTATTATTAAGTAACATAGGTATATACAATATTACTGCTATTATAAGATACAATACAATTTTATCACAATTTTTTTTTTATTCATCTAAAATATTCATGGATGGAGTGGAAGCTTTTTTTTACAAGATATAATTTTACTTGGAAATTATCACTTTGAACCACATATTATTTGGCAAAAGGAATTATTTTTAACTATAGAACAAAACCCTAAAGTTATGGGATATCAAAAAGAACACCTTTTATACAATTTAATATCACGCTAATTGTTTTTTTTTTTTAGTTTGTGTCAGATTAAATGCAGATAAAATATCAAAGTTGACGGTTTTATAGCTTCCGTGCTTACTTAAAAATGTTGTTTGCAAATTCTGAAGTTTTCGTTTTTTGTTAAAAGGTACTCTAAATAAAAAAACACGTTAATTTCTAAAGATAACCATTTTGGTATTTAAAGGTAGAAGTTGTTTAAGAATTTAAAGTTATTTCGTTAAAAAGTTATAAAAAAAATTTAAAAGTTTGTTAATTTCTGACTATTCTTAATTTCGATACTAAGAACTTGAACTAAATCTCATCTGATGGCAAGTGATGATGTAGACGAAGATGGCAGCACACGGCTCTAGGAAAGAACTGGCTCTTCATGAAATATTGCAGGAACCCATAACCACCACCGCGCCGCCGCCGCCGGTAATATTTCGCATCAGATTTTACATGAAGAATGGTCTACCTATCACCAAGCAGGGGTTAGGCCATTCGGCCATTCGGACTTCACTAAAGTTACATACGACACCCTATTCTAGGGACGGTAAGGCTATAAGGCCGACCTTACACGTAGCATTTCATTGCTTTTTTTATTTATGTAAACGTTTTGTTATTTCTCTTACTTAGAAAAAAAAATGTTCCGGGTCTGGGTGTTTATCTATTTATGTATTTATATTCTAGGTTCCCCCCTAGTTCGCTACATGGTATCCCATATCACAAGCTTCGCTTACTTTGAGGCCACGTAGTTTGTGTGATTGTCTGGGGATTTTATTTTTTTATTATTTATTAGATAGTTTAAATTAAGCTGCTAAACTGACGACGAGTGATGCAAGTCTGTGAAAATATAACTTGTTATATGTATGTAGTAACAGCGAACTAGAATATCTAATATATAAAATTCTCGTGTCACAGTTTTCGTTGCCATACTCCTCCGAAACGGCTTGACCGATTTTGATGACATTTTTTGTGCTTATCCGGTATCTATGAGAATCGGCCAACATCTATATATATTTTTTTTATTTATATGGCAAAACAACGTTTGCCGGGTCAGCTAGTAAATACATAATAAACACCCAGACCGGGACATTTTTTTTTCTTGTTCCGTGCGGGTATCGAACCCGCAACCAATAGGTTTACCCCATTGCCAAAGTAGTCGTCAAAGCAACGCTTGGCGCGGTCGGTAAATGGATGGGTGACCATCGCCGGGAATCCACAACGCACAAAAATCCGTGTAATTCCTTTCTGTCTGTTTATATCTAAACTATTGGTGCAGACGTGATTTAATTTCATACATACATAACTTCACGCCTGTATCCCTAATGGGGTAGGCAGAACACCAGAGGGTATAAAAACCATCTGATGTCACGTTTGACAAATTTGGAGGTATTATTATGATGGAGAGAGACTATAGCAGTGACAGGGGGTCAGCCTGTCGCCCGCAAAATCGCCAATAAATCTTCCGTCCCTTAACTGACTTTTACAGTTTGCCCGGGAAGAGAAGCAGCTGGCACATTCTATGTTTTTCTTTCGCTCCCAGTCCATTTAATTTCTTAGAAAGGATATCAGGACTTTCATTACAAGTGGATGATACTAAAGTGCGGCCGTTGCGAGAATGCGTTCCTGACAGCTCCTTATGTCCACTGAATAAAGTTTATTTCCGATTCGAAGGGGAAAAAAGCTATGATTTTGACAGCTGTCAGGAACGCAAACTCCCACCGGCCGCACTATAGTAGTCAATTGAGTAACTTGAGAAGGTAAAATATTAAAATCCTTTGCTGCGGTTTCTAATATAAGAAAATGATTTGGAATTACTCGAACATGAGCTATTATTTGCACTATATGTTGTTTTAATACATTTCATGCGTTGTCAAAAATCTGACAGATCAGCTATGAACACTCTTTAGTGCAACGCAATTCTCGTTGCTTGGCACGGCCTAGAGACTTACCTATCAACTTAGGAGCTATCGAAGTTTCGTACATCATCATCATTTATTCTTATTCTTCTTATTTATCTTCTTATGGCAATCAGCCGGACACCCGACGACCACTTTGGCGATGGGGTAAACCTATCTGCCTCAGACGCCAGTGGTTGCGGGTTCGATCCCCGCACGGAACAAGAAAAAAAAAATGCTCCGTGTCTGGGTGTTTATCTATTTATGTATTTATATTCTAGGTTCGCTTATATGGTATCCCATAACACAAGCTATGCTTACTTTGGGGCCATATAGTTGGTGTGATTGTCTGGGGATTTTATTATTAGTATTATTATTATTTTGAAGTCTCCTAATTTTTCATAAGACAGACATAAAATTCAATTTTTTTAAATGTCGAATGTAGCTGACTTACTTAAAACATACTGCTTTATTTAATCATACCTATTGCTATGATCGCCAAAATTGAGAGGTCATGAATTGCGCACATAACATTTATTGACGTAGGCTCTTTGCTCTTGAAAGTACTTTCGGTTGTATTTTGTAATCACAACGTGCGTCATAGCTTATTACATCTTTCGACGGGTTAAAAGTGAAATGTTTATTTTTACCAATAGATGGCGGTTTTTGCAATTTATGTTAAAAGTTACCGTAACAATTGCGTAGCATAGTAATTTGACGGTCTATGAAGTACAGTGGCCTAGACGCTACTAGAAATAAAAAAAATGATCCGGTCTGGACGTTTATCTGAACAATGTGTTTTTTGTTAAGACTGAGCATCATTTCAGGGTTGATAGCTGATGAAAAGTAATAATAAATATACATAATTAAAACCCAATTCAATGTTTTTGTTGTCCTTTTTCTTACTGACGTTCAACACTCAAATTTAATTTCACTTGGACATATCTCAAAACACAATCTTTGCTTACTTTGAGGCTACGTAGTTGGTGTGATTGTATAGGGATTTTATAAAAATAAATAAATAAAATCCCCAGACAATCACACCAACTACATGGCCCTAAAGTAAGCATAGCTTGTGTTATGGGATACCATATAGCGAACTAGGGGGGAACCTAGAATATAAATACATAAATAGATAAACACCCAGACACGGAACTTTTTTTTTCTGGTTCCGTGCGGGGATCGAACCCGCAACCACTGGCATCTGAGGCAGATAGGTTTACCCCAACGCCATAGTGGTCGTCCACTATTTATTGTATGATTTATTTATTATTTATAATGTATATGAATATAAGTTTTTGAACTATCATGGTCTTCAACATTGAAATCAAATTTAGGAACGGTATATTTAGCTAACATCTATTTTATTTATTTCGAGTTCTCGATATTTCGGCAACAAGCGCCATGATCACGATGGTTTAGAACTCAGAATACTTAAATAAGAACATGATAAATATCCTGTTTTTAAAGTTGACTTACTGTCTATCAGTTTTATCTTGTTGCCAACCATAGTGTTTTTAACAGTATTATACTGTTTTTCACTTCATTATACTATTTACTGTTGAAGAAAAATAAATACTGTTTTCAGCATAAAAAGCTAAACACTTTATATGCTAGACTTACCTAAATTAAACTAAAAAAATGGGTTTAAAACATTAAAAAAATTGAATAGGTACTGTTTATTTTTCCAAAATACTTTTTTTTTTATATGTGACTAAACCCACTTTTGACCTCAATCTCACCTGATGGTAAGTGAAGATGAGGTCAAAGATGAAAGCACACGGGTTAAGGAAGGAACTGGCTCTCTTTAAGCGTCGAGTGAATAGGTTTCTCGTGGATGGACGTGTACCACCTTAGTCTTCATGTTCACTTAACATCAGGTGTCATGGAAGACAAACGTCCCATCCATATTTTATAAAAAAAAAAAAAAAAATATTGCCGGAAAACATTACCGCCGGAGCGGTAACATTTGGTGGCAGACTGTATATGAAGGTTGGTCGCTAGCCAGGCGGACCCAGACATACTGTTTTATATTCTTTTCGGACTCAAATATACTTTATTTCTAAAAAAAATAGTTGGCAACCCTGGTTTTATTGTACTTTGACGACGTCGGTGGTAGAGCAGCGCGAGGTCTAAGCTTCATTTCGAAAATGAAGTTTGCTAATCGGGCTATGTAGGCTGTATAACTTAGTATCGATATCGATAGAGGAAGTCGTCGTGCTGCAGTGGCTCCTGGATATCGAAAGGTAATAAAAAAATAAAGTACCCAATCACACCAACTACATGGCCTCAAAGTAAGCGAAGCTTGTGTTATGAGATACCATGTAGCGAACTAGGGGGGAACCTAGAATATAAATACATAATAAACACCCAGATAAACACCCAGACTTGGAACATTTCTTTTACTTTTTCCGTGCAGGAATGGAACTTGCAACCAATAGGATTACCCCATCGCCAGTGACCACCGCCGGGAATGAGAGGTTTTCTAACTGCTCATTAAAAAAACAAAATGACACAAAAGTCTTCGATAGATGGCGCTTTACAAAAGGTGAAGTCTTGTCTGTCGTATAGCCATTTATTCCACACCGCGTTTTTAAAAGTAAAATAAATTAATTGACATCTGTATCAGAAATTTAACTAATAAATAACCATAGATGGTAGATACCACTTACCTCACTGACCTCTATATTTACCACTGGACTGGCTGTTCCGTAAGTTTGACAGCTATTTTTTTGTGCCTATTTGAAGCGCCACTAGCGAGTAGCGAGTGTCCGCAGAACAAATTTTGACGTATATTGCAAGTGGCCGCCAGAGAAGTGCTTGCTTATTGTTAAGTGATTTTATATTTTTTAAATATTAATTCGAATTTTATGTTGTTATTGTTATAAGCATTATATAAAAGTTATCAAGAATGAGGACATGTGACATATGTGTAAGCGACTAGTTTTAGTACCACGGACACTCGCTACTACTCGCTACGTCCGACAGCGCCAAAATGGCGATTATCAAACGGGCACAAAAGCACTTTGACAGCCGCCAGTCCAGTGGTAAATATAGAGGTCAGTGACTTACCTACATTATAGTATACAGACTTAACGCCTTCGGCTTTTTAAAAGTGCCATCTATAGAGGTTTTTTGAACTAATCTTTATGAGCTGTTAGAAAACTCCTCATTAATTTCTCACGTCGACTTCCGAGCTTCGGAGGACTCGTTAAGCAGTCGTCGGTCCCGGGTGCTGTATGTTGTTTACAGTAGTCACAGGATTTGTCAGAAGCCGTTTCCACGTCCTGAAAATGTTGACATCCACCAACCAGTACTGGGCCAGCTTGGTGGATTATGGCCTATACCTCCTCGTCACCCAGGGGAGAGACTCATGCCCTGCAGTGGGTGCATTATAAAGAAATGTGATGATTACTTAGTACACCCATAATTTCAATGTGTGGTGTCCATAACTTACTTTGGGGGCTTGGGGCCAAATACTTATTTGGTATCTTAGATAAGGAATTTTCAGTAGCGCATACAATGTCTAAAATGGTGCACAAAGGTTGAGAATACTGGTTGTTCAGAAATTATAATATGTCCGGCACATATCATCGGATTAATATTATTTGGCGCTAAAATTTACATTAAGGGGGATCCCTCCGATTTAAAATAACTGCCTCATTGAGGCTCTTGAAACGAGTTTGTAAAATGAATTGCAAGTTTTTAGAAAACCAAAAAGAAATTAAGAATTTTGGCGAAAGTAATAAATTCAAAATTATGCTTGATTATGAACTTGGAATTAGTTTTCGTATGATGAACTTACTTAATCGGTGACTTATAAAATATATTTGAATAACTGTTCAATAAAACGGTTATTGGCAAATCGTTTTTATATTATGCTAATCGCTACTCATAAAAATATAGGTACAGAAGGCAGCACATCAAGCGTTACAAACTGTAAAAAAAAATTACTTGAATCTAAACTCTATGCCCTCGACATTAAGTTAAAATTGGTTGAGAAGGCAACGAATAAAATGTAACCGGTCACTCAGAAAGTTTTACAAAAAAAAGTTTTTACGTATAAGATACTGTCCACTTGTAATTATTTTGATAACTTCGGTTATTTAAAAAAAAACATTGTTCGATTTTTAAACTTCCCTCCGCATTTTTTGGAGAGCCAATTCAAATTTATTTGGTCTCATTGAAAAATAGATCCGCATCGAGAACATTTAGTGCAATGATTTTTTACGATTTTAAATTTGGCTTGTAAAACCTAATGAGTCATTTGATCGACTTCGAATTGTCTTCGGGGGGGTCTGCGGTGGACTGGAAAAAATGTTTTGAAAATTGGTTCAGACGCATGAAACTTTGTATAGAGGCTGGTGGAGAGATCTTTGAAAAGATTTAATAATAATCGACGAATGCGGAGAATTAAAAAAACCAACTTCACTTCAAAACTTTGGCTGAGTTATAATGTTAAAATAAATGAAAATAATGAGAATGTAAACATTCTCCGAAATCATACATATTTATTCAAAAATCTGAAATTTTCAACGAAGTACTCAACCGATTTCTATGTAATGAGATTCGTCATTTCATACTATTGAATGTATAAACATGAAACTATTTTTAAAATCAACTATGGAACAATGCATATCTTTTTCTGGTATTATATATTTTTTAGCGTTGCTTTTTTTTTTATTTTTATGTAATTTTGCTAAAAATATACATGAATCTGGTAATAAAGTAATATGGCACCCGTCCGTCCGTCACTGTCATTAAAATAAACATCTGTCTGTCTGTCTTTGACATCGATGTTGATTGATTCTGTTTGTTTTGTGAAAAATATGAAAAACTTAATTACCTATATTCTTTTAGGCAAATAGAATACTGATTGTATCGGAAAGCTGATATTGTTACTGATAGATAGCGAGTGGATAGCAAGGGTAGGACGTAACGAAGAAACTTGAGAGAAAACCGAAAAGAGCGCATTCTCGACCACAGAGACATAATTATCAACAACATGGCGACCATCTATCTGTCAGTCACCTGTCAAGTGAACTTTTTTAAACAAGTTCAATATTCTTTGTTGAAGTTGTTGGTGATACCATATTTTAATAATTTCACTGTGAAATAACTTATTATAAAACAGGAAATATAATAATGTATGATTTTTCTGTGATTACCTATAATTAAATGTATCTAATAAACTAAAACAAACACTATACAAATTTTAGTATTTTTAGTATGGGGAGTAACGATTCTTCTTTATATGGGACCAACCAACTATGAAGTATCTTCTATCTAGGGTTGTCAACTATACTCTTTTTTTACAGTATTATACTGTTGTTTTTTTTTAACTGTTGAACAAAAATACTGTTCACAGCATAAAAGGCTGATCACTTTATATGATGGACTTTAATCAAACATTTGTGTAAAAAGCTCTAAAAATACTTGTTTAAAACATGAAATAAATTGAATACTGTTTAATTTTCCAAAATATTGTTTGATATTCTTTTCAGACTCATACAAAAAAAACGTGGCGTGTGGCGTCGCCTTAAGAATAGCGCTACCCCATCTCTTCCCGTGGGTGTCGTAAGAGTCGACTAAGGGACAAACCAGAGGACGGGCAGCAGCGTCCTTTTGTGTATATTAACACCACACTGCGATCGCCAACCCGCCTGCCAAGCGTGGCGATTACGGCATTTCCCCCCCAAAACATGAACCACAAACAAAGGCCCCGGCCCCTAGTCCCCGGCGGTCCCGCTAGTCTCGATCAAGGTAGCGGTCGAGGAAACGGCGGGACAGGGGGTGCTAAGAATCCCCGGGTTCGACCAGGCTACCGACGACGACCCTTGGCCCTGGCGACATACAATGTTAGGACAATGCGGACAGACGAAAAGATTGTTGAGCTGGAGGAAGTATTGAGTCCGCATTGGGATATCCTGGGGTTATCTGAAGTCCGTAGACAGGGAGAGGAATCGATAATCCTGAAATCCGGCAATCTTCTCTACTTCCGGGAGGGCGACCAACTGTCCCAAGGTGGTGTCGGGTTTCTCGTCCACAAAACCCTCGTGACCAATGTTACAAAAATCGAGAGCGTGTCGAATAGGGTAGCGTACCTGATACTCAGAATTACCAAACGGTATTCGTTGAAGGTCATACAGGTCTATGCTCCGACCTCGACACACTCCGATGATGAGGTGGAGGCTATGTATGAGGACATCTCCAAAGCCATACACAGCTCCAAAACTCATTTCAACGTGGTCATGGGGGATTTTAACGCAAAATTAGGCAAACAAAGCGGCGATGAGCAGAAAGTGGGGCAATTTGGAGTCGGAGTCCGGAACGTCCGAGGCCAGATGCTGGCCGACTTCTTGGAGAAGGAGGGCCTCTTTATGATGAACTCATTCTTCAAGAAACCGGAACACCGCAAATGGACTTGGATAAGCCCCGATGGTCACACCAAAAACGAGATAGACTTTATCATGTCAACGAGAAAACAGATTTTCAATGATGTCTCTGTGATCAATGCCGTGAAAATCGGTAGCGATCACCGCTTAGTAAGAGGCACATTGAGTCTGAATCCAAAACTGGAGCGATCTCGACTAATAAAGTCTGTACTTCGTCCTGCACCCATCCAGATCCAAAACCCCGAAAGCTTTCAGCTCGAATTGCAGAACCGCTTTGAATGCCTCGGCGAGTGCGTCGATATGGACGACTTCAATAACAGGTTTGTGGAAACTGTCTCCACGGCTGGGTCTAAGTTCTTTAAAACCCGCCGTGCAAAACGAACTGGAAAAATCTCAGACTCTACCCTCAAACTCATGGAAGAAAGACGCACAATGATCCTGCAGTCCCCGGAAGATGCTTCTCAGTATCGGCGGCTAAATAGACAAATCTCCAAGTCCCTAAAACGCGACCTACGCCGGTTTAATACAGACTGTATTGAAACGGCTATCGAGCAAAACAAGGGCTCTAAGGTCTTCGCGAGAGATTTGTCTATAGGCCAGAACCAACTGACGAGGTTGAAAACGGACGATGGCAGGGTTGTTTCGTCTAAACCCGAACTTTTGAGGGAAGTTGAGAAGTTCTACGGGCAGTTATACACTACAACACGGGCACCTGTTCAAGACATGGCAAAAGACCCACGAGCCAAATTAACCCGACACTATACCGAAGATATCCCAGACGTCAGCCTGTACGAGATTAGTATGGCCCTTAAACAGCTTAAAAACAACAAGGCGCCGGGTGATGATGGAATTACAGCCGAGCTTCTGAAAGCTGGTGGCAAACCTGTGCTTAAGACCCTTCAGAAGCTGTTCAATTCCATCATCCTCGAGGGCAAAACGCCCAAAGCGTGGCTCCAAGGCATAGTGGTCTTGTTCTACAAAAAAGGTGATAAAGCCCTTTTGAAGAACTTCAGACCCATTACTTTGTTGAGCCATGTATACAAGCTGTTTTCAAGAGTCATTACGAACCGTCTCGCACGCAGGTTTGACGACTTCCAGCCTCCCGAACAAGCCGGTTTCCGAAAAGGCTTTAGCACCATAGACCACATCCATACGCTGCGGCAGGTTATAGAAAAGACGGAAGAGTATAACCAGCCACTTTGCTTGGCGTTTGTGGACTATGAGAAAGCCTTCGATTCGATCGAGACCTGGGCTGTACTGCAGTCTTTGCAGCGGTGCCAAATTGACTATCGATACATCGAAGCGTTGAAGTTTTTGTACAAAAACGCCACTATGTCAGTCCGTCTTCAGGATCAGAATTCGAAGCCTATCCAACTGCAGCGGGGCGTCAGGCAAGGCGACGTTATATCGCCTAAGCTGTTCACCGCAGCGTTGGAAGATGTCTTCAAGCTTCTGGACTGGGATGGGCTCGGCATCAACATCAACGGCGAGTACATTACTCACCTTCGATTCGCGGATGACATCGTAGTCATGGCTGAGACCCTGCAGGACCTGAGTAAAATGCTCGATGACCTCAGTGGAGCCTCGCAGCGAGTGGGCCTAAAAATGAACATGGATAAGACGAAGGTTATGTCGAACGTCCATGTTGCACCTACTCCTGTGGTAGTTGGAGGCACCACGCTCGAAGTTGTTGACGATTATCTATACCTAGGACATAAAATCCAGTTAGGTAGGTCCAACTTTGAGAAAGAGGTCAATCGTCGAATCCAACTCGGCTGGGCAGCGTTCGGGAAGCTCCGTGAAATCTTCTCGTCACAAATACCGCAATGTCTGAAGACAAAGGTTTTTAACCAGTGTGTGTTGCCAGTGATGACATACGGCACTGAGACGTGGTCGCTAACTATGGGCCTTATAAACAAGCTTCGAGTCGCTCAGCGAGCAATGGAAAGGGCTATGCTCGGAGTTTCCCTGCGGGATCGAATCAGGAATGAGGAGATTCGCAGGCGAACCAATGTCACCGACATAGCCAGAAGGATTGCAGAGCTGAAGTGGCAATGGGCAGGGCACATAGCTCGCAGAACAGATGGCCGGTGGGGCAGAAAAGTTCTCGAGTGGCGGCCACGTACTGGGAGACGCAGCGTAGGCAGGCCCCCCGCACGATGGACCGACGACCTGGTCAAAGTCGCCGGTAAACGCTGGATGAGGGCGGCGCGGGACCGAGCGACGTGGAAGACCTTGGGGGAGGCCTATGTCCAGCAGTGGACGTTCACAGGCTGTGGATGATGATGATGACAAAAAAAACGTACATATGAATTGAGAACCTCCTCCTTTTTTGAAATTCGGTTGAAAATATTTTTTCAAATAAGTTACTTTTTTAAGTTTCCCAAAACTTTCTGAGTGTTCCACGTACATACTAATACTATTTACGTAAATACATACATTTAAATGCATAATACACCGAGAACAAAGCATACAAATATTTGCATTGTACGCGGATCGAACCCGCAACCACTGGAGTTGTACAGTGTACAAGGATAGTGACCGTCAACTGTTTATTTTTCACTCACACAGCATTATGTAGCCCAAATTAAGTTTCTTAAGGAACTTGTGTTATGGATACTAGATAACTGATGTACTTAAGAAATATATAAACATACATATTGAATAAATACATATTTTAATTAGAATATAAACTTAAATAAATATATAAACGTCCATGACTTGACTACTAATATCTGTGTTCATCACACAAATACCCGTCGCCGCCGGGATTCGAACCCAGGACCTTAGAATATAAGGCAATGTAGTTACCCCTACACCAGCCGGTCGTCAAGTATGCTTGTATATGTCGCAGTCATCTGGTTGAAATAGCCACTCAATTGGACGCCTAGGCCGTTTCAACCGGCTTAAGTACAATTAGTCAAGTCGTTGATCGCAACGTTTAACCAGTTGCCTAAACGTTGTTTAGCCATTTAGTTAAATTGGATATTGTTAAATTTATGATGTTTGGTTTAAATATTAAAACAATAAAACGGAACTTATTTTATTATATTTATGATATTTATATTCACGCGCGAGCCGAGCGAGCGAAGCGAGCGTGGTGCGGCAGCACCCGGCGATGCGCCACAATGGATTTTATTTCCTTGTAATTGAAATAAATAAAAAAAATCTGATACAAAAAAATTTTGCTTGACTGTTTTTTCCGTCATGACAGATAATTTTACCATGACCTACTTGTTTTATTACTTTATCCAAAACTGTAGGTACCAAATTTAAATCACTTGGCTGAATTTTGGTCAGCCATCTTCAAGGGGTTAACTTTCAACACGCCAAGTTGTTAAACGTTGAGTTTTTCGTGTTCAATCAACTATCGGCCTAGGCCGTTGATTCGGTCTAGGCGTCCAATTGAGTGGCTAATTCATTCAGATGACTGCGACATATACATACAGTAGCCGTTAGGGCTTGTTAGAAGCCCTTTCGAAATATCTTACATCCTCTACTAAATACTCAACCAAGGACTGTATACCGGTTTGAATTTCTGTACAATTTTTTTCTGTATGACGTCATACAGTTAAATTAGGTGTATTTAAAAATAACAGTACAGGAATTCATACTGAAATAATTCGTGTACCTTTTTTATTATTGTAGCATAACTGATTTTTTTTTCAGTTAAATGAAATTTTTCGGTATTAATATTAATATTGATATTAAAAATTTATTTTTAAATAACTGTAGAATATTCGATAGTTTAGTTGCAAGCCTATGAAGCGTAGGTACATATGCTGACCTATACATTTCGGTACAGAAATTAAATAGGTTAATTAATATATTTCTGTACTAAAAACATCTACAGAAAATTAATCCGGTATATATTATTTGGGTACTGATATAATTAAGTTAGATTTTAATAAGTTGTACAGGTATTGCGTTTGATGAAGCAGTACACTAATAAGGGTACTGAAATTTTGCTAGTACGATTTAAAAAAGTTATACCGATAAGCAGTCCCTCTACTCAACACTACTCAACACTTTTTTTTTTATTAAGGATGGATGGGACGTTTGTCTTCCATGACACCTGATGTTAAGTGAACATGAAGACTAAGGTGGTACACGTCCATCCACGAGAAACCTATTCACTCGACGCTTAAAAGTACTAGGACTATACTGGTCAGGGAAAATAGATGCAGGCAGTTCATTCCAAACCTTGGCGACTCGTATCAAAAAGGAACTGTCAAAGCGCTTAGTTCGACTTTTCGGAATATATACGGAATATACTATATAATACTGGGCCAACTTGGTTGTTTATGGCCTACACTTCCTCGTCAACCAGGGAAGAGACTCATAGCCCTTCAGCGCGCTTATTATAAATCGTTTACGCAGCGTAAATAAATCAGAAAACTGCATCAAAATTGAGGTCAAAATATGTTTTTTAGAACAATAATTTAATGATTTATTCTACTTATGTCCACTAGGTATGCTAATACCAGACGATATTAAGTAAACGAAATTCTTGCCAATTGACTATTTTTCTACGGAAAAATTATCGAAGCTTTAAAACTTGTTTATTATAAGCTTTTTTAAAAGAGATCAGCGGAAACATATTTTAAATTGGATTACCTGATATTGTCAAAAACAATTCGATATCCAAAATGGTATGATGACGTCTATGAGCAAGTAAATTGGATGAATTTTGACCACAGATATGTGTAAACGTAGAGAGTGAAAGTGTATCGACTTTTATTCGAAATCTCAGCGTAGTTTTGAGGTAAAAACGTTATCAATGCTACGTCATATTCATATATCGCGAATAAATATTAAATACAAACTAAAAGCATCACGTCTGTCTGAATTGTAAGAGTCAAAAAATATAAACATTTATACTATGTAGGTATGTAGAACGAAAACTCTGTAAAATGTATGTAGTTTAAAAACAAAAAAAAATGGAATTTTGCAAAACGAATGTATATAGGTAGGTACATACTGTGACACAAATGAATAAATTTTGATGTTGTTTAGTAAATAAATAAATTATATATATTATATATAAAATATATATATATATACTCATTAAATAGCGCTTCCGGCGTCAAAGCATACAAATAAAAATTGAACACAGTAAGTATTTCAAGTCAAATTTTTTGGTTAGTTGATCAGTTTGAATATTTTCGAGCATAGATTTGCAAAACAAGTTGGTCTTCACTCAAACTTGTAAAAATCTTAGAAAATTACAGACAACACACCGCAACCATTTTTATTAAGCCATGTGTAGGTCTTTACGAGACTTTTCTTGGTTTACGAGGGCCGACAAGCTAACTCAGTGGTGGTTGGTGGAAACCAGACTTTTTGTAAGTTAATAACACACCTTAAATTTCTAGTATTAAATTAACTCTAGAAACGGAATATTTACCAAGTGTTTTAGATCGTTTGAGTTCTCGATATTTCGGCACTATTGCAAGCGCCATGATCACGAAGTTACAATAGTTCCGAAATATCGAGAACTCAATATAAAATTGATTGAATCAGGCGTTACTTTGCGGAAATCCATGAAAACTACTATAAAAAGTTACTTTGCTAATTCCGCGACTTGAACTTGCACTAGTGATGCAGGATTTTCATGCGTAGGTTAACCGCCCTCCCTCCCTCAAGCAAGAAGCAAGACATGCAATGAACACACACTTGGAACCCACACCACAAGCTATCACCGACACGTGTTTCGCTTCAACCAGAAGCATCCTCAGGGCGCAACGACCACCACCAGTTCGGATCACTAGTGCAAGTACAAGTTGCGGAATTAGCAAAATAACTTTTTATAGTATTTACTCAATATAAATAAAAAACATGGTAGGTAAACCTAGTTTATCCCGTTTCTAAGGTTAATTTAAATGTTGAAAACCGTGATAATTTAAAAATCCCTCTACAAACGACAACTACGTATACCTACCTAACCAGAGACTAGTAAAGTAAATAGACTGACAATCCCCATATAAAAAATCGTGTCCCGAAAAAAGCTCAAAATCCCGTACTATTTCTAGATGGCGCTGGCAGATAGCCTGACTGACTCTCTCTTATGGGTCGTTGAAATCATGAAATCATATTGAAATAATTTTAAACATCAAAAAATATGTTGAGGTATTTTTTATAAATAAACTAGCTGACCCGGCGAACTTCGTACCGCCTAACAGTCAATGAATGTCGTGTTACTTTTTAGCTGAACTAATTTAGGCTTTGATGAACGTAAAACAATGATACAAAATAATATATTTATATAGATAGAAACAAAAAAGTATTTTATTATGTTGAATGATGATGAAAACATACATACAGAATGAGAATAAAAATAAAAAATAATTTAGTAAGTTCAAACTCATGTCAGAAAAAAATGATTGAAAACTATGTTGTGCAGATTGGGAAAAAAAAACTCGGATTAATTCATTAATAGGATTTTCATTCAAGCACTTTGTGGTAAACGACATTCTTTGTTTTTTGGTCAGGCGCAAGAACAAATAAAGCGGATGGTTTGCCGGCACGTGAGCATGCCACGTACAATTGACCATGAGAAAAACATGCATTTTCTAGATTGAGTCCACAAATAGTTAAGGATTGGCCCTGTGATTTGTTGATCGTCATGGCGAAGGCAAGATGAATCGGGAATTGAATTCGTTTAAACTCAAAGGGCAAATCCGTTGGGATCATCGGAATCCTTGGGATAAGAACTTCCCCATCTTTAAATTTTCCTTTGAGTATCGACGCGTGAATCACATTGATCATCAGTTTTCTTATCACCAAACGCGTTCCATTACACAGTTTTGGTTGGTTTAAATTTCTAAGCATTATGACTACCGAGCCAACTTAAAGTTTTAAATTGTGCGGTGGTAAACCAGGCACATCCAAGGAGTTTAAAAATTCAGCTGGATAATTAGTGGCTTCTTCGTCGTTTGTTACACAGCACAGTCGATAGATTTGAATGAATACAGAGTGCCTACGATTTGATTTTGAATTATAAAATTGAGGTCATCTACATCTTTATTTTTAGCGGCCAAAATTGCTCGCTCACTTAACTATTTAGTATTTTTGTGGTTAGCAATGATATCCGGGAATACTTTGTTGATAAGCTTGTCTTTTGATGATACGAAATTGCAAAAATTTGGAGGAAATGAAATCAAACCGCTCGATTCGTCAACAGGAACACGGCCATTATCGATAGTCAGCAATTGCTTCGAGAAATCATCAGCAGATAGATCGTTCAACAATGCAACTCTCATATTTACAGACAGTTGAAGTTTCTTTACATATCGCCACAGATTTGATGCTTTGAGGCCAGCGTTTATTTCGTCGGCAGCAGTAGATCTTGGATTGACTGGTAGTGTTTGTCGGAAATCGCCAAATAGTAAAATCATTGTCAACTACGAAATCGTTTCCTTTCACTTTAGTTGTGATAGTTTTACCATTATCATCGGGCGATCGACGCCGATACAATGGATAACCATCGTTGCCTGTAATGGTCTCTGCCGTCAATTTTCGTGGATACCGTTTGGAACACTTGCCGTCGACCATGCACGGTGATTGTCGGTTGATAGTGTCACACGGTCCATGAATCATATTCATGACTACAACATCATGTAGGTCTGGATCGGTTTCAGGAGCAGGAATCTCCGCACATATCATGTCATCTATTTGATCTGGCCGAATTCTTTCGACTAACCAAATCATAATGTGAGCATGCGGTAGGCCTCGTTTTTTGCCATTCGATTGAATACATTCAGCATCGAGTATTCCCAAAGACGTGTTGCTTAACAATGTAATTCATTAGTGACCGAATTTTTTGCCTGAAAACACATTCGGTGATGTCGTGTCGATCACTTGATTTTATTCCCTAAATTCCGTTCCTTTCCGATGATTTTATGTTTTTACTGTAGAATAAATCTTAGGTATTATTTTCGGGAATTGAAAATTAAATAATTAAAAAATAATTTTCGAAAATTAATGTCTAAAACAAACAAATATAACAGTACATACCTGAACTTTGTAGACATTTTACAAAAAATAAATTTCTGGACGCACACATGATGTCTTCAGAAAAAAATAAAGTTGTGGCTTAAAGGTCTCAGCAACCAGGCCATAAGCTCCAAAAAAAAAATAGTTGTTACTCTATTTGACAGGACTGGACAACAAATGTTTGACATGTAATAAACAAAGCATCTATTGAAATCATGGTAGGTAGTAATTGAAATGATTAAGTATTCATTACACATATCGAGTTTTCATTGTTTTTAAGATGTATTCTGCTATTCGGGACGGAAACAAATCCAACAAATTAAAAACCATGGCAATCGGTCCAGCCGTTCTCGAGTTATAAGTGTTGTAACAAATACGACTTTCTTTTATATATATAAGATAAATAAATATTTCTGACACTCACACAACATTATCTAGCCCAAATTAAGTTTCTTAAAGAACTTGTGTTATGGATACTAGATAATTGATATACTTAAGAAATATATAAACATACATATTGAATAAATACATATTTTTTATTAGAATAAACTTAAACAAACAAATAAACATCCATGACTTGACGACTAATGTTTATGTTCATCACACAAATATCCGCCGCCACCGGGATTCGAACCCAGGACCCCTGGCATAGAAGGCAATGTATGTTACCGCTACACCAGCCGGTCGTCATAGAATATTAAATTTTACTCATAAAATAAGATTCTTGAGTCTGCTGGAAGAGATCTCATAAGAGATAAGCTGTACCTATGTACTTATTTTTGATCCATGTATCTTTAAATTGTGTCCAGTCTAATGTGTACATAAATTGTTAAATAAATAAATAAGATTCAACAATTTTATTTCACATGGAATTTCCACATAAATAGATCAGTTTCATATTTTTTTTGGCAGATGGCATATGTAAATAATATACAAAAGAAACATAATTCTTTTAATAGATGGCGCTGAACAAGGTCCAAATACGCAACGTGCGCAGAATGTTACATTACTAGTTGCATTACTAGCAATCTGTACGCACCATTATAGGTACACAAAATTTGCGTAGTTACCTAATGAACTGTACCTACCTACTTCCACAAAGATCCTATAGTTGCAAGGTTAAATGCTCAGAGTCTATCGACGCAGAGATTGTTACCTTCCTACCTATTTATAAATTGAAATACTAACTAGACGCATTCTTTTAAACCTTTTTATACCAGGGCAAAATGCCACGAGATCTTTTTAGGCCTCTAAGCATAATAATTCGAATTTCCTAACGCTCGTAATTATATATCGAACAAATATGTGATCAATAATGGTGTTATCATTATGGTTTTCACAAGGCATATTTGATAGGTAGTTTCTTCAGCTTCACACCTTAAAGAGTCCACTTTTGTATTTATTTAAAAGTGACTATTCAATTTGTTTTTAAAGGAAAAAATTTTGAAATGCATTCAATTCTATTGGCTTAGTTTTGAGAGGAAAATCTCAGAATACGGAACATCCAGAAACCATCAATAATACGCTAGAAACTGAAGCAGCATAGTCCGCCAAAGCTCTTTTGACACTTCAATGACGTTGTCAGGAGGACGTAAGGGTGAAATAAGTTTACCATTTCGTAAAATTTCCTCATTCTCTAGAAAAAAAAGTAAGCATGTTCAAATTAACGAAACTTTTTTTTATTTACCACATATTTTCATTTACTTATAAATCAAATTATTTTGAATAATAAAAAAAGCAGAAACATTAACGGTTATTTGATGTATGACTCAATTCAATTTAATCGTACTACTTGTAAGGACATTATGTTCTACATACATTACATCACATCTGTACCCCTAGTAGAGTAGACAGAACAGCAGAGACTATAAAAGCATCTGAAGTCACGTTTGACTTTGGAGGTATGTGACAGAAAATCAACCAATCGCCCACAAAAACGTCAATAAAACCTATGTCCCTTAACTGACTTTAACAGTACTTTACCAAGAAAGAGAAGCAGCTGGTACATTTTATGTCTTTCGCTTACTCCAGTGCCAGCATGAGAGCCATTTTTTTGTTTTAAGACATCATTTTATCAGATTTTTCATACAATGTCATTTATAATTTCCACGTTTTTATGCAAAATTAAGTACCTACATATAATATTTATAGGCAATATCCCAAAGCTCATTTTTAGCCCACTGTGCGTCGCGTCGAACTTTATTTATTTTGGCTCTCTGAAATTCAAAATAGCGACGCCTATAGTTTTATATTGTACCACTTAGCAGTAGTATTTTTATTTTCAATTTTATTTTATGATCCGTAACACCTAGCGCCATCTTGCATCTTAGCATGTACCAAATAGCAAGGTACGAAGTTTCGTTCCGGATTATAGGTCTATTTACTGTACTAGTCTCTGGTATAACGCATCTGTGGTTTTAATTTATTCACTGACGTCATGATGGCCTACTAACATCTACTAATTGGAAAACAATGATGACGCAATCACTGCAGTTGAAACGTCATTAATTTCGCTTTTTTTCGTCCTCTCACCAGATTTAATTGTAATTTATACTAATACGAGCTTTCACCCGCGACTTTGTACGTGAATAAACTAAAAAGACCTATATGAGAATTTCGGGAATTCCTTCCATAGTGCACCCCTGCACCCCCTAAGAAACATATTATGTTGCAAATTTTAGTTCTCTGCGGCCTATGCAACTCTAGTGTCAATGAAATTGAATTCTGCACCATCTAGGATATAACGTACTACAACTTTTCGGTAAGTTTTTTCTCCGGTTATTAACTAGGTAGCGCTGGGATAGCCGATTTATCAATATCTCGTCAGGAACCGGAAAAGATGTTGACTTTGACAGACTAGTCAACAGACTATTATAATAGTCCATGAATGATCGTGTGCGTGTGCGTCTGTTGCGTTTTGTGTTTTCCCCGCCATTTTATTTAAGACTTAGATTATTTTAACAAATTCGCTGTAAAATCGGCCGTGAAGTTACTTGTGTGACTTACTAACAACTTAAAAGACTTCAGCAACAAAAGTGCGGGAAAGCGAAAACAGTGTAAAAATTGTGTAAAAAAAAATGTCAATGAAAATGTTGATTCACAATTGCTGTAATGGGGTGAACCGAATAATAAATGGACAATTGACAAAATTTGATGAGGAAGATGGAGCGAAGAAAGAGGCTTTTGAATATCCACGAAAAGAAAACAAAAACAATAAATAACCTTAAAAAATTTAGATTTGCGTTTTTTTTTAAATTTCGACCACTTAGTTACTATAAATACCTTATTCTGTATTTTTTTTAAAGCAGTTATCATAACAGAATTCTATAAAATGTTAGGTTAATTAAATGTGATAAGCAGGATAAGATATTTTTACCTTAATTTTTTTTTATAATGGAGACTTATCTTGTAAGGCCGTCTAGCGGCCATTTTTGGAATAAAATTTAGTTACTAGCGCCATCTATGGTTTGAGGTATTATTCTATTTTGCCAATAAAATCAAGTTGCCCATCTATCTCATATTAACTGTATCGTCTATGGTTCTCTGCGTCCAGTAGTTATAGCTGAACGTTGTGTGTCACTCAGTACCTCAATCAGTAACGCAAAAGTTTTATATACATATATTGTAATTTATACTAATAGGATACAGCCGAAGTATATACTGGTTTTAACGGGCTGATCTCCAAAATTACTACTCTGATTTGAATAATAATTTTCGCATATGATAATCGTTATACGTGTAAAACGGTAGCTTGTAATTAATTATCTTAAATCTTATGTAGTATATGTACCTACGCCAAGGCACCCTATAACCAGTTACTCGCCATAGGCTCCTCTTTGATTCAGAGAGCACATGGAATCTGCATTCCTCAGCACATTGATGATGAACTGAAACATGTTTTCACGGTGCTTCCTGAAAACGGCCTCAAACCACCTCGTCGCCGCCGCAGTGACCACGTGAAGCCGCAGACAGTCGAACGCAAACCTGCATTTTTACCTTTTGTAAAGAGTGTGACAGACAAAATCTCAAACATTCTTAGGCGCACTTCAATAAAAACAATATTTAAACCTAATTCTAAAATAAGTCAACATCTTCGCTCAGTTAAATGTAGCATCCCTTTACAAGACCCAGGAGTTTACAAGATTGACTGCGGCTGTGGGCTTTCCTACATTGGTCAAACTAAAAGAAACGTATCAACCCGCGTAAAAGAACACATAGCTGATATTAAAAATCGAAGAGCTTCAAAGTCTGCAGTTTGTGAGCATTCCATGGACAAGCCCAACCACTACTTAAGGTTTGACTCTGTGAAAATTTTATCTAGAGAGAAGCATTACATTCCTAGAATGATCAGAGAAGCGATTAAAATTAAAAAACACCCTAATTTCCACAGAGAAGATGGTTGGAAACTATCACCGACATGGGACCCTATCCTGAAAAACATTAAATCCAACATCCAGCAAGCTGCAAGACCTGAAACTCAAGATACTGTCAGCTCGTTTTGTGTCAATCCAGAACGCTACGCACGAAGACTGAGAAACAGATGGAGATGATGATGTATAACTTTTTCAATCTATCAATCCGACGCTTGACACCTCAGTCGCTCGTGACCACGGGGTCTGCAAAGACACCGAAACGTCGAGTCAAAATTTAAAATGTAAATATACGCGATAAATCCGGTTAAAAAGTGTTTTATTTAGCACTGTGCATTCTCTAGCAACACCACTGCCATACATAAAATTAATTCTTCGAGCCGTTTCTGCAGCCGTTTCCATGGCGGAACTCATATTTGTAAATAACGCAAAATTTTAAATTTTCCATGTTGTAAACTCAATGACGCGGAGAAAAAACAAAAGAAATACAGTTTTTGAGACACAAATTGATGAGTAAATCGTTAGCTAACATGCGCATCATAATGTTACTCGATTTCATACCATAATTAAGCCCACGGAATGAAAGACTGCTTCAGTGATTCGTCCCACCACATCAATGTCCCAAAAGGACCAAACACTGAATTAAAAAAAAATATTATTTCTTGTTCTGTGATTCGTCCCATTGACTTAATTGTAGTAAATAATGAGATCAAGTACGGTCAGCAAGCAAACTTATAAGAAAAATCTATAAAAGATCTTTCAAATAAAACATTTTAAAATAAAAAAAACACATACAATTTATTAAGCTTTACAGAATCAAATAAAATAACATGACTTCATGCACGTCGCTTTGTATCGACGGCTGGTTGCTGTCAAAGATTAAGAATGACTGCAACGTTGCGAAAATTCGGAGTCCGCTGTCTCGTTTGCACTTAAATAATAAAATAAATAGAGAAAATCCCCAGACAATCACACCAACTACATGGCCCAAAAGTAGGCATAGCTTGTATTATGGGATACCATGTAGCGAACTAGGGGAACCTAGAATATAAATAAGACATAAATAGATAAACACACAACCACGGAACATTTTTTTTCTTGTTCCGCGCTGTAATCGAACCCGCAACCACTGGCGTCTGAGGCAGACAGGTTTACCCCATCGCCAAAGTGGTCGTCGAGTTAATATAAATGTTTATTACGAATGAATATTTTGTCTTTTATTGATTTTCTTATTAGTTTGCTTGCTGACCATACTTGATCTCATTATTTCTTATAATTAATTCAGTGGGACGTATCACTGAACAAAAAATAATATTTTTTTAAATTCAGTGTTTTGTCCTTATGGGACCATGATCTGGTGGGACCAATCACTGAAGCAGTCGAATGAAAGATGCTAAATTCTTTAAAAAAATACATACTTTAAGTGCCATTTCCTAAGAAAATATCGATAAAGGGCCCGATTTATTGAAGTCGATTGTCGCATGCTAGCCCCGCATAATTTGGAATTCTAAACCAAAGAGGAGATATTTGAGATTAAAGTGGCCAGTACGACAAAACACCAATTTCATGTAAGGACCTAATATATTTCGCTGCTAACTCTGCAACACATCTTAAAATACTTAGACATACCTACATAACTTTAATGTCTCCTATGATTATGAGATAGGCGTCAAAATATAAATTTAAAGTTAAGTTAATTAATTAAATAGATTACCTACGTATTAACCCCTCAAGCCCCAGGCGATAGCCGGTTACCACTCACCTGCATTTGATTCATTTACAGAATGATATACAGAATCATTCTGTAAACGATACACAGAATCTTTCTGTATGATCTGTATATCGTTTATAAAATGACGTAGGACGTGGTAACCGGCTACCTCTTGGGGCTTGAGGGGTTAATACTTAATCTATGACTACCAATAAGCTTAAAGAGTAATGTTCACTGTCCATATAGTCTCTGACCTGTCAAACTACTTTTTGTTAGGTATGTGAATGTATAAAGATGATATTGTAAATAAATATAAATATAAATATTTTTGACACTCACACAACATTATCTAGCCCAAAGAACTTGTGTTATGGATACTAGATAACTGACATACTTAAGAAATATATACACCTACATATTGAATAAATACATATTTTTTATTAGAATAAACATATAAACATCCATGACTTGACGACTAATATCTGTGTTCATCACACAAATATCCGCCGCCGCCGGGATTCGAACCCAGGACCTCTGGCATAGAAGGCAATGTATGTTACCGCTACACCAGCCGGTCGTCATATATTGTCATTGAAATGCTGCTTGTTTATATCTAAACTATTAAAATAATAATAAATAATTAAATCCCCAGACAATCACACCAACTACATGGCCCCAAAGTAAGCATAGCTTGTGTTATGGGATACCATATAGCGAACTAGGGAGGAACCTAGAATATAAATACATAAATAGATAAACACCCAGACACGGAACATTTTTTTTCTGGTTCCGTGCGGGGATCGAGCCCGCAACCACTGGCGTCTGAGGCAGATAGGTTTACCCCAACGCCATAGTGGTCGTCAATTGGTGCAGACTTGATTTAATTTCTTAGAAACGATATCGGGATCAAGGCTTGAAACCGGTTCAAAATAAACCGGTATTATAACGGTTAAACCGGTTTAATCGTAAAATTCCGTTCCGGTGCGGAACCAAAAAGGAGCGATATTTTGAACCTAAATAAACCGGTTTATTCCTAGAAGCTTGCATCGGTTGCGAAGCGACTGTTTGTGACATGTTGAATTTGTTTAGGTAAATATTTCGTTCTCAAACATCAATTCAAATTATTTAATACTAGCAATTTTCATCTAGAGTGGAGTTGAAAAGTGTAACTTTGGTTATAATCTGTCTGTTGACCAAATATTCTTCTAAAGAGGTTATACTTGCCAGATTTTTCATAACATTTACGTTTCATTGCCATTCTTATGTTAAGTTATATATTGAAATTCACTCAAAATAAAATCAAAATATCAATTAACATTGTATTTCTGTTGTAATTACCGTTAAATATCTGATACGATACGATAATCTAACAACGTTATATTGAATAAAACAAACGCGCTCAACACTCGCAGATCTTGAAGAAGCGCCTTCATAAAGGTCGTTGTCCTGTATGAGCGAAATGTTTAACCGGTTAGTGAAAAATACCCATATTTTTCCAAACCGGTTTAAAAACCGGTTCAAAGGAACAAAACCTTTTTCAAAAGTTCCACCAGCAATTTCATCGAACCGGTCCAAAAAATGTACCGGTTTCCAAGCCTTGATCGGGATTTTCATTTCAAGTGGATGATACTAGTAGTCTATTGAGTAACTTAAGAGGGTATAATATTAAAATCCTTGCTGCGGCTTGTAACATAAGTAAATGATTTGAAATTAACCGAACATGAGCTATTATTTGCACTATATGTTGTTTTAATACATTTCATGAGTTATCAAAAATCTGACAGGTCAGCTATGAACATTACTCTTTCGACGGGACAAAATAATATCATACTTATTGACATCATGTGGTGAAGCCACGGGGCGCAGAATATACAGGGATATTGGGAATTAGACCGGACTCTTTTTAGGTGACGTTGAAGAGGTCATTTCTTAACATTTGAGCCCAAAACATGTAATCCCAAAGTGTAGGTACCGTTTTTAAAATATTTGGAGTTATTACTTTTTTGTCTGAAAATCCATTTTTACTTCTTCAAACATCGATTGCAAAAAAACTAATGGTCCGATTTCAATTTTCTTTTCAGTTTTAAATAACAACAAACCAAGAACATTGTTTCAGTGTTATTCCAAACAGAAGCTACACGAAGTTTTTTTTTTGGAGCAATGTTTACAAAAAAAGGTCTGATGAATTTTGCGTACAATTTTTTGGAAAAACTTCTGCAACTCTCTGGCGAGGTAAAACAATTGGCATTTAACAGCCTATGCTGAAAAAAATTCAAAAACAAAATCGAAAAGCTACATTTTTCATCCTTCAAAGGAATTATACAAAGTGTTCGCTGTCAAAAATTTTCCCATGAAGCGTTCCCATGACAACCAAAATCCGGATTTCAATTCTGTGCGAATCTATCTTAAATTTTCAATTCACATTCAATATTATAGAATCTCATTTAAAAACAGAAAGCCAGACACAGCAGGAGTTTTAACTTAATAATTATGTATCCACAGATAAAAAAGATTACATAAACACTTTAGTTAAAGTTCGCGCTAAAACTAAGTTGCGCTCTGATTCCGTTTTTTTATAGAAAACGGATTGGCTAAAAAGTTTTTGAAGGCTTTGTTTTTTTCGGCTATCGAAATAGAAACGGTTGAGTCAAGGTTTATTCTGGTTTTCCAAATTGTTGTTACGAAATTTAAATGATTCAGCTCTTTGGTCTAATGGTAAACGATTGATTTCTGACCTAATTACATACCTACATACATAACCTCATGCCTGTCTTCCTTTGGGGTAGGCAGAGACAAGGGAACACCAATTGCTACGATCCATTGAAAGAAGATGTAGAAACTGATATTGAAAACGGTATGCTACGGTGGTTTGGCTATTTGGAAAGGATGAGGAGTGAAAGTAGATTTACAGAGCAAGAATGGATAGTGTTGTCGGAAGGGGCCTAATTAAAAGTACTCGTAACCGGCGATCATGTATGAAAAGAATAATAAATGAACGTGTAGAAAGCGAGACCTAATTGAAAAATCTCGTTACTGTAACAGTTCGTAAATTTGCCCGGCTGGTTCTTGAACCAATGACTTGTTACGCCGCACTTTAACTCTCGACCACTGTGCCACAGAGGCCGTCAAATGTAAGTTTGTTTGAATTCGGATTCAGACTATCGGATTTCAAAATTCTTTAATGTATTGGGAACGCGCACAGCGACGACGGTGCTGCCGACTGGTGTCTTAAATGCACAGTGCTTCCGATTTCCGATACTTCACCCACATATACTACTTGAAATCAATTCAATTCTAGAAAAAGGGGGGCACCCGTCACCCCTCTGAATGACAGCCATTTTACATTGAATATCTTATACTTCTACGAGTTCACTAAAACTCATCTTTTCACATTTTCATGTCGCCCCGATACACAAAAATGGTCTTACTTGAAAGATTATGATAATTGCCAGTATTTAAAGTAATTTTTGTTAAGATAAAATGCAAAATATAAAACTTGAAAAAAAATCAAAAAATGCCAGGCACTTTAAACAATTACTGTAAAATATAAGAAGAAGAAGTAAAAATTAAAGAATAACAATAAGAAGTAGTTTTTGTCTCACTCACGCCTAACTATCCTTAAAAATACCGATCACACTTGGACGTTTATGGAATGTTACCTGATTTGTAAAATCTAATGTATTTACGAGATATTAAATTTTAAATGGCTGTCATTCTAACACACTGTATAACTAGTATTACAATTTTCGAAATATACTTAAATTACTAGCAATACATTTCAGCGTAAATTACACTTGAACAAAATGAAATAAACTTTCCGATGCCATAATTTCTTTTTCATCTTTTTCTTCTATTTATACGTGTTTATTTAAAGGAGTGTCAGCCATTGATTCTCCTAAAGCTGTGGAAATATCTTGTGATTCTAACTATTTCATCAAATTATGTTTTTGACTGGTGATGATAGTAACTTGGACGTTTCCGGTCTCTTATCATAACCCAAAAGTTGCCAATGCGATGGCGTACCCCACTGTTGGGCATCGCTAGTTTATGGTTTGGCACTTTTCTATACTTTGAATTTATGCATACATATTATACATTATGCTAAGGCGCAGACGTGCTTAAATTTCCCTGAAAGTCTATCCTAGACAACAAATTTACAAATTTAACTTAAGTACAATGTTTCTGTTGCAATCAATCTGATAAAATGAAAACAAATAAAATTAACTCTAAGTATTACTTCTCTGAAAAAGTTATGAATAATTTTTGCAATGCAAAGGTAATTGAAAAGATTATTTACTACTAGCCACCCCGCGCGGTTTTACCCACGTAACTTTTGATCCCGTGGGAATTTCAGGATAAAATATAGCCTATAACCTTCCTTAAGAGTTGGGCTATCAAATGCAAAAAGAATTTTCCAAATCCCACTTGTAGTTTCTGAGATTAGCGCGTTCAAACAAACAAACTCTTCAGCTTTATATATTAGTATATAGATATAGATTATTATGACGTGATAAATAGTCAGTATTTTATTCTTGCGTCAATTTTGCCAATCACCACATTTTTTCATTTACTAGGATAATTTTTAACCGATCTCGAAGAGAGCTTTTGACCTTTTGACATATTTTGGCCACGTTGACGATCATTATTGATAGATAGGAGCCCATATTTTATAATTTGTATTATATGCAATTGAAGATATTTTAATACAAGGTGACAGGTGGGTCATTTTCGAAATACGAGGCCATGATAGTTTGAGATTTTGTCTCTTCATAGACGAGCGGCTGGTGTAACATTGCCTTCTATGCCAGAGGTCCTGGGTTCGAATCCCGGCGGCGGCGGCAGATATTTGTGTGATGAACACAGATGTTAGTCGTCAAGTCATGGATGTTTATATGTTTATTTAAGTTTATTCTAATAAAAAAATATGAATTTATTCAATATGTATGTGTATATATTTCTTAAGTATATCAGTTATCCATAACACTAGTTCTTTAAGAAACTTAATTTGGGGTAGATAATGTTGTGTGAGTGTCAGAGATATTTATTTATTTATTTTATTTTAAAATGTTAATTATTTATTAAGTAAACTTAACTGAAAGTTAAAGAATTTAAAGTTTGATACCCAACTTTTAAAAATGACATAAATCTCATCCAGAAATTGCAGCAGCTTAGGTTTTTAGTAGTAAAACTTTATAAAAAGCAATTAAATATATTTAAATTATACATTTAGCTTTGTTTAATGTACATACTAAAAAACTCAAGTAGATGAGCTCCGTCTCTCTTGCTTAAAACAAGGTTATTTTGATACATATCAAGGCCCCGATCCTGTATTTACTATATGTAACATAATAAAAGCAGGTGCATTATTTTAAAATGCGACATTTTGTCAGTAATCTGCAAATACAAAATCACTAGAAGAATCATCGGTAAACAACATGCACGTCACCGTACATAACGTTAAATAAATGTAACAGAATCGGGCCCGGTTAGATACTTAATGAAAATAAAATTTTATCGTCAACCTCAATTCAGAATACCTCTTTCACATTAACACGCAATTAATTAATGATTAAATGATCCTACTTACCTGAAGTAAATTATCAATCCCATAAATGAGCCCACCGCAGGGTCATAAGTCGCTACCTTGTGCGACGGGAAGGTTTTAGGCCATAAACTACCAATCTGGCATAGTAGGGATTACGGGTATGGGTGTCTCACGGATTAGGCGTTCTCCCCTACTTACAGGTTGGTAGATATCAGAATTTCGGAGACACCGAAATGACTTGTGACAAACCCTAACGACTAGGTACTGTATGCAAGTATACAGCACCCGGGACCGACTGCTTAATGTGCACTCCGAAGCACCTAAGTTGTCTTGAGATATGAATGGTCGGCGGTCACCCATCCAAGTACCGACCGCGCCGAACGTTGCTTATCCTGTGATATCGTATGATTGATATACACAGCAAGGCTTGGAAACCGGTACATTTTTTGGACCGGTTCGATGAAATTACTGGTGGACTTTTTGAAAAAGGTTTTGTTCCTTTGAACCGGTTTTTAAACCGGTTTGGAAAAATATGGGTATTTTTCACTAACCGGTTGAACATTTCGCTCATACAGGACAACGACCTTTGTGAATGCGCTTCTTCAAGATCTGCGAGCGTTGAGCGCGTTTGTTTTATTCAATATAACGTTGTTAGATTATTGTATCGTATCAGATATTTAACGGTAATTACAACAGAAATACAATGTTAATTGATATTTTGATTTTATTTTGAGTGAATTTCAATATATAACTTAACATAAGAATGGCAATGAAACGTAAATGTTATGAAAAATCTGGTAAGTATAACCTCTTTAGAAGAATATTTGGTCAACAGACAGATTATAACCAAAGTTACACTTTTCAACTCCACTCTACATAAAAATTGCTAGTATTAAATAATTTGAATTGATATTTGAGAACGAAATATTTACCTAAACAAATTCAACATGTCACAACAAGTCGCTTCGCAACCGATGCAAGCATCTAGGAATAAACCGGTTTATTTAGGTTCAAAATATCGCTCCTTTTTTGTTCCGCATCGGAACGGAATTTTACGATTAAACCGGTTTAACCGTTATAATACCGGTTTATTTTGAACCGGTTTCAAGTCTTGATACACAGTAACCACGCCGCCATTCTATGATAACAACAAGCGTTGCTTTATTAAAGGAAACGGGTTTAGGAAAGAACTGATAAAACTTTTAATATTTGAAGGTATATTTTATATTAAGGTTAGATGCTATTCAGATTTACCCTGAAGGGGTCCTACAAGTAGGTTAGTAGCCCTTTGTGAGTTAATATATCTTATTTCATAAGTAGATAAATAAATTTCAACTTTATACAGTAATATGTAATTCGAAGTCAAAAATTGAGGCATAGTTTACGCTAAATTCGAAAGAGGTAATAGAGGTCGCTATCTCATAGTGATTTAACGATCAGAATTTCAAACGCTGTGATAAGGTGCTTATTAATCTGATAGACATCTTAAATTAATGAGTGTGTGACTCAGTCAATGATCATGCAGGATATTATAACCCTTGTCGCAAAGTGCTACTATGCCTCCATGAAGTCTCTCTTCCTTGAAGTAAAAAAAGACAGCAAAAGCTAATCGCGTCTTTATTAAAAAGTGAGTTCATTAGCTTCGATATATTTAGGACTTATAATATTTTAGTAATATTGTAAACGTAAACAAATGAAGACCGGCTTGGTAACTTTTTAACAGGACACGTGTAAGAGACACGTGTAGAAAGGTAGACTTAAGGTACGCGCACACTGTGTGCAAAATTCCGCGTGTCTATGGCGGGAGTTTTAGGTTGCGTGCGTGCGATGCGGCCTGCCCGCCCGCTGCTCCCCATCATAGTGTGCACATTATCACGCAGAACGGATTGCCGTTAGGGCAGTAAGGTTATCGAGTGGCGAAGTGACTGGAAGATACAGCGTAGGTACGTAAGGTGGACTGACAAACTGGTCAAAGACACCGGTAAACTCTGGATGCTTCGCTGGGTGTGGACCGATCGCTGAGGTGAACCTTGGGGGAAGTCTTTATCCAGCAGTGGGCCTCTCCTGGTTGAATGGTGATGATGACATCAAGCAGACAAGAGTGACGCAACGACTAGATAGACTGTATTTGAATTCCATCGCTACGCTGCGGCCTGGCGGCGGCCCGTCTCAATGTGCTGGATAAGCATTTTACAGCACAATGAGCGCGTACCTTTCTGATATGTACAGATAGACTTTAGTGGGTTAAACTTTGGGTTGACAACGCTTAATAAACCCCATTAAATCTAGGATCTATTATATTAAGCAGGTAATGTTTTTAATGACGACCGGCTGGTGTAGGGGTAACGTACATTGCCTTCTATGCCAGAGGTCCTGGGTTCGAATCCCAGCGGCGACGGATATTTGTGTGATGAACACAGAAATTAGTCGTCAAGTCATGGATGTTTATATGTTTATTTAATTTTATTCTAATAAAAATATGTATTTATTGAATATGTATGTTTATATATTTCTTAAGTATATCAGTTATCTAGTATCCATAACACAAGTTCTTTAAGACACTTAATTTGGGCTAGATAATGTTGTGTGAGTGTCAGAAATATTTATTTATTTATTATTTATTTATTTAATGGGTTTCGTGATTGGTCGATCTAGAGCTTGTTGGCTGGGTTTAACATTTAAATAAGGAACATAAATAAAAATACTTGTATAATCTTATAATAAGAAAACTTCAAGTTTTCAGGGGTCGTTGCACCCAAATACTTCAGATTGAGTGAAACACATGTTGGTGGTCGCTTGTGGTATTGCGAGTGTGTATTTGTTTTTATTGCACAGCCTGCTCCTATTCCCAGACAATGACAAAACAACGTGATCCCAAACTAAGCAAAGCTTCTGATATTTTTCGTAAATACATTCATCTAATACATAATACACCCAGACCAATGCAAATAAAAACGTAATACTCACGAAATACTCGCATAGTGCGAGAATCGAACCCGCGACCACCAGCGTCTGAGGCAGACAGTGCTAACTGTTACCCTATCGCTAAGTCGTCTTAAGAATAAAAACATATTTATTTAATTACTCTTCATTGTACATACACAAAATAGAAAATAAAGAACATTAAAAAAGAAAACACAATCGGCGGCCTTATCGCTAGTAAGCGATCTCTGCCAAGCATACATTGATAAACACCCAGATCCAAAGCAACTGTTTTTCTTCCTCCTTGCAGGGATCGAATCCGCGACCTCGCTGGCTACGTAGTAGCGCCTTACTCCACTGCGTCGTGGAGGTCGTTATTTTCTCCCAGACTGCATCAAAGCAAATCGTCGTGGCACCACCGTGGTAACTGAGTGGGTATATCATACGATACGCAGGTTAAGCAACGTTCGGTGCGGCCGGTATTAGGATGGGTGACCGCCGACCATTCATTTCTCACGATGACTTCCATGCTTCGGAGGGTAGGTTAGCAGTTGGTCCCTGGTGCTGTATAGGTAGTTGCATACAATACAGTAGTCGTTAGGGTTTGTCAGAAGCTGTCGCGACGCCCTGAAAATGCTGACATCCATCAACCAACACTGGGCCAGCTTGGTGGATTATGGCCTATACGTCCTCGTCACCCAGGGGAGAGACTCATAGCCCTGCAGTGTACACATTACAAAGAGTTGTAATTATTGAAAATTAAAAAAATATGCCTGCAATCGAAATTACTTTGTATATTATTTATACGTTGCAGCTAACCAATCACATGCGATTAATTTTATTACAGAAATTGTAAATACCAGTTAAGGTGAAGCATTGCATTTTTAAAGGGGGAGGCCTATGTCCAGCAGTGGACGTCTACAGGCTGTGGATGATGATGATGATGATGATGATTGCATTTTTAAATAACGTTTTGAAGTTTTTTGCATTTAATAATTGCAATTTATTTAAAAAATTACTAAATAAATTCACCCGACCTTGACTTGAATGTGGGTCTCCCGCTTTTGGCAAGCGGGTACTTTACAAACTAAACTGTTCGAGTCCCGAATTTATTTAGTACATTTTTACATACATTTTAAACGACCGGCTGGTGTAGCGATAACATACATTGCCTTCTATGCCAGAGGTCCTGGGTTCGAATCCCGGCGGCGGCGGTTATTTGTGTGATGAACAAAGATATTAGTCGTCAAGTCATGGAAGTTTATATGTTTATTTAAGTTTATTCTAACAAAAAATATGTATAAATTTAATAATATGTTTATATATTTATTAAGTATATCAGTTATCTAGTATCCATAACAAAAGTTCTTTAAGAAACTTAATTTGGGCTAGATAATGTTGTGTGAGTGTCAGAAATATTTATTTATACATAACTTCACGCCTGTAAATCTTATGGGCATCTTATAGGGGCATATAAAACCATCTGATGTCACGTTTTGACTGGAGGTATTATAATGATGGATAGAGACTATTGCAGTAACAACGGGTCAGCCAGTACCCCACAAAAACGCCAATAAAACCTCTGTTCCTTAACTAACTTTTGCTGCTCGGGAAGAGAAGCAGCTGGTACACATTCTATGTCTTATTTTTGCTCCCAGTCCAGCATGGAAGCACTGGCTCTTCATAAAATATTGCCGGAACCCAATTTGGCGGTAGATTTATTATGAACCAATTCAATTAAAATAACATATTTTTCTAATCTTTAATAATAGTTGTTTATATTTATTATGATGGATTTCTTCAAAGTAACCTCTGATTTAATCTACAGACTCGTTCAAAGCCTAATTAGTTAGACGCCAAAAACCCAAGGCTTTGGCAAGGCAAGGCATGATCAATGTCAAAATATACGTAGATTCTGACCTCCAAATTAACCAAAGGTTATTTATGAGACCGCAAAAAGACTGTCAAAAAAATTTACTTCAAACTGAACTCTATGCCCTCGACATTAAGGTAAAATTGGTTGGGGAAATTTGGCAGGTAATTTAACGCTTGATCTGCTGTCTTCTGTACCTAATTGTGATCTGTAAGGATATCGAAATCTAGTTCAGCTTTCAAATATTATACATAAACTAGCTGCTGCCCGCGACGTCGTCTGCGTGAACGCTATGCAGCACCAAACGCACCTACGATTATAACACTGCTAGCGTGATAATATGTAGCCTATATGTTGACCCGACTTCTTAACTATCTTCATGCCAAATTTGAAGTAAATCCATGCAGTACTTTTTGAGTTTATCCCGGAAAGACAAACAGACAAACAGACAAAAATTCTAAAAACTATATTTTTTGTTTCTGTTTCGATTGTAGATCATGTGTGTCTGTGTAGACCCCAAGTATTCTTTTAAAAAAATATTCAATGTACAGTTTTGACTTTCCTACCATTTTATTATATGTATATAGATACATACATAACTTCACGCCTGTATCCCTTATGGGGTAGACAGAACATTAGAGGTTATAAGACCATCTGATGTCACGTTTTACCAATTTGGAGGTATTATAATGATGGAGAGCGGCTATTGTAATGACAGGGTGTTTAGCCTATCGCCCACAAAAACGCCAATAAAACCTCTGTCCCTTAACTGCCTTTTACAGTATGCCCGGGAAGTGAAGCAGCTGGTACATTCTATGTTTTTCTTTCGCTCCCAGTCCAGTGTGATTGAACGCTCTAATCTCTGCAAACACCGGCCTGATTAAAAAAAAAATATAGCCTTTTCCTTTGATAGTCTAGTTCTTGAGGAAGGTTATAGGCTATATTTTATCCAGAAATTCTAGCAGTATCAAAAGTTACGTAAGTAAAACCGCGCGAAGCTGCTAGTATTACGTATGTAAACATTGTTACAGATATAGCCAAGAATATTATATAAAATATTATATAATATTCTTGGCTATATTCTTGGCGGAAGGGGCCGCCCTAGGCGAACGTACGCCGATCAAATTGGTGACGTTCTTAAGAAGGGCCTAGTTAAAAGTACCCGTAACCGGCGATCATGTATGAAAAGATTAATGAACGTGGAGGAAGCGAAAGAGGTATGTCTGGATCGAAGCAATTGGTGTTCCCTTGTCTCTGCCTACCCCAAAGGAAGACAGGCGTGAGGTTATGTATGTATGTATATTATAATAAGTGATTAATCCAGTTTATAATGAATTTTATTCATCAATCAATCAAAACTTAAACGTTACACGAGTATTACAGACAACGTCAAGCCACAAATATTGGGCCTACAAACATACGAGTACATTACTTACGGAAACGGAAAATACACGGACGACCGACTGGTGTAGCGGTAACATAGATTGCCTTGTATGCCAGTCCTGGGTTCGAATCCCGGCGGCGGCGGATATTTGTGTGATGAACACAGATATAAGTCGTCAAGTCATAGATGTTTATATGTTTTTTTAAGTTTATTCTAATAAAATAATATGTATGTATTCAATATGTCTGTTTATATATTTCTTAAGTATATCAGTTATCTGGTATCCATAACACAAGTTCTTTAAGAAACTTAATTTGGGCTAGATAATGTTGTGTGAGTGTCAGAAATATTTATTTATTTATTATTTAATTTTAATTATCACCTCTTGCAGGCAGCCTCTCCGCATCAATCCCAACTACATTTGCTCTACGACTTTTTACAAAGCTAGGCCACTATACCAAGGCTATAAATATTTTTTGTATGGGAAACAATTTTTTTTAAAACTATTAATTGTAATAAGTTGTTGAACAAATGTTGTTGGGATTGATGTGGTGAAGCTGCCTGCAAGAGGGTGCGCTAACTAAAATTAACCATGTATATTACTTTTAAGTTTGTATAGAAAATCTTATACCTTGATAGCACCTATGTGAAACTTAGTAAAAAGTTTCTTCAAATGGTCTGGTTGTATAATGGAAGCAATTTCTGAAATTCACGCAGGAATGGTAGTTATTACGCTTTTAGTCATCATCATCATCATCTCAGCCCGCGCTAGTCCACTGCTGGACGTAGGCCTCTCCCAACGCGCGCCACCGAATTCGGTCTCTAGCGCTGCGCATCCAGTCCCTGCCAGCCGTCTTCCGCAAATCGTCTTCCCAACGTACCGGGGGGCGTCCCACACGTGGCCTCCATTCGAGAACCTTTGGACCCCAACGATTGTCAGTTCTTCGACATATATGGCCAGCTCACTGCCACTTTAGCGTGCTAATCCCGTGAGCTTTCCTTTTAACACCGGGCATTATTGGTTATGCTGATGACAGCACTGTTGTAGAGAGATACGTATCCAATGCGCGAGCGAGCCCCCGTGAAATCCAGAGTTTAAGAAAGTCAATGATTGAGCGCGTTGATTTGACCTTACGAAAAGTATCCGATTGGGGTGAGTCGAATTTGGTCAAATTCAACGCGTCCAAAACTCAGGCGTGTCTATTCTCCGCTACAAAGAGCACCTTCACATTTACGCCCACTTTCCAAAATGTATCTGTCCCCATTACTGACCATCTAGGGCTTTTAGGCGTAACTGTAACATCCAGTTTAAACTTCGGTCAACAAATTGTGTCCATGGCTCAAGTAGCTTCGAAAAAGTTGGGAATCATCTCGAAGGTACGGCGGTACTTCGGCCCTGCACAGCTTCTTAACTTATACACAGCTCAAGTGCGATCGTGCATGGAGTACTGCAGTCATCTTTGGGATGGTTCAGCCAAATATCAACTAGAAGCGCTGGACTCCGTTGACCGAAGAGCCCGTAAACTAATTAATGACGTCGACCTTACAACCAAAAAACTGCAGACCTTAGAGCATCGTCGTAAGGTTGCGTGTCTAACCGTGTACTACAGTACAGGATACATTTTGGTGAGTGCGCCAGTGCTCTGTTTGAGCAAATTGAACCCTCACCCTTTTACCATCGGACTACTAGACGCAGACAGAACTTCCATCCGTATGTGGTAGATATTCCGAAAAGTCGAACTAAGCGCTTTGACAGTTCCTTTTTGATACGGGTCGCCAAGGTTTGGAATGAACTGCCTGCGTCTATTTTCCCTGACCAGTATAGTCCTAGTACTTTTAAGCGTCGAGTGAATAGGTTTCTCGTGGATGGACGTGTACCACCTTAGTCTTCATGTTCACTTAACATCAGGTGGCATGGAAGACAAACGTCCCATCCATAATTAATAAAAAAAAAAAAAAAGCTATGTCGTTTATTTTAGTTCTCCGTCGGATAACTTCGTTTCTGATCCGGTCTCTCAGAGAAACACCTAACATAGCTCTTTCCATAGCGCGCTGTGTGACTTTAAGTCGGTGAACTAGCCCTACTGTTAGGGTCCACGTCTCGGCTCCATACGTGAGCACATGCAGGACGCACTGATTGAAGTCTTTTAGTATGTATGAAAAATCTTAAAAGACATTGGAGAAGAAAGTATTGTGCAGACAAAGTCGCGGGCACTAGCTAGTTTAAAATATAATAAGTGTAGGATGGACAATGAGTGCGTGTTATGGAATGTAAGAGTGAGTGAGATAGATGATTGTTGAAGGGAGAAAGCGAGATAAGAAAACAAGATGGCGAGTGACAGTTCTACGAGACGATGAACGAGTGCGACGTATTTTTAAAATCTTTTTATTTTTACGGTGTTAAAGAAGAAAAATACAGATTTTCGTTGATATACCTTGTTTATTTTCACGAGAACCAATCCCACAAATTGGGGGCTCGTCCGGGATTGTTGTGAAAAACGAGGATCAACGAAAAACCGGCTGACGACGGCAAAAAGACGACGGCACAAAGACGACGGCACAAAGACGACGACGATTTTATTAAATTAACGAAGGCTACGACGATAAATCATGCAGAAGAGGGACCGTGGCGATAGCGGCGACAGCGTTTATGACGATGGGGTACAACGTGTTCATGGCGGCGGCGAGATGCTGCATCTCACCGAAAAACTTATCACGAGGTTCAGTGCGCAAGATGAATCATACACTGTGTCTATGTGGGTGCGCGAGATCGAAGAGCATGGTGAGATATTTGGCTGGAGTCCTACTCAACTGTTATTAGTGGCTCGAAGATCTTTGATCGGCACGGCAGCACTATGGCTACGAGCAGAAAAAATCCATAAAACATGGGATGAATTAAAGTCAGCGATAAGCAAGGAATTCGCGGACACTATCGACATAAAAAGAATTCATGAAATGATGAGTTCTAGGTGTAAACAAAGAGGTGAATCATGTATTGATTATATGTTGATAATGAAGGAGATGGGAAAACGTGGCAAGATGCCAGACTATGTGTCTATCAAATACATAATTGACGGAATACACGACACGGAACTACACAAAATTATGCTGTACGGAGTTACCACCTTTCCCGACTTAAAAGAAAAACTAAAGATGTACGAGCAATTCAAAAACAAGTCTATGAAGGAAACTGTACGTGCTAAACCGGCCTACGTGCAGAGTAATAATATTAGAAAAAATACAGCGGTGACAAAGTGTTTCGCCTGTGGGGAAAACAATCACATATCATTCAACTGTCCTCATAAAACGGAAGGTAAAAAGTGCTTCAATTGTAACGAGTATGGGCATATCTCTCCTAATTGTCCATTGAAGATGGCGGCAGCGCAAGGGCAGCCTTCGAGAAGTTCGTATCAACATCAATCAAATCAGTTGCAAGAACAAACGTCATCGGGTGCATTCGGTAAATACGACGGCGACAGACAATATCCGGTTAGACACGAACGACGTCCACCGACCAATCAGGTTAGACAAGCGTTCTTCAATTCATTACCAGAGGGCGCCACCAACGATGTTCAGGATGCAGTTTGTTCGACGCTAAGCGGAGTGAAGTTTGTAACCAACGCGGAACGGCCGAGCGACGCGGTGATTGGCTGTAACGAAACGATTGACAAGATGGCGTGTTGCGTAAATAACAATGAAGCGGACATGTATAATGTAAACAAACGTATCAGTCAACCGGAACGAAGTGAAAAACCTTTAAAAACTGTTTTTGTGTGCTATAAATCGGCATTGGCATTAATAGACTCAGGTTGTGATGTAAACATAATCTCAAAGAACTTTTACGACGAACTTGGTGTATTAAGATGCGATAAAAGTTGTAATATAACGTTGACAGGTTTAGGTTGTTCTAAGGTAGAAACCTATGGTGTTATTGTTTTAGATATAAAAATTGATAATTACAAATACGAGAATATTAAGTTTTACATAATGCCTAACAACTCTGTGCCATTTAAATTAATTTTAGGTAATGATTTCTTACAAAATGTTTTGATGTTTATGAAAGAGTGTAGTGTTTGGTTTAAACCGAAAGATGAATGGATGGACTATGACTGGTTAACAAATATTACATGTTTTTCTTGTTCTGTTGACTCAGTAGGTCACATCAGTAATCCAGCAGTGAAGGGTGAGGTTATCAAGTTGGTAGAAGGGTATGTACCGAGGAAGACTAAGGAGGCTCCAATTCAACTAAAAATAATATTGAAAGACGATATACCCGTCTCCCAGCGCCCACGACGTATTTCATTTAAGGAACAGGAAGATGTGGATGCACAGATACAGGAATGGTTAAATGATGGAATAATTAGGGTAAGTTATTCCGAATACTCAAGTCCTTTAGTGTTGGTGCGTAAAAAAAATGGCTGTTTAAGGGTATGTGTAGATTATCGAAAAATTAATAGTAAGATGGTTAAAGATGAATACCCACTTCCCTTAATTGATGACCATATCAATAGATTGAGTTCAGCTAAGATATTCAGTGCATTAGATTTAAAAAATGGTTACTTTCACTTGCGAGTTCACGAAGATTCAATTCAGTACACAGCTTTTGTAACGATGACTGGACAATATGAATTTCTACGAGCACCATTCGGATTAGCAACTTGTCCAAAAGTTTTTACACGATTTATCAATATCATATTCAGAGATTTAATTGCCAAAGGTATTGTTATTATTTTCATTGATGATATTCTAATTCCAGCGGAAGATGAATACCAGGCCTTAGAGCGTTTGCGTCAAGTGCTAACGATTGCATCTGAATATGGACTATGTATAAATTGGAAGAAATCTCAGCTACTAACCAGGAGAGTGGAGTACTTAGGTCATGTTGTCGAGGCAGGTGTGGTAATGCCATCACCAGGAACTACAGAAGCCGTAACAAAGTACCCAGAACCTCAGAATTTGAAGCAGCTGCAAAGTTTCTTAGGACTCTGTTCTTATTTCAGGAAGTTTATGCTTAACTATGCAACAATAGCAAAGCCTCTCACCGATATGTTGAAAAAAGATTGTAAGTTTGTGTTTAACGATGTACATAAAGCTAGTTTTAACAAATTGAAGATGATGTTAGCTTCTAAACCAGTACTGAAGATTTATGATCAAAGAGCAGACACAGAACTACACACGGATGCGTCAAATGTAGCTTATTCAGCAATTTTAATGCAGAAAAGTGATGATGAAAGGCTACACCCAGTCTATTATATGAGTAGAAGGACTACAGAGGCACAAATGAAGTATACAAGCTATGAGTTAGAAGCGCTTGCTATAGTCGAAGGAGTGAAGAAGTTCAGGCACTATTTGTATGGTAAACACTTCAAGATTGTTACTGATTGTAAAGCTTTTCAAATGACGCTGAATAAGAAAGAGTTAGCATTATCGTCAAGAGTTGCTAGATGGATTTTACTTCTACAGGACTATGATTTCACAGTAGAACACCGTCAAGGTACTGCAATGAGGCATGCTGATGCATTGAGTAGAAATCCATATGTGGCAGTTATAACAACTAACTTGCACCAAGATATACAGCTAGCTCAGGAAAAAGATGAAGGCCTCAAAGCAATAAAAACAATTTTGAAACTAGGACAAACATATAAAGACTATAGTTTAAATCAGGAATTACTTTATAAAGGATCAGAGCGACAACTAGTTATACCTACTACAATGGAGATTGAAATTATAAAGAGGGCACACAATCATGGTCACTTTGCAAAGAGGAAAACATTAGATTTGATTAGTAAGGATTTTTATATTGAAAACTTGGAAAAGAAAGTTGAAGATTTTATTTGTTCATGTATACCATGTCTTCTGGCAAACAGAAAAGCAGGAAAACAGGAGGGGTATCTTTATCCTATTGAAAAAGGGGATACTCCACTACATACTATACATTTAGATCATGTTGGACCATTGACTGAGACTCATAAACAGTATAATCACATACTTACCATTGTTGATGCGTTCACGAAGTTTGTTTGGTTGTTTCCATGTAAAAGTACAACTACAAGAGAGGTATTGAGTAAACTAGAGGTACTAAAGCAGACATTTGGAAATCCGGATAGATTAATCACAGATCGAGGTACTGCATTTACCAGTAACGACTTTAAAGAGTATTGTGAGCAAGAAGGAATAGAATTGTGTCATATCACTACAGGAGTACCCAGGGGCAATGGCCAAGTAGAGAGAATCCATAGAATCATTATACCGGTACTTACTAAACTATGTATAGAAAAACCAGGATTATGGTATCGTCATGTGGGGAGAGTACAGATGATGTTAAATAGTACTTACCAGCGAAGTGTAAATACCACTCCATTTGAAATGTTAATAGGTAAAAAGATGAAAAAACAAGGAGATATAGAACTTTATGAGTTACTACAACAAGAAGAAAGAGACAGCTACATGGAAGCCAGAGAAGAACTAAGGAAGAGAGCTAAGCAGCAGATACTGGAAGTTCAGCAGGAAAATAAGAAAACATATGACAAGAACAGGAAAGAAAGTAATAAGTACCAAGAAGGAGACATTGTTGCTATAAAACGGACTCAGTTTGGAACAGGGATGAAACTCAAATCTAAATATTTAGGACCCTATCGTGTCACGAAAGTAAAGAGGCTAGACAGATATGATGTGGAGAAGTTAGATTTGCAGACAGAAGGTCCAATCAAGACATCTACCTCTTCAGATAATATGAAGCGATGGCCAGGTGTTGATACACAACACTAATTATTCAGCAGGTATGAATAAATGTTTTACTTGTGTTTATTTGATGTATGAATGTATGAGAGGAATGAATGCAATTATTTAATGTTAATTTTGTATTGTAACTTTTCTAGTGTATTTTTATGTTATATGGCATAATATTTAACAGAGTTGTCAAAGTTTATGTTCAGAAATGTTTATGCAAATGTAAACCATAGTTTATAAGATTTCTATTTTATATTAACCTGTTTATTGTTTAAATAGATAAGGAGTGAGTATCTACCTACCTACTTTAGGATTTTTTCATGTAAAGTGTAACTTTATTCTAATGGTAACTTACCTGATGTAATAGTTGTTAAGATGTATCTATGTTATGATGCTGTAGTAGTTACTAAGTTTATTTGTGTAAAGATGTATCTAACGAGTATGTATGTATGATGATGGAATGTCTGAGGTCAGACATGATTGCAGGATGGCCGAGTGTAGGATGGACAATGAGTGCGTGTTATGGAATGTAAGAGTGAGTGAGATAGATGATTGTTGAAGGGAGAAAGCGAGATAAGAAAACAAGATGGCGAGTGACAGTTCTACGAGACGATGAACGAGTGCGACGTATTTTTAAAATCTTTTTATTTTTACGGTGTTAAAGAAGAAAAATACAGATTTTCGTTGATATACCTTGTTTATTTTCACGAGAACCAATCCCACATAAGTTACATTTTAAAACGTAATTTATTCGGAGATAGCATCAAAATTCGAGGCTAAATAATCTCTAAATAATACTTCGAAACGTTGTCTATGCAGCTTCAAAACTTACGAATATCTTTTTCGTGAAGATCACAGAACACCGTAAAATTTAAAAATAAACAGAATCGTTCCTTTTTTAAACCTTTGTCGAACGAGCTTTTTTTGCGTCAAACATTTAGAAAGTTTTGAATTATATTCAATGAGTTGTTTACATTTTGATTTGTTTCTTTTTCATCGAGATGAGTTTACATTTTTTCAACGGCAACATTTTTATGAATAGATTTTTATGTGTGAAGTTTTGTTGTTGAGTGATATTACTGTATTCTGTATTTTTTGCTGCTACTTTAGGTTTTTAGCAGGTAGTTTTCCAGTCAAAGATTTGGATGTTAATCGTATTTTTAACAGTTATTGATGTTGGGCAACGTAAGTATTATTGATATTGTAAATGTTTTGATAATCTGATAGTTACGGATAATCTCCTGTGAACTTTTAAGGCTGCAAACTGGACAGCAGCGACAGCGACAGCGGCGCTGGCAGCAATTTCCGCGACACGATAGAAAGTATTGCGTTTGTATGAAACCGCGACAAATCGCTCTCACGCCCGCTGGCGTCGAAAACGACCCAGATTCCCCGCGTCGTTGCCCGCACCGCTGTCGCTGCCGTCCAGTTTGCAGCCTAAAGCTTCGGGCAGCGATTTCCGCGACACGACAGAAAGTATTGACTCTGTATGAAACCGCGACAAATCGCTCTCACGCCCGCTGGCGTCGAGAACGGCCCAGATTCCCCGCGTCCTTGCCCGCACCGCTGTTGCTCTCGCTGTCGCTGCCGTCCAGTTTGCAGCCTAAAGCTTCGGGCAGCGATTTCCGCGACATAATAGAAAGTATTGAGTCTGTATGAAACCGCGACAAATCGCTCTCACGCTCGCTGGCGTCGAGAACAAAAACGTTATAAGAAGTCTGTAACTACGGCCTTTAAAAAAAAAAGTATATTTGCAGTCACAAAACTAAATAGAAGTAAACACAAAGTAGGCATATGTGAACGGACCGCGGCGCTGTAGGCATTTATTACAAAGATGTGGCCGAGTTGAATTACTGGTAGATATTTGTACTGTGCCTAAACTGATTGAAAAAGTCCGTTGCTTCTTGTCGCTTGGAAGAGATCATATTTTGGTGATAAGGCCGCAATTTGTGCCTACTGTTTCCTTTAAACTGTATTAAAACTATTTTCTGTATTATGTGCACAATAAAGTATAATTAAATAAATAAAAATAGACTACTTTAGCTTCAACATATTAGAAAAAGATCAGTTAAAATAATTTTAGGGCCGAGAATGGTTCACACATAACAATTAAAACTATTAAATTCTATGTTTAAAATTACAAAGTGAGCGTCTTTTAAAATTCTAAAATTAAAAAAGTTCGCACTTTCTCAAAACAATGACCGTAAAAAATTCGAACTAAGGCTGCATACACATCTTTAATCAATCTAGACAATTATGTAATCTGATTTATTTCTTGCTTGGTGGTAGGATCCCTTCTGGGTCCGCCTGGCTAGCGACCACCCTTTATATAAAGTCTGCCGCCAAATGTTACCGCCCGGCGGTAATGTGTTCCGGCAATATTGTATAAAGAGTATTCATCTTCGACCTCATCGTCACTTACCATCAGGTGAGATTGAGGTCAAACGCGGGTTTAGTCACTTATAAAAAAAAAAAAATTTTTTTTTTTAAATAATCCTTTTTTATCATCGCATAGTAACACCATATTTTACTTCTAACTCACTAGGTGGGTAGTGCAGATGAGGTCAAAGGTGAGCTCCTTAGGAGCTTGGGAAAAATTGGCTCTTCAAAAAACATTTTCAAAACGCATTACTCGGAGCGGTGATATGGCGCAGACTTTATATGAAACTCTTTTGAAAAAAACTTTTGATCCCCCGTAAGGATCCCGTATAAATATATCTAGCTAATTAAGTTCCCTAAGAGCTGGACTGTAAAATGTAAAAAGTATTTTTCAATCTTGATATTGCTTTCTTAAAGTCGAACTTAATAATTCTGACGATCATTAATATCAGTAAATATCAGTAAACCGACTGTAAAGTTAATAAAATAAAACGTATATAAAAATTCTTGTGAATGAAGCCTAAGGCTGTAATCTATAAATAGAATACTCTGCCTTTCTATTCTTAGCAAAAAAATTACGAACTTTGATCATGGTCTACAAGTCCGACCACATTCTCGACAAGACTTTTTTGGCGCTTGGATGATGACGTCAGAGGGGCGTGAGGGTGAAATAAGGGTTACCATTCAGTATAATTTCCCTCTTTTCAGGAATAAATATGAATGCAAAAACTTTTAGTTTTTTCATGTTTGAAAACAGAAATCATTTCATTTTATGTAGGTACTACAAAAAGGCGAGTAACGTAAACTTTGAGAAAAACGATAGTCGTACAAAAACACAGGGTTGAAGATATAAATTGATGATTAAGCAAGAAAATGTAACTTTTATTAACTTTAATTTTATTCATCATAAGACCATCGAATGGCCGCTCAATGACGTCACAATTTTGTACTTCGGATTTAACAAGGTGTTGATAGTTATTGAATAAAATATTACAGTAGACCAAGAGACAAAAAAATCTGGCGGAAAAAACTCTTGGCACTCTTTTTCAGTCAGGATTATACGAATTAATACAAATAGGTACATAGGTAGTACAAATTGATCATGACATGAAAAAAAAACAAACACAAGACAGCTAATTGTGAGAGCCAATGTCATTCCACAACCAAATTGCTTACATAGTAGGTGCATTGAGCTATGGATGCACAACACGTAGGTACATGACAAACTGGGACCAGAGTATTTAAACAAGAATGGAATAAAATACTCTTTGTATCATCAGCAAAACGACCTGGCACCGCTAGCAGCACCCGTTCACGAGTATAACGCAAGCACCAGCCATCACCATCCTCAACCATATTTTAGGGAAGAGGGTGACCCGATAGCGAATATACAAAGGCTATACTATTTGAGTCACGAGTCAGACTCTAATAGAGGAGCTTTTATTTATGCATATTACTTGACAATACCTAATCGAACTCAGTAAAAAAAATTACTGAAATGGATTAGCTTTTGCTCTTGTAATTTTCAAAGAAATGCAATGACAAAACCTAGTACTGTATAATACATATTCACTCAAATAGATAAGCTTTTGTCAAGATGAAAAGCAGGTATATCTTCGTTTGATATGTTAGGTTGCATATAGATATACACGTGCGCGAGCCGAGCGAGCGACTTGCTGTTGTCTTGACAAGAAAGTAAGTGAGTGGAACAGTCACCAGTATGCCATATGTGATACTGCACAGCCAAGCCGTAAACAAAATTAATAAGTAATTAGAAACTTTTAGAAATATCCTGTTGTGCTATGCCTTTTTATCGTCTAAGTAATCTTTAGTTTTATAATAAGCTTTTCGAGATAGAGTGTTTTTAATGATTGATTTAAATTTATTGAATGGCAGGGATTGAATTGACTTCGGAATTTTGTTATATATACGTATTGACATTCCAATAAAAGATTTGCTGCTTTTCTTTGAATGCCAGCCTTCAAATCAATAGATAAAGTATAAAGTACACTTTTTAGTGTTGCTAGTTGCAACACAGACGAACACTACCATCCGCTAAGTAAGTAAGTAATTTACTCAGTAAATAACTATTATAGATTTTTTATTTTATATTTTCTCTTCATGTACCTATGATCTCAAACTACCAAGTCCTTGAATTTCGAAAGTTATCCACCAGTCGCCATGTATAAGGGTACCGCGCGCCATCATATTTATATTCTACGATTACCCCAAATTCGCTACATGGGTATCCCATGTCACAAGCTTTGTAATATCCGCAAACGGTTTGACCCCAGCCACTTTGGTCAGAAACCTTGAAAGGCTGGGATTCGGCGGCGGCGGTTCGCTACCAGCGCGCATGCAAAAAGCGGTTTTGCTCGGGATTGCCCGAATCGTTCGCCGGTTTCTGTCTCTCTTGCCCTGATCCCCGACCGACTGGTCCGATTGTCAGGTCTTTCCCGCTGAAACGCGAGTAGCTGTAAGCATACATAATAATAATAACAACTTTATTTACTTATAAAAGAAAAACAAATGAAAACACAAAATAAAACAGATTTAACAAATAGGTCATGTAAGCAAAAAGGCTCGGGCTCAGCATAATGTTGAATACCGAAACTATGTAGTTCAGTAACAACGCTGTTATTCTGTCAGAGCCTAAACAGAAGATAATTCCGCCTCGCAAATTGTAAACTAATGTTAATTGAAATAGATAAGATAAAAAACATACAAAATAAAATATAAGATTGAATAATTACAAATAAAACATTCGTAACCAAAAGGAAACCTATCATGTAATAATATAACTTCAAACTAAACAACTATACACTGTAAATAAAACAAAAAATCACTGAGACAAAGAGTCGCCATAGCTCAGACACCCTGCCACTTTTTGCTGGTGCAATAAAAACTCTTAAATAATTTCTTAAATGTATATTAATTGTTGGCATTACGAATCGGTGGTGAGATATTGTTCCAGCATTTGGTGGCATGGTATCTGAAACTACCACGAAAAGCAGCAGTTCTGTGTTCTGGTATCAAGAGTTCCTTTACACATGTTCTAAGCCCAAAACGCTTATGAGATGATCTCCACGACAGCTTCCTAAAAAAATAAAATAGTAATTGGTTTTTGATAACCCCAAATAACATTGAAGCATAGAGATAAATTATATACTAAAAACCATTCATATAAATATTTATAATTAACACTATTGTTGGGTTTTGTTTTGACCTCTAAGGAAGTTTATTATTAATTCGCTTTTATAGGGTTTTGTTTTGACTTTGCCGGAAGTTTATTAATCTTTCACTCACTTATTATTGTATTCCATTTATTTCTACCAAAAATTCAACATTTTCCGGGTCCGCTGCTCAGTGATTGGTCAGGTTTAGCCAATCACCGGGTAGCCGATTCTGATTGGTTTCGATACTTTGGCGCGGGAACATTTTTAGCAAGCGTGGGAAAAATGGCCGGTTGCAGCCACAAATTAGAAAGTATTATGTATAAGTACAGATAAGACACATAAATTATAGGGAGTTTGGAATGCAAGCTTGTCTGCCGCTTGACGGCGCTTATGTGCTTGAGGTTTTTTGGGTGGAATATGCACTATAGTGGTTTTTTATTATTATTGTTGATAAATATTGTTTTTCATATGTGAAAGAAAGAGTGCGAATTTTACAGTACAATGGCAACGAACTAACGAACCACTAACTAAAACAATCAAAAACCAACACTTGTTAGCATGTTTGTTAAAGTTATTCGTCGAAATATGTGAATCATGAAGTCCATCAAGCATCACAACAATTCAGTAACATAAATGATAAACTTAAGTTCACTTGACGCTACTTCTGAGTTTGCAGGAAAACACAACAGATATGTGCAGTTTAGAACAGATATGCTTAGAACTTTCACTTCACAAGCCAGCTGCGTTTTGTGATCAAATGGCGAATGATTGTCTATCACTCACTCAATTCACTCATATTAAGTTGTTAATGCCAGTAATAAGTGGCGCCACCAAACGTTAAAATGGTGCGATGGCCAAACTCTTGAAATTGAATAAAATGCTTTGATTATCAATGCCGTGGTTGCAGCATTCTTTGATCAGCATCATAAGTGTAAAGTCGTAGAATTAACAAGTGTGTGAAATATAAGTTATATTCAGTGATTTACCTCAGTTTTCTTTGAATATCCACTATCGTTCAACCAGTAGATATAAAGTTGAAGGGCTGCCTGAACATCATAAGAACACGAGACAAGTTTCAGCTTTGCAGCGTATCATCTGCATCTTGGGTGATACCACACTATTAACAATAATTTTTTCATTCTATTATTTGTCACTTCGCACTATATATATTTTGGTTATGGGTAGCTATTTAAGATTGTTATGATCGATTTATTAGAGTTATTATTTACTTAAATGAGGAGGCTACTGAAAACCAACGCGGATGTTTCCCATGCTGAGTAGTCACCATTTGCTTACATAACTTCACGCCTGTATCCCTTATGGGGTAGGCAGAACACCAGAGGTTATAAGGCCATCTGATTTCACGTTTGACAAATGAGGTATTGTAATGATGGAGAGAAGATGAAGACAGGGGGTCAGCCTATCGCCCACAAAAATGCCAATAAAACCTCTGTCCCTTAACTGACTTTTACAGTATGGCCGGGAAAAGAAGCAGCTGGTACATTATTAGTTTTTCTTTCACTCCCAGTCCCCTCATGGGAGCGATATTTTGGACATGATATTTTGAACAATTATGAATCGATTTTGAAAATTCTTGTGATAGAAGATACTTTATAGTTGGTCCCATATAAATTTAATCGAAATCGGTCGAGTACTTCATTGAAAATTTCAAATTTTAGAAAATTTTAGCCAAAGTTTTGACGTAAAGTCGGTTTTTTAATGCCCTGCATTCGTTGATTAATCTTTCTTTCTTTCTAGATGCATTTTGGGGTAAAGGGGAGGATAGGAGGAAAAGCCGGAAAGTACAGGAACAAAAAGATATACCAGATTTACCGGGCTTGGGTCCCCAACGCATCAATAATCTTACAATCTTTAAGTGACGATGTGCCTGGTTTATCATGTCGCTCGCCTTCTTACGTAAAAAAGGTAAGTTACCGCGCGGAAAAATATTTGCGAATGAATTTATGTAGGCCCATTAACTCTACACTTTTGTACAGTAACTGCAACAGTATCACGGTTATTTTTATCCGACTTCAAAATAGGAAGTTATCTGTTTGACCTGTAAGTATGTATGTATGGTATGTTTGTCCGCGATTATCTCGCGTTTGGCTGAACCGATTTAGATGCGGTTTTCAGAAAAAGATTTGTCACGTTTAGGAGAAGGTTTTAGTATATTAACCGACTTCATAAAAAAGAAGGTTCTCAATTCGTCTGTATATTTTGTTTCGGAGATGAGCCGGTATTCGGTACATTCGGCATATTATTATAACTTTCATATTCAGCCAAATATTTGGTTGATTTGCCGAATACTATCGGTTTCGCGCGGTTTTGCACGAGAAATTTCTAATCCCACAGGAATATCGGGATAAATAAAATCAGCAAAAAAACAGAGAAACTTCAGCTGTATTGTCGCGCGGTTTTGCACGAGAAATTTCTAATCCCACAGGAATATCGGGATAAATAAAATCAGCAAAAAAACAGAGAAACTTCAGCTGTATTAAACTCTTTTATTTATTTATTAACCGACTCAAAACAAAACAAAAAAATAGGAGGTTCTCAGTTTGACCTGTTAGTATACCTATATGTCACTTACGTTTACTGGTCCAGGGACAGTAGGTCCAGTGACTTTCCGCTGTCACTGGAAAGTCACTGGACCTATGGAAATTTACCCATTATTATCTTTAAGATGCACTCCTATTGATGGATCATCAAACAACACTGAAATGGCGTCAGGAAGTTCACCTGGTTCAAGTTGGTCTCTTCTTAGTGCCGGCCATTTAAATCCTTTAATAATGCCCATTGCTCTATTTACCAAACCATCCGATAGGGACATATTTCTCCGATTCAATTATACGAGAGCCCACAGCCAGTCCTAAACTCTGTACACGTCCGTCGCATTTTTTGGATCAGCCGGAACAGCGCTCGCGGGGGGCGTCCTTCCGTATGTGGCTAATTCCCTGGACTCGTCTACTGCGTTGATTGAATACAAATGACTGCGAGTAGCTATAATTTTAGTCATTATATTGTTGTATGTGTCAACCTGCTTTATCGTAGGATAAATCCTAACAGCGACACCGTCTGCCAATTGTCCCGTTTTATGTACTTGTGTGCGTTCAATAAGCAACTCCAACTGGTTCGTTGGGAGCTGACCGACTCGCAAATTATTGAGGATATCAATAAATTCACTACCATCCCGTTGCCGCATATTGACGGTTAATTCACTGTAACGTTTTTTCTTATTCTATAAGAGAATTGAAGGAAAAGGCCGTTATTAAATGAAAGTTATTTAATAGTAGTCCTCAGTCGGGTTCGCACACTGAATTAACTTGGCATATATTAGAAACACCACTATCCTGGCAGCTGGCGATGCAAGCGGCGCCGGTTGAAGTCCTGCTGCTGCAGTATCTCGAAGCCGTAGACACTGATGATGATGATGATGAGGTATAGTATGGCAGCACAGGAATAGTGGAGTTGCAGTATGCTGCTAGAACCCTGGAAATGTCAAACCAGACATTTTACATTCTGCCCGGGTGAGCACCTGACTGCGTCATATCAACCGAAGCTATCTACAGCTAAGCACAGGTATAGTAGTGATTAAAAGCAGCGGTCGAGATGAGGCAGTACAGGCATAGTTATAAACTTACACATCAAGCCTATTAATATGTGGATTACTCAAAAACAAGGAAGTTTTCATTTTAAAAGATAAAATCATTTTATGAGGGTATTCACATAAATTATATAAAAGAATTTCTATTTAGATATAGGAACAATGATGAATGGAATTTAAGATGATCAGCGTTTAAGCACATAATATAAAAAGTATCTAGGCACAATCTCAGTAGCATTAAAACTAAATACTTAATCAATTACAACACTTACCCAGTAGTTTGGGGTTAACACACACAATACACTACTTATAGCTTGTTATTAAATTTGTTCTATTAGAATAGAATTTTAGTATTTTTAAGAGAGCAGATATTCTTTATTTTTCTTTACTAAGTAAGTAAATGCAATTAGCGAGGTCAGAGCGTCCGCAACGCAGTCAATGCACGACTGAGGTGGCGATCGTCCGAACAAAAGCATTGGAATGCTGCAGCTAGACTGCAAAACTGTATGTTGCAGTCTAGCAGGTGTCTAAAATGCCCGGGTTTATGGTTAGTTATTTTAGTATTTTAGTTATTGTGTCACATACCCCCCTTTTTAGGATAGGATTTTTCCTTATAAAATCCGCTAAAAACAATTACATGGTTATTTAAGTTTAAGATCTTTTATATGCCACGTCCCTAAATTATTACCAGAATCGTCTTCGAGGTCGTAGACTAAGGGGGACCTTTTAGAAATTATTCGACATTTGACGAACTTTGGAGCCAGCTTTTTGGCAAAACGATTATCTTTATCACTCTGATAGTACGTCCGTTTCCACACTATGTCACCTACTTTAAATTCAGCGTTTCTACGTCGTAAGTTGTAATTGGTACAACTTCTAGAATGAGCCTTTAGTAACTCACACTGAACTTTTTCGAAAATTTTTCGCAATACACCGAGATTCTCAGCATACTCGTCGCGTGGTGCAAACACTATGTCTTCCGAAAATTCTGCATTTGAATAGTGTGAACCGCAGCTGACTAATTCTCTACCAAATACTAAAAGAGCTGGTGTGAAACCTGTTACTTCATTAACTGAGCTATTTAACGCGAACTGAATTTTTGGCAAGTTAGTATCCCAAGTTCGGTGATCACTTTCCACAAAGGACGCAACAGCTATCATTATTGTTTTGTTATAGCGTTCAACCAAGTTTACTTGTGGAGTATATTTAGGCGTGAAGCGAATATCTGGGATTTTATAATGGTTTAGAATATTTTTCAATATGTTACTAATAAACTGTTTACCATTATCCATTAGAACCGTGCGTGGAATCTCATGGACGAGAAAAACATTATCTTCCAAAATGCGCGCAATAATTTCCGCAGTAGCACGCCTAATTGGAAAAAGGAGAGTGTATTTAGAAAAACAGCACGTAACTACAAATATAAAAGTATTTTGTTTACGAGAGACCGGAAGTGGGCCTACGAGGTCCATGCTAATCATTTGAAAGGGTCTAGAGCATTCTTTAGGTTTACCCATAGTGCCTAGTGGTGGGTGCGTAGGATATTTATAGGCATTGCAAATGTCACAATTTAAAACAAATTTGCTGACATCACTGTGCATCCCTGGCCAGTAATAATTCAAACTTATTCTTTTATGCGTCTTAAATATACCGAAATGACCAGAAATGGGCTCAGAATGATTCTTGGCTATTATTTCTTTACGAAATTCTAAGGGCACTACTTCCTTCCACTCAAATTCACGTGTAAGAGGATTTAGAGTTTTCACATGACGGTACAGTACACTACTATCTATTCTGTAATTTAAATAAGAAGTAGGAGAATTTAGGCAGCCTTTGTAAATTTCAAGAAACCAAGAATCGTTAGTGTTAGGAATTTGGGAACTAATGTTTACGTCAGTAGCTGAGATTGGAACAGAACGCGAAAGACTGTCGGGAACGACATTATCGGCACCGCGTCGGTGTCGGATTTCAAAATTATATGCAGATAGACGAACACTCCAGCGAGCTAAACGTCCTGTGGGGTTGTTCAAGTTAAGGAACCATTTCAGCGACGCATGGTCTGTGTAAACAATAAATTTGAGTCCATTTTCTAAATAACACCGCCAATGTTCGATGGCAGTAAGGACAGCTAGGGCCTCTCTCTCAGTTGCACTGTAATTTTTTTCTTGGTTACTTAATGATTTACTCATATACGCTACAACCTTCTCTTTGCTGTCTAACGTTTGTGTAAGTACAGCACCAATTCCAAAATCGCTTGCGTCTGTATGGACTTCAAATGGCTTAGAGTAATCTGGACATGCGAGTACGGGGGCAGTTACGAGACATTTTTTTAGTTGTTCGAACGCATTTTCAGCTTCTGGTGTCCAACAAAAGGGCGGAGCTCGTTTCCCCTGTGAGGTAAGTTTATTTAGAGGGGAGGCTAGGGTACTGAAGTTTGGTATGAACCTACGATACCAAGAAGCAATACCTAAAAATCGGCGTACATCTTTCCTATTTTCCGGCCTTTTGTAGTTCATAACGGCTTCAATTTTTGCAGGATCGGCATGCAGTCCATGAGAATCAACTACATAACCGAGATAGTTAAGTTGTTTTCTAAAAAACTGGCTTTTTTCAAAATTTATCGTAAGATTGGCAAAATTAAGCTTTTCAAAGACACGATTTAATAGAGAAATGTGTTCAGAGAAAGTAGAAGAGATGATGATGATATCATCGACAAAAACGAAAACCTTATGTTCAAATTCCGGACCATAAAAAAGAGCATCAACTAACCTTTGCTGCGTGGCTGGTGCATTTGTCAATCCAAACGGCATGGACTTAAATTGAAATGTTCCTTTAGTTGGAACGTAGAATGCAGTCTTATTTCTGTCCTCTTCCCTAATAAAAATCTGCCAAAAACTCTTAGATAAGTCAAGGCTGGATAGGTATTTTGCGTCTCGCAGATTATCCAAAATATCCGAAGTGTAAGGTAGACTGTAGGCATCTTTTTTGGTCACAGAATTTAGTTTTCTGCTATCTAAACAGAATCTAAGTTCACCGTTCTTTTTGGGAGTAAGTAAGACTGGAGACGACCAAGGACTTTCACACGGTTCAATAACGTCCTCTCTCAACATTTCATTTACTTGTTTTATGAGAATACTTTGTTTAACTGGGGACATCCGGTAATACCTTTGACGAATGGGAGCAGCATTCCCAGTGTCAATTGAATGAGTTATCAGAGAGGTTCTACCTAACCCTTTTTCTTCATATGATATTGTTTTAAATAGGGAAATGATCTCATCTGCTGTCTGTTTCTGATCATTATTTAAGTGATCATAGGGGCAAACATGTTCACCATCCACCACTAGATCGGCAGAAGAAGCCTGAGAAGATTTTAGAAATTGTATAGAACCTAGATTTTTAGGAAAAATATTGAACGCATTCCAAAAATCCATACCAAGTATAAGAGCATTTTGCAACTCTGGCACAATAAAGAAGTGAATAACATGAGACTGGTTTTGGAAGGTGACAGGTAAGTTTAGTGAACCGATAGCCTGAAGTTTTTGTCCTCCAGCAGCAACGAATTTAATTTTGTCATCACAGGAGTTTATGTAAGAAGTTTTCTTTAGGAATTCGTGATATCCGTTGCCTAGTAAGGATACAGAAGACCCTGTATCAAGTAAACCCAATATATCTTTGTCGTTGATTGCAACTGTGGCGTATGGTCTAGAGAATTTAGTTCCTTTGTAACGGATTGAAGAGAGTGAGTAACAAGTAAAGAAATTAGATATAAAGTTTAGCCAGTCTTGCCATTCTTGATTGCGAGTATAATTACTTGTGACACCATCTCGACGATCCGTTAAAATTAGTTTTTTGACTCTTTGTTACAATCAGGACACTCAGGAAATCGCACATCCTTTTTCCCGCACTTGAAACAAATGAGGAAACGCGGTTTTGTGCATTGGCCTAGAGAGTGGGTTTCAGATCGACATCTTGGACAAAACTTACGCTCAGTGACTTTTGAATTCTCGGTTGAAACGGCAGAAACAGGTAAGAATTTGTTAGAGTTATTATTGTAATTTTTATTAAAGGTACCAGGTCTAAAATTATTAGAAGTACTCGGCTTAGTATAGAATTTATAGGCGAAATCAGGAGCAATAGTGTCAGAAGTAACCTTAGGTGGTTCACGAAATTGTGTTAAACGAGATTGTATATTTTCATAATTTCGACAAAGTAATTTTAATTTATCTATCGTTTTTATATCACTAGCGGAAGCTAAAGTACTAGCGTAGCAAGGTCGAATATTGTGAAGCAAGATTTCGAGTTTATCATCTTCACTCATGACCTTTCCTAGACTTGAAAACATTCCGTGCATAATAGCTAAGTAGATCGTAATGTTCTCATCTTCACCCTGGGTCCGTGAACGAATTTCCGCTACAAGTCGATAGTCATAATCTTTAGAACTAAAGTCCTCTTTCAGAAGTTGCACCAAATCTGGCCAAGAATTAACATTATCTTTAATACAGCGATGCCAATGTAAAGCATCATCAGTGAAAATTTCAAACGCGAACGATAGTATTTTATCATATGTTAATCCTCTAGAAACCACGAACTCTTCGACTTTCTGAATGAATGCCCGAACGCAAGTTTTTCCTGAATATTTTAGTTTGCTTAATTCCGATGATATATTTCGTTCACAAGTTACCGACAACGTCGTGGAATCCGTTTTGTCCGAAGAGGTATTAGATATTTGAGGTTTAATAGATTGAACCTCTTTATAAAGTAAATTAAAGTTTGCACAGCTAGATTTAAATATATCCGTAGTTTCTGGAGTAGCACTTATTCTATTTATTCTATGGTATATGTGATTTAAGAGATTCTCGGTCCTAAGGAACAAACTTTTGTCAAATCTAGTTTTAAGAACCTGCATATTAGTTTGGGCTTTATTTAAAGAATCTTTAACGCCCTTAATATCATCAATAGGGTCAAGATAGGATTCTAGAATATCTCCTTAGATATCTCCACGATTTGCCTACGCAGCTCTTGAACCGATTCGCCTGGTTTTATACCACGAACAGCCACCTCATATTCTAACTCATATTTTTGTAACGATAAAAATTTTATAGGGTAAGACATTTTTATAATTAACTAATCTGGGTAAGAGTTGTAAATTTTACAAAAATTCTATAGTTAACTACTTAATTTAAGTTCAACTAATATACAAGCAAAATCAATTAATGGTTTGCTAATAAAATGCATCAATAGGTGAACAATTAAAGATTAATTATAATCTGCAATATTTGAATTGAAAATATGTACTAATATTTTGGAAGGCAATGAAAGTTTATGTTATATAACAATATTGTACACCTATTGAATTAACACAGTTAATTTAATTTATAAAACAGCATACAAAATAAACTAAGCCACACCAAGAACGCCACTTTAGCCAAGATAACTCAGTGTGTTGCTATTTATTGGGCGCCACTGTAACGTTTTTTCTTATTCTATAAGAGAATTGAAGGAAAAGGCCGTTATTAAATGAAAGTTATTTAATAGTAGTCCTCAGTCGGGTTCGCACACTGAATTAACTTGGCATATATTAGAAACACCACTATCCTGGCAGCTGGCGATGCAAGCGGCGCCGGTTGAAGTCCTGCTGCTGCAGTATCTCGAAGCCGTAGACACTGATGATGATGATGATGAGGTATAGTATGGCAGCACAGGAATAGTGGAGTTGCAGTATGCTGCTAGAACCCTGGAAATGTCAAACCAGACATTTTACATTCTGCCCGGGTGAGCACCTGACTGCGTCATATCAACCGAAGCTATCTACAGCTAAGCACAGGTATAGTAGTGATTAAAAGCAGCGGTCGAGATGAGGCAGTACAGGCATAGTTATAAACTTACACATCAAGCCTATTAATATGTGGATTACTCAAAAACAAGGAAGTTTTCATTTTAAAAGATAAAATCATTTTATGAGGGTATTCACATAAATTATATAAAAGAATTTCTATTTAGATATAGGAACAATGATGAATGGAATTTAAGATGATCAGCGTTTAAGCACATAATATAAAAAGTATCTAGGCACAATCTCAGTAGCATTAAAACTAAATACTTAATCAATTACAACACTTACCCAGTAGTTTGGGGTTAACACACACAATACACTACTTATAGCTTGTTATTAAATTTGTTCTATTAGAATAGAATTTTAGTATTTTTAAGAGAGCAGATATTCTTTATTTTTCTTTACTAAGTAAGTAAATGCAATTAGCGAGGTCAGAGCGTCCGCAACGCAGTCAATGCACGACTGAGGTGGCGATCGTCCGAACAAAAGCATTGGAATGCTGCAGCTAGACTGCAAAACTGTATGTTGCAGTCTAGCAGGTGTCTAAAATGCCCGGGTTTATGGTTAGTTATTTTAGTATTTTAGTTATTGTGTCACATCACATAGCCGGAATTGGTGCCACAGATGTACTTCGGCCTCACACCAAGCTGGTCGGTTGAAGCACCAGTGGCCGTTCACAGGTGGAAGTTGCATCAGGTCACCAAATACCAATACGTTGATGCCTCCAAACAAATGCCTATTGTTTTTGAATTCTTGCAGTCGCAGGTGTATTTGACGTAGGTTTTCGTATGACACCATACTTATTTCATCAATTATGAGCCATCGAATGAGGCGCCACTTTCGTCGCTCTTGCTCGAGCCTGTGATCCGTGACAGCCTTGTAAGTAGAGGACTTACCTATTTCTATAGGCAGTGTAAATACTGAATGCAAAGTTTTCCCACCAACAAGGCGAGCGGCAACACCTGTTGAAGATGTAACTTCCACGAACATTGGTTTAAGTAAGCTATCAACGGTTGGTGACTAGCATCTGATGATTAATTCTACGATCAATTTTAATAAAAAAGACTTACCAGATCTGGCACCTCCTGTTATAAATAGTAAAAGTTGGTCATTGTTGTCTTTATTTTGTAAGTCCTTTTCTATTGATTCACCTACGGTTTTAAATAAATCCCTTTGATCTACGTTCAAACTGTTAATATTTTTTTGGAATAATTCGTCCGGCATCAACGTGGTTTGCATATCAGTTCTATTCTCACTGTCTATTTCTCCCATAATGACATCGTCTGCATGAAGACGTTCAACTAAGTCCTGTTCGGGATTATCAGTGTTTCGAACTAATCGTAGAGCTGCAGCTTGGGCCAGTGCTTGTTGAATTACCTGTTCTGCGTGCATAAATTGTTCAGCAGTCACATTCGGCATAAGAGGTCGTAGCTCATTTTGGCGCCTGAGAAAACCATTTTCTGCAGACTCTCCTTCCATTAGCAAGTTTCGGTCGTCCCTAAATAGCACATGGCACACAAGAAGACTATGAAAAAATCCTTCCCTATCAGAGTTAATAGTATATTGTATAGTATCTCGTTCTGAGAATCGCTGATTGGTTTCGGACTTTCATCCTCGTGCCATTTCTTAGTTTAATATATCTCGGGTTCATGCCGTAGGTCACGATATCCATCTTCTTTTGACCTATTGATTCATACCTGATGGCAAATTCAGCCAAAGAAAGCTCTTCTAGATTTTCCGGTCTTTGTTGATACTTGTCAAATATGTTGTTATATACTGAATTTTCATCACCTTCTAAGCGTAGCAAGTGAAACCTTTGGTCGGGTCCACAGCTATTTATAAATACAGCTTTTCTTGAAGATACCTTCAGAGGCAAGTGGCATAATCTAAACGCGCATTCACTAATCTTTGGGACAATATTGTCAAGGAAATCGAAAACAGCTTTTTCCATACTTCACCTCCTTGACGCTTTGCTTTATTAATAGTCTCACGAACAACATCTCCAGCATCCGTTGGTTCACTTGCTTACATATTTGGCAACATAGTAAGCAACACTTCCGCAAGGCTGCAAGACCATATTACCCTGCCATATTTCGAGTAGGCAAGGATTATAATTATTAATCATGCATTCACTTTTTGTCCGTTTTAAATTGCAAAACCGTCCTTTGTTTGACTAAGTTTCATCCGGGCCTAATAATTCAGTTTCTGTCCTCAAAGGACGCGGAAATCCAAATCGGCAAATAGGTATTTCCCGGCTCTTGTAAAAAGTGTTGCTGTGTTCTTGAACTTTTAGAACAAGTTCATTCAGTTCTTGATTTTCGTTACTGATTGAGCATGATATAACTTGCTCAATGCATTTTTTCCAGGCTTGAGTAAAATAATCAGGAATTGATTGACACCACAACAACATATGGAGGTGGGGGCTGCCACGATTTTAGTACTCTATTCTGTACCACCAATCAAGTGTTTTTCCACCTAGCAATTCACTATCACTTTTTATGTATTTAATTATAGCGTTTACTTTCAACATGAATTGGCGAGCAACAGTAATAGGATATTTTTCTACAAGATATAATGTCTCCTCAAATGATAGATTAGCTAGATTTTCTGATCCATGATTATCAGCAATCAGCAATGCCTTTTGCATATCGTTCCAGTTAATATCGTTACATGACAAATTTAAGAACCAAGACGGTGGACCGATACTACGTACCATAGCAATGAGCTCCGAGCAAGCTCTACGCCAATATGCCGCTGACCCTCTTATAATTTTCATTGCAATGTGAATGTTGTCTACTACATTTTGTGGTGTGTGCTCTCCTTGGCGCAGACGGCATGAAACACTTATAGGTACTCGATTTGGCTCTATAGTATTCAACTACGGATAAGGCGAAAAATATATACTTAATCATTATTGTGAAAGCGCCTGTCACAACCCATAACTCTAGCTTCAAAATAGTCAAGTGGGGTTATTGGTATTGGTCTACTTTCTCGAAAACCATTGATGCCATGCGGATATAAGAACCACCATGCCAATTCTTCACTTCTTCTTTCTCTTTCAACGTTTAGGGGAGGAGCAGCCTTTCTGCGAATATCGAAAATCGGGACGCTATTCAACTGATTGCGATTTTCATTACTGAATTGCAATACAGTCTCAACTTCAGGGACTGTGTCCTCAATAGGCATCAGCAGACTCGTGGACGCAGCAGCTAAAATATCGATCTCTGGTGTTTGAGTCAAATCGTTATGTTGGTGGCCTGTATTGTCTAAAAATGCACTATCATAAACGTTTGAGCAACTATTTGCAATTAGATTACTAAATTTTTGTTGGTTAGTTATATTTTGATTACTTATATTTTCCTGATTAGTTTCAATAACATTGTAGGGTCTATTTCAATGCAATTATGAAAGGAATATACGTATATTGATTGTATTCTAAGGAAACAGTCTTTTTAATTTGTATATTTCTCAAAAATACACGTTTAAGCTCATACAAATTTGAAAATTTCATCGATTTGTTCAGTGAATTTTGTGGCGCCTGCTTGATGGAATGAGGCTCGTAAGATCAAGCTGTAAAACCAAAAAATTAATTTTTTCTAACTTTTTGTAAGGCGCTGGCTGTAGAACTTCTGATACATTTTGGTTAGTATCTGCATTTGAGGTTTGAACAATATCAACTAAGTTCATGCCTACATCAGAAAACGTTGGCCTGATGTTCCTATATAAAGGATTATTTTCTAAAAGCCAGGATAAAGCAACTTTCAAATTTTCCATATTAACCGAAAACTCTCTTCGTGCTCGAACATTTTCCAGATATTCGGCGACAATAACTAGGCCTGCCCGTGTGTTCTTCTCAGGCCGGACCACAATTTAATACTCAGATGCTATAGTTCGAAATAGTAGATACCTATGGTCTACCTTCATAGGAATATGTTTATTTTTTTAGTACCTCAACAGATAACTTTTTAATTGCCAATTTATGTGGTCCGGCCGAGAAGTAGTGCTCTCTGGCCGCGCCACCTCAAAGTAAATAAAGTATAATAAACTATTAAGAAATCAATATTCCGGAATAAACTACCTAAAGAGTACCTAGCATAAGAAAACTATGGTTCAATAAACTCCTTTAGTTAAGGATTTATTGCTCGTAGTGTGTGGTCCGGCTGGAAGGTACACTCTGCAGCTACTCAATTTCGCAATATTTAATATTAACTATCCGTAAATACATTTAAATAAGAATACCTTTTCTCTAACATTCGTTGACACTTTTTTTTCTCGAGAAAATATTCATTTTTATTTATTAACCTTAAAAGTATGTGGTGCGGCTAAGGAGGATTACTTTCAGCAAATATAAGGAAATATGGTTCATTTCTTTACGACAATCAAAAGTGCATAAAAAGTACTTTAATAAAAGACCTGGGCTTCATTTATAAACTTTTATTTTTATGACTAAGTAAGTATGCGAAAAACAAATACATTTTGATATTCAAATATTAATAATTGAACTAGGTATTACAAATGAACGTTTTGTATAACAAACTAATTAACTTTTCAATTATTGACTTTAAGCATTTAAACTTTAAACAAAAAATAATAAAAAAAAACTGTGCAATGCCGCCTACTATATGAGAATATTACATACATACATACATACATAACCTCACGCCTGTCTCCCCTTGGGGTAGGCAGAGACAAGGGAACACCAATTGCTGCGATCCAAACATACCTCTTTTGCTTCTTCCACGTTCATCAGTCTTTTCATACATGATCGCCGGTTACGGGTACTTTTGACTAGGCCCTTTTTCAAAATGTTCCCAATTTGATCGGCATACGTTCGCCTAGGCCGGCCCCTTCCAACAACACCATCCATTCTTGCTCTGTACACCTCTTTCGTAAATCTACTTTCACTCATCCTCTCCAAATGCCAATCAGAATATTGTCAATCAGTATTACAAATAAATGAATTTAGAAGTAATTTTTGTATTTCGAAATGCAAGGCCTAAATGAAAATTAAAGTTTTAATAAATATAAATTATGATGTATATTTTATGATTAAATTACAATGTACAATTTTGCGTACAAAATACAATGAATATTCATGTATTGCTTTTTAGTTCTTATAACTTTAGTACTTAAATCATCATATGTTTCCCAAGTATCATCCGGACGCTTGCGGTGAGCGACATAATGACGAATATTTGGTAAATACTCAATCACTGACAACAATGTGAATAATTTTCCTTGTAATGTTACAGTGTCTGGAATGTCATTTAAATCAACGCTTAAATCAATTTCAAATATTAATAAATCATTTAATGTGTAGTTAATAACTTGCTTGCCGGTGCATTTTATACCGTCGTCATTACTTTCAATACACAGCACACCTGAATCAATCTCCAACAGCGTTTGAGCCGATTCTTCAAGGGCTGAAATGCCTTTATCACACAAAATTAATTCATTTAGTGGCATGTATGAACATACTCGTTGAGATGTGGAGTTGTTCTGACTGCATTGTGTATTTGTGCATCGTTTTTCCGATATAGCAATAGGAATATCTTTTAATAAAATTTTGTCTAAAACAAAAGTAATGTTCGTCATACAATTAACTATCGTCATGACATTTTTTATTGACTTGTCAAAATAATATTTGTTTATAATATTGGCTCGTATCCCATATAAATTTATTGGATCTATATTAGCAAGGGACTTAATAAGTGTCATAAAACCAGATGTTTTTTTTTCTATAAGTCTGTGGATGTTTATTCTGTCTATATAAGCAACTGCTAAAAATTGCACAAGACAATCGAAGGCGCAAGTATTTTCTACAACAAAGCCTAAAAGCCTTCCAGTTGAACTACTACTTCCATTTATCAAAAAATCGACCGATTTATTTTTAGACCGTATCTCTCTGTTTTGTTTCTCCTGTTTTCCTGTAGTCAGGCCTTGCCAGTTCTCTAGAAGGATGGGTTCATCAGACATGACAAATTCTTGCGAAAAGTCACTTGACACAATTTTTTCAGTAGCCTTTGATTTCTGTTCACTAATATCATCACTTAATTTATTCTTTGAATCGCCAGATATATATTTATGGTGTTTCATTAGGAATTCGTCCACCCGTAGTCTGTCGCTGGGAATTTTCAAAAGTGTTTTTATATTCTTGAAATAACTTTCTACGTCTGAACTGGTTGATGTCACATTATCTGTATAAACAAATGACAACATCACATTTGACCAAATTGGCAATCTGGACATTAGCCTCTTGAGGGTATTGATAACATCAGGTAAGTAATATAAATTTTCGTGTATTGTTTTTATCTCAGATAATTGCAATTCAAGTGAAACTTTGTCAACTTTGATGGTAAATTTTTTCATAAAGTCCGAGGTATCATTTTCGATTTCTTCTGAATTGAGTAGGTCGCTAATGATTGTATTCACATCCTCATTTACTATGACCTCATCATCTTCTTTATTTGTATTATCTGTGTCTGTCTATAGCAACTCCTGTAAGATTTGGTTACATAATGTGGGATGGCCGTTGAAATCTTTCCCTGTGTATTTATTAAGTGCAATAACAATAAGATTTTCCATTATCAATTTGATTTCGCGGAATGATGAAGAGTCCTTGATTTTGCGAATATATTTTATATAAAATTTCTTAACCCCGTCGTCAACGTATTTGAAATATTGGTAATTATAAAGCGTTTTCACAAAATGCGATGTGTCCAATCGCATAAGGCAATGATTCGTTTTTATTTTTTCTGTTTTCATTAGGACATCAAAGCAAGTGGCAATATAATCCTTGGTAGATGCAAAGTCAGTAAAAGCTTTAACGATTGCTCCAACTAATGCTGCTGAATCATCGCAGACTACTTCATCAAGAGTTTTCTTGGAGCCTATCCATTGTTTTAGCCATTTGTATATATTTTGTAATGTATGTAAATCAGTTACTATTTGAGTTACTGGTACACAAGAATTTTCAGTTTGTAATACAGCCACGTAAAGAAAAATGTGCCTAACTATATAAATTTGTGCAGGATCTCTAGGAGGTATTATTTTTTAAATATTGACCCCGTAGCATCAATACTGAGCTTTATTCTTTCACTACAATTGACAAGATGACTTTAATATTTTTGTAGATCCGTCCAATAGTATAAAATGAAAGGCAAAACACTAAATAATCGAATAAAATTCTTGTACAAAGTGCTACCCATAATCCATAATGAAAGTATAACATTCTTGTCCAAATAAGCTTCCTGTTTAGATCTTGCCTGATATTCTGTAATGACTTTAAAGAAGGTACAAATGGTGGCTCATAGATGTCATCTTCATTCATGACTTTATTGACTATTTTGTTCCGAATTACAATTGCATGTTCATTAATCAGTTTTTCAGACAGCTCTTCTGTTTTATTTTTAGTCAATTTATTTTTAATCTTAGGATCATGCACAATTCTTAAATCACCTGTCTTAATTATACATTTGATCTTAGCGTGAGTTTCTGACGCTTCTATTGTCTCTGCTCTAATTTTAGCTCCGCATTGCTTACAATATCCACTGAATCTTATATTGTAATTAACAGCTGAACTGCGCTTAAATATCCAAGTACATTCTCGCCTTGTTTCCCTCCATAAAATTTCACTCATAACGTTTGTCCACTTATGCTGAGGTAAAATTCTCTTCTTGTGCCACTTTACTAATGATCTGTGTTCGCGCCTATATAGGTGCTCATATTTTGTAGGGTAGTTCGGTTATTATATTTTTTATTTCGCTGCAAGGTACTAACAGAAGTTAGTCTTGATCGATCGAGCTACGGTCTGGTTAATGCTCGTCGCATACGTATTACACGTAAAAAAAATATCGCTTAAAATCTTATATTGACATCGCGCCGCCCAGACCTACTATTTGATACTTAGTGTTGTGGTAAAAATATTATATACGCTGGCCAGCAAGCAAGAACTGAAAGAACCTTGTGTGTGACTGTGCGTGTATCCAGGTACCTACAGGTCGTATCAAGCGATCTTGCAGCGTCATCTCCTGTAAGTTATTTTATCCTTACCTATCCTAAGTATTTCTATGGTGGTCTGTCTGTCCCACTGTGGCAGTTGTATTTTTTATAACCTATTTAACAAAATCGCCGCTTCGCATACTTAACATTTTGATCCTTATCGAGCCGTATGAACCAGTGTTTTATTATAATATACTTATAGTTACATTGACTAAAGTAATTCCTAAATAGTGTCTACATAAAATTATTATTGCATAATTTCGCTAAGTTCCTTATTAAAAGGTCTGTACACTCTGTCCGCCATTTTGTAAAACTAATAAGTTATTTATTTCGCTACTCGCTTTAAAACATAAGTATTGTTTTACTATTTTCTTAAAAGTATTATTTCAATTTCATAATCATGTCGACCCCAAAAGCTAAAATCAATGAGGCCAAAAGACAAGCTATATTCGAACAATTAAGTTCACTTTACTCTAAAACAAAATCGCTAAGCAAAGTAGACACTCGTAGTAAGTTTGATTTTCTTGCTAAATCATCGAATATTGACAGACTTTATGATCAATATAGTACTTTGTGTGACGAGTATAACATGTTGTGTTTGGAGGAAGACCCAGCTTACGTAATTAATTACCAATTGTGGAGTACTTTTGAAAACATATTTTCTTCAGTGAAGTATTTTAGGTCGCAAATAAGTGATGATTGCGAACAAAAGGGCACGCAAAGCCAAATACAAGACTGCGGCCACGAACCTACCTTCACAATTAAATTACCGCCTATAGATTTGCCTTCGTTTAATGGTAAACCCGAGAATTGGTCTTTGTTTTATGAAATATTTAAGAGTAATATTCACGAAAATCCTAAGTTATGTGACTCGCAACGTATTCAATATCTAGTTAGTAAATTAAGTGATAAGGCGCTTGTAATTTTTGCTGGTGTTGTACCAAACGCCGAAAATTACCCCGCTATTTGGCAAGCGTTAGTATCTAAGTATCAAGATAAGCGCGCTTTGGCTGTTTTGTATTTAAATAATATTTTCGAAATCAAAAATGTCTCCGGTAGTGTTAATCAATTAAATAACTTTATTGAGAAGTTTTCTTCTTCGATTACCGCTATTAAACAATTAAAATTAGAAGATTTAACCGATTTTATATTTTTATATTTAGCGCAAAAAAGATTAGATTCAAATTTAATTCAAAACTTCGAACAAACTATGCGGTCTACTGACATACCTACTTGTGAACAACTTATAGAATACATAAGACATCATGTTAAGGTTCTCGAACGAACAGGCATGAGTAACACGGAGAAGAGTACTGTACAGTCAGGTACTTACAACAAAAATACTCGAAATAATAATAATAATTTAAAGTCGCATACCTTTACTTTAACGTCGAATAATACACCACCGCTTTCTATATATTGTCCTGTTTGTCAAAGTAATGAACATAATCAGCTATATTTATGTCAACAATTTAAATCATTGAAAGTTAATGACCGATTTGCCTATGTTAAAAATAATAAATTTTGCACTAATTGTTTAAGTTCACAGCATACAAATTCTAAATGTAATTCTAAGTCTACTTGTCGTATTTGTAAGCTTCAGCATCACACCTTATTGCATTTTGATATGTCTAAAACTAATTTTACTAAAAATTGTCCCTCATCGAATAACTTTACGGCGACTGTACTTTCTCAGAATCCTCAATTGACCTCTAACTTCCCTGTGAAACAACAAAGGTCACTGGATGGTGATAATCCTCCGCAGAATGAATCGGTTACTATGCATATTTCACAAACACAGATTAATAATATAACTACTACAATTTTACCGACGGCTAAAGTGTTCGCTTACACAGATGTACGCAATAAACAAATGATTAGATGTCTCCTCGACAGTGCTTCTCAAGACAATTTAATTAGTTTTAATTGTTGCAAACGGCTAAAGTTAAAATTGATACCTGTCAATAATACTGTGATTAAGTCTGTAGGTCAATCGAGTTGCAGTATATTAGGTAGTGTTTCGCTCAATATTCAGTCCCGCTTTACGGGTGAAGTGTACAATGTACGGCTATTGGTTATTAATCACATAGTCGATAGATTACCTACAAGTTACGTTAATATTTTAAAAATGCCGCACTTGAATAATTTGCCCTTAGCTGATGATACTTGGAATGTACCTGGTGAAGTTGACGCGATATTAGGTGCACAATTATTTCCGACATTTATATGTAGGGGTCGCCTTTTGAAAACCTCTAACGACATCGAAATTCCCCTCCATGTTGAAAATGCTATTTCATCCACAAATATTTGTACCCAAGGTAATACTAGTATAGATACCTACCCCCGTACCCCTCACGCCTATACTAATGTAAAATACGATAATCTCGCTTTAAAATCTAATAATTTTGCTCGCTCTAATATATCTACGCTCCCTATATTTGAAACTACGCTTGGCTACGTCGTAATGGGTGAGGTCCCTACTGACTCCCTAACAGACGTTGCCTGGTCCTTCGGTCCTGTAACCAATGAAGAGTTAAACGATAGTTTGACTAAATTCTGGGAATCTCAAGAAATATTCTCACCCCCCGCTAAAAATCCCGAAGATATCGAATGTGAGAATATCTACACTTCTACAACAGCCAGAACTGCCAGTGGCAGATTTATGGTCTCGCTACCCTTTAAAGGTGAGCCATCATCACTAGGTGACTCCCTTAAGTGCTCTCGACGCAGATTACTCTCGCTCGAACGGAAATTTCGTTCTAGTCCCAAATTACGTCTTGCTTATATTGAAGTAATCACTGACTATATAAAAAAAGGTTATTTATCAGAAATTCCCTTCCCCACTGACGGTCATATTATTCCTCACCGTGCTGTATTACGACCAGATATAGGATGGGACGAAAACGTTCCGGACTCTATTGCAAATAAATATAATCAATTTAAACAAGAATTACCGCTTATATCTCAACTTAAAATTCCTCGACATTTGGGAGTTGTCAAAAATTGCGTCGTTCATATCGTTGGTTTCGGTGACGCTAGTCTTAAAGGATATGGATGTTGTATATATTTACACGTAACACACCCTAATGGTTCTATTTCGCTCACGCTCGCTTGTTCTAAATCTAAGGTGGCTTCACCAAAAATCGCTTCGCTCGCTCGGTTAGAACTTTGTGCAGCACTGCTGCTTTCAAAAACCCTTCGATATGTGTATAATGAGTTTAATAATCGCTATCCTATCAATGATATTTTCGCTTTTTCGGATTCTACAATCGCTTTATCGTGGATACATTCGCTGCCACATCGATGGCAACTTTATGTAGCTAATAGGGTTAGTCAAATCCATGATAATATATCACCCAATCGCTTTTTTCATATTGATGGCAAGGAAAATCCGAGTGATTGCGCATCACGAGGAATTCTTCCATCACAGTTGCTTGATCACAAGCTGTGGTGGAACGGTCCATCTTGGCTACAAAAACCGATCAAAAAATGGTCAATAAAACCATTTAAACCAAATGATAATGACGCTTTACCTGAAATTAGAAAATCGAATACATTTACCGCTATAGTTGAATCTGACAATTCACCGCTGTATGAACTCGCTCTGAGAACGTCTAAATGGTCTAAGCTTCTCCATAGCATAGTATACATTTTACGCATGCTCAAAAAACTTCCACGTGATAATTTAATAAAAACTTCAGATTTAGAAACAGCGGAAATAACATTACTTTCCATTTTGCAACATAAGTATTTTGAAAATGAATTCAATTCTATTAAAACTAAAACTTTACCTTCTGTCGCTATTCGTAGATTACATCCCTTTATTGATGATCATGGTCTGATTCGTGTTGGCGGACGACTGACCTACGCTGACATCCCGTATGAGAATCGCCATCCGATTTTACTACCTCGACGCGACCATATTGTCAATTTGCTCATAGATCATTATCATCGTATTAATTGCCATACGGGTTCTAGTCTACTTATGTCTTTATTACGCCAACGCTATTGGATATTGTCCGCTCGTAGCATAATTCGTAGACGCGTGCAATCTTGCAACACATGCTTTAAGTGCGCCCCGCGCTCACAGGCACCGCTAATGGCAAGTCTACCCTCATCACGATTTCTAGAAGCTAAAGCCTTTACTAATACAGGAGTAGACTATGCGGGACCAATTAATTTAGCTATGACCAGACATCGAGGTGTGCGCACCACGAAAGCGTACATATGTCTGTTCGTGTGTCTTGCCACTAAGGCAATTCATATAGAAATCGCTTCGGATCTCTCCACAGAAACGTTTATTGACGCATTAAAGAGGTTTATCTCAAGACGTGGTCCTATAGCTTGCATTTATTCGGATAACGCTACAAACTTTATTGGCGCCAAGCGTCATTTGAACGAGCTTTACAACTTCTTAGAGTCCAACTCAACAAAATCCGCCTTTTCCGCAGAATTCGCTAAAAAACGTATTAATTTTCGGACCATACCGCCTCGCGCTCCCCACTTCGGTGGTCTTTGGGAGGCGAATATCAAGTGCGTTAAAACGCATTTATACCGCGTGATAGGCCAACAGATACTTTCTTATGAGGAATTACTTACAGTACTCACTCAAATTGAGTCTTTGTTAAATTCTAGGCCGTTAGGACTTTTATCCGAGGAGCCTCAGCCGGAATTACTAACGCCTGCTCATTTTCTCATGACCACTCCGCTTACAAGTTTACCCGCTTATGATATTGACGCTAATGGATCTATATTAACTAGAAAACGCTTGTTAGATAGCTTGGTACAAGGCTATTGGAAAAGATGGCGCCTTGACTATCTACATACGCTTCAACAGCGAATGAAATGGTTCAAAGATAGTGTTTCAATTAAACTAGGGACAGTCGTACTGTTACACCAGGATGACGTACCGCCCCTACAGTGGCCGCTTGGCATTGTGGAGGAATTGTTTCCTGGCCGCGACGGAGTTGTTAGAGTGGCTTCAATACGTTCACAGGGGAAGTTATTTAAACGTCCCATTGTTAAGCTGTGTCCTCTTCCAACCCAATAAACCAAAATTAACTCAATCTTAAATTTACTTAGTTTAATTATAACTTAGTTTTAACTTGTATTTATTATGTGTCTATGTAATAAAGTCTGTCTCTGTTTGATGTGGAGCAATAAGTATTCTTTAACTTCCGCTAAAACACTGTAACTAGTTCATTTTTATTTTTTTTATGTACTTATCTTTTGAAATCCTTCGGACTTTCAAGCCGGGGAGTATGTTCGCGCCTATATAGGTGCTCATATTTTGTAGGGTAGTTCGGTTATTATATTTTTTATTTCGCTGCAAGGTACTAACAGAAGTTAGTCTTGATCGATCGAGCTACGGTCTGGTTAATGCTCGTCGCATACGTATTACACGTAAAAAAAATATCGCTTAAAATCTTATATTGACATCGCGCCGCCCAGACCTACTATTTGATACTTAGTGTTGTGGTAAAAATATTATATACGCTGGCCAGCAAGCAAGAACTGAAAGAACCTTGTGTGTGACTGTGCGTGTATCCAGGTACCTACAGGTCGTATCAAGCGATCTTGCAGCGTCATCTCCTGTAAGTTATTTTATCCTTACCTATCCTAAGTATTTCTATGGTGGTCTGTCTGTCCCACTGTGGCAGTTGTATTTTTTATAACCTATTTAACAAAATCGCCGCTTCGCATACTTAACAATCTGTTTTTATCATTTCGCGAACAATAGGTTGTGACAGGTCGTATATTTTGCCAATCGGACACTGGTATTTCAAAAATTTCTACCACATAGCTATCTTGTATAGAAGATTTTGTTGAATCTAAATCTTCAGAAGTCATATTACCATCATATTCTTGAGAAGAACTCTGGTTCTTTAGAATCAAAATTCCTTTCTACATACATACATAACTTCACGCCTGTATCCCTAATAGGGTAGGCAGAATACCAGAGGCTATAAAAACCATCTGATGTCACGTTTGACAAATTTGGAGGTATTATTATGATGGAGAGAGACTATAACAGTGACAGGGTGTCAGCCTGTCGCCCGCAAAATCGCCAATAAATCCTCCGTCCCTTAACTGCCTTTTACAGTATGCCTGGGAAGAGAAGCAGCTGGCACATTCTATGTTTTTTCTTTCGCTCCCAGTCCAGAATGGAAGCATTTCCTTTTTAGTGAAAGATAAATAGCCTTCACACTCATTCTACAAGGCAATTTTCTTCTAATATCCATATAAATCTTACTTGATGGTGGTGGCAGCAAATCCTTATCTTTAAGTTGGGGACTGAAAACTGCTCGCGTCCGCAAGGTTTAGCCCTCGATGCCTTGTACGTGGTCCCTGGGTGGTGCTAAATGAGCAGTAAAATCTGGTGGTAGGCTTCGGCCGTGGCTTGTCACCACCCACTAGACAAAACCATGCCGCCAAGTAACCTAGTTGCGTTCCGGCATGATGTCTAGTGTAGCCATTGGGAAGGATAGGTCTGAGTAATCGTGCTGCATCGGAGAACTGTTTTCAACTCGTAGGATAATGACTCACCGGGTGACTCGTTTTGGAGGGTAGCGGGATCCGAAGCACGGTGCACCGCTGGCCGACCGCAGGTAGTAGGGGGCCCAAGTAGCATGCCAGCCACATGCAAAAGGCTGCCCCGCCACCTCGCGAAAAATCCCGGGAGGCTCCATCGTGCCGGCTGGCGACCGGTTTGAGAGGACCCGATGGCGAACTCGGGGGGGTTCGGGCGTCCCCGCAGTCTCCAAGCGAGTTTCCCAAAGGTGCGTTACCCCTATCGAGTTGCTTGGTTCCATTTGCAGCACTTCACTCAACTTCTGTTCTCCTCCCTATTCACTCCACTCCAAAATTAATGAAAGGTCCAAAGAAGAGTAAGGTAACACAGCGGTTGCACTTCCTCTCGTTTAAAGTGCACTTCTGTAACATCCGAGGAGTGCACTCCAATCACAATGATGTCCACCACCACCTCGAGACGGAGAGACCCCACCTACTCTTCCTAACGGAGACGCAGATCTGTGATCCGTCAGACTCGGCATACCTCTGTTACCCAGGTAACATCCTGGAGTCCAAATTCCACCCGCACGCCGGAGTGTGCATGTATGCCAGTGACAAGATCTGTTGTCAGCGTCTCCGTTACTTAGAAGTGCCGGACCTTTCAGTTATGTGGGTTCACATAGATACCGGCCTAGACCAAATGGTATACGCTGGTATTTATCGGTCACACAGCGGAGATCGGGAGACAACAAGGCTTATGGACTATCTCAGCAGTACAGCGGACAAGGTTCAGCAACGTTTTCCCACAGCGCAATTGGTGTTCCTGGGGGATTTTAACGCACACCACGGACAGTGGTTATACCCGTTTCAGGACACTGACCATGCTGGTAGAGAGGCTTTTAAGTTTTCGCTCACTCATGGCCTCTCTCAGCTTGTTGACGAGCCTACGCGCATCCCAGACGTTGCTGGCCACACTGCTTACTGCCTGGACCTTCTGCTGACAACCGATCCCGACAGATATTCGGTGTCCGTCACTGCACCCTTAGGGACATCCGATCGCTGTCTGCTGAAATCTTTATCGCAGTACTTGCCACCTGACACCCGACCAAGTGGTTCTAGGCGAGTATGGCGTTACAAGTCGGCAGATTGGGATGAAATGCGACATTTCTTCGCATCTTATCCGTGGCGGCAAGCTTGTTTTACATCAACCGATCCATCGTGCTGCGCTGATGCAGTCTCAAGTGTGATAGGTCAAGCAATGGAGTTCTTCATTCCCTACGCTGATCTATCCCTTGAAACCAAAGCTCGCCCATGGTTTAGTGCTGAATGCTCTTCCGCTGAAAAGCGTAAGCGAGAAGCGTACAAAGCCTGGGCAACCGCTCGCAGAAGCAAAGCCGATGATTCGCATGAACACAAGAAGAGGTACAATGCTGCCGCCAAGTCCTGCAAGAAGGTGATCAAAAGAGCTCGTTTCGCCCACATAGGCTGTATTGGAGACAGAATAGCGTCATACCCCTCGGGAAGCAAAGCTTTCTGGTCCCCCGCCAAGTCGGTCGAAGCGAACTTTTGTCGCCCATCGCTGCCGCCACTGCGGAAACCTGACGGTTCTCTGGCCCACACCGCTAAGGAAAAGGCGGATTTATTTGCCAGTATCTTTGCGGAAAATTCTCGTCTAGATAGCCAAGGAAAAATCCCACCCCAATTACCTCAGTTCGGTCCTACAATGGGTACCGTTCATATTCGCCAAAAGGAGGTTCTTAAATGCTTGCTGCACCTAGACGAAAATAAGGCTAGCGGTCCAGATGATATTCCTGCAGTGGTGTTGAAACGCTGCGCAGCTGCGTTGTCTCCCGTTTTGACGCGTCTCTATAGACTTTCTTTGGAATCTGGTAAAGTCCCAAAATCCTGGAAGCTGGCTAACGTACAACCAGTACCGAAGAAGGGAAGCCGTGCTGATCCTGTCAACTATCGACCAATCTCAATCACTTCCATACTTTGTAAAGTCATGGAACGTGTATTGAACAATCGACTCCTGGCATACCTCGAGACCAACGAGCTCCTAAGCGATAGCCAATATGGTTTCCGCAGTGGACGCTCGACCGGCGATCTTCTTGTGTATGCCACACACTTATGGAGTGAGGCCTTGGAGGGTCATGGTGAAGCAATAGCTGTTTCCTTAGACATATCCAAGGCCTTTGACAGGGTCTGGCATGATGGTCTCTTAAGCAAGCTTCCAGCATATGGCATACCGACCGGGCTCTGCGACTGGATATCTGATTTTCTGAGGGAACGGTCGATTCGAGTAGGCCATTTCAGTATATCCAATGCGCGAACGAGCGCCCATGAAATCCAGGTTTTGAGAAAGTCTATGATTGAGCGCGTTGATTCGACCTTGCGGAATGTGTCCGATTGGGGCTGTAGGTGTACACCCCTACAAACATACGTGTCTGCATACACAATCTGTATGGATATAGGTTAAGCTTTTGTATTAACAGTCCGACACGCGGTACCGTCGTGACTACATGTACTTATATAATTACTCTTCAATAAATAACTAAGTTTATAATGTGAACACGCATTTCATTTATGGGTCACCACCTTCTGTTTAGGGATTCACCACCATGATACCCTAAAGTGGTGACCCCGACGTGATCAAGAATTGAGTGAAATTTGTGCGATAAAAACTATGTGATACGTGATAGACGCTTTATGTGATATTCGCCATGACGTCACCGGCGGCAGCGCCACCTTTGCAGCCCAAGGCTCAGGTGGATTCGGTATCCCTGGCTGCCCGAATATCGGAGTTTTGGCCTGACCAACCAAGGGTCTGGTTCATTCGAACCGAGGCCATATTAACCCCGCAACGCCTCGCAGACGACGCTAAGTTTGACCTCGTGGTGCAGAAGCTCAACAAGGAGGTTATCTCACAGGTCACTGATGTGCTTATCAACCCGCCCGCTACCGGAAAATACGATTTTCTGAAAAATCGTCTTCTCACGATATACGAAGAGTCACACAACCGACAAATTGAAAAACTCATCAGCGAACTAGAACTAGGCGATCAAAAGCCGTCGCAGTTGTTACGCCGCATGAGAGAACTCGCCACGGACAAGTTCCAGGATGAAACCCTCAAGGTTTTGTGGCAGAATCGGCTTCCAACTCAAGTCCGTGCCATCCTTGCCGTTTCGGAGAACCGCGATTTGGAAGGATTAGCTACCGTCGCTGACAAGGTGATGGAGGTGTCACGACCCAGTACTGTCGCCGAAGTTTTACAGCACCGGCCAGACAACACAAATGCCTTCGACGTGGCACAGATACTCAGGGAGATAGCTAGTATCCATTCGAAGATACAAGATCTTGCAGGTTCCAGGTCTAGGAGGACAGCCCGCAGTTTCCACGGCAGAAGACTACGTTCACGAACCAGGTCCTCTACGCGGGACCGGCGCAGTGTTTCACGATATCGTCAGCAGCCCGGGTCGGAGAACTGCTACTATCATCGTCGCTTCGGCCCAACCGCACGAAAGTGCCGACCTCCCTGTACGTGGAAGCAGCAAGGTAACCAGCAGGAAAACTAATACGTCCATCGAGTACGACGGTAGGGGTCGACGCCGTGCTACCCTGCCGCCGACTATGCGTTACCGACGTGGACTCAGGACTTCGATTTTTAGTCGACACTGGGGCCAATGTCTCTGTGTTACCGGCGTCGAGAAAACACAAACTTAACGTGAGTTCGGACTATAAACTTTTCGCTGCTAATGGCACAAACATCAAAACTTACGGTACTAAAATACTAAACTTAAATTTAAAACTTCGTAGACCTTACCGATGGGAGTTCATAATTGCTGACGTAAAACAACCAATTTTAGGTGCAGACTTCTTATGCTATCATAAATTACTCGTAGATATTAGTACTAACAGATTATTAGATCAAGTCACCGATTTAAAACTAACCGCACCCTTAGCAACCCTTAAAAACCCATCTGTAAAGTCTATCGATTATAATAATCCTTACTATGACTTATTATCTAAGTATCATGAAATCACAAAACCGCCATCATACGTGGAAACTCCATTACATAATATACTACATCATATAGAAACTTCCGGACCGCCAGTTTACGCTAAAGCGAGACCTCTAGCTCCCGAGAGGTATAAAAAAGTTAAAGAGGAATTTCGCGTAATGCAGGAAATGGGCATCTGTCGTCCTTCAAAAAGCGCGTGGGCAAGTCCACTTCACGTCGTGCCAAAAAAGAATGGCGATATTCGACCTTGCGGTGATTATAGGCAACTTAACGCAATAACAAAGCCTGACAGATATCCAATTCCTCGATTACAAGATTTTACATATTTACTATCAAACAAAAAAATATTTTCAAAATTAGATATTAATCGTTCTTATCACTGTATTATGACCGCTCCGGAAGACATTGAAAAAACAGCAATTATAACGCCATTTGGGTTATTTGAGTTCCCACGTATGACGTTTGGTTTACGCAATGCAGCCCAAACCTTTCAGCGTTTTATGAACCATGTTCTGAATGGCTTAGACTTTGTTTTTTCATACCTCGATGATCAGTTAATAGCTAGTGAAAATGAGACGCAACATAGAAAACATCTCGAAATTATTTTCCAGCGTTTTAAGCAATTCGGTATTACTATTAATTTAACTAAATGCGTTTTCGGCAAATCAAAATTAGAATATTTAGGTTACGAAATTTCGATAGACGGTATCCGACCTTTAGAAAATAAGGTAGAGACCATAGTTAAGTATCCAAAACCGCTTACAATACAAGATTTACGACGATTCTTAGGAATGGTAAACTTCTATCGCTCACATTTACCAAACGCCGTTAGTTACCTAAGTGAGTTAAACAGATATCTTTGTAGTTCTAAAAAGAATGATAAGTCGCCGATAACATGGACTAAAAAAGCAGAGGAAGCATTTGAACAATGTAAATCTGGTCTTAAACAGGCCGTAACATTGTCATATCCAGAGGCTGACGCGGAAATCGCTCTAATGACAGACGCCTCGAACACAAGTATAGGCGCAGTTTTACAACAAAAGTGTAAAAACGTTTGGAAACCCCTAGGTTTCTTTTCAAAAAAATTATCACAGGCCCAACAAAAATATTCCACCTATGATAGGGAGTTATTGGCTATATATTTATCAATTAAACATTTTCGAAAATTATTTGAAGGTAAACCTTTAGTGGTATATTCTGACCATAAACCATTAACTTTTGCGTACAAAAAAATTAGTAAAGAAGAAAACGAAATCCCCCGCCGATCAAGACAGTTATCGTTCATAAGCGAATTTACAACCGACATAAGGCACATAAGCGGAAGCGATAATAAGGTGGCCGATGCCTTATCACGTATAGAAACAATAAACTGTCCTACATTGAATTACGATGAAATAGCTGACGAGCAGAAACATGACGATGACTTACAGCAAATGCTATCGGATAGTCATAACAACAGTAAATTTAAAAGTATTTTTATACCAATGTATAATAAAGAGTTGTATTGCGAAATTTCTACACCTAATGTCAGAGTATACCTACCGAACAAATTTAGAAAAAGCGTGTTTGAATCTTTTCATAACCTAAGTCACCCGGGTATACGCACTACTAAGAAAATGATAACGTCTAAATATTTCTGGAAGGGAATGAACCACGATGTTACGCAATGGGCTAAAACATGCTTGCAATGTCAACGCGCGAAAGTCAATAGACATTCTTTTTCAGCTATTCAAAGTTTTCAATACTCAGGTCGTTTCGAACACATACATATAGACATCGTAGGGCCTCTCCCAACATCTCCAGATGGATTTCGCTACCTAGTTACCATCATCGATAGATGTACACGCTGGCCGGAAGCAATTCCGGTGCGTGAAATCACAGCTGATACAGTAGCCCGTGTGATTTTTGAAAATTGGATTAGTCGTTACGGTTGCCCTTCAAGATTGACGAGCGATCAAGGTCGTCAATTTGAAAGCAACCTATTCAAAGAATTAATGACCTTGCTCGGTATACACAGGATACATACTACTCCGTATCACCCACAAAGCAACGGCGCAGTCGAACGATGGCACCGCTCTCTTAAAGCTGCACTTTCGGCTCGCCTTCAAACATGTGACAGCACGTGGGTTGACCAACTAGCAACGGTCCTGTTAGGGCTCCGATCTGCTGCCCGCAGCGACTCAGGCGTTAGCGCCGCAGAACTAACGTTCGGGCGTAAACTTCGGCTACCCGGAGAATTTTTCGATACGTCCCCGAGTTTAATAACCGATACTTTTAGTTTAGTAGATAAGATTAAGAATAATATTAGTAATTTTAGAGTAGCAACGAGTTCACATGCTAATACGCAATCCATTTTTGTACATCCGGATTTACAGAAATGCAATTACGTATTTGTAAGAGATGACGCAGTCCGTAAACCATTGAAACCTCCGTACAACGGACCATACAAAGTAATAGAAAGATTTTCAAAAGTTTACGTCATAGAAATTAATAATAAGCCCGTGTCTGTATCAATTGATAGGTTAAAACCCGCATATCTGATATCCGACTATACAAACGTTGGGCTGGCATCCGATGACGTTACTCGCGAGACGCCACCGGATAGCCCACCGCCAACGTTCCCACAACAACAGACGTCAACTCAGCAATATAAAACACGTAGAGGTCGTGTTATCAAGCCCCCTACGCGTTTTATGTTATAATAGTACCTATATTATTTAAATAAGTAAGCTTAGAAACGTAATAAATAAGTACTTAGATAGTAGATAATAAGAAATTTAGACACGATAGATGACACGTACGTGCATACATAGAAATACATACTTAAGTAAATAATAGCACGTAGGCACGTAATATATAAACTTAAACTTTCTATTCTAAGTACATTTTGTAGTTTCAATCGTAAGAAACATAACTCTTAAATTTTACCATGGGAAACTACCAAAACAAGGAAGAATTAGTAATTGCGCAAGCCCAAGGCACGGTAGATATCAATCATACCAAAGTTCAGGAACACTTAACTCGTCTTAATATTTGGCTTATCGTTATAGTCAGCGTGCTTACCATTATCATACTGTATTTAATTTGGAAACAGGCTCACAAAGCGCTGAAAGGTTACATGCAAAAACATGTCCAACTGCAATTGCAAGGTCAAGAGAAACACAAAAGTGTACCCTTAGAAACCTTACCCAATGGTTATGCTTAAGGACAAGATAAGTGAAAGTGAATAACAAACGATTACTATTTAGTGAAAAATAATGACACAAAGTGAAGTGAAGTTAAGTGCTAACTCTAGTATGTATAAGTAGGTATAAGTATAAGTTTAATTTAGTTTGAAACAATTGTGTAGCTTACCTTTTTGCAACGCAGGTTCTAGGTATAACGTAATATTAGAACTTGTTATTGTTAACTGTAACTGTACTTGTTTATTCTAGACATGATTGTTCGTGACTTTGATAATTTTATAAGGAAAGATAAATTACGTTTTGAACAAGATCATATAATTTTTTTTTTTTGTAAAAGGGGGAATATTGTAGGTGTACACCCCTACAAACATACGTGTCTGCATACACAATCTATATGGATATAGGTTAAGCTTTTGTATTAACAGTCCGACACGCGGTACCGTCGTGACTACATGTACTTATATAATTACTCTTCAATAAATAACTAAGTTTATAATGTGAACACGCATTTCATTTATGGGTCACCACCTTCTGTTTAGGGATTCACCACCATGATACCCTAAAGGGCGAATCTAACCTGGTCAAATTCAACGCCTCCAAAACACAAGCGTGTCTATTCTCCGCAAAAAAGAGCACCTTTACTTTTACGCCCACTTTCCAGAATGTATCTGTTCCCATCACCGACCAACTAGGGCTTTTGGGCGTCACTATAACGTCCAAATTAAACTTCGGACAACAAATTGAGTCTATGGCAAAAACGGCTTCAAAAAAATTGGGTATCATCTCGAAGGTCCGGCGGTACTTCAGCCCTGAACGGCTGCTCAACTTATACACAGCCCAAGTGAGGTCGTGCATGGAGTACTGTAGTCACCTTTGGGATGGTTCTGCCAAATACCAGCTCGAAGCGCTAGACTCTGTTGACCGAAGAGCCCGTAAAATCATAAACAACAACAAAAAATCAATAAAAAATTGCAGACGCTGGAGCATCGTCGTAAGGTTGCTTGTTTGACAGTATTTTATCGGCTACATTTTGGTGAGTGTGCGAGTGCTCTTTTTGACCAAATTGAACCCACCCCTTTTTACCACCGGACTACCAGACGCAGACAGAACTTCCATCCCTATATAGTGGATTTACCAAGAAGTCGAACAAAACGCTTCGATGGTTCCTTTTTGGTACGGATTGCCAAGGAGTGGAACAATCTGCTTGCGTCTGTTTTTCCTGACCACTACAGTCCTGGAACTTTTAAGTGTCGAGTGAATAGGTTTCTCGTGGATGGACGTGTAACACCATAGTCTTCATGCGCACTGTCCATCAGGTGGCATGGAAGACAAACGTCCTATCCTTACAATATAAAAAAAAAAAAAAAACTGTTCTTCATACTTCATGAACTTAGATTTTTGTTCATCAAGGGAAACTGATAGCACTTTTCGCGTTTTTTCATACTTTCACTCATTTTTATTTCTTTCAAGCTGTTTTCAAAATATAGGAACGCACTACTGAAGTAAAAAATATATTTAAGCTTTGATAATAAAACAATAAAAAAAACTACCCCCTATTGTAAACTATACAAATAACACCTGCACTTTCTGCTGACAAGATGTTACTTACGCTAATATCTACTATTTGTGCTTACAAAGAAATTGCTAATAATATATTGAAAGGTGTTTAAATTTTTGCTAAGTTCCGCAATTTATGAAACCCATCTTATTTAAAATGTATTAATAATCAAATGTGTATAGTAAAACACATTTGATAAATGAAAATATATTTGTTTTTCGCACACTTATTGGTTATTTTAACTCAATATTTTAACAAAAATTATATTGTTGATAAAAATAGGTGACCACGGGGTCTGCAAAGACACCGAAACGTCGAGTTAAAATGTAAAATATAAATTATACGCGATTAATCCGGTTAAAAAATAGTTTTATTTAGTTTATTATACTATAAGCAGAAAACAACTTAGTTATGTTGTGAGTCGCAGCGACCACCCGACAACCTGCATAAATAGCGCGCGCGCACCGCGCCACGGGTATTTTGTTCGTTGTCTCTCGAGCTGTAAGGTTGTTGGTGGTCGGTGCGATTTGCAGTAAGTCCTTTACTTGTAATTTCAAAGTGATTCATAATGTGTTTGATGATATGTGATTTAAATTAATGGCTGTTTGTGAATTATTGTATTTTAGAGGTTATTTGATTATTTTTGAAGTAAATAATTTAAGTTTGTAAAAGTTGTTCTTTTTTTTATTTTATTCCTGCTTTTGATGCTAAAATCAGAATTGGGATTCGTAATTCATTGCCCACACGTGATAAAAAGCCGAAAAACAGCCGTTAATTTAAACCATGCCGCTACCGTCTCGTTCGCGTAGCAGAACAAAGGAGTCGCACCGCCGAGGGGCTAGCCGATCTTGTAACAGAAGCAAATCGCGCCGATCCCATCATACACCTCGCTCGCGATACCGTCGTCGTACCCACAAATCAGGGTCTCGGTCTCGCGAAGGTTCCGTCAAGAACGCGTAAGGCTCTATAGTGGTGCGATTAAACGCTATCGAGGGTAGTATCAATAGTGGTCGGAGTGGCGTACACTCACCGTCACGACCTCCTCCCTCACAGCACCGCCAAGTACGCCGCAAAAAGAAGAGGAGTCCTTGGTTATAAACGCTGAAGAGCGCCTGCTGGCAGCCATAAATTGTGTCCCGGTGAGATCAAACCAATATTTTGTGTCTGATTTTGATCCCAGTGTTCATGACGTCGATACGTGGCTTAGTGAAGTGGATAAAGCGCGAAGTGTAAACCTTTGGAACGATATGGAGTGTCTTGCTCGCGTTGGAAACTATCTAAAAGGCGAGGCTCGCGCCTGGCTGGGCCAGTGAACGGGTGCCCTCCGTGCTTGGTCTGCGTTCGGGTTGGAACTCGGGGCGTTGTGCCCACGTGGTGTCGACGTCGCAAGCATTCTGTGTGGTGTGATGTGTGCAGAGTCGGACGGGTGCTCCACTTGTGCGGAGTGCGCGCGTGAATCTCTTTTGGGGCTCAGAGTAGTGGCTGGGCTCGGTAACGAATTGCTAACAGGTATCATTGTGGGAGGCATTGCTGATCCTCGAAGTCGCGCTGTTGCCATGAATTCCGGAGTGACGCCTGGCAATTGTGGAGTTTTTGTCAAATTTTGTTAAACCGAATTTGAATCGTACAAAAAGAATAGTTCCTTATGCTAATAGTCAATTTAATTATTATCCTTACAACAAACGAAATTTTGATTCAAGTAGCTCAAAAGTTAAATGCTATCAGTGTAGTCAGTTCGGGCATAAAAGTGTCGATTGTCCGAAGCGTTCGCGGACACAATATAGCGATAAAAACTTGTCATCGTCGGGACCGCAAATAAAAAGTTGTGCCTTTTGTAAAAAAAAAAGTAGGTCATTTAGAAACTGATTGTTTTGCTAAAGAACGTTCGAATTCTAGGAATACTACAGGTGTTAATTTTTGTCGTGAAATTATGAACCTTAAAAACAGTGACGTAATAACAGGTGTTATTCCTGGAATTCCTGTCGATGTTTTGATAGATAGCGGATCTTGTATTTCGTAATTGTCTTCCGATTTATTAAAACACTTTCCTTGTAAATTAAAACCTACGCACCTATTGTTGCGTGGATTAGGCGGTATGGAAGTACAAAGTAAATTCTTCGTTACGTTGCATGTTGAATTATGTGATATCACTTTAGAAGTTGATTTTTTTATTGCAGACGGTAAATATTTAAATACCCCAATGATTATAGGTACCGATGTTTTAAACAGAAAAGGTGTAACTTATGTTCGAACTGGTGATTCGCAGCGTGTTGTTCATAGCGATTCTATAGTGCGTGACGTAATGCAAGCAAGTTTTTGTTTATTATTAGATAAATTAAGCACCCCAGTTACAGGTGATTACAAAGAACAATTATTAGGTGTTCACTCAAAATATGAGAATATTGAGAAATACTTTCTGAGTGGTACGGCAACCACAACCGTTAACGATAGTGAAATGGAAATTAATCTAACGACTAATATTCTCGTCTATTATCGACCCTTTAAGTTATCCTACGACGAGAAATTACGAGTACGTGCAATCGTAAAGGATTAATCTTTAACTTATTAAATCGATAATTTTCGGAAGTGTACTTTTCTCAGCACTAAGATAGAGTACTTGGGGCGCGTTATTAGTCAGGGTCAGGTTAGACCGAGCGCATATAAAATTGAAGCTCTGGTTAAGTCCCCACAACCTAGCACAGTAAAACAAGTCCGCCAATTCCTCAGCCTGGCCGGCTATTTTCGTAGGTACATCTCTAATTACGCACTGAAAACTGCTTGCATTGCGTGGCTGACTAAAAAGACCGTAACGTTTCACTGGACTGAGGAACACGAAAAGGCATTCGTAGACGTAGGTGTAAAATTGGGCTTCATTTCCCGTCTCAGTGCGGCCACGACTGTGAGTGGCGTGCGTTTAGCACTTTGAGGATGTAAGTAATCGTGGTGTGCTTGCCGGAAAGGGGCAATGTGATGGTGCCTGCCGGATGGATATGCCCTATTGGTGTCCACCGGATGGAGGTTACCCGTGTTTGTGTTCTAGAGTATTGTATACTGCGCGATCTTGAAACCTTTATTGTGGCTTAATGCGTTTTTTTGAACCTTTAGTACCTACTTGGTAGATAGTAATGATATCATGGTTGAGCGGGTGAAATTTTGTGGTTAAGCGGCATTCATAATGCCTTTTTAAATAGGTAGTCTGAATATTGAAGTTGTAGATTTTCTTTCTGATTATCGTGTATCCGTGACTCGGTAGAAATCGCTTTGTATCTTGCCAATCTTCGATTATTTTGCTGCGATTCTTAGGAGACACGTTTTCTTATGTTTTAGTAACAGTAAACTTGTTATTATTTTGGCAATTGAAACGTAATATTACGATAGTGTGTGTTTAATGAATCACGGAGATAGGTAATAACTTGTTGCGATTGACAAAAGAGCTGGATTTTACTGTTGAACTGTTTGCAGTTGTCAAACAATTTTAGTACTTTATTGTTGTGAATTATGAAGTACAAAGCAATGCTTTTATTGGTTTGATATACGCCATAACCGGATGGAGGTTATGAGTGTGAGTTGATATAACCGGATAGAGGTTATGAGTGTGAGGTGATGTAACCTGGTGGAGGTTGCATTGCGTTTTGTGACGGGATGGACGTCGCTGCGGAGGAGCTTTGCATTGTTTGCTGATTGATTGGGTTATTCTGGCAGCTTATGCTTGCTTTGTTGTTTATTGTTACATTCAAGGTAAATTTCGTTGTTTAATGTGCGGTTTTCTTATCGAAATTATTGTGGTTCGTACAATGCGCTGACGTATCTCTGACTGACGATCGATAGCAGCTCGGTATTAATTGAGTTGGCATTGTAACTGACGGAACGGACTCGCGAATAAAGATTTTGTTGTGACTAAGCCAGGGTTATACCCAAGCCCATAGACTCGGTACTAAGTAACTGTCCAGTGATTAATTAATTCTATCGTGTTTTGTGAGTAACGCTTCTTTTCGTATGAGTATCGTAAAGATATGAAATGTCATGGATGACGTTCTGTAATAAGATAAGGAAGAGGACTGTTTTGTTAAAAATAGGACTCGAGGTCAAAAAGGACAGAGCGAAAAGGATTCTGTTCAGAGGGTGAATCTGTGCAACGAACTCACGGCGGGAACTCTTTGAATGTGAGTTTAATGTTTTGCTTGTGTTTCAGAAGATAGTTACTGGCTTTGCGTAACTGTGTGTGCGAGTATGCAGGCTATATGTGAGCTATCCGATGCGCACGCACTGCGACTGAGCGACCTGCCTCGCAGACGTGTCTCTGAAGCGTGGAGGCCCTGCCTCGTGACGTGTTTCTGACGCGTGGAGGCCCTGCCTCGTGACGTGTCTCTGACGCGTGGAGGCCCTGCCTCGTGACGTGTCTCTGACGCGTGGAGGCCCTGCCTCGTGACGTGTCTCTGACGCGTGGAGGCCCTGCCTCGTGGACGCTTTTAGCGTGATAAAGCTCTCGGGGCCCTAGCTCCGTAGGAAGGGGCCCTCACCCCATAGACGCGTTCCTAACGTGTGTAGTAAATCGTTAGGGCATAAGTCAGGTAGGACGAGCGAGTGGTGGCCCGAGAGTTGCGCAGCATTTTTCGAAAGTAAGTTACTCTCGAAAGTTTTTAATGTTATCTATGTTTCAGTGGAACGTTTGGTTCTTGCGTGCGTATGAGCGCGAGACGGGCGCTTGGTTTGCTGTTCAACAATGGAGAACTGCGAGAACCAATGGCCGCCCTTCAAGACCAGCAACCTAGTGTTCCTGGTTTGGCAGACGTATCTGTTAGATGCGTATCAGGTGTTGTCCTGGGAGACGTGTCTTGTGTACACGTATCAGGCGTTGTCCTGGCAGACGTATCTGTTAGATGCGTATCAGGTGTTGTCCTGGGAGACGTGTCTTGTGTACACGTATCAGGCGTTGTCCTGGCAGACGTATCTGTTAGATGCGTATCAGGTGTTGTCCTGGGAGACGTGTCTTGTGTACACGTATCAGGCGTTGTCCTGGCAGACGTATCTTTCAGATGCGTATCAGGCGTTGTCCTGGCAGACGTATCTTTCAGATGCGTATCAGGTGTTGTCCTGGCAGGTGTTGTCCTGGTTTTTGTAACGGGTTTAAAACCTGTAGAGCTCGTATACGAGCTCGATTATGAGCATGTTAGAGATGTCAGTTTGAAGACGTGTGAATTCATCTGAAAGCGAAGTGAATTATCTCATGTTGTGAAAGTGTGACTTTGTTTGAGGGCCGTGAATGTGAGATGAATGACAGAATAGGCAACAGTGTCTGTTGATTTGATTAATTAACTGTCTATTTTCATTTAAGGTTGCGACGAAAACATCTCCGATGATGCTGATGAGCTCTCAGGTGTTTCCGCTGGCCCTCGGTGACTCGGATGACAGTTGCGATAAGGACGCTCCTGTCGCGACAGCTCAAGTTGGAGGAGAAGACATCTTGGGTGCAGCCGAGGACGGTGCACATTCAGGAGTGGCCGTATAAGCAGAAAACAACTTAGTTATGTTGTGAGTCGCAGCGACCACCCGACAACCTGCATAAATAGCGCGCGCGTACCGCGCCACGGGTATTTTGTTCGTTGTCTCTCGAGCTGTAAGGTTGTTGGTGGTCGGTGCGATTTGCAGTAAGTCCTTTACTTGTAATTTCAAAGTGATTCATAATGTGTTTGATGATATGTGATTTAAATTAATGGCTGTTTGTGAATTATTGTATTTTAGAGGTTATTTGATTATTTTTGAAGTAAATAATTTAAGTTTGTAAAAGTTGTTCTTTTTTTTTATTTTATTCCTGCTTTTGATGCTAAAAATACTTTATTTACTTTGAGGTGGCGCGGCCAGAGAGCACTGCTTCTCGGCCGGACCACATAAATTGGCAATTAAAAAGTTATCTGTTGAGGTACTAAAAAAATAAATTATTGCTATGAAGGTAGACCATAGGTATCTACTATTTCAAACTATAGCATCTGAGTACTAAATTGTGGTCGGGCCAGAGAAGAACACACGGCCTGCCCTATTAAATGGTAAAAGCAGTTGCTCCGCCAGCTCTTCACCGTCTTGAGCGATATATTATTCGCCTGACTTTTGCACCATTGTTAATTAAATTTATCACTGAGTCTAACTATTTTTACCCACGACGGAACGGAGACGGTATATGCGTTTGGGGTGAGAGGGTGTTTGTGTGTTTGTGCAAACCAATGTTACCATTTATCTCCAGAACCACTGGTCCGATTTTAATGCGATTTGATTGGTGCATGTTCTTAGATAGGTGTAGCGGTAACAACTCACCAGGGGGCGCTGCAGTAAACATTTGTTTGTAATAACAACCATTAATTCTGCAAAACCATTGGTCCGATTTAAATGTGGCTTTCAGTGATCGCTTTGGGTTTGATTGGTGCATGTTCTTAGATAGGTGTTACTGTAATAACTCGCCAGGGGGCGCTGCATGTTACTATTAATCTTTTTATATAATAAAATGGTAGGAAAGTCAAAACTGTACATTGAATATTTTTTTAAAAGAATACCTGGGGTATGATCTACAATCGAAACAGAAACAAAAAATATAGTTTTTAGAATTTTTGTCTGTTTGTCTGTTTGTCTGTTTGTCTTTCCGGGATAAACTCAAAAAGTACTGCATGGATTTACTTCAAATTTGGCATGAAGATAGTTAAGAAGTCGGGTCAACATATAGGCTACATATTATCACGCTAGCAGTGTTATAATCGTAGGTGCGTTTGGTGCTGCATAGCGTTCACGCAGACGACGTCGCGGGCAGCAGCTAGTTAATCTTTAAAACCGCTGCTGGTCTGATTTCAATGGGGTTTCCAGTGATGGGTTTTGTTGGATTTGATTGGTGCATGTTCTTAGATAGGTGTTACGGTAACAACTCCTGCAGATTATGTTGGGTGATATAGAAACTATAAATTATAAAAAAAAATTAATCAGTGATGAGTTTGGATTATTAATAAATTTTAATGGGCTTTCTTATCGGACCAGTGGTTTTGAAGAATGGTAACATTGGTTTGCACAAACCATTCTACGTAATATGATATCGAGTTACGTTACAACAAAGCCCCAGCAAAGTTGAGTTGTAAATACTTATTATACCTAATACTTCACTATGTATTTAAATAAACTACATGGGTTTTCCAGCGGTGGTGGGGACATCAGAGGGCTGATGAGGAACGAGGTGTTGTGTAATGTAATGTATGGTACCTATATTATGCTCTTTAAAAAGTTTGAAATAAAAAACAAAATAAAAATTTTGAAAAACCCACGACGCGACGGTTAAAAAGTAATTGAAAAAGAATAAAATTATTTAAAATCCCCCGACTGAAATGATTTATGAGACGAGAGATAATTAACGTGAAAAGCTTTTTTAAAAGTTCACTTGATCTCACACAGAGTCGGTCATATTATGAACAACATACTATTCGTTTTCATAGCACTTCCCTACGCTTACCTATTCGGTTCTCAAAGATGTAGATGTCGCAATAACATAGGTATTCAACCCCCTATGAACTTTATAAGAAGAGCAAGAAAATCCGTCGAGGGCTGCTATCAATATTTTAAATTTCAATATAAAACTACAAAACGAATTCATTCAATGGCAGCCCCAGACGGATTTTCTTGCTCTTCTTATAAAGTTAATAGGGAGTTGAATACCTATGTTATTGCGACATCTACATCTTCGAGAACCGAATAGGTAAGCGTAGGGAAGTGCTATGAAAACGAATAGTATGTTGTTCATAATATGACCGACTCTGTGTGAGATCAAGTGAACTTTTAAAAAAGCTTTTCACGTTAATTATCTCTCGTCACATAAATCATTTCAGTCGGGGGATTTTAAATAATTTTATTCTTTTTCAATTACGTTTTAACCGTCGCGTCGTGGGTTTTTCAAAATTTTTATTTTGTTTTTTATTATAAAAGGTACAATACGTGAAAGCAATTTCTTTTCAAAACTAGAAATACATTCAATACCAGGTGGGATTCCCGGCACAACTAAGCAGTTCCAATAACCTAAGCTTGCGGTACCTTACCTTCACTGAAATTTGAGGAGCATCAGGAGCAAGTTGCCACTTTGTCCATACGATGTAATTCAGGTGATAACAAGTTCTTTATTTGATCTGTGAGCTTCAAATTAATACGCTGTTGTGGATACAGCATTTATGGCAAAGTGTACAGGGTACATCAGAAAACTGATTAATAGTTGCTTTGAAAAGATCTGCATCAACTTTTCGTTTATTTTCTGCGGCCTGTCGTATGTGAACTAGTCTAATTTCCCGCTGTTCTTCATTTTCATTAGCTCTTGTTACACGAGCATGCTCCCGCATGGACAACAAGCGCTGGCCAGTCTGCTGCTCAGTTTCGTTTGCCCTAACTAGACGAGCATGCTCCCTCATAGATAATAAGCGCTGACTAGCCTGCTCTTCGGATTCGGAGATTCTAATAAACTGAGTGTGCGCACGAAGTTTTGATAAACGAATCTCTCTCCTTTTTCCAGTTTCTGCAGAACGAGCAGCATGCTGACTATCTCTTGCTGCATCAAGTCGTCGTTTTTTTTCGTCGGGAAATTCATTCTCCAAAACTCAGTTGTGGTAGTTGGTACTTACTAAACCAGTACTAGCCCAAATCTTATCACAAAAAAATCTATCCCTAATATAAATGTAGAACCTAACTATCTGTGAAAAAACTAATAACTGACCCAAAAAATTAACTAATAACTAGCCAAAACCTTAAAGTAAGTAAATGAAAAACCTAAAACTAAAAAGTATTAAATAAAAAAAATTATATAAAACCAAAATCAAAATGAAAAACTACTAATTATTTCTTTTAAAAAAAAGTGAACCGCCTTCTAAAAAACGCACTAAAAAAACTTAAAATATTTTTTATAAACGCCACCCTTATCCTGTTCCTATACCGTCCCTATTAACTTACTTACTACCCCGCCCGGACAGAAAATTTCTGCCAAAAGGAATTTATACTTAATAATGAAACAAAAACATTAATATTTTATTTGAGTAGGTATTTACATGGTATTTGCGAATGAATTAATGTAGGCCCATTTACTCTACACTTTTGTACAGTAATTGCAACAGTCTCACGGTTATTTTAGGATTTGTTAGGAGTAAATACTATTTGTTTTTCTTTTGATCATTTATTTTTTTATTTATTTATACTTTGTTGCACACAATAACAAAAGAAAAACTTATAAAATAACAAAGAACATAAACAGGGTGTCTCGTAAATAGTGGACTAACGAAAAACTGGAGATACAAGGGGATGTCTGGAATCCGAAACACCAAATTTTTTTTTGCTGATTTTAAGTCGTTTTTGAGATGTACCGATTTTGAATATTTATAGGATTTTCCCCCACAGCGTGCAGAAAATGTATCATAACTCTTTTTTCATACTTTTTTTTAACTTTTTATTTTTGCAGATAGTTAAGAAAAGATCTCTCTAATTAATTTGTTATTTTTGAGGGATTATTGGTAATCTGTGAAAATAAAAGCTAAAACATGTAATTTTTTAAACCCTAAAGGAGACAGAACCTGCTCCATATATTTCTGGGCCACGGTGTTAACAACTTGACATTTGCTTTTTTTTATTTAAATTATAATCATGTTTCATCACCGAAATTTTCAAGATAAACCAGTGTTGAGGAATTGAGATATCTATAATTGTGTATATAGGTATACACAGAAGTTAAATGAGCTTAGAATCACTTTCGAAAGCTATTCTTTTTCTTATTGTTGAGATCTATACACGGATTATTGTATTTTGAATTATTTAGAGAGTTTATAATTAAAAATAAATAGTTGCATATTTTACTTAGATTAGTATGCTATCTAAGGGATAATAAAATAGGACATTATAAGATATTACCTATACTTACTTAGTTATAAGTTATAGTTTTAAACAACTATTACAACTAATAAATTGATACCAATAACTTTCAACGAGATGCTAATAAGACAACAGATGCTAAAGCATCTAGCAATATTTCAAGTGCTTTATATAATAAAAATTGTTTAAACCTGGTACATCAAAATATACAAGGCATCTCAGAGAAAGTCTTTGAAATTGAATTGTTTTTGAATGCCGAACATATAGACATTCTTTGTATAACTGAACATTTTTTGTTAGACCACCAGTTAATTGTAAATTTTTCTCAGCACCAAGTTGCTAGTTCGTTCAATAGACAGACAGCAATACATGGGGGCTCTTTAATAATATTAAATAAATCTTTAAAATTTAGAGAACGTACCGACATAGTGAGCCTATCTATTGAACAAACTATTGAAATATCCTGTGTAGAATTGACAAACTGCATAATTGTTTGTATATATAGACCCCCTAAATCACACTATGATAGTTTTGAACTTGTTTTAGAACAAGTATTGGATAAATTATGTAATAAAACTAAGAAAATATTTGTTTGCGGGGACTTTAATGTTAATTTATTAGAAAATTCATCTTTGAGTAAAAAACTAATAAATTTGTTTAAATGTAATAATCTTAGTAACCTGTTCCTAGAACCAACTAGAATAACAAGGACCAGTGCAACTTGCCTAGATAATGTGTTTTCTAATGTTACTCCGGTAAGTTCATCAGTTATAAATAAACTAAGTTCTGATCACAGCGGTCAGTTGGTTACTTTTAAATACTCAAAGAAAATACAGGTTAATAAGAATATAATGGTTGTTCCGGTCAATAAAAAGCGTTTGGAGAGATTTAGATGTAGTATTATTAAAAATATGCCCCATATAGCCCACTCCAACAATGTAAATTTACAATACAGTAATTTAAGTAGTATAATAAATAAACAACATGAGAGTGTATTTATTCCGAAAAAAGTCTCTCCAAACAATTGTAAATCCTTCAGTGATTGGGCTACCACAGGTATACATATAAGTAGAAAGCACCTATATGATCTCTATCATGAGAAATCATATAACAAAAGTGAAAGTTTTTGCAACTACGTTAGAATTTACTCAAAATTATTTAAAAGAGTATGTGCCGCAGCCAAATCTATATATCTAAGTAATAAGATAAAAAATAGTTCTAATAAGACTAAAACAACATGGAACATAATAAATAAGGAAACTGGAAAAGTTAAGGATCGCAATACTGAGTTTAAACTTGTAATTGACAATAAAACCATTAATGTAGATGAAAATGTTGCGACAGCATTCGAAACTTGTTTTGCTGACATTCCAGTTTCAACTACTAAATTGTTAAATTCTTCACCTGTAGTGGCTGAATCATTGCTGAAAAATCATGTAAGTGAGTGCAAGGAGTCTTTCAAGTTCCAACCCATAGACACCGGGGACATTTTTAAAACATTTAAGACAATTGATGTTAAAAAGACAACTGATTTGTGGGGCATATCTGTTGAAATCTTAAGTTCTATCATAGATGTCATAGCTCCTTGCCTTGTTGAAATATTTAACAACTGTATTATAAGTGGGGAGTTTCCTGATTTAATGAAGCATAGTAAGATTATTCCTTTATTTAAATCGGGTAGCTCTACGGACCCTACTAATTTTAGACCAATTTCGATTTTACCAACATGTAGCAAAATTTATGAAAAAAATATTCTCAACCAGCTATTAGCTCACTTCACAAAAAACAATTTACTTCATAACAAACAATTTGGATTCACAAGGGGTCGTTCGACAACTGATGCTGGTGTTGAACTGTTTGAAGTAATAGCTGGTGCCTGGGAGGGGTCACAGGATGCTCTAGGTGTATTTTGTGACCTATCCAAGGCATTTGACTGTGTTCAGCATGACACTCTCATCAGGAAACTCCACCACTACGGCATCAAAGGCACTGACCTCAAACTTTTGAATTCTTACCTGAGTGATAGAATCCAGAAGGTTGAGGTTAACCGGAAAAGGTCAGCTGGGTCGGTTGTGAGAATGGGAGTGCCTCAAGGTTCAATTCTGGGCCCATTTTTATTTTTAGTCTACATAAATGATCTACCCTATATGGTAGGCAATAATCACGATATTGTATTGTTTGCTGATGACACATCATTAATTTTTAAAATGATAAGGCAGAAAACTAACTACGACGATGTAAACAATGCTCTCTCTAATGTAGTACAGTGGTTTAATGTAAATAATCTAGCTTTCAATGATAAAAAAACTAAATGTATAAAATTCTCCGCACCAAATGTAAAACAAGTTGAGTCTGATCTGCGGCTTAATGGGAACAGGTTGAATCTAGTAGATAACACTGTTTTTCTTGGAATTACCTTAGATTCTAAATTGCAATGGGGCGCCCATATCTCACAGCTAGCGAGTAGACTTAGTTCTGCAGCGTTCGCGGTAAAGAAAATTCGCTCATTGACTGATGTTAATACGGCGAAGCTGGTTTATTTTAGTTATTTTCATAGTATAATGTCCTACGGCATCCTACTTTGGGGCAATGCCGCAGACATTGACACGATATTTACACTGCAGAAAAGGGCTATTCGTGGAATGTATAAACTTGGAAGTAGAGAATCTCTAAGAGAAAAGTTTAAAGAGATTGGTATCTTGACCTTTGCATCACAATATATATATGAAAACATTATGTATATTTATAAGAATAGTAGTAAATTTAAAACCATGAAAGATAAGCATGATAAAAATTATTCTGTAATGACAAGGAACGACCATAAATTAGCGTTTCCCAAATTAAGGCTGGCTAAAAGCACCAAATCATTCATGGGAATGTCAATACGTATTTATAATAAAATACCACAGTCAATTCAATCTCTAACGTTTAATAAATTTAAAAGAACTATCAAAGAAACATTATGCAAAAAAGGCTACTATAAACTCAAAGATTATTTAGATGACAAAAGAGCGTGGGATTGATGTCTCCACAGGTTATTTCCAAATATTAAACATTAATCACTATGTAAGCAGCTTGGCTGCGACATGATATTGGCAAGCACGAATAGCTGTCTTCTGTTTGTTTGTTCATGTCATAGCAGAGCTGTATTTCTGCCAAATTGTACCTTTAATAAGCACTTTTTACAAAAGAGTGCCGAGAGTTTTTTTTCCGCCGGCTTTTTTCCTCTCGGTCTACCTAGGGTTCTACTTTCATTTCGTTTTTTAAAGCCGAAGAAGAAGTAGTAGTAGACATCACCAAGACATTGGTGGATAATGGGCGATCGTTATCTTTATAAGCTGAGAGACGCACACTTCTCGACGGAGGCCTTCCCCTGGATTCTTCATGTCGTCCGGACCCGCGCCGCCCTCATCCAGCATTTGACGTTCGTAAAGTGTATAAAATTACCTACTACGAATAAAAAGTTTTCATTTTCATTTTCATTCATTTTCATTTCACTTTTCTAAGGGCTATCTTAAAAATAGAAAAAACCATGAATATATTAAATAAAACACTTTTTAAATTTTGACTCGACGTTTCGGTGTCTTTGCAGACCCCGTGGTCACGAGCGACTGAGGTGTCAAGCGTCGGATTGATAGATTGAAAAAGTTATACATCATCATCTCCATCTGTTTCTCAGTCTTCGAGCGTAGCGTTCTGGATTGACACAAAACGAGCTGACAGTATCTTGAGTTTGAGGTCGTGCAGCTTGCTGGATGTTAGATTTAATATTTTTCAGGATAGGGTCCCATGTCGGTGATAGTTTCCAACCATCTTCTCTATTGAAATTAGGGTGTTTTTTAATTTCAATCGCTTCTCTGATCATTCTAGGAATGTAATGCTTCTCTCTAGATAAAATTTTCACAGAGTCAAACCTTAAGTAGTGGTTGGGCTTGTCCATGGAATGCTCACAAACTGCAGACTTTGAAGCTCTTCGATTTTTAATATCAGCTATGTGTTCTTTTACGCGGGTTGATACGTTTCTTTTGGTTTGACCAATGTAGGAAAGCCCACAGCCGCAGTCAATCTTGTAAACACCTGGGTCTTGTAAAGGGATGCTGCATTTAACTGAGCGAAGATGTTGACTTATTTTTGAATTAGGTTTAAATATTGTTTTTATTGAAGCGCGCCTAAGAATGTTTGAGATTTTATCTGTGACGCCCTTTACAAAAGGTAAAAATGCAGGTTTGCGTTCGACTGTCTGCGGCTTCACGTGGTCACTGCGGCGGCGACGAGGTGGTTTGAGGCCGTTTTCATGAAGCACCTTGACAACATGTTTCAGTTCATCATCAATGTGCTGAGGATCGCAGATTCCATGTGCTCTCTGAAACAAAGAGGAGCCTACGGCGAGTAACTGGCTCGGGTGGTGGTGGGACTTCCCATTTAAATATCGGTCAGTATGGGTGGGTTTCCTATAAACTGTGTGACTGAGTGTACCATTTGGATTTCTTTTAATTAAAACATCAAGAAAGGCTAACTTATAATCTTGTTCTAATTCCATAGTGAATTGTATTTTAGTATTAAGGGAATTAAGATGATTTAGAAAAGCAGTTACTTTATGTTGAGGTAAGATTGTATATGTACGAGTATCGTCAACGTACCTCTTGTAGATCTTCGGCACGACGGGTGCCATGTGGAGAGCACGCTCCTCAAAGTCTTCCATGTAGATGTCAGCAACTACAGGTGACACTGGGTAGCCCATGGCAACACCATCAATTTGTAGATAAAACTCATTGTTCCACATAAAGTAGCCCGATGTAAGGCATAATTCTAATAATTCTGCATATTCAACAGGTAAATCTGATTCAGTTAGCTTTTTCTTGACAATTTCAATGCAGTCTTTGACAGGTAGTGATGTAAACAAAGACTTAACATCAAAACTAACCATGGTTTCATTGTTTGCAATTTTAAGATGTTTTAAATCACTAACAAATTGGTAAGAATCCTTTACATATGCTCCTGTTTTGCCTCTCAATTGTGAGAGTACACCTGCTATATGATGAGCAAGCTTGTAAGTTGGTGTGTCTATTTGGCTCACAATAGGTCTTAGTGGTACATCAGTTTTATGCACTTTAGGTAGCCCATACAGTTTTGGGGGTTTTACACAAGCTGGGATTAATTTATTCACATCTAAATTTAACCATTCTTTGTGTTTTTGTATTAATTCGGAAGTTTTCTTCATAATTCTAGAAGTAGGGTCATAGTTTTCTTTACTTTACTTTAGTTTTCTTACAAACCTTAAATAAAATAGAACATTGAATATTAAAATTTGAATCTGTAAAAATAAAATAAAATAAAATAATTAAAACCTAAATAAATGAAATAAGAAATAAATTATAATTTAATTAAATTGTATATTTAAATTGAATCTGTCTTCTTTACTTTGTACCGTAAATGCTCAATGTGCTGTTTGGTAGCCAATCCAGTACTGTCACAGATAGCCGTGCAAGGAACGATTTGACGGAATGGGCTGTATGTTTCGGATCATTATCATGCTGAAACTTCCAAGAAACTGCTCAGACCCAAAGTACAATTTTAATATATCCATATAATATCTATAATACAAACAAAATTAGGTGAAAATCAAGTAGTAACTAAGAACCGACGTTGGGTTTATACGACATTGAGAAAACCCCAGTTTTCCACTAAGCATTTTTTTCATTATTTTATCTAATATCCTGGGTTGAATACAAGACTATTGATATTTTTTTCTTCAAATTCTATCTTTAAAAAAGTTTTATATTTTTTGTTTTAATTTTGTCTTCCTGGCTAGAATACTCAATTATTTGCTTTAAAAACCAAGAAACACGCAGTAATATCCATTTTGATTATCCACAATAAGACATGAACATTAAGTAATGCTGAGTATTCTATGTGTCCCTAATTAGTTGACCACCACTGTATATAAATAAATAAATACCCAAGTTTTTTATATTGTAAGGATAGGACATCCATGCCACCTGATGGAAAGTGCGCATGAAGACTATGGTGTTACACGTCCATCCACGAGAAACCTATTCACTCGACACTTAAAAGTTCCAGGACTGTAGTGGTCAGGAAAAACAGATGCAGGCAGATTGTTCCACACCTTGGCAATCCGTACCAAAAAGGAACTATCGAAGCGTTTTGTTCGACTTCTTGGTAAATCCACAAAACAAATCTTAATCGTACAAACTATCTAATAATAATACACATATAAGAATACTTCATCTAATTTTCGAGCAAAGAAAAATAATGTTTTTTTAATTTAATTTAATCATTATCAACTACAAAATGTTCTTTCCAAATATTGAAACCGAACGGTGGGATAACAGAGAGGGTGGTATGAATAAGGATTGCCAATAATACAACGTTCTTGTGAGCGATAGGCTGACTCCTTGTCACTTCAATAGTCTCTCTCCACCGTTATAAACCTCTCCTCATTTGTCAAACGTGACATCAGATGGTCTTATAACCTCTGGTGTTCTATAAGGGGTACAGGCGTGACGTTATGTATTTAAGTGTTTTTAATGTATTTATTTTCAAAAGGATTTATTTACCTGGAAAGAATCGCTTGTAGCGATAAGGTCGCCGAATTGTCTGTTCCTACCTATGTACCATGAAATTGCATATTTTATGTTTTGGCAATAAAGACTATTTTTGCAAATTTTTCATCGATTTTGACAACATTTATATGGAACCACGTATGAAGAATCTAAAATCAAACGAAACACTAATCATCAAAACTCAATAAACATACAAAAAAACATACACGAATTGAGAACCTCCTCTTTTTGAAAGTCGGTTGAAAAAATAAACCACATTTTACAGCACCAATTAACTTTATCAGTTTAAACTAACTGCCAATTATTTAACTTTTACCTAGATTGTTTTAAAACCTTAATATTTCTCGGCGTCACCGCCGTCAGTCACTCGTCTTTGAGTGACGAAAAAGCAGTCGAAAATGTTTCTTCTCTTTCTTCTGGTGAGTACCTTATATTGAGTACCGTTTGTTACCCGGTACTTCGCCTGGTTTTGTACAGATTTTTTGGGATCTATAAATACTAGCTGACCCGGCAAACGTTGTTTTACCATTAAATAAATAAAAAATATATGTTGGCCGATTCTCATAGATACCGGATAAGCACAAAAAATTTCATCAAAATCGGTCAAGCCGTTTCAAAGGAGTATGGCAACGAAAACTGCGACACGAGAATTTTATATATTAGATATTCAATTTTCGCGTGTATGCTTTCTATACGTGCTAAAATTTATCCATGCCTACAGATTCATGACGTCTCGAAGTCTATTTTACCAAGTAAAGTTTTAGAAACATCAATATTTTACTATTATGTAAACTATTATGTAACTATTATGTAACAACAATTATATAATAAAAAACAATATTTTTCCGGTAGGCAACGGTAGGCATGACTTCGCCTGGCAGTTATACTTTTTGAAACTTTACGTTATTTATTTAGTTTTTAAGACGTAATGTATGCTTATTATAATTTTAAAATATTTTGCGCTCTGATGTGCGAATAATAAGAGTTCTTTTAATAAAAATCTCCTTAAAGGCGAAGTTCTGAAACGAAAATGATCCTTTTCATACATTAAAAATTTAGTCTAGGTATGGAGCGAAACAATTAAATAACTTATTATCGGTAAGTAGTAAAACTCAGCGATTTAAACATTAATATAAAGACATATAAAGGAAAATAATACATATCAATTTGTATTCATTTATATACCTGTCAACAAAGCACAACATTTATAAGTAAAATTTTAATCATTCGGAAAACACATTAAAGGAATTACAAAAATATCAACACGTGCTAGACCATCATTGTTTCCCATCACTAAAGGCAGGCGAAGTCTAGTATTGCTTGAACTTCGTCTGGGTACTTCATTTAATATGATAACGGTGGAAAAACACGATTTGTATTATACAGAATTATTGTGAAAAACTAAGCATTGTGAATTATAACAAACAAACAGAGCTACACCTTTTGTATTTTCTTCGTGAAGAAAAGTATTTTGAAAATTTTAAAATAAATGCTCACCCGCTCCACTATTAATTTGTCTCAACTATCAAACACACTTTATGTTAGCGGCAAAAGGACTCTATTGGTGTTGCTACAATTAAATTGCCATTTCAAAATCAGGTGAAGTTTGGTGTACTACTCCGTAACGACTACTATTAGTCCAACACTGGATTAAGGGTCACAACAATCGAATTGGCCTAGTAAAAACTATCGATCGGCGTCGACTGTTCCATTCCTCCGTCGATCGATTAGTGTGATAATACCCTTATAATGACAATAATCCTGTACAAAACTTTCTTATCGTTTAGCGAAAAGCCCGCGATGAGAAGTATAAAATCCCCAGCAATGGGAGGAGCTAAATCTCTAATATTACAAATGTGAAAGTTTGGGTGTATGAATGTGTGGATGATTGTTCCTCAATCACGGGAGAACGGCTCAACGGATTTGGATGAAATTTGGCATAGTGAGAGTGTACAGTCTGGAATAGCAATTCCCTAGGGATTCAAAATTGCGCGGATAAAATCGCGTAAAATAATAATAAAAATTCTTTATTGTACACCAACAGCATGACAAGAAAGTAAAAAAGGTACATTTAATTTAGTATTAGCACAATTTAAATGTGAGAAATAATAATTTCTCATATTTAATTTGTGAGAAATTAATACAGGGAAGTTTGGAGTAGTCGTGGCGCCGTAGCTCCTGTGTATATCATACGATATCACAGGTATAATTGATTGAATCAGGCGTTACTTTGCGGAAATCCATGACAACTACTTTAACAAAGTTACCTTGCTAATTCCGTGACTTGTGCTTGCACTAGTGATGCAGGAATTCCTTGCGTTGGTTCACCGCCCTCCCTCCCTCAAACAAAAGGCAAGAAAAGCAACGAACACGCACTTGGAAAACTGTAACCCACACCACAAGCTACCACCGACACGTGTTTCGCTTCAACCAGAAGCATCTTCAGGGTACAACGACCACCAACGAACTCAATCACAGGGTAAGCAACGCTCGACGCGGTCGGTACAAGGGTGGGTGGTCGCCAACCACTCATTTCTCACGACGACTTCCGTGCCTCATAGGTCACGTTAAGCAGTCGGTCCCGGGTGCTGACACTTGCAGTCTTTAAGGTTTGTCAAAAGCCATTTTGGCTCCCGGAAAATTCTGACATGCCCCAACTAGCACTGGGCCAGCTTGGTGGTATATGGCCGAAACCTCTGCATCAACCAGGGAAGAGACTCGTAGCCCTGCAGTGGGCTCGTTAAAAAAGGTTATGATGATAATTGATTAGAGCGGGAGATCCGATTAAACATTTTTATCGAGCCTAAGTGCCTTGCAAAATTGCTTTTGTGCTGTGAGGAACAGTAAAAAAGGATACAGATTCATGACTTATATTAGGCCCGTATTTATAAATCATTCTCAACTCTAAGAGCGGTCTTGAGTACCGATTTACATAACAATTGTTGAACCAGCCAGTGCTCTGTGCAGCCAGTGCTCTGTTTGAACAAATTGAACCCTCACCCTTTTTCCATCGGACTACTAGACGCAGACAGAACTTCCATCCGTATGTGGTAGATATTCCAAAAAGTCGAACTAAGCGCTTTGACAGTTCCTTTTTGATACGGGTCGCCAAGCTTTGGAATGAACTGCTTGCGTCTATTTTCCCTGACCAGTATAGTCCTAGTACTTTTAAGCGTCGAGTGAATAGGTTTCTCGTGGATGGACGTGTACCACCTTAGTCTTCATGTTCACTTAACATCAGGTGTCATGGAAGACAAAAGTCACATCCATACTTAATAAAAAAAAAAAAAGTTCACCAATTTAAGATCGGCCCCAGAGTTAAGAGCTTTGAATTAATACTCTCTGAAGTTCGCAAATGGAATATAATACAAAAAAACATCTCTAGGTTAAACACCTTGTGTAAATTTTTGGAGATAACAGCTCATGACCACCTATACGCATTTCTTCATCGGAGTATTCCAATTTCCACCCAATCAACATGGCTTTATTAGAGAGAGAGATCTACCGCTACAAACTGTATTTACCAACGATATACTACGTCAAGGATGGTGGTTCACAGATGGATGTCATCTATACAGACTTTGACCTTGTGGACTATACCATCCTAATGCGCAAACTCCAGGAACTGTGTAAAAGCGGAAACTTTTTGCTATGACTGGAGTCCTATCTCCGAAATCGTTGCCAAGCTGTTGTAGTGGGTGGGCACCAACCAAACTAAAGCAACGTTCCTTCTGGCATGCCCCAAGGGTCCACGCTCTCACCACTGTTATATGCAGTTTACTTATACGATATATCTAAATGTTTCAGTTTTCACACGACGACACAAAAATGTATAACAATATTAACTCAATTGCAGATGGTTTTAATCTTCAAAAAGATCTTGGCAACAAGACAACAAACTAGATATTAATTTAAGCAAGTATATGTCCATGAGATTTACAAGAAAGAAAATACCTGATAACTACAAAGATTTAAACTACATATTTAAAACTGCTGACATATAAATATTTATAAAGTACACCAGGCAGTGAACGAAAAAAGTTCACTGACACCAGGTTAGAGACTGTTTTATCCTACATGACAAGTTATCTTTTAATTAACACATTGCACATATGCACAATATAAGTAAAGCATATAGGAACTTAGGTTGCATTCTCCGAGCAATTAAACCTTTTAATGACACCAAACAAGTGCTTAAAAATATTGCAGTATGCTTATGTAAGGAGTGTACTTGAGTATTTTACTCAGTATTCAAAATATTGCGAAAATTCAAACAAAATTTTTCAAACAATGAAATTATAGATTGGCATCTATATCGCTATATGATATTATAGTGAGACTAACTTCATTCTTCGTGAAAGAAACAAATGTTGATATCTGTTACTTTAATTTTTTACCAAAAATCATACTCAAATACATCCATCGATGGAATACATCCATCGATAGAGCGGAAAATTCTGAATCCGAATATGTATTGGTAATTTGACCGAAATCTTTTTAAGTGACGTAGAAGAGGTCATGTCCACTCATTTGAGCATAAATCATATAATCCCAAAGTTTTTTGTTTTTAAAATATTTGGAGTTATTCCTTTTTTGAAAATCCAGTTTTACACCTTCAAACATCGATTGTAAAAAAACTGATTGTCCAATTTCAATGTTATTTTCAGTTTTAGATAGGTCTTTTATAAATCAATAATAAACCGTAATAAAAAGGTTTCAGTGTGATTCCAAACAGATGCTACAGGACGTTTTATAAAATAAAAATGTTTTTTTTTGTGGCAACGTTTACAAAAATTGGTTTTTACTCCAAAAAAGGTCTGATGAAATTTGTGTACACTGTTTTGGAAAAACTTTAACAACTCTCCGACTATACAACGATGTAAAACAATTGGCACTTAACTGCACAGTTCAAGCAAAAAAATTAAAAACAAAATCTAAAACCTAAATTTTTCATCCTTCAAAGGAATTATACAAAGTGTTACGTCATTAAGACACTTTGGGATAGCATGAATTGTACTCAAATGATTGGAAATGTCAATTCCTATGTCCAGCAGTGGACGTCTACAGGCTGTGGATGATGATAAAATAATAATAAATAAATAAATATTTCTGACACTTACACAACATTATCTAGCCCAAATAAAGTTTCTTAAAGAACTTGTGTTATGGTTACTAGATAACTGATATACTTAAGAAATATATAAACATACATATTGAATAAATACATATTTTTTATTAAATAAACTTAAATAAACATATCAACATCCATGACTTGACGACTAATATCTGTGTTCATCACACAAATATCCGCCGCCGCCGGGATTCGAACCCAGAACCTCTGGCATAGAAGGCAATGTATGTTACCGCTACACCAGCCGGTCGTCAAAAATGATGATGATGATTGGAAATGACCTCTCCAATGTCATCTAACAAGATTCCGGTCTAATACCAATAACCCGGTATAACTCATTTTGCCCAAAATGTCCCTTACGGTATCGTAAACACAAATATGTGTTTTTTACTCTTTAGCTCTACCTATCGTTTCAACATGCGGACGTGACAAAAGTGGTTTGATAATTCGTTAATTTAAAAATGCTTCATATTTACTCAGCCTATGGTCCTTTAATTGCTATGTTTACTTGTCATAGACCTTTATCGAATCGTTTAACCTTTGGTTGGTGTATTTGATTTTATATTAAAAATTATTATCAAGCATGGTAATGCTGGACTGGGAGCAAAGGAAAAATATACAATGCGCAAGCTGCTTCTCTTCCCGGGCATACTGTAAAAGTCAGTTAAGGGACAGATGTTTTATTAGAGGTTTTTTGTTGGCAATAAGCTGACCCCCTATCTCTGCAATGGTCTCTCTCCACCATTATATTGCTTCCAGATTTGTCAAACGTGACATCAGATGGTTTTATAGCCTCTGTTAGATGGTTTTATGCCTACCCCATTAGGGATACAGGCGTGAAGTTATGTATGTAGCAATGAAATTCAATGGTTTGCTTCTAGGTTTAATACTCTGAATTTGTCTTGAAAATGCGGATATAGAAAAAAAATTGGTTAACAACTTATCGTTCACCCTGTATAAAGGGTGGTCGATAGCCAAGCGAACCTACCAAGCAGCGGATTCACTAGGATTAGTCGCGTTTGAAGACATGCTTATCCAGGGCTGGTATGGTTTTGTTTGTTGACGGGGGAAATCTCCAAAAGATTCCTTTTTGGGGGTTATAACTTCTTCGGGTTATACAGGCCGCCTTTAATTTAACTTAGTCTATTATATTTTAACAGCAGATTAGGAATGACAAGTAGGTCTGAATTTCGAAAAAAACTGTTTTTTTTATATATTATAATATAAAATCATTTATTTCAGACCATAATAATCCATTATTCTGTTAGTAACAATTTGACTTATACATACTATGTTAGTACTGAATCCACTTGAGAAAATTTTGAATAACATTCAATAGTTTAAAATTAAATCTACATGACAATAAAAAAATTGGAGTCATAATCAAATTGAAAGTCAATATAAAAATTGAAAAATAATAATAATAAGATAAAAACAAGTCAAAATGAAAATAAAAATCCAGATTAATGTCATCTTTAAGTATTATCTAAAATGAATAAATATTGCCATTGAAATTAACATTAAATTGAGATATTAGAATGTCATAACATATATATAATATATTTATATTGTTCATAAATCTAAATTTAAAAATCTTCTCTGTGAGTAAAATTGAAGATTAATCTACATTTTTTGACTACATACAATTAGATGGATACGTTTTTATTACTTTCTTTGTAGTCATAAACTACAGATCAAACTTAAATTTTGATCACTTAGAAGAATTTTGAAATTTTAATTATTTATATTAAAAAAAATTTTTTTTCGTTATTATTGACTATATTATAAGGCAACCCTATTTATTCTTGGGGTTGCCAAGTTAGGTGAGATTTTTACCCACTAAAACTTCCGGGCTGCTGTCTTCTTAATTCTTAAAGAAACTCTGGGATACCCAGAGTAACGCCCCAGTGCCCCCTTAATGTTTGCCTGATGAACTGATGTCATCTCCAGGCATCTTTTAAATGCAGCTGTTCAATCTTTTTTGACGCCTCCTACGACTGGCAAAATGTACCGTGCTCTAAATATTTTTCCCGGAGTTCCAAAGCAAAGGGCTGGTAATGCTAGTCTAAGCCGCACAAATAAATCAAAACAAACACAACACAATATAGTTAATCTTTGTAACTTAAGTTACTAAATATATTTTTTCTGTTTATTTCAGGTTTTAAGCTATTCATCGCTTACCATCTGTGACCCAAATTTCGATTTTAACTACCCAAGTGTAAGTATTTATTGAATTACCGTTTTCTTATGTAAAATATAGATGGCACATTTGTCTTCTACTATATCAAATGTCTGAGATCGAATCAGGAATGAGGAGATTCGCAGGCGAACCAATATCACCGACATAGCCAGAAGGATTGTAGAGCTGAAGTGGAAATGGGCAGGGCACATAGCTCGCAGAACAGATGGCCGGTGGGGCAGAAAAGTTCTCGAGTGGCGGCCACGTACTGGGAGACGCAGCGTAGGCAGGCCCCCCGCACGATGGACCGACGACCTGGTCAAAGTCGCCGGTAAACGCTGGATGAGGGCGGCGCGGGACCGAGCGACGTGGAAGACCTTGGGGGAGGCCTATGTCCAGCAGTGGACGTATACAGGCTGTGGATGATGATGGATGATATCAAATGTTAAGTTGAGAAACCTATTCACTCGATGATTCAAAGTCCTACGCTTAATAATAGTATAAAGTAACAAAGACACAGGCAGTTTCCACGCCTTGACGACCTGCATTAAAATATATACGTATTTGGAATTGAAATATTATTTGGATTCGTTTTTTAAACATAACTTTGACCAGCATAACGACCACTTTGGCGCGCTTTTTTGATTGCGGGTTCGATGCCCGCACGGAACAAGAAAAAAAAATGTTCCGCGTCTGAGTGTTTATATATTTATGTATTTATATTCTAGGTTCCCTCCTAGTTCGCTGCATGGTATCCCATACTACAAGGTATGCTTACTTTGGGGCCATGTAGTTGGAGTGATTGTCTGGGGATTTTATTTATTAAATTCAAAAATTAATAATGATTCTGAAAGCTACGTTTTATTTTAAGAAAGTAGAAAATAATCATGAAGGTCTTTCATCATCAACATCATTCAGCCGGGACACATCCAATGCTAAACATAGGCCTCCCCCAAAGGAGGGAGGGATGCCGAAATCGCCACGCTTGGCAGGCGGGTCAGCGATCGCAGCAAGGTGTAACTACGCAGAAGGACGCTGCTACCCGTCCACTGGATCGTTGTCCCTTAGTCGCCTCTTAGGACAAACTATGTGTTTACCAATCTCCAATTTCACAAAACATTTTTACAGGTAGATCATCCGACATAAAAAAACTATTCAGCAATGCGAGCACAGAACTTTATCGACTCGTATGTTTACGAATGCTTGTATAGTATGGAGTCAGTTGCAAGTTTAAAGTAACAATACATGTTAACAAGATGTTTACAAACATTCAAAATTAACAAGGCACACATTTATTCAATTCAAGCTGACCGTGCGGCAATGGATAGATTTCAATTATAACTTACAAACCATCTCCATACTATACGAACATTCGTAAACATACGAGTCGATAAAGTTCTGTGCTCGCACTGCAGCTTTATTATAGTTATTAGTGTAGATCGGGACACAAACTGACAACTACATAAAAAAATGTTAATACGTTTTTTTCAGGTCAAAGGAGAAATGTATGATGTGCCTGTCAATATGATGAGTCCGAAGAAAACTCCACATTTAAAGGTAACATTCATTCATTCATTCATAACTTCACGCCTGTATCCCTAATGGGGTAGGCAGAACACCAGAGGCTAAAAAACCATCTCATGTCACTTTTGACTAATTTGGAGGTATTATTATGATGGAAAGAGACTATTGCAGTGACAGGGGGTCAGCCTATCGCCCGCAAAAACGCCAATAAAACCTCCGTCCCTTAACTGACTTTTACAGTATGCCCGGGCAGAGAAGCAGCTGGCACATTCTATGTTTTTCTTTCGCTCCCAGTCCAGCATGGAAGATAACACACTAATAATAAACAAACTTTAATTTTGGAACTACGTATGGTGCAATACCCATCTGTATTTCATAACAATCCCCATCACTAATGTCCTGTTGATCCGCAACTAACAATGAATTTATACATACATACATACATAACTTCACGCCTGTATCCCTTATGGGTGGGCAGAACACCAGAGGTTATAAAACCATCTGATGCCACGTTTGACTTTGGAGGTATTATATCAATAGATAGAGATTATTGCAGTGACAGGGGATCAGCCCATCGCATCGCCCACAAAACACGCCAATAAAATCTCGGTCCCTTAACTGACTTTTACAGTATGCTCGGGAGGAGAATCAGCTGGTACATTCTATGTTTTTCTTTTACTCCCAGTCCTACTTCCAATGTATTGATTCCTATTTTAATCACCATATTTTTACACAGGGTGAAAAAGAGGAACCAGTAACGACTAAACCAGATACAGAATGGTCGCCTTACGACTTCACCAAGTTTGAATCATACCTGAATACTCAATTGGACAGTGGAAAAGAAAATAACAGAATCAAACGAAGATCTAAGGTGAGAAGTCGTGTTTTATTCTTTTCTTATTAAAACTTAAAGGATTTAGAGTAGGTCTGATTAAGATCAAAATAAGGACAAATAAAATCCTCAGAGTGGCAAGTCAATATCATATTTGAATTGACTCTTAGATACGTCATAAAGTGGTTGCTAGGCAACGGACTGTACTGGTTGATAAGAGACAGACTTACTCTGCATTTTATGAGAGTTTCAGCGGTATAGCAGAAGTGCAGCTTAAACCAACCTATGAAATAAAAGAAGAGAAAAAAGAATGCTGCGGAGTAGAACTTCTGTAGATTTTTTTCGATATAGGATTTAAATTCCAAGTCTTTTTTTTTAAATTAAATACCATGAAAATAAACAATTTGAGCCATTGAGTAGACGAAAAACTTATATTTTTATAAAAAATATATACTTACTGATAATTTAACATGGAAACTAATTTTGGCAATAACTACTTTATTTTACAACAATAACTTTATTGTACAACTTTATTTTTTCTACTAAATTATGACCAAAGAGTTGCTTGTTGCTAATATTCTAGAAAATACTTTTAATGCACGAACTTACTTACGCTTCTCAACATTTTTATGCGAGTAATCACTTTGGACATTTTGTGTATAATTACTGGTCAAACTGAAAATTTAAAGTAAAAATTAAAATTAATCAACACTGTACAAAACCATCTTTTGATATGAAAAACATATTTAAGACTACTGTAAAAAAGCAAACAAAGAAATATCAATTTCCATATTCTAGAGGCTACAAATCAAAATGTCGAATTTTAAAAATATTGAAAATAGACAAGGCGGAAAAAAAGAGAACTTGATATTCTTGAAATCTGCCCATTGGCTCCTATTTCGAGAAGCTCCTATGACCAACTATTCCACACTCCTTGGTTAACACATTCTCAGCAATCCTAAAGTATGGCTTGGCCAATACGTAGACTGTTGCAGTTCAATATTTCTTTTAGTTTGACCGATAGAAGAGAGTTCACAGATATGTTCGATTTTGTAAACGCTGAATGCCTCCAATCTTTTGCGTTGTTTACGTTGCCGGTTGAGACGGCAAAATTTTATATCGCGTTTGATTTATCGTGGTTTTAACTTGTTTTTCGATTGTCCAGTGCGTTTGTGTTAAATATGAAATGCACACATTCTCATTGAGAATTACTTGCCTCTTTAGTATAACAGTTTAAAATTAAATAATTAATCCGCTCCAAAAGTGTAGTGATTTAAATATTGGCAACAAAAGAAACTGACAAGAAATTATTTCTGCCACAGAGGTTCACCCAAACGTTGGAGGGTCCGAAAATCCGAGAAAGACCACATCACTACTTGTACCCTGAGCCAATCAAAGACAGGATCCTGGACTTCCCAATGTCCACATCTACAAAGAAGCCCACAATCTTGCCAGACCAGATGAACCCAGGCGTCATCTTCCGCGTCAGAATGTCAGACGCTATCTTAAGAATCAAACAGCGAATGTTTGAATCCCCGGAACGGCATATTGAAGCTGATATTATCTACACGAATTTGATCAAGAAAGTAGTAATGGATGAAATTACGAAGTTCCACAACTTGCTTCTGATGTACAAGACAGATAGGAGTATTAAAGAGCATTTGGGTGAATGTGGTGGAAGAATTTACAAATTCATCAGCTACATGACGATAAAAGTGCATATTTACTGTCTCTTCGATTCTCTGTGGATTGATGGGAATCCATATGTGATTGGAGATGAATACTCGGTCACTCCAGTGGAAGTTCCACCGCTGTTGCAATGTGACGCCTCTGAATGCAACTCTGTTATGTTTGTTGATTCTATAACTGAACCTAAAGACATTGAGGAATAAAGTTTGTTTTGAATTTTTTGGTTATTTTTATTTTACTTTAGCTTAACAACCTATGAAGGGAATTAAGGAGGTCAAAAACGGCACCTGTGTTTTTGATATCTAAAGCTCGTTTTGACCTAATTCTTATCAGATGGTAAGGGAAAATAAAATCGAAGGTGGAGTATAAGAGTCAAGAAAGATTTATGGCTTATTATAAAACATTAGCATCAGAGTTTTCCAAAAGTGTTAGTACGAGTACCTGTCGATATTTTTTTTTATTTTTAAAGACAGCCATTTGATTATATTTCATTATGTTCATGGTTAATTAATTTAAAATCAACAAGTCTTTTAAATTTTGATTTGAGAAAGGAACTGGATTATCAAAAAATCATCATCAGTACACATCGCCACTAGATTGGTATAATTTGGCAGCACACGTTAAATGAAGGATGGTCACTAGCCAGGCAGCTCTGTAGGGAGTCCAACTGTCAAGCGCGGGTTGTCGGATTATTTGCATTACATGACAAGATTATCAAGGGGTGGTACGGCTGTTCTAAGCCAACTCTTCGAGCTACTTTTAAATTTATAAAGTTGTCGTGGTAGCCTAAAGGTACGCGCACACTCCGTCGGGCCGCACCGGATCATGCGGCCCACTGAGCCCCGGCATAGTGTGCATATAGACACAGGCCAATTTTCGCGCTGCGATGCGGCTCGCTGCGGCCCTAAATAGTGTGCGCGACTTTAAATATATATCTACACAATAAACACAATTTAGAATTAGTACTTAACATTACTTTTATCTCAGGAATTCTTTTATATTATAAGAGTTACGTAATTGATTTTCAACCTACTTCAAAGAAAGGAGGTACTCAATTTGTCGCGTAGGTTTTTTTATGTTTGTTACCTTATAATTTTTGACTGGGTGAACCGATTTTGATGATTCTTATTTCATATGATAGATACAGATTACAGTTACGGTTAGTCCTATACAAATTTCATAGAAATCGATTGAGTACTTCATGTTTTTTTTTTTAAATATGTATGTATTTGGAGATCGTTTACCTTGATGACCTTCTACTTCAGCCAAAGTTTTGAAGTGGAGTCGGTTTTTTAATGCTCTGCATTCGTTGATTATCAAATCACATCAATTCATTTATTTTTCAATCAATTAATAGATCATTGTACATACAGGTAATTATCAGGAGAGATACAATAAAAAAAAATAGTAATAATGAGAACACTTATGTTCTTATTAATTTGATTGATATATATTAATTATCAATCAAATTACAAATTGAATGTTAGCATGAAAAATGTCAATATTAAATAATTAAGAATACAAAAAAAATAAAAAATTAGAATGATAATATTTTAGAATGTCAAAGATGGGAAAAAGCATTAATTACTGTATTAAATTTAAATTTACATCTTCAACGTCTTATTATGTCCTATAAGTTTTAAGCTGCAATTCTGGAGTTCTAAAGTAAAATTACCAGGCAAGTCAGTTTTAGAAAAGCTGGTCAAATGCAAGTTGAACTCACGCATTAATTGTGGGTTTCAATATTGTTCTTTATCCAAAATCCATCTTTGCCAACACTTAAAAGTATGGGGGTGACAACCACGATCCATATTTGTTTTGCTATGAAAAAAAATGGATATTAGATAGACATTCGATATTGAAACCCACGTAAGGGTACCTTGACTAGCAGCTTCGCGCATGACCCGTGTAACTTTTGACCCTGTGATTTTAGTATAGATATAAGTTCTTATTTCATGATTCTAGATCATCAAGATAGAACGTCAAAATATGTGTAGCAATATGTATCAGAGTATAAACAACGTATCTTTTGATTTTGCTGACGTAGAAGAATTTGGTTTTCTGTTCTATAGGATTGCAAATCTTGGAAATTTAAAATAAATTTTGTCCGTGTGGAGCCTGCTTAGAACCTATCGCCCCTCCATAAGCATGTCGTAAAAGCCGACTAATCTGAGTGACCACCGCTCTGTGGCAGCATCCCTTCGAGCTAGCGACCAACCTTCAAATAAAATGTGCCGTCAAATATTACCACTCTGGCGGTGATGACTTCCGACAGTATTTTTGAAGAGTCACTTCTTTCCTAGACCCGTTTTCTTTTATCTTCGACCTCATCTTCCCTTTCTATCAAGTGAGATTTAGTTCAAACGCACGCTTAGGTATTTAACAAAAAAAATTACAGCTTGATGCTTTCAGACATTCTGAGCATAAGGTTTCGACAAATGGAAAACAAACATGTTTCCCATTGCCGTGGGAAATTCGGGAATTCCTTCCATAATGCAACCAGACACTCATTAAAGAACCTTTATACTAAGTATCACATTCGTGCATTCAAGGAATACGATTTTACATACAAACTAAAAAGTCCTATATTTCCCGTTCCCGTGGGAATTTCGGGAATTCCTTCCTTAATGCACCCCTATATCCCCTAAAGAATGTATGTTCCAAATTTCAGCTCTCTACGCCCAGTAGTTACGGCTGTACGTTGTCTGTCACTCAGTCAGTAACGGAACAGTTTTATATATATTGATTTTGGAATCTAGCCTATTTAAAGAAAATCCTCCTGATTGTAAGGCTAAGTCCGCACAGGCTTGGTTCGCGCCTAGAGCCCCGAGAGTAACCTATCGAGTAGCTTAGTGAAACCAGAGGTAAAACGAACGTTCTTGGATGTTCTAAACCGACCGCACTGTGCGCTTGTCGCCTAGCTAGTCGCTAAACTTGTTGGTTTTTGTCGTCTGATATTAAAAGTAAAAAATGGATATAATATTTCATATTATACTACATTAATATAATAGGGAATATTAATTTCATCAGTTTTTAAGAGAGAACCTTTCCGAAATCCAGCAAAAATAAAAAAATCTCTATCTGTCTCTATTTCTCTATTTTTCGTCAAAATTACGCAATTGTTTATACAGAACGTTAAACTTCCAATAACTTGATCGTCACTTATTTATAATCATGAATCCAATATGATGGATGAGGCCGTGAAGTGCTATATTTGAAAGATGAATTTTCTGTAAATAGCAGTTTTAGAGCTATTTTTGAGAGCGACATCTTGTCAACGTGCCGACGAGCAAATGACCAAGGCACCTAGCAAACCAACTTCAGTGCGCTCACCGTATATCCTAGCAGCAGCAAGCAGCCTGAATACAAGCTACAAGCAAGCCGCCTGCCTGTTCAGACGTAGCCTAAGTATCACTTGGTCTAATAGTCATAAATCCAGAATTAGAATCAAAATGGAAACCTAGTATAAAAAAAAAAAAAAAAGTCATGGTAGAGAAACATTAAAAAGAAAGAAAGAACATTTATTTCATAGCCACGGATACACAGATCTATATACAAGTCAATACACAATCTATACACAAAAGAAATAAAATTTTAATAACATAATTTTAAGTACATACAGTATGTATGATTTAATAATACCCCGCAGCCATGAGAAAGGAACTGACTCAGCAACCGCTGCAGATCTAAAAGATCTACAACACTGATTTTCAGTCAGTTAGTGAGTGGAAAAATATAAAAAGCTTTCAAGAACTGCTTCTTCTCAGCCCAGCACAGGAATAAGTTTGGTGAGTTGACGGCCAACCTCCATTAGCGGAGAAGCATCTAAGGAGAAGGACCGATGCCTCATGTATTGAAGTAGCTGACGATGTTTCATGCTTGCCCACCTTAATGGCAGCTAAAGAAAAACACCTTCAATTGTTTCTCACAAACGACTACAATGGAAATACAGGGTTATCAATCAATATATATAAAACTGTTCCGTTACTGACTGAGTGACTGACAGACAACGTACAGCCGTAACTACAAGGCGTAGAGAGCTGAAATTTGGAACATACATTCTTTAGGGGATGTAGGGGTGTACTAAGGAAGAAAATCCCGAAATTCCCACGGGAACGGGAAATATAGGACTTTTTAGTTTGTATGAAAAATCTTATTCCTTGAGTGCACCGATGTGAAACTTGGTGTAAAGGTTTTTCAATGTCTGTCTGGTTGTGTTATGAAAGGAATTCCCGAACTTCCCACGGAAACGGGAAATATATGATGTTTTAGTTTATATGAAAAAATTCCATCCCTTGAGTGCACGGATGTGATATTTGATATAGAGGTTCCTTAATAAGTGTCTGTTTGTATTATGGAAGGAATTCGCTAATTTCCCACGGGAAGGGTTTGGACTTTTTAGTTTGTATGAAAAATCTTATTCCTTGAGTGTACGGATGTGATACTTGGCATGAAGGTTCTTCAAAGAGTGACTGGTTGTGCTACGAAAAAAAATCCCAAAATTACCACGGGCACGGGAAATATATGATTTTTAGTTTGTATGAAAAAATCTTATTCCTTGAGTGCATGGGTGTGATACTTGGTATAAAGGTTCTTTCAGTGGGCGTCTGGTTGTATAGTTTCTGAAATTTCCACGAGAAGGGTAGTTAAGCGCATACGAAGTTGCGGGATAAAGCTAGTTTGTAATAAAACTGGAATCTATTGAGTATGTCATTTCATTTCCCTTTCACTTTTTTTACAATCGATGTTTGAAGAAATAAAACTGAATTTTCAGAAAAAGCACTGAAATATTTTAACAATGGTGCCCTTTTAGATCACCAAATTTGGGCTCTAATAATTGCAAATGATCTCGTCTACATCATCTTAAAAAGATTCCATTTAATTTGCGTAGCTAGCTGATAGATAATTGTATATGTAAGCTTCGCGTCTGTTGTAATAAAAGCAGATGAAATGAAAATTTGCGTTTGAAGCAAGCAAGAAAGGTTTTACATAACGTTTTAAGTTAGTATATAATGTTCATTATTACGGAAAAGGGTTTTAAAGCAAGACACGATTACATCTTGAGTGACAATTTATTAACATAAAGAAATAGCTTATATACCAAATTATACGTGTATAATTAAGTTAACAATATTTAATCTTATCTTGGTATTGATTTTATCGAGCACGTTTGATTAATAGATAATAATATATTGATTCTCTGTGGGTCACGTCGGAGGACGCCACAGATACTCCCCCCTTAAAAAAAGGTAAATACAAAATAACAATTCAATATTCTTACTCTAAAATAAAATACTACATAACAATTTGAAGCAAAAAACTCATTTTTTTGTTGACATAATATTAGACATATTTGCAAACCTAGCAATTTATAAAGTACTATGATTACGTAAGACCATAATATCAATTAAGGCGAATGGCTTTGAGTTTGATGCTGCAATACATATTTTAATATATTTTTTTGTTCGGAAAATCTCTCCCGATAATCTAATAGAGGTGCCGTAAATCATTTCAGCAGCACTGAGTCCTGTATCTTGGCGGAGACTTGCACGTAAACCCAACAATACGGTGGGTAATTTCGTACACCAATTTTCGACACAGCCGCGAGTCATGATTGCGGCTTTCAGGGAGCGGTGTCATCTTTCAACCATCCCGTTCGATTTGGGGTGGTATGGAGTCGTTCTGATCTTTTCAATGCCTATGAGTTTGGCTAATTATTCGAAAGTTTCTGATTCAAACTGTCGGCCTTGGTCCGTCGTAATTTTCTCTGGACATCCAAATCTTCCATTCCAAAATCCAGCTGCCTTATTTTTCGAGGGGTGTCGTTTACGGATGGTTTTTTTGATAATGCGTAGGTGTGTGTCTCTATTTTCCCATTAATTTTCTTATGCTTTTTTCTTGTGAAACAATTTCGACGCTCAGTTGATTTGCTCTGATTCTTGTTGCAGGCGTTGTCAGCTCAGTAACTTTCTTAATAAGCTTAAAATCATCACCGAGGATGTGTTGACGTCAGCGATAACAAAATTCCATCTAAACTGGCTTAATGTTATTTCGCCGTATGTTTTAATGAGGCTACCGTTCGCAGCGCGTACTTTATGAACTGTATATGCATACTTGTGCTTAAATGAGTTTCTTCTTAAAACTGATATATTTGCCCCTGTGTCGACTAAAAACCTCTCGCCACTTTGTCGGTCGGCTAAGATAAGGTGGTCGCAGGGATGAATAGCACAAAGTTCTGCCCTAGTTCGAGCTAATTGTAGTTTTTGTTGTTTGATCTGGTTTTTCCTGGCACATGGTGGATGACATTTATGTGTGTTTTTCTTAAATTGCTTATGACATTGACCTTGGTTACGATACCTCGATGCACTTCTTGACCTTGATCTCTATCGGAATTCACTGCGTCGATACTTTTCGTTTTTGTCGCGTAGTGCAGCGATTTCAGTTCTCATATGTGTCAGCTGATTTTCAAGTCTAGTGACCTCGTTTACTTCATTACTTAAGTTTTAGAATATCCGGTCTGCCATCTCACTCATTTCTTCGAGTGTTGCATTTTCTAAGACTGTAAGGATGGATTTTACAGTATTCGGGAGTTGACGTAACCATAACGACCGGATTGTGTCGTCGTTAGTAATGCCTTCTCCTAGTTTCTTCATTTGATGCAGCAACTGAGATGGTTTTTTGTGACCGAGATTCATTTTGTAGAATAAACACTGAAACTTCTTTTGTTTCGAGTCTTCGTAACAATAAATGAAGTGGTCCTTAATAGTTTTATATTTGTTTTCTTCCGGAGTATTAACGATGATGTCACTGATTTCTCGTAGTTCATCCTTCGATAAATGTGCGATTACCAGATTGTACTTGTAGTCATCTCCTTGATTCCGGGCGGCGTAATTTGGGTTGGTCTTGCCAGAAGCGTGGGATACGTTCCGATATGTTTCTGGCGACAACTTCAGGTTCCAATGTAATAGGATTGACTAACTTCGGGGTCACCACTCATTACGACCAGGAAAAGGGTTTTAAAGCAAGACACGATTACATCTTGAGAGACAATATATTAACATAAAGAAATAGCTTATATACCAAAATATACGTGTATAATTAAGTTAACAATATTAAATCTTATCTTGGTATTGATTTTATCGAGCACGTTTGATTAATAGATAATAATATATTGATTCTCTGTGGGTTAGCATGGTCTGCTGCCTGCGTCTATACCTACTTTCACCCTTGGAACGTGAATCGCGCTTTGTACCGCCTCTAAGGCTGCTAACTGGACGGCAGCGACAGCAACAGCAAAAGCGACAGCGGCGCGGGCAACGATTTCCACGATACGATAGAAAGTATTGGGTTCGTATGAAACCGCGACAATACGCTCTCACGCCCGCTGCCGTCGAGAACGGCCCAGATTCCCCGCGTCGCTGCCCGCGCCACTGTCGCTCTCGCTCTCGCTGTCGCTACCGTCCAGTTTGCAGCCTAAAGCTATGATTGTGTATTTTTTGACGTGCTATTAGTGAATTAAAATGTGATATGGTATAAAAATTACAATCAATTCTGTTAAGGATTCTATACAAACTGTCTTCAGGTTTCGCTCAAACAAAAAAATACTTACTTAACGTTGTATAACGCTGGAAGTTTCCCTTGACAAGTGGTGTGATTGTGGCAGTGTCAAATCTTTTCTCAGCAGTAGATGCATTAAGTTTAGAAAAACTCTAATCGTTGATGAAACAAACCTTTTCAAAAGTTGTTGAGTTATGGATGAGACTTTTTTTTAATCATTTTTAGTACTCGGTGCCACTCGGGTGTAGTTTAAGCTTTTTTTTATTGAATAATCCATTTGACCTCAATCTCACCTGATGGCAAGTGCAGATGAGGTCGAAGACGAAAGCACACAGGGACTGCATATCGGTATAAAATTTTCAAATAGTACTAGTAAAATTTCAGTACCCTTATTAGTGTACTGCTTCATCAAACACAATAACTGTACAAGTCATTAAACTCTAAATTAATTATATCAGTACCCAAATAATGTATAACGGATTAATTTCTGTAGATGTTTTAGGTACAGAAATATTTTAACTTATTTAATTTCCGTACCGAAATGTATAGGTCAGCATATGTACCTACGCTTCATAGGCTTCAACTAAACTATCGAACATTCTACCGTTATTTAAAAATAAAATTTTAATATCAATATTAATATTAATACCGGAAAATTTCAGTTAACTGAAAAAAAAACAGTTATACAATAATAAAAAAGGTACAAGAATTATTTCAGTATGAATTCCTGTACTGTTATTTTTAAATACACCTAATTTAACGGTATGACGTCATACAGAAAAAAATTGTACAGAAATTCATACCGGTATACAGTCCTTGAAAGCACATGGATTTAGGAAAGACCAAGCCACTGAAGTACCTACCTAGCGATGATATTTTGCGGTAGATTATATATGATTTTAACTTCCACCTTGGACTGTTAACGAAAGAAAAACATAGAATGTACCAGCTGCTTCTCTTCCCGGGAGTAAAAGTCAGTTAAAGGACAGAGGTTTTATTGGCGTTTTTGTCTGTAATAGGCTGAGCCCCTGTCACTGCAATAGTGTCTCCATCATCATAATACCTCTAATCTCATACGTGACATCAAGTGGTCTTATAACCTCTGGTGTTCTGCCTACCCCATAAGGGATACAGGCGTGAAGTTATGTTTGTATTTATTTTATATGAATGGTAGTCCCTAGCCCGACGGAGAATGGGTCTCACCACCAAGCGTATGTCACTAGGATTAGTCGCCTTTTACCACACGCTAATCCAGCGGTGGTAGGGCTGTTCTAAGCTTTTTACTATAGTGAGTGGGGGCAAGACCGAACGGTTTTTTAATGAGATGAGGAGTGTTGTTTTTGAATCCTTGTGAAACACTACATAGCACTAAAAAATTAAACTTGAAGTCTTATGAATGATGACCCGTGAGTATATATTTAAACTAGTTTGTTAAATTTCATTTAAATCTATAAAGTAATGAATACCAAACGAATGAATAAAAAACGGGAAAGATGGAAAGGTGACAGGGAAAGATCAAAGTATTTTCTAAAATCGTTCAAGAGAATGAGAGACGTTGTTGGTCAATACTGGTCTGTGGAATTTAATGCCCTGAAAACAAAATAACAGACTCGTGCGTCAAAACTCCTAAGGAAACAAAGACAAGACAAATATTTTAATTTTTGTATTTCAATCTTACCCCACCGGGGAAAGATCGAAGTGGATGTTCTCAAACATTGCTGAGCGATTGTTTAAAGTAACATTGATAATAAAAGTTAACGCAAAATCAGCAACAAAGAAAAAAATCTAATTTTCTTAGATTTGTGATATTTTGTAGCATAATTTTACTTTAAATATCTTACTCAAAAATTGATATGTTCATCTTACCCATCAAAATGTAATGGGTAAAGATAGAAAATTGTGTCAATTCCTAAAATACGAGTAATGGCAAAAAACGATTTAATAACTCAAACGTAAATAAAATGTAATTATTAAATATCCAAAAGAATCCGTTATACCTAGCTTTTAATAAAAGTTACAGGATGCGGTACCCCGCATCCTGTAACTTTTATTATAAAAATACTTGAAGAAAAACGCAAAAAGTCAGATTGTATAATTTTGTAAAAAAAAATATGTTTCTGTGCAATAAACCTCATACGATGACTGAGGCATAGGAGAAAATTAAATGGCGGGTTAAACAGTGCTGCAAACACTTCTAAAAATCTGCTAGATTTTGCGTTATTGTTGACTTTCTGTCTTACCCCGTTTTCCATCTTCCCCCCACTTACCTTACGTTCTAGTCTTTTGAAATCAACATTTTCTCCGACTTCATTGACAAAAATCCTGATTGCTCAGCTTGTAGGTAATCTATCTTTATGTTTAATAGCCTATAGCACAGTACATATATCTACAGTAATTCAACTCCACCGTATCTTTTAAATAAATGCCTACAGTGCCGCGGTCCGTTCACATGTGATAGGGCTGCCAGCCTTCACCATTTAAATTACATTTGCCTACATTGTGTTTAATTCCATTTAGTTTTGTGACTGCAAATATACTATTGAATAGGAACTGTTAAAAAAAAAATTTGTGTCAAAAAGCCATGTTTACGTTTGAATAATAAAACGGTAATTAGCGACCGAAAAATATTTGCACCTCGACTGAGACGTACGAAAAGATGTATTATTGCATTTTAAAGTATAAACAATCCGCATATTAACATCGGTGTATGTCTGCATATTAAAAGATTAATATGCATATTGTTTCGGCATGCTAACATTCGCGACTGGCCGCATGCCGAGCGCATTTCGAGATCGAGCCGCGTAGGTATATCTCGCGTTTCGTCCGTTTTGTATGAAGTTGAATTACTGTAGATAACTGTACTGTGCGTTGTGAGGCCCAAGAACTACCGGTCCAAACTAAATCAAAATCAGTTCAGTATTCTGAACCTAACCCCGGGGTACATACAGACTGAAATATATTTCCTTGTAAAAGGTGTAGAGATAAAAAAATAAATCACTTTTTAACCGGCGCTACTAGCTCGTGACCACGGGATTTGAAATGACACCGGAACGTCGAGTTAAAATGTAAACTATAGTTACACGCGATAATTCTGGTGATGAATTAATAGCTAATTACGATTTTTTATTTTTCAGAAACGCCACCACGCAAAATACCGTTCTAAGTCCCATGACGTAAGTATCAAAGTATTTTGTATTTGTTTTCTGCTCTGTTTTTAAGACTACAAAAATAAGTCATATGTTTCGATGGGGTTCCCTACTCGAAATCGAATGTCCTTTGCTCGAATATTAAATGCTCGAAAACTTTTTCTTGAAAAATGTTCGATCGAAAGTTCTTGCGCTCGAAAGCTCATTCATTATCTCGATGCATCAAAATCTCGAATGACGTTGAAATCGAATGCCGTTTGCTTGAATATTATTTACTCTAAAAAATTTTCCCACAATGATGCTTAATCAACAAATCATGAGATCTATATTTCGTTATATCGATGCATAATAAAAATGTGCATAAAGAGGTGGATAAGGTCATTGTACCAGATGAACAAATCCTGCCTCGAAGGAACATAAATGTGAACGACTAACGGCTTGGACAAACTATACTATTAAATAGCCACTAGGTTCACGGCAGGGTTTTATTCGCTTCTATACAGTTCAGTTTTTGTACAGGATTTTCGTCAGGAATTTTCGTCAGGAATTTTCGTCAGGATTTTCGCCAGGAATTTTCGCCAGGAATTACTGCAGGGATTTGTTCAGGAATCTTGATTAAAAACACTTTCTTCTATTTTCAGGACACTTGTTGCTTCGGGAGGTCGGAGTGCCATACTGCGGTTTCGCAGACTATATATTTAATTTGGGCGGCCCGCAACTAGTGTAGGCTTGCGGGCGAGCAACTATGCGTGTTTCTACCTATCACGCTTAAAGTATGGTACTCTTTACTCCGTCTGCGTACTGTCTCTTTCTTTATTAAAATTCAAAATAAACTTATCCTATACAAACTAAGTGGACTGTATTTTAATTAAATTCCTATACGATATGAATCATAAACTATTATAAAACAACTATACATTTCTTATAAGCTATAAAATCAATTCAAAGTTATCTTTATTTACATAATATTAAGAATTATACGAATTTCAAATTAAAACTATCTTCAGTCGTGTACATAATCTCCCGCCGCAGTCTTGACTGGAACCATCAGGGGGTACACGTTCAGGAGACATCATCCTCGGAGTGGCTGCTGCAGGGCAGGATCACCAGCTTCTTTGTAGGTCTTCGCAGGGTCCCTTTGTTTGTCTGCACGTCGACGACTCGAATTTCACCATCTGGTCCGGGGTAGATATTTATGACGATGCCTCGGGGCCAGGCGTTTCGAGGGAGAGTTCCATCAGCTATGAGTACCAGGTCGTTGAGTTTGATGGTACCCTTGGACGTAGGTTCGCGTCTTCTTTGGAGTTCTGGAAGGTACTCGCGCACCCAACGTGCCCAGAACATGTCAGCCAGGCGCTGACTCTTCCTCCAATCCCGACGTCCGCAGCTGTCTTCCTCGGTGAAGGTGCCAGGTACGGGTACTCGCGAGGCACCACCCAGTAGGAAGTGGTTTGGAGTAATCGCCTCTGGGTCATCAGCTTCCGTCGAGACGTGTGTGAGAGGTCTGCTGTTGACTGTGTTCTCTATTTCAACCAACAGCGTCTGCAGGATCTCTTCTTTGGGGGCTCGTCGTAAGTCGTCACTCGCCCCCCCCGAGGGGAGAACGGTGGAGTCCGCTCGGGGCATTGGCCCCTTTCGGAGGTAGCACTCGCGGCCCAAAGCGTTGGACCGGTCGTTGGAGTGCCGTAGGCGCGGCATCGATAGTGGCCTAGCCCCCCTCGCAATCAAGCCCGTCGGGCGATCAGCGTAGGGGGCTAGGGGGTCAGTTGGCCGGCTATTGCCTCCAGCTGGTGTATGCCCTTCTTCAGGGCGGGCTCTGGGTCTTTGGAGACCTGCAGAGCATGCAAGGCAGTCTTGAGTATCGTCAGCGCGGCCTTTATGGCGGCGCTGGCGGGGTCGTCGAATTTGGTGGGGGCCGCGGCCGTCTCAACGCGCGGGGCGGAGGTTGGCTCGCGGCGCCGTGCAGTCGGCGCGGCCTGTTCGGCGGCGCCGGCTGGGTTGTCATGTCCGGTCGGGGCCGCGACTGGCTCTACGCCTGGGGCGGAGCTGCAGTCGCGACGCCGTTTGTCGTAATTGGTAGGTGCCGTGACCGCCTCGACGCACTGGGCGGAGGCTGGTCGGCGGCGCCTTCTCCTCCTTGTCTTCTTCGGGGCGGCCGTCGCCGGGTTGGCGGGAGCCATAAGGCTCGCCTGGCCCGGGGCGGCTGGGACTTCACGAGTTTGGGCGACAGTGCCCGCCTTCCTGTTGCGCGCCTCGCGTTGGAAGACGCGGCACGCTGCGCTACTTGCGGGGTGTGACTCCCCGCAATTAGCGCACGTGGCGGGCTCCTCACGCGGGCGCGGGCACTCTGCGGCGTGGTGCTCGCCCCCGCACCGCACACAAGCAAGAGGCCTGTGGCAGTGGTGGGACGAGTGCCGGAATTTCTGGCAGCGGTGACACTGTGGCGGGCCCCTCCTACCACGCCAGGCTTCAATCTTGATGCCCGGCATGAGGAGGAGCTCCGACACAGCGTAGATCCGCGCGAAGTCCTTGCAGCGGGCGATCTGGGCGTAGTAGATGCAGCCCGGGCGCCCTGAACGAGCGCGGATGGGCCGCACGTACTCTGCCTGGAAGGAGAGTCGCTGGAGCTCTTCCTTGATATCTTCAGGGGGTGTGTCCGCAGGGAGGCCGCGGATCGCTACCTTGACGGTTCGCTCAGCTGGAAGGGAGTAAGAAAACCAGCTGATTTTCTCAGTCTCTTCCAGCTTCGCGAGGTACCGTTGGACGATGCGGTATTCCACATCGTCGGCAGGCAGGAACCGCATGCCTCGACCATACGGGCGCACGGAGGCTGGACGGCCGAGCTCGTCCCGCAACTGACGGATGTGAGTCTGCCAGTTAGGGAGGTGCTCGACTATCAGCGGCGGATATTTTAGCTTCGGCGGCGTGGGCGGCGTCGGCGAGGCGGCGGCGGCGCGGGCGGTCGGCTGGGTTGCCGGGGCGTGCGCCGCAGGCCGCATTACCGGCGCGACACCACGCGGCTGCGCTGGCGCGGGCCGCTTTGCGGGCGGCGGCGGTGTTGGCGGTGAGGCCGCTACCGTGGCGTAATCTAGTCCGGTGGTGGGCGCCGGAGCACCGTCCATGTCCGGTGAGGTGGACAGGACCGGCATGCTCAACGGCGTCCCTTGGGATGGCGACGTGGGGCGCCCGTGGATAGGGGGCGCGGCTGCGGCGGCGAGGGGTGCAGCGGGGGGGGCCCCGGAGAGCACCTTTCGTCTGCGCGCCTCGGCTTGTTGCCTCGGTGGTAGGCGGGGAGGCTGGCGCGGCGTCTCCGTGAGCATCTGGTCCGGCGGGGTGCCCACAGGTTGCGGGCGCGCGCGGACCGGCGTCTGCAGAGGCGTCGGTGGTGGTGCGGGGAAGAATTCGTCACCCGCCCCGGTAGTGGCGGGCGACAAACTCCATTCCCCAGCGGTGGCGTGCGTAGGCGTGGGCGCGGGTGGCACGGGCGGCGCCGGGCTGTCGTCCCTACCTGACGAGGCAGATAGGTACGCCCGGCGAGGCGCGCTGTGTCGCCGCACTGGTGCCTTGCGGCGGCGTGCGGTTTGGTCGCGGCCGCAGTGCTGTCTCGGCGGCGGCATGGTGGGCATGGTGGAACTCAGGCGTTGTCTGTGCGTTGGCGAGCACAGCGGCAAGGTGGCTTCAATGAGATCGTCGACGCTGAAACCGTTTTTCAGCATGTATGCTTCTAGTTCGTCCATGAGGCCGGCTAAGTCGCCCTGGTGCGGCGGAGCAGCGGACGTCCCTGTCGGCGGCTGGGCCGACGCTAGAGGCGGCGACACTACCACTAGTTTAGTAGTATCGCCAGTCTCGGCGGTCGACGGGGCCACCGACACGGGCGGCGGCGTTCCCGCCGGTTTTTGGGACGGTTTAACGGCCAGCGGTGTCGCAGCCTTAGTGGGCTTGTTGGTGATGGGCTCGGCGGCGGGCGACCTCTTCGACTGCGCCTTCTTCTCGCGGGCGGCGGCCGGTTGGCGGCGCGCGGCGGGAAGTGGCGCAGGAGCGGTCGGCTTCCGCAGCGGAGGTTGCTTCGGCATGACGATGCCGGGCGAATTTCGCGGAGGGCGACTGCCTCTCTGCGACCCTTAGTCGGGGAGCACTGGTCGGCCCGAGGCCCTTACCCGGGGCTTGCCGCTGGTGGCAGACCGGGCAGGTACCAAGGGCTGGACTGGCCCCCTAACCAGGACGACTTTCGTGAAAGGCAGTCACGGGCGCGGAAAACCGCTGGCGCTCAATTCCGCCAAGGCGGAAGAGCGCGATACACGAGAGAGAGAGGTCCGGACAGAGGGAGTAACTACAGGCGGTCGCGGCCAATCCGAATTTTCTTTTTGGGGGCTCGTTCATGTAGAGTGACATTTAAAGCAGTTTTCACACTTTTAACCAGCCGTTCCCACGCGCCGCCTATAAACGGCGCGCTAGGAGGGATGAAACGCCACTGTATCGATTGCGTCGAGGCTTCGTCTCTTAAGGCTTCGTGCGCTGCTTTCTTCAATTCTATGTCGGCGCCGCGGAAGTTAGTTCCGTGGTCTGACCATAGTTCTGTAGGGCATCCTCTTCTATTTATAAAGCGGCGCAGGGCCATGATAGCCGAGTCCGTGCTGAGGCTGCCGGCTAGCTCTAAGTGTATCGCTCTCGTAGTTAGGCATGTGAAGAGCGCTCCGTAGCGTTTTTGATGTGTACGACCGACTGTGACTGTTAGCGGGCCGAAGTAATCCAGACCGGTGAAGGTGAACGGTCGCTTGTGATGGGCGAGACGACTTCGAGGATGGTCTCCCGTAGCTGGCCACGCTGGTTTCGCCTTTCTTATGCGGCACGCTTGACAGGTTTTTATTACGTTTCTAACTGCGTAGCGTAGGCGTAGCACCCAGTAGCGTTGACGTACTTCATTCGCCGTTGTTTCGAATCCACCATGATGAAGCTGTTCATGGACTCGTTTTATGTATAATCGAGTCCAGCGATGACTTCCGTCGATTATGATGGGCGTCTTCTGGCAGTCTGTGATGTCGGCGGCGGCAGCTACTCTTGAACGAAGGCGGATGATCCCTTCAGCGTCTAGGTAAATCGACAGTTGAAGTAATCTGCTATTTGTGTTTACGTCGTTTCCTTTACGTAAGGCTTCCAACTCGTCCGCGAAGGTTTCTTGCTGCTGAGCTTTCACCCACAACATCTCAGCTTGTAACAATAAGTGAGCTTCTAAGGGCTTGAAGTTGAGAGTTTTTTCTATTTTAGTCTTGAAAGCTTGCGTTTTCTTATTGGAATTTTGTATTATTTTCCAATCTGGATCTATATTTTCTATTTTCTTAGTTCGTTTTCGTGTATTTGAACACTTTTCTTTACTACGAATGATTTCTATGAACTGTAGGGCCCGTGCGGTCGCCCTCTGAAGTCTGATCCAGCTTGAAAATCTTGAAATATCCGGTAAGGCTTGTGTGAGTGTGTGTTTGTTTGTGTTAACACACACTCTTTCTTCACTATTATCGATTGGTGATTCTGACGGCTCTTCAGTCGGCCATTCGTCCTCGGGTGAGAGTAAGAACGAAGGCCCTTGATACCAGCGATGTTGTGAGTTGAAATCTGTCGGCGTTGTTCGTGTCGCGTCGTCTGCCACGTTGAGTTTCGTCGGTACCCAGCGCCATTCATTAACTTTCGTGGTTTCTGCGATTTCGGCGAGTCTATGTGCGACGAAATGTTTGAAGGCTCTCGGTCCCGTTCGAATCCAGGTTAGTACCGTTTTCGAATCAGACCAGTATACTCGACGTGTAGGCTTGAAGTCGTATTCTGTCGATGCAGTTTCGGCGAGGCGGGAACCCAGCGTGGCGGCTTGAAGTTCTAAGCGCGGTATTGAAATTACTTTCAATGGCGCGACTTTCCCTTTGCTGCAGGCTATAGATACGTGGATTCTTCCGTTTTCATCGACCGTTCTCCAGTATACGACCGTAGCGTATGCAGACGAGCTGGCGTCTACGAAGGTATGTAGCTCCCGAATCGTAGCGCGGGCCAACTCGGCGTGACATCTTTGTATTTGCAACTGCGGTAGTATTTGTACGTGAGTCATCCAACTATTCCACATTTCAGTTTCATTATTGTGAAGTTCAGCGTCCCATTCTATGCCGGACCTCCAAGTTTCTTGGAGTATCTTCTTAGCTTGTACGGTGATCAGCGTAGCGAGCCCGAGGGGGTCATATATTGACATGACTGTGCTCAGGGCTTCTCTCTTCGTAGGCCTCTTTTTTCCACTGAATATTTCATTTGTTAATTTGTTCTTATTTATGTTGAATGATAAGGTGTCGAGCTTCGGGTTCCATATCATCCCCAGGATCTTCTCGGGCGCGAGTTGTACGATGTCTTCTTTACTACCCGGCCCTAGCGATTTTAAGACTTTGGTTGAGTTTGAGGACCACCTTTGAAGCGTATAGTTAGCGCGGCTGTGTATGAGGGCCACTTGTGACGCTATTTCGATTGTTTCGTCTTCATCGCAGTAGCTCGCCAGATAGTCATCGACATAATGGTTTTTAACGATGGCTGTCGCTGCTCGGGGATACTGGTCTCTGTGGTCTTCCGCGTTCTTATCCTTTACGTAGATTGCAGTGCACGGGGAAGATGTCGCTCCGAAGATCACGCTTTTCATTCTGTATTCAGTGGGCGCCCCTGTACGTCGATCTCCTCGCCAGAGGAAGCGCTGCATGTCTCTATCTTCTTTTCTGGTTTCAACTCTCAAAAACATATCTTTTATGTCGGCTGTCACTGCTATGGGTTATTGTCGGAACCTCATGAGGACTCCCGGCAATGATTGGAGCATGTCGGGGCCCGAGAGTAACATGTCATTGAGGCAGACTCCTTGTGACTTGGCTGCAGCATCATGTACGATTCTCAGCTTCACTGGTTTCTGAGGGTTGATCACCGCGAAGTGGGGAAGGTACCAGATTCGATTGTTTACTGGTTCAGGAGCTATCTCGGCGTACCCGTTCGCGAAGAGTGTTTCCATTTGAAGCTTGTATCTATTTTTCATCTCTTCATTTTTATCGAGCTTCTTTTCTATGTGTTCTAATCTCTTCAACGCCATGTCGTAATTATTGTGAGGTACGTAGTTGTCGATTTTCCAGAGAAGTCCCGTCTCGAAACCTCCCGCCGGTATGCGCTTACTTTCATTTTGAAGTATGTCAAGCGCGCGTTGCTCTTCTCTGTTGTATGAGCGTCTCTTTTCAACACCTATTGACTCGAGCGCGAAGTGTTCATTCATCATACGTTCCATAGACTCTTGTTCTTCGAAGTTGTGAATGTGCGTAGTTCTATGGATAGCTTCTTTCTTCGCCCCGTTTGAGCCGTGTAGGACCCAGCCAAGCTCTGTGTAGGACGCGACTGGTTCATGCTGCCTTCCTCTTCTCATTTCATATGTGACTAACAAGCTCCAATTATCTTGACCTATGAGCACTGTAGGCTTCTGTGTTTCATTTACAATGAACTTCTCTATGTCTTGTAAGTGTGAGCTGGTTTCTATTTTCTGTCATGAGATGGATTGAGGCGATAGTTGCAGGTCATCCATCGTGCGTGCTGATATTCGATGGCGTTCAGTGTCGCGGCCTTGGATTTCGAAGAAGACGCGCCTGGATTTCTTGGCGTCTACGCGGGCACCAGCCACCCCCTCAATGTAGAAAGGGGATGGTGGCCCTGATACTCCAATCTTCGCCGCTACATCTGCTTCTATGAGGGTGCAGGTCGAGCCGTCGTCCAGCAGGGCGTAGGTATCTATCGTGCCCTTAGGTCCCGAAACTTGAACTGGAAGTATCTTCAATAATGCTGTTGAATGTACTCGTTCTTTGGCCGACGTTACTATGGCGCAGTCTTCGCTTTTCTCGTTTTCTTTTGCGATGTGATGAAGGAGTGGATGATGAGAGTAGTCGCACCCGTCAATATCACATTTCTTCGTCTTGCAAAGGTGGCGGTAAAGTCGGCGTCGTAAACATCGAAAACATAGCCTGTGTTGTTTAGCTAGTTCCCATCTGTTTGAAACTTCAGCTTTCTTCATCATGGAGCAGTCTGATGGATGATGGTTTTCTTTCTTGCAGACGACGCAGGTGTTTGTTGAAGGTGTTTTCGACTGTTGTGTGCTTTCTATGTGATAGTTTCGAGCTTGACGCTTCTCCCGCCGGTCTTCAGTCGGTGTCCCTTCAGCTGGCGCGAACTTCCCGCATCTGTCTGCTAGTCTATCGAAGAACTTTGCCATGATGATGAGATCTGGTTGATCTTCACGCTGCTCTGCTACGAAGTTGAAGTAAGAGAGTCGTAGCGCAGCTGAAAGCTTCTCTATAATGACGCGTACTATTTCTGCGTTATATAAGTAGTGCGGCTTCTGTAACGCTCGTACTGTCGCTGTGACGTTGTTTATTCTCGAAGCGAAGTTGCAAATATCTCTCGGATTCTCTTGAAGTCGCGGCAGGCTTCTCAATTTCTCGAGTTCGGCGGCGACGAGTGCGTCTGGGCGGCCGAACCGTGCTGCTAGTAACTTCATGACTTCTTTCGTAGTTGTAGCGCCGATGAATAAACATTGAACGGCGTCTTTTGCTATTCCGCGAAGGCATCTTCTTAACCTCGATAAGTTCTCTTGTTCTGTTAAGTAGCTTGCGGATTCTTCATATGCGGCTTTGAAAGGAAGCCACTCTCCCGATGAGCCGTTGAAACTTGGTAGCTCCATAACTCGCTGCGTGTGAAGTATGGTAGGTTGATTCACACGTGCCGCTGTATTTATGACAGCGGCTAACTTGTTGTAGTCGAAACACGAATCCCTCGCGTCGGTAGGTTCGATACCCGGCGCGGTCAATTGGCAAGGTTGTGTTTCTTTTAACTCGTCGACGCACGGAGGAAGTTGACTATTTTCTATGGGTTGAGCTTCCCTCGTGGTTTTCTTGTTCGATTTGGTGTTCTGGATCACCCATTCCGACGTCCGTTCCTCCCGAAGCGTTTCTTGAGAATCATGATCTGATATTTCCTCTTCTAATTCCAGCATGGTTATTCTGTGTTTCGAAAGTTGAATTTCTTTTTGTAGTAGCTCCTCTCGCGCCTTCGCTATTTCAACGCGGCGTGAACGTGTTTTGGCAGTGCTTGCGACGCTGGGTGGTCGGCTTCTATTCTTCTTTTTCTTTACTATTGAAGATTCTTCAGACTGCGTGGTAGTTTCAGTAGACGCGGTTGCGGACGACGAGGTGGAGGTGGTAGTGTCGGTGGCGCTGGTAGAAGTAGCGGTCGTGGTGGCGGCGATTTCGACTGGATTTTCGACTGCGTGTTCGACTGCGTGTTCGACTGCGTGTTCGACTGCGTGTTCGACTGCGGCTTCGACTGCGTTTTCGACTGCATTCTCCGACTGCTGTGATCTTGTTACAGGCATTTTCTTTCTTCAATAAACTGAACTGTTTGTGTGGAACAATATCCGCGCCTCGACAGGACCATAAATGTACCAGATGAACAAATCCTGCCTCGAAGGAACATAAATGTGAACGACTAACGGCTTGGACAAACTATACTATTAAATAGCCACTAGGTTCACGGCAGGGTTTTATTCGCTTCTATACAGTTCAGTTTTTGTACAGGATTTTCGTCAGGAATTTTCGTCAGGAATTTTCGCCAGGAATTACTGCAGGGATTTGTTCAGGAATCTTGATTAAAAACACTTTCTTCTATTTTCAGGACACTTGTTGCTTCGGGAGGTCGGAGTGCCATACTGTTTTTTTTTTTTTTTTTTTCCGCCAAGGAAAGTCGTTTGGCACCCACTAAAACCAGCTTTAACCAGTAAAGCTAGCTTTAGCGGGAGGAGGATGAATCCTATTACGGACGAATGGGCATTCTATAAGCTGTTAACCATAAGTGGCTAATGGCAAATAGAATGCCCAGACAGTGTGGAGACTCTCTCAGATAGGCTGAGCATACCCACTAAACATCCCCCTTTTGACTCACCTTGATTAAGGTCCTTAGTCATCGTCGGAACGACAGCCAATTGGAGCGAGAGGCTGCGTAGTGAGCGGCATCCAGACGGCTGCCACCAAAAGGAACTGAAAGTGAGAAAAACAAAGCTAAGATTAGCAGAAATGACAAAGCTGAAACTAAGATATTATCTAGAGTGATCAGACTCACTCTGAGATAGGAATGCTGGAAAGAAGGACTACGTTTAGAAACGTTGAGCTTGCTGGAGTTTCCTGATAAGGGGAGCGAACTTGGTTAAGACCGGAAGAGCACCGTTGAAACCCTCTGGGCTGGCGTCGAGAGCGGCGCCGAAAGCCAGGATCTCGTCGATGGGAGCGAGCTGGATCCAGAACGCCATGCGGTCTTGAGACCCTTTTGCGTTCTGGCACTGGGAAGTCGATTTGGCGGCCGGTTGCGATTGAGTCGCAACCCGGCTGCGCTGACCTGAAACGATAGGAGTAAAGGCCTTGGGGACCTTTGAACTGACTGGAGGAGCGTCCGAGCTAGGCTGCGGTCGCTCTCTCCAGTTCTCGATGGGCTTTACGGTAGCCCTGGCAGCACGCGGTGCCTTGGGGCAGCCGCGAAAGTTTGCTGTGTGGCCAGACTGGCCGCACAAGACGCAGGACGGAGCTGTGGGCGATTCGGGAGTGCGAGAGCACTCCTTAGTCCCATGCGGATCTAGGCACTTGACGCACCTAGGGGGAGCAAAACAGTTTGCCGCCGCATGACCATACAATTGGCAGCGGTGGCACTGACCTGGAAAACCACGCTTGTGTGGCGCTTCGACGCGGATGTTGGAGAGACCGCACACGGTGAGCTTGCCTCTAAAAATGGACTGCCCTTGCGGGCTCTTCGCTAGGATTACTAGCGCAAGTGGGAACTGCTTGCCTCGGCGGCTGTGCATTTTGTGCACAGATTCGACGGGGAAGCCTTGAGAAGACAAGTCCTCTTGGATTTGCTCGTTCGAGAGTTCGAACGGCACGTTCCTGAGGACAGCACGAATCTTACGCTCCTCAGGGAGGGCGTAAGTGTGGTACTCGAGCTTCTTGTCAGCAAGAAGCCGAGTGAAATTCCTGAAATCAGAAATTGAGCAGACAACGACCTTAATAGAGTCACCCACATTGGATGCCTTGCTATACTGGATCTTCGGGGAGTGCGTTCCGCAGAGAGCTGAGACCTCGGTCCAGCGGCTCTTGTCCCGTAGAAAGACGGGGGCCGGAGACTTGACTTTCGGCGGAGCCGAATCTGATTGCGACGCAGGCTGTGACGCCGGGATCGCTGGAACAAAAGGCGCAGGAGCAGACGCCGGTGCGACATTTTGCGGAGCAGGAACGCGGCTGGAGCAGCTGAAACGGATGGAGATGAAGTCGAAGAAGCATCTTGCTTCTTCTTCTTAGACTTGGACTTTTTGCGAACCTCGGTGAACGGAGCGGGAGATTCTGGAACTAAAGGAGCGGAGTCGGAATCACTACCCGGCGGGGTAGTTTTCCGTTTGCATGCGGTGGAGTCTACCGACATGTAATCTGAAAAAGGATCGACGGACTTAGAGGGATTTGGAGACGCCAGAGAATCGGTTTGGAACCCCTGTGAACAAGAGGCGACCTGAGAACGAGCGGACCATTGCCCTCGCAAGGACTCGATTTGAGCGAGAAGGGCATCCCTCTCGGAGAGAAAAGCAACCTTCTCGGAGAGAAGGGCATCCTTCTCATAGAGAAGTGTTTCCTTCTCGGCGGCATGTTGAGCTTCCAGTGATCTTTTTTCCCTGGACAACTGACTGAAATCTTTACGCAAGGACTTGACTTGAGTGGAAAGGTTATTTTTTTCCTTTTCCAGCTGGTTGTATTCATTAACCAACTTATTGAATTTATCGACCCTATCACAGTGTGCTGCATATTCTGTGTCGCAGGATTCCTGAAAACGTTGTTTTTCAAGAAAGATATGATCGCAATGATCGCAATTAAGCCCGGTACACCCAGGGTGACGAGGCATAATGCTGGGCTGAAAGAAAGTCTAACAAAGACAAACTGCGCTGAAAAAGAGTACGACCTAGTTCGGACCTATTGCCGGTGAACGGCGGACGATCAGGCTTAGTTGTCACGGTTACGTATCCACCTGACCAGCGATGCTTCAGCCGGGTCCGCCCTGAAAAGGGCAGATGAATTAGCCCCGACACCACACAGCCTCCACAAGAGAAAACTTTCCGAAAGAGCTTAACTTGGCACCTGACCCGCACGAGTGCGGGGGAGGGAACAAGGGCAGCGCAATACGAACACTCGGGAGCGGCCGCAGACACGACCGTTCGGGAGCGAACGCAAACGGGAAGTGAGTGCCATACTGCGGTTTCGCAGACTATATATTTAATTTGGGCGGCCCGCAACTAGTGTAGGCTTGCGGGCGAGCAACTATGCGTGTTTCTACCTATCACGCTTAAAGTATGGTACTCTTTACTCCGTCTACGTACTGTCTCTTTCTTTATTAAAATTCAAAATAAACTTATCCTATACAAACTAAGTGGACTGTATTTTAATTAAATTCCTATACGATATGAACATAAACTATTATAACAACAACTATACATTTCTTATAAGCTATAAAATCAATTCAAAGTTATCTTTATTTACATAATATTAAGAATTATACGAATTTCAAATTAAAACTATCTTCAGTCGTGTACAGTCATATTAAGTCTTAAAATTATGGTCTGACATTAACATAATTTTACATAAAAATGTAAATAAATCCATCTGAATTAAAGATTTTTAAATAAAACGATACAAATTGTAATATATTATTTGTTATAAAATAAATAGGTACCTATTGAACAATATTGTGAACATTGTAGTAACGAGAAAATGTTACAGATATTTTTTGTATTTAGTCATTTTTTAATTGCTGAAGTCAAATTATAGTTTTGTATGATTTGCGATAACTCTTAAAAAATCGAGCAAGCCCATTTCCTCTTTGCCAACTTATAAAGGAGTCTTGCCGCCCGAAGATTCCATCCGTTATCGCAATTCATACAAAACTATAATTTGACTTCAGCAATTAAAAGATGACTAAATACAAAAAAATATCTTTTACATTTTCTAATTACTACAATGTTAACAATATTGCTCATTAGGTACCTATTTTTTATCTATCTATACTAATATATAAAGCAGAAGAGTTTGTTTGTTTGTTTGAACGCGCTAATCTCAGAAACTATAAGTGAGATTTGAATTTTTTTTTTGCATTTGATAGCCCAACTCTTGAGGAAGTTCCAAAAAAGGATCAAAAGTTACGCGGGTAAAACCGCGTGCGGTGACTAGTAATAAATAATATTTAAAAATATTTAAGTCAGATGGAAATTTACATTTTTATATTAAAGTGCGGCCGTTGCGGGAATACGTTCCTGACAGCTCCTTATGTCCACTGAATAAAGTTTATTTCCGATTGGAAAGTTCTTCTTCTTCTTCTTATTATATGGCAATCAGCCGTTGTTACGAGTCAACAGACTATTTTTGCCAGTATCGCGTGAAGGGGCGTAGACTATCTTTGACAGCCACCAACCCTTACTGCTTCTTAAAATTGCTGTATAATAACAGTAGCCGGGGGATTTGAGCAAGCATTATAACCTTATATTGAATTGATGGATGTATTTCAAAAGGCATTTAAGAATAATAGGATCTGGGATTGAGAGTAGAGACCACATATTGATTGGTCTAGGGATCTGTCGGGGAAGAAAGGAATACAGGGAGGAGGGTGAGAGGGGGCAGTTAAAAAAGATGTGGTCAGCTGTCCCAGGTTCCAGTCCGCAATCGCACAATGGAGAATTACGAACGCCGATTTTGTTTAGGAAAACAGGGGAGCAGTAATGGCCCAGCCTCAGTCTACAGACAACTGAGGTGGACCGTTTATCTGCAGCTTTAATTTTAAAAAACCAGGGCTTAGTAGGTATGTTTGATTGAATCTCACCATAATGTTTGGCTTTTAGTTTGCGAGATCGGTCCCATGAGGAGCTCCAGGCAGCATGTAGCCGTTCACTGGCTAAGAGGCGGAGATCCTGGGCATAGCACATAAAGTGATCCAAGGAACCAATTTGGATGGAGTCTTTAGCGAAGGAGTCGGCAGCTGTGTTACCGGCAATGCCTGAATGTCCAGGAATCCAAGCCAGGACAACATTTATCGAGTTACTACTGCAAGAGATGATGGATTTCCTGATTTGTAGGAGGATAGGGAATTTTGAGCCTAGCTTGAACGGGTTGGCCTTCAAAGCAAGGAGACAACTAAGGCAGTCTGAAAGTATAAGGGCATTAGTGATATTATTGTCGACTACATATTTTAGCGCTTCAAGTATAGCAATAGATTCACCAGTAAAGACCGAGGCTTGCGGGGGGATTTTATACGATAGGAGCACGGAATATTTTGGTATCCAGACGGCCGAGCCAACAGCGCCTGATGGGGATAGTTTAGAGGCGTCTGTGTATATTTGGGTCCAGTTCGGCCATCTAGCTTCCACTGCTCTGAGGAAAAGAGAGTATGCTTCGGGACTCTTTTTAGGTATTCCGAGGTCTGTCACAATGGGAGGAGAAAATATTAAGGACTCATATGGGAATGAATAGAGATGATGGGAGGAGGTTTGAAAGACCGGGGTGGGGGACACGTTAAGGTTTATGGAGCTATAAACTAGACGTGGAGGAGTCTTGTGTGTCCAGTATGAATTTGAGAGGCAAGATTTAAGGGAGTTAAGTTTAGAGTGGATTGGGTGGGATGAAAGCTGGAGAGTTCTAGCTAGAAATATGTCTGCAAGAAACTGACGCCGGAGATGCAGTGGAGGTTCTACACATTCAGCCTGCATTGCATCCACTGACGTTGACCTCATGGCTCCTAGAACTATGCGGAGTGCCTTGCTCTGGATCCTTGCGACTGCATCGAGAGCCGATTTGTTGCAAGGCTCCAGAAAGAAGGAACCATAATCCAAGACACTTCTCACCAAAGCATTGTAGAGCAGCTTTTGGGTGTAAGGGTGAGAACCCCACCAAACGCCTGAGAGAGCACGCATTATATTAATGTTGAGTTTGCATTTTTTTGTAATATAGTCTAGATGAGCCGCGCCTGATAGCTTGGAGTCAAAGGTGATACCAAGAAATTTTACTTTAGAGGAAATAGGTATAGGTTGGTTTAGAAAGCTTATAGAGATGGGAGGACACACTCTTTTCCTAGTGAAGACAATGGCTTTACTTTTGGAAGGTGAGAGGGAGAGGCCATGCAGCCTGAGCCATTCTCCTAGGTACGAGAGGGCAGAGTTAATACGATGGGGGGCATATTCTATCAAACTTACCCGAAGGTACAAAGCAATATCATCTGCATATTGTAAAATATTGCAGAAGCTATTAACCGACCTGTCTAGGTCGGAAGTGTATAAGTTATATAGAATGGGGCTAAGGACTGAACCCTGGGGGAGGCCCTGCCAGACCATTCTGGGAGGTAGAACGGAATGTACGTGTCTAATTTTGACAGTTCTCGCCACAAAGAGATTGAAGATGAAGGAAGTTATCCTAACTGGGATATTTAAACGGAGCATTTTCTGTCTGAACATTATCATAGGCGGAAGACACATCTAAGAACACCCCTACCACTGACTCATTTTCAGAAAAGGCTAGTCTCAAATCGGTGGCAAAGATTCCAATGCTGTCCATAGTGCCCAGACCTTTTCTGAAGCCGAATTGGGTAGGGCTGAGGAGGTTTTGACTTTCAACAAACCAGTCAAGGCGGTTTTTAACTAAGTGCTCAGTGATTTTAGAGAGCGTAGAGGACAAGGCCACTGGCCGGAAGGAGTTTGGGTCTGTCGGGTCTTTACCACTCTTGAGGATTGGAATAACGAGATGAAGTTTCCAGGAATCAGGGATATGGCCAGTTTCAAATATACAATTAATGACAGCCAAAAACCGCTCTTTGAAGGCAGCGCCAGCTTTAACAAGGAAGGAATAAGGGATGCCATCATGACCAGGGGAGGTATCCTTCAGGCCGTTAAGAACTAGGTTGAGTTCCTGTAGTGAAAAATGATTGTCTAGAGGGCTAGAGGAATTTAATTCAGCATAGGGGGTAGGGATAAGATTTGAGGATGGAACAAATGGAGGAGCAATTTTGTCTAAGAACGGGTCTAACCAGAGGGATGGATTGTATGTCGTAGGTGGAGGTGGAAAGCTGAAAGAGCCTCTGAAACGTTTCAGTGACTTCCAAACAAAAGAAGAGGGGGATCGAGGAGACAGGCCTTCACAAAACCTCCGCCAACCCGTACGCTTCTTCTCCTTGAAAAGCCTGCGAGCTTGGGCTCTGACCTTTTTCAGTTCAGCAGTGTGAGCACAGAACTTTATCGAATCGTTTGTTAACGAATGTTCGTATAGTATGGAGAAAAAAATTAAAATCTATCTATTGCCGCACGGTCAGCTTAAATAAATGTGTGCCTTGTTAATTTTGAATGTTTGTAAACATGTTGTACTCATAAATATCTGTAAAATAAAAAATTACAATGTTACTCAAAACTTGCAACCGACTCCATACTATACGAGCATTCGTAAACATTCGTTAATATACGATTCGATAAAGTTCTGTGCTCGCACTGCTGTATAGTTTGGGAGTGACATTTCAATCCGATATGCAGCTTCAGTGGCTTTGCGACGCTTAATCATATCAGAACACTCGGAATCCCACTAAGGGGGGGAAGATCTATGTTTTTTGTCCATTTTTTTAATCGGGATGTGGGAATTTGCTGCAGAGCGTATACACGTCACAAGAGATTCATAACACTCCAAGATATTGGCCAGAGTGGGAGGGGGGATATTAGCCGATAATACATTAGTGGCTTCAGCGTACATGAGCCAGTCTGCTTTGTCTAATTTGTATGTCAGTAGGGGAGGGAGTTGGTCTGGAACCGAGCAGTTAACAGGAAGGGAAATGACAATAGGGTAGTGGTCGCTACCGTATAACGAATTCAGTCTTTGCCATGACATGGCCGCGCTGAGAGACGGTGAACACAGCGATAAGTCCACCGAACTAGGGCTTTGATTAGGGCCAGTTAATCGGGTTGGACGGCCATCATTGAGGACGCAGAGGTTCTGGTCGTCAATTAGGCCTGCCAGCCGTAGCCCAGGGCGGTCAGGAGGTTGGGGGCATTGGCTGCCCCACAGATAGTGATGGCAGTTTAGATCCCCAAGTATGATGACAGGGGGAGGGAGTGGAACAAGTAGGGAGTGGAGTTCGTCGATTAATGTGACTGTTGGGTTAGAGATGTAGATTGAAAGTAGAGTAAATTTAAAGAAACTAACTGCCACAATGTTAATATTTAAGCAAGAGGGTTGAGTTTGTTGGCAACGTTGTACGGTAGCGGAGAATTACCAGATTTAGAGAGGATGTTTATGAGAAGAGAAATTAATGATTCTAGGAGGGACTCATTAGGGGAAGAGGGTAAGGGATGATTGAGAGCGCAACCAGGTTTGGATGAGGGTAGTCCAGAAGAGGAGACAATAGCCTGATGGGCAGCTACGTCATAACCTGGAGAAAGGGGAGCTCTAGGTTTAGGCATGGTGTGAAATGTTTTTTTATATGAATGACTAGAAATATTGGGTTTTGGAGAGGAGGGAGTTTTCCATGTGTCCGCATAAGATTTGCGGACTGTGGGGTATCGGGCTGAAGCTTCTCTATAGGATACATTGTCTTGTGACATAGTTATTTTTATCGCTTTTTGGCGAGATTGTTCTGGGCAGCTTTTGTCTGTCGCAAGGTGGGGTCCGGAGCATTGGAGGCAAGATATTGAGTCCTTAGGGATATCACAAGAATCACCAGGGTGAGATTTAGCGCAACGGAAGCATCTAGGATTAGACCGGCATTGGGCCTTAACGTGTCCAAATCGGCAGCATTTCAAACATTGGATCGTTGGGAGGATGTACGGTTCAACAAGGATGGATGAGTGGAAGGCTAAGATACGGTTGGGCAGGGATTGGCCTGCAAACGTGATTACCACGGAGCCTGTCGGTGTCCATGACACTCCTGAGTCATTTACGATTTTCCTATTTAGTCGTCTGGCCTTTAAGACCAACCCGCCGTTTAGCGAAGTAGAGATGGCGTCTACCATTTCCTCCATAGACCAGTCTACTGGGATTCCCTTGGAATACTGGCAGTGTATGAACTTAACTTAATATTAGGCAAACTGATGAAGTTGTTTGCGGCAGCAGCTGAGGTGAACTCCACCGAGAAACGGTTGCGTCCTACGCTCTTTACTCCGTCGCTCTTAATTTCCTTGACATTTTGTGCGTGCAGGAAGCGGCCAAAATCCAGCCTGTTAAGGGTGGTTCCTGAGGAAGGTTGGGGCTCGGCTCTGGACACATGTACAATATAAGGTCCACTATCTTTGTCCGAGTACAGTTTGTCTTTCTGAAAATCGGGATGTATATAGAAGTTATGCGAAGAGGGAGTTATTATAGGTTTTTTGGATGCAGAAGGGGCTGAGGCCGGGGCTTCATTGTGGCGTTTTCTAGTATGTGACGGACTGGGTGGTAGGGGAAATAAATCAACTGAGTTTGTTAGGGATATATCTAAATTCGGCGGGGTATACAAAGAAAACGGGTCTGGAGGTTTGGGCGGGATGCTTATGCTATCCATTTTGAAATAGCATAAAGAATAAAGCAACTAAATTAATCTGTAAAATATAGGTTAGTAAAAGCTAGTAAAGGCAAAATGGCTGCCGTAGTCTTGTCCTTGCAATTTACAAATCCAATATGTATAGTTTCTCGAATATTTTCTTCTTCTTGTTTTTCCACAACAATGTTTATTCTCCGCTTATTTACTGCTATATCCGGACAGAACTTAAGAATCCACAATAATAATAATTAGTAAATATTGACATCAACACAATTTTTCTCAAAGCTTTGTTTTTCAACCTTAAAAACTTCTGTTTTATTATCGACGTGTCAATTTAGAATCGATTGGAAAGTTAAAAAGCTATGATTTTGACAGCTGTCAGGAACGCAAACTCCCACCGGTCGCACTATAATGTCAGACCATAATTTTAAGACTTAAAATGACCTTATGGTGGGATTTTACCTCTTTTTCCACATTTTTACTATGCATCGATATAACGAACTATAGAGTTCATGATTTGTTGATTACACATCATTGTGGGAAAAGTTTTTAGAGTAAATAATATTCAAGCAAACGGCATTCGATTTCAACGTTATTCGAGATTTTGATAAGCGTTCGAGCGCAAGATCTTTCGATCGAATATTTTTCAAGAAAAAGTTTTTGAGCATTTAATATTCGATTTCGAGGAGGGAACCCGTTTCGACGACAGCATTGGCGGTGGGGCACTAGTACTGGTCTGGGTGTAATTATACAATTTTAAACAAAAAGAAAGGCTGTGTATTCTACAATATGTTAGCTAATAACAAGCAGTGACAAAATTATGTAGTATGTTATGTCAAATTAATAGACTTGCTGTACCCATATAAAATATCGTAACAAGTTCATAACGTTCAAAATTTCATTATGGTGCCTCTCTAGTCGACGCTGGCATTTTATTTTACTGATAATACTGACCACTTTAATATTCAAATTGATCTTGGTCAGATTTCCACACAAAACGATTTTCTGATGGGTCTTTTAAAAAATACTACAATTAAAAACAAATTTAATTATTTTGATAAAACCTACGCTACCGCTAGGAAAAAGCATTCATTACTATTTTAAAATCCCCCGAAATATAGAAGATAAAAACCAAAACAAAATCGTTGGAGCTGCCTTTCGCTGTTTTAAAACTAAGTTAACTACTAAATTGTGTTTGCGTAAAAAAAGATGAACGACAACCTAATCAAAGTAGAATAATAGCAAGGTAACATTTTGATAATAATAACCCTTAAAGTGGATACTATGGAACTTTGCGCTGGAACCTTGTCGCATTAACGTCCGGTGTGATGTCAGCAAGTACAGTTTGCATGCTTATGATTGGTTCGAAACGTCGTCGTCATTCTGTAATGGTAATACACAGTAATGGCGGCTACGCGCATTACCAATTTGGTTATATAAGGTTATACAAAACACACTTACTCACACTGATTCAGAACTCGTATGTATGAGTAAACTATAGAGAACATCAGGGTAAACAAAACGGGCAATGGGGTCCCCGCAGTCTCCAGGCGAGTTCCCCAATGGTGCGTTGTTTCCTACGAGTTGCTTGGTTCCATTTGCAGCGCTTCACTCAACTTCTATTCTCCTCCCTATTCACTCCACTACCAATTCACAATGAAAGGTCCTAAAAAGAGTACGGTTCAACAGCGGTTGCACTTCCTCTCCCTTAAAGTGCACTTCTGTAACATCCGAGGAGTGCACTCCAATCTGAATGATGTCCACCACCATCTTGAGACGGAGAGACCACACCTACTCTTTCTAACGGAGACGCAGATCTGCGATCCGTCAGACTCGGCATACCTTGGTTACCCAGGCTATATCCTGGAGTCTCTTTTCCGCCCGCACGCCGGGGTGTGCATGTATGCCAGTGACGCGATCTGTTATCAGCGTCTCCGTTACTTGGAAGTGCCGGACCTTTCAGTCATGTGGGTTCACATAGATACTGGCCTAGACCAAGTGGTTTACGCCTGTATCTATCGTTCACATAGCGGAGATCGGGAGACAACGAGGCTTATGGAATACCTTGGCAATACAGCAGATAAGATTCAGCAACGTTTTCCCACGGCGCAGTTGGTGTTTCTGGGGGATTTTAATGCTCACCACGGGCAGTGGTTATACCCGTATCAGGACACTGACCATGCTGGCAGAGAGGCCTTTAAGTTTTCGCTGACTTATGGTCTCTCACAGCTTGTTAACGAGCCTACGCGCATCCCCGACGTTGCTGGCCACACTGCGTATTGCTTGGACCTTCTGCTGACAACCGATCCTGACAGATACTCGGTGTCCGTCACTGCACCTTTAGGGACATCCGATCACTGTATGGTGAAATCTGTATCGCTGTACTCGCCACCTGACACCCGCCCAAAAGGCTCCAGGCGAGTATGGCGTTACAAGTCAGCAGATTGGGATGAAATGCGACATTTCTTCGCATCTTATCCATGGCGGCAAACTTGTTTTACATCAACCGATCCATCGTGCTGCGCTGATGCTGTCTCAAGTGTGATAGTTCAAGCAATGGAGTACTTCATTCCCCACGCTGATCTATCCCTTGAAACCAAAGCTCGCCCATGGTTTAATACTGCTTGCCTAGCCGCTGAAAAGCGAAAGCGGGAAGCATACAAAGCCTGGGCAAATGCTCGCAGAAGCAAAGCCGTGGATTCGTATGAACACAAGAAGAGGTACAATGCTGCCGCCAAGTCCTGCAAAAAGGTAATCAAAAGAGCTCGTTTTGCCCACATAGGCCGTATCGGAGACAGAATAGCAGCATACCCTTCGGGAAGTAAAGCTTTCTGGTCCCTTGCCAAGTCGGTCGAAACGAACTTTTGTCGCCCGTCGCTGCCACCACTGAGGAAACCCGATGGTTCTCTGGCCCATACTTCTAAGGAGAAAGCAGATTTATTTGCTAGTATCTTCGCAGAAAATTCTCGTCTAGATTGCCAAGGAAAAATCCCACCCCAATTACCTCAGTTTGGACCTACAATGGGTACCGTTCACATTCGCCAAAAGGAGGTTCTTAAATGCTTGCTGCACCTAGACGAGAACAAAGCTAGTGGTCCAGACGGTATTCCTGCAGTGGTCTTAAAACGCTGCGCAGCTGAGTTGTCTCCCGTTTTGACACGTCTTTATCGACTTTCATTGGAATCCGGTAAGGTTCCCAAGTCCTGGAAGCTTGCTAACGTACAACCAGTACCAAAGAAGGGAAGCCGTGCCGATCCTGTCAACTACCGACCAATTTCAATCACTTCCATACTTTGCAAAGTCATGGAACGTGTATTGAACAATCGACTCCTGGCATACCTCGAGGCCAACGAGCTCCTAAGCGATAGCCAATATGGTTTCCGCAACGGGCGCTCGACCGGCGATCTTCTCGTGTATGCCACTCACTTATGGAGCGAGGCCTTGGAGGGTCATGGTGAAGCAATAGCTGTATCCTTAGACATTTCCAAGGCCTTTGACAGGGTCTGGCATGATGGTCTCTTAAGTAAGCTTCCAGCTTATGGCATACCGATTGGGCTCTGCGACTGGATATCTGATTTTCTGAGGGAACGGTCAATTCGAGTAGTCTTAGATGGCTTCTCCTCCGACCAAATGGCAATTAATGCCGGGGTACCTCAGGGATCTGTTCTCTCTGCAACATTATTCTTGCTGCACATTAATGACCTTTTGACACCGGGCATTATTAGTTATGCTGATGACAGCACTGTTGTAGAGAGATACGTATCCAATGCGCGAGCGAGCCCCCGTGAAATCCAAAGTTTAAGAAAGTCAATGATTGAGCGCGTTGATTTGACCTTACGGAAAGTATCCGATTGGGGTGAGTCGAATTTGGTCAAATTCAACGCGTCCAAAACTCAGGCGTGTCTATTCTCCGCAAAAAAGAGCACCTTCACATTAACGCCCACTTTCCAAAATGTATCTGTCCCCATCACTGACCATCTAGGGCTTTTAGGCGTAACTATAACATCTAGTTTAAACTTCGGTCAACAAATTGTGTCCATGGCTCAAGTAGCTTCGAAAAAGTTGGGAATCATCTCGAAGGTACGGCGGTACTTCAGCCCTGCACAGCTTCTTAACTTATATACAGCTCAAGTGCGATCATGCATGGAGTACTGCAGTCTTCTTTGGGATGGTTCAGCCAAATATCAACTAGAAGCGCTGGACTCCGTTGACCGAAGAGCCCGTAAATTAATTAACAACGTCGACCTTACGACCAAAAAACTACAGACCCTAGAGCATCGTCGTAAGGTTGCCTGTTTAACCGTGTACTACAGGATACATTTTGGTGAGTGCGCGAGTGCTCTGTTTGAGCAAATTGAACCCTCACCCTTTTACCATCGGACTACTAGACGCAGACAGAACTTCCATCCGTATGTGGTTGATATTCCGAAAAGTCGAACTAAGCGCTTTGACAGTTCCTTTTTGATACGGGTCGCCAAGGTTTGGAATGAACTGCCTGCGTCTATTTTCCCTGACCAGTATAGTCCTAGTACTTTTAAGCGTCGAGTGAATAGGTTTCTCGTGGATGGACGTGTACCACCTTAGTCTTCATGTTCACTTAACATCAGGTGTCATGGAAGACAAACGTCCCATCCATATTTTATAAAAAAAAAAAAAAAAAAAATGGATTTAGTTTGGTATTTTATCTTCTATATTCCGGGGATTTTTAATTTTATTGAATACTTTTCTAACGGGCGTGGGCTTTTTCAAAATTTTTAAACTTGTTTTTATTGTTCCAGGGCACGACGAGACGACCCTATAGACTTGATAATGATTTAGTGATGTTTAAATTATAACTTTAAATTATACAATTAAACTTTATTCAATAAAAAACATTTATTCTTTTATACTCTTTTCAAAACATTCGCCTTTTTACAATAAAATTGAATTTTGATTTAAATCGTGTGATCTCACCTATATAATTTAGTTATTTTTGCATGTTCAAAAATAACATAGTTTAACACTACAATTAATTAAATCTTTTTAATTTTACTGAAGTGAATAATATGTAGAAGTCTTCAACATTTAACTAAAAAAAAGAATGTGTATTTTAATCATTTAAGATTTCATGTTTCTTTGTAAAATATACTGATTTGGACATTGTTACACAGAGTGACTTTTAGGGTAAAATACATATAGAAAAAGTAGATATGTACTACGGTACTACCTACTTAACTATCTGAATTTCGTATAAAATACTTGATTAGCCTGATCAGGAAACCGAAAGGTAGAAATATCTTCCATGCTGGACTGGGAGCGAAAGAAAAACATAGAATGTACCAGCTGCTTCTCTTCCCGGGCATACTGTAAAAGTCAGTTATGGGACAGAGGTTTTTTTGGCATTTTTGTGGGCGATAGGCTGACCCCCTATCGCTGCAATAGCCATTCTCCATCATTATAATACCTCATTTGTCAAACGTGACATCAGACGGTCTTATAACCACTGGTGTTCTGCCTACCCCATAAGGGATACAGGCGTGCAGTTATGTATGTCATATGTAGTACATTAACATTAATTATAATATATTCGCCAAATGAACCAAGCACTGAGAATTTGCGCTGCCACGTGATTGGTTGGTTGCAGTCATAATTGGTCTGCCGTTACACTTCGTACCGTTCAGACGTCTCCCGCGTCTTTGTGTGAACTGAGCTTGTGTACTATTAATATTTGTACGCAAATGTGGGACAGAGACAGCGCTTTGGTTGGTTCACTTCGTGAATACAGAATACTTAGCACGGGAGAAATCGCACGGTGGCTTTTATAGATTTATGGACATCAATTTGCTAGTGTTAGATTTCTTGCTGAATTTCGATTCTATTCGATATTGCTAAGCTTCATTATACGAAAATAAGATCCCAATCAATTAAGAAATCTCGCAGGTGATCAATAAAGATAGACTTAGTAAAAATAAAACGTGCGTTAACAAATATTTGTTGCAACGGTAGGCAAAAAAGGAACAAAAATGGAAAATTCCTAAAACATTTCAAAAGTAGCAATATCTCGAAATCTTTTATTGATTAACTTTTACTAAACTCATGTTGTTATTGTCTGATAGGCTTTAGGTCCATCTATCTCCAGTGTCACAAAAACGTGTCATTTTTGGGAATATTGTAGCACTTAGTGACTGTAAAACAAATCCATTTTAATTCACGATTTGTTACACCTAACGACGATATGCATCCTAACAGTTATAGTTATCGAGTTACGATATTTCATTTGGAATTGTCAATGTATTTCTTTTACTGGTCTCTGGGAGAGATGAAGAAAAAATAGTGTAAGTTTGTATATCCTTTATCTTAGTTCCTGTAACTTACTTAAGAGCTAAATGACGCTGAGTTAATATATGTCCAAGAATTCTGATTTTGACGTTCTAACGTCGCGATATCGGGTCAGCGGGAAAGTAACCGCTGCGTCCCGCGGCCGTGATATCGTGCATGTAGTCTGGCTAATGAAAGTAGAGAATGAAAACCCCGACTATAGTACGACACATACGGATTAAACTAACATGATACTTGATTGATTTTTTTAATAAAGTTATCGTAAAAAATAACAATATTATAATATTGTCCTACTTTTTGATGAAAAGTATGTAATTAAAATGAAAGGCAACTATTATTAATCAGGCTTAAAAATAAAACAATAATTATTTTTATGCATAGTAATCAAAATCTGAATCCAGCAATTCTATATGGAATGAATCGTCAGAGTCACTGGTATCACTAGTAAATTAAAAATTTGATAGTTTCATATGAAACTATCAAATTTTTTATTTTTTTATTCATTTTCAAATATAAAAATTTCAAAATCTCAATTATCAAAACCACCAACAACCGTTTGATTGACAACAGTGACACCAGAATAAGACGCCGTATAAAAAGTTTGCAAAAACCCCATTGTCTACTTTCGTTAGCCAGACTCTAAACGTTACTGATGGCAAATGGGCTCTGGAATGCAGTAAAGTAAATGAAAGTTTTACATATGTATCTGTGTAATTGTACATGTGTATATGAATCTATGTATATGAGAATTGTTCGTTCATAGGCCGCAGAACTGAAAAAAATAATTAATTGTGTAGAAATGATGTTTTGCATAGATACAAATCTTTAAGCCTTTTTGTATTCTTTTTGTAGTCTATGGAGTTTAAAACGTCAATAACGCTTCTTTTTTAAGTCTGGCAATTCCTCGACACTAGCCCCAAGTGCGAGAAGACAGGCGAGTAAGGACTACAAGGATACGATACAACGAAAGGGAAAGAAAATAAAGAAAGGAAGTTACCAAGAAGGCTTTGACACCTACAGCCCTCAAGGAAAAGTAAGTACTTATTTTTATTTTATTTATTAATGATCAACATTATTTAGAATATGATTTTAAAATATTACCAGCATTTACACAGTTTTGAGGCTCTTAAAATCTACATTACTTATAAATATTTGGTGTCCAATTGCTTAAAGCGCTAATGTTGTTAACATTTGTCAAAAAAGTCAAACCCGGGCCCACTGCGCTCACCCGCGGCCTATTCCAGATCTATTGGTATGTAAAATAAGACTCAAATTATAAACAAATTGCAAACAAATTGCAACGCGTGTTAAACGCGGCGGGTGAGGCGCATGGCGAGGGCTGGGTGGGCGCGTGTTGTTAACCCAGCTTAATAGGTTATGTAAGCTTGAAAGAGGATGCCGGCATTGGGCAATTTAAAAAAAACATTGTTATGTTGAAGATAATATACTTTCCATATAATGGGACTTCCCATATAATGTCCCCTAGGTAGTAATGGTCAAGGGTGCAACGACCAATGTAAAACTGGATGCTCCTGGTAAAAGTGAAATAGTTATCGGTAGTGACTTTTCTTGCGGGCTGCAGTACTTGTAGTGTTCTAACTGTATTTTTTTTCGTTTCACTGCTTGCTTCTTGAGGGAGGAAGGAAGGTATATCAACACGAAAAACCTGCATCACTAGTGTTTTGGAATTGGGGAATCGGGGTGAAAACTTGGTTATAGTAGTTAAAAGGAAAGGCTAATTGTCTGACTCATCGTCAAGAATATGGCTATAAATATTTATTTTGCAGCGATCTGAAGACTTCGTTGAAATGCCCAAGGACTTGTATCAGGCTCATCTGAGGCCTGGTGTAATCTTCAGGATACATATGGCAGAGGCAATCATCAAGATGCAGTATCGAAAGTAAGTTAAAAACTCTAGAAGAAAAACAAAAAATAGCCTTAAAATCAATTCTCGTAGCCATGAACTCAATATTAAGTTAAGCGCATTAAAAGTATGAAATTATTAAGAGTACACACAGCCCAGAGCAAAATTTGTCATTGGACATATGTACGGTCGAATTCAAAAGTGTAGGCATAGTGGCACTTTGCAACAAGGGTTAGAATTTCCTGCAAGAAGAATGACCGACTAACACACACTTTCATAGGATGTCTGTCAGTCTAATGAGCACCTATTCACAAAGGCTTAAAACTCAAATCAGTAGAAAGTATTTTATAGCGACTCCTCTGTCTAAGAACTTTTTCCTAACTACCTACAATAAACATGCGCCAAATTAAGTATTCTATTGACACAACTTTTAAGTAACCTCCACTCGGCGGAGTTTTTCTCTTAAGATCATTATTTTTGTAACTTTTGCACTAAATTAATCAAATATATACTGTCTACGACCGCAATTTAAACATTTCACCATAGTAAATGACTATAAAGGACGCTCTACCACCACAATGCCCTTTGACACACATACACGGACTCACATACAACTTTCAGAAAACTATCTTGAACAGGACGTCATTTCGGCTATTAAAGAGTTTGTCAACCCTAAAGTACGCACAGGAATTCTTATAAAACCCCCTCTAGCCATGTACACTATTGTACCTATCATACAAAATCATTTTAAAAACTCCGCCATGGAAATAATTATGACTAAAACGGAATTAGAAAATATAAAAGAATACTTAGACCAGCAAGATATTATTCGTAAGTATCACGAGGGTATAACTAACCACCGTGGTATAACCGAATCATACCTAGCACTTTCAAAAAGATATTTTTGGCCTAAAATGAAAGAGTCTGTTTCTAAATTTATTAATGAGTGCGAAATCTGTGGTCAAGCGAAGTATTTTTTTTTTGTCTTCCATGCCACCTGATGGAAAGTGCGCATGAAGACTATGGTGTTACACGTCCATCCACGAGAAACCTATTCACTCGACACTTAAAAGTTCCAGGACTGTACTGGTCAGGAAAAACAGACGCAGGCAGATTGTTCCACTCCTTGGCAATCCGTACCAAAAAGGAACTATCGAAGCGTTTTGTTCGACTTCTTGATAAATCCACTATATAGGGATGGAAGTTCTGTCTGCGTCTGGTAGTCCGGTGGTAAAAAGGGGTGGGTTCAATTTGGTCAAAAAGAGCACTCGCACACTCACCAAAATGTAGCCGATAAAATACTGTCAAACAAGCAACCTTACGACGATGCTCCAGCGTATGCAATTTTTATTTGTAAGGTTGTTGTTATTTATGATTTTACGGGCTCTTCGGTCAACAGAGTCTAGCGCTTCGAGCTGGTATTTGGCAGAACCATCCCAAAGGTGACTACAGTACTACATGCACGACCTCACTTGGGCTGTGTATAAGTTGAGCAGCCGTTCAGGGCTGAAGTACCGCCGGACCTTCGAGATGATACCCAATTTTTTTGAAGCCGTTTTTGCCAGTATGATCGCAACCCCATCAATCAGAGGTTACACATAGAACCACTATCATCAAAACCTTTCGAATTAGATCATTTAGATTTATTAACTATTCAAGACGATAAATACTTAACTATAATTGACGCTTTTTCTAAATACGCGTACTATATAAAAGATAGTACAGCGATAGTACTATATAAAAGATGGTACAGCGATTAGTGTTGTGCAAGCCCTTTTACAGTTTAGCACCCACAATGGCTTACCCTTAAGTTTAATTACGGATAGATGTCCACAGTTTACGAATCAGTTATTTCCAGAATTCTGTAGATTACATAAAATATCTCATCATAAGATTTTAGCGCACACGCCTAATGAGAACGGAATGGTAGAGAGACTACGTCACACCTACTTATTCTTAGCGACAACATCGATATCATTTCCGATGAATTAACAAAACTGGGAAATAATTTAGCATTTATTCGGGTTTTAGGTAGTCATAATCTGTATTAAATGCCGATTCTTTGAAAATGTTGCAACGGTTAGAATTAATCTATATATATAAAAGAAAGTCGGGTTTGTTACAACACTTATAACTCGAGAACGGCTGGACCGATTGCCATGGTTTTTGATTTGTTGGATTAGTTTCCGTCCCGAATAGCAAAATACATCTTAAAAACAATGAAAACTCTATATGTGTAATGAATACCATAATCATTTCAATAAATGCTGATTTGTTTATTACATGTCAAACATTTGTAGTCCAATCCTGTCAAATAGTGTAAACACAATTTTTTTTTTTGGAGCTAAGGACCTGGTTGCTGAGTCTTTTAAGCCACAACTTCATTTTTTTCTGAAGACATCATGTGTGCGTTCAGAAATTTATTTTTTGTAAAATTTCTATAAAGTTCAGGTACTGTTATATTTGTTTGTTTTAGACATTAATTCCCGAAAATAATACCTAAGATTTATTCTACAGTAAAAACATAAAATCGTCGGAAAGGAACGGAATTTAGGGAATAAAAAATCAGTTGGTAAAGGTTATAAGATTAAGGAAAAAAAAACTACAGGTTAACAAAAGTGTAAATGTCTTTTTGTAGGTTGTCTATGACTTTTCTTGATAAGCTATTCATACGTACAGACCGTTCACTATAAGATGTCCCCTGCCTGCTGATGTTGGCAGCATTGTGGCAGCAGTGTTACCGCATCTCCAACTTTCTTATTCCTTCCGCAAAAAAATCATTTTCTCGGCTATTAAAAAACACCTCTGTGGCAGTCATCATCGTCAAATTTAGTTCCAAGAATATGCTCCTTTAATTTTGGAAATAAGTGAAAATCACTCGGGACTAAGTCAGGAGAATATGGTGCGTGATCAAGGACTTCGAAGCCAGCACACTGCGGATTGCGGTGAGCGCAACTTCCGAACGATGAGGTGGAGCGTTATCCTGGAGAAACAACACGCCCAATGACAATTTCCCACGACGTTTTTCTTTAATCGCTTCACGTAATTTCGGGATTAAGTTTGCATAATAGGATCCAGTTATCGTTAGCCCTTTTGGCAAGTAATCAATAAAAAGGATTAATTCACTATCCCAGATAACGAAAACAGCTTGACAAGCAATAGTGCCAACATAACGGCAGGGGACATCTTACGATGAACGGACAATAGTGGTGATATACTCTTTGAGTTATTCTCTTTGTCTCGAAAGTTCAGGCATTGTTATTATATTTGGTGGTTTTATGCGAGTGCACATTTTAATAACAATGCCGAGTCCTAGAAGATCTAATCTTTCCCAGCGAAGCCGTAATGCAATTAGGCAACGGAATATCGCGAGTCAATTATCTGATGGAGAACGAGAAATTGCACGAGAACAGCGCCGCGTTAGTATGGAGCAAAGAAGGGCTTTAATTCGTGCTTCTCAAACACAAGATTTGAATCGAGCAGCGATGAATGTACCTCTGTTGAATCCTAAGCAGAGGGAAGTTTATGATACACTGGTTAATGCAATTGATGATGGAAATGGCGGCTTATTTTTTTTGGATGCCCTCGGTGGAACTGGGAAGACATTCCTCATGTCATTGATTTTGGCCACTGTACGTGCGAGATCCGAAATTGCGGTAGCAATAGCTTCTTCTGGAATAGCGGCCACATTGTTAGACGGATGCCGTACGGCTCACTCAGCGTTAAAATTGCCATTAAACCTTCAAACTACTGAACAACCGACATGTAACATTTCAAAACACTCCGCAATGGCCAAAGTTTTAGTAACATTTGATGATAACATCATATGGAACGAATGCACAATGGCGCACAAACGCGCATTTAAAGCACTAGACCGAACATTAAAAGATCTGCGCAATGACTCGAGATGTTTTGGTGGTGCAATGATTTTACTATCTGGCGATTTCCGACAAACACTACCAGTCATTCCAAGATCTACTGCTGCCGACGAAATAAACGCTTGCCTCAAAGCATCAAATCTGTGGCGATATGTAAAGAAACTTCAACTGTCTGTAAATATGAGAGTTGCATTGTTGAACGATCTGTCTGCTGATGATTTCTCGAAACAATTGCTGACTATCGGTAATGGCCGTGTTTCTGTTGACAAATCGAGCGGTTTGATTTCATTTCCTCCAAATTTTTGCAATTTCGTATCATCAAAAGACGAGCTTATCAACAAAGTATTCCCGGATATCATTGCTAACCACAAAAATACTAAATGGTTAAGTGAGCGAGCAATTTTGGCCGCTAAAAATAAAGATGTAGATAACCTCAATTTTATACTTCAAAATCAAATCGTAGGTACTCTGTATTCATTCAAATCTATCGACTGTGTAACAAACGAAGAAGAAGCCACTAATTATCCAACTGAATTTTTAAACTCCTTGGATGTGCCTGGTTTACCACCGCAAAATTTAAAACTTAAAGTTGGCTCGGTAGTCATCATGCTTAGAAATTTAAAACAACCAAATCTGTGTAATGGAACGCGTTTGGTGATAAGAAAACTGATGAGCAATGTGATTCACGCGTCGATACTTAAAGGAAAATTTAAAGATGAGGAAGTTCTTATTCCAAGGATTCCGATGATCTCAACGGATATGCCCTTTGAGTTTAAACGAATTCAATTCCCGATTCGTCTTGCCTTCGCCATGACGATCAACAAATCACAGGGCCAATCCTTGACTATTTGTGGCCTCAATCTAGAAAATGCATGTTTTTCTCATGGTCAATTGTACGTGGCATGCTCACGTGTCGGCAAACCATCCGCTTTATTTGTTCTTGCGCCTGACCAAAAAACAAAGAATGTCGTTTACCACAAAGTGCTTCAATGAAAATCCTATTAATGAATTAATCCGAGTTTTATTTTTTTTTCCCAATCTGCACAACATAGTTTTCAATAATTTTTTTCTGACATGAGTTTGAAGTACTTAATTATTATTTTTTATTTTTTTTATTTTTATTCTCATTCTGTATGTATGTTTTCATCATCATTCATCATAATAAAATACTTTTTTGTTTCTATCTATATCAATATATTATTTTGTATCATTGTTTTACGTTCATGAAAGCCTAAATAAGTTCAGCTAAAAAGTAACACGACATTCATTGACTGTTAGGCGGTACGAAGTTCGCCGGGTCAGCTAGTTTATAATAAAAATGAAGTTTTAGAACTTAGTGTTAGAGATTATTACGACGTAATTCAACTCGGTTCTTACTATAGTATTTAAAGTACCTATTTTCTCGGTTAAAATGTATAACTTTTATAAATTATCTACAGTTCCTAATAAGTATAACCGAGTCCTTATACCGTCCTATCCTTTCATAGCGATACGTGCACATTGAGTCTGAATTCCCGAATTTCAACGACTACTTCCTGTGTAAGAACGAGTTTTCTTACCGATATCAAGACCAAGCTAACTGCATCCACCAGCATCATTCCTCAACGCCTGGACGTAAGCTGCAAGCAGACTTCAATCACTCTGACCAAGGAAGCCCTCGAGCGACTAGACGACAAGGAGTACACCGTCAGCTTCCCAGAGCCCACTAAAGTTGAAACCAGCAGTACTTTACCCTTCAAGGAAGTTACCTCATGAAAATACCAAAAGGTTGCTCCATAAAAACCCCTGAACTAATCAGCACTAACATCAACGATGAAATAAAGGGACAGGTACTCAAAATTATAAACCATCCTACTACCAACTCACTACTAAGCCGAGATGAAGATTTTCTACGCCTCGATGCTGTGAACCTAGCCAGCCTTCATAAAATGAACACCAAAATTGGCCTTCAAACTCCTGTAAAGATTGAAAATTCTAACTCAAGCTTGTACCATACTACTTTACCAGTATACGGAATATTATTAAGTGCAACTGTACTCACTATTACGCTATTCTACTGCCAGTTTGAACGAAAAGAGCACTATAAGACGAAGCCTAAGAATGAAGATATTTATTCTGGAATTAAGAAAGCTGAAAAATTGGGCGAAGAATTTTTACGCTCAGCAACTTTCTCAACCAAAGTTAGTTGATCAAATATAGTTGCTGATCTGCAGCGGGAGGTGTTACGCGCCTATTTCATATAGAAGCTATAAGATCATATTCGCACGTACGTCATCCGAGCGCAGGTGTACAAAATGCAAACGATGCAGTATCCACGCTGCTCTACGATTACAACGTGGGAACGGACGGATTTTTAGTTGATTATTATAATTGTAGTTTTAATATTGTAATTCATTTTTATGTGAATTAAATTAGCTGTAATATAAAATTGTATTTTTTTGAATCCTACGGCTGTACAGATCGTAATCAACTCCGACACTTAATGCCAAACAAAGTGTTGCAGCTGTATTTTTTGATATGAGAAAAGCATTTGATCTTCTGTGCCATAAAACTCTACTGAAAAAGCTCGAGTCGCTAAGGTGCAAGGTAATGCAAGAAAATGGATAGAAAGTTATTTAAACAATAGAAAACAAAGAGTGGAAATATCGAATATTCAGAGTGATTATTTAAAAATGTTCAAATCGGAGTTTGTATCCCAAAATCCCATTCTCAAGGCAGCGTACTCGGGCCGTTGCTTTTGCTCGCCTTTATAAATTAGCCTTTATTAACCTTCCAAATACAACAGAGCAGACGATAAAATTACCCTCGAATCTGAAGCAAATAAAGCATTAGATTCAGTCATTCAATGGCTAAACAAAAAGAATTTGAAAGACAAATATTATACATAATATTAATAATATTATTATGTATAATATTATTAATAATGTATTATATATAAATATATATTATATATTATTAATAATATTATACATTTCAAAGCTTCAAATATCTAAATTATGACAATTCTGAAAATGTTAATGTTAAAAATACGAAGTTTTAGGTTTTATTATTGACAAATAGTGTGACTGGAAAACACATATTAGCAAAATATGCGGTAAAATTTACAGTTTTATATACGTACTACGCCAACTTTCAAAAAATACAAATAAACAAAGTGTACGGCTATGGTCTTATTTTCTTATTTTGTGGGGAAATTCAGTATAATCCTACAGAGCATTCATAGCTCAGTCAATTTGTGGAGCAGATCATAGGGACAGATCATAGATCATAGGGACGATAATAAAATACTACCACTACCAAGCTTATACATTTTTGAAATTTTATTATTAAAAAAAAACATATTAAACTTTTTGAAACACAAAAACAATATTATCTATACTAATATATAAAGCTGAAAAGTTTGTTTTTTTGTTTGTTTGTTTGAACGCGCTAATCTCAGAAACTACAAGTGGGATTTGAAAAATTCTTTTTGTATTTGATAGCCCAACTCTTGAGGAAGGTTATAGGTTATATTTTATCCCGAAATTCCTACGGGATCAAAAGTTACGCGGATAAAACCGCGCGCGGTGGCTAGTAATTAATAAAATTATATTGAACAATATGTTGTATATGCCACAACAACATCTTACAATTTTATAGTAGAAACGTGTATTGCATGGCAATTGATATTTACAACCATTTCCCTGACTCTTATAAATTACTGACTTTTATGGAGTTTAAATCAAGTTATTGATAGACAAATGCTAGTATAGACTGGACCAATACTTCAATGACAATAATTTTGTTTTATAATTAATATATGACTAAACAAACTTGTAAGATTCTTTTTTTGTCATACAATTTGTATATTTGTAGTCTGTTTATGTAAGTAGATTTTATTTAACAATTAATAGTTGACTAAACTATGTAGTAAGATTTTTTTTTCTACTGCTTATTTGTATATTTGTTATTGTTTATTTTGTAATGATTGTGTGTAATATGTATATGTATAAGTACTTAATGACTAATTATAAGATTTCTTTTTTTTCTCCATGATATTTGTATATTTGTATTGACCTGCTTTTTAAAATTATTTTATTTTATTATCAACTTATGACTAAACTTGTAAGAATCTTTTTCTGAATATGTATATCTATATAGTAAAAATTCCCAATAGTAAAAAAACAATTAAGCCATGGATAACACCGGGAATACTAAAATGCATTAAAAGTAGAAACAAATTACAACAACAATTAAAAACCGAAGAAAGTAATGAAATTTTAAAAATAACATATCGCAGATATAGGAATTATTGTAACAATTTAATTAAAAAACTGAAAAAAAAATATGAAGAGGATCTTCTAAAAAAGGCTAAATCAAACAATAAAGCTCTTTGGAACTGTATAAAAAGTATAACAAACCTTAAAAAGGATAAACTCGTAAATAAAGAACTGTAGGTACACTATTAGGGACAGCCCGGAAGCATCTGCAAACTACATAAATAGACAATTTAATACGGTAGGAGAAACTTTAACCAAACATTTACAAAATGACAATCAGATAATAAATGCATATCTTGACTCAATTCCATCACACCCCACTTCAATTGGCATTATCGAACCAGATCCATCTGAAATAAATAACATAATAACAAACTTAAAGACCGATTCTGCTGCTGGCTGGAATAACATCCCCACAGTATTTATAAAACAGGCTAAAACCTAACTTGTTCCAATAATAACCCGTCTCTGTGTTTTAGCTTTTCAACAAGGAAATTTTCCAAGTCTTCTTAAACGCTCAATAATACACCCAATTTTCAAAAGTAGAAACAAGAATGAAATTAATAACTACAGGCCTATTTCAGTTTTACCAGTCATAGCCAAAATTCTTGAAAAACTAATCAATTCTCGTCTTACCAAGTATCTAAATAAATTTAACTTACTTTCTAACTACCAATATGGATTTCGAGAAGGTCTTAGTACTGAGGATGCCATACATGATCTTACCAAATACATTACACAGCATATAGACAACAAGAAGAAAACACTCTGCATTTTCATCGACCTAAAAAAAGCCTTCGATGCTGTATTCATTCCACTATTAATTCGTAAAGCAGAAAAGATGGGAGTGAGGGGTATGTTTTTGAATTTGTTAATCAGTTATCTTACTGATCGAACGCAACGTGTAAAGCTTGGTACTAGCATATACAGCAATGACATCAAAACGACATTCTATGGAGTGCCACAAGGTAGCGTACTCGGGCCTACATTATTTCTCATGTTCATAAATGATCTGACTAATCTAGAGCTACACAATGGGAAAATAATTTCTTATGCAGACGACACTGCCTTACTATTTGAAGATAAAACCTGGCCTGAGGCATTCCATAAAGCAGAGATGGGTTTACAAAAGGTTATTAGGTGGTTAAATATTAACCAACTTACCATGAACATGAACAAAACAAATTACATACCTTTTTCTATAAGAGACTCCCTAAAACCTGCAACTAACCTTACTATAACTGCCCACACTTGCGCTACTAATTTACAATGTAACTGTTATAAAATCGATAGAGTCGCTACCACTAAATATCTAGGCGTGATACTAGACCGAAACCTATCGTGGTATCCCCAAATAACTATGATAGCAAATCGAGCCAGAAAGTTAGCCTGGCTATTTAAACACTTAAGAAGTATCACTGATAAAATGCTCATAACATACATCTACAAAACTCTTATTCAATCGATTCTCTCATATTGTATTACTATCTGGGGGGTACTGTTGAGTCATCAACTCAACCTAGCATCGCGCCCGGCGTCGCGCGTCGTGCCCTTCCCCGCGCGTCCTCCACCGTGCGCCCCTCCGCGCGCCCCACCGCGCGGATTTGGGGCTTTCGTCGAGCTCACAGCCGGGAGCCAGTCAGCTGTTAACCTCTTACGCAACGGCTGCGCTCGCGCTTCTTTCAATTATTGTAACATTAATTCCTTACGTATATTATACGAAGTTTATACAGTCCGCTAGTTTAATTTATTACATCTCGTACATCAACTATCGAAACCAACAGGTACTTACAAAACAAAATTCCTAAGTATTGAGCGAGCGCAGAGGGGAATACTAAAAGTCATGCTAAAGAAATCCAAACTCTACAGTACCACACAACTTTACATAGATACAAATGTCTTTACGGTTAGACAACTATACATATTCCGAACAATTTTAAAAATACATAAAGTTACTACAGTAGATCCGGCTATTATGAGAAAGCGTAATCCATACTCTGTCATAAATTGTCCTTTCGTGCGAACCACATTTGCAAAACATCAATATTCAAATCAATCTATTATTCTGTACAATAAAATCAATAGGCTAAAACAAATTTATACAATGTCATTTTATACAAGTAAAAATATATATTATACTGTTTTTATAGTGTATATTATTTTGAAACTAAGAAACTGAAAATTATTAGAAATTTTTAATTATAATAAGTATTATATTATATTTAATAGTAATACTAGCATATGCATACATACTCATAAGCAACTAACACATTTAATACCACATTATTTTTCACTGAATATTTAAAAAACAACATAGGGACTTACTAATTTCAATAACTATTAAATAATAACTAGAAAAATAATTCAATTACAAAAACATAGGTAATTTAAAATAATATCTAAATTAAATATATATTACATTTCTATAATACTCATATCTCACATTTGTATTTCATACCATATCAAGAACGATGCCATATCTAGAATTTTATGTATCATTGGAGCTCTGATAACTTATGCGTAATATTTTTTGTATACCTTCATTTTAGGCAATCATTCAAAATCTCGAAAGAATTTGTTACCACAATTATTATTTATAAATCAATGTCTACCCTCACTTTTAATTTTGTTAATTTTGTTAGTTTGTTTAATTATTAAGTAGGTACTTAAGTGTTTTTCTTTATATATTTGTAATCTGAATAGAACGTAAGAGCGGAAATCTCCTAATACAGGTTTTTAAAACTTAACAGGAGACTTCCAAATCATGTAATCGCAAATTGTAACACTAATAAAGAATTTTGATTTTTTGATTTTTTGATATTGAAATCAACCTAGTGTCAGAGAAAACAAACAAAACGAAAAGAAACGTTACTCACAAAACACGATAGAATTAATCAATGGACAGTTACTTAGTACCGAGTCTGTGGGCTTGGGTATAACCCTGGCTTAGTTACAACAAAATCTTAATTCGCGAGTCCGTTCCGTCAGTTACTTTACAGTTACAATGCCAACGCAATTAATACCGAGCTACTATCGACCGTCAGTCCGAGATACGTCCGCGCACCTAGCCGTCCTAACCGTATCTCTGTCACTTGCCATCACCCTACTTCAAGATACAACCTATGGCGCTGCAATCGAATGTCAGTCATTCATTGCATTTAGCGCCCTCTTTAACAGTACTACCAACATACTTCCGCTACCATGAAGTCATACAAACATCTTAATATCGCAAACTCATCGTTATCGCCAACACGGCCATCCTGCGATGACACACGTCCTCGTGTGTTAATCTGAAACAATCATACCAAAGTGGCGGCTTGGCCACTCCTGACAATGAAGTCAAGCCAATTCTCAAAAGAAAAAAACACAAGTTTGAATTCTTTACATTATAAATCTTTTAGAATACTCAACAACAAAAATACCGTTTTAGTTAACCAAGTTTCAAGCACCATTGAGTAACAATTATCTCCAAATCAAACATTGAAATCCATTAATTTCATTATTAACAACAAGGTATATCGTTCGTGGTTAACAGCAACTACATCATTTCCCCACGGAAAACCTGAGTCAACCAATGACTCTTTCAGCACACTACCCAGAATCATTCTGGCGTAGTCACAAAACCAACGAACGAGAACCTGTATCCACAACACATTAAATCTCTTCCAAAACCAGAAATTACATCTTTCTTTACAACTGCATTGGATACTTGTACTTTTGGCAACTTCAAAACTTTAACCGCTACAGATTTTTTTTAATTTTACTTCAATTTAATATTTCCATCAAAATTCTAAATCCACGATTTAACAATTTACGTAAAGCTAACACTGGTTCGGAAGATCCATCTACTGAGAAGAACCAGCAAGAAACTCAGTAGGAATCGGCTAACGTCAACGCATTGTACGAACCACAATACTTTCGATAAGAAAACCGCACATTAAACAATGAAATTTACTTTGAATGTAACATCAAACAATCTGACAGCGGTCGAACAATAAACAAAGCAAGCATAAGCTGCTAGAATAACCCAATTAATTAGCAAACAATGCAAAGCTCTTCTGCAGTGACGCCCATCCCGTCACAAAACGTAATGTAACCTCCACTAGGTTACATCACCTCACACTCATAACCTCTATCCGGTTATATCAACTCACACTCATAACCTCCATCCGGTTATGGCGTATATCAAACCAATAAGAGCATTGCATTATACTTCATAATTCACAACAACAAAGTACTAAAATTGTTCGACACATGCAAACAGTTCGACAGTAAAATCCAGCTCTTTTGTCAATCGCAACAAGTTCAACGCATTTTCAATTTTCAATCTTTTCAATCTCGACGTTATTACCTATCTCCGTGATTCATTAAACACACACTATCGTAATATTACGTTTCAATTGCCAAAATAATAACAAGTTTACTGTTACTAAAACATAAGAAAACGTGTCTCCTAAGAATCGCAGCAAAATAATCTAAGATTGGCAAGATACAAAGCGATTTCTACCGAGTCACGGATACACGATAATCAGAAAGAAAATCTACAACTTCAACGTTAAATTTACTTTCATCATCATTAAGTACTTAAAACGCAATATCAAAACTTTTGAATATTATCTTTCGCCTTAAATTGAACTTCATCTATATCAACTAAAGTTACGAAAAACCATTTGATACGTCTCGACAAACCGTACGTTATTTCAAAACAATTTTACCTTGTCACATCTGTGCAAGCTATACAAAACTAACAAAAATGATGACTATCTTAGGCACGTGAATTTACTCTAATCACTGACTCTCTCACTCTAAAACTGTTTCCATAATTAATCACTTCTTTAGACTTAGACAGGGATTAATTATCTCCATAATCACACAACCACAGATCCTTCCGTCAGATAGCTCCTTTAGACTTAGGCAGCATCCGATAAGTTTCAGTTATACACCTTTATTCTTAGGAAATATACTGCCTTATTTCAACAGATCTATGATTGTATGATAATCACACAACCACAGATCCTTCCGTCACATAGCTCCTTTAGACTTAGGCAGCATCCGATAAGTTTCAGTTATACACCTTTATTCTTAGGAAATATACTGCCTTATTTCAACAGATCTATGATTGTATGTCGGAGGTTACCACAACTCACTCTAATCACAAATGAAAGTTAAGCTTGGGCAGATCCGAGAAGACTATTCGCAAAAATAATTCGACACACCAATCAATATTAGGATTTAGGCTTATCCCACTTCTGATGTCGGGGAACAAACAAAACGAAAAAGAAGCGTTACTCATAAAACACGATAGAATTAATCACTGGACAGTTACTTAGTACCGAGTCTGTGGGCTTGGGTATAACCCTGGCTTAATTACAACAAAATCTCATTTCGCGATTCCGTTCCGTCAGTTACTTTACAGTTACAATGCCAACTCAATTAATACCGAGCTACTATCGACCGTCAGTCTGAGATACGTCCGCGCACCTAGCCGTATCTCTGTCACTTGCCATCATCCTACTTCAAGATACAACCTATGGCGCTGCAATCGAATGTCAGTCATTCATTGCATTTAGCGCCCTCTTTAACAGTACTACCAACATACTTCCGCTACCATGAAGTCATACAAACATCTTAATATCGCAAACTCATCGTTATCGCCAACACTTATTTCAACAGATCTATGATTGTATGTCGGAGGTTACCACAACTCACTCTAATCACAAACGAAAGTTAAGCTTGGGCAGATCCGAGAAGACTATTCGCAAAAACAATTCGACACACTAATTAATATTAGGATTTGGGCTTATCCCACTTCTGATGTCAGAGAAAACAAACAAAACGTAAAGAAACGTTACTCACAAAACACGATAGAATTAATCAATGGACAGTTACTTAGTACCGAGTCTGTGGGCTTGGGTATAACCCTGGCTTAGTTACAACAAAATCTTAATTCGCGAGTCCGTTCCGTCAGTTACTTTACAGTTACAATGCCAACGTAATTAATACCGAGCTACTATCGACCGTCAGTCCGAGATACGTCCGCGCACCTAGCCGTCCTAACCGTATCTCTGTCACTTGCCATCATCCTACTTCAAGATACAACCTATGGCGCTGCAATCGAATGTCAGTCATTTATTGCATTTAGCGCCCTCTTTAACAGTACTACCAACATACTTCCGCTACCATGAAGTCATACAAACATCTTAATATCGCAAACTCATCGTTATCGCCAACACTAGGTTCAATAAATGTTAAATTAATTGTTTTGGAATTAACTATCTGTAACATATTAATTTCTGGTTGATAGTGAATAGGAACTGAAATAACTTTGAACATCTCTTGTAAACACTTTCTTGCGCATAAATGATTATTGTTATTATTATTTTGCATACTTATTTTTTTCATAAATTTTGACCACGGCGTATAGCTGTACCGACTCTGCATAGGCATGTCGTAAAAAGTGACTAAACCGAATGAACTCCGTTTGTTGTAGAATAATGAAGGGGCATAATTTGTCTGGCCTGCGACTGACATTCATGTAACTTTTATAAAATTCTTGAGTTTATTATCCGTTATCTTTTATCCATATGACGAGTTCTTTAAGAAACTTAATTTGGGCTGGATGTTGTACAAGAAATATTTATTGAAAAAAAAAAGTAACTACAGCAGAGCAGTTTGGTTTGAAGGTGGCCTTACTTTATCACCACTCTCTCTTTTCTTTCTTTCAGTTACGAAGAGGATAAAGATGAGTCAGTCATCGAGGCTGACGTGGAATACCTCCGTCTCACCAGGAAGGTAATCAACGATGAGATCACCAAGTTCGAAGACCTCAAGTGGTTGGTTGGCTGGTTCAACAATCGTTCGGATCTTATACAGGAGCATACTTGCAACACTAAATATTATGCTGTCGGTGAGTTCAATAGTAAAACATGGTGTTTGGTGGCTAGGTGCAAAGGTTAAAGGAGGTGATAGACGAGGTATTTTTGAACAATTCTAACCATGTATGTCTTTGAAACTTGCTATTTTTTTTGTTATTTTTTGGAATTTTTGAAAAACACCCCGAATTTGTTAGATACGAGACAATAGTGCCCGAATACGCATTAGTTTGTAATCACTATCTTTTGTTTCCAATAGTATAATGTATGTCTGACCAAATAAAACTACTTTTTTTTATTTTTTTATTTATAGCTTCTAAAACCAAATGGAGGCATACAAAACTTTGAAAAAAAAACGTAGGTTGATACGAGCATAATTTTGATGTGCCTTAAAAAAATAAAAAATCTTTTAATTGTTCAAACACTTTTAAAAACATGCCTTTTTATTGTTCTTGTTTTACAGGTATTAGCTATTCACATCGCTTGCCAAATCTCTGAGTTAAGGGCTAAAAACCAAAGTAAGGGAGCACTTTTAATAAAACTACATGAACTTTAATTTCAAAACTTTAGTTACAAAATCAAAGCAAAAAGTTAAATCACATGTTCAAAATGTAAACCACGATTTCTTATACATAAACGGGCCTTTTTTCGTACTTCTGTGGTAGTTATTTTGAGTTGCATCCTCATGATGACCAAAGCTTCACGAATCCTTGTAAATAACTCCTCTTTTGCTGCTATTTCTGAGGTGTACATAAGTCTTTTAGCACGTCCCCAAAGAAAAAGCTCTACCGATCCAGCACTCCGGAAAACAGTTGTCAAGGTATTCTCTCACAGCCAAACTCCAATGTGCCGGTCAGCCGTCTTGCTGAAAGATGATTTCTGTTTCCGCTTCTAATTCTTTTGTAAAAACTCGAGATAATTGGGTCCGTTCAAATTATCGGGCAGAAAGGCCCGATCAAAGTTCTGCCAATTACTCCAGCCCTTACGTTAACTGAAAACTTATTTTAAAAGGAGACCTGCTTCTTCCAATGAGAACTCCATTCAAGAAGGTTATGAAAGTTTGTTATCCCCTCTCTTGAAAACTTTGACTCATCTGTCCAAATAATAGATTTTAATAATCAACGAATGCAGAGCATTAAAAAAACCGACTTCACGTCAAAACTTTGGCTGAGTTGAGAATATCATCAACGTAAACATTCTCCGAAATCATACATATTTTTCCAATAGTTTGAAATCAATGTAGTAGGTACTCAACCAATTTCGATGAAATTTAAATGGGACCAACTATGAGGTATCCTCTATCATTTGAAACAAAATTTTTTTCAAATCAATTCATAATTGTCCGAAATATTGTGTAACAAAGACACAAAAAAATACATTTAGACGAATTGAGAACCTCCTCCTTTTTGGAAGTCGGTTGAAAATGACGCGTCGTCAATGTCACTGTTTAATAAGAATCTGCAGGGCTATATCGAACGGGATCTATTTCTTGTAAACCCTGCACCCCCAACCCTCGAAAAGGATATTCTTTCTCTTTATGCATCGTGTTCCAAGCCTTCCATGTTAATGAGACAAGGAGAGAGGTAGCTTTAGCTTCTTATCTCATCATCATCATCACAACTCTTTGTAATGAGCCCACTGCAGGGCATGAGTCTCTCCCCTGGGTGAAGAGGAGGAATAGGCCATAATCCACCAAGCTGGCCCAGTGCTGGGTGGTGGATGCCAGAATTTTTAGGGCGCCTAGATGGCTTCTGACAAACCCTCACGACAAGTACGCAGCACCCGGGACCGACTGCTTAACGTGCCCTCCGAAGCACGGAAGTCGTCGTGAGATATGAATGGTCGGCGGTCACCCATCCAAGTACCGACCGCGCCGAACGTTGCTTAACCTGTGATATCGTAGGATACACACAGTAACCACGGCGCCACGATGGCTTCTTATCTATTTGGCGTGATTCGTGGCAAAATATACAACCCAGGAGTGCTAGTGTGCATGCAGCTGTGTGTGCCGGCTGGATACGTAGGCAGGCGTCGGCGGCCGGTCTTGTTCCTGGTGCCGCGCGCGCGCACCGCTCTGTTGCACCGCGCGCCGCCGTTCACGCGTGTTTTGCGGACACTCAACAAAATGTCTGACCGCGTAGACCTGTTTTTTTGTTCGCTGAATGAATTCACTCAGGCCGCATTTTATGTATGTAGTTACAGTGTTAGTACCTAAGTGTTGAATATTTGTTTTTATAGAGGTAAAATGGTAGTTTTTTTTTGTTTTATGAAAATTGTTTTTGGTAACACCATTGCATTAGGTTAAGGACCTGTAATGATGGTTGTTTGTATGGTAAATAAATAAATAAAATACGTTAAGGTTTTGAGCTACAGTTCGGATGCTTATCGTAGGATCGGCTTCAAATACGTGAATAATTTCTTCCTTGATATCCACATCGTATATTTCACGATTCACTCTAGTAGCCGGACGATGGATCCCCTTTTCGCTAAGACGACGAAACGTGTTGTAAAACATCCTGACATTGGGTAATCTGCGATTTGGATAATGCTCCTGATACATTCGCCGTGCCAATGCTCTATTACCGTCTGCCCTTCCGTACATGAAGATAATGTTAGTATGATCTTCGTTGCTAAAACCATCGATGTTCATAATGAATTACAAAACTCAACCGTTTGTTCTATTTTCATAGAAAAAATAAATTCGCAACAAACTTACAACAAAACCAATTCAAAACATTCCAAATTTAAAAATCCTTTTTCTTAAATTAACGTCTTCCAAATTTAAAAGTCCCATAGTTTCTAAAAAAATGTAACTCACTATCGTGAAAACTTATACAATACATTCCAAATTTGAAAATTCTCTAAAAATAACGTGTTTTTTTAACTATGGTTTTTAGTTTAGATTTTTTTATAATCCAATTCGGACTTTGGTGTATTGTGGAAAAGGGTACTTCCTTTTTCATTTTTATTTCTTTTATTAAATAGAATTAACATGCTATGAAATAACTCCAAAAAATGGTTTTTTTTACACGTAAATTTCAAGACTAGTACTGGGATTTGGAATTCTTAGAAAGTGCTCCCTTACTTTGGTTTTTACCCACGACGGAACGGAGACGGTATATGCGTTTGGGGTGAGAGGGTGTTTGTGCAAACCAATGTTACCATTTATCTCCAGAACCACTGGTCCGATTTTAATGCGGTTTTCAGTAATCGCTATGGATTTGATTGGTGCATGTTCTTAGATAGGTGTGGCGGTAACAACTCACCAGGGGGCGCTGCAGTAAACATTTGTTTGTAAAAGCCAATGTTACCATTTATCTGCAAAACCATTGGTCCGATTTAAATGCTGTTTTCAGTGATCGCTTTGGATTTGATTAGCACATGTTCTGAGATAGGTGTTACGGTAACAACTCACCAGGGGGCGCTGCAGTAAATATTTGTTTGCAAACCATTGGTCCGATTTGAATGCCGTTATCAATTATCGCTTTGGATTTGATTGGTATAATGTTCTTAAATAGGTAATGAGGAACGAGGTGTTGTGTAATGTAATGTATGGTACCTATATTATGCTCTTTAAAAAGTTTGAAATAAAAAACAAAATAAAAATTTTGAAAAACCCAAGACGCGACGGTCAAAAAGTAATTGAAAAATAATAAAATAATTTAAAATTACCGCCGACTTGTCGCAATAACATAGGTATTCAACTCCCTATAAACTTTATAAGAAGAGCAAGAAAATCCGTCGATGGCTGCCATTGAATGAATTCATTTTGTAGTTTTATATTGAAATTTATAATATTGATGGCAGCCCTCGACGGATTTTCTTGCTCTTCTTATAAAGTTCATAGGGAGTTGAATACCTATGTTATTGCGACAAGTCGGGGGATTTTAAATTATTTTATTATTTTTCAATTACTTTTTAACCGTCGCGTCGTGGGTTTTTCAAAATTTTTATTTTGTTTTTTATTAGCCCTTAACTCAGAGATTTGGCAAGCGATGTCAATGACTAATACCTCTAAAGAAAGAACAATAAATAGGCATATTTTTTAAAAATGTTTGAACAATTCAACGATTTTTTTTTATGGCACATAAAATTATGCTCGTTTTTTTTTAAATTTGTATGCCTCCATTTGGTTTTAGAAGCCATAAATACACATAAAAGTAGTTTTGTTTGGCCCGTCATACATTAACACGTTCCCAGCGGTACAAATTTATCTATACTTTCCATTACTGCGTTACGAGTTGTTTTAAACCTCGTCCTATACCCGACATTGTAGCGGCACGAGGCGTATTAAACCCCACCGCCCAAAAGAGACTAAAATCCTTTTTTTGGCGCCAAATAAGACAAAATGGACGACTTTTGTTTTGATTATTATTAACAATGAGTTGATTAACCTAGATCTGCCGCCGCCCGTGGTTAAATTAGTTAGTTTAGATTATATGGGTAAAATAAATGTGTGGGTCTAATGCACCTCGTACCGCACCGAAAAATGGCAGGTTTTCATATAATTTAGTGATGGGAAAATAAATATCGATTTTATTTTATTATTTTTATTTATCAAAGTAATGGACGGAATTAATACAAAAAAGGGAAAAAAGTTATGGATGTTTTTCATTGAAACATGTCAGACAATAAGAATTTTTGCAAACAGTGCATTCTGTGATTTTTTTTGGTCTTTTTGTCTGCCTCACGACATGTCAAGGTTGTACGGAGTTTTTCGTAGCATCCGACACATCTTTTCTTCTTTGGACCCTTTTCGAGCTGATGTGATTTCTTTGCAGTGGATTCTGAAAAGTAGGAACGAGTTGAGTAATGAGTAGATAGGGCAAGGGTAAGGTAGAATTGGGTAGAGTTCGGAATAGTTGGTTAGAGTAGAGATGAGTCGGGCAAAAGAGCTTAATTTTGATAAGCAAGACACCGTTTGCATTCAATAAACAAACATACATTATCATTATCATCAGCATAAATGTAGAAAGTTACTCAACATGTCACATTCACGTTTTTATTAACGATGTAACGAGTAGTTCTGATATTTGAAAATTACCTGTATCCACATCCAAGTCTTTCTTTGTAAAAGCTTAAATAAGTTTTTCCACATATATTCTCTTTGGCATTTTATATCTAATTAATTGAATTATACACAATCCAGGCATTAATAAGGGCTGTACCAAATATTAGTTCCATTATAACTTTTCTCCACCACTTAATTCCTTTCTTTAATGTTGTATAATACGAAGACATTAGGTCAATGTAGTCTATTCCTTTTTTTGTTTCATTGTACATTAAAATACATCCGGGTTTTTAATGCTTTCGTTAGTGCCTCTCTTCTTTTTCCCAGTATCTATTAGTTTATCGTCATGGTCTTTGCACGTAGTCATCATTAAAACATTTCTTTTATCCATCATTTCAATACTTTCACACCCTTTTTGTTAATTTTTCCAATAATCTGGCCCTTTTTTATTTTCGCATTAAAAACCTTCTTTGGCAAATATTTTCTTCTTAAATTTAAAGTTCCACATAAAAAGGTTTTTTTGATATAAGTTCTTCTGCCAAACTCAACGAAGTATATAAATTATCTACTATCAAGATTCTTCCCTCTTCTGTTAAATTTTTCACCAATCTTAGTACTACTCTTTTACTGTGATCGACTTCTCGCTTCTGCCTCAACTGCGTTGCACAACACTAGCCAGGTGTAGCCAGCGTGGGGTGCGGTACGAGGTGCCTGGGGGTACGAGGCGTTCGCAATCTCGTTCCGCACTGTGTTGGTATTATTATTTGTTCAGTGCGGCACGAGGTCAAACAAACCCGACATTAGGTTGGTGTACCATAGAACTAGGAATCAATAGCACATCTCAAACATATAGTTATCACTCTCCTACACTGAACCAGACGGAAGTTATACCTCTCGCACGACAGAGAAGTTAAAGGTTTTTCTTATCGCTGTAAACACCAGACACGGACGAGGTGTTTTAAGCCGCGTTCCGCACCTATCGTGTTAAACTGTCGCAACAGATAGTGTTTACAAACTAACGCGTATTCGGGCACTATTAACTCGTATCTACCAAATTCTGGGTATTTTTCTAAAATTCCAAAAATAATCTATTAAAAAAAAAGCAAGTTTCGTCTAAGATACATATTGCTGGAAATGTTCAAAAATACCTCGTTTATCACCTCCTTTAACTTTTGCAGCTAGCCACCAAACACCCTGTATATTTAATGGTTTAAGCAGCGTAAGGTTGTTTCTTTCATTAATTAGTTGAATTGGTATGATGACCACGTTTGGCAATGGAGTGCTCTTTTCCTTGTATTGTTTTCTAAAGCCGTTCATTAAGTGAATTCTGGAATATTTATCTAAGATTAGCTCAACCGATTTTGAATATAAATTTCGAAAAGGCGACATAATGGACGACCACTTTGGCGATGGGGTAAACATATCTGCCTCAGACGCTAGTGGTTGCGGGTTCGATTCCCGCACGGAACAAGAAAAAAAAAATGTTCCGTGTCTGGGTGTTTATCTATTTATGTATTTATATTCTAGGTTCCCCCCTAGTTCGCTACATGGTATCCCATAACACAGGCTATGCTTACTTTGGGGCCATGTAGTTGGTGTGATTGTCTGGGGATTTTATTTTATTTTATTTATTTAATTACCCTTTAGCCGCTGCAGCCTTGAAGAGCTTTTAGAGCACTCTTGAATAGGCCAAGGAACAGCTGATTCCATACATGAAAGGGGGCGGGCATGACTTTCATTCGTAAATGGAGTAGTAGTGATCCTGTACTTTTACGAAATTTGCCATTGGAATATGTAGAATCCTCTAGATTTTACAAACAGTACCTTACAGTGTCCTAGTACAGTATAGTGATACAGCCTCTTTAGGGGGTCAATCTAACCTGCATGCTACTGTCATATAGGTAATGCTGCAGGAGCGGTTGCAGACCGAAATTTTGGGGGGGGGACTCAACTAATGTATGAGGGGTTCACAATTAAATTTTTAATCACAAGTACCTTTTTCTAGCTTCCACTCTTTTAAGGAGTTCATCTTTTCATGATTTTGGGGGGTCATGTCCCCTGTGAACCCCTGCGACCGCAAGTGAATGCTGGACGCCGAAAATCATCGTTCACCTGCGATTGTGTTTCGGCAATATTTACTGGCGAACCAGTTCCTCTATAAAGTCATCAACACCCATCGTCAAATCCTCACCTTATCATTTAGTGAGGGTCACATATTGATGAGTTACTCAGAAAAGGATCTTAGCGAACATTAAAGCTAAGAGCTCCAAAGGAAAAGATTTTATACATACATACATAGTATCACGCTCGTATCCCTTAAGGCAGAACACCAGAAGCTATATGTCACGTTTGACAAATTTGGAGGTATTATGATGGAGAGAGACTATTGCAGTGACAGGAAGTCAGCGTATCGCGCGCAAAAACGCCAATAAAACCTTTGTAAGGGACAAAAAGAAGTTCTGTTCCTTAGAAAAGATTTTATCTTCATTCATTTTGGCCCATATGTGTACCGCAAACTTCATGGACACCAAATTGTAGGGCATAAATCGAGGAACAGTAAAATGTAGGATATATTTACCTATTCAAAGACTAAAAGCTGTAAAATAAGTTATTTCAAGTTGTAAAAAATAACCGTTTCAGAAAATAAGATCGTTATTTTTGGCATAGGTATGCCAATAATGACAGGATGGTACCACTCCTTTAGTCATTCATATAAGGTCGCTTTTCCAATAAATAAACAACAGAATGCCAATCTGTCAGTTTGATAGTTATAGTAACATTTTTTTATGGTAGGCATTTTCACGGCATGGGTAGCAGTCTTTTACTAAATAGTACAGCTATATGGCTCGTGTAAGTTTTTTTTTCTCAGATTAAAGATCAGCTTAGACCTAAACTGTTATAACAGTTTTCTTAATTGGAATCAAAGGTATTATATATCGCTTATACGGAACTTTGAGTTTTAAACTGTTTAGTTTTAGTAGCATTTTTCCATTCATTATAAATCCCACCACACAGCAGAACTAGGGGCCTCTTCATATACATGATAATACAGTGTGGAAAAAAATAGTGGCCCTGGAGGGAAACTACCTTAAATCCTATAGTGTACTTTAAGGAAACATTCCTTTATTTTTAAAAAGAAACAAAACTGCATTCAAAGATTTTCTAAAATTAGCTTTTAACTCCCGCGGGACTCGAACCAGCGAAAAATTTAAAAAATAAAGATTCGTTATTTTACTATACTGATCGATAGGATAATTGTTCAGGATAAAATTTCTCTTTCAAACATTAGGTCTTTAAAATAAGAAAACGTGAAATTTTTAAATTTATGTTATTTTATTATCAATTTGTTACACTTTAATAATTTAACTGATAAATTGTTCGAAATGAGCCCTCTCGTTCCGGATACACAAATTTAGTCTTCGTTGAAATTCATTTCGTGTAGCCTTCAGCAAAGCGTTGTGGTGTATGCCCCTAATCACATTTTTTACCGCGACCCTTAGCTCTTGTATGGTCTCATAACACGTCTTATAAATAATATTTTTTACATGACCCCATTAAAAGTAGTCTAGAGGCGTCAGGTCTGGACTTCTTGCAGGCCATCTAATCGTCCCGTTTGTACCTATCCAGACATTGAAATTTTCATTAAGGTAAGCCCTGGAAATTCTGCTATTGTGGGCAGGTGCACCATCTTGTTGAAAAATGATATTATTTCGTTCCTCTTCCGGTAGAAGGTTTAATTGATTTTGTAAAAGCTCTAATATTTCAATGTATTTTGCCGTATTCAGATGTCCTTCGTAAATGTGCACCAAAACAAGCATATTGCTTTTGATTCCACACCAAACATTAAACGAAAATCTGATCTGATTGGAATGGATTTTGACGGGACCAATAATGATTGTTATGTCTCGTTCTTTATACATTCCATTAACTAAATTTTGTTTCGTCAGACCATACAATGTAGTCTATGAAAGGGGGATGCACGACAGCGTCCCCCCCCCCGCGTCCAGAACTGAAATTTATCTTAATCGATAGACCTTAGCTCTATGATATTTTTTTACTATGGCGAGATTCTTCGCAGACATTGGGTTTCTTCTGTAGAGAAGGATCCTTAAGTGATTTTTGGTGAAAAAAATATCTTAGATAAAAATGATTTTCATCCATCTTTTGGCCTGTCGAGTCGTGACTTAACTTTTTTGACTTCTCGAGTCATGGTTTTACGTTACAATAAACTAAACATCATCGAATCATCATATTGTAAGATAAAATGAAGTTTCTCGCATTTTTCTATGCAGTAATGTAAAAAAAATACCCCATGGATGGATGGATTGGAGCTGAAAAATATTGTAGGCCTCTTCATAAGACTTCCTCGTCATATTAATGCTATTGCCATACCTGGCCGAGGGGGGGGGGACAGTGCCGTCAATATGTCAAAATATTGAAATCAAAATCGGAAAATAAAAGTCTGGATTTTGTTGCTGTGGGCGTCCTAAACGTTTTTTGAAACTTCCAATATTGACTAAATTTTTCACCATTCGCGACAAAGCTTTTCTTGATGGTATTTGTCTGTAGAGCTAAATCGCAGTTCTTGTTGCTTTCAAAGAAAGCTTCTAATAAGTCGAATTATTCTTGATACGCCATGATCACACAATTATGTAATGGAAGCAATACTAAATAAAATCGATAAAAATGTTCGAAATATTCGTTCGAATTTTAAAATTGCTATCCCGCATCGCAAGCAAATTCAAACGTTCCATTTTTAAACTTTTAGTCAAAACGCCTCGTATCGTGCAAGAAGTAATATCGTGTAAGAAGTGCATAGAGATATTATTACCATTAAACGATTTTCTTGTAGAATCCTTCAACAAGGTACTTAGATATAAATTAATTAGCAAGCTTTTTTTTTTGACTAAAACCGCGTTTGACCTCAATCTCACCTGATGGTAAGTGACGATGGGGTCGAAGATGAAAGCACACGGGTTTAGGAAGGAACTGGCTCTTTATACAATATTGCCGGAACACATTACCGCCGGAGCGGTAGCATTTGGCGGCAGACTTTATATAAAGGGTGGTCGCTAGCCAGGCGGACCCAGAAGGGATCCTACCACCAAGCTTGTACTTCATACGAATGAATTGAACTTCATTCTTTGAATGTTAGAGAGATAAGAGAATTATAACGTGTCTTTTACTTGTTGAAAGTGAACCGTACTAGGTAATGTATGTAAACTTGTTTAGTTATTTTTCATGGATATCTTGTACGACAGACGAGTGTAAGACCAAATGTTTGTTAGAGAAATTTTATCCTGAACAATTATTATCCTATCGTCTTAAGTTTTCGCGATTCATACTATTAAATAAAACACTTTTTAACCGGATTTATCGCGTATATTTACATTTTAAATTTTTTGACTCGACGTTTCGGTCAAAAAATTTAAAATGTAAATATACGCGATAAAACCGGCTAAAAAGTGTTTTATTTAATTATCCTATCGATTAGTATAGTAAAATAACGAATCTTAAATTTTTTTAAATTTTTACTGGTTCGAGTCCCGGGTGTTACAAGGAAATTTAAGAAAATCTTTGAATGCAGTTTTGTTTCTTTTTAAAAATAAAGAAATTTTTCCCGAAATTAAAATAAGCTAACTATAGGATTTAAGGCAGTTTCCCTCCAGGGCCACTATTTTTTTCCACACTGTATACCAGACCAAAGTTTAGTAACAGGCTTACGAATCAGGGCTTATTCCACGTTTTTCTATTGCTCCCAGTCCAGCAGCACAAAAGAAGTACATCAGTTTTCTATATTTCTAAATATGTATTATTTACGTAGGTCTGCGTCTTTCTTCCTGCAGCGTAGACTAATTAATAATTTAAGCCCTAAAAATAAATATGTCGGGAAAAAAAAGAAGGAAGCGTTATTCACAAAAACACGATTAAATTAATCATTGACAGTTACTTAGTACCGAGTCTGTAGGCTTGGGTATAATCCTTACTAATCACAACAAAATCTTTAAAAACTAAGAGATGTGCTAAGTGGGCGTGTCACGTGCGAACGAATCAGGTAAAAAACATACCTCATTGTGAGTTTTGCTAATAGTCGTGTGTCAACTCGCAACGGCGTCACTTCTAGCGATTTTCTCAAAATGCCGGCTTGTTCAGTGTTTTTTTTGTAAAAATACTAGTGCCAAAGCTAATTATAGTAAAGATGGCATCTCATTTCACACGTATCTGACTGAAATAATGCGTATTTTTTTTTATTAAAACTTGTAAAACATTCACTGGAAATAACACTTTAGTTGTAAAATCGGATCACATAGTAAATTAACTACGTTTGTGAAGAGCAAACACTATTGCTTGCGTAACACAGGAAATTTATGCATGCGTTGTTTTAACTACGCAATGGATTAGTATACCTATGAAAATACTCACTTATTCGGTAACTCGTGGTGCGGCCGCTGGTTGCGTTCGTGACTTAAGGATGTGTGATTGTCTACATTTTATCGATAAAATTAAGGCGTATTATCAAATGAAACCGTGTCAAACGGTGTGCAAATTTTTGCGGCGTCATAAAATCAGATCTTAATCTAATTAAACTATCAAATTATAAATTTTAAAATGTCAACATTTACATGCAAAATACATATAAAAATTATATATTAAAGCATTTAAATCTATAATAAATATTCACTTATTGAGTAGTAGCACTTATCTAATAAATAATTAAATAAGTTTATTTTAAATTGTCTACATGTCATATTTTTTATATTATCTGGTATTTTAGTATAGATACGCACAGCCATACAATACATATTTCTAGAAAAAATATCAAGTCGTTGAGCAGGTACATACAGTTTATGTTTATGTCTTCCTCTACAATTAAACATTGCAAAATTTCTTTTAAAATGTTCTGAATGTGCACGTACAAACATGCAAATCTCAAAAATATATAAGCAGGGCACAGGTAATATCCTTAGTTTTTTAAAAAGAGGTTTACAATAGTCAATATACCCAGCACCACACAGTATTCTAATACATTTTTTTTGAGCACGAAATACTTTATTTAAATCGACACAGTTTCCTCAGAACACAATTCCATACCTTAAAATCGATGATACGTATCCATGATAGGCGAGAAGGGCTGCTTTAGTCCCTGATACATTTTTGATACGTCTTAATACATAAACATATTTGTTAATTTTATTTAGTACATTCATTACATGAGCTTTCCAATTACAGTAATTGTCTGAAGTAAATCCTAAAAACTTTGTAGTATCAATTTTAAATCCATCGTAGTTTACACATAATTCGGGAACTTTCCTATTTATTGTATTTGTCGGATTTCGATTAGCATTGGAATTTTTAAAAAGATCATGACCGTTGACTCCTTTAGAGCCATCGGTCATGTTGTCTTTATCCATCTTAATCAAACAAATGAAACTATGAAAATCAATGAAATAATTTATTAATTTTAATATTTTTTTTAATCTTACTTATAACTTTGAATCTTAAATTAAATAATTAATTTCTGTTTATAATTCAATCCACAAATAATTCCAAAAATGATTTTAAAAAATGGGTTCGGGTCTGCCGGATTTATTAGCCCTGGAGAGCTAATAGCGTTCCGGGGCCACGCTAACGAGCTTCGTTGTCACCGTAAGGTATCAACTCGTTCAAACGCGGAACTTGGAAGTTTGTTTAAAGTTCGTCCTTTTCAGCACGAAAATCACTCAAACTTCCAAGTAGTAGGATAGCGAAGTTCGCGAATGCGTCGTTAGCACGCAAGTGGCGCCACTGTCGCAAAACGGTACTAATACGCGGCAATACCGACCGGAGAGCCTCGGAGTCGATAAGCGGTAAAACGGAACGATAACGATAAAGGTCCTGCCGAGTCGACAAGTCCCTTATCGATCGAAACGGAGAGCACTGAGAGCACGATAAACACGACCACTGCGCGCGAACGATGAAAGCGAACTGAGATGAACCCCTGCCCTGTCGCGTTCGGTCTTAAATAAGCAAGTGCACGTGTCACGAATCCCCACTCTCATAAATTAGTGGCGGCAAAGTTAATTTGCTATTGCACTTGCTTATTTTTACAATGTTTTCGAACTAGCTTGATAATTAAAATTACCATGAAATGATATTGAATAGAACGGACACCTGCATCAAAAAGTCATCCATTAACAATTCGTAAACACTATAAAAGCTATTTGAATCTTAAATTACACAGCAATATTTTAACATTAAATCAAAAATTGTTATCCAAAACATTGGGAAAGTAAGGCCAATAAACAAGCAGTTTTAACTAATAAAATAACAATAGAACATAAGGAACAATATTTTCAGTTATATTTATGAGCTAATTTGTTTACTTCAAGATGGGATTTTCCTGCCTTGGTATATCTGCGGCGACACGGCCATACTGATGTGCGGTGCGTGCTCTGCGCCGTGTATCTGTAAAAGAACATTTTATTTCAGTCTCAACTAGGTACTTCCACAGTAAACCTAGATATTTATTATTCATAGTTATTCAATAATATTTTAGTCATTTGTAATGTTAGGTTAATTGCTTGTTGGCTTTTAGGCACCACTCAGCATCATTTTGATTTGTCATAGAACGTCTCCACCCGTCTACAACACAATTATTATTTTTTAATTTGCCCAACAGTAGGGTTGTTCTTTTAGTACTATTTGCCAAACAACATGGTTTACTTCAGTTATACTTGCCCAACAGTAGGGTTGTTCTTTTCAGTTATATTGGCCCAACAGTAGGGTTGTTCTTTTAAGTTAAATTCGCCCAACAGTAGGGTTGTTCTTTTGGTAATATTTGCCCAACAGTAGGGTTGTTCTTTTATTAGTAGTATTTGCCCAACAGTAGGGTTGTTCTTTTATGAGTAGTATTTGCCCAACAGTAGGGTTGTTCTTTTAGTGATGGTATGACGCCTCCATATCGTCAATAACATCTTTTATGTTAATAAGTTGCAAGCGAAATGCACATATGAAACATGACTATTTGAATATCATCGTATGTTAAATAGCTTAATAAACATGATAAATTGGCAACATATTATTAATAGAACTATAACTGTTTATAAAAAGAAATAGTATGAAAAGGGCTCACCAGATTAAGATGGTTCAACTATGCGAACGGAGACAGCTAGTCTTCTTGAAATGAGTCGTTAGCATCTGCTGGCAAAGTCGATGGTGCAGTGCAGAGACCTGATGGTCCAGCTTCTGGTTCGTTTGGTTGGGCTACTTCCTGTAAAGATTCAAGTTCGTTAGACGGCGACACGGTCATCAGCCTTTCACTACTGCATCCTGGCTGTGGTGCTCGACGAACTTGGTCATGAGCTACTTTTCGAGGACGACCGTGATGACCAATAACTTTTTTTACAACGTAGCGGTCATTATCGAGTACTCTATGGATTTCATAAGGCACGCTGAACTTTGGATCAAGCGAAGTTTGGTTCCTTGGATTATTTTTGATCAGAATAAAATCCCCTCTCTGAAACCTTTGTATCCTTGCTCTTCCTCTATCAAACCTTTCTTTATCTTTTCCAGCTGCTTCAACCATCTTTTGTTGAATATGCCGCTGAATCGTTTCAAAATCAATTGTCTGGTTGTCAAAATCAACCAGGTTCAGCAGTTCTGGTGGCACACAGTTCTGGCGTCGAGTCAGCAGTGTGAGTGGGGCGATACCAGTTGTTTTGTGTATCGTACAATTAAATGCCAACTGTAGACTTTCTAGAGCAGTATGCCACTCTGCTATCTCAAAGTTCTTAATCATTATAAGACCATTTTTCAATGTGGTCATCATACGTTCCACCTGGCCATTAGCTCGACTGGTACCTGGTGCAATTGGGTGTATTTCTATGCCATACTTATCGCAATAGTTCTTGTACTCGCCAAGGAATTCACGTCCACCATCCACCACTATCAGCTTCGGTGCTCCAAATAAATGCATTACTTGTTTCAAAGCTCCAAGAGCGCTATGCTGGCTTTTATCGTTAGCGTAACGAAGTAATACATACTTAGTGTAGGCATCGATGGTAACCACAACATATTCCTGATCCTGTGGTGTCCCAAGTTTTCCAGTAATGTCCATGTGGATTACCTCGAACGGTACTGTTGGCTTTGGTATAGGATGTAACTGTACCTGCGTTGCCCCAGAAGACTGCTTAGATGTCCTGCATACCACGCAATTGTCGATAAATTCTCGGATAATAGTGTTCATCTTATCAAAGTAATAGGTTTCCCGTATCTTGCCAAGGGTTTTCTCCCAGCCTGTATGTTTAAGAGCGGTATGGAAAGTGTTTATGAGGCTCCATTGGAAAGATTTAGGTACCATGATAAGTTTCTGCGCACCTAATACCTGGTCTGTCCTTTCATACTTCAGAGCGTTATCTTCAAGAATGTATCCAGGTATCGCTTCACCATTGTGCAGGGCATCTATGATTGGTCTTAGCTGAGGGTCTCGATGCTGTTCCACCACAAGCCAATCTAAATTTCTTGTCATCACGTTGACTGTGAAGGTGTTGGGGTTTCTACTAAAGAAATCAGCATGCTGCATTGGCTCGCCCTTCCTGTACTCAATTTCAAACTCGAAATTCTGTAGATAGGCCCACCATCTATAAATCCTCGGCAGGAGATCTTTTTTGTGTTCAGAAGCTTTGAGGGCATTACAATCTGTAATTACTTTGAACTTGCGGCCATAGAGGTAGTGTCGAAAGTGCTTAATTGCTCGCACGACGGCTAGTGTCTCCAACTCGTAGGAGTGGTATCTACTTTCAATTTCAGTAGTCCGCATACTAAAGTACGCCACTACGTGTTGTCGACCGTTGATAACTTGTACAAGAACCGCTCCAAATCCAAGGCAACTGGCGTCAGTGTGAAGTTCGATTGGTTCACCTTCCCTAAATATTGTCAATACAGGACTAGAAGTTAAAAGATGGATGACTTTTTGACGTACCTCCTCATGTTCAATTGTCCAGGACCACTTAACTCCTTGTTTAGTTAAATTGTACAAGGGAACCATTATGCGGGCGAAATCTGGAATAAATCTCCGAAAATAACCTGCGAGGCCATTAAATTGCCGCACCTGTTTTACAGAGGTTGGAATAGGAGCTTTTAGCAGGGCCTCAACTTTTTTGGGACTTGGTTGAACCTTACCATCTTCTATAATATTACCAAGATACTCAATGGATCGCTTAAAAAATGAACATTTTTCGACATTTATTGAAAATCCTGAATCTTTTAAGGCTATCAAAATTCTTTCGAGATATGCGAGACCAGAGAGAAAATCATAGCTCTTAGAGATGACATCGTCAATATACACTTGAGCGATGCTATCTGTACCATTAACAGCACTACCAGGGTTAAGAAGTTTTCCTAGAGCACGATTAATACATCTTTGGTACACTGAAGGTGCGTTACAAAGGCCAAATGGCATAGTTAAATACTCATACAACCCGTCGGGTGTGACGAAAGCTGTTTTTTCTATTGATTCAGGGGAAATTGGAATTTGGTGAAAACCAGGAGCCATATCGAGTGTATGGAAGTATTTACCGCCTGCTAGTTGATCTATTTGATCTCCTATAAGAGGTAGTGGATAGTGGTCACGAATAGTATTTGAATTGAGCTCTCTGTAGTCCACACACATTCGATCGTCACCGTTCTTCTTTTTCACTAAGATTATCGGACTAGAGTAAGGGGATCTACTTTCTCTAACTATGTTATTCTCGATCAACTCAGAAACAATAGACTTAACTTTTTGGCGTTCAACGGGGCTTAACCGGTATGGTTTACGTTCTACGTATTTATCTGGGTTTTTCAAACGTATTTCAAGCTGTCCAGTATTTACACGAGTTTTAGCAAAACCATTAGTAAAGAGGTATGAATATTGGTTAAGTAGTGACAGTAATTGATCAATCTCAGATTGGTCAGATAAGTCATGATTTAAATGATTGAAAATGGAACTTTTAGATTGAACATGCATGATTCGAGGCTGAGATATTAATGTCGCAGTATTGAGAGTTATGATTACGCTTAAACCGGTATTATTCAGCAAGTCTGATCCAATTAATACATTAGTTGTCATTTCAAAGTCTGGTAGTATATGGAAAAGTATTTCGACGTTAATATCATTAATTACACAAACAGCTTTTATCGTACTCGTGGATATGACGGGTACTGGACCTAATCCATGCAAGTAATTTACTACCTGTTGCCTACGTCCCGGGACCTTTTTAGCGACAGTCTCTCGCATCACTGAACACTCTGCACCGCTGTGAAAAACCGTATCTATTTCCATTTCCCCAACATAAATACGCATAGTGTTTAGCTTACCTTTGTTGCCGTTGGTTACAGAGTTAACGTTGGAAGAAAGTTGTTTCTCTCGACGAAAGCAAGTATCAAAAGTGTGTCCAGGTTTAGAACAAAATGAGCAATACTTACTCGTGCTGACGGCGGCAGTTGATACTGTGCTGCTAGATGAAGCGATTGGTTTTATTTGATGACTGGATTCATTTCTATTTCGGCAGTTTTGCCAGACATGACCCAATCTATTACAGAAACTACATTGAAGAATATTTCTTTGATCCTGAGAGAATCTCGGTCGTTTCTGAGGGGGTGTATTCGAATGTGGAGGAGGCATGTTAGAGCGTTTAGTTCTGATGGAAGATGCCACTGAAATAAGTTCAGGTACAGTTTTAGCTCTAACATTCATCAGTTCTATTTTGAGACGCTCGTCGCTTACCATTCCTATGACAGCTTCTACTGCATCGCTATTATATAATTTATCTTTGGTAACTCGCCTCCATAATAACCAACCTTCGGACAAGAATTCTGAAATATTCTTGATAGGGCTGTAAACATGTTCTCTAAATCTGAGGATATCACGAGAATACCTGTTTTCTGGCTCAAAGGTCGTTACTATGGTCTCACGAAGTTCTTCCCAAGTGGAGGTAGTGACTAACCAGTTGTCAGCCCACATTCTAGCTCGTCCTTTGAGTAAGCTACTTACTTTCATCCTAATGTCGTAATCAGAAAGTTGGTAGGTACTTACAGCCGTTGAGATGTGATTGCACCATTCACGAACACCAACGTTGCCATCTGGGTCAAAGGAAGGTAAAAATATGTCGGTGATTTTCACCCTCTCACTTGGCTTCTGTAGAAGACGATCGCTCACACTCTGCATCATGGTCATCATATTCAAAAAGAACTGGGGAGGTATAACGTTACCGGCTGAAAGCAATGCTACGGAGTCCGTAGGTGAAGTTTGACTATTAAGTACAGGTGAAGTCGCTGCAGAAACCTCTGCATCAGAAGGTCCTGGGATTAAGTCAGGGTCTGTAATATTATGACCGGCAGAAAGGGATCACGAGAGCGATCCCACTTCTGATGTCGGATTTCGATTAGCATTGGAATTTTTAAAAAGATCATGACCGTTGACTCCTTTAGAGCCATCGGTCATGTTGTCTTTATCCATCTTAATCAAACAAATGAAACTATGAAAATCAATGAAATAATTTATTAATTTTAATATTTTTTTTAATCTTACTTATAACTTTGAATCTTAAATTAAATAATTAATTTCTGTTTATAATTCAATCCACAAATAATTCCAAAAATGATTTTAAAATAATGATTTTACAGAATAATCTTAAACAATAAACAAGTAGGAATAAATAAAGAATAATTGCATGCAAACAAAATTGGAAGGACCTCACCGCTTGAGCGCACCACGCAGCAGACCAGGGGAAAAAAGCCCCTGCCCTGTCGCGTTCGGTCTTAAATAAGCAAGTGCACGTGTCACGAATCCCCACTCTCATAAATTAGTGGCGGCAAAGTTAATTTGCTATTGCACTTGCTTATTTTTACAATGTTTTCGAACTAGCTTGATAATTAAAATTACCATGAAATGATATTGAATAGAACGGACACCTGCATCAAAAAGTCATCCATTAACAATTCGTAAACACTATAAAAGCTATTTGAATCTTAAATTACACAGCAATATTTTAACATTAAATCATAAATTGTTATCCAAAACATTGGGAAAGTAAGGCCAATAAACAAGCAGTTTTAACTAATAAAATAACAATAGAACATAAGGAACAATATTTTCAGTTATATTTATGAGCTAATTTGTTTACTTCAAGATGGGATTTTCCTGCCTTGGTATATCTGCGGCGACATATTAAATTGGAGTATATTTGATTTTGATAAATTAATATTTAAATTATTTGCATTAAGCCAGTCTATTACTTTTGTCAGAACTAATTTAATTTCATTGTTGAGGTCACAGGCATTAACAGTATTAATTAAAATTGTTATGTCATCAGCAAATAAAAAACATTCATCTTCACTTGACGTTTATTAATTGTATGTGTGCTTTACATACAACACATACATACCCATTAAATAAATTGCCTTCCTTCGAATAAGTCGGGTAAAAAAGTTAACTGCTAAAAAAATTACGTCAGTTAAATTTCATCGAGATTTTATAGATAACCAATTGCAAACCTAGCTGCATTAGTGTGTGTGCATATCATTTGTAGCTACGAGCGCGGGTGCCGCCTTTTTTTTGCATGTGGACTATTAGTTGATTTGTTAGTGTTATAACGAAATTAATAGTGGGCGTGAGAAATATTCATATGTGTGCTATACTGTTTACTTTTATTGTTGTGTTAGTATAATTAGTGGGAGAAACTTGGAGACATCGGGACCGGAACAAATTAACGCGCAAGGCATATCTCTGTGTTTGTATGATCTGAGGCTACAACAATAATGCTAACTCAACCAATACCGAGCAACAACCGACCGTTAGTTTGAGATACGTCCGCCTGCCTAGCCGTCCTAACCGTATCTGTCACTTGCTATTTTTTTTTCCTGCCAAAGACTGACACCCTACTGTGACGCCCCAAAGGGCGACCACAGATAGGGAGGGGGTGAATACTCCTAGTACGAACTGGACCCTGCTCGAGAATAAATCCCCGCCGACAGTGACAACCGCTCGCCGACGTGGGGACTTCTACCCACTAAACACCCCCTTCTCCGATCCCTAACTCAAGAGCTATTCCTAGATCGTGTAATGAGCTACCACCCCGTGGGATCCGGGGCGGGCATGAAGTCACTTGCTATAAACCCCTCTTAATATATACCCGCGACTCTGCCATTAGCGCCTTACCACCAACATACTTCCTTTACCATGAAGTCATACTAACAGCTTATTATATTTCACAGCTTCTTTCTTTGCGATTGAGGTTTACTTTATGTAGTAGCGCCACCTACTGCTAGCCTTTGCACGGATTTTAGAGTCTATGATAAGGGTTCTTTTCTTTTTTTTTTTTTTTTTTTAACAACTGTCACGTTTCGCTCCCTATGTCAGCATCCAGTCTACAGAACTCATTCTGCGTTTCCGTGCTGTAGCCTGCGCACGTCGACTAAAATATATTAATTAGCTAGTTAAGTTTAAATGGTAAAAATTGTGCATCGAAGGAAGAGAAAATTCTCAAGAAAATAATTCGAGGAGGTTGAGACATCAAATTACAAATTCCGAAGAACCCAACGGTGTTGGGACTTATTAGAAAAAATGTCGTTGACACAAAAACTACCCACATTGTATGTGCGTGTAGTCATCGAGGTTCGATGCATACAATTAATTCTCCTATTTAGTCCGTTACTCGATAATAATATCGTCATTGGCGATTAATCTGATGTACGGTGGAGAATCTCTAATATAATTTTAATAAATATTAGAAAAAATGTCGTTGACACAAAAACTACCCACATTGTATGTGCGTGTAGTCATCGAGGTTCGATGCATACAATTAATTCTCCTATTTAGTCCGTTACTCGATAATAATATCGTCGTTGGCGATTAATCTGATGTACGGTGGAGAATCTCTAATATAATTTTAGTAAATATTAGAAAAAATGTCGTTGACACAAAAACTACCCACATTGTATGTGCGTGTAGTCATCGAGGTTCGATGCATACAATTAATTCTCCTATTTAGTCCGTTACTCGATAATAATATCGTCATTGGCGATTAATCTGATGTACGGTGGAGAATCTCTAATATAATTTTAATAAATATTAGAAAAAATGTCGTTGACACAAAAACTACCCACATTGTATGTGCGTGTAGTCATCGAGGTTCGATGCATACAATTAATTCTCCTATTTAGTCCGTTACTCGATAATAATATCGTCGTTGGCGATTAATCTGATGTGCGGTGGAGAATCTCTAATATAATTTTAATAAATATTAGAAAAAATGTCGTTGACACAAAACTACCCACATGGTATGTGCGTGTAGTCATCGAGTTTCGATGCATATAATTAATTCTTTTGATTAGTCAGTTACCAGATAATATCGCCGTTGGCGATTAATCTGATTTGCGGTGGAGACGATCTTGCACGCCGAATCCAAGATTTGAAGTGCCCGAGCTACCTCCGTCATTATCAGCCTTTTTTTTGATACGATTAATGTCCCGGAAGAGGTCTAAAAACCAGCAGTTGTCGGCTGAAGATCTAAAGAATCTAAAGATAAGCCTGTTGAGGACTATCTTGTACCCGCAATTTGCAAATATTTACTTGCTCCCTTTATTAAATTTAGAAGCAAAAGCAGCATTGGCTGAAACTCTTACCAAACGAGATTCTATACATCAACAAAAAAAAAAAAAAAAAGGGCAAATTGGAATCGCCTTGGCAGCTTTATCGCAAGCGATGGTAATCATTTTCAATGAAACTTTGAAGCAAAAACTTTTAAAACTGCTGAGTTACGCTTGTCGCGATAGCCAGAATAGGGAAACTAAAACTCATCGTAACATAATAATGAGTTCCATAAACGTATGCCTGCGTGACACGCTGACCAATACAAGTTGCGATGATTATCTATTGGGAGGAGATGTTGCTGAAACGCTGCAAATTGTAAAAAACGACGACGTCATCTCCGCAGCCACAGCTGCCGGCTCGAGCTCCACAGCAGAGCTACACGTACCCGCCACGTAGGACCTACCACGAACGGTCGTGGAACACTAGCAACCAGCGGAAATAAACCACCAGGTGCAGTGCGATGGACGTTTACGATATTTTCATCAAAAATGGGCTTAGATAACGAGTGATCCATTAATATTATCGTGAATAGCTGGTTACTAAAGACCTTTTAAATATCTGCCCGCTAAACAAAGTAGCTCTTGTGTTTACCCAAGGTCAATACATGGCCATAAAGATTATATTTTAGCGTTGGATAAACTATTAAAAATAAATGCTATATTCGTATGTTCTCATGAGCCAGGTAAATTTTATCACAATTTTTTTTCTTGTGCTCAAGCTATACGGTGAAAATCGCTTCATACATAATTTAAAATCTTTGAATTAATTTACTACAAAACACTTCAAAATGGAAGATTACAGAACCGCTGATAAGTTAACAAAACAATGCTACATGTTATTTTTTCATCAATGTTGATAAGTCTTTCCGAAAGTACCTTCGATTTGAATATAACAACGTTTTATATGAATTCAAATATTAAACGTTTGACTTATGCACCGCTCTTTATATAAGTATTTACTAAAATATTAAAACCAGTCATGGAATTTTTACGTCGGGATAATTTTTTCATCCATAATATATCTAGATAATATATTTTACATTGGCAAAGATTGTGATGATTGTAATGAGAATGTTTGGATTACAAAACATATTTTAATAAATTTAGGTTTCATAATGCATACGGAAAAAAGGTTGCTTTGTTCCTAGAACACAATGTAAATTCCTTGGGTTTATTTTTGATTCAAAGAAAATTATTTTAAAACTACCCACAAAAAAAAAAAAAAAAAAAGTTCTTAAAATAGAAAAAATAATACACAAAGTTATTCGAGCAATTTAAAATATTGTCACCAAATAAAAATCCTACTTATGATCAGGTAGTGAATTTACCCAGATATAATAAAGATGATTTTACTTGGTGGTTAAATTATCTAGAAGAGGGCTTTTCTCCTCTTAGAACAGGCCAATACACTAAAACTATCTATCCTGACGCATCATATACTGGCTAGGGCGGGTTTTGTGATGGAAAAGAGGCAGCGGGTCATTGGAAGGAAAGCGAGTCGTCGCTACACATTAATACTCTGGAATTAAAAGCAGTTTTTTCGGACTTAAAACATTCGCATAATTATGGTAGTTACGATTGTGATATATTGTTAAGAATAGATATTACCATTACCTGTATAAATAGAATGGGTAGTGTTCAGTTTTCACATATGGATCATATTACCCGAGACCAATGGAAATAGCGTGAAATGCGTAAGATCAATATCTTTACATCTTATATTACTTCAAAAGATAATATAGAAGCTGAGAGTTTGTCACGAAAACAGTTTAATGACACTGAATGGGATCTAAGTGACTATACCTTTAATAATATAACAAATAGGTTTGGAATACTATCGGTTGATCTTTTTGCAAACAGATGCAACTTATAATGTCCTATTTATGTAACCTGGAAAAATGACCCAGATGCAAAAACTCTTCAGAAAATTGTTAGTGAAAAGTCTGTGGGTATTGTGGTAGTACCATACTGGCCCACGCAACTATGGTTGCCATTGTTTAAAAGGTTGTGTTGTGATTGTATTTACTAAATACTAATTCGCTGAAATCTCCTTTCAGATCTGCGCTCAACCTTCATTAAACATTAACCTTGGTTGCCGCGAAATTGTTCAGAAAGCGTTAGTAAAAAGATCACTGTCTTCAAAGTCCGTTGAAATTATGTTGGCATCTTTGTTGGATAATTCTTACCGAGACAGTGTGAAGGAGGTATCAAGGCGTGGATTGAATATTGCAAAAATAATAATTTTAGTTTTACTCAAACTTCTAAACCAATAATTGTTCATTTTCTAACTGAAATTTTCGAAAAAGGTGCTAAGTACGGTACTACATATTAATATCTATATGTAGATCTGCATTATCATTAATATTAAACATAAATTCCCAATATGACAGGTTAAAAAGTTTCATGAAAGGAGTCGTTATGTGAAGACCAACCACATCAAGTATGATCTTACCTGGGATCCAGCAGTTGTATTGAGCTACTTACCTACAAAATTTCCTAATGAAGACCTTGACTTAAAGACTCTTTTCCAAGAAAACTGTTACACTAATAGCTCTTGTAACGGAACATCGTGTTCAAATTTTATCCGTGACAAAGATTAAAAATATTTTAATAACTAAAAAAGGTACTTATAAAAGGGCTTATAAAAACCTCTAAATTTAATAGTAAACAGACCTTGGTAAAGTTTCCGTTTTTTAATATTCGTCCAGAAATTTGTCCAGCAAAAACCTTACAGATGTAGGTATATAAATAAAACGAAAATTTAAGGAAACCTGATAATTTGTTTATTAGTTTTAAGAAACATATAGGTTTCCAAACTTTAAGTCACTGGGTTAAAAACACTTTAACTCTCAGTGGTATTGATGAAAATATTTTTAGTGCACATAGTACATGACATGCTGCTACATCAAGAGCTATTTATTTAGGAGTTTCTATTGACCTATCAAAAAGACTGCAGGACGGTCGGATTCTTCCTCAGTCCTTGCTAGAAATTATAACAAACTTTGTAACGAAAAATAATTTGCCTAATCATTGTTGAATTGTTTTCAATAAGTATGTTTATTTACTATTGAAGAGTTTTACCTTACTACTCTGCCAATTCATTTCACTATAACTAATCTTTAAACATCCTACATAAAGTAAACCTCAATCGCAAAGAAAGAAGCTGTGAAATATAATTGAGGATCAAACGAACTTCTAAAGTGAAGTTCGATCCTAATTATGTGAACAGCTTCTTTCGAAGCGATTTAATATAAACCCACCCGTTATTATGCTTTGAAATAAGCATAATATGAATATGTTTCAACATGGAGTAATTTCAATTTATATTTGTATTTTACCCAACCCCAATATAGTGAAATGAACAAACAGGAATAAGACAGATTGACTTTAAACAAAATGAGTTCTGTAGACTGGATGCTGACATAGGGAGCGAAACGTGACAGTTGTTAAAAAAAAAAAAAAAAAAGAAAAGAACCCTTATCATAGACTCTAAAATCCGTGCAAAGGCTAGCAGTAGGTGGCGCTACTACATAAAGTAAACCTCAATCGCTTCGAAAGAAGCTGTTCACATAATTAGGATCGAACTTCACTTTAGAAGTTCGTTTGATCCTCAATTATCGCCAACTCACCGTTAGCTCCTACAAATAGGTCACAACTCCCAGAGATGTGTTACACAGCGACCGATAGTGCAGTCTATACGAAGAAACAAGGCGCTCGCAATGAGCCACGACACTAACATAAACATGGCGTAATGTATCATGCTCGCTTCGAATGTTACATTGCGGCATGAAACACTGGTCAATACCCAAGTTAAGATTCAATCAATCAATTCAATTATTCATAATCATAGGTATTATGAAGGTGTGCAAGTCTTAAGATTGGCTCCAAAGAGAGCATTAATAAGTCCTCTTAAACTACTAACGTGTCATCATCATCATCATCACAACTCCGTGTAATGAGCCCACTGCAGGGCATGAGTCTCTCCTCTGGGTGACGAGGAGGCTTAGGCCATAATCCACCGAGCTGGCCCAGTGCTGGGTGGTGGATGTCAGAATTTTCAGGGTGCCGATATGGCTTCTGACAAACCCTAACGACTACTGTATACAAGTATACAGCACCCGGGACCGACAGCTTAACGTGCCCTCCGAAGCACGGAAGTCGCCGTGAGAAACGAATGGTCGGCGCTCACCCATCCAAGTACCGACCGCGCCGAACATTGCTTAACTGTGATATCGTAAGATACACACAGTAACCAATTTGTATCCTCTCATTAATCCCCCAGGCATTCCCCCAACACTCTTCACCCACTCAGAAGAATACATGAAGAGGATGTGTTTATTCGATAACGTTTACATCGACCACATTCCGTATGTGGTCGGAGAAGACTCATCGCTGATGGCAGCGGTGGCGCCACCCGTGTTGCACTGCGATGCTGCTACTTGTACTTCTGTTCCTTTTGTTGATAGGTAAGGTGGATAAAAGAATACATACATACATACAGGGCTGTTTTTAAGTCACCAGCCAAATTTTAATGTTTTTTTCTTTGCAACGATATAAAAGTAACTTCATACTTATTTTAGTATCACTCAGTTCCAAAAAAAAATGTTTGGCTCTAAAATTGTTTTTACAAATAGTCGCTGTTGATGAACATAGCTTCCACGACGCGGCATTTCACTGATAATACTACGACGTAGTACTACAAGATGTTTTGTAGTAGCGCGTAGTCGTCTTTATTTTAATGGTATACATTCATAATTTAGAATGACCATGCTTTGCGTAATATGTTAGCCCATAAGGATATTAATTCCCCTGTAAAATTATACATACCTTTTATGCAAAAATCGTTTCTATAAAATTACTATTTGTGTAAAAAAAATTAGGCAGGTGACAAAAAAACAACCTTGTGTACATTGAACCCAGAAAGTTGCGTTTCAGCTGGAACCTAGTGACATCAACGTCCAAGTGACGTCAGTTAGCACATACTTATGATTGGTATTGAGAATTTGAGGCGTCGTCGTCGTCATTCTGACGTCACAGTACCTAATGGCGACCTTGGCATTACCAACCAATTAGCTAGGATTATACAACACGAATTGAAGTAGACTATCAACCTATCAATAACTTTAACATTGTTAAAACAGAGCTGCTCTATATTTATACTTTTTACACCCAAGGAAAATTAATGTACTTAAGAACAAAAAAGACGTGTGGCACTCGGAGACTGCCGCGGTATAGCTATTGCATAGCATTTTTTATCAACTTATGCAATTATAATTATTTATTTATTTTATTAATGCAGTAATGTTTGATCTAATATGAAGTTCCACAAGTTCCTAGTAGATGGCGCTGATTGTTTATTAAAGCCCGCATGTAAAGTTATGAATTCAAAGTATCACCGCTGTGCCGGTCGGTGCTACGTTTTTTTTCGTTACGGAATTTCTGGATTCGGTCCCCACGCTCAAGGCCAGCGATAGAAGCTAATAGCTTAAAAAATATATTTATTGCACATCTCATATCTGTATATCTTTCCAGTATAATGTTCGACGACCGTCTCTCGCGCACGAACGTCCGGACCGTGACCCGTTGCCAGGCCGGCTGCCGCGCGCATTGCAAGAACGACGCAGACTGCCTCAAGAGATGCTCCGATAGGTGTCTGCGAACTTGAAGGATGATTCATAAATGTGGATTTTTGATTTTTATATTGTTTTATTTATTCTTACTAACGAGTACCCCACAATAAAAAAAAACAGACAATCACACCAACTACATAGCCTCAAAGTAAGCGAAGTTATGGTACCTACCATGTAGCGAACTAGGGGGGAGCCTAGAATATAAATACATAGATAGATAAACACTCAGACCCGGAACATTTGTTTTTCTTGTTTCTGTAAATAGTAAAGTAAAAGTAAAAAGTAAAAACAAATTTATGGTTAACCAACAGTACACATTATTAAACAAAAATTGACACATAAAAGATATACATAGAACTAACATACACTGCAGTAACAAATGGACACACAACTCAGCTTGTGCTTTGTAGCTAGGTGCGGCAAAGCGCTGATTTTCGGTTGCAGCCAAAAACAGGTAACACGAGCAGTGAAACTGTACATTTAAACAAAATATTCACAACCATACAACATAATATAATACAATTAATAATAGCAATAATATAATACAAATTAAGTTATAACTTGTATATAGACCCGTACATAACGTCACGCCTGTATCCCTTATGGGGTAGGCAGAACACCAGTGGTTATAAGACCATCGGATGTCACGTTTGACAAATGAGGTATTATACAAATGATGGAGAGAGGCTATTGCAGTGACAGGGGTCAGCCTCAATACAACTAATACTGTTTTTATTATAATTTTAATATTAAATAAATATAAACAATAATAATAATAACGTAGTAAAAATACGATAAGTCAAATAAAATTATAATACCTTATAAATAAATGATTATATCTTATACTAAATTAAGCCTATAACTCAAAAACATTAAACATTTGCAGTTGCAATGGTATCTAAACAAATTCTTTAAATCCTTATTGAATTCCAATCACTGAACGAAAAAAGCATGGAAGAGTAACAACGAAATTAGTGCTCGAAAATGGCCCAACGAAAATTATGTTTTATGTTGTTGATTCGGGTGTTTCCGTGTTTAGTTCGCAGTTGGCAGCATATGTCATGGACCGTATTTGTCAATTGTAAAAATATAAACAGAGCCCATGTGCGGTATAAAATGTTTTATAAATTTATCGCACTTTGTAGTGTTACCTAAAGTAATAGCCAAAGTAACCTACTATTTAAAAGAAAAAGGTTAAAGAAATAAAGGATAAAGTTAAAGTTTATATATTTACAAAAAAAAGGTTACAAGTAGGTATAAAAACACTATTTACACTTACAGTCCACTAGGTTTTTTTTTAAATGTAACACTGAGATTTTTCCAATATTTATATGTACAGAAGTTTCCAGGTTATCCACAGTTCCAAAAGGTTTATTTAGTTATATATATAGCGGCTCCAAAAGATATTGTAGTTATATTATACTATTTCATTTTACTATAGTTATTAGTATTTTTAGTGATAATCTTCAATGCCAAGTACTCTCCTCGGTGTTTTATTTTCCAAAAGCCCCTAAGTTCAGCTCGCCACTCCTTATATAGCCTCGACTTCGTTCGACAGCTCGTAAATTTATTTATGTTTGAGAGGCATCCATTCTTTCATCGGCCAGCGGCTGTCACATCTCGTATCAAGGAGGTTTTAGTCTCTGGAGCAACGGTGGTGGTATGGCAAAAGTGGAGCTGATACTTCTTTTGATTCTAAGTGTGCAAGTCTCAGAATAATTTATATTAAAGTAATAATATTAAAATTAATTGAAAAAGAAATGAATATAACACATACTAATAGTTTATAAATTATCTGTGCTGAAAAGTGACATAAGCTACATGACAAATTTAGAGTTGAAAGGTAAATAAATATTTAGATTTCATAATAGTTTACAATAAAACATTTCCAGTATAAAATAAAAAGGAAAATAACAGGAATACTTTAAAACAATATTAGAAATGTAACAATATAAGACTTAAGATGTAAGACAACTATTAACAAAACCAATGGAATATACAAAACAGTAAGTACAAAAGTAGTTATATTACAACTTGTATAATAAACATGCAAGATTAAATTATAACGTGTTCATATACATACATACATAACTTCACGCCTGTATCCCTTATGGGGTAGGCAGAACACCAGTGCTTATAACCACTGGTGTCACGTTTGACAAATGAGGTATTATAATGATGGAGAGAGGCTTCAGATATGAATCACAACGAAAGCGGGGTTAAATGGGACGAGATTGAGATGAATAGGAACGACTTATGTATGAATAGAAACAGCTTTATAGGGTTATCACTCAGCAATTAAATTATATTTTTAATTATGTATTCTAGGTATCATATTTTCAGCTTTCGCCAATTAGAAACTAGTATGGATAATAATAAAATGCAAGAGTATGATTTAATGTATAAATTACGGGATTCTTATCTGCCAGATTTAAATCATTTATGGGAATGTCAATACGTATTTATAATAAAATACCACAGTCAATTCAATCTCTAACGTTTAATAAATTTAAAAGAACTATCAAAGAAACATTATGCAAAAAAGGCTACTATAAACTCAAAGATTATTTAGATGACAAAAGAGCGTGGGATTGATGTCTCCACAGGTTATTTCCAAATATTAAACATTAATCACTATGTAAGCAGCTTGGCTGCGACATGATATTGGCAAGCACGAATAGCTGTCTTCTGTTTGTTTGTTCATGTCATAGCAGAGCTGTATTTCTGCCAAATTGTACCTATAATAAGCACTTTTTACAAAAGAGTGCCGAGAGTTTTTTTTCCGCTGGCTTTTTTCCTCTCGGTCTACCTAGGGTTCTACTTTCATTTCGTTTTTTAAAGCCGAAGAAGAAGTAGTAGTAGACATCACCAAGACATTGGTGGAAAATGGGCGATCATTATCTTTATAAGCTGAGAGACGCACACTTCTCGACGGAGGCCTTCCCCTGGATTCTTCATGTCGTCCGGACCCGCGCCGCCCTCGTCCAGCATTTGACGTTCGTAAAGTGTATAAAATTACCTACTACGAATAAAAAGTTTTCATTTTCATTTTCATTTCCAGTCCGCGATCATGGTGCTTGTAACAGCATCGAAATATCGGACGTGCGAAAATAAAATCGAAAATCGTGGTAAGAATCCCGTAATTTATAAACTAAATCATAGTTAAAATAACCGCGATAGTTTAAAACAATAAATGCAAGAGTGTTTAAAAAATTAAATATAAAAAACTTGATTCGATAAAACAAAAACAAATGATTATTTATTAAGTGCCAGCCCTGGTGAATTACTCTATTGACCCTATTTTCGTCCCCAGTCACCCCATTTTCCGGGTGAATAGAGATAGCATATATATTTATTTTTCTTGCATAAACCAAAAAGCTAATTGCGTAGTTTTATATTTGATGACAAAGATACCATAAAGACTCAATTAATTTGATCCCCATACAGCAATATATACTTTAAGAAATGCCTTTAGATTCTGTATGAAGTTCGGATTTGTCCCTATTCACCCCAATTTACGGTACCTATCTACACTACATCTCGTATAGATAGCTACATGCAGTTATAATATTGCAGCACCGACTTAATGGATTGGCTTATTAAGAATATTGATAAGTAATAAATACTCGATATTGCTATAAAAAAAAACCCGAATTACACTAAGTAAAAAAGTACCTAATCAAGTCTCAAAAACAAATCTAAGCTATACAAGGTGTTCCTGTGGATTTCCCATAACTTTAAGGTTTTGGTCCTTCCTTACTAAAAAATAATACTTTTCGCTTAAGAATATGTGGTTCAAAAGTGCATACTTTCCAAGATATCATCAATTAGTGGGGAGTTTCCTGATTTAATGAAGCATAGTAAGGTTATTCCTTTATTTAAGTCGTATAGCCTATAACCAGCGGACAGTGAAGAGGCTTCTAACGACACCTATTAGATTACAAGTTTAGAAGTTCTGAGGGAACAGATGAACATCCATTACCCACATACATACATAGATACTTACATACAGGTCAAAATAAAAAAAAAGGTTAAAAAAGGGATAGAAAATGCCACGTTGTCAAACTTTGCCTAAAGGTGTTTTAAATAAGATGTTTTGACTTAATTGAATTATTTTGTATGGAAAATACCTAGAAACAAAAAAAAAATAAGTTGGAAAATTATTCACATGTTATTTGATTCTATTACATAGTCCCATTAATACCCTGGGCATAGGTAATAATTACACATCTAGAAAATTGGATTGAAATGGGTTTATTTATGTAGGGGTGGGTTTCCCCTTTCGATTAATACCCCTCTTGTTTTGCGGAGATGCACAGTTTTTTAATTATACGTGTTTGAAATTTCCTATACTGAAACGATATTTTACATACAAAAATTCAAGTAATATGATTGCTTGGTAAAACGAAACGTATATCCAGACAATCCATTTGTGGCAGAAGATGGATAAATAATAAAAAAATATTGTTGTTTTTTTTTTAATATGCGTACTAGTGAAATGTTCAATTATTAACTTAGAAAACAAAACGAATGTTGTTCGCCCTTATTAACGATAAGAGTCCAGTATTAACTTAATAATTGTAACTTTTACAATTTGTGTCACAGACCGACATGGACCGGTTAGGTTAGGAGGTTAATGCAAGCAGCGAAGCAAAGCGGAGCTCCTTGCATTAACCTCCGAGGTTAGTTTTTTTTTAATAAACGCACAAAACCGAGTCTAACCCCAAAATTTTATCGGTCAGTCACGAGCGACTGACCGACCACGGGGTCTGCAAAGACACCGAAACGTCGAGTCAAAATTTAAAATGTAAATATACGCGATAAATCCGGTTAAAAAGTGTTTTATTTAATAGTATGAATCGCGAAAACTTAAGACAATTTTATCTTCGATTTTCTCACTACAAGGATCCGCACCTCCCCCTCAGAGGGGGATGTCACCAACAACCTCCCCTCCTCCATTTCACCCTCACCCCCCCTAAATTCGACGGTCCATATACTGTAGTTTTACCAAAATCACCACTAATCAGTGATTGATAACCCTATTTTTGCGGTTATAAATAGCAAACTTCAAAATTCATAAAAAAAACTAGCCATCTCCGCAACTCCGCATCGTGGTGGGGAGACCCCCTTTCGCACCCCCTTCCCCATCCCTCCCCCCCAAACCTAAATTCCAGATGTGTAATTCAAAACCAATCCCCAAAAGGTTTTTTATTTAAAGCTAAAGAGTTGTATGAACAATTTAAATGTACACTACAAATGCCAATTCCTAATGCATTTGGTGTACAATTCGGAAGCCCCAGCAAGTGACTTTATGATCTTAGAGAAAGCCTATACACTAACTCTTTATTATCTGGCTCAAGTATTTGGATCTTTAAAAGAGAACCTTAAGTCTGCTATATACTGTCATGTCACTCTTAGACGGCAGCTGCAATATTCAGATTTTGAGCCTATTGATTGGGCTCTGAATTCTGCAACTTTGTCACAATTTTTTGCTGAACAAAATGGGTTTTACCAGTCGCGGCATCATTTAGCATCTGCTTCCATCATCCTTGATGAGTATGAGGAAAAACTGATGGGTTCTGAAGCCAATGATGAAGCACATTTAGCAAAAGTTGAGACATTGAAGCATAGATCTGCTGATGTTGCAAGGTGCTGGGCCAAGTATTGCCTTCTACTGATGTCCTCTTCTAAAACTAGACTTATGAATGATGTATCGTGTTTGTAATATTGGTTTTTAATTTCACTTAATCCCAAATCGTAAAATTTTGACTTAAAAATTCAACATAATTACAACTATGTTTTTAATTAAAATCTTTTCTTGTAGAGTCTGATTTTAACTGTAAGTGTCTTATAGTTGGCCTAATAAACCTATGTGCTTTATCTAAGATATAATCCTACATACAAACATGCATCTTCTGACCAAATTATGAAAAAATATATAGGAATATAATATAATATAATATAATATAATATAATATAATATGCCCCTCACAAATCTATCTCCACGTCCGACATGAAGATCTTTGTCACGTGGGGGGCGGACATTGGCAACTGAAAAGTTAAATACTAACCAATGGCTAACGTAGCTATAGTATCCTTTGTAGAAGAATATGAAGAGACAATTAAGAAGTAATCGTAATGGGCCGCTTCCCGGGGGTGATCGCCGGGGCATGTCTGGAGCTGGCGCTGGACATGACAGCATACGGGCCGCCAGTGGCTCTCCGTTGAACAGGCGGGCGGGAGCCGGGGAAACCGAAAATGTCACAGCCGACCATTGGGGGGGCGGGGTAGAATCAGATGAGGCTTTGTCAAGGCGGGAGTCTCCCACAGAATCCTTGACCGGCCCATCTGTAGGGACCACAACAAGTTTAAATAACGACGAGAGAAATCGACAAAAGTGGTCACAACTAGAATTGCACGAACTTATGTTTTGCTATTTTAAAGCACGAGCACAAGGAACTGGTTACATCAAAAAGTTTGAAAACTACTTCAAGGACAGAAACCCGAATAATTCAAAAACTACCATGGGCGGCAATCTACTTTCAAACCAAGCGCGCAGAATAATAAAACAAAACGTTATATCAAAAGAAACACTACAGGAAATACAAATAAATGCAGAAAGATCAACACAGCAATCACCTGAAACACAAATGGCACCAATACAAGAATTTGATACTAATTTAGAACAGACAGAGGAAACCAATAGCCGAAGTATAGCTAGCGTCACTACACATTCATTACCAAGTTTAGAACATGGAGACAGGAGACAGAAGTGGACACGACAAGAGCAAGAAGAGTTAATGTTTTGTTATTATAGAGCTAGATCAGAAGGAACCGAATATATAAAAAAGTTAGAAATATTGTTTAAAGACAGAAATCAGAACAACCCAAAAATAGATAGATTCAACGGCAACACACTTTCAAACCAAGCACGTACAATCCTCAAAAGGAACATTATCTCGCAAGAATTGCTCAGCCAAATTAAACAAAGAGCTGAAAATGACCTGCTTCTGGACCAACAGAGCAACGAAAACCAACATATTGAATTTCCATATATTGATATACCACCTTTGAGTAATACACCAATCGACAATTCACTAACGGAAGTAACGGAATCTCTTGAAAGTGCATTAACAGAAATACAAAATCTGCCATCACAAACCGTAAACGATATTGACGTTGAAAATAATCCCATAATTCTTAACTTCTTGCAAATATTAGCTGAAACGAAAGAAACCCAAATCGAAGAACGCAATTATTTGCCAAAAGCTAAAATCAATAAACATTTTTTACTTAATCTTTCAATAATTAATAACTACTTGCCTTACATATTGCCAAGTAATTGCGATCTTCGAAACACTAATGACATAATTTATGCTGCTGCAAAAACCTTAATAATTAATAATAGACAATCACCATACATGCCGAGTAGTATAGTTAAGCCTCATAAAGATCCACCATGGAAAAATAGAATAAAAATCAAAATAGAACTATTACGAAAAGAATTAGGACAGTTGATAGAAATTTCAAGAGGAGTCTCTTCACAAAAAATGAATAAATTAAAAGAAAAATTATACACTAAATTTAATATACACGATGGAATCGACCACCAGAGAACAGAAGAAATTTTAAAACAAAGAATCAAAGCTCTAGCAGGTAGGATAAAACGATATGAAGATATGAATAATAGAAAACAACAAAACAAATTATTTACAGATGACGAACATAGATTATATAGAAGTTTAGACATGAAACAAGAGCCTAATATTATTTTGCCAACTAAAGAGGATACACAACAATTCTGGACGAACATTCTTTCAAACCCAATTTCATATAAGCAAGATGCAGACTGGATATCAGATATAAACACAGCTAACACCTCAATAGACACAGCAGTATTTGACAAAATCTCTACCGATCAAATTAAGACAGCAGTTAGTAAACTACATAACTGGAAAGCGCCAGGATTAGATAAGGTCCAAAACTACTATCTTAAATATTTCACAAAACTACATGATCATCTTGCAAAACTTTACACAAGAATTTTAAACAGTGAAGAACCTCTGGAGGACTGGCTAACTACTGGAAAAGTCATACTAATACCAAAAAATCAGGACACGCAAGATCCAAAGAACTGGCGCCCTATCGCTTGTCTCCCTAGCATGTACAAACTACTTACCTCTGTTATAACTAACGAAATCTATAGGCACTGTGAAGTAAATAACATTCTGGCTCCTGAGCAACGAGGCTGCCGTAGAAGATCCCGTGGCTGTAAAGATCACCTGATGGTAAACAAGGCGATACTAGAGGATGCACACAGATCTCAGAGAAATCTCAGCATGGGCTGGATTGACTATCGTAAGGCTTTCGATAGTATCTCACATGAATGGTTATTGCGTATTTTAGAACTGTACCACTGCCCACCAATTATAAAATCTTTCCTAGAAAGGGCAATGCCTCAATGGAAAGTTATTATGACCGCGAAGGGTAGCAATAACTCTTTCACCACCGAGCCAATATACATTCGACGCGGTATCTTCCAAGGAGACTCTTTGTCACCTTTATTATTCTGCTTGGCACTGAATCCTATATCAACTATTTTAGGTAAATATAAAACTAAAGGATATAAACTTAGCAATAGCACCTGGATTAATCATTTACTGTACATGGATGACTTAAAAATATATGCAAACAACAAAAACAATCTAGAGACTTTATTAGATAGTGTAGAAATTATAACAAAAGATATAGGTATGGAATTTGGCTTAAACAAATGCAACATTTTACATATAACTGCAGGACGCCGGAATTATACAGAGGGTAATGAACATGTTCTTATCAGTGGTGAAACATTTACACAGTTAAAATTGAATGAAAGCTACAAATATTTAGGCATAAGTGAATCCGGAAAAATAGTACACAGTGACATCAAAAATCATCTCACCAAAGAATATTTCCGTAGAATTAAAAAAATTACAAATTCATACTTAAATGGGCGAAACATAATTAAAGGAATTAATACTTACGCAGTCCCGGTCTTGCAATACTCTTTCGGGATAATTAATTACACAAATAGCAATCTTAAAAATATTGACATTAAAACACGTAAACTTTTAGCAATAAAAAAAGCGCACCAACAAAAAGCAGATATAGATAGGATTTACTTACCCGTCACACTTGGAGGTCGCGGACTAATCAATGTTGAAAATATGCATAAAACAACCATTTTAAAATATAAAAAGTACTTAGAAACAAATAATGATTACCTTATCCAAGCATTTTTACAGCATGACCGAACCTTAGATAAATATTCAGTAATAAAACAAGCAGTTGAAATAGAAAAACAGTTAGGATTGACCCAAAATAACGATCACAGTTGCTCTGAAATTAAAAAAGCAGTTATAAGAGAGCAGAATGAAGCTTGGAGAAAGAAAAACCTACACGGACAGTTTCCCAAAAAAATACTTGATCTGGCCAACATAGATACTGAACTAACGTTTAAATGGCTCAAAAAACAACCTGTCTCACCATCCCTAGAATCCTCTGTGTTTGCAATACAAGATCAAGCAGTGTTAACGCGACAACTTGAGCGTGATATACTTAAACGAAGCACAAATGGTAAATGCAGACTCTGTGCTGATAAAGACGAGACCGTTCAACATATTCTTTCTGGCTGCGAAAAGCTTGCAGGAACTTACTATGTGAAGAGACATAATAACTTGGTTCAGTATATATTTTGGTGTCTAGCAAAAAAGAGTGGCATTGAAGTTGCAAAACTTTGGTGGAGAGAAGAACTGAAGCAGCCAACTGTTAAAGAAAATAGCAATAGTAAAATCCTATGGGAGATACCAATTCAAACAGATACAACAATAACTCACAATAGACCGGACATAATATATGTAGATAAAATAAACAATAAAACTTACCTCATAGATGTTGCAGTACCTTCCGACTACAATGTAGGTGCTAAAGAAATTGAAAAAATCAGCAAATACCATCCACTAAAAGTAGAAATAACCAGATTATGGAACACCACCACTACAACTGTTCCCATAGTTGTTGGCGCAACAGGCACAGTAAGCAAAAGTTTGACAAAATACTGTAACCAACTAGAAGCTAATATCAACATACACATATTACAAAAGCAAGCAGCAATTCACTCTTCCACCATTATTAGTAAAGTCCTTGGAGATACAGTTTTCTTAACATCTGAAACTCAACCTGAAACACAAGCTTAGTAATGATTTTATCCACACATTAGAAAGTCAACGATTCAAATGTTCTAAAGTTTATTCCATTTATAAGTAGGGGGCTAAATATCTTTTTTCCTGAGGGTCTCGGGACGGGATATTTAGGTATACCGACAAATACGTCGTGAAAAAGTTTTGTAACTAAACATAAATAATATAATAAATATCGACGTAAGTCGAGAAAGGGAATCAACCTGAATCATAATATAATATAATATTCCACCATTATTAGTAAAGTCCTTGGAGATACAGTTTTCTTAACATCTGAAACTCAACCTGAAACACAAGCTTAGTAATGATTTTATCCACACATCTAATCGTCACATTATTAAAAATAGTGCAAGTCAACAATTCAAATATTCTAAATTTTATTTCATTTATAAGTAGGGGGCTAAATATCTTTTTTCCTGAGGGTCTCGGGACGGGATATTTAGGTATACCGACAAATATGTCGTGAAAAAGTTTTGTAACTAAGTAATATAATAAGGAATAATAATAAATAAATAAATAAATATATGCCCCTCACAAATCTATCTCCACGTCCGACATGAAGATCTTTGTCACGTGGGGGGCGGACATTGGCAACTGAAAAGTTAAATACTAACCAATGGCTAACGGAGCTATAGTATCCTTTGTACATGTAGTTTAAAACGTAGAAGAATATGAAGAGACAATTAAGAAGTAATCGTAATGGGCCGCTTCCCGGGGGTGATCGCCGGGGCATGTCTGGAGCTGGCGCTGGACATGACAGCATACGGGCCGCCAGCGGCTCTCCGTTGAACAGGCGGGCGGAAGCCGGGGAAACCGAAAATGTCACAGCCGACCATTGGGGGGGGTGGGGTAGAATCAGATGAGGCTTTGTCAAGGCGGGAGTCTCCCACAGAATCCTTGACCGGTCCATCTGCAGGGACTACAACAAGTTTGAATAACGACGAGAGAAATCGACAAAAGTGGTCACAACAAGAATTGCACGAACTCATGTTTTGCTATTTTAAAGCACGAGCACAAGGAACTGGTTACATTAAAAAGTTTGAAACCTACTTCAAGGACAGAAACCCGAATAATCCAAAAACTGCCATGGGCGGCAATCTACTTTCAAACCAAGAGCGCAGAATAATAAAACAAAACGTTATATCACAAGAAACACTACAGGAAATACAGATAAATGCAGAAAGATCAACACTGCAATCACCTGAAACACAAATGGCACCAACACAAGAATCCGCTACAAATTTAGAACAGACAGAGGAAACCAATAGCCAAAGTACAGCTAGCGTCATTACACATTCATTACCAATTTTTGAACATGGAGACAGGAGACAGAAGTGGACACGGCAAGAGCAAGAAGAGTTAATGTTTTGTTATTATAGAGCTAGATCAGAAGGAACCGAATATATAAAAAAGTTAGAAATATTGTTTAAAGAAAGAAATCAGAACAACCCAAAAATAAATAAATTCAACGGCAACACACTTTCAAACCAAGCACGTACAATCCTCAAAAGGAACATTATCTCGCAAGAATTGCTCAGCCAAATTAAACAAAGAGCTGAAAATGACCTGCTACTGAACCAACAGAGCAATGAAACCCAACATATTGAATTTGCAGATATTGATATACCACCTTTGATTAATACACCAACTGACAATTCACAAACGGAAGTAGCGGAATCTCTTGAAAGTGCATTAACAGAAATACAAAATCTGCCATCTCAAACCGTAAACGATATTGACGTTGAAAATAATCCCATAATTCTTAACTTCTTGCAAATATTAGCTGAAACGAAAGAAACCCAAGTCGAAGAACGCAATTATTTGCCAAAAGCTAAAATCAATAAACATTTTTTACTAAATCTTTCAATAATTAATAACTACTTGCCTTACATATTGCCAAGTAATTGCGATCTTCGAAACACTAATGACATAATTTATGCTGCTGCAAAAACCTTAATAATTAATAATAGACAATCACCATACATGCCGAGTAGTATAGTTAAGCCTCATAAAGATCCACCATGGAAAAATAGAATAAAAAACAAAATAGAACTATTACGAAAAGAATTAGGACAGTTGATAGAAATCTCAAGAGGAGTCTCTTCACAAAAAATGAATAAATTAAAAGAAAAATTATACACTAAATTTAATATACACGATGGAATCGAACACCAGAGAACAGAAGAAATTTTAAAACAAAGAATCAAAGCTCTAGCAGGTAGGATAAAACGATATGAAGATATGAATAATAGAAAACAACAAAACAAATTATTTACAGATGACGAACATAGATTATATAGAAGTTTAGACATGAAACAAGAGCCTAATATTATTTTGCCAACTAAAGAGGATACACAACAATTCTGGACGAACATTCTTTCAAACCCAATTTCATATAAGCAAGATGCAGACTGGATATCAGATATAAACACAGCCAACACCTCAATAGACACAGCAGTATTTGACAAAATCTCTACCGATCAAATTAAGATAGCAGTCAGTAAACTACATAATTGGAAAGCGCCAGGATTTGATAAGGTCCAAAACTACTATCTTAAATATCTCACAAAATTACATGATCATCTTGCAACACTTTACACAAGAATTTTAAATAGTGAAGAACCTCTGGAGGACTGGCTAACTACTGGAAAAGTCATACTTATACCAAAAAATCAGGACACGCAAGATCCAAAGAACTGGCGCCCTATCGCTTGTCTCCCTAGCATGTTCAAACTACTTACCTCTGTTATAACTAACGAACTCTATAGGCACTGTGAAGTAAATAACATTCTGGCTCCTGAACAACGAGGCTGTCGTAGAAGATCCCGTGGCTGTAAAGATCACCTGATGGTAAACAAGGCGATACTAGAGGATACACACAGATCTCAGAGAAATCTCAGCATGGGCTGGATTGACTATCGTAAGGCTTTCTCACATGAATGGTTATTGCGTATTTTAGAACTGTACCACTGCCCACCAATTATAAAATCTTTCCTAGAAAAGGCAATGCCTCAATGGAAAGTTATAATGACTGCGAAAGGTAGCAATAACTCTTTCACCACCGAGCCAATATACATTCGACGCGGTATCTTCCAAGGAGACTCTTTGTCACCTTTATTATTCTGCTTGGCACTGAATCCTATATCAACTATTTTAGGTAAATATAAAACTAAAGGATATAAACTTAGCAATAGCACCTGGATTAATCATTTACTGTACATGGATGACTTAAAAATATATGCAAAAATCAAAAACAATCTAGAGACTTTATTAGATAGTGTAGAAATTATATTATCTAAAAGATATAGGTTTAGAATTTGGCTTAAACAAATGCAACATTTTACATATAACTGCAGGACGCCGAAATTATACAGAGGGTAATGAACATGTTCTTATCAGTGGTGAAACATTTACACAGTTAAAATTGAATGAAAGCTACAAATATTTAGGCATAAGTGAATCCGGAAAAATAGTACACAGTGACATCAAAAATCATCTCACCAAAGAATATTTCCGTAGAATTAAAAAAATTACAAATTCATACTTAAATGGGCGAAACATAAATAAAGGAATTAATACTTACGCAGTCCCGGTCTTGCAATATTCTTTCGGGATAATTAATTACACAAATAGCAATCTTAAAAATATTGACATTAAAACACGTAAACTTTTAGCAATAAAAAAAGCGCACCAACAAAAAGCAGATATAGATAGGATTTACTTACCCGTCACACTTGGAGGTCGCGGTCTAATCAATGTTGAAAATATGCATAAAACAACCATTTTAAAATATAAAAAGTACTTAGAAACAAATAATGATTACCTTATCCAAGCATTTTTACAGCATGACCGAACCTTAGATAAATATTCAGTAATAAAACAAGCAGTTGAAATAGAAAAACAGTTAGGATTAACCCAAAATAACGATCACAGTTGCTCTGAAATTAAAAAAGCAGTTATAAGAAAGCAGAATGAAGCTTGGAGAAAGAAAAACCTACACGGACAGTTTCCCAAAAAAATACTTGATCTGGCCAACATAGATACTGAACTAACGTTTAAATGGCTCAAAAAACAACCTGTCTCACCATCCCTAGAATCCTCTGTGTTTGCAATACAAGATCAAGCAGTGTTAACGCGACAACTTGAGCGTGATATACTTAAACGAAGCACAAATGGTAAATGCAGACTCTGTGCTGATAAAGACGAGACCGTTCAACATATTCTTTCTGGCTGCGAAAAGCTTGCAGGAACTTACTATGTGAAGAGACATAATAACTTGGTTCAGTATATATTTTGGTGTCTAGCAAAAAAGAGTGGCATTGAAGTTGCAAAACTTTGGTGGAGAGAAGAACTGAAGCAGCCAACTGTTAAAGAAAATAGCAATAGTAAGATCCTATGGGAGATACCAATTCAAACAGATACAACAATAACTCACAATAGACCGGACATAATATATGTAGATAAAATAAACAATAAAACTTACCTCATAGATGTTGCAGTACCTTCCGACTACAATGTAGGTGATAAAGAAATTGAAAAAATCAGCAAATACCATCCACTAAAAGTAGAAATAACCAGATTATGGAACACCACCACTACAACTGTTCCCATAGTTGTTGGCGCAACAGGCACTGTAAGCAAAAGTTTGACAAAATACTGTAACCAACTAGAAGCTAACATCAACACATCCTACAAAAGCAAGCAGCAATCCACTCTTCCACCATTATTAGTAAAGTCCTTGGAGATACAGTTTTCTTAACATCTGAAACTCAACCTGAAACACAAGCTTAGTAATGATTTTATCCACACATCTAATCGTCACATTATTAAAAATAGTGCAAGTCAACGATTCAAATATTCTAAATTTTATTTCATTCATAAGTAGGGGGCTAAATATCTTTTTTCCTGAGGGTCTCGGGACGGGATATTTAGGTATACCGACAAATATGTCGTGAAAAAGTTTTGTAACTAAGTAATATTATAAATAAATATATTATATAAATAATGGCTATAATACTCTACTTAGCCCTTTGACTGTATTTATCTAAACTTGACTTAACTTAGTTTTATGAATTACCTAGAGACAAACTGAACAAAAAGTTAGTATTAAAACAAAATTGATTATTTTTCTTATTCCGTTTTATCCACCTAGGTTTTGTAATATTAACTTGCCATTATGTTAAAAATATAAATTATAAACAAATTATTTTTATTTTCAACAGATTTATCAAACTTGACATTAGAAGATAGTGAAAATATCTGTGGAGGTGACGTGAACAACTTGATTTTCTCTGATCTTGATGTTTCCAAATATGAAAGTAAAGTTGTTGATAAGTTTCTGTCTACATATCAGGATGCAAGAGAGGTCTTCTTATGTTGTCAGATATGGCTAAATAAGGCAAAATAGTATTACAAACTTGACACTTTAGCTTCAGATTATATTAAGCTGGTGCAAGACAACTCACAATGTTACAATTACTTAGCATTCTTTGAAGAAGATGGTGAAAGGAGAGCCAAAATGCATAAAAGAAGGATAGACGTGCTTGAAGCATTAGTGAAAGAAATCAACCCAACATACTACTTGCAATACTGTCGACAGTTGTGGTTTGAACTTGGTGAGGTTTACTCTCATATCTTAAATATAAAATTAGACAAATTGAACAAAAGCAAAGAGGAACCATCACTCCATGCATTAAAGATGATAAACTTGCTGTGTGAGAAAAGCATAGAGAATTATGATCACTTTTTTTATGATTCTGTGAAAGATAAAAACGGTAAAATGCCTGCAAAGCTAGAGTTTGATCTAATCAGGCCAGTGATAAGTGCCTGATTATCTGTATGGAAAGAATAGCATTAGTAAAGTCGGTCCAATTAAGTAATGTCAGAAAAAGTTTCCAGTCTTACCAGACAGTAGTAGATATATGTAAAGCAAACCCAGACGCAGCGGCCATGATGCAAGAGAGGTTCAGTTTGTGTCAGGAAATGATCAAAATATTACCACTTAAAATTAAGAAGTTAGAAAATGAAATGCTTCACTAGTATTGTTGATGTATTATGTTATATTGAAGGACAGACAGGTCTTTTGATGCTGAGCATTGCCCGTCCAGGATTAAATAGTTCACAGGATTTCCTTTAGTCTGGTTGGGAGCCAAAGAGTGAAATTTCTAAAATATATTGGTTAACTTTATCGCTTAAAAGTTTTTTTGGTCTAGAATAATTTTATTATCCAAACTGCCACACCAACCTATGTATAACCCAAAGTAATCTTTGATAAGCTTGTTTATAAATAAATGAATCACAATTCAAAACGGAGAATTTGGAAAATGAATATGTAAAATTTTATATTTATGGATATTTTGTCAAGATCTCAAATAAAATGAGTTCTAACCTTAAAATTTAATTAAAAATTTAATAGGTAATGAATTGTAATTGTTACTATGATATTATATTATCCTATTTCCCTTTAATACAATAAAAATTAGTTAAGTCTGTAAATCAAAAAATATGTTATGCAGATTTGTATCTATAAAGGTTTTTAAAATATCCTCTCTTTTTGAAATCTCATTAAGTGGAATTTATACACAACACCTTCATGCCCCAACTGACCTACACAAAAAATAAGAATGTGTAACACTTGCTTGGCTGGTAAAAAGATAAATTCTGCTTTTTGGCTTAATTTTAACCATCACCTAACTTGATGACTTTAGTAACATCCACATGACTTGTGCAGAAGTTCAACTCATAACAATTTCTCTAGTATCCAACATTATTGTCTTAAAATCTGTTTCTAGTTTTTTGCCTTAACATGGCCCGAACTGTATCTGTATTACAAATAATAATTATGCACCATAATAAGATGTACCTAACATTGATATTTGGCTGTACAGGCAGCTATTTTCACACTTAACCATAATACAGGAAACTTACTTATTCGACTATTATAGACCTTAAGTAAATTGAAGTCCAATAAGAAGATGGCTTGTACAGATTTGAATATTGTAGATCTCATTAAACTGGTAACACCAATAATTTATTTATTTTATTGTTTGGATATAATATAATAAAATAAACAAAACAATGTGTTTTTTTGCGATGGGGAAATCCATATTTATTGAAGGCTATTAGGGCGTGGCACACGTTCTTGGTGCGGCGCCGTTTGCCTTGCAACGGTACGACGCCATGCGTGCCACAGAGCCGTACACAGCGTGCTGCGAAGGGTGCATCGCTCATTGTATTTTATGTGTGTACAATAAGCGGTTTGCTCTGTGCAGCACGCCGCCATGCTGTACCGTTACACAGCGAAAGACTCCGCACCGTATACCTTCATGGGAACACACCCTTAGGGAAATTTGACCACATTTCCATTGAGGCCGAGTCGCGCTTAGCGTTGCACGAAAGGGAGGTGTTAAGTAATAGTAGGTATATTATGTAACAAGTGAGCTAAGTTGCTAATTACAGTCGAGGCTGTGATTTGAGGTCGAGCCGCAGGCGAGGGCTTAATAATGAGCCGAGACTGTAATTAGCAACGCTCACGAGTTAGGCGTCGTCCTAATTGGCAGCGATCGTACGATGGCGCGATGCGTTCTCGTCGTGCGATGAATTCAAAAATAAAGATATCTTCGGAGTGTCCTATTTGAACTTCGCAAGTCATGTGCGAGCATCTGTATGTTTGAACTCATCGCACGACGAGAACGCATCGCGCCATCGTACGATCGCTGCCAATTAGGACGACGCCTTACAGCCCGTTCACACTGGATACCTTTTTTGTATCGAAAATACGTATACTGAATACTGTGCCATATGTGAAGTCGCCCATACAACTCCATGCTCCATCGATGAAAAAATAACATATCCGGTAAAACGTATCCAGTAAAGCGGACCATGTGTGAACGGAGGGTAACATACGACGTTTTTCAACACATTTGTGAGTAAAAGACGTGGTCATAAAATTTATTTGAAGCAGTTGTTGAAGGTACAGTTAACAAACTTATATTGTACCTATTTTACGTGAAAATGTTTAATTTGGAGTGGTAAATGCAAATATTTTAATATTTTATAACAAATTATTGTAAATTGTGAATAATTTGTTTGATATACAAATTTGTTTTACTAATATAAGGCGCAAAAATTTAAAAATGTATACTTATGGATTTGAAGTGGTATAAAATCTCTTTGTTGTTTCTGAAAATATTTAATGTATAACCCGGACCAATAAAATATGCTCTGTTTACTCGCATGTTATTTGCACTAAGGTACAATTCAACTTTGTAGGATTCATTATATTATGCACTAGGGTATAATATATTATTCACACGTGACTTATAGCCCAATTTATAGTTCTAAATTCAATTGAATAAGGCTAACTTTACGAGCAAGTGTGTTGAAAAAAGTATTTTGAGCGTTTTTATACCTTCAACATTTCGATTCTTCAAAATCACATTTAGATCAATACCCTACATTAAAACAGTCGTATTACTTAGGTACCTACATATTTTATTGAAAAAACAAATATCTACTACAATAGTATTGATAAAAACTCCTTTGTATACCTACCTAAAAAGATAAATCTGGCGCTATCCCTTTTATGATTATAGGATATTATAAACTAAAATACCTACAGGAAAACCTTGCATGGCCCGACCACGAAGCAGATATATTTCATCTGTGAGCCCGACAATGCTCAAAACCTCTCTTGACTCCACACCTCTGAGCCTTCCGGAGGTTCCGGTAACCAGAAGTGAATTATACAGAAGGCAGGAGATCAAGCGTTACATTACCTGTCAAATTTCCCCAACCAATATGTCGAGGGCAAAGAGTTTAAATTCAAGTACTTAATTCAATTTTTTTGACAGATTTGTAACGCTTGATGCCTTCTGTACAACACGCTAATTATATTGTGGTTATCGCACCGGTATCTCTCGTATCTCGAATGTTTCAGTGATATAAATATTTCGGAGATTATCATAGATCTTCCATTTTAAAAATTTTTGCTCCATAGGTAATGCTGAAGGCTAGAACTGGAATTTTGAAGTTGTGTTATATACGTATAGATGGCACTGCTTTGGGCACAAGCTTACTTTGGCGTAAAAAACTTGTGAATGAAACATCTTGGGTATTTAAAGTTTGGTGGGGTAAAAAAAAACACAATTACTTAGCCTACAAATGTTTTATTAAATAAATTATAAAATATTGCAATGTAAATTCCATTAATCAGCCAGTAGACTTGCTATTTTTGGGTTAAGTAGGTATATTAAAACAACTAAACAATACAAATTGGAGATTTAAAATTTTAAAATGTAAAACTAAATCATAGGATGCGTTTGAATTCTGAAAAGCTTTTTGGAATGCTCCTTCGGCATAAAAAGCATGATTGAACAATAAGATCACAGATTAAAGCTATACTATCTTGTAACACTTTGATATTAACTTGCTGTTTGAGACGGGGTAAATATAATAACTTCAAAGTGACTTAAAAACATGTTGGGGTCGTGTTCTTAATCACCAAACTAAAAATGAAGGTACTCGTAAACTAAATTACTTATTACAATATTAAATTAACCGCCCTTATAACACATTTAAACTGTTTCAAATTTTCTTTAGCTATTAACATTTAAATAACAAGAGGAAAAAAGAAATCAGTTTGATATAAAAGGAAAGGGCACCAAATTAACATACAGGTAGAATAATAAGTGTTGCCAGTGCAATGTGTGAAATCTACCAAAATGGTATTATTATTGGTCTTACAATCCCGCAGCATGATTCATCATCATCATCATCACAACTCTTTGTAATGAGCCCACTACAGGGCATGAGTCTCTCCCCTGGGTGAAGAGGAGGTTTAGGCCATAATCCACCAAGCTGGCCTCGTGCTGGGTGGTGGATGCCAGAATTTTTAGGGTGCCTAGATGGCTTCTGACAAACCCTAACGACTACTGTATACAAGTATACAGCACCCGGGACCGACTGCTTAACGTACCCTCCGAAGCACGGAAGTCGTCGTGAGATATGAATGGTCGGCGGTCACCCATCCAAGTACCGACCACGCTTAACCTGTGATATCGTATGATACACACAGTAACCACGGCGCCACGACATCGCAGCATGATTATCGGTGATAATCCTATAGATATGAATGAGTGTTAGTGAATCGCAATGAGGCCGGATTCGAGAAGTTTCTGTATTTTAGCGGCAATTTCGGGGTTTTTAAGATGGTCCTGTAAGTCGTGCGGGTCTTGTTGCATTTGTTCGAGGATGCAGCGCATGGCGGGGTCGCGGAGAATCTGTTGCACTGCACTTCTGGGTCAGCCATGGCGCGCTTGCGAATCTAATATAAAAATAAAATCATATTAAAAAAAGAACAATTTAGCCACCATGGATTTTATCTTTCAAATAGAGAATAGGCTAATAAACATTTTCATAACTTAAAAGTGTTTCATTAGATTTTTTTATTATAGATTTAGCCCGTGTGACCTCAAGGTCACCTGAATTGGTAAGGTAAGATGAGGTTGAAGATGACAGCACACGGGGTTAGGAAAAAACTGGATTTCATAAATGTCATCATCACACATTAAGGCATTATTTGGCGCCAGATTTTATATGAACGGCGGTCACTAGCCAGTCAGGCCCTGATGGGCTCCAACCACCAAGCGAGTGTCTCTTAAGGGAACGTTTATCCAAGGGTGGTAGGGCATATTTGTCAAGTTACGTTCTGTTTGCAAAATTAAAGAAAGCTTAAATTTAACTGCCTGTCAAATGTAGTAAAAAGTTACGTGCACAAAAAGACCTAAATTTATTTATTAAAAACTAGCTTTATCCCGCAACTTCGTATGCGCTTAACTACCCTTCTCGTGGAAATTTCAGAAACTATACAACCAGACACCCACTGAAAGAACCTTTATACCAAGTATCACACCCATGCACTCAAGGAATAAGTTTTTTTCATACAAACTAAAAATCATATATTTTCCGTGCCCGTGGGAATTTTGGGAATTTTTTTCGTAGGACAACCAGTCACTCTTTAAAGAACCTTCATGCCAAGTATCACATCCGTACACTCAAGGGATAAGATTTTTCATACAAACTAAAAAGTCCAACCCCTTCCCGTGGGAATTTTGGGAATTCCTTCCATAATACAAACAGACACTTATTGAGGACCTCTTACCTTTATATCAAGTATCACATGCGTGCACTCAAGGGATGGGATTTTTTCATACAAACTAAAACATCATATATTTCCCGTTCCCGTGGGAATTTCGGGAATTCCTTTCATAACACAACCAGACACACACTTTAAAACCTTTATACCAAGTTTCACATCGGTGCACTCAAGGAATAAGATTTTTCATACAAATTAAAAGTCCTATATTTCCCGTTCCCGTGGGAATTTCGGGAATTCCTTCCTTAGTGCACCCTTACATCTCCTTAAGAATGTATGTTCCAAATTTCAGCTCTCTACGCCCAGTAGTTAAGGCTATACGTTGTCTGTCAGTCACTCTGTACCTCAGTCACTCAGTCAGTAACGGAACAGTTTTATATATATTGTTTAGTACCTACTTGTGAACCAACATTTGTCATCCTATTTTACAATATAACGTGAACCATGGTAAGTAACGTAGGTAAAATAAAGAACCTAATATCACAAGTCATATTGTTTTATCGAAAAAAATGCAAATCAGGGTTGATCAAAAAGATCTTAGGGTCAGTTTCACAATGTATGGATAAAGTAACAAATAGCTATGTAGCACATAAATTATTTGCAAGATGAAAGTTCCGAATAAGAAACTTCGCGTTTCACAATCATATTTTATCCGGCACACAATTATCCGAAACATAAAGGAGATTGCGGTGCCAAAATTCGCATTTTCCGTTTTTGTTTGTCTTTTTGTTACGAACAAATAAAGTTAATAAGTAATCCATCATATTATTAAAACACAACGTTTTCTTGTCTTACATCTGGCAAACACAAATCTCTTCCATAGATTATACACTTATGATTCAGATAAATTGTGCTATTTGCCACTTCATCGGACTCATAACTTATGATGGACTTTATGTGACAAATAGCGCTATCTGACAGTCGTGAAACGCAACAATAGTGTTTATCCTACCAATAAGTAATAAATAGCTTATTTGGAACTTATGTAGAACTTATCCGTACATTGTAAAACAGACCATAAGACACGCATATACCTACATTGTATAAGTACCTTTTTGCATGTTCTCTATTTTAATTTTAATATTGTCTTAAGTTTTCGCAATTTATACTATTAAATAAAATACTTTTTAACCGGATTGATCGCGTTTAATTTATATTTTACATTTTAACTAGACGTTTCGGTGCCTTTGCTTACCCCGTGGTCAGCATGGAACAATATACTCTCTTACGAGAGAAGAACGATTACTTCATACTTCGTAAATGCATACATACAGCTCACTAGCGCTTCAGTTAATGCCATCCGCAACTTTTCAGTGTATTAATAGATCCACTTTACACAGTAGTAATCTATGCGGTCTATTACTCTAAGATAGGAACTTAATGTATAATTTTTTTTTGACATTAAAATTGTGTATATTTAATAAAAATTCATAGGTGTTTATAAATTTATTTTCCAACCATTATCTTAAAACTACTGCACAAAAGCGTCAATTTCGCAAATAAACAAACAAACAATTACAAAGTATTTAGTGTCACTATCACAATATAAAGTGTCAATTTCGCACTGAACAAATAGCACTTCCGTAAAAACACACAGCTTACAGATTTTCAAATCAAAAATTTTACAGGTTTTCAAATTAAAAATGGGTTGCTGAAATTACGCAGTTAACGCAATGAACCGTTTTTACAAATGGCGTCAGTCAGTCGTTGGCGATGGATGATTGTTTGTCTTTGATTGTCACTTTTGAGAAGATTGACATATAGACTTACGTCAAAGCAAAGTACTTTAAAGCTTTCTCATTCATACGTATAGATTTGTCCCACTTTGGCTCCGGCTGCCATCGACAGCATTGGCTAATAAATTAGTAAACTCCCCCTGGTGGTCAGTCAGTCGCTCGTGACCACGGGGTCTGCAAAGACTATCTTTATCAGTTAGGTTGCATGTAAACCACACGTGCGCGAGCCGAGCGAGCGAAGCGAACGGTGCTCCGGCGAAGCGCCAACAACCTTAGAGCTTTGTGATTAAATAATAAAAAACAGGGTGCGGTGCACGGTATTCGTCTAGATTATCGTCTGTCGATCAAAAACGAGAACTGTCATAAAAACATCAAAAACTTAAGTCGCTGTTTCATTGATTTTTAATCACTCGCAGTCTGTCGCTCACTTAATTAAAACAGTACCTAAGCCAAATTCGTTATTTATGTCACCTAAAATCTTAATTTACTGTTAATCGTTTAAATATTACCCTTTTTTCGGTAGCTAAACCCGCGTCCGACCTCATTCTAGCGTGATGGTAAGTGAAGATGAGGTCCAAGATGACAGCACACGGGTGAAGGAAGGAACTGGCTCTACATCAAATATTGCTGGAACATCCGTATGTGGTAGATATTCCGAGAAGTCGAAGTAAGCGCTTTGACAGTTCCTTTTTGATACGGGTTGCCAAGGTTTGGAATGAACTGCCTGCGTCTATTTTCCCTGACCAGTATAGTCCGAGTACTTTTAAGCGTCGAGTGAATAGATGTCTCGTTGGTCACATCAAGATCACATCACCGTTGGAGTGGTGATGGAGTTTTTTTTCAGTCGCCAATAAAAGAATAATTTTTTTACAACTTTTTACTAGAAAATACGAAAATACAAATTTTCCGCCAAATATATAAAGCATATAGCAAGAGCACCTCGTTGTAATGCAAAGACCTCTTTCCTGTGTTTGCTAATAATCCAGACAATAGACATGAAAAAATCGCGGAGCGCTTAAAATTATGACATAAATAAAATGCCGAAATCCCCTTCGATCTGCAGTGTTTTATTTTTTCCACTTTCGCGTAATTTCGTTGGGTTTTTTAATAGTTTGTTGTTACTTGATAACAGTCTAATACTTTAACAATTATTTCTTCTTGCAGAATTTTTGTACGCTGTTATAAGAAAAGAGATGCTTCAATTATCTCTTCAGTTAGATTTTCGTCTGATTAATTTAAAATCAATATTGGAGCACTTTTTGTAAAGTCGCTAATTCATTTATTTATAAGATATGGTGTGTTAGGCTTAGGGTGCTACCAGACAAATCATGATGAGATAAGTATAGTCGGTGTTACTCCATCAACTTCGACCGACCGTATATCGTTTAGGTAGTAGTCGAAAGGTATCCATAGATCAATTAAAACTTCCAGACCATCGATGAACTCGATCGATTGATTGGTCTGGTAACACCCTTACCTAAAATAATTTGAAAGATAATTTGAACAGGGATTGAATTGACTCCAAACAATTACCTATCTGTTAATTGCCAATTATATTCTTCTGGGCCCTGCTATATAGAGGGTTGTATTATCCTGTGGTAAGACCAACTATCGGATTTCTTGTCGAACACTATAAAGTGAGTTGAATAAAGACACACAGGGTACCATAGCGGTCATTGACGCCTGGTCACTTTAAAAAAAAATGTCGCATAAACATTGTTGCGGCGCCGATACTGTTTTACTACCTATTATATTTTCTGAGTGCAAGCTAAAATGCACTTAGTGGTGGTCAGGCGGAGGTGTCTTCGATGGTACATGGCTGAGGTACATCGTAGGTACTACATTGGTTGAAAAGTTCGAGGCCTGGCCATTAAAAAAAAAAATTTTGTTATTTTTTCTGCCGTCATTTTGAACTGTCATTATTCAATTGTCAGCCCGCGAATTTTCAATTTGATATCTTGTTTAAATAAAATTTTACGAACAATATAAATACGTGTGTAGAACAAATTTTCACTAATGGAGAAATTTGAACAACGTGCTGTGATTAAATATTTGTTTAAAAAAAGATTAACACCAAAGGAGATCCATGATGACATGCAAACAACATTAGGGGAATCTGCCCCGTCTTATACCACTGTGAAAAAATGGGTTGCAGAATTTAAACGTGGACGAGAGAACATCGAAGATGACCCTCGCTCCGGCAGGCCAATGACGTCTACGACCGAAGAAAACATCAATAAAGTGTGTGATCTCATATTGAAAGACCGTAGATTGACTATCAGAGAAATTGCAGACACTATAGGCATCTCATATGAACGAACGCAAAACATCATTGTCCATGAACTCGGCTTTTCTAAGGTTTCGGCTAGGTGGGTCCCCAGATTGCTTTCAGTACAGCAAAAGCGAATTCGACTCACGATTTCTCGCGACTGTTTGGAGATGTTCGAGGCTGATCCACAAGGTTTTTTTGACAGATTTGTGACAATGGATGAAACCTGGGTTCACCACTATACCCCAGAATCAAAACAACAATCCAAACAATGGAAAAAATCAGGTGAACCAACTCCGAAAAAAGCAAAGGCAATTCTGTCGGCTGGCAAGGTGATGGCATCGGTTTTTTGGGATGCTAAGGGTGTCATTATGGTGGACTACCTTCCAAAAGGCGAAACAATAAACTATGCGTACTATAGCACCCTTCTGCGCCGTTTAATTATTATTAAACAGAATTAAACAGAATTAATTAAAATTAAACAGAAACGCCCAGGATTACTGAGAAAGAAAGTGTTGTTTCACCAGGACAACGCCCGAGTCCACACGTCTGTCGAGTCTATGGCTCAAATTCGTGATTGTGGTTTCGAATTGTTGCCACATCCAGCTTATTCTCCTGATTTGGCACCTTCGGACTTTCATCTGTTTCCAAACCTGAAAAAACACCTCGGTGGGCAGAAATTTTTAACGAATGAAGAGGTCGAAGCCGCTGTTAACCTGTATTTTGAAGACCTTGAGGAATCTTTTTTTAAAACAGGTATGGAAGCTCTGGAAAGCAGATGGAAGAAGCGCATAGAGCTAAATGGAGATTACGTCGAAAAATAAATATTTTTTTGTATGTACTTTATTCTGTTTTCTTGACTAGGCCGCGAACTTTTCAATCCACCCTCGTATGTCTACGATGTTCTTGTGTTTTTAATGATGACCCCTCGTTTTGCCTCGATAGAACCTAATGTCAAGAAAGGGCGTGATGTGCGAAAGGGCGTAAGTTCATGAGCTCAGTAAAAACCCGTTCTTTACGAAACATGAACAATTACATTTGGAAATTAAAATGAGACACAGTTTTTCTAAGTAGCAAAAATATATTAAACATAACAAATACCAATATACAACAGTAAGGCAAATCATTAGGTACAACATTCATACAATACTTATTTTAAAACTACATAAATTATATACCAAGGTATATTAAATGTATTGCATATAACGATAATATTAACTGTTTGTTTCTAAAGTTCGCTTCTAAAATAAAATCACTTTTAACCAACTTCACAAACTAGAACGCTGAAAAAAGTTGCCATGTACCGCATTTAGCATTCGTGCAGTCATTAACGAATAAAGGCATGCGATTGTAGCAAGAGCTTGAAAATGACCCGACGTAGATTGTGCCTCGAAGATGTAGGTATAGTTCCATAGCTGGGCATTAACTCGTTAATCCGTTAATCAATAAATAAAGAAGTTAACATTTTGATTAACGGATTAACTTTTAGGTTAACTCATAAAAATGCTTACTTCCGTTAATATGCAGAAGTCCGTTAATTAACGATTGCGGTTAATAGTAGTTAAATCCAATTACTACTATTAACCGCACGGCACAGGGTGGCGCGTGGCAGCGATTGAAACAAAAACAAATTTAGATATGTATATTTTGCACGCGCATGCGAGTGAGAAAATTACGAAGAGATTTGTTTCAATCGATAATTTTATTTCTTAGCACCGGTGCTTAGAGTGACGAGTATTGTGACTGTTAGTGATCATTTACGTGTTAAAGAAGAGTGTAGTTTAATTTAGTTAGGTAGAAAAAGTGTACTTTGCAGTGGAGTAATTAAAACCATATATCATGGAAGACATTGAATCCGATTCCAGCGGCCCTGATGAGAATCCACGGCCACATTGGAGTGAGTACGTGTATTTTGTATCCAGATCGGGCCAGCAAATACTTACTTTTCCGCGTATGCAATGCTTGCCGAAAAACAGCAAAATAAAAATTAATGTATCAAGACTGAATAATTTGAAACGAAATGTAAGAAGGGTACATGAGTGGGTCACAATATCTAACCTAACCGGGGCAAGAAAAAGAAAGAACTGACAATATTAATGATGATAGCACGAGTAGCAGTGATCCTAATCACGTTAAAAGAAGAATATTACTTCTATTGTCAGTATCACGTTAAGGGTCGACAGCTGAGAATCGGGGAATCGTCCGGGATTGCAGCCATAAATAGTAAATTTATTTTGTTTCTAAAACCAAAACCACCAGGTTTTATAAGTTCTCTAACGCAATGATATAAAAATGCAATTTTAAATATATAAACGGATTAACGATTACCGTTAACTTGCGTTAATTCTTCCGAAATGTAACGTTAAACGTTAAACGAAGCTATTTTATTTTTCGTAACGAACTAACGATTAACGCAGTTAACTATTTTATTAACGGTGCCCATCTATGTATAGTTCGGTTATGGCATGTGTGCATATCATGATATCATCGAGAATTTATTTCAAGTGCTATTGTGAGATGCGTAGCCAATTAGCGACGAGCTTTGATGTTAGAGCCAATCGTTATGCTTGTGAAGAACAACTAGCTATTAAAAGAGAACAAACATTGTGGGCTACTCAAAGACCTTTAACTTATACAGGGTGACTGGTGGGTAGTTTTCGAAATTCCAGGACGTGATAGTTTGAGATCATGGGTACATGAAGAGAAAAAGTAAAATAAATAATACATATTAATTATTTACTGAGTAAACTTAACTGAAAGTTAAAGGATTCATCAAGCAACGCATAACATAAGCGTAATGCAATAGATACTTAGCGGGTAGTGGTGTGCGTGTGGCGGGAACACTGCTGTGTGCGTGTTGTCTGAGGCAGTGCGTCAGGAAAAGTGTAGTAAGGTCTCTTTATTTATTCATAGGGATTTCTGATGCAAAATTTGATAATACTTTTAAAACATAATTATGATCAGAATCGAGTTCTGAGTGCTCTCCTTCAGTATATAACATTTTCCACCAGTGATCCTGAATTATGTAGTAAACTGACTGGTTTTTGGGTAACCGATTATTTGGGACCCTAGATTTTTTATTGTCTTTTATTTTAATTAGGAATAAAACATGCCTGTTAATTAAGAATGATCAGGCTTGTTGTTTCGATGATTGCACTTTAGGCCAAGGGTATAATTTTATATAAAAAATAATAGTTGTAAAGTTTAGTTGCTAATAAGTTTCCTAGGCTGATATTATTAAATTAATAAATAATTAACACATAAGTGCGTTAATTTTCGTATTTTCCTTCTGCACCACACTTAATCATGTGGTTGACATTAAAGTTCTATTATCAGTATCAACTCTAAGTTATCTACAGGCTGTTTAAAAATAGAACAGATATAAAATGACTTTGATAGCAGCGCCGCGTGTGTACAATAAACTTTAACTCATTGAATTTCCCACACATACCCTTCTTATGTACAGTCACAGCGACGACCACTTTGGCGATGGGGTAAACCTGTCTGCCTCAGACGCCAGTGATTGCGGGTTCAATCCCCGCAAGGAAAAAGAAAAAAAAAATAAAGAAAGCGTAAAGAGACGTATCGCTATTTTTGAGTCTATAACAAACGTGCAAAGTCATAAAGCATTTTGATCATCCCTCTCGCTCGCACTTAAACAGTAAATAAAGGACATAAATATTCATTATTTACTGAGTAAACTTAACCGAAAGTTAAAGAATTGATTACGCAACGCATGGTTACGCTAGCGTTGGCAGCGATCCGCGTGCCAGGATTGAGTCAGTTGTATGTAAAGAATTCTAGTGAAAAATGAAGTGCCTACTTTTATTACATAATTATGATCAGAATCGAGTACAGAGTGCTCTCCTTCAGTATCTAAAATTTGTCACCAGTCACCCTGTAAATTTATTATTTAGCTTACACGCATGTTAAGACTGAAGTATAAATAATAATAAGTAATAAATAATAATAATAAGTTCTAGGATTATTCATACTTAACATTAAAGTACTAATTCATCACCCGAAATCTTGTGCAATATAGTATTTTACTAAATCAGTGCTTTTTGTTTTTATATATTTTTCATATAAATACATATATCTTTTTTATCAAAAATACTACACACATTACAATATTTTCAACAGACAAACGTTCGCTAAGTTTTTTTTACTAGCAAATTTTTTGAATTTTATATTAGTGCGCAAAGCCAAATGTCTATATAAAACAGTATTTTTAAAAGTGGTAACCCTTATAAACAATAATATTGGAGGCGATGTCATTGGCTGGTGTGACAATTGAAACTGTCTTAGAACTTTTCAACTTCAATCTCACCTCGGGATCATAGATAGTACAGAAGGCAGCAGATCAAGTGTTCCGAATCTGTCAAAACATTCTAATTGAATCTGAACTCTATGCCTTGGAAATTAAGTTCAAAATTGTATTAAGAAATTGTAATGCTTGATCTGCAGCCTTCCGTACACAAGTGTTTAGTAAAAATTGTAAACATGTCAATGTGCTTCCATAAGCACACTACAAGGCCACGAGTCTCTCCTCTGTGTGAAGAGGAGGTTTAGACCGAAAACCGATATTATAAACTTCAGGGCACCAAAATGGCTTTTGATAAACCCTTACTGTATACCAGAATACGAAGCACGGAAGTCGTGTTAATTCTTTAAAAAAAGGTTCAACATGTGTAAATTTTATCTAATATACGGTGCAGCTATAAAGTTTTAATATCAATTCTTCTAAAGTATTTGAATATAAATTTAACTATCTCAATATTAATTAAAAACAAAAAAAATATATAACGATTTTATCGGGAGTTATTTTTGATAGTATTATTTACTACGATATAAACTCGAAGAGACGACTTCTTTAAACTTGTAACCGTGAAAACTTAAGGCAGTAAATATTTCCCGCCAAAAATATCAGGGATTAAGCATTTTGAAATTTAAAAAAAAATAAAGTAACATGTTATTTGTCACGTAAAATAAATAAATAAAATAAAATAGAAAATAAAAGAAACTAAACCAATTAATACTAATCTTTTTATTGTAAAAAAATAAAAGATCCAGCTACATTTCTTCTCCATTTGTGACTCGCGATACACAATCACAATATGTACATAAAATTTACACAGAACATTAAAAAACAGAATTTACGGTTACAATCCAAGATATTTCAACATTAGGCCTACATATAAAAGAGTCCTTCATTTTATTATAATGATAAAATAAATAAAAATAAAAAAAAAACATGGAAAAAATAATTCCCGAGTTGGCAACACAGAAATTATTTTTTTTCATTACGTAAGATCTGTTTAAGCTTACAAAAACGTTACGAAACGTTTTTATAACTAGAAAAAGACACCGTTAGCTTATCCATTAAATTAGGAAGTCAATTGTACTTAACATATCAGAATAGTCATGTTTTAAATAATAATAATAAAAAAAACAAAAATAGTTAAGAATCGCTCAGTTCCCTCCCTCCCGCTTTTTTCTACTTACTGTTTGTTCGTTGCAAACCCCATATATTCCCTTTTTTAATAAAATCTAAACTATTAAGAGTGTATTCGCAAAAAGACTTCTTTTATCTCTTATCTCTTTCATTGAAAGTCATTTTAACGACATATCTGGCTAAAGAAAAGAATAAATAATTTTGTCGTCAATTAAGCTATTATCAAAGAGATTATATTTTTATTAACGTTTCAATATATTATTTATATATCGAGCAACTATACAGGATTGTTTTTTAGTCTTTGGTCAATATTTTTTTTGACACAATAAGTATCATTTATAGAAACGATTTTTGCAAAAAAAAATGTACTTATGTTTTTTTTAAAAAGGCTATTAATATATTCGCTAACATATTATGCAAAGCATGACCACTCTATATTATGAATGGGCACCATTAATTTAAAAGACGACTACGCGCTACTACAAAACATCTTGTAGTACTACGTCGTAGTATTATCAGTGAAATGCCGCGTTGTAGTAGCTATGAAAGTTTTTGGTGTTATACTTAATTTTTTTGTACTGAACGATAATAAAATAAATATGCAGGTACGTGTATATCGTATCAAAAAAATTATATTTAAATTTGCCTGTTGACTAAAAAACAAGCCTGTATATCACATACTCACACAGAAAGGCTAGATCATTATGCATTTTTTACTAATACGTATTTTCTAGAAAATTCCATGTAACAAACGATCGAATGTCTAGTGGAGTTTTAAATCAACAAATTATAGATTGAAAAAAATATCAGAGATAAATAATGTACTATTATTGCATTTTTTACATAAATAATTAAGTTAAAAAAGACATTCGAATCGTTCTTTTAACAGAACAACGAAGCAAAGACGTGAATTTATAATATTTTCTGTTTTTTTCTTCAAATTTTGTCCCCGCTTCAGAACGATCACAAAACAAACAATTCCAGATCTGAAAAGAGCGTCGAAATGCATATCGAATGGAATTTAAATAGTTGGGAATGTCAGATATTTTTATTTTTCAAATAAATAAACATCACTTTTCAATATATTAAAGAAATTTGGATTATTTATATAATAACACTATCGCTTACAACCCCTTAAAGTTATTACTAAAAATTATATTTATAATAGATGTTATAACATTCGTTTTGGGGGAATATTTCGAGATTTTTTGACGGCCTTTTTGTTTTTACGGTAAATAACTTAAAACAGTTCAATCAACTTCAATGAAACCGGACCAGAATTAGTTTGTAAGAATAAAATACTTTCATAAAAACACCAAGTTTATGGCCTAAAATTTGGCTTATTTGTAAAAAGAAAAAACTCTATTCCTACGTCTACTATTAGCCCCATTTCCCTGAAACTGACTGTACATTAACGTGACCATCAGACCTTCTTAATCAAATCAAAAAGATCATATTCCGTATTAAATAACCTAAAATTCGGGGAAAAATCAGTGTTGCCAGTGTAAAAACCGCGAAAATTCCCCAATTTCCTCGAACTTCCCCCAATTTCCGTTTTGATTTAGTTGAGTGGGGACATGTAGGTGATATCATCCCACGGGTGGCGGTAGAGTGGTTGTTTCATCCTCTTCTGGTCCAGATAGTGACCGATCAGACCGATGGAGCGACCGAGGACGAATAGAGCGTTGATCGTTCCCATGTGGATGTAGTTGTTGCCTTCCTCCCTGTTGACAAAAATGGTAAAAGTTAGGATAATATTCAATATAAATAAATGAAAAATGTGATAAATAAAAACATTATTAAAACATTGCAATGCTTCACTTTAACTGGGATTCATAATTTCTGTAAAGAAATTGATCTTGGGTGGTCTTAGCTGCAAAGCTTATACAATTAGATGAAGCTACGTTAGCAATATAACGTAAAAAAAAAAAAAAAAATGTGGTAAGTAATTTCGAGGCGTAGCGCCAGGCCCCGGTAGCTCAGTTGGAAGAGCACTCGTCCGGCAAACGAGAGGTCCCAGGTTCGAATCCTGGTCGGGTAATTTTTATTTATCACATTTTTCATTTCATTTTCATTTATTTAAGAATAATTGAGCATTTTAAATGCAAAAAACTTAAAAACATTATTAATATTCAATATGTCATCATAAGCCTTTTTAATGACCCTGCTAGGCCATGAGTTTGTCTCATATGGTTAGGCCATAAACCACCCAGGTGGTCTAGAGTACAAAAATGTACAAAGTCTAATATTTGTTGTTGTAGGCAGCCTAATGTAGGTTAGGTCGATTATGCTAATGATACTATGACTATTTTATTCCATTCTTGTTCAAATACTCTGGTCCCAGTATGTCATGCTCGTATAGTGCATCCATAGCTCATTGCATCTGCTATATAAGCAATTTGGTTGTGGCATGACATTGGCTCTCACAATTAGCTGTCTTGTGTTTGTTTTTTTTTCATGTCACGGTCAATTTGTACTGTACCTATTTGTATTAATTTGATAATTCTGACTGAAAAAGAGTGCCAAGAGTTTTTTTCCGCCGGCTTTTTTTGTCTCTTGGTCTACTGTAATATCTTATTTAACAACTAAAACACAAAGCCGAAGTATGTGATGACTGACTTCATCAAGTGTTTTGTGAAATTCCTAAGATGAATAAAACTATTTGAATTTTATGATTTATTTTCTGACACCGTTGATACCTTGGTTATTGTTACCAAAGAAAAGAACGATAAATAAATGAGTTTGTTACTATAAAGTCCATAAATCCTGATAATTATCATTTTTTTAAATATTATTAGAAAAATAATATGGATTATAATATTTATTTTTAAGACGCATTGAACGTTACGTAGAAAAATAATGTATAAGTAAGTTTTTTTGATATTTTTCTTTGAGTTTTATTTCTGTTCATTATTATTCACTGCTAAGATTTATTGTTTTACTCTAAACATTAATCCTAATTGTCTGAATTTTTAAAGACGCTCAAAATTTTCCGTAGGTAGTAAATTTTTTTTTCACTTATTTTTGTTTGAGCAGCTCTAATTATAGCTGAAACCTTCAATCAAATACTTACTGAGTGAACAGCTGGCAGTGTCTAAGCAGGTCCACCATAGCGGCGGCGACTATTCCGTCCACGTTCAGTATGAGGTTGGGCTTCTTCCGCGTCGTGATCGCTTCCACATCTAACGCGTATCTAGTGACCGGCCAGGCGGGCCAGCGAGCGGTCACGTAAGCTTTTAATTCCCGTACGCGGGAGTCGGGGTTGTTTATTGATTTTACTCTGGAATTTGGAGAAAAAGATTGGATTAGTTGATGAAAATTTAAAGAAATAATTTGCCATGGACTTTCGAGAATAGTAACTACGTAGACAACGCAAGTATTGCAACCAAGCTTGCCGACTTTTTAACACCTACTGTGACGTCACAGCTGATATTTATCGCTTGGAAATAAAAACTGATTCAAAGACACCGATGCCGCCGATGAAATTGATTATTAAGAACGATATCGATTTACTATCAGACATACATATGCGCGGACTTAATATAGCGGCGACCAACCTAGACGCTTGGTCGGGGTTCGGACAAGCGAAGTACATGCATTAGCGTTGTCTATGTAGATGTATGTCTGTGCCAACTACTCTTCATATAAAATCTTCAGTCTTATATCACCCCTTCAACGGTGATCTTTAATGAAGAGCCAGTTACAAAGTAAGCCCAGGTGTTGTCATTTGAATAATTACCCACCATAAGCTCATTTTGGCAAACCGTCTAAATGCTAGTAGGTCGAAATTCGCTTGAAGATAGGTTTCCTTGGTGACGAACTTGTTATCATTTAATTCGGCACTGACATTTACTGAGTACAGAATTCGTACGGTACCCATATAAAATGTCCTACCTAAGTGCATTATACGCGATAGACCTTACAAGTTTGACAGTTTCAAACGAATTATCAGCGAAATGGGTCACGATTCAGTTGGTTCTGGTAGTCGATATTAATAAAAAAAAGCTTATTTACATTTGAAGTCTACTTAAGTAAAAATTTTTTTACACTTCTACATGAAAAAAATACTGTGAATCTATGCCTCAATCATGATCAGCGCTTAATAGTCCAATCAAAATGGACACCTTGACCTACGAAAATATCGCATAGGGCTTCAAATTAGCAACAGCGTTACCACAGTACAGATATCTACCGTAATTCAACTTCATATTAACGGACAAAACGCAATCTATACCTATGCAGCTCGATCTCGGCATGCGGCCAGTCGCGAGTGTCTGCATACCGAAACAATTGTTGATTGAGCTTTACGTTAATATGCGGATTGTTTATACTTTAAAATTTAATAATGCATATTTTCTTGCGTCTCAGTCGAGGCGCAAGTATTTTTCGGTCACTAATTTATAAGACCGATTTGTTATTCAAACGTATACATGGATTTTTTGACACAAAACGCATTTTTGTTGAACACTTCCTATTCGATTTACAAAGTATTTTATTAATCGAATTCAAAAAAAGGAGGTTCTCAGTTTGGCCTGTAAGTATGTATGTATGTTTGTCCGCGATTTTCTCACGTTTGGCTGAACCGATTTGGATGCGGTTTTCAGAAAAAGATTTAATTTGTTTATATCTATGAAAAAGTATATTTGCAGTCACAAAACTAAATGGAAGTAAACACAAAGTAGGCAAATGTAATTTAAATGCTGAAGGCGGGCAGCCCTATCACATGCGGCTGAGTTAAATTACTGTACATATTTATACTGTGGCGTTAAAAACAATTTAAACTGTCGAAAAAAGGTGTCTTAACGATTTTTGTAGAGAATTATATAATCTACAACTTTCGTATGACCTATTTTTATGATAAAAGGTACTGTTTTCGCGACAAAGTGAAAACCCTTAATTTTATATGTTTGACCAGGAATTAGGGGCTTCGACATACATATATAACTTCACGCCCTTATGGGGTAGGCAGAACAACAGAGGCTGTAAAACCATCTGATGTCACGTTTGACAAACTCGGAGGCATTATAATGATGGAGAAAGACCATTGCAGTGATAGGGGTCAGCCTATCGCCCACAAAAATGTCACTAAAACCTCCGTCCCTCAGAGAAGCAGCTGGCACATTCTATGTTTTTCTTTCGCTCCCAGTCCAGCATGGAAGATGGGGCTTTGACATTTTATTTTTAATAATCCCCATACAATCACACTAACTACATGGCCCCAAACGAAACAGAGCTTGAGATTGGGATATCATGCAGTGAACTAGGGGGAATATAGATATAAATGAACATCCAGACCGGAAATGTTATTTGCTTGATCCTACGGGAATGTAGCCCGCGACCACGGCACCAGGGATGGGGGATGATATAAAAAAATGTTTGTAATGTTCTATTTAAAGAAGTCTCTACAAATTTTCAGCCTTGTGCGATTATTTTTCAAGTGTCTATATTGACTGGACCATAAAAGAAGTTTAATTATATAGTAAATTATATATTAATTTCAATTATGTACAGTTTAATTTTGATTTTGACTTTGTAGGATTTGATTTTAAGTATACTACACTTTAATAAGTATTAATTTGAATATTGCGTGAAAGGTTTTCATACTCTCACTCTCAGGATACGCCATGTAGAGCACATTTGCGTACTCTTTTACATATGCCTTCTCATAAAACCGATTGTTATTCCTACTCTTTCTCTGTCCATGCAGTCAGATTGTGGAATTCGTTACCTCATGTAATTCGTGAGTCTAAAACGATATCTATTTTTAAAAAGAAAGTCAAAGATCACTACTATTCGCTACTGTACCTAAGCTATGTTACCCACATTACTATCTAAATGATATATAAAATAATGTATGTATATGTATAAAGTATATATAATAATATGTATATGTATTGGTATGTATATTAATTCATATGTATGTATATTAGTACACACTATTATTGCTTTTCAAACCAAACTCTCCAGTCATAGGTCTGCTGTAAGAAATTTCGTAAGAGATAAGCTGTACCTTTGTACTTATTTTTATTAATTGTCTCTTAATTGTATCTCAACTGTGTGTACTTACATAAATTGTTAAATAAATAAATATAATTTGTAATTTTGTAAACGTATCTTAAATTAAATTAGTGTTATCATTATTATGCCTACAAACACTAGTCTTTAAGTTTCTACAATGTTTTACTAACAAACTATGGATCATTTGAGTGGAACAAAGTGATCATGCGAATTCCATACTAATATTATAAATGTGATAGTCTGTCTGTCTGTCATGCTTTCACTATAAAACCAAGGCAGCCATCAAAATCAAGGCGGATTACTTTTAAGTTTGATTGAGAAATCTCAAATTAAGTTCCTTAAAGAACTTGTGTTATGCCCGATATATAAAGAAACCTAGGAAGTATACGAACATACATATGTGATATATATATAATACATACATACATACATAAAGTTACGCCTGTATCCCTTATGGGATAGGCAGAACACCAGAGGTTACAAGACCAAATTTTGAGGTATTATAAAGATGGAAAGAGACTATTGTAGTGACAGGTGTCAGCCTATCGCCCACAAAAACGTCTTTAAAACCTCTGTCCCTTAACTGACTTTTACAGTATCGCCGGGAAGAGAAGCAGCTGGCACATTCTAAGTTTTTCTTTCGCTCCCAGTCCAGCATGGAAGACATATAAATATTAGAAAATAACCTTAAATAACCATATAAATACCCACGATTTGCAAACTTCTGCGTTCCTCTCAAAAACATCTGCCCCCACCGGGATTCGGACCCCAGGACCACTGCTGTACAAGCTAATATTAGTGAACACTACACTAGCCGGTCGTCAAAATAGAATCAGATTTATTTATTTATTTATATATAGTTCACCAACGCAGTGGTCACCAAAACAAGGTTTAACAAAGAACATATGGCATTGTGATACAATTCTAGCGCCACCACACTTATAGGTGAAGACAGCATGCAGTATAGTTTTGCGAATAGTAATTGTCATTTTACTGCATTGAAATATTTGATAAGGTATAAAATTAGAAGCTGTAATGTAAATAATGCTAAATAAAAATCAAGTATACTATGACTTTGACTCGAAGTTAGATTTGACGACCACTTTGGCGATGGGGTAGACCTATCTGCCTCAGACGCCAGTGGTCGCGGGTTCGATTCCCGCACGGAACAAGAAAAAAAACCGGGTCTGGGCATTTATCTATATATGTATTTATATTCTAGGTTCTCCCCTAGTTCGCTACATGGTATCCCATATCACAAGCTCTGCATAGTTTGGGGCCATGTAGTTAGTGTAATTATCTGGGTATTTTATTTATTTATTAAGATTATGCCTCTTACCTATGTCCAATGCCCATAATGAGTTCTCCCTTGGCTCTCTTTTCGTTGACGAACTCTTGAGGGTGTTGCCCTTTGTCGTAAGCCGCGCAGAAGTCGATCGCTGCCCTGTCTAATGCACCGCCAAATCTGTCACCCTGGGGTATAGGAAAATAACAATTGCTTTACTGATTACGCTATACTATAATACGGGTGAAAGTTCCATTATTCCATTACGCGCAAACCACTTACAATTAATCTATACTAATATATAAAGCTGAAGAGTTTGGTTTTTTGTTTGTTTGTTTGAACGCGCTAATCTCAGAAACTACAAGTGGGATTTGAAAAATTCTTTTTGCATTTGATAGCCCAACTCTTGAGGAAGATTATAGGCTATATTTTATCCCGAAATTCCCACGGGATCAAAAGTTACGCGGGTAAAACCGCGCTCGGTGGCTAGTAATGTATATTTATAAAGTATTCTTTATAAAATGAGTTAAGTTAATAAGTAAACTTATCTCATTTTATATAGAATCTATGTTAATACAAAGTATACTTAATTTGTTCTTTCTACTTATATATCTATTTTGAAATTAATGGTTTTATTTTATATATATGTATTTCATATTATATTATTACACCTAATTATATACTTTAATTAGTACCATTTATGAAATAATGATGCCATGTTTAGATATCTTTTTAATTTAAGATAAGGTTGCCTGGAAGAGATCACTTTGAAGTGATAAGGCCGCCCAAATTGTACATTTATTTTATACTATATTTTTATAACTATCCCATTCTTTGCAAATGGCAATAAAGTGTTTGAATTGAATTGAATCGGCAAGATGAAAAAAAAACTTAAAGAGATAAATTTTTTTCTTCAAAAATTATAAAGTAAAATATTAATCACCTATGTCTATTAGTATTAAATGTTAAAAAATTAAGTAAAGGTCACAAAAAATATCCTGATTAATTTGACAGATTTAAAGAAACCGAACGTTAAATCAATAGCGAATGATACTATTGAATCGATGCTATCGTAATTCTGAATTAATTTTTTTACCAACTAAATCGATGTTTCAGAACAGTCGAATCGAAGATCGAACAATATTGTACAGAAGTCAGCAGATCAAGCGTTACATTAGCTGTCAAATTTCCCCAACCAATTTTAACTTAATGTCGAGGGCATAAAGTTCGGATTCAAGTAAATTTTTTTGACAGATTTGTAACATCACAAAGATTGCCAAAATTACCAAAATTGTGACTGTCAAGCATAACGTTTCTACTATAATTAAAATACAGGTATACAATAGGTGGGATAATCATATTGAGTTATTATCTGTATAAAACCACTGAGGCGATGAAATCCTTTCCGGCACATCATAGTGTAGTGTTGATTACGGCGTACTTGATGGTGCTTAATGTTACTTTGAGGTACTTTTTGTTAGTACTAAATAATACTTTTTGGTACCTGTTTTAATTAATTTATTTATTTTAGGAAGACTATCAGTCAATTACAATAGAATAGAACACGAATTAGTTATGTGATAACCATTTACAAGTCTCCACAAGTAAAAAACATAATTAAGCATACAAAAAAAAACGAAAATCATTATTGAACCGTAAGTTAGATAAAGTCTTAATTCTAAAACAACACTTGAATTCTATCACTTTGTTTTCTAATATACTTCATTAATATATACACTATCAAAAACATTATAGTGAAATGCCAAATATCAGTTCATTGAGAATACTAACCTAATGTTTATTATAAAATAAACTAGAGCTAAACGTTTTGTGGAAAAGACACAATCATGTTGGCCTGTTTATGTTAAAAAAGGAATTTGATAATTGCATCTTTGTAGATGCAGTCGTGGTACTAAAGAGATCAATACTCGCATTATTCTGCCTATTCAGATTATTAAGTTTGTGATGCACGGTTCAAGCAGGTATTCTGGCGGTAGTTGGTATCAACGGACGGAAGATAAAACAGGGGACTGTTGCGGAATGTTCTAGTTGGTACATAAAATAATACAGCGAAAATACAACATTAGTAAGTAATGGATAAATTAAATATTGTACAATGGAATTCTCAAAGTTTATCAAGTAATAGACATTCTTTCACTCACTTTTTATTTGTAAATAAAATACATATTGCTATTATTTCAGAGACATGGCTAAAGCCACACATTAAATTTAATATTAAAAATTATAAAATTGAAAGATTAGATTCTGGTAGTAAACACAATGGTGTTGCTATATTAATTCACAACAGTTTACAATACAACAAAATAGACACTTATAATGATGATTCAATACAAAATATTGCGATTAAGTTGCATTTTAACAATAATGTAATTTCCATAATTAGTTTTTTTTTTTTTTTTTTTTTATAAGTGACTAAACCCGCGTTTGACCTCAATCTCACCTGATAACCTCAGTTTCTATAGTTCCTACAAATGCTACATCCAATTTTTCATATACAAAACTTGATAATCTAATAAAATCGGTTCCTGGACCTCTGATTTTGGCAGGAGACTTCAATGCTCATAATACTATGTGGGGTTGTAATTCTACTGATAATCGTGGTTCTATCCTTCTTGATGTTATAGATCACAATCTACATTTAGACAATCTACATTTGAATTGAGAATCATATAATACTCACAATAGTCAGCAACCCGCTGACCATTGAGCTGATGAGGTCCGTACTTGATGGCACTTAATGTTACTTTGAGGTACTTTTTGTTACTTTATAGTACTAAATAATACTTTTTGGTACTTTTTTAATACTCACAATAGTCAGCAACCCGCTGACCACTGAGCTGATGAGGTCCTTCCCGGCGCGGGCCGTCACCATTGTGTTATGTGCTCCCGAAACCGCCGGCCCGTGATCCGCTGTTACTATGAGGACTAATTCGAAGAATTTGGCAGCCCATTCTGGTAGTTCCCGTTGGAACCTGAAGATAAAAGAAATATATATTCGAAGACCACTTTGGTGATGGGGTAAACCTGTCTGCCTCAGACGCTAGTGGTTGCGGGTTCGATTCCTGTACGGAACAAGAAAAAAAAATGTTCCGTGTCTGGGTGCTTATCTATTTATGTATTTATATTCTAGGTTCCCCCCTTGCTATGCTTTTTTTTTTTTTTTATAAGTGACTAAACCCGCGTTTGACCTCAATCTCACCTGATGGTAAGTGAAGATGAGGTCGAAGATGAAAGCACACGGGTTTAGGAAGGAACTGGCTCTTTATACAATATTGCCGGAACACATTACCGCCGGAGCGGTAACATTTGGCGGCAGACTTTATATAAAGGGTGGTCGCTAGCCAGGCGGACCCAGAAGGGATCCTACCACCAAGCAAAAACTTACTTACTTTGGGGTCATGTTGTTGGTGTGATTGTCAGGGTATTTTATTTATTTAATGTAACTAATTGACAAACTATGTATTCAATTATTTGTGTCAGCAGTTGTTAAGATTCTTCTGAATGTAAAATCCTAAATACGGTTAATTAATCCTGTCAGCATCGTTTTAAATGTGTATTATTTTTATACTTCAGAGCTGTGGATGTTGTTATAAAAAAAAATAAGAAGACGGTTAATTTATGGACGGTTTCCATAACTTACAGAAAAGTACAAGAAAAGAAAGAAATGTCAATATTATCACCTGTAAAAAAATAGTATTTATACCATACCTACTCTAAAAAGCTTATTTTATTCACTCAAAACAGTGAATAAAAAGGCCTTTTATTCACTGTTTATAAATTTGTCTTTGACGAAACTTGGTAAGTTAGTAATATAGTGTGATGATATCTACCACTGACCACAACAAGCTGATGGTTCCACCAACGCCCAAGCCCCTCTCCAGCACTTGGCTGATGGGTACACCACAATAACTCAGCTCCTGGCCTCTCTCATCACAGATGGTGCTGATGAAGGCTGCCGGCTTCCTGATGATGCCCAGTTTCTGGAAGACGAGATATAAGAAAAAGGATAAGAAAAAGGACTGGCTAGTGAAATAACAGGTTAAAATAACGAGGTTATATAGTTGATGATGATGATGATGATGAGTAAACTTAACCGAAAGTTAAAGAATTGATTACGCAACGCATGGTTACACTAGCTTTGGCAGCGATCCGCGTGCCAGGTCACGTGCCGCGATTGACTCGGGCGTACGTAAAGTAAATAGTAAAAAAAATATATTTATTTGTATGGAATTCTAGGGAAAAATAAGTACCTACTTTTATAACGTAATTATGACCAGAATTGAGTACAGAGTGCTCTCCTTAAGTATCTAAAATTTCACACCAGTCATCCTGTATAAGATAAATGTAACGAAATAACTTAAGAAATAAGTATTTTAAAGGATAAGAGACTTGATTATGAATTTGTAAAGTTTAGTAGCATTGTCGCTTTGTAAAATACTTTCGCTCTCGAACTGCACAAAGTTCAATCTATTTAAATATAATTCAACCATCAGAGCATTTCTTTAATTTGTTTATTCTCGAATATTCGATATTAATCGTTTTATTCCAAAAAGTAAATAATGTCATTTTACACACTATGTACGCCCGATCTACAGTTCTGTGTGAAGTGTGTGTGTGTAAGTAGTGTGAGTTTATTATTAAAATAATTTTGAACTGGATTTATCGCGAAATCATAGTTTTCTTACTAATCTTATTAATTACTAATAATATTATAAATGTGAAAGTTTGGATGTATGGATGTCTGGATGTTTGTTCCTCAATCACGGAAGAACGGCTCAAATGATTTGGATGAAATTAGCATAGTGATAGTGTATAGTCTGGAATAGCACATAAGCTACTTTTTATTCCGAAATTCTCGCGGGATTCGAAATTGAGCGTGAAAAACCGCACGCAACAATTCGTAATTTATATTTGAACTTAATGTATCAGTGTCTTTGCGGACGTCACGAGCGATAAATCCGGTTAAAAAGTGTTTTGTATTTAAATTATGAATCCAGAACACTTAAGAAAATATTAATTACTAGCTGCTGCCCGCGACGTCGTCTGCGTGAACGCTATGCAGCACCAAACGCACCTACGATTATAACACTGCTAGCGTGATAATATGTAGCCTATATGTTGACCCGACTTCTTAACTATCTTCATGCCAAATTTGAAGTAAATCCATGCAGTACTTTTTGAGTTTATCCCGGAAAGACAAACAGACAAACAGACAAACAGACAAAAATTCTAAAAACTATATTTTTTGTTTCTGTTTCGATTGTAGATCATACCCCAAGTATTCTTTTAAAAAAATATTCAATGTACAGTTTTGACTTTCCTACCATTTTATTATATGTATAGATTTATATTAGATAGCCATAATAATTAAATTGTCAACATACCCTCGCCCAATCGTAGTCCATGGGCACCTTAGGAGGCTCTGTCTCGTCCTTGACGATGATCTTGCCTTCAGATACCAGCTTCTGGTATACCTGGAATAAAATAAGGGATTTGTTAGTACTTTTACACATACATACATAACTTCACGCCTGTATGCCTAATGGGGCAGGCAAAACACCAGAGGCTATAAAACCATCTGATGTCACGTTTGACAAATTTGGAGATATTATTATGATGGAGAGAGACAATTGCAGTGACAGGAGTCAGCATATCGCCCGAAAAAACGTCACTTAAATCTCCGTTGTTTAACTGAATTTTACAGTATGCCCGGGAAGAGAAGCAGCTGGCACATTCTATGTTTTTCTTTCGCTCCCAGTCCAGCATTTGTTTTTGTGTGTTAATCATTACACATAATACAAAAGTGGGAGACGGCATCGATCTGAATGTATATTTTAAATTTTCTGATGTAACGTGATCTTCAATCCGACCAACATCTATTTTACATTTGACGACCACTTTAGCGATGGGGTAAACCTGTGTGCCTCAAACGCCAGTGGTTGCGGGTTCGATTCCCGCACGGAACAAAGAAAAGAAAAAATTCCGTGTCAGGGTGTTTATCTATTTATGTATTTATATTCTAGGTTCCCACTAGTTCGCTACATGGTATCCCATAACACAAGCTATGCTTACTTTGGGACCATGTAGTTGGTGTGATTGTCTGGGGTTTTTATTATTACTATTATGTATGCTACACGCCTTTCGGCGAAAAGACCCGACAATATTATTATTATTATTAAGTATTTGAAGAAAGCCATCGATTAGCTTAACGCAGCTATTTGATCATATCAAAGTGTTCACAAATGGATATAAAATAATCTATTAAACTACGAAATCAGTAATGCCAGAATTTTAAAGCTCCCAATCTTTTTTTTTTTTTTTATAAGTGACTAAACCCGCGTTTGACCTCAATCTCACCTGATGGTAAGTGACGATGAGGTCGAAGATGAAAGCACACGGGTTTAGGAAGGAACTGGCTCTTTATACAATATTGCCGGAACACATTACCGCCGGAGCGGTAACATTTGGCGGCAGACTTTATACAGTGTGTCCGGTCACGACCTAGCGATAATTTAAGGTTACAAAATATACCTAATTTCATCGACAAAAACACCCATATATGGGGGTCTACCTCCCCTCCTGCCGGAATGGCCGCCATTTAATTTTTTTTTTATTCTTGTAGATACCTCTGCTGAAAGATGCCGATTTCTCTGGACAGAAAGGTCCTACAGATGTAAAAAAAATGTTATTTTAAAGGTATAAATAGCAACTATCAAATAAAAATAAACATTATGGAAAATTTTCCCTACAAAATATCTTAAAACATTTACAATGCTAATTTAAGTGAAAAAAATTGACCGTTTTTTTTATTTTTCTTAACATATTTCAAAAACTAGCACATTGATACTATTTTTTTTAATACTGTCCTAATACTTAAGGATATTAGTTACAAATTGACGTTAAAATTATTGTTGTTAATTGCATAACTCGAGAGTCAGGGCTGTTTGAACATGGCCCTTTTGCGAGGATCATGAATGTAGGACGCTATTAATTTATCTAACAAACATTTATCTTCGATATCTGAGCTGATCAAACATGATTTTTGTCCTATTTATTCACCGCTCTAACAATAATAGAAATAATTTTCCGTCCTTGTCACATAAACCCTATTCAATGTAGCAGGTAGCTCTACATGGGTTTGGGACCCTCACAAAAGGGTCATATTCCAACAGCCCTAACTCTCGAGTTATGCAATTAAGAACAATAATTTTAACGTCAATTTGTAAGTAATATCCTTAAGTATTAGGACAGTATTAAAAAAATAGTATCTACGAGCTAGTTTTTGAAATATGTTAAGAAAAATAAAAAAAACAGTCAATTTTTTTCACTTAAATTAGCATTGTAAATGTTTTAAGATATTTTGTAGGGAAAATTTTCCATAATGTTTATTTTTATTTAATAGTTGCTATTTTTACCTTTAAAATAACATTTTTTTACATCTGTAGGACCTTTCTGTCCAGAGAAATCGGCATCTTTCAGCAGAGGTATCTACAAAAATAAAAATAAAATTAAATGGCGGCCATTCCGACAGGAGGGGAGGTAGACCCCCATATATGGGTGTTTTTGTCGATGAAATTAGGTATATTTTGTAACCTTAAATTATCGCTAGGTCGTGACCGGACACACTGTATAAAGGGTGGTCGCTAGCCAGGCGGACCCAGAAGGGATCCTACCACCAAGCAATAAAAATCTTTGGATATGAGAAAGAAAACAACAAAAATAATGACAAAACAAGCAATTACTCTCTTAAAAGAGCCCTCTATTGCATATAAAAAAACCACTACAATATTATGCAAAAATCACTATTTGCTTTATTTATTGAACAATTTTTGTACACAGATTAAAATGAAATTGATAAAAAAAATTGAAAACAGTACAAAGGTACAGCTTATTTCAAAAATAAAATCTTCCAGCAGACCTGATACTGGAGAATATTTTATATTAACCAACATACATAATTTCACGCCTGTATCCCTTATGGGGTAGGCAGACCACCAGAGGTTATAACACCATCTGATATCACATTTGACAAAGAACAAAGGCGGATTCGAAGTTATTCTTATTCTTCTACGAATTTTCAACACATTGGTTTAAAGTATGTAGCGTTTTTAAAATAAATAAAATTCGTCCAAAAGTTGAATTGTAAGTGCCAGAGACACAGAAAACATATAATATTGAAAATGCAATATATTTTTACGGGTATTTTTTGCACTGATTTACTTATTGCATGTATTTATAATGATGGAGAGAGACTATTGCAGTGACAGTGGTCAGTCTATCGCCCACAAAAACCATAACTGACTTTTTCAGTATGCCCGGCAAGAGGAGCAGCAGTCCAGCACGGAATTATTAGCCAAATAAACAAATTATTTCTTACTAATATTATAAATGTGAAAGTATGGATGTTTGTTCCTCAATCACGGGAGAACGGCTTAACGGATTTGGTTGAAACTTGACATAGTGATAGTGTACAGTCTGGAATAGCACATAGGCTACAAAATCCAAAATCTATTCCAAAATTCCCGCGGGATGCGAAATCGCGCGGGTAAAACCGCGTGCAACAGCTGCACTGTTAAATTTTTTTAGTGAAAATTACATAAAAGCTTGGGCAACTCTCGTTGCCCAAACATTTATGTAATATTAAATGTTGATGTAGTTTTACATGAGAGATGTAATTTTACATTACATAATTGTGTATTTTTTCTATAATTTATGGAAATTCACGTATATTTCGGCAATTTTATACCTTTTTAAAGTATGTTTACACATTTTTTATGTGTTGCTTCTGTAATAATCCCAGCTCATGTGTAAAAATACAAATTGTTCTGTCATTATACATTTTACACGTTTTAGGTATAATTACATAAAAATATTAAAAATCTGTAAAATTACCTAAAATTATTTTCTTTTCCGCGAGTAACTGAAATTTACAGCTGTTTTCGGTACAGGTTTATGTACTTTTTTTGCATGTAAAATCACATAATTTTTAACAGTGTAGTATTTCATGAAAATAAATCTTACCTGCTTAACGGCCGCTCCCAGACTATCGAAAGACTCAGGCACCGTGGCCCCGCACGCTTTGAGACTAGCGTTCTTAGCGACGGCCTTCTCTAGAGCCGAGCCCGCCAGCGAACCGGCGTGCCCGAATTGCACTTCTGCCGTGAACATGTCTGTAATAGAAATTAAAGTCAAAAATAGTGTATAAATAGTTAAGGGACGGAGGTTTTACTGGCGTTTTTGCGGGCGATAGGCTGACTCCCTGTCACTGCAATAGTCTCTCTCCATCATAATAATACCTCCAAATGTGTCAAACGTGAATTCAGATGGTTTTATAGCCTCTGGTGTTCTGCCTATCCCCATAAGGGATACAGGCGTGAAGTTATGTATGTATGTAAATAATGTGTTAGGGATCGGATTTACGATATTTCACCCACGTATAGTAAGTTAAATTTTATCGAAAAAATACTATACAGGATGACTGGTGACAAATTTTAGATATTGAAGGAGAGCACTCTGTACTTGATTCTGATTTTAATTATGTAACAAAAGTAGGTAATAAATTTTTCACAATAATCCCCTATACATAAATAAAGAGACATTATTATACTTTTCACGCTGGGTCGCCTTAGTCAACACGCACACAGCAGTGTTCCCGCCACACGCACACCACCACCCGCTAAGTATCTATTGCATTACGCTTATGTAACTATGCGCTGCGTAATCAATTATTTAACTTTCGGTTAAGTTTACTCAGTAAATAATTAATATTTATTTTTTAAAGTGACCCTGTATAAAAGTGGGTTCGTAACCCTCACCCCTCTCAATGACAGAAATTTTAAAATTAAATATCTCGTATTTCTACGAGACATTAAATTGTTTCAGGGAGAAACAATTTTTTTTTCACAATTTCATGTCGCCCCGATACACAAAAGTGGTCTTATTTGATAGATTATGTTATTTGCTATCATTCAAAGTTGTTTTTGTTAAGAAGTGATGCAAAATAGTCCATGAAATCCTATAGTTTAGCCGAAAAACTTGGAAATTTATCACAATTTTTTTAAAGTTAATGTTTTACTATCTAAAAAGACCAGGCCCCTCAACATATTGTTTTTTTTTTCATTTAATTTGTTCGCAAGGAACTATGCTAACTAATAAACATCACATAAGTATTGTGATTCGGGCCAATTGTATATTCACAATTGGTGCATGATATAATAAACATAAATTGGGGTGTTCTCACAGATTAGAAAGTATTATGTACAAGTACAGATAGGACACATCAATATTATAGGGAGTTTTGAATGCAAGCTTTTTTGCCGCTTGGCAGTGCTTATGTGCTTGAGGTTTTTTGGATAGACTATGCACTATAGTGGTTTTTATTATTATTGTTGATAAATATTGATTTTCATATGTGAAAGAAAGGGTGCTTATTTTACAGTACAATGGCAATGAACTAACGAACCACTAACTAAAATAATTGAAAACAACACTTGTTAGCGTGTTTGATACTTATAAAGTTATTCGACGAAATATGTGAATCATGAAGTCTATCAAGCATCACAACAATTCAGTCACATAAATGATAAACTTAAGTTCACTTGAAGCTATTTCTGAGTTTGCAGGAGATTATATAAACACAGCAGATATGTGCATTTCACAACAGATATGCATAGGACTTTCACAAGCCGGCAGCGTTTTGTGATCAAATGGCGAATGATTGTCTATCACTCACTCAATTCACTCATATTAAGTTTTTATTGCCAATAACAAGTGGCGCCACCAAACGGTAAATTGATGCTATGGCCAAAATCTTGAAATTGAATAAAATGCTTTGATTGTCAATGCCGTGGGTGTACCCTCCTACTTCCACTGTGAAAGGAGGCCACATAAGCTTACTTAAAAAATCTTACTTTGGTTGGTATGGCAATGAAAGAACGCAAAACCTCAGACACCCGAGCTTACTTTTATCATTATATAAAAATGTTAATTATTTATGGATATAGCTAATTGCTATTTTTGTTGGTAACTACGCGCTCTTATTGACATAAGTGCATATCTCACTACAGTAACAGAGAGTGTAGTTAGTTCATTGTCCTCTAAAAATAAGATGTACAGTCTGCAACAGAATTATGTATACCACCCAGTCTCTGGCACACATACACTAAGTATGCATATTGTATCATGTATACCACCCAGAAGACTGTACATAGACTAGATTTTATATAATTTTGGATAAAATGTAAACCCTATTTTATTAGTGGAATGAATTCCACTCTCGATCCTGAACTACTTTCAGGTTTTGCGTCTTTTCATTTCCAAGTATTATAAAAAAAGGCTGCTCACCAGAACAAGTTCCGATGCACCAGGCCACAACCGGCTTGGTTATCAACTTGTCCTTCATCGCTTTGCAGACGTGATACTCTTCTACTCCTCCTACTTCTCCAAGAAGCACTAGCATCTTCACGTTCGGGTCTTTTTCGTACCTGAAAGAATAACACAATATGTGAAAATAAATAGATTAACAGAAAAAGTTTTCCGAACTTCATATCAAAACCTTAAATAGTGTAATCTATACTAATATATAAAGCTGAAGTGTTTGTTTGAACGCGCTAATCTCAGAAACTATAAGTGGAATTTGAAAAATTCTTTTTGCATTTGATAGCTGAACTCTTGAGGAAGATTATAGGCTATATTTTATCCCGAAATTCCCACGGGATCAAAAGTTACGCGGGTGGCTAGTCATATATAAAATCCCCAGACAATCACACTAACTACATGGCCTCAAAGTAAGCATAGCTTGTGACATGAGATACCATGTAGCGAACTAGGGGGAACCTAGAATATAAAAACTTTATAGATAAATGCCCAGACCCGGAACATTTTTTTTCTTGTTCCGTGCGGGAATCGAACCCTCGACCACTAGCGTCTGAGGCAGATAGATTTACCCCATCGCCAAAGAGGTCAATAATTAACAAAACCCGGCAGCTCAGTTGTTAGAGCGCCCGCACGGAATGCGCGAGATCTGGTTTCGAGTCCCAGCTGGAATCGAGTTTATTTGGTATTTTCTTCTATAAAACTATATGAAAGCATTATAAAATGCAAAATGAAACTTTTAAAATAATAAGCAAACTTCCAGCACGCATGCAAAAAGAGGTTTTTCTCAAAACTGCCCGAATCGTTCGCCGGTTTCTGTCCCTTATGCCTTAAAACTGATTGTTGGGTCATTTCCAACCAAAAAGGCGTGTAGCTTTTGCAAGTTTTTAGTAACTTTGTAATTTTTTATTTTACAGTTATTTAACAGAACAAAATGTTTACAGACATTAAAAATGAACAGGCCACACATTTATTTAAGCTGGCCGTGCGGCAATAGATAGATTTCAATTATTGCTTACAAATCGTCTCCATACTATACGAGCATTCGTTAACAAACGATTCGATAAAGTTCTGTGTTCTTAAATAAAATGAAAAATGTGATAAATAAAAAAAAAACCCGGTAGCTCAGCGGAAGAGCACTCGTCCGGCAAACGAGAGGTCCCAGGTTCGAATCCTGGTCGGGTAATTTTTATTTATCACATTTTTCATTTTATTTAAGAATAATTGAGCATTTTAAATGCTAAAACTTAAGAACATTATTATTTTTTTGTATTTTCTTTTTATTTTTATTATTTGTGCCTTTGCTGCTATGTTGCACAAATGTTTTTTCTTTCTTTCTATAATTTGAGTCCGAAAATAATATAAAACACTATTTTGGAAAAATAAACAGTATTCAATTTATTTAATGTTTTAAACAAATACTTTTCAACAGTAAACAATATAATGTAGTGAAAAACAGTATGGTTGGCAACCCTACCGTACATATAAGGCATTTTTAACCCACTCAAGCAATAAGTTAAATTGTAGTGTATTACTAAGTAGGTCGTTAAGTTATAGCAAATAAGTTAGATTAAGCAATTATTTACTATAATATCGATTGCGCATCGATACACGGGGCATTCATGTAAAGTTAGCATTAACGTAAACATGTATTAAAATAACAGAATGAAAGTATATTAATATAAAGTGAGTGCTATATTTCCACCTCAACGTCTACTCGTCACCAACATCCCCACAAAATGAAAAAAGAGACATTATTTCGGATACAAAAGATTATTCTAATCCACTACATCTCCTCTACCAACATACCTGATCAGATGATCAATGAAGGTGGATCCAGGGTATCTGTCACCTCCAATGGCGACTCCTTCGCAAACGCCATCCGCTTCCTTGGAGATGATGTTGTTCAACTCATTCGACATGCCGCCAGATCTCGAAACGTACGCCACACTGGAATTTATAAGATAAATTATGTTGAATTATGTGAATTATTATTTTGTGTTGAATTATTATTAATTAGTTGAATTATGTGAAAACCAGTGATTTACTCTAGTAAATAACTATAGTCTCTCTCCATCATAATAATACCACCAAATTTGTCAAACGTGACATCAGATGGTTTTTATAGCCTCTGGTGTTCTGCCTACCCCATTAGGGATACAGGCGTGAAGTTATGTATTATTAAATTAATCACAGCGTCCTTTATGAGATATGCACAGTCATGGAATAAGTTTACTTTAGGCACTTTGTTCATGTTTTTTGTTGTTCTTTATTTTTTTTATCAATGTAAGAATATTATCAATGTAAGAATATTAAATAGTTTATGTTTCATTTAAATGTTCTAGATTTCTTTTTTCGTTACTTAAATATAGTAATGTTATAATTAATATAATTTTCCTAGTTTACATAATTTTGCATGGTTTATTTTTACTTCAGAAGATACTTTTTTATGTTTAATTTTAAATTATTATTTTATTATTGATAGGATATGAGTTTCGGAATTGTTTAATTTGTTTTAGTTAATAATGGATTTTGTTTAATGCCTACAAAAATATTTAATTGCCGCTTTATGTGTAAGGGTACTTTGGAAATCAGCGTTGCCTTCTCGGGCAACACTTAGCTGAAAGTGCCCTTTTGACACTTCTTTGTTTAAAAAAAAAATGTTATACCATGTAAGTTTTTGTGTCAATAAATGATTATTTGATTTGATTTGATATGTATGAATATTTACGTTGATGACCTTATACTTTGTCAAAAGTTTTGACAAGGTTTAAATTTTTTTTGTGAAATCGGTTTTTTAGTGCTCTGTTGTTTCTTAATTGTGTAGCACATAATTTTAAAGAAACATAATCAAATTCAAGAAGCTAAATTTAAAATACAATGGGCCGTATTCAACATAACAATCACTAATTTTGATTATCTCTAAAGTCAACTTGGAAGCTTCAAAATCAGTCTCCTAATGTGACATGAGAGAGACTTGAAATTATCGAATCTTATTAGACCAAAAATAAGAGAAAAGCTACATAAAGTCCCACCAAGCTGAAAATCTGTAAGATTGCTTAAAATTAGGGATGCAACGATACCGATACGATAATCGTATATCGGCGATTATCGTAAACCTTTACGATCATTCATTATCGTAAATATTACGATACGATATTTTTACGATACATTTATTTCAAATTTTTTAAAGGTTATGTTTCCAAATCGGAATATTTAATAAACACTAGACCAGAACGTACCTAAAATTATGCTGGAATCGATAAAATTACAATAAGCTTAATTAATGGTGCACAAAAATGTAAAAGTAATAATAAAAATATAATAAAATCCCCACACAAAAAGTTTAATTTAAGTTTAAGGAAAAAAACCTAAAAATGTTGTGTTTTCTGCATAAGAATTTGCCAGTAATAAGTTAGGACTACAATTAAAATTAATTTATAGTCAGTAAATGTAGCCATTTAAAATAAAACATATGTTAGTGATGAAAATTAATAAATATATCGATTAAATAAAAATGCATAACTTTTTTTAAATACTTTTTCTTGAGTTAGTCTTACATACAATAACATACATGATACAACAAAGCTTCCAATAAATTCATCAAAATAGTATTAAACAAATATCGTAATGCATTCGTATCGTAATTCGTTATCGTATTTGGCCATTACGATGTATTCGTCATTTGTATTGGTATCGTAATAGCCGTATCGTTGCATCATACTTAAAATATGATTAAAAATAAAAATATATTTATCAAAATAACCTACTACCACAAAGCTCGGATAAATCTTTTTTCACGACCCATTCATTTCTCAAGGCGACTTCCGTGCTTCGTACACGTTAAGCAGTCGGTCCCGGGTGCTGTATACTTGCATACAGTAGTCGTTAGGGTATGTCAGAAGCCGTATCGGCACCTTGAAAATTCTGACATCCACCACCCAGCACCGGGCCAGCTTGATGGATTATGGCCTAAAAACCTCCTCATCACCCAAGGGAGAGACTCATACCCTGCAGTGGGCTCATTACAAAGAGTTATGATGATGATGATGCAAAGTTTGTTTGTTTGAGCGTTTCTCACCTGCCGGCTCTGTACAGTTTGCTGTCAATCACGTTGTCAATCATGCCAGCTGTGTTGCCAATCTTGAAGCAGCCAGGTTTGATGCCGCCTACGGTCGCTGGGCCGATTACGTTTACCTAAAAAAAAGTATTATTTCTTATGTAGCCTAGGTAAAATAACGAAGAAAATTTTTATTCGTTTTCTAAAATAAAATTAAATTAAATTAAATAATACAGCAAAGAGGAAAGTTTTAGTTGTATGTATTAGTTTGTATAGAAATATTGATGAAAACATGACAAAATCATTAGTTTTAAATAACATTTTTAAATTTCTTTGCATTTATGAATGCTCAATTATTCTTGAATAACTGAAACTATTACCCGAGCAGGACTCGAACCTGTCCCGCTTGCCTGCAGCTATTTTTCATATTTTTTGTGTCCCTATATGTTTGACTCGGCTAATTTCTGAAACGGCTGGACCGTTTTTAATGTTTTGTGAAGCTCATGTTATACATACGCCACTTTTTTATTTGGATATTCAACACCTAAAGTGACCCGATTGGCTTTCAAACACAGAGGCGTAACTACACGAGACTGCATAAAATGTATTTTACTATAATATCATTCTAATCTTAATTATAAACGCGAAAGTTTGTATTTGTTACTATTTTACGAAAAAACGGCTGCCTTATCACGTAAATATTAGCGATCAGCTATAATGGCACAGTCATCACGCCATGGACGCGACATCCATTGCTTTACATCGTATTATGTAAGCGGTAGCTGTTCAATCGTTCGTTTATCGCAGAATGCATTTATTGCTACGATACTAGCGCCAAAACAATTTGGTAGCTAAAAAAGAAACTAATAAAATGTGAAACAGATGTTTTCTTTTAAAATTTCCCAGAAAAGTACACACGAAATGTATGAAAGTCATAGGGATTATATGCACTTTTAGTACATCGATTGTACGATAGAGGCAGCACAGTCGTCGGATTGCTATGGCTTTGTTTTTGCTGTAACGTAATACCAATTAGTTCTTTTTAAGCAAATCTTGCGCAATTCATGCCATCGCTTTGCTCTTGCAAGTTACGTCATAAGGCAGCGGGTCGACGGATCTGGATAAAATTTGTTACAGATATAGATTATAGACTGGAATAACACGTAGGATACCTTTAATCCCGATATTCCCACGGGATTAAAATTTCGCAGGTAAGGTGAAAGTAGCGTAAAATAATATAAATGTATACTCACGCCTCTCGTGTCGGCAAGTTTGATGATCTTCCGGGTCATGTTTTCGGGGATACCCTCAGCGATGATGACTATGGTGTTGATCTGAGGATGCTGCATCGCCTGTGAAAGAGATTAATATAAAAAATTGAGGTTTGAATAAAAAGTCTATTTTTAATTGACCCGACTGCGGCACGCAAAGGAGAGTTATGTTTTCAACGCGTATGTATGCATGTCTGTTTCTTGGTTAATATCAACAGCGCGAGTAATATAGACTATATGAAATTCCAAGATGGCGCCTGTAAGGTGGGATTTAGGGGGGATGACAACAAATGATTTCCAGTTTTAACAATATGGATATCAAATGAAAGCTTATAATCAGTTTATTCTAAATTATAAATATTAACATTTTCACTAAAAAACCAAAAAAGAAATTGAACACTGATGGAAGTTTTAGGTAAGTACTATACGCCTCTTAATTTTAACTATTCATTGGCCTGAAAGGCATTCATAATAAGTATTATATTATTTTCATTCGCTAGGCTTCTGTTTTTCTGGATATAACGTGGGTAAATGCAATGTATGTAAACGGCAATTGCATTTTTTAATATCCGTTATAGCTCCTTATTATATTACTCCTTATCTAATTTAATTTACTTAATCTTGAATAAGGATTATTCAACGGGGTCCGAATTTTGTATGGGGAAGCAATATTTGACTAGTTTACTTGTCATGAGGCTTTATCGTCATACATACACTTATAATCAAATAGGGTTTCATCATTTTTATGGTTTTTGGTCAGACAAATAATAGTACCTACCAAACTAAAAAGCAAGAAATAAAAAAAAGTAATTACAAAAACTAAAAAACCCGGCTTAATAATTTCAACTAAAAAGTACAAAACAAGCAATATCAATTCAAGTACAAATATGAAATTGTTATAAACTCAGGCATGTTTAATTAGCAAAGAGTTACAAAATGTACAGTTCAATACTTTCTGTGTTAGCTTGTCCCCGCCTGCCGCTACAAGTTTTTTTACAAATATTATTTAAAAGTTAAAAGTTCTTATAGTAATATTGTTTGATTTATACTTTTTAGCTGAAACTTACTGTATTCAACAGTCGGGTTGGTAGTTTTTGTAATTACTTTTTCTTATTTCTTGTGTACTTGCCTATTATAGATTAGCATGAAAACCATACACGAGAAGTTCTTCATACTAGGCATTGTTATATTTTTTCAATAGTAGACGATCAGGGTGTTTAAAAAACGCGTTTACCTATCAACGCGTTTATCTTAAAGACTACCCGTCCAATTTGAAGGTTATTTTTTCATTTGATAGTCCAACTTATAAAAGTTTAAGGTAATATTCTATAAAGAAATTCCTACGGGGTCAAAAGTTACGCAGGAAAATTTGCGCGCGGTTGCTATAGTTGCATTCTTTTCAGGTGGTTTTTGTGACAGTTCAAAATTGACAATCTTTGTGACGTTGCCGTCATGAAATTGTTCGATCTTCCATTCGATGGCTTTGACGTATCGAATCAGTTGGTGAAAAAAATGTATACAAACTTCCGATTACAAGATGGCCGCTCATATTCATCGATTCAATGTAAGTTCGCAGTAGTGTCAATCATTCTTTGAATCTGTCTATTTAAGATGAATATTTTTAATACAGTTGCTCAAAAAGTGGCGTATTGCAGGGACGTTTAGCGTTCGGGATGTGGGCTATTGCACACTCGTGCTTTTTCTTTACCTTTTCCGCACTCGTGCGTTTTCTTTCCCAAATGTCAAAATAATGTCTATTAAAAAGAAAAAATCAACCACGAAGTTTTTACTAAAAAAAAATTCATAGAAGTTTTTACGATTCATGCAAATATTTCTGAAAAGAACCTACTAATTTGTTTCAATATCAGATATAATGATTTGATGCGATGAGTTAGGTTAGGTTTCATTTCATTTTATCTCATTAAATTCATTTTCATTTCATGTCAATACAAAAAATCGACTTGGCTGTATGGGCATAGTTCCCTTTGCCTACCCAGAATGGGTAAACAAACAAAAAAATCTCTGTTTATAATCTTTCACGGCTGGCGCCATTTTGTATATTTTATAAAATTGCTTAATTTTTTCGCATCTGTATTAAAAATAGTCGTTCAGTACACGTGCGGAACCGTCATTGCAACTCGTTCCGACTGTCAACCCTCGCCTTCGGCTGCGCCTCGGCTCGTGTAGACATTTGTCGGAACTCTTTGCAATGACAGGCTTTCCGCACTCATAATGAAATTTACTATTTTATGACATTTACTTAATTTATTTACAGTTAATAATAACAATTACACTTTGTTAATAGTTCAATTTATAATTTTAAAATAAACAATTTTATTGATATAGTTTTTATTTCCTAACGCGCCAATTTATATTTCATTAGTTGTAAATAGTTTGCGCGTAATGGAAAATGAGAACTGTCACGAAAATCATTCGAAAAGAATTCAACTATAGTTGATACACATTGGAATCATTATAAATTTAACTGTTTTTTTTTTGTAATCCAAGATAAATTAGTGTAGATAAATAAAAAATAGTAAAATTCTCACCTGCATGGTGCTATCGAAGGCGGACCTCAAAGAGGCGAAATTAACGAGCACTGTCGCCTCCTGGTGTTTCCTCATAGCAACGTCCATGTCAGAGAACACTGAAACAAATCAATTTTATTGGGCATTGTAAAATCAACACGACTTCCGGCGGAAAACACCAGACAGTAATACCAATTATAGTTGAACTAGCTGACCCGGCAAACGTTGTTTTGCAATATAAAAAAAAAATGATGTTGGCCGATTCTCATAGATACCGGATAAGCACAAAAAATTTCATCAAAATCGGTCAAGCCGTTTCGGAGGAGTATGGCAACGAAAACTGTGACACGAGAATTTTATATATTAGATTGTTTTCAAATGATTTTCCTGACAGTTCTCATTTTCCATTACGCGCATACTATTAACAACTAATTAAATATAAATAGGCGCGATACAAATTAAAAACTTATTTCGAAATTAAAGTATTAATCAAGTGTAATTTTTATTATTAACTGTAGTAAATTAAGTAAATGTCATAAAAAATATTCATCTCAAATTGACATATTCAAAGAAACGGAACGTTCGGATGATAGGGATTGACACTACTGAATCGACATTGAATCGCTGAATATGAGCGGCCATCTTTTAATCGTAAGTTTCAATACATTTTTTTCACCAACTGATTCGATATGTAAAAGCAATCGAATGGAAGATCGAACAAATTCATTGCGGCAATGTCACTGTGGTTGTCCATTTTGAACTGTCACGAAAATCATTTGAAAACAATTCAACTATAATTAATATATTCATTATTAAAATAATGATTATCAATAATTATCACAAAGGTTTATGTCACGATCATGGAAGTATAAATAATCACAGAAATTAGAGTTCAATATGGTTAAATCAATTTTGAATTATTACTATTTTTAAGTTTCATGTCCATAGTGGACTGGGAGCAAAAGAAAAACATAGAATGTGCCAGCTGCTTCTCTTCCCGGGCATACTGTAAGACTCAGTTAAGGGACAGAGGTTTTGCTAGCGTTTTTACGGGCGATAGGCTGGCCCCTGTCACTGTCTCTATCCATCATTATAATACCTCCAAATTCATCAAACGTGACATTAGATGGTTTGATAGCCTCTTGTGCTCTGCCTACCCTATACAGGATACAGGCGTGAAGTTATGTATGTATGTACTGTTTTCGATTTAAGATGATATGGGAAACAGTTCCCAAATTCCATTACGCTTAAATTACTTTCAAGTAATAAAATATAAACAATTAATTCAAATTCAAAACCGTTTATTTCCCGTAATACAAAAAGAAAACAAGGAAATAAAGTGAAATTAATTAAAATTCAGATAATGGATAAGGGATACAGGTTATTTATGTATGTATGTACTATTTTTAAGTCAATAAAAACACTTAACTCTTATTTTTATTTTATTTTACTTTATTAGCATAATTAATGTCATGTGTCTTAAGACTTTAATAATAAATAAAACTCTATCATATGTTAACTAATTAGAGCTGTTAAATAACTTCCAATAAACACAAGTTTAAGGATAGGAAGTTTAAGAAAGTTATTAAAGAAATCTTACATACATACATAACCTCACGCCTGTGTCCCTAATGGGGTAGGCAGAACACCAGAGGCTATAAAAACCATCTGATGTCACGTTTGTCAAATTTGGAGATATTATTATGATGGAGAGAGACTATAGCAGTGACAAAGGGGAGGCCAATAAATCCTCCATCTCTTAACTGAGTTTTACAGTATGCCCGGGAAGAGAAGCAGCTGGCACATTCTATGTTTTTCTTTCGCTCCCAGTCCAGCTTGGAAGAAATAAATCTTTCATTAAGTAAATTAAATTTATTTTTCTACAAATTTCGGCAATGTTCCTTACCGGGAATGAACACCTCCTTGTTACCGAAGTAGTATTTCTGTTTGTGATCCGCCGTGAACGGGTACACTATCGCGACCACCGACGGCTCCGTCCGCCGGCAAATGTAGTCGAAATCTAACATGCCCTGTGGAACAAGATCATTGTATTATAACTGACAGATATAAAATAAATATTTTCAACACACTTGCTCGTAAAGTGAGCGTTATTCTATTGAATTTAGAACTATAAACTGGGCTATAAGTCACGCGTGAATAATATATTATGCCCTAGTGCATAATATAATGAATCCTACAAAGTTGAATTGTACCTTTGTGCAAATAACATGCGAGAAAACAGAGCATATTTTATTGGTCCGGTTATACACTAAATATTTTCAGAAACAACAAAGAGGGTTTATACCACTTCAAATCCATATACATTTTTAAATGTTTGCGCCTTATATTAGTAAAATAAATTTGTATATTAAACAAATTATTCACAATTTACAATCATTTGTCATAAAATATTTGCATTTACCACTCCAAATTAAACATTTTCACTTAAAATAGGCTGTATATGCTATACAGACATTGACACATTTGACGGAAAAAAAACCTACGCGTATGCGCTAGGTTCGGCGCCATTTTTCAATCACAATTCACAGCTTTGTTATCAAGTGTGTTTGTTATTTTATGACCACGTATGCCTGTCTTTTACTCACAAGTGTGTTGAAAAACGTCGTATATACTATTCTGACACTCACACATTATCTAGCCCAAATTAAGTTTCTTAGAGAACTTGTGTTATGGATACTAGTTAGCTGATATACTTAAGAAATATATAAACATGAATATTGAATAAATACATATTTTTTATTAGATAATAAACTTAAATAAACATATAAACGTCCATTACTTGACGACTAATATCTGTGTTCATCACACAAATATCCGTCGCCGCCGGGTTTCGAACCCAGGACCTCTGGCATAGAAAGCAATGTACGTTACCACTACACCAGCCGGTCGTCAAGGTATATTAATGTATGATATGTATGGTAGTGAATCTTGGGTGTAGCAGAAGAGACATGAAAGCAGGATTAATGATGTGGAGATGAGAGCGTTGAGGAGCATGTGTGGAGTGAAATTGAGTGATAGGGTGCGCAACAGTGAAATAAGAAAGAGATGCGGATTGAAAGAAGATGTAGTGACTAAGATTGAAAAGGGTATGCTACGGTGGTTTGGACATTTGGAAAGGATGAGTGAAAGTAGATTTACGAAAGAGGCGTACAGAGCAAGAATGGATGGTGTTGTTGGAAGGGGCCGGCCTAGGCGAACGTACGCCGATCAAATTGGCGACGTTCTTAAAAAGGGCCTAGTTAAAAGTACCCGTAACCGGCAATCATGTATGAAAAGATTGATGAACGTGGAAGAAGCGAAAGAGGTATGTCTGGATCGCAGCAATTGGTGTTCCCTTGTCTCTGCCTACCCCAAAGTGAGACAGGCGTGAGGTTATGTATGGATGTATATATTAATAACTATAGTACTGTTTTCGATTTAAGATGATATGGGAAACAGTTCCCAAATTCCACTACGCGCAAATTACTTTCAAGTAATAAAATATAAAGTGTACTATTAATTCAAATTCAAAAAGTTTATTTCTCGTAAAACAAAAAGAAAACAAGGAAATAAAGTGAAATTAAATTAAAATTCAGATAACATTAGACAATAGGTATACATATTACAAAAAAACGGCGCCATGCTAGTGAAAGCAACATGGCGCCGATTAATTTAAAAGCAACATGGCGCCGATTTTCAGCTGGTACATAACCAAACAGTTCATAGGGGTTTATTTAGTTATTGGAAGGATATCACTAGTAATTATTATTAACTGTAAGTAAATGACTCATATTCAATGAACATATGGACAGTTGTGGAACGTCAGTCAATAGTGATTGACACTATGAATATGAGCGGCCATCTTGTAATCGTAGTTCTGAATACATTTTTTTACCAACTTATTCGATATTTCTAAACAATCGAAACGAGGATCGAACAATTTCATTAGGGCAACATCAGAATTGAACATAAACTATTTCCACTATAGTACACTTATTAATAAAACTTTGAGACCAAAGTAAATTGTGCCGAATGTACGAAATTCACGCACTCAATATCGCTTCCTCCGCTAAGAACGCTTTGTTAATACTTCGCTAATAAATTAAAAAACAGCGATAACTTTGCAGAGATATTGTTGAACTCTTTTTGCTTTTTTTTTGTATTCCTTTTACTTTTTTGTGTGCCTTATATTTTTTTTATTTTTAAGTCTTCTTTCATGTTAAATTTAAGTAACTTTCATCATAAGGTATATGATTTCTTTAGTTAAAGCTAATTTGTAAAATATTGCAAAGATTTTTGTTGCATTTCTTTCACTTTTGTTTTAAATGTTTTTTATTTTAATTTTCTTTTCACGTTTATGCCTTGTTTTATGTTATATTTAAGCTACTTTTATCAGTATTTCTTTAATTATGGTTTTTAATTTGCGTTCCGACCGTGACCAGTGGTTGCAATGGAAGACCAGCGCTAGCTCTAAACTAGCCCTTTGCTGAATTGCTACCAATTCGTGGCAACATTTTCATGTATTATTTAAGCTAGTGATTGAAATCCATTGTATTTTGTCGCAAATAAAGTTTAGTTTAAGCTATTGCATAGCTTCTATCGCGGGCCTTGAGCGTGGGGACCGAATCCAGAAATTCCGTAACGAAAAAACCTAACACCCCCCACTTCGACCGGCACAGCGGTGATACTTTGATTTCATAACTTTACATGCGGGCTTTAATAAACAATCAGCGCCATCTACTAGGAATTTGTGGAACTTCATATTAGATCAAACATTACTGCATTAATAAAATAAAAAAATAATTATAATTGCATAAGTTGATAAAAATTGCTATGCAATAGCTTTACCGCGGCAGTCTCCGAGTGCCACACGTCTTTTCTTTTTTTTAATTTTTATTACATAAAAACAGCTCACCTGTATAGCCCTATTCTGCATCCCCCAAATAATAGCCTTCGTCCGATCGTTGAACAGCGGCCTGGCGGGGCTGGTCTGACCGGACTCAAGTTTTGTGGGAGACTGGGAGCAGACGAGGTTCAGCAGTTTGGGAGTCAGTTCCGGGATATCCAGCACTGGTTTTGGCTGTGGAATAATATGAAAAAATAAATGATTATGTTTATTTATATGGCAAATATAAATATTAACGATAACGAATATTTTTAAGGTTAGCAATGCAAACATATTAAATAAGTAATGGTAGAACGATGGTGACGTGACATTTAAATTTATTAATTGCTTGTTATTCTCAATCCTTATTTTGAACTAGCCACCGCGCGCGGTTTTACCCGCGTAACTTTTGATCCCGAGGGAATTTCGGGATAAAATATAGCCTATAACCTTCCTCAAGAGTTGGGCTATCAAATGCAAAAACAATTTTTCAAACCCCACTTGTAGTTTCTGAGATAAGCGCGTTTAAAAAAACAAACAAACAAAAAAAAACTCTTCAGCTTTATATATTAGTATAAATTATTTTTAAAGAAAAGATTCCTGCAGTGGGCTCTTTACAAAGATTTGTGGTGATGATGACTAATTTTGTTTAATGTTTGTTGGTTATTTTTCTGATTGAATTGAATAGTAGCTAATATCTTAAACATACAAGTATTGGTTTCATTATAAACAAAATATATGAAATGAAAAAAATCAAAGAATGATGAGTTTTCTGACAGCTCATAAAAATTAGTTCAAAAAAACCTTTATAGGTGGCACTTTTAAAAAGCCGAAGGTTAAGTCTGTATACTATAATGAAGGTTATTTATAAGTTCAATTTCTGTTGCAGACGTCAAATAATTTATTTTTCTTTTAAACACGCAGTGTGGAATAAATGGCTATATGACAGACTAGACGTCACCTTTTGTAAAGCGCCATCTATCGAAGCTTCTTGTACCATTTTTGTTCCGCTTTGTTTATTTAATGAGCTGTCAGGCCCTCGAATTACATTAAAAATTGCCTGCCTCTTCAAAAAGGGCTAAAGGAAAAGTTTATGTTATAAGAGCGGTTACGCACTACATCGTTGTTGATTCAACAACTAGTTAAAGCCGAAGTATATGATGACTGACTTCATCAAGTGTTTTGTGAAATTCCTAAGATAAATAAAACTTTTTGATTTTTTTTTTATCCGATTACTATCCGATCCGAATCCGAAAAAATATAAATCTAGAAATGTTTTATGAAATGACGGATGACGTTATGAATAAAAGAATTTTATTATTATTTTATTTTATTATCAATACTTACGCAAGGCGCAGGTTTAGGCAGCTGTTTAGGCGCGTAGTCCAACTGGTGTTCTTTAGGAATAGGCGAGTGGCCTAAAGCGAGGCCTACGATGGCTGTCATGTTAGCTTCCGGTCCGAAAACGTAGAGCGGGATTCGAAGCCGGTGGCCTACTTCACGCATTTGTCTGTAGGAATAGGAAGAAAATATGTTATTGTAAAAAAATATTCAAATAATTTAAGTAAAAATATTTCACATTTACATAAAGTTGAATTGTTTTCAAATGATTTTCCTGACAGTTCTCATTTTCCATTACGCGCAAACTATTTACAACTAATTAAATATAAATAGGCGCGATAAAATTAAAAAAAATATGTAAAAAACATTGTTTTTACTGAAATTAGAAATTAAACTATTAATAAAGTGTAATTTTTATTATTAACTGCAAGTAAATTAAGTAAATGTTATAAAAATATTCATCTCAAATTGACATATTCAAAGAAACGGAACGTTCAGATGATAGGGATTGACACTACTGAATCGACATTGAATCGCTGACTATGAGCGGCCATCTTGTAATCGTAAGTCTCAATACATTTTTGTCACCAACTGATTCGATAATGTAAAATCAATCGAATGGAAGATCGAACAAATTCGTTGCGGCAACGTCACTGAGGTTGTCAATTTTGAACTGTCATGAAAATCATTTGAGAACAATTCAAATAGAGATATTAATATAATAAGCCTGAAGAGTTTGTTTATTTATTTAAATGCGCTTTTCTTGGACACTACCAGTAAATTTTAAGAAAATTCGAAACAGGATTTCACAACGGAAAAATTGAGAAGTAAAAAAAATATAAAAAACATGGCAAAAACTTCGTTTCTACAATAGATTTGAATGAATATTTTATATTCGATACTTCTGCAAAGTACCCGTAACCGGCGATCATGTATGAAAAGATTAATGAGCGTGGAGGAAGCGAAAAAGGTATGTCTGGATCGAAGCAATTGGTGTTCCCTTGTCTCTGCCTACCCCAAAGGGAGACAGGCGTGAGTTTATGTATGTATGTATGTATGTATGTATGTATGTATGTATGTTCTGCCTCATAAGGAATTTTATGGGCTGTATTTTTCATTAATTTCATTTATCTAGGAATGTAGCTGTGCGAAGGTGCTATTATAATATACTAGCCACCGCGCGCGGTTTTACCCGCGTTACTTTTGATCCCGTGGGAATTCCTATAACCTTCCTCAAGAGTTGGGCTATCAAATGCAAAAAGAATTTTTTGAATCCCACTTGTAGTTTCTGAGATTAGCGCGTTCAAACAAACTCTTCAGCTTTACATATTAGTATAGATTTATCAGAGTGTTAAGTGTATTTTTGATTTCCGTTAATAATAAGAACAACGAGAGTTAATTTTCCTCAGGTAACGTTTTTCAACTATTATTTTTTAAGATATTCGACAATCGTATTTAATCGCTGAACCAATGTCAAAGTTTTCTTTTGACTTTGACATCGTCCTAATAATTCTCATATTATGTTCGTCAGTAAATGGTTTTCGAATTGTCATACCTGACACTAGTTTCCGTATAACTCCAAAGGATCTTTTACTTATGAACCATGGAACTGTTTTTTATAATATAGCAAAAGCTTTATAAAAAGTGGTTTCTAAGTACTAAAGAATAAAAAAAGTCTTAGTAGAAAAGAAAATTTTTGTAGAATTTAAAGGTAATAATAAGTCGTCGTGGTTACTGTGGGTATCATACGATATCACAGATTAAGCAACGTTTGGTGCGGTCGGTACTTGGATGGGTGACCGCCGACCATTCATTTCTCACGACGACTTCCGTGCTTCGGAGGGCACGTTAAGCAGTCGGTCCCGGGTGCTGTATACTTGTATACAGTAGTCGTTAGGGTTTGTCAGAAGCCATCTAGGCGCCCTAAAATTCTGGCATCTACCACCCAGCACTGGGCGAGCTTGGTGGATTATGGCCTATACCTCCTCGTCACCCAGGGAGAGACTCATGCCCTGCAGTGGGCTCATTACAAAGATGATGATGATGATGAAAGGTAATAAAAAAAGGTTCTAAAAATAAATAATTGTAACTTATGTACCTAAGCCCTTCCTGGTAGTTAGGACCTCCTCTCCTCACAAAGATGGTGATGTTGTATTGAATGAGAGCATCCTTGTATGTCTCCATAGCTGTGATGATGCCTCGGAAGGTGTCAGCAACGTTCGTGAAGTTGGCTATCCCGCCGCCAATTATCAGCACCTGGTGGAAGAGGGGAGATATTAAGCAGTTTATTCAAATTAGATTATCTTTATAAATTACGGCTGATTTGTCGACATTTACAACACGTTTATCCAACGAAACCTGTTGATATCTTACCACCAATTAGTCGCCATATAGACATGCATATACGACCATTCCTTGGACCAATTATTCCCTCGCAGTAGTCGCCTTATACGATACACTTTTCTGACGAAACCTAAAGGAATCTTACTACTAAATAGTCGCTAGTTACTTTTTCCTGGCGTCCTTGATGACCCAATCAACAAGGGTTCAAAAAGGCAACAATTCCGAGCGGACTCTCATCTTCTTTGACACTATAAATATAACTTTGAGTAATAAAGTCGTCGTGGCGCCGTGGTTACTGTGCATATCAAACGATATCGCAGGTTAAGCGCGCTCGGCGCGGCCGGTATTAGGATGGGTGACCGCCGTTCATTCATTTCTCACGACGACTTCGGAGGGCACGTTAAGCAGTCGGTCCCGGGTGCTATATACTTGTATACAGTAGTCGTTAGGGTTTGTCAGAAGCCATTTCGGCGCCCTGAAATATCTGACATCCACCAATATCACTGGGCCAGCATGGTGGATTACGGCCTAAACCCTAGTCACCTAGAGGAGAGACTCACAGCCCTGCAGTGGGCTCATTACACGGAGTTGTGATGAAACATAATGAATTAATGAATGAAAATAATTTATTGTAAAAAACAGTGCATAATCAGTACATACAGACCAATTAAAAATATAACAATCTTTTCTACACCAGTAAAAATAAACAAAACTTAAAATTAATAACAACTTTATCTTAATACCTGATTGATTGTACCTATGCATGCACTGCAGCTACAATAGGCAGTATACATCTTGGTGTTGTGAGGAAACACCAAGACACTGGTTTTCAGTGTAGCCAGAGTATTTATGAAGAAAATCCTAAATTCCGAATAGATAGTTTATGACCGCTGTCTATGTATTGTGTGTTGGTGAATATAACCTGTTATTAAATATTGTAACACTATTATATATAAATAGATTTAACTTAAGCGTAAATCTATCAATATATATAAAATTGTTCCGTTACTGACTGAGTGACTGAGGTACTGAGTGACTGAGTGACTGACAGACAACGTACAGCCGTAACTACTGGGCGCAGAGAGCTGAAATTTAGAAGATACATTCTTTAGGGGATGTAGGGGTGCACTAAGGAAGGAATTCCCGAAATTCCCACGGGAACGGGAAATATCAGACTTATTAGTTTGTGTGAAAAATCTTATTCCTTGAGTGCACCGATGTGAAACTTGGTGTAAAGGTTTTTCAATGTGTGTCTGGTTGTGCTATAAAAGGAATTCCCGAAATTCCCACGGGAACGGGAAAAATATGATGTTTTAGTTTGTATGATAAAATCTTATTCTTTGAGTACACGGATGTGATACTTGGTATAAAGGTTCCTCAATAAGTGTCTGTTTGTATAATAGAAGGAATTCCCGGAATTCCCACGGGAACGGAAAATAGGACTTTTGAGTTTATGCGTGTACGAAGTCGCGGGCAAACGCTCGTTATATATAAATAGATTTAACTTAAGCGTAAATCTATTTATTTATAATAGTGTTACAATATTTAATAATTAATAATTTTTAATAATTTCCACTGACCTTTCCATTGGCGTGCTTCTCGCGGCACATGAGGCTGAATATGGTCTTGGCGTAGTCCGCAGTCTGCGACTCGGTAGGCGCTCCCGAGTACTCGCCGTAGTTAGCCAGTTCCCCCGCGCCTCCTAGCTCGCAGATCGTATCTGTGTATACGACTGAGGCGCCCCCTCCCGCTACCATTGTCCAGATACGACCCGATTTGTTTAAGATTGTCAGCTGGGAAGGGAAAGAAGAGATATTAATTTAGTTTTCAGTGATTTTAAAATGTTTTTTATCTACTCTCATATCATAATATTCAAAATATAAAACTCAGAACGAATTTATATTGACATACTTTTTAAAATAGTATAACGAAATGAAATTAAAAAATTAAATTATAACACACTACCTCGAACAATACAAAGTTATAATAATTTTTTTTTTCATTTCGATACACATAACAGACCATAGATTTCATTTTTTTATCTGTGTCCTACTAGCGCCGCGCTACGTTACATTCTGTGGCCGCGCGGCGCGTTTTGGCGCATGCGCGATAATGGCGGGAATAAATATCTTCAGTGTATGAGATTAGATAAAGTAGTGTATGAAACTGCACATAACTAGGTATTATGTGACAGTTTCATAAACTACTATTTTGTTTTACATGGAATACTTTGTAAACGGATTTATGGTGTAAAATTATGAATTTAAAGTGTATAATGTATGTTTGAAAAGTAAAAACTTAAGACAATATTGCATGTCTACAAATAATGGGTTGATTTATTATTTTATGGCTGTATTATAAGAAAACAAACTTTATTGAATTCTTTAATTATTAAACATTTAGTAAGTATTTGGAAAATTTCTGAAATTCAATAAGAGTTTTCGTACGCCAATCATGTCTGTAATTTTGTATATTTTTTACCCATGTTACTCAAACAAATCTAACCTTCAGAATAATTTATTTGTTCGCGCCCACATAATATAATGATTTTAACTAATAAAACAGAAACATAAAATTAAGAAAATAGCAGTTAGTTTGTGTGTTGAACCCCAGCGAAGAATTACAAAATTTTGTTTCGTAGAAAGATGAGAGTATCATAGATCTTTTGTGTGTTGAAACACTTAATTTGTTTACAATAGCAAAATTTATGTGTCGACTACTTTCAAAGACATTCGACAAAAACATATTCTGCTGGTCATTTCTGCACTCGCAGCAAAATGTTGCAAAATTGCGTGTGCAAAAACATTCAAATGATTCAATGCAGAAGACTGACAGTTCGAAGTGTCGAAAAGAAAAATAATGATACCAGTTAAAATCTTCGTAGTGTAAGGTACTGAATCTGAATGTTTGAAATTGAATGGCACTTTTTCATTCGATTCGCATAAAATTTTAAAGCAATGTATAAATTTGTGAATTTGAAGTGTGCACTTTATCCTTACAGTAACTTAAATTAAATTAATTTTTGCTAATTTTTAGTCATCGAAAAAGTAAGTGACGTATAGCAACCTCACTCTAGAAATGGAGAAAATGAAAATATAAAATATTTTGTGAGTCACAATACTCACAATATTTGTTTTCGAATTTGACGATATCATTCATTTCATAAAATTCATTCATCTACTTAAACCGCGTCAATATTTTTTCTTCCCTAAAGTGGGCACACTTGATTTTACTGCATTGAATTATTTACCAAGGTGTGTTAATGTAATATTATTTTATTATTTTTATTTCACTTGTAAAAAAACCTACCTTCAAACTAGCCCCGCTCTTCGCATCCAAATCAGCAATATGGGCCTCCTCAGGGTACGCATCTCGTCCAAACGGGGGCGGGAAAGCTATACTGCCCCAGTTCTTAGCACAGATGAAATCTGCCGTCTGGTCCAATTTCGCCGCCAAATCGAGGAGGTAGATCCTTTCGTTGGTGATGACGATGGGATTAATCTCCATGTATGTGAAGAAGAGGTCGACGTAGACCTTGTATAGGGACAGGATGAAGGTTGTCAGGATTCTGAAAAGAGATAAATAAAAATAAGTACTGTCGGCGTTAACGATAAGTTTGCGATATTAAGATGTTTGTATGACTTCATGGTAGCGGAAGTATGTTGGAAGTACTGTTAAAGAGGGTGCTAAATGCAATGAATGACTGACATTCGATTGCAGCGCCATAGGTTATATCTTGAAGTAGGGTGATGGCAAGTGACAGAGAGACGGTTAGGAAGGCTAGGCATGCGGACGTGTCTCAAACTGACGGTTAATATTAGCTCGGTATTAATTGGTTTTAGCGTTGTAATGGTAAAGTAATAACGGAACGTAACAGAGAATAAAGATTGTATTGTGAATAAGCCGGTATTAAGACCAAGCCCACACTCTCAGGACTGAGTATCTGCCTTGTGATTATTTCTATCGTGTCATCGCTCACAGTACTATGCGTTTCAAATGAGAATACAACTGGCTTAGCGCCATATTGTGACGTCATAGCTTTGCTTTGTATACTGTTTATAGGTATATGTTTACCGTTTGATGGAGGCAGTCTTAATATTCTTTAAGAGAGCGCGCTCCACGTCTTCGCCTGTCGGGAATGTGTCCACGGGAATCTGAAATTAAAATTAAATATATGTTTATTTTAATGTTTAATAAGTATATTATAATAAAAACTGAAATAAAAAAATGAATACATAAATAACTGCTGGGAGATACAAAGTATGGAAATACTTTATATCTAAAGATTTACATACTAATATTATTTACAGTCGTAAATGGATATAATGTTTCTTTTTAAATTAATATTTTAAGGGTTGATTTTTCAATGGTCAGTAAAAGTCAAACAAGAATGTCAAAAAAGTGTATAAATGTATTACTCGACTAGCCACCGCGCGCGGTTTTACCCGCGTAACTTTTGATCCCGTGGGAATTTCGGGATAAAATATAGCCTATAACCTTCCTCAAGAGTTGGGCTATCAAATGCAAAAAGAATTTTTCAAATCCCACTTGTAGTTTCTGAGATTAGCGCGTTCAAACAAACAAACAAAAAAAAACAAACTCTTCAGCTTTATACAATGTGTTAGGGTTCCGACTTTTGATACTTTACCTACGTGATATATATCAAATTTCATCGACAAAAGTCACCTTAGGGGGGGGCGCACCCCTCACCCCTCGTGATGGGGGTGATTTAAAAATTTCGTTTCTCTGGTTTGCTTTAAGTTCGTAAAACCATTTTTTTTTTCATATTTATTGTGTGTATCTTGTTGAATTACATCTCATTTTAAAGCTTATTAAATTTACCAACTTTTGATACCACATTCACCAAAAAGTCATAAGAAGAAAAGAATTAATTTTAATGACTTAGAAAAAAAATCTTACTTTTTTGTAGTATTTTTTTAGTTTTTTGTCATTAAAAAAAAAACGAAGCCCTTAACAATGCATTTTTTTCTTCTTAACTAGTACTATTTGAGTTTATCTTTCTAACGATACAGAATACGACAGTTTAACTTCAAAGAAACAGTCCTAACTGCTAAGCTAAAATGACATCAAAATAAAAGACACGAAATTTACAATCTCTTTTTTATTTAGTTTTGCCGATTTTAAGTCAATTTAACAATTGTTCAAAGTGACCACCATTGTTTAATAAACAAGAAGTAGCCCTTAATGCTACTTGTTGTGTAGCTCTTTTAATCATAGCTCTGTCGGCTTTTAATTCATCAGCTGCGGTCATAATTTTTTGCAGCAGCTCTTCTCTTGTTGTAGGCACCTCTAGGTAAACCCGCTGTTTCATGGTCCCCCACAGGAAGAAATCTAGAGGTGTCAAATCAGGGCTACGAGCCAGGCAATTGTTCCTCCTCTTCCAATCCAGGGGGTGTAGTGTTCATCCACATATGCTCGTACATTCCGGGCAAAATGGGCAGGAGCTCCATCCATTTGCAAATAAAAAGACCGGCGTTCACGTCTGTACTCCAATGGTAGCTCATGTAGGAAATCCCCTCTTAGAAATTCCAAGAATCTCTCACCATTAAGATTGTCTGGTAAGACGATGGGACCTAGCAGCTCATCATCAATAATGCCTGCCCACACGTTGATTGAGAATTCGTGTTGGAACGAGGCGGGCCTCACAGCATGGGGATTTTCATTAAGCCACAAATGATGGTTTCGGTGGTTGGTTATCCCAGCTCTTGTGAATTTGGCTTCATCAGTCCATAATATTCGCCGTACGAAGTTTGCATCATGTCTCACTTTCCTATTAAGCCACGCACAGAACACAAATCGAGCAGCATAATCTGGTTCAATTAAATTCTGAACTCGACGAAAATGAAACGGCCGTAATCCTTCCCGACGTAGAACTTGCCACACCGACCAATGCGAAATCCCAAGTCTTCTGGCAATATTTCTAGTGCTAAGTCGCGGGTCACTGGCAATCATTTCAATGATTTCTTCTTCCATGTCTGGTCTCCCCACAACAGCACGTTCATTAGGCGGCTGTCGGATTCCATGAGTGCGCAATCTTGCAAAAACGCTTGCAAAAGTTGGAGCAGAAGGTATGCGCCTTGTAGGGAATCTAATTCGATATTCCCGAACAGCAGCCGCAGCGTTTCCATTGGCGTATCCATAAATAAATACAATGTCGGCCACTTCACTTGGTGAATAATTAACTGCCATAGTATCGAGTAAGTAGTACTTAGCTAAATTCGAAAGTAAAACTTTGTAGCAATCGCAACGAGAAACGAAGGACAACTGATTAGCAAGTAGAAATCCTAACCAGTACCTTAGTATTGTTATCTCATTCACTATTAGACTGAAAGAGATTCATGTTTCGACTCGTACGATGCGCGGGGCGACGTGATTGGTGCGCTCTAGCCTTTCGGCACGGGCCTCGCCCTGATCATCCCTCGCCAACGCAGCGAGCGCAGAGGCAGTCAGGCGAAAACCTGAAGCAACCTGCTACCGCATTGCGCGCGCGCTCTAACTCGCGAGCTTGATAGTACTTAAATTTTGTAACTAGGACGTATTACCTTAGTAAAATAAACTTTTGATATTTTAATTTCGTGTTTCCTTTTAACTAATTACTGAACCGGGCCTAAATTTTGTAATAAACTCAAATAGTACTAGTTAAGAAGAAAAAAATGCATTGTTAAGGGCTTCGTTTTTTTTTTAATGACAAAAAACTAAAAAAATACTACAAAAAAGTAAGATTTTTTTTCTAAGTCATTAAAATTAATTCTTTTCTTCTTATGACTTTTTAGTGAATGTGGTATCAAAAGTTGGTAAATTTAATAAGCTTTAAAATGAGATGTAATTCAACAAGATACACACAATAAATATGAAAAAAAAATGGTTTTACGAACTTAAAGCAAACCAGAGAAACGAAATTTTTAAATCACCCCCATCACGAGGGGTGAGGGGTGCGCCCCCCCCTAAGGTGACTTTTGTCGATGAAATTTGATGTATATCACGTAGGTAAAGTATCAAAAGTCGGAACCCTAACACATTGTATATTAGTATAGATAAGCTCATCTAAGTTTATTGCCATTCTATGTCATTGTCATACAATTAAAAAAAAAAGACGTGTGGCACTCGGAGACTGCCGCGGTAAAGCTATTGCATAGCATTTTTTATCAACTTATGCAATTATAATTATTTATTTATTTTATTAATGCAGTAATGTTTGATCTGATATGAAGTTCCACAAGTAGTTGGCGCTGATTGTTTATTAAACCCGCATGTAAAGTCATGAAATCAAAGTATCACCGCTGTGCCGGACGGAGTGGGGGGTGTTAGGTTTTTTTCGTTACGAAATTTCTGGATTCGGTCCCCACGCTCAAGGCCCGCGATTATTCGTAATATAATTTTCATCCGACGATTGAAAAATCAGGCCTAACAATAGTAGAAATAATTAAATTTTATACTATACATATTTCCAAAACGAGAAATAGAAGAGAATAGAGAAGATAGAGTCAATCTCACCTCAAGTCTTACAGCCAAGGCGTCTACATCTCCCACGTCGACTCCCCCTTGATGGTGGAACAAAATGGTATCCGAGCGCCGACCTGACTGTATACACAGGTACATCTCGTCACTCTGAAATGTATACAGGATGTGGTATTAGCTCTAATAATAAAATCATAGGTACAAACTTCACAAAGATGGTAAATATAAACAAAGGACCTTAAACAAATACATAAAAAGTACACTCAATTTGACACCATTGGCATAAATCTATCTGATGTCACGTTTGACAAATCTGGAGGCATTATAATGATGGAGAGAGACTATTGCAGTGACAGGAGGTCAGCCTATCGCCCACAAAAAACCTCCAATAAAACCTCTGTCCCTTAACTGATTTTTACAGTATGCCCGGAAAGAGAAGCAGCTGGCACATTCTATGTTTTTCCTTTGCTCCCAGTCCAGCATGGATTCGATATTAAATTATAAAAGCATGACGTAAGAATATATTCTCTATCGATTGTAGAATTAAACTAAGACATCGAAATAAAAAACTGACTATCTAGAAAAATCGATAAAAGTCAAAAATTGAACTTCCATGCTGGACTGGGAGCGAAAGAAAAACATAGAATGTGCCAGCTGCTTCTCTTCCCGGGCAAACTGTAAAAGTCAGTTAAGGGACAGATGTTTTATTGGCATTTTTGTGGGCGATAGGCTGACCCCCTGTCACTGCAATAGCCTCTCGCAATCATTATAATACCTCATTAGTCAAACGTGACATCAGTTGGTCTTATAACCTCTGATGTTCTGCCTACCCCATAAGGGATACAGGCGTGAAGTTATGTATGTATGTATAAACATTCACTATAGATAATATAGGTATATGATATGATATACACATAATGAACGTCGAAAAATATACTATTATACTGCTTGCGTCTTTTTTCCAGACTACTAAAGTCCTGGTACTTTTAAGCGTCGAGTGAATAGATCTCTCATAGATTGAAATGTACCACCTTAGTCTTCATGTTCACCTACCATCAGGTGTCATGGAAGACAAACGTCCCATACCTTTTAAATAAACAGCGACAAATTTTGTTTTGCAAGGTTAATTAAATAAACACATCACTTCTAGCAGGCAGCCTCTCCACATCAATCCCAACAACATTTGTTGCACGAGGTGACGAGCTAATTTAAATTCAAAGGCTATTTTCAAATGCGACCAAATAAAAACTTTCCAAAAATAATAAATATACATACATACATACATACATAACGTCACGCCTGTATCCCTTATGGGGTAGGCAGAACACCAGAGGTTACAAGACCATCTGATGTCACGTTTGACAAATTTGGAGGTATTATAAAGATGGAGAGAGACTATTGTAGTGACAGGGGGTCAGCCTATCGTCCACAAAAACGCCTTTAAAACCTCTGTCCCTTAACTGAGTTTTACAGTATGCCCGGGAAGAGAAGCAGCTGGCACATTATATGTTTTTCTTTCGCTCCCAGTCCAGCATAAAACTTTCCACAAATAATAAGTATATACGAAAAAATATAAAATCAAACTTATTATTACCTGTTCATGTTTTACAAACGGCTCGACAATGAACCGCCTTAGCTTCCCCACCGCGGCGCCAACCTTGCACTCTTTAAGCATATTCTCGCTCAGCCATTTTCGGGTCTCGGCGGCGTTTTTGTTGACCCCGACGAGTCCCAGCTTACCGCGCCTTTTGATCAGCTGGTCCGGTTTTACTACTAGTTGCTGTAATTAAGAAATATTTCCAATATTATAATATTATTATTTTTTAAGTATCTCATTAAAAGTAATCTATTTTTGTGACTATGAAAAATTAAGTTCCTTTAAGTCATCCTGCAAAACGATGAACATAAAACCACAATTAAATACATTTAGCATAAAGTTGAAGCAGTATCATATACCTATTTTTATTAATTTAGAGAAAACTAAAACTTAAATTTCATTTACATTCAACCCAAACGAATATCCTTCCGCGACCGGCTGGTGTAGTGGCAACATACATTGCCTTCTATGCCAGAGGTTCTAGGTTCGAATCCCGGCGGCGGCGGATATCGGTGTGATGAACACAGATATTAGTCGTCAAGTCATGGATGTTTATTTAAGTTTATTCTAATAAAAAATATGTATTTATTCAATATGTATGTTTATATATTTAATAATGTTTTTAAGATTTTGCATTTAAAATGCTCAATTATTCTTTTTATTTATCACATTTTTCATTTATTTATGTTTATATATTTCTTAATTATATCAGTTATCTAGTATCCATAGCACAAGTTCTTTAAGAAACTTAATTTGGGCTAGATAATGTTGTGTGAGTGTCAGAAATATTTATTTATTACGAAGTATTATTATTTATTATCTTTCTTAAAAAAAAAAACTCATTTCTACTTCAACTTATCACCCAATCCCTTACTTAACTCAACGACTACTACTTATTTAATATAGAGTTCGTATTATAAAAGTAGCTATTTAATTTTTCGCCAGGAATCCCCATGAATAAATAAAGAGACCTTACTACACTTTTCCCAACGCGCCGCCTCAGTCAACACGCACACAGCAGTGTTCCCGCCACACGCACACCACCACCCGCTAAGTATCTATTGCATAACGCTACTGTAACCATGCGTTGCGTAATGAATTTTCTAACTTTCGGTTAAGTTAACTCAGTAAATAATTAATATTTATTATTTATTTTACTTTTTCTCTTCACGTATGATCTCAAACTATCACGTCCTGGAATTTCGAAAATGACCCACCAGTCATCCTGTATATAAGAGAGATTTTAAATGAGTGAATTTCATACTTTATGCCGAACGCAAGAAGTTGATTTAAAATGAATTACAATGCGGGCTCACTCCGACTTGCACAAAGATATTATATCAGGTTACATTTTTTTATTGATCAATGTTTAGACGATAACATTTAAATTGAAAATGTCAAGATCTGTACGGTAACGTCTAATAAGATGCATATATTTCCATTGGACTTTTAACCTTATCACAACTGAGTAAGTTGCGAAGTTTGTACATTTTATTAGACCTGACTGTACGCATACCAATTTAAAAGAGTAAAGTTGTTGGTGTAGTGTGTACTCGCTGCCTAACAGCCCGTTCACACATGATACGTTTTACTGGATACCTTTTTTGTATCGAAAATACGTATACTGAATACTGTGCCATATATGAAGTCGCCCATACAACTCCATACGCCATCGATGAAAAAAATAACGTATCCGGTAAAACCTACCATGTGTGAACGGAGGGTAACATATAAGTATATTAACGTGACTAGAACAATACACAATACAATACATAGTTTACTTCCGAAATTTTGATTGATTTTACTTGGTCGTCTATCCTTGCAGATGACTCTCAGTGTTTATTTAATTATTTATTCACATTTACTTACAGCTATCATTACAGTTTTTTAGTCCTATAGCGACTCTGATTAAAATTCTATTTAACTTTCCATTTCTAACCCCTGTATAACAAAACTAATTTATTTAATTTATCACAACTGCATGCTAATTAAAAAACAAATCTCCTTAAAACTAATAGATTAATATTAAAATTGCAAAAAAAATTAGGAACACAACGATTAAGACTCAAACACAGCCTTGAAGTTATATTACCAAGAACAAACTATGGTAAAATAACTATATTGCTTCAAGGAGCACGGCTGTACAACAAATTGCCAAATGATGTAAAGTGTTATGGAAATGTTAATACCTTCAAAAGTAAACTAAAACTTTACATCATGCAGAGCACCAGCAGTTAAATTAACATTTTTTTTTTTTTATCATATCTCATTATAAGTTGAGATCGTTCTGTGAATACGCGCCCTAGCTACCCACCTCTTTGCTCAACCAGGGGTTCTTCCCGAGCTCATCTTCCCAGACTGTTCCCTGCTCGAAGGTGGCGAGCCGGCACGGCACCATGGCGGTCCCTGGTGCTATGAACCTGAAATAACATAATATAAGATAAATAAATAAATTCATCAATGACGTCGTCGTTATTGCAAGTTAAGCGACATTCGGCGCGGTGAGAAAAACACCTGTTTGTTTCAGTTTAGAGGATTTTTATTTGCTTTATGTTTTTCAATTTTGAGTTTTTTTTTTGGTAAGTCGGTCTCAAAATCTCTTCTTTTAACAAAATTTCAGTTTTTGTTCGTTGTGATAAAGCTAACTTTTTATAAGCTCACAAAACCGGAGCCAAAAATTTAGAGAGTAAATACTCTTGCCCCATTCAGCAACCTTATGTGAAGTGTAAGAAACAACGTACATGTCGATTTAGTAGATCATTGGTGCTCGTTTCGTATATCTACTACCGGGACATGCTCACTGTACATTTTCAGAAAAAATATAAAATGAATAACAAAATAAAATCCCCAAACAATCACTCCAACAACATGGCCCCAAACTAAACAGAGCCTGTGTTATGGGATACCATTTAGTGAACTAGGGGGGAACCTAGAATATAAATACACATACAACGTGTAACAAACGCCCAGACCCGGAACATTTTTTTTTCTTGTTCCGTGCGGGAATCGAACCCGCGACCACTGGCGTCTGAGGCAGACAGAGTTACCCCATCGCCAAAATGGTCGTCAAATATTTTATTTAAAATACTGGCACACAGGACAAACAAACAGCCTACATTTTCATTTATTTATTAAATAGAGATACAATAGAAATTTGATGAGATATTTGCTGCTCCCTTCATATATGTATACCTAGCAGATTATCGAGACATTCTGACAGTATATTTTCAGCAACATTAATTAAAGTATGGCAGAAGAGTCATGAAAGCAGGATTAATGCTGTGGAGATGACAGCTTTCAGGAGCACATGTGGACTGAATTTGAGTGATAGGGTGTACAACAGTTTAGTAAAGAAGAGATGCGGATTGAAAGAAGATGTAACTTAGAATGAAAAAGGTATGCTACTATGGTTTGGATATTTAAAAAGGACGAGTGAAAGCAGTTTTACGAAATATGTGTACAGCAGTAAAGGATGGTGATATCGGAAGGGGCCGCCCTAGGCGAAGGTATGCCAACCAAATTGGTGACATATTAAAAATAAGCCTGCTTAAAAGTACCGTAATCGGCGATCATGTATGAAAAGAACGTGGAGAAAGTGAAAGAGGTATGTCTGGATCGCAGCAATGGGGAGTTTTCTGACAGCTCATAAAAAATAGTTCAAAAAACCTCTATAGATGGCACTTTTAAAAAGCCGAAGGCGTTAAGTCTGTAAACTATAATGTAGGTAAGTGGTATCTACCATCTTTGGTTATTTATACGTTCAATTTCTGATACAGACGTCAATTAATTTATTTTACTTTTAAAAACGCAGTGTGGAATAAATTCTTCGCCTTTTGTAAAGCGCCATCTATCGAAGCCTTTTGTACCAATTTTGTACAGTTTTGTTTTTTTAATGAGCTGTCAGTAAACTCCCCATTGGCGTTCCTTTGTCTCTACCTCTAAGGAGACAAGCGTGAAGTTATATACTGGGAAGAAGGACAAACAAACAGCATACCTATTGATGAGGTCCTTGCCGCTCGCTTCGTATATCGCCTTGGAGGACATTCTGACAGTAAGTGTGTGGAAACGTTATGTGAATTACTGGCCTCGCGTCATATGGCTGGTTGGGTTGCTCTGTAACAAAGATAAAACATTAATTAATAAACTGTTCCTTATTAGCAGTAAGGTCTATGTCTAAGTTTCTATCTAGAACCTCATTGCCTAATGTAGAAATATAGTAGTATACTCCAGAAAGTTTAACACATATTTTTCAGTTATTAAAGTCACTAACTCGTTCAATATGTACGCTTTTATAATAAAATTCCAAAAATAAGATTAACCTTTCGATAGATTTAAGGATAAGTGTTGTGTGAAAAGGTCTACTATAAGATATCCGGATGCAAGAAGATGGGATTCCGTGGCTGAAAATTGTTATTGTGTATTTTTAAAAGATGATTGCTATTGAGTTTCTTTCCTCTTTTTCTCAACCGATCGACTTTCCGAAGTGGTGGTAGATTCAGTTCAATTTGTAAATAGTTTGAATATTTAAAATATATTTAAATACCTACGAAACAATGATGGAGAGAGACTATTGTAGTGACAGGGGGTCAGCCTATCGCCCATAAAAACGCCTTTAAAACCTCTGTCCTTTAACTGATTTTGAAAGTATGCCCGGGAAGAGAAGCAGCTGGCACATTCTATGTTTTTCTTTAGCTCACAGTCCAGCATGGAATCTTCATCTTTATAATACCTACCTCCAAATTTGTCAAACGTGACATCAGATGGTCTTGTAACCTCTGGTGTTCTGCCTACCCCATAAGGGATACTGGTGTGACGTTATGTATGTATGTATGTATGAAATAAAGATTTTTTTGACTTTGACTTTGTCTCGTAGCGTCGACTTAGAAGAGCCCTACCTCGCCTGTATAAGCGTGTCATAAAATACGACTAATAAGAGTGGCTCCCTCTTGTCTAGCGACCACCCTTCATAGAAAATCTGCCGCCAAATGTAACCGCTCCGGCGGTGATGTGTTCCGGCAATATTTTATGAAGAGCCAGTTCTTTCCTTAGCCCGTGTGCTGTCATCTTTGATTTCATCTTCACTGACCATCAGGTGATTGTGAGGTCCAACGCGGGCCAGACAGACGTACTTCACGCCTGTATCCCTTATGGGGTAGGCAGAACATCAGAGGTTAGAAGGCCATCTGATGCCACGTTTGACTTTGGAGGTATTAAAATGATGGATAGAGACTGTTGCAGTGACAGGGGTCAGCCTATCGCCTACAAAACACGCCAACAAGAGTTTGAGTACATTTTATGTTTTTCTTTCGCTCCCAGTCCAGAATGGAAGTATTAAGCAAACGCGGGGTTTGCTTCAATAAAAAAAAAACATTTAAGTGTGTAATTTTAGGAGAGAGAAACAGAGGAGACGTAGAAATCATACTTCTTTGTCAACGCTATCAGTAGAAATGGAAATAAAATAATAAAAGCTTAACATTGCCTTTTAATGTAGGTACAATTAAAACAAAATTAGGTGTTATAGATGTTATAAGAGGCTTTCTTGAGGCCGATAGGCTGACCCCCTGTCACTGCAATAGTCTCTCTCCACTATTATAATGCCTCCAAATTTGTCAAACGTGACATCAGATGGTTCTATTACCTCTGGTGTTCTGCCTACCCCATACGGGATACAGGCGTGATGTTACGTATGTATGTATTAATAATTAATAACGAAATACAAAGTATTATGAAATCGACCATTTATTCGCTAATAACCGTTAAGTAAAAGACGCATTATTCGGAATAACTTCAAAATTGCCCGTGTCGCTCAAAGGTCACATTTCCAATTTGGAAAAATTTCGCTAAAATATCGAGGAATTATAATTCGCTTAATTTTTGATTATACAAACATTCTCTTAATTGTACCCTTGTGTCCACATTCTAGCCCGATACGAAGAAAATAAAACCTTATACAAAATCATCATCAAAATCGCTACATTCAACAAAAAGTTACAAGGTAAACCATAAAGAAGTTGTATTGAAAACCTCTTTATTAAAGTCGGTATAAAAGGTCAATGGCACATTCATTTAAAAATACGTCATAGCTAAATTCCATTCAAAAATTTGGCAAGAAGTAACTTTCCGCTAGCTTAAGAATTACACCAGCTAAAACGAAAATCTTGCAATTTGTTTTAATGAAATAATCGTGCCTATTCTTCTTTGTCATCTCTACAATTCTACATCAAAAGCGTTTATATTTGGCGGCAGATTTCATATGAAGGATGGTAGCTCAGTTAATCCTGAATAGGACACCGTTATTCAAATAAAAATTCAAGAATTTGATCACGCAAGATTGTTTACCAAATTGACCAAGCGTAACGTAAAATTGCCTTTCATATACGCAAACGTGTTCAAGAACTCGTAAGATCATTGCATCGCGCTGATTGGTCCGTTAAAATGACATAATTAGGCCGAGGGCTTGTGATTGGCCGATATGAGTCATACGTCGTGTCAGGCGAGACGCAAAGACAGCTGAAAGCGCGCGCTTTTTAATAAGAAAAGTAACGATGGGTTTGAAATATTTAAGAAACTCGTGTGATATTTAAATAAAACACTTTTACACGGATTTATGTTCAGTAGGATCTAGTATATAATATACGAGCGTTTGTCCGCGACTTCGTACACGCATAAACTCAAAAGTCCTATATTTTCCGTACCCGCAGGAATTTCGGGAATTCCTTCCATAATACAAACAGACACTTATTAAGGAACCTTTATACCAAGTATCACATCCGTGCACTCCAGGAATAAGGTTTTTTCATACAAACTGAAACATCATATATTTCCCGTTCCCGTGGGAATTTCGGGAATTCCTTTCATAAAACAACCAGTCACTTTTTGAAGAACCTTTATGCCAAGTATCGTATCCGTGAACTCAAGGAATAAGATTTTTCATACAAACTAAAATGTCCAATAGTTCCCGTTCCCGTGGGAATTTCGGGAATTCCTTCCTTAGTGCACTCCTACATCCCCTAAAGAATGTATGTTTCAATTTTCAGCTTTCTACGCCCAGTAGTTACGGCTGTACGTTGTCTGTCAGTCCCTCAGTCAGTAACGGAACAGTTTTATAATATTGATTTTAGTTGACTTGGTCTGTAAAGGCGACGAATAGTCTTATTGAAAATGTACAATATAATTACCAAGTTTCGCGATAAACCTGCATACGAAAAGGGCTTTTTTAAAATTAACGTGGAGACTTAAAAAAATGTACTTTGTTGTTTTTATAAGATTCAAACTGTAAATTGTAATCTTTTTGTATGGAATCATATTATCTTTGCTGTGAATGATGGCAGACCCTATGATTTCGACAATTAAAGAGCTTTAATATTTAGAACATTCCCACCGCAAATTATTGCCTAAAGATATGGTTAATTAGGTTACAAGAAACATCCATTTTACGTCGATATTTGAAAACATTTGTTTACCTATTATGACGATATTTAAGTGAATATCATCAATAAATGTCCTCATTATAATGTTAATTTTCCTTTTTTTACATATCTAATAATTGTTGAGAATTAACACAGCGCCATCAAGTCTTAACTTTTTTTTTATAAATAAAATCCCCAGACAATCACCTCAACTAAATGGCCCCAAAGTAAGCATAGCTTGTATTATGGGATACCATGTAACGAACTAGGGGGGAACCTAGAATATAAATAGATAAACACCCAGATACCGAACATTTTTTTTTTCTTGTTCCATGCGAGAATCGAATCCTCAACCACTGGCGTCTCAGGCAAAGTCAAGCCAAAGTCGTCGTCAACAGAAGTCAAACAATGGTTAAATAAAATCATGTATTTTTCGGAAATGGAAACTTTATAATATACAGATAAAAACAACTAGTTTTTCAATAATAACAAGCGTAATTAATTATCCTAGCACAAAAGAGGTCGTCTTAAAAAACATGATTTCCGGATAATTACCATCTACCCGCAAAACTGGTTGGTAGAACCTGTTGCCTGGCAACGTATTGTAAACAACACGTTCGAAATCTGAATGTTGTAAAAATAAGTTCTTTCATATAGAATTCGCGGTAATCTGAAGTCGTCGTGGCGCCGTGGTTACTGTGTGTATCATACGATATCACAGGTTAAGCAACGTTCGGCGCGGTCGGTACTTGGATGGGTGACCGCCGACCATTCATTTCTCACGGCGACTTCCGTGCTTCGGAGGGCACGTTAAGCAGTCGGTCCCGGGTGCTGTATACTTGTATACAGTAGTCGTTAGGGTTTGTCAGAAGCCATCTAGGCGCCCTAAAAATTCTGGCATCCACCACCCAGCACTGGGCCAGCTTGGTGGATTATGGCCTATACCTCCTCTTCACCCAGGGGAGAGACTCATGCCCTGCAGTGGGCTCATAACAAAGAGTTGTGATGATGATGATGATGACGATGATATAGAATTCTTTGATTTCCAGGAATTTTCTTGATCAAAAAAAAAATGTTTGGGGTCTCTTGCTTGAACATACATAGAAACCTGCGCGTTTATAATATAAGTAGGAGGTTAGTTACCTGATAGAAGTAGATTAAAATTAGTTAGCAATAAATAACACCTAAAACTAAATAACTTATGTTTGTGTTTATAAATAACTTCCATGCTGGACTGGGAGTGAGAGAAAAACAGAATGTACCAGCTGCTTCACTTCCCGGGCATACTGTAAAAGTCACTTAAGGGACAGAGGTTTTATTGGCGTTTTTGTGGGCGATAGGCTGACCCCCTGTCTATCCATCATAATACCTCCAAAGTCAAACGTGACATCAGAAGGTCTCATAACCTCTGGTGTTCTGCCTACCCCATACCTATGGGATACAGGCGTGAAGTTATGTATGTATGTATGTGTATATAAATAGTAAATTTATTCATTTGCAGTGCGAGTTTATCTATACTAATATTATAAAGAGGAAACCTTTGTATTTTTGTATTGAATAGGCTCAAAAACTACTGGACCGATTTCAAAATTTCCTTTACCGTTACTTAGAGGGATTCTTCCGAATCCGTATAGGCTACTTTTTATCCCGAAAATCCCGCGGGAATCGAAATTGCGCGGGTAAAACCGCAAGCAACAGCTAGTTTAGTATATAGTGGTGATGAAGGCCACAACTTTACCATCGCGTTCTTACAAATTCCGTTTTTCAATTTCGTCACTAGTTGGCGCTGCTTCGATCCCTTGCAAAACGAAAATAACGCTTACGCGATGGTAAAGTTAAAAAATCGCACTAGGTTCTCAGCACACGAAAATGCTGTATCACTTATGTTTTTAGTTCGCTGAAATACCCAGATAACTTAGTTACAATAGATTACTTAGTTATAGTATTGATAAAAGAAGATCAAAAAGATATAAGAGATCTATAGTTCGAAAATAAAACCCATATATTTTCAAAGATAACATCAGATTGAATGATAAAAGATAAGTGTATGACTGTATATTTACTTATTTTATCTTTCGAATTGTTTTGCAAGCAATCTATTCGATAATACATAACCTGCATGGAGTATCCAATCTATACTAATATTATAAAGAGGAAACCTTTGTATTTTTGTATGTTTGTATTGAATAGGCTCAAAAACTACTGGACCGATTTCAAAATTACTTTTACCGTTACTTAGAGGGATTCTTCCGAATCCGTATAGGCTACTTTTTATCCCGAAAATCCCGCGGGAATCGAAATTGCGCGGGTAAAACCGCGCGCAACAGCTAGTTTAATACAATTAGTTACAGTAATAGAGGAATTAGTTTTTAGAATATGCCTTTTATATCATTAGATACTGTTACCCGCGGTTTTGCGTAGTTCGAATCTTACGGGAATATCGGGATAAAATCCTATTCAATATTCCAGACACACTTTCACTATACCAAATTTCATCTGAACCCCACCAGCCGTTCTGCCGCCGTGATTGAAGAACAAACATCTAGCAATACATTAAAAATTTCACATTAATTTATAATATTAGTAAGATAGATCACAAAATACAAAATCTGAACTAATATAATAAAATATAATAAAATCTGAACTAATATAATTGCTTCCATGCTGGACTGGGAGCGAAAGAAAAACATAGAATGTGCCAGCTGCTTCTCTTCCCGGGCAAACTGTAGAAGTCAGTTAAGGGACGGAGGTTTTATTGGCGGTTTTGCGGGCGACAGGCTGACCCCCTGTCACTGCTATAGTCTCTCTCCATCATAATAATACCTCCAAATTTGTCAAACGTGACATCAGATGGTTTTTATAGCCTCTGGTCTTCTGCCTACCCCATTAGGGATACAGGCGTGAAGTTATGTATGTATGTATAATAAAAAGGTTTTTGTGTTAGTGCCCGAGATTTAATCGTTTTAACAAACAAACAAAATCATCAGCTTTATCAGGGCTTATCACATTAGATTCCTATCCTACTATTATTAAAGCGCGAAAGTTTATATGTATGTATGTTTGTTACGCAAAAACGGGTTGACAGATCTGGATGAAATTTGGCACAGATATAGAGTGTTGTCTGGAATAACACATAGAGTTTTTATCCCGATTTTCACGCGAGATTAGAAATTGTGCGAATGGAGAAGAAAACGAAAAGCTCTGGATAGATGTCGCTTCATACCCTCGACACATAACAAACTATCAGATGAACAAGTTGTAATCGAAATTGCTTGTTCTGTGTTATATTTTGGGGTAAACCTATAAAATAATGTAAGCACATGTATCAAAATATAAAAAATGTGGACCGTAATATGCACATTTCCACAAAAGTTTAAATCAAGTAACATCCACAAGTTCCGCATGTGCATATCCTTACCCGGGCGCCACACATTTGTCCAAACATTTGGTCAAACATTTGTTCAAACATTTGAAGCTAAGTCTGGCGCCGGCCTACATATGCAAAGTCCAGCGCTACACATTTGTGCAAACATTTGTTCAAACATTTGTTCAAACATTTGAAGCTAAGTCTGGCGCCGGAGTTAGAGAAACTGTGGTATCCATTTTCTATAAGACTTATGACTACGCAATGATGCACATATAATTTTTTGATCAAAATCACTATAAAATTGACTTTTACTATGGTATTTGACAGTTGTTATGGGTCAAGCGTAATCAGCGCCTCTAGTAGAATAAGAAGGCAGTTTTCTACTCCATTGCTCATCCCGCGAATTAGAATGCTAGATTTAGACACTAATTATATCGAAAAAACAAGAGATGTTATGTACAAATACGCGGGAAATGATAATTATTAAATATAAATTACGAATCGTAAAACATCTATCAATAACAAACCCATTTTCCCTAACACCCAAAATGTTCAATATACCACGCTATATTTACACTAAAACCGGCAATAATATATTCCAAGATGAATGCCGTAACAGCAACGTCAGAAATGGATCAAAGGTCACCAGAATTAAACGTTGACAATGATATAATACTATACTAAATAATGTTACAATAATAGATGTACATAATCACTTGTTAATTAAATATAAATTCGCAGTTTACAGTGTCAACAGTCTCTTAGTACAGCCCTACCGCCACAGTTCGGGCCCCTATACTACATACATACATAAATTCACGCCTGCATCCCTTATAGGGTAGGCAGAACACCAGAGGTTGTAATAAAACCATCTGATGTCATGTTTGATGTTGGAGGTATTATAATGATGGAGAGAGACTAATGCAGTGACAGAAGTTCAGCCTATCGCCCGCAAAAACGCCTATAAAACCTTACAGTATGCCCGGGAAGAGAAGCAGCTGGCACTTTCTATGTTTTTTCTTTCGCTCCCAGTTCAGCATGGAAGATTTTTTGCCCCTATACTCTGTCAAATAATTCAATGCAGTAAACTGACAGTTCGAAATGTCAAATAGAAAAATAGTGATACCAGTTAAAAACTTCGTAGTGTAAGTACTGAATGAGAATGATGGAAACGAACAAGTATTTGCCATTCGTTTTGCATAAAATTTTAAAGAAATTTATAAATAACTAGCTGACCCGGCAAACGTTGTTTTGCCATATAAATAAAAAAAAAATAGATGTTGGCCGATTCTCGTAGATACCGGATAAGCACAAAAAATTTCATCAAAATCGGTCAAGCCGTTTCGGAGGAGTATGGCAACGAAAACTGTGACACGAGAATTTTATATATTAGATTGAATTTAAGGTGTGTAGGTACTGTAACTTTAAAGTAACTTTAACGAAAATAATGAATTACCAAGCATACCTAGTGCTTTAAAACGGTTACAGTCTTGATTTTAAAACTCGTTTTAACGTTAAAAATGAAATTTCATGAGTAACCCAAAAAAATAAAGTATTACTCGGCGGAATAATGTTATTTTTCAGTCATTTTAAGAGTCGAACTTTTAATTTATTATTATGAATATTTATTCTTAGGCAAAGCGTAATAAAGTTTGACAGAAATCAGCGTATTTTTTAATGATACTATAAGGATAAAATGTTATGCGTCGGTATTTGGATTTATTATTATAATTCATAACTACAAACATATCCAGGTAAGGAAATGGGCGTATGTTCCTATACATATGAAAAACATAACTCCTTATTCGTCAGGTCGGGTAGCAAGTAAAATAACAAATGACAAGTTATAGTCCATAAAAACCCCATGCACGTGTTAACAATGGATCGTTAATAGATTGACATGAAGTTAAAATATTTAAATGAAAATAAAAATAAAATCATCTTCTTACTTTAAATTGAAAATAAATAATAGATTTATTTCAGGCATTTTTAAATACATATACATATAATGCTAGTATGGTATTATGATTTAAGTACCGTATAAGTGTGTCGTACGACCGGATTATATAACTTATCAAAAAGTTAATTTATTTATTAATAATACAAAGATACAATAACATTTTCACAAAACAAGTGTAACAAAAACCAACTTAGGTTTGCTCGTACACGTGCATTCATCGTCGTGTGCAAATTTACAATATAAAACTTAATTTAACAACATACAAGTACTTACAAGTAAATAACAATACAAAATAAATTACAAACGAAGGCAAATACAAGGCAACAGTAAAGATGGAAATTCCTATATGTGTCAAATCTGTCGATTGACCTCAAGATAGTATAAAAAATTCTATGTTTACTTTTATTTACTTTTACGTAAGAAACTATACCAAAAAGTTAAGTATCGAAACCGCAAGTCAAAGGCAACTAAGTCGAATAACCCCGCTTGTGCATAAGTAATAATAATAAAATCCCCAGACAATCACACCAACTACATGGCCTCAAAGTAAGCATAGCTTGTGTTATGGGATACCATGTAGCGAACTAGGGGGGAACCTAGAATATAAATACATAAATAGATAAACACCCAGACACGGAACATTTTTTTTTTCTGGTTCCGTGCGGGGATCGAACCCGCAACCACTGGCGTCTGAGGCAGATAGGCTTACCCCAACGCCTAAGTGGTCGTCAAATAAGTGCTTGCATGATGGATGACATCATCATGGATTGCATCATCGTCGGAGCAGAGATATGTAGCGGCAGAAATTTATACGAGGAGTCTTATCCAGAGCCGTAAGTTTATCCTAAGCCAACCCTTCTCGGCTATATCTCCCCAAAAATACGAAAAAAGATTCTTAAATCGGACTTGTATTTTCACAGATAAGCATGTTCGAATAAACCAACTATCCTTATTATCTCAGTGCTTATTTTAACTCGAAGACTCGTAGTAAAAAATGCGCGTCATTCGGCGTAAAATATAAATGTCTTATTTAACACTAGCTGTGCCCGCGACTTCGTTCGCGTGGACGACGAAACTTATCAATGAGTTTTTTGTGTAAACTGCTATTTTGTAGAACGTAATTTATCGAGCATATCGGTATTAATACTTCCGTCCCAGCGCGGGCCTTTTGTGGCTAATAACAATAGAAAGCCAATAGTGTCTCATTAGCGATGATTAAGAGAGTAGGTATATGATATCTTTGCTCGCGGCATCGGTCACGTTCTGTAAGTTTTTTGTAGTAGATTTCTACTTTGGTACCTGTTTAGCAGAATAACCGATAGCGAAGCTGACGTTTATTGCAACGAATGCTCACAAAGATAATGGTAACGACAGATAGTCTCCGTACGACATCAATTGCGAGCTTCAGCATACACGACGTTATCAGTGAGCCCGTCCGGACTATGAACATAAAAGTTCCTTGGACTACTCACGCTAAAGCTGACCATGTGAAAAACAACGCCTAGAGTTAAACCTTGAGCCTTATTTATTGTCACAGCGTACCATAAAGCTACTGGAAACTGTACTCTATTAAACTAAAATAGGAAAATACTCGGAATCAAATGAATTCTAGGAATCAAAACACTTTCCCGTGCACTAAAACCGGTTAAAATTTCTTCCTTAATTATGTGAACACTCACTAATATCTGCGCTTTATCACTATTCCTAACATTATTTTTTTCAGATGGAAAAAGTTATACATCATCCATCTATCAATCCGACGCTTGACACCTCAGTCGCTCGTGACCACGGGGTCTGCAAAGACACCGAAACGTCGAGTCAAAATTTACAATGTAAATATACGCGATAAATCCGGTTAAAAAATGTTTTATTTAATTGTATGAATCGCGAAAACTTAAGACAATATTAGACAGACAGACAGACAAAAAAAAATTAATCACATTTTTAGCTTCGGTGTCGATAGTAACACCCCCTATCGTTTATTCCCCCCCAGTCATTTATTTTTTTGATATTTTCTTTTAATTTTTACTTCTACAGATTTCTTATAAGTATAGATAATTATTTAATTGTTACGGCATTACTTGCAAAAGTGGTGTCATTGTCTTTTCATGAATAATTGCTACTATGTTAGCTGACGTGAGGTCGTTTTGACCTAGCGTTTTTGAGGTTATAGTCACGAGAAAGAATGTTCTTTTACTAGTGGTTGGATACCAGCATCATCAACAAATCAAATAAAAATAATTGTGGAACGTCATTCATTTCTATTACCACTACAAAGTAAAACCGAACTGAAAATGGCCTGAAGGCGCCACATTGATTTTTTCTTACTAGAAATGTTAGCACGTTAACACGCTGGCATAAGGTCGGGTATTGCATAGACCATCAACACCGCTCTGATATTGAAATTATTTCAAAATTTTTAAAAATATAATGGTAAATGCTATGTAAATTTAGATCAAATAAAGTTCAAACCAAAATGCAAAGATTTTAAGTTCTTCTAGGCATATGGATTTCGTAACTACGTGGTAATTTAAGAAAAAGTATTTTTTAGACCTGTTTTCGAAAATAAAACTATCCAGTCAAAATCATGAAATTGAATCATGTTTTTGAGCAATCAAAGTATACATAGATAAAAATATGAATACACATGTATCTAAATTTCAGATACGTCCGTCTTGTCATACCTACTCATGGTATGCGATGGAAATCAATGCATTTTTCAATGTGGCGCCTCAATAAACTTCCGCGTCACCCATGAGAGAGACACTAATAATAAGACAGATATTTATCTAGTGTGTGTACGAACCCTAAATTCTGATCACGTAATGATGTCTTGACTAAATGGCCTATTACCTTCCTGACGAGTAGGAAGTATGAAATCTTAGTAATATCTTACTAATATTATAAATGTGTTTGGATGTATGGATGTTTGTTCCTCAATCACGGGAGAACGGCTTAACGGATTTGTATGAAATTTGGCGTAGTGATAGTGTACAGTCTGGAAAAGCACATAGAATATACAGCTAGTGCAAAATATATTTTCAAAATCTGACTTTCCGAGATTTGTGCAATGTTTCAACTTCTCATCTCTATTACACCTTCATCTGTAGGTACCTAATTTTTTGAGACAGCAACATTTATGTCAATGTTACTATAAACCTGCTCATTGTAGCACTATAAAGAATATTATTATGTCCTTGAATGGATAATAGATCTATTGTAAGAAGATGTCTTTATGTGTGTGCTTTGAGTTCTTATTTGAAGTATTATCTGGTTCCAATATCATTTGTTTAGTTTATGGATAGATGGCGCTGTTTGCAATATTACATCAAGACTTTCTGTTGCGCGCGGTTTTACCCGGGCAGTTTTAAATCCCGTGGGGATATCGATATCGGCATGAGATAACTATGTGCTATTCCAGCAGGGCTAGCATGCAACCATCGATAAATAGTCGAATCGACAAGATAAATATTATTTTGTTATTTTATCCTATTATGTAAGCTAATATGCGCACCATAATAGATAGAATTACTCGATTTGATACCATGATTAAGACCACAGAACCAAATATAAATAAATAAATATTTCTGACACTCATACAACATTATCTAGCACATAGGCCGATATTGCCATGGGATAAGAAATTGCTCGAAACAGCTAGTAAATAATTTCAATATTCAATTTTAAATTACTGTTTTTTTTTTCAATTAGATTATTTATTTATTTATTCATAGTTATAAAATACAGGGTTAATTTTAATAAGCGCATCAACTCTTGCTGGCAGCCTGTCTACATCAAACGCAACAACATTTGTTTTACAACTTTTTAAAATTTTAGTTTTCCCATATAAAAAATATTTATAGCCTCTGTTTAGAGGCGTAACTCTATTTACTCTGAGCGTAGGTATGCCACGCACCTTGCGCAGTAAAATATCGGTTTATAATATTAATAGATTCTATGCTGGACTGGGAGCGAAAGAAAAACATAGAATGTGCCAGCTGCTTCTCTTCCCGGGCATTCTGTAAAAGTCAGTTAAGGGACCAAGGTGTTATAGGAGGCTTTCTTGTGGGCGATAGGTTAGGCTGACCCCCTGTCACTGCAATAGTCTCTCTCCACTATTTTAATGCTTCCAAATTTGTCAAACGTGACATAAGATGGTTTTATTACCTCTGTTTTTCTGCCTACCCCATACCGGATACAGGCGTGAAGTTATGTAGATTCTTCTCACAAAATGTAGAGCAAGGAGCAAAAAATTTTTGTTTTTATATTTTTTGTGTTATTTATCAAGATTTGTAAAAAGTCGTAGAACAAATGTTGAGATTGCTGTGGAGAGGCTGAACACAAAAAGTGATGCATTAATTAAAATTATCCCTATATAAAAGTTATTATTGGTTTTGTAAAGGAATTAAAAATTGAGGTTACCTTGATTGTTAATGCTCTGCATTCGTTGATTTATTTATCTTATTAACAATATTTAATAAAAAAAAACAATATTTATCAAAATTTCAGTAATAATAGCTATACATCCCGGACACCCACTCACCCGTAGAAACCTACCTACTCAAATAAAAAAAAAAGACGTGTGGCACTCGGAGACTGCCGCGGTAAAGCTATTGCATAGCATTTTTTATCAACTTATGCAATTATAATTATTTGTTTATTTTATTAATGCAGTATTTTTTTTCCTTAGTTTTTTTTTTCTTTGATATTAATTCAAGTCACACTTTGAGCGTGGGGACCGATAAAAAACATTTTTTTTTTCTTAAAACTAAAAAGTATCACCGCTGTGCCGTGTTACGGAATTTCTGGATTCGGTCCCCACGCTCAAGGCCCGCGACAGAAGCTGTGCAATAGCTTAAAAGAAAATTTATCGTTTATTCTAACTCAACCTTATTCTCGCTTGGCGCCAATCAGATAATTACAGAAAAGTTTGATTGCAATAATTACGAAGCGTTCCATTTTCAAATGCTTATTTTTTTCATTGATAACGAACTATCGCGTTTGACCTTCATCTCGCACGAAGGTCTTTAAGATGAGGTTAAATGTCGAACACGTTATAAGAAGAAATTTTATAACAAAAGATATCTAGGTTTAGTAGAAAAAATAAATGCTTTACTACCTTCACAGGAGATTTCATTTGTAGGTATAGGTACAACATAACGACAATGTCTATTTTTGAATGCATTTTTCAAATAAACATACCTCAACATTACCTAGACGTAACTGGGCATAGTCATTTTTACTTTCATCATCATCACAACTCCGTGTAATGAGCCCACTGCAGGGCTATGAGTCTCTCCTCTGGGTGACGAGGAGGTTTAGGCCGTAATCCACCAAGCTGGCCCGGTGCTGGTTGGTGGATGTCAGATATTTCAGGGTGCCGAAATGGCTTCTCACAAATCCTAACGACTACTGTATACAAGTATACAGCATCCGTGTCCTCCGAAGCACGGAAGTCGTCGTGAGAAATGAATGGCCGGCGGTCACCCATCCTAATACCGGCCGCACCGAGCGCGCTTAACCTGCGATATCGTTTGATATGCACAGTAATCACGGCGCCACGACGACTTCCAGAGTAAAATGATAGTTTTCGTCAAAGCGCGACGTCAAACATATTGACTTTTTTTTCATAGGCAACTAAACCCGCGTTGACCTCAATCTCACCTGATGGTAAGTTAAGATGAGGTCGAAGATGACAGCATACAGTTTTAGGAAGCTCTTCTTAAAAAAACACCGGAATTCACTAACAGCGATGCGGTGTTAATGTGGTGCTACATTTTATATGAAGGGCAATAATATAATAGTTATCTATAGTAAAATTAAAACAGACTAAATTTGAAAATTATATTAATTACTAACCACAGACACACACATTATAGATACAGACAATCGCATATTATGAAACTCATTGTATGGCTCAACAAGAAAAATGAACTAATATGGGAAGACACTGGTCTCCACATCACAGGGAATCCTAGGGTGGATTCCAGAGTTACTGCTAAATAAATTTCATTGTATAGCATCATATAATTAAGTATAAGATCGTTGTGAAAAAATTGTTTTGTACTGAAATAAATATTTCATTTCATTTCATTTCAATCAACTCAATAGCCAAGCGATCACTTAAAGAATTTCTAATTTTGATGTAAATTTCTGTTAAAGGCAAGCAGAACAAAAATCTTTTAGTTTTATCAACAAAATACATACATAGGCAGGGGTGCGTAGGCAGAACACCAAAGGTTATAAAACCATCTGATTTCACGTTTGACTCTGGAGGTATTATAATGATGGATGGTGAGCTATCGCCCACAAAAACGCCAATAAAACCTCTGTTAATAAATTAAGAAAATAATGATACCGATAGCGACGAGGAGGATAAATATTCAACTGCGGCTGAGGTAACCAACTTTTCTTAATTGACTCAGGTCTGGGTCTAACTCACTTCCGCCTCACTATCACTAAGTTCATTTTTGCTTGCACTCAAGAAATAGAATAGGTAGAAATACAGTTTGGCGCCGCAGCAATGTTCATGCGATATTTTTTTTAAGTGATCAGACGACAATGCCTGCGACGGTACTAAAAAGCCATCTGCTGTGTAGCTAGCTATATATCTGCTTAGTTTAAGTTATTTATTAAGTTAATAACGCATAAATTATTGATTTCGCACCATTTACTGAATAAAATATTTCCTTCCTCAAGAATTAGCCTACCAAATGTAAATTCGAATTTCACTGTCGGAGATTAGCGTTATTCAAACTTTAGTTACCTACGACACTACAAAGGAAGACCTGCGCTTGTTAACTAGCAACATGCTGAGTTGCGACCTGTTAGTGGCATTTGGACTATTTTTCATTTATAAAATAAAATAAAAATTATTTATTTCAGACAATTACAGCCCATTAACATAAAAAATATAGTTTAGAAATTATCATAAGCGCTTAATTAATATATTAAAGATAGAAACAAACCAGATCAATAAAACAAAATAAGTAGGTATAACAAATTTGATAAAATGAAGAATAAATTCCCACGAAAACAACACCCTAATTATAAAATTATATGTAATATTAAAATGTGTATAATTATATTTCATTGTGTTATTACAGAATTAATTTGAATTTAGGCAAATGTCAAGATTAACAACAAATTAGGTAAACAAATTATAAAATTAAATAAGCAAGTTAAGTCACAAAATCAATAGATTTATCTTATATGTTATTTTTATATTTGGTTGTAAGAATTGTCACAAATAAACTTTTATTTTTCATTTCATTTCAAACTACTGCTTTTCTTTATAAGTATAGAAATATAGATTTAGTACGTATCTCTAATGACATAACGTCCATTTTCCTCAGTAAACTTCTCGTGAAACAAACAGAAAAGACATTTTGTCAATATTTAACAAAGAAATAGTATTTGATCTTCTAAACTGACCTTTCCGCAATGTCATCCTCATATATTCCAAGTTAAAAATCCCTTGAGAATATCAGAACAAAAAGAATCCTATGTTTATTCTAAGCTTTGTCCTACCCGTATGTGAAATTACATCCAAATCCGTCCATCCATTTCAAACATACAACCTCACTAACATTCGCGTATATTATTAGCAGGAAGTAGAATTAAATCACAAGAAACAACTTAAATAAATATTCAAAGACACGCTTATATAAAAGCGGTATTTACGTATATCTGAATAAATAAAAAGAGTGAAAGAGACAGAATTATATTTATGTCACGGCTTCGGACCTCAAAAGAACATAGTTAATACGAAAAGAAAATGTGTAATTTACAAATGTAAGTTGTATTTACGAAAAACTGGTTGCCATTCAGTCCAAAGAATTGAATTTTGAAAAAGGAACTGACTCAGCAATTGTTTTATCTGGATAAACGTCATCAGGACGATTGTCTTCCATGCCACCTGATGGAAAGTGCGCATGAGGACTATGTTGGTCCACGAAAACCCTATTCACTCGACACTTAAAAGTACCAGGACTATACAAGTCAGGAAAAACCGACTAAATCAAGTACCTACCTATGAACCTAGAATTTAAATATGACCGCTGAGCTTTGACCTTTTCGCACAATTTTGCACACTGACGCGATTTTGGTTAGTTTCCTTACTTACCTATAACAGTTTTTATTTAATTACTTCATTTTATCGCATTGAACTAGTACGTAAATTATTTTATTCGTGTAGATACCTACATGTGTTAATAGTTACGAACTTTTCTCGTTTAATATTCTAGACCATCACTGATTTTCAGGCATCACGAAAAGCGCCTTTTCAAAACTAATTAACCCAAATAAACTTCCAATGACATAACAAAAACCTAAATTCAAATCGAATAAAAGGTACATAATAAAAAAAAACCGTCAAAATTTTATTCCAACATGTGTCAAGTTAATTAACAAAAATTAGCATTGAATGCACAACATTATAAAATTAGTTGCCACTGGCAATTCACGATCGACAGGTCCCTATTCGCTTGTGAGAATGTATGTATGGACTTTGTATTAAATGAAACGTCAAATATTAACACAGCATTTACGCATGTAGTCTGTTTAAATATAGAACCGGTTTTTAGATTTCGCTAATCGATACGGACCGGAGATTTCACTAACTTACCAAACATCCTTCCGTTTACCGACCGAGCAATTAAAAGAAAATCGTGAAATGTTAATCAATTTTCTAATTAACAACAAAAATTTAAAAAAAAACGAAAAATTTATCTAAACTTTACCGTTACTTTAAAAAAAAACAACTATTACTTAACCGCAAAGAATTTTAAACAAGTCCACCTAATTTGCATAATTCGAGAAAAAAACTATAAATTAAACTTACGAAAAACAACAAAAACTTACTTTTGAACAGAGCCTGCGGCGATCTGCTATAAAATAAAAGAAATCCAGATAACGTGAACTGAAACTATTATCAATTAATCACTCGCGGGTCATCAAGCAGCGAGCGACACGTCCACTCCTGACGGCTTCTGGCGAACGACTGGCAGGTTTTGATAGGACGATCTGCGCGTACGCATAAAATATACACACGTAACGTTATCGGCCGGTGTCTCACTCGACGCGCACGCAGTCCCGTTATCACTCTAAAGAATACATGGAGATGTCACACGGTTACTGCAATAACTACAAGTGGAGATAAATTGGGATGATTTATCGTAAGAAAACGAGTGATATATATACACACAGCTGAAATTTGGCACCTAGACTACTGAAAACACAAGACCCAAGTGAATGGTCTAAATAGACACACAACTAAGTTACCGAAAAGGCAGTTTATAAGCCAGACTGAAATCAACTATGTAAGCTCTATGCATCTATATAAGCCACAAAGTAAGGTATTAGAACCTTTTTGTATGGAAATCTAACAGCGGAACTAGTGCTATCCATGTATATTATGACACGGTAAATCTGACCAATAGAAAATTATTAATAATAACCACATGTTGTGGTAAATGTGAATAAAAGATCGAAATGTATTACTTTTAGTAGTAATTATTAATAATTCACGACACATATTTGTAATTATTAATAATTATCTACTATTATTAACAACCATTGGATGTCACATTTGAAAAATTTAAATCTATTATAATGATGGAGATAATATTTAAGTGACAGGGAGATTTACCGTAACATATACATCCCATAGGACTTTTATCAATTGGGGGGCACCATGCGAGCTGGAGCGGCTGTGGCTGGTTGCTCAGAACCGCCATGGACCGGCTAGGTTAGGAGGTTAACATTAACCTCTGTGGTTATTTTTTTTATAATCGCACAAAACAGAGTATATCACATTTTCAAGATTTTGTCCATGGTTTAATCACATTTATCACTACTAGGGTTAAATTGACCCTGAAAATTCTGGCATCCACCACCCAGCACTGGGCCAGCTTGGTGGATTATGGCCTATACCTCCTCTTCACCCAGAGGAGAGACTCATGCCCTGCAGTGGACTCATTACAAAGAGTTGTGATGATGATGATGATGATATGAAACAAGAATATTCAACATCGATAATTATTGTCAAAACAATCGTGTAACAAAGATAGAAAAGTAAAAAAACATACACACGAATTGAAAACCTCCTGCTTTTGGTAGTCGGTTCAAAACTTCTAATAACATTCGTTGATTATGTCAGCAAGTGTTGAATTTAAAGTTGATTATGTCAGCAACTGTTGAGTGCCCCCCAATTTGACATTAAAGAGACCTAAATGAAGAGAGTGTAATATCGAACTGAGCTCAAAATCACAAAAAACAATATTCCGTACTGATTCTGGGTCGTACGTAAAGTGATACCAAACTATTTCCTAAAGCAGGTATAGTAAAACCATGTGCGGCATCATTGTATTTTTTAAATCAATACAGAAACCGGTTACATACTTCATATTAAAGCAATTTTTCAAGATTGGGTACAAATATTCTACGTACCGTTAGCATGGCTTATGTGTTCATGATTTACAAAATATGTCAACAATTTTAAGACTATTAAAAAATTTTGTTTCCGTAAATATGAATACTTATTTTTTCCTAACATTCTGAATATAGTGAGAGCCTAAAACAATTTCTTAAAGAACTCGTCTTAAAAATACTAGATTACGGATAAATAATCTTAAACAAACATAGTATCTATAAGAATCCATGACTTGACGGTCCATACAGTTATTTTTAATCTAGCTGAACCCCGCAGTTCCACCTGCATTACTCCCGTTCCCGTGGGAACTTCGGGATAAAATATAGCCTACAGCCTTCCACGATCAATGGACTATTAAACGCAAAAAGATTTTTTCAAATCGGACCAGTAATTTCTGAGATTAGCGCGTTCAACCACACAAACAAACAAAGTCTTGACCTTTATACAGGGTGACTGGTAACAAAAATTTTAGATACTGAAGGAGAGCACTCTTTACTCGATTCTGGTCATTAGGTAATAAAAGTAGGTACTTAATTTTTCACTTGAATTCCCTATAAATAAATAAAGTTTTGTTACTATTTAATTTACTTACGCCTGAGTCAATCGCGGCACGTGATCGCGCGGATCGCTGCCAATGCTAGTGTAACCATGGGTTACGGAATCAATTTTTAAGTATCGGTTAAGTTTACTCCCTAAAAAAAAATTATGTATGATCTCAAACTATCACGTCCTGGAATTTCAAAAATGACACCAGTCACCCTATAAAGTTAGTTATTTTTTATTGGACCCGCATTTGTTCAGGGGTAAAGACTAAAGAGGTCAAAACGGATCATTTTCACTATGGAGCCATCCCTCCTAAAATTGACCGTTTTGAGTTATTAAGATTATTCTGGAAACGCCTATTTTTCACTACTTTTTGTGAGAAATAAAAAAAAATTCGATATCCAACTGTTTTTTTTTTTGACGTTATCATGTAAATAATGAATGAATTCATAATATGAAGCAAAAGACATGAGATAACGTCATATGTAAAATTTGACAAAGTAGTTAGACAGTGAAGATTTATCTTATTTCTTACAAAATAGGGGTCTACAGTAAAATCTTAAAAAGTGAAATAACTCAAAAACTGTATATTTTAAGAGGTTTCATAATGAAAATCATTCGTTTTGACCTACTCTTCAACCCCTCAACAGATGTGGGGGGAATAAAAATAACCCTGTATACAGATATAGACCATCATCAAAGAAATATCCTCCCCCCCCACTGGGATTTCCAAGAGATAAAGATAAAAACCGGGGAAGCCAGAATTATATGTACCTATTGGCAGTTTAATAATTATATTCTTACCAATCTGGCTTAATCATTGATAAATACAATATCGGTTAATTATGTTTATCTTTTATCGGTAAGTTATCCTTTATTTCACCAAAACATTGATGACACCCTAAATAAAAGCAGACGGACTCGAACCTGGGACCTCCTGCTAGCCGGACCGGTGCTCTTTTAACTGAGCTACCGGGCCCTGGCGACACTCCAACGAAATTACTTAGCATATACTGTTTTACGTTATATTGCTAACGTAGCTACTTCTAATGGTATAGCTTTGCAGCTAAAGATATACCATTATATGGAAGAGCACCCGTCCGGCAAGCAGGAGGTCCCAGGCTCAAGTCCTGGTCGGGTGATTTATTTAGCCTATTTTTTCAGTTATTTAAGAATAATTGAGCATTATTAAGGGCAAAATCGTCGTGGCGCCGTGGCTACTGTGCATATCAAACGATATCGCAGCTCTAGATATAGATAAGCGCGCTCGGTGCGGCCGGTATTAGGATGGGTGACCGCCGACCATTAATTTCTCACGACGACTTCCGTGCTTCGGAGGGCACGTTAAGCAGTCGGTCCCGGGTGCCGTATACAGTAGTCGTTAGGGTTTGTCAGAAGCCATTTCGGCGCCCTGAAAATTCTGACATCCACCAATATCACTGGGCCAGCTTGGTGGATTACGGCCTAAACCTCCTCGTCAGAAGAGACTCATAGCCCTGCAGTGGGCTCCTTACACGGAGTTTTGATGATGATGATGAAAGGGAAACTTGCTCTTCATAAAGCATTGCCGGAACACGTTTCGCGGGTGCGGTGGTATTTAGCGGCTGATTTTATATGATAAGTGGTCGCTAGCCAGATTTATGCCGATATTTGCCTGAGGCAATATGCTTATCTATGGAAGACGTCGAGGAGTAGTGACTCTTATGAAATTAATTGCACTTCTTACTTATATTATAAATGTGAAAGTATGAATGTATATAAGGATGTTTGTTCCTGAATCACGGCAAAAAGTCTCGACGGATTTGGATAAAATTAGAAAGAAAAAGGAAGGAAACACATTTATTCGGCATAACAAAGAAAAACTAACAAAACAAAAATCAACAAAGAAAAAAATACAATATTAAAAATGCCGAAATGGGCGCAGCTCAGCATACTGCCATCAGCCTTGACTGTGGCGCTGATTTTCAGCCGCAACCTTCGGGAGTGAGGAGTACAGAATACATTAAGATAGATTACAAAAAAACATTGTGGTTACTTAGCCAAAAATTTAAAGAATGTAAAGTATACCTATACTGCATTCTTATTTTAAATATTCAAATAGCAAAAAGCAAACATTAAATTACAGAACTTATATTAACTACACATTATAATTAGGCATAATGATAGGTAGTGTACAACCTGGAATAGCACATAGGCTACTTTTTATCCCGATATTCCCGCGGGATTCGAAATTGCGCGGGTAAAACCGGACGAATCAGTTCAATATAGCAGGTTAAGCAAAGTTTGGCGCGGTGGGTACAAGTTTGGTTGATCAATCATTAATTTCCCGCGGCAATCATTTATTTTGACGACCACTTTGGCGATGAGGTAAACCTGTCTGCCTCAGACGCCAGTGGATGCGGGTTCGATTCCCGCACGGAACAAGAAAAAAAAAATGTTCCGTGTCTGGGTGTTTATCTATTTATGTATTTATATTCTAGGTTCCCCCCTAGTTCACTACATGGTAGCCCATAGCACAAGCTATGCTTTCTTTGGGGCCATGTAGTTGGTGTGATTTGTCTGGGGATTTTATTTATTATTTATTTTAACTTCCGTGCTTCGAAGGGCACATTAAAAAGTCAATCCGGGTTCTGTATACTGTAGTCGTTAGGGCAAGTTTAAGGGCTTCTTGTAGCGCGGTACGTACTTCTATACTCCCCGCCCAGATATCGCTAATTTTTAGAATTTCGCCGACTTGCGCAACCGAAAATACGTTTAACTGGTTTAGTTTTCAAAATTTATATATATTTAAAAGTTCTGCTTTACCCATCGGTTCAGAGAAGTCCGCTTAATGTTTTTCTGTAACTTTTACATGAATCCGTAGCAATATCGTAGCAATATCCGTTTGAAATGGTAAATTAGTGTGTTTGTGACTTTTTTTTATGGAGCCAATTTTCATAAGTCATGTTTCTATCTTTACACAGCGTTTGGATATGGTTAATTTTTGAAAATATTTTTTTCAGCCACCACATGTACACATTACTGGGTATAATAATAAATAATATTTCTGACACTCATACAACATTATCTAGCCCAAATTAAGTTTCTTAAAGAACTTGTGTCATGGATACTAGATAACTGATATACTTAAGAAATATATAAACATACATATTGAATAAATACAATTTTTTTTATTAAATAATCTTAAATCACACAAATATCCGCCGCCGCCGGGATTCGAACCCAGGACCTCTGGCATCGAAGGCAATGTATTTTACCGCTACACCAGCCGGTCGTCAAATTATCGTTCAAAAAAGTTTACAAACGCTGCATCCTCGTCTTAGGAACAGGCGGCGCGTCGTGAGCAGGGACTGCATATCGGTATAATTTTCTTAAATAGAACTAGTAAAATTTCAGTACCTTTATTAGTGTACTGCTTCATCATACACAATAACTGTACAAGTAATTAAAATCTACCTTAATCATATCAGTACACAAATAATGTATACCGAATTAATTTCTGTAGATGTTTTAAGTACAGAAATATTTTAAACTATTTAATTTCGGTCAGCATATGTACCTTCGCTTCATAGGCTTCAACTAAACTATCGAACATTCTACAGTTATTTAAAAATAAAATTTTAATATCAATATTCATTTTTATCATAATAAAAAAGGTACAAGAATTATTTCAGTATGAATTCCTGTACTGTTATTTTTAAATACACTTAATTTAACGGTATGACGTCATACAGAAAAAAAATGTCAGAAATTCATACCGGTATACAGTCCTTGGTCGTGAGGGCGTCGTGCGTTTTTATTACATACATACATACATAACTTCACGCCTGTATCCCTTATGGGGTAGGCAGAACACCTGTGGCCATCAAACCATCTGATGTCACGTTTGACGAATTTCGAGGTATTATAATGATGGAGAGAGACTATTGCAGTGACAGGGAGACAGCCTATCGCCCGCAAAAAACCTCTGTCCCTTAACTGAGTTTTACAGTATGCCCGGGAAGAGAAGCAGCTGGCACATTCTATTCTAAGCAATCCACTGATTTAGAGTAAAGCCGGCGATGTAGAGAAAACACGTAAAGTCCGACGTGACGCACCACCTGCGCTTTAACGTGCCCTTAGGGTTTTTCAAGCCATTTCGACGCCCAGAAAATTCTTACATCCACCGACCAGAACTGGGCCAGCTTTGTGGTATATCGAATAAACCTTCAAGTAACTCATGTACCTATTTATAGTTAAAATCAACTGATCGTTCTTATTGGCACAGAGAATTAGTTAATGGAATTACCCAATTTCGTTAACGAAATATTTTAATTCTAGTTTACGAGGTAATTAATTAATGTTTCAACAATTGCGGAAACCTGTTCTCGTGTTGAAATATTCTGCATTTGCTTGTTAAGTTGCAAAACTATTCTCATACTATTAAGAAGTAAGTTATGTGGATTTTCAACCGAATTCCCATGGAGGAGGTTCTCGATTCGTGTATATGTTTTTTTTTGTGTCTTTGTTGCACGATTTTTTGTCCAATGAGGAATTTTCTGACAGCTAAATAAATAAATATTTCTGACACTCACACAACATTATCTAGCCCAAATTACGTTTCTTAAAGAACTTGTGTTATGGATACTAGTTATGGATAACTGATATACTTAAGAAATATATAAACATACATATTGAATAAATACATATTTTTTTATTAAATAAACTTAAACAAACATATAAACATCAATGACTTGACAACTAATATCTGTGTTCATCACACAAATATCCGCCGGCGCGCCGCCGGGATTCGAATATAATGTAGGTAAGTGGCATCTATCATACATGGTTATTTATAAGTTCAATTTCTGTTACAGACGTCAATTAATTCATTTATTTATTTAACAATTTATGTACACACTACAAATGAGATCAGATAAAGTAAAAGGTAAGTTGTACAAAGGAACTGCTTATATTTATATATATATAACTTTTATTTTACTTTTAAAAACGCAGTGTGGAATAAATGGCTATATGACAGACAAGACTTCGCCTTTTGTATAACGCCATCTATCGAAGCCTTTTGTACCATTTTTTTAATGAGCTGTCATAAAACCTCTCATTATGAATCGATGTTTAATATTCTTGTTTCATATAATAGAGGATATTTTAGATGTGGTCCCGTATAAATTTCATCGAAATCGATTGAGTACTTTTTGAAATATATAAAAATTTCGAAGAAAATATGTACTTATCAGTACGTTGATGACCAAATACTGTAGCCAAAGTTTTGACAAGGATTTAAAAATGTTAGTGAAGTCAGTTTTTTAATGCTCTGCATTCGTTGACTATCTATAGGGGTTGCCTGGTAGAAATCGCTTAGAAGTGATAAGGCCGCCAAAATTGCACATTTAATGTTATTTTGTATATTATTGTATGTTAATATTTCTCCATTCTATGCAAATGGCAATAAAGTATTTGAATTGAATTGACTATCCTAACAAAATGTTAGCGTAGCGGGAAAAAAATTGTTTTCTATGTCAAAACGTCTAGGTTCGAATCCTGGTTAAGACGGGCATGTGATGAACGATAATTGTTTATGACTTTTTTAAAGGATATCCTGAATGTCGAAATCTTACTTCTTACTATAAATTAAATATTATAATATTTTTTTTTTATAAATTTCCCGGACAATCACAGCCCCAAAGTAAGCAAAGCTTGTGTTATGGGATACCACGTAGCGAACTAGGGGGAACCTAGAATATAAATACATAAATAGATAAACACCCAGACACGGAACTTTTTTTTTTCTTATTCCATGCGGGAATCGAACCCGCAACCACTGGCGTCTGAGGCAGATAGGTTTACCTCTTCGCCAAAGTGGTCGTGGTACTAATATTATAAATGTGAAAGTTTGGATGTATAGATGGATGTACAGTTTGGAGTAGCACATCGGCCACTTTTTATCCCGATATTCCCGCGGGATTCGAAACTGCGCGGTAAAACCGCGTGAAACAGCTCTACGAAAATATTTCTACCACACTAATCACAATTTAATAATTTAATTAATATACGACGAGATTATTATTTAAATTAAATTAAATAAGATCGATTTAAACAACGCAAATAACATAATAACCGTGCAGATATAACTTCACAAACAATACGTATGACATTCATCATATTTGAGGTCAAATAATACAGAACTAGCGTAGAATAGAAAGTAGGTACATACCTTTATCCTAAGGTCTAGATTGTCATATGACGTGTGACCTTTATGATAGCGGGGTCGATTGGGCTTGGCAAATCAATGGCGCGATTTTACAGGTTATTTTCAGATATGTTTTTGATTGCGCAGGGTCGGCTAATAATAGTAATAGAATAATAATAATTATTAAAAACCTTTTTGATAAACTGATTTATCGTCTTAGAATCTACTAGACGCTTTAGTCGAGTCGAGTTGGCAATCAATATTTTTCTTATCAATAGAAGAAATAATGTAACAATAGGTACTATGATAAATATTCTTAAAGTATGTAGGTACTTTGTTTTTACAATTCAGTTTTTTTTTTTTTTTATTTAAAGATTATAAAAATTATATAATAAAATCCACAGACATTCACACCAACTACTTGGCCCCAAAGTAAGCATAGCTTGTGTTATGGGATGCCATGTAGCGAACTAGGGGGGAAACTAGAATATAAATATACATAAACACCCAGACCCGGAACATTATTATTTTCTTGTTCCGGGCGGGGATCGATCCCGCAACCACTGGCGTCTGAGGCAGATAGGTTAACCCCGTCGCCAAAGTGGTCGTAAAGATTTGCTTTAAGTATTTCAAATATGTATGATCGCAAAACATGAACCTATCAGAAATATACAAAAAAATCAGAAACATAAGCCTCAAAAACTTTGAAATCAATATTATTTCGTATTTACGCAACACCCTATATAACTAGACTTTGAACTCGCTCATAGTTTATGTCTGCGTGTATTCTATCAATACGGATACAAAAATAAAACCTCAAAAATACTAAAACCTCCTTACACAAACTATTTAACACTGGCATAATATATTTTTTTATTGTTTTTTTTTCTTACATCATCACAGCGCAAACATGACATTGACGTCCGAAGTCTCGGTCAAGGTTATAATTAAAGACAGCAGCGTATTTTTAAGTAGGTTTTTTTTATCTACAACGTCACTTTTTTTCTGTATCTTAATATTTTTTTGTTTTTTTGTCTATTTAGACATGGAGAATCATTTTACAATTAGTGTAAGTCGGTGATTATTAACATGAAAATAAGTACCTGAAGCAACGTAGGTAACAACGAAAGAGTATGTTCGTTCGAAAGCGCCATTCTCCGAAACTATAAGTCCAAATTGAAAAATATTTTTGCTTTTGATAGTTTAAGTCTTGGTGAAAGTTATAGGCTATATTTTATCCAGAAATTCCTACAGGATCCAAAAAATCACTAGTAAAATCACTGGTTCTAGTAAGAAATAAAATGTCCGTCTTTAAAAACATACTAAATAAATTCGTCCCGATCGGGGAACGAACCCGGGTTTCCCGCATGCCAGGCAGACGCTCTAACCTCTAAGCTACTAAGTTCTGTCATACGCCATTGAAATTATGAGGTACTAGCTGTTTGCTGCGGTTTTACCCGCACCTTTCATATCCCGCGGGAATGTCGAGATAAAAAGTAGCTTATTCGCTATTCCAGACTGTAAACTATCACTATGCCAAATTTCATCCAAATCCATTAAGCCGTTTTGCTGTGATAGAGTAACAAACATCCAGACATGCATACATCCATCCATCCAATCTTTCACATTTATAATATACAACATTTTAGTTTGCTTTTATTCGATAGATGTCGCTGTATGTCGGTTAAATCGCGCAAGAAGAGTTATAAATGATTTAGCCATATTAACTTAGTAGACTACTATTCTTCTTCCTTACTTTCACACACAATTATAAGGCCGGCGCCAGACTTAGGTTCAGGGACCGGAACCGCTTACCCTTAAAGAGGTTTTTGATTGGGTTTTTCATAGACTTGTTTTAAAAAACCCTATCAATTTGGTAACCGTATCGAAGACTTACCCTAATTTAAGGCTTACCATATCAATAGAGTTAGCTTCATGTAAGCAGTAAGCCTATCGAAAACCCTATTGAAGGTTACCGATTCAATAGGGTTTTAAGACCTGCAGGCAAATTTAATCTCGAAGAATATCAAATTATCAAAAATACCACCATCTATTCAATCTCGCACTTCGAATTATACTTCCGAATTCAACAGCATGCGCGAAAAAGAGATAGAAATAGGCAACCCTATCACAGGGTAAGGGCATCCGAAAGTAGTTAACTTTATTCAAAGTGTTACCACGTCGATAGGCTTACCATATCAATAGGGTTACACTTCCATATGGTAAGATTTTGATAGGGTTACCCTATCAATAGGCTTAATCAAATAAAGGGGTTTTCCGGTCCCTGCTTAGGTTCAAATGTTTGAATAAATGTTTGAACAAATGTGTGGCGCTGGACTTTGCATATGTAGGCCGGCGCCAGACTTAGCTTCAAATGTTTGAACAAATGTTTGGACAAATGTGTGGCGCCCGGGTAATATTAGTAGGACTTCCTTACGAAAAGGTATTAGAAATTTTCGTTACAACTCTAACGTAGCTCCATTTTATGGTAATAGTTCTCAGCTCTACCACCGGAGATCAAATTTCTATACATCTTACTAATATTATAAATGTGAAAGTTTGGATGTATGGATGTTTGTTCCTCAATCACGGAAGAACGGCTCAACGGGTTTGAATTAATTTGACAGAGTGATAGGATAGTGTACAGTCTGGAGTAGCACATATTTTATACGATGAGTGTCCGATACGTGATTTTATATGTGTAAGTGGTCGCTAGCCAGATTCATGCCGATATTTGCCTGAGGCAATATGCTTATCTATGGAAGACGTCGAGGAGTAGTGACTCTTATGAAATTAATTGTACTTGTTACTAATATAAATGTGAAAGTATGAATGTATGGACATAAGGATGTTTGTTCCTGAATCACGGCAAAACGTCTCGACGGATTTGGATATAATTAGGCATAGTGATAGGTAGTGTATAGTCTGGAATAGCACATAGGCTACTTTTTATCCCGATATTCCCGCGGGAAAAGCCGCGCGCAACAATTAGTAAACTATAAATCTCAATTCATATGAAAAATTGCAATGAAATATTGCTTCCATGCTGGATTGGGAGCAAAAGAAAAACATAGAATGTGCCAGCTGCTTCTCTTCCCGGGCATACTGTAAAAGTCAGTTAAAGGACAGAGGTTTTATTGGAGGTTTTTTTTGTGGGCGGTAGGCTGACCCCCTGTCACTGCAATAGTCTCTCTCCACTATTATAACGCCTCAAAATTTTGCAAACGAGACATTAGATGGTTTTACAGCCTTTGGTGTTCTGCCTACCCCATAAGGGATACAGACATGAAGTTAGGTATGTATTACGCCTAGTGATAGCAAAGACTCGAGCCTTTTAGCCCTTTTTTAAAACTCGCCGCTTTATTGCGATGGCTCGGAGGCTAAAAGGCTTAATACCCCGCAAGCTCTCGAGGCTACTCCTAATTATAGCTTTTGGCTCGAGAAGCGCGAAGCCTAAAAATTTGTGTGCCTTCTAATAAAGCTTTTAGCTTTTATTTTAAGGTTTTTTTTATTAATTAATAATCAATAAAAGAAAAAAGGAATCGTTCGAGCAATAAACGCATACAACCAATGTGCCTCTTATCCTGGTTAAACGTTTTTGTGATTAATTTTCAAAAATTTAGAACCTTTTCTTTATTACATTTCATTCAATCATGTACGAGTAGGTAAACCTACTTATTATAAATGATAATAACATAACATTGAAATTTAATCAATAATGCCTTCCCATTAACCCGATCCTGAAAAGAGACTTAAAACTTTTTTTTCGTTCGACGCTAGTCTTCAAAAAAGGTAAAAAAAGCTTGCTTGAGTAAAAAAGGTCGAGCCTAAAAAAGGCGCAAGGCCTTTTTTAATAAGCAGCTTTTAGTAGTCCTATTTTATGAATCCGCCTTTAGAAAAGGCTTGTAAGCTTTAAATTTGTGACTAAAAGGCTCGAGTCTTTGCTACCACTAATTACGCCCCAACTTATTTTTCCCGTAAAATATCACAAAACATAAAACTTCGCGACGATGCTTGATACTCAAACCACAGCGCAAACTCTATGCTTGTGAGGTCATCGTTGTTTGCGATGAGTACTGTGTCAACTAATATTCAAGTAAGTACCTTAGTCTATGTACTTACTCAGTTTAAGTCATCACAACGATCATTTTTAACGACAATGATGATACATAAGACCTCCAAGATTTACAATTAATTGATAAACTTTGAATTATTATATGTTTCTGAATTTTATTTTAAAAGCAATAAACTGTATTTGTATTAATAATAATAATGTTTTTAAGTTTTTGCATTTAAAATGCTCAATTATTCTTAAATAAATGAAAAATGTGATAAATAAAAATCCTGGTCGGGTAATTTTTATTTATCACATTTTTCATTTATTTAAATAAATTTTTTTTTTATTACTTTCATAAATTAAAGTTTCAAAATTCTTCTAAGTGATAAAAATTTAAGTTTGATCTGTAGTTTATGACGTGTCCGTCTAATTGTGTATAGTCATAAAATCTAGATTAATCTTCAATTTTACTCACAGAGAACAATTTTGTAATTTTACTTTCTGAAAAATATTGAAAAAAAAAAAAATTTTTTTTTTCGTAATTCAGACCCACTCATCATACCTAATCTGCTATTAAAATATTATTGACTATTATATGGCGACCCTATATTTATCTTAAAAGTCTTATACAGGGTTACTTTTTATTGGACCCGCATCTGTTGAGGGTTTATGCCAAAAAGAACCATTTTCACTATGGAACCATGCCTCCTAAAATTTACCGTTTTTGAGTTATTTTACTTTTTAGGATTTAACTGTATACACCCATGTTTCACTAGTTTTTGTGAGTGTATAAAATTTCTTCTTGTATAATGAGGACTAATAACCAAATAATTAATGAAAAAATAGTACAATGAACAAACGTGAACTTAATGCTAGTTAGCATTTTCTTCCAGTAAACCTTTATATGTTGAGGCAAAACAAATCTTCAAGATAGTGCTCAATAAATTATATTGTATATTGCTATATGATAAGACTACTTATAAAATATCTGCATAATCTAATACATATTTATAATAAATAATTATACAACGGACAGCAAATTTCCGGGTTGCTTAGTATGCGATAAATAGTACCTATATGTTTAAAGTCACGTTATATTAATAAAATACTCTTTTTTAAATGATTCGTAAAAAGAAACAAATGCACGACGTCGGCGTTCTCAATTTAAAAAAAGTATTTCAAAAACCGCACCGTGAACTCGATGTAGCTTCTTCCTAATTCAATCAAATTAAATGACACACTGATTAAAATTGTAAATGTCCAGTCCAGCTCTATTTTAAATATCGAATTAAAGCGAAGAAAAAGCATTAAAAACGACTTGACCCACATTTTAAAGTCGTAGATAAAACTTTGTCTAAAGAAAGTATTTTCATAGGTTTTTCAAGAAGCGCAAAACTAGCTATAACAAATTCCAATTTTGAAATTATGAATGTCTGGTCCTAATTTATAAAGCATAAAAAAGCGAAAAACGTAATAAAAAAAAAAGTTTTTCGACGTAAATCTCGCCGTGCGTCACTTCGGTGTAGCTCCTTTCAGATTCCAACAAAAAAAATAGAATTATAAATGGCCAGTAGTTTATATTTAAAAAAAAACAATGACAAAAAAAAAGTATTTCAGCGTAAAGCGCGCCGTGCATTCGGCGTGGCTTCTTCCTGATACGAAAGACCCGAGCCGCGATAGCCTTATGTCATTGCGACCCCAGTCGACAAAGTCAATCCAATGTCGAGTTGTCCTCTATTGACCAGATCATATCTTATATCTTACATATACATTGATACTTTATTCAGTAATAGAAGGTTTTAAAAGTATCATGGTTTTTATTTAACATTTAAGTTAGGTAGGTAGGTACTATAGAAATGGAATCATGATTTGAACATAGCCCTTGCAACGGTGTCGGAATATAAAAAAAAACTAAAAATAAATAAATAACTTGGTAAGTATCCCAGAATTAAATTTTTCATTGTTTATTTATTATATTCTTTGCGTACACTTATAATATTACCTACATATAAATTTTCAAAACAATTTGAATGAAACAACCCGCCTATAGAGTTTTTTCTTTCAGCAACTCTTCAAGGCCAAAGAAAAAAGTTAGCAAGAATCGTTGTTTAATATTTAAGTAAGAAAAAAAATCTTTTTTAATATTACACCTTGTATAAATTGGTTTTAAATTACCTACTCTTGCAAGACATAAAAACATTTACCTAGGTACCTATTTATTTTATTTGAAATCGGAATTATTTAAAGTTTAAATTTTAAACCATAACTGCTCGTACGTTTTAAACGTAAATTATGTTATACGTTTAAATAAAACTACTTTTTAACCATTATCTAGCCCGAAACGTCGAGTTAATTATATAAATTATACGCGATTAATCCGGTTAAAAAGTAGTTTTATTTAAATTATGAATCGTGAAAACTTAAGACAATACTATGTTATACGTAATCTATGCTAAAATTATATAACTAAGAATTTAATTGGACATTTGGAAAGTATGAGTGAAAGTAGATTTACGAAAGAGGTGTACATAGCAAGAATGGATGGTGTTGTCGGAAGGGGCCAGACTAGGCGAACGTATGCCGATCAAATAGGCGATATTCTTATAAAGGGCCTAGTTAAAAGTATCCGTAACCTGCGATCATAAATAAATAAATATTTCTGACACTTACACAACATTATCCAGCCCAAATTAAGTTTCTTAAAGAACTTGTGGATACTAGATAACTGATATACTTAAGAAATATATAACCATAAGTTTTTTATAAATACATATTTTTTATTAGATTAAACTTAAATAAACATATAAACATCCATGACTTGACGACTAATATCTGTGTGTTCATCACACAAATTTTCCGCCGTCGCCGGGAATCGAACCCAGGACCTCTGGCATAGAAGGCAATGTATGTTACCTCTACACCAGCCGGTCGTCATATGAAAAGATTTATGAACGTGGAGGAAGCGAAAGAGGTATGTCTGGATCGAAGCAATTGGTGTTCCCTCGTCTCTGCCTACCCCAAAGGCGTGAGGTTATGTATGTAAGAGAATTTATTTTATTTGTAAACCTCTGAAATACCAGACCCAGGCGGTTTGAAGCCTGAGCCTAATTTTTAACAAAGGCTATCGATTCATATGGTCCTGCCCGACGACCACTTTGGTGATGGGGTAACACTTTCTGCCTCAGACGACAGTGGTCGCGGGTTCGAATCCCGCACGGAACAAGAAAAAAAAGGTCCAGGTCTGGGCGTTTATCTATTTATGTATTTATATTCTAGGTCGCCCCCTAGTTTGCTATATGGTATCCTATATCACAAGCTCTGCTTAGTTTGGGGCCATGTAGTTGGTGTGATTGTCTGGGGTAGCTTTGATCATATCATCAACAGCCCGACATAGTTCTGAACATACCGAACCTCATTGGTCAATTTATTTTCCACGTTAAGTAAATATAAATCAAAAGTTAAGTTGTATATTTCAGTGCAATACACTCAACTTGATTCGGGAGTATTTCGGGCAATATAAAAATGTAGTTTTAGGGTCCAATCCAGTTTTAATGAAAGATAATAATTAATCCAAGTGACCTCGCTTGGTGGTAGGATCCCGTCAGGGTCCGACTGGCTAGCGACCACCCTTCATATAAAATCTGCCGCCAAATATTAACGCCCCGGCGACGGTGGTGTGTTCCGGCAATAGGTATTGTATGAAGAGCCAGTTCTTTCCTAAGCCCGTGTGCTGTCATCTTTGACCTCATCTTCACTGACCATCAGGTGGGATTGAGGTCAAACGCGGGCTTACTCTATAATCAAAAAAGAAATATTCAACGAATGCAGAGCATTAAAAAACCGACTTCGATTTTCGAATTCATACATACATTAAAAAAAAATTTGCGAATTATGACCTGTCAACTGATTGAAGTTATTGATAGCCGGAAGACGCGTCTTAGTTTCAAATATATTACAAAAAATCTTAAATATCTTAGCTAAGCTCTTGCCATGTAGACTGAATACAATAACTCCAATAAATAATGATATAGTTTTTATTTATGAAAGCATTCGAAACGGAAAAACACAAATGAAATCAAGACACAAACATATCATAGAGGTGGGTGCTATCTCACCTGTTTAAATTGACGTTTTTAAGTCATAGATGATATTATTGAAACTGTCATTGCAAAAGGAAATTCCTCTTGCATGCAATGAATTGCAATTTATGTATGTATATGTTTTCGTTCATTTATTATAATAATATCATCATTGTATCATAGAAATCTTAAAGAAAGAATAAAGTATAATTATTACTCTAAGATAGAAATCCGTAATAGGCCCGCTAATGGTAACTTAACATGAGGCCTAAGGCTTTGGACGGTATCAAGTCAGACCTTGACGGGATGGTATCAAGTCGGACCGTGACTGGATCGTAACCCCCTCAAGGTGGGATCGTACCCACGTGGGGTTACTTACCGTACTTAAAGTAGTCGTCCCTTACGACACGTTTATCTCGGGGTGGCTGGGCTATTAGCTCACAGTGACCATACAATGAAAACTTAAACGTCTTTTGCCACTTAAGTACTTACTTAATTTGTTAAACAATCGTCAGAGATCAAAGTTTTTCTCTTCATATAAATAACTTTCAATAAAATGAAAGATAACAAAGTATTGATAGATTTAAAAGGTTACAGTGCTCTATATAATCATTGTATTGTATTACTGTAGCTTATTGGTTTTTGTTCTATGTAATCTTATTTTTAATAGATATGTAGCGGACTTTAAATAATCAACGAATGCAGGGCATTAAAAAACCAACTTCACGTCAAAACTTTGAGTTATAATAGGTCATCCACGTAAACATTCTACGAAATCAAACATATTTTTTTCAAAAATTTGAAATTTTCAATGAAGTACTCAACCGATCTCAATAAAATGTATATGGGACCAACTATGGGGTATCCTCTACCATATGAAACAAGAATTTTCAAAATTGATTCATAAGTCTCCAAAATATCGTGTAACAAAGACACAAAAAAAGAAAAACAAACAAGCAAAAAAGAACATACTGGGTGTTTTTAATTTTTTCACCGACGACCGGCTGGTGTAATGGTAACATACATTACCTTCCATGCCAGAAGTCCTGGGTTCGAATCCCGGCGGCGGCGGATATCGGTGTGATTTATACAGATATTAGTGGTGAAGTCATGGATGTTTATATGTTTATATAAGTTTATTCTAATAAAAAATATGTATTTATTCAATATGTATTTATGTGTTTCTTAAGTATATCAGTTATCTAGTATCCATAGCACAAGTTCTTTAAGATACTTAATTTGGGCTAGATTATGTTGTGTGAGTGTCAGAAATATTTATTTATTTATTTTTCAACTGTCATAATTTTATCATTGGCAAAAGTATAGGAAAAAGTACCCTAATGCTGACAAGTAAACCCATACATCTTAATAAAAAGTGACTCAAATTTCTACATAATATCTTAATTCATAACAACAGCAATAATTTTGTAATAGTTCTTATGGCCTTTCTATAAAAATAAAGAATAACAAATACAGATATTGAGTTTTTATTAAATTTCAAATCTTGGTAGTGATCTTAAATGCCATTCAAAAAAAATACTGAAATAGTTTCTTATGGTATATACAGGGTGTTCGGCAGAACGTTGAACATACGCAAATGGTGGATGGGTGGGGTCATATGCTACTTACTTAGCCCAAATTATTTGACCTTGGCACCTTGGTTTTTTTTATATTTTTTTTTTTTGGTATATTTTTTTGAATTTTACCACTTTCATGTCTTTGAAGACGAATATTTTTATTTACAATGAGTAAAACAGGCAACATTTTGTTTTGTTTTTATTGTGAATGTTATCAGATTCTCATGTAATTATCGCTTAACGCTGATGTTGCCTTAAAAAAAAGTAATGGGTCCTCAAAGTTACAGAAACATGTATGAAAAAACTTAAAGCTTAATTTCAACTTTCATTAAAAAAAAAGCTAAGAGATTGAGGACTTCCAATTCTAGCAAAACATTCCTAATATGTGACCTTTCTAACGATATGTAATTTGTTTTAATTAAAAAAGAACTTCAAGAGTTATTCATTTTTTTTATCAAGTAGATAAATTTTGACAAAACTCTACTTTTGAGGAAAGTGAAATGTTTTGCGAAATTTAATACTGTTGAGTTGGTAATAATTAAACGATTGATGGAAAATAAGAAAATTCTTGAACTAAGTACAAGGAAAACACCTTAGGTGTGGTAATGAAACTGATAACATTTTAAGTATTTTTTTTATTGACAATTACAACAATTGTTCAAATTGACGTCCTTCTACTTCGATACATAGGCGACATCTGCGCCTAATTTCTACAGTTGTTGTCAAACAAAACAAAATCCTCGAGTAAAAAGACAAAGGGGCTTCCAAAGACGATTCAGTGTAAATGTGTGAGCAGGAGTGATAGGCAATAAACTAATAGGGCCTCATTATTTGCCCGATCAAATCAATGGGAACAACTATTTGGAATTTTTAATGAATGATCTACCACCATTGTTGGAAGAAGTATTCCAAGAAGACAGGCCTATTGTCTTTCAACATGATGGCTGTCCAGCACACTGGAGTCTGGCAGTTCGTGAGTTGTTGGACAACTGTTTTCCCAATCCGTGAATTGGCAGGGATGGATCCATACCCTGGCCTGCACGATTGCCTGACCTCACTCCACTTGATTTTTACGTGTGGGGAACAGCAAAGGAGCTCGTGTATGTCACAGAAGTGAAAAGCCGCGAAGACTTGATAAATCCCATTAATAATTAATAATAATTTATTTATTTCCTTCTTCTTGTTCTAATACGAATAGTCGTCTGGGGTCTTCAGTTAGACGTATTGTAAATAAAAATATTCGCCTTCAAAGACATGAAAGTGGTAAAATTAAAAAAATATACCAAAAAAAATAATTAAAAAAACCAAGGGGCCAAGATCAAATAATTTGGGCTAAGTAAGTAGCACATGGCCCCACCCATCCACCATTTGCGTATGTTCAACGTTCTCTCGAACACCCTGTATAATCAAATTATGTGGTGCCCGCGAAATTAAACAAAAAATTTTTTTTCTTGCTTTCATGCTGGACTGGGAGCGAAAGATAAACATAGAACGTGCCAGCTGCTTCTCTTCCCGGGCACACTGTAAAAGTCAGTCAAGGGACAGAGGTTTTGAAGGCGTTTTTGTGGGCGATAGGCTGACCTGTCACTACAATAGTCTCTTTCCATCTTTATAATACCTCCAAATTTGTCAAACGTGACATCAGATGGTCTTGTTACCTCTGGTGTTCTACCTACCCGATAAGGGATACAGGCGTGACGTTATGTATGTTATGTTTATGCATTTTTTTTTCTTAGGAATAAGGAACACCTTACTGTATATCGTCGTCGATAAAAGTAGGTACCGAAGTCATTGTGGCGCAGTGGCTCCAGTGCATATGATACGATATCACAGGTTAAGCAACGTTCGACGCGCTCGGTATTAGGGTGTGGATCCATCTATATGGTACGGCGTTGTGCATTGATTTGCATACTTTTCTATAATTAGCCATCATGGAGATAATTTTAAAAGCAAATATGAAGCGCCTATGTTCTGCCTACGCTATAAGGGATACCCTCGTGAAGTTATCTATGTATGTATGTAAGTAAAATAAAAAAATAAAAAAAACTATAATTGCTGCTAATGAATGGATTGTCTATTCATTAATTATTTTAACATGAGTAATTTGTTATAGGAATCTAAGACCATTGTCGTAAGTTTCATGAATCATTATGTTTTAATAAAAAATGTTTCTAATCATATTTTCTAACATATTTAAACCATATATATAAACTTAGCTGTTTCGAGTGGTGGCCTGTGTGCTATTCCAGACTGTACACTATAACTATGCCAAAGAGTAATGTTCATAGCTGACCTCATAGATTTTTGACAACTCTTGAAATGTATTAAAACAACATTAGTGCAAATAATAGCTCATGTTCGGTTAATTCAAAATCATTTACTTATATTAGAAACAGCTTGCCCTCTCAAGTTACTCAAAAGACTACTAGTATCATCCATTTGAAATGAAAATCCCAATATTGTTTCTAAGAAATTAAATTAAGTCTCCAATAGTTTAGATATAAACCGGCAGCATTTCAACGACAGTATCATCTTTATACAGTCATGTACCTAACAAAAAGTAGTTTGTCAGGTCAGAGACTGTATGGACCGTGTACATTACTCTTTCATCCAAATCTACCATGATTGAGGAACAAACATCTATCCATCCAATTTTTATATTTAAAATATTAGTAAGATTTAACTCCATTGTAGTGTCCCTACGGCAGTTAAAATATTCTTAAAAATAAAAACAATATAGTGGCTTTGGTAAATACTTTAGTAAGTACCTCTTAGTTCAGATAACATAGGCTTAAAGCCTTTTTTGGATTTATGGAGTTATTAGTATGTAAGTTAGAGTATTTTATATACATATTGAGTAAATTGTCTTTTCTGAAAATACCACAGCTTTTAACTTCACTCAGAATGTACTTTTATTCTTTCACATCACAAGTAATTGGAGCAAGGCTTTTTTACTGGCCCACACTTTGATTTGTTTTTTTTTTTTATCAAATATTTGTTGATGCTTTAATCACCTGGGTGACGATTCCAGCCTCATTAACTTTGATTTGTATTTAGAAATAAGACTCAAATAGATGTATTATAATTTTTGGGGGGTACAGGACTGTTTAAGCAGTTTTGTCCACATAACACATCACACACACATGCAACCTGAAAACATCTTCTAGTCATCAAGAAAAATAGGTATAATGACTAATAATTTTCATTTTTAATATTATCTATGTCTTAAATAAAAGACAGTAAATTTTTTTTATGTTAACATAAAAAAGCAATTTACTATGATACCCATACAGACTATGAAACCTTGTGTTAAAATGTAACATACAATGAACACAATAAAATGTACTTAAAAAGTTGTTTATTTACTTTCAATTTGTTCTACCTGTCTTTAGATCAGGAAACTTTCAGAATTTAATAACCAAGGCTTTTTCACCATTTTTTATTGATTAAATGTTAAAGAAACTTTAAAGAAAATCATTCAAGCATTTAAGAATATTTATATACCTAGATACTAAAGTACTGATGCAAGATTTGACTATTAACTACCAGATGTGATTCGAATTAGGGGCAGATCAATAAAAAACTTCTCGAAAAAGCTAATGTACATGATTCTACTGTAAGATATTTTATTTCAAGTAGTCTAGGTCATAATTAAAAAAATGTTTTTTAATTCAAATAAACATAATTTTTGATATTATTTACTCAAGAACTTATAGAGAAAATAAACAGGGAAAACAGACAAAGCTTAAAACATATTCAGATTTAATACCAAAATTTAAAACTGAATCGTTGAAATTGTTTTTTGACCTTCAAAGTCTTCAATATACCGCAAAATGACACAACCTTAACCGAGCAAAGTAAAGTTCGTTATGTTTTTTGATCCACTTACACTTTTTATCAAAATAACAAAATCTGTAACGTAATAGTTGTTAATTAAAGATACATCAGATTTATATTACCAATAGCCTCAAACTACGATTAGTTATCAATTAAAATCATTGATAAAAACAGAAATCTCGGTCGACCGAAATCTTATCAATAAGGTTATCTATAATTTCTATTTATAAAACTATTGGACTTACTTGAGTAAGCTGTGGCGCTGACTGATAAAAGGTCTGCAAATCTGCTTGTGAACACTGAGTAAAGTAATCGAGAAAAATCATGAAATTTTTAGATTATTATAAAATTCTATGCAAACGCAAGCTCACGCAAACTCGTCAACAAATGACAATGACAGTGACAGAAAATGACAAGTTGTGACAACTCACAATTTATCGATTGAAAATATTTTTTGCAATCAACTGATCGTTCAGAAATGCAAAATATTAATTGTACAGTGTATCCCTGTATGTAGTAATAAAACTTTAAGAGCAGTAACTATAAACAATTTCATCGTCGAAAGCACCTCACTTGTGGGAACAATCCCAAAACCCTGCTATTCTCATCGAATTTTATTTTGCATCATCATCTTCATCATCATCACACAATAAACACAAAGTGAATTTCGTCGACGATTTACCCACCGTCCAGCACCGATTTGTCGCACAATTCGACACTTTGCCACACGCCTTGAAGCAACTGGCTCAGCATTGGACATACCCAAGTCTGGAAGACCAAGAACAGGCCGTTCAGCTGAAAATATCGATGCTGTGCGCGAAGATGTGGAAGAGTGTCCAGAAACATCAACGAGGCGACGTGCCACGCAATTGGGCCTTTCCAGTCGGACCCTGCAGCGTATTTTGGTGAAAGACTCAAAGATGTTCCCGTATAAAACTCAAATGTCTCATCATCTGCTGCCTACTCACCACCAAGCTCGTCTAGAATACAGCCAGCGCGTCATAAACCTCAACCTTGAAGAGGATGATTTTTCTTCAAAATTGGTTATGAGTGACGAAGCGCATTTCCATCTTTCAGGGCATGTCAATAAGCAGAATACTCGGTTCTGGGGCACTGATAATCCGCGCATTATTAAAGAAACACCTTTACACCTACTAAAATTTACTGTATGCTGTGGCATATGTGTTGAATGAATAATGATCGGACCCTATTTTTGCGAATACGCTGGAGGCAATGCGATAACTGTCACTGGAGAACGTTACAGAACCATGTTACGTGAGTTTTTGACACCCAGTTTGGACGAATTGGGGCTGGAGCACATCTGGTTTTAACAAGACGGCGCTACGGCACACACAGCGCGCGACACTATGAACTAAGAACAGAAAATAAAATACCTACCTACCTACCTAAATAAACCTATGATGATAACCAATAAAAACTCATTAAATAAGCAAAATCTGGGATCTGTTCTAAGCCCACTTCTTTATAACCTTTATACTTCTGACCTAGATGAATCTGTCTCTTCGTTCTGTAGCATTCTACAATATGCTGACGATATTGCCCTGTACCTGAGGGTCAGTGTAATAGAGGAAGCTGCCTACCGTCTTAATTCTGCCCTCATATACTTAGGCAACTAGTTAGAATCTCATGGTCTCGCTCTCAATCTCTTTTGAAGGTCAGCAAATTCCTATCTCCAACGAGGTGAAGTTTCTGGGAGTTATTTTTGACCCTAAGCTTAAGGGTACAGCCCATTTAAACTACATAACTAAAAAATGTGAAGGGAACATCAATATTCTCCGCGCCCTTTCTGGCGTCTGGTGGGGGTCCCATCCATACGCTCAGAAGCTACTGTATAATGCTCTAGTAAGAGGTGTACTGGACTATGGCTCGTTCTTACTAGAGCCCTGTAATAAATCAGGTCTGGTCGCTATTGCAAGAATACAAAGTAAATCATTACGTATTGTATTAGGCGCCATGAAATCTACAGCGGTCAATGCTATGCAAGTGGAATGTGTAGATCCTCCCTTACATCTTCGCAGACAGTTTCTATCTGACAGGTTCCTCGCCAAAACCCTTCAACTCTCCTCGCATCCACTTCACAATAAACTAAGCTCTCTTAAAACTAGTATTTCCAACTCCGCGTATTGGCTTCATAAAGAGGTTCCACGTCTCGTAGTCAGTTGTTCAAATCTGGATGTATCTCTTACCCCTATTCTTAATTGCAGGCAACAATTCATATATACCTTTCCATATGAATGCTTGATCTCCGCTCCTGTAATATACACTGATCTCGGAATTCCTAAAAACAGCCCTATGGCTGAGTCGCTTTTCCTTAGTATTGTGGCCAGAAAATGGCTAAACTGGACCCAGATTTATACGGATGCATCAAAGGTATCTAACTCAGGATGCGTAGGTTCAGCCGTATGGATTCCAAAATTTTCCATTTTACTGTCTCACAAATGCCCCCCCCTCACTACAGTTTTTACTGGCGAGTCAATTGCCATTCTCGAAGCAGTAAAATTTGCTCTCGATCACAAATTAAATAAGACCTTGATCCTTACAGACTGCCTAAGCTGCCTCCTTGCACTTCAAAGAAACCCTTTCAAAACAGGGTCCAAATTCCCAATAATTCTACAAATTCGAAATCTCCTCTTCACATGTTCCCAACAATCTCTAAACGTTGTCTTGGCCTGGATTCCTGGCCATTCGGGTATCCCTGGTAATACAATAGCTGATTCCTTTGCAAAAGACTCCATCCAAACAGGCTCCTTGGAACACTACAAATGCCTTGCTCAGGACCTCTGTCTTCTGGCTAAAGATCACCTTCTGGATACTTGGAATCGTCAATGGGATAGTTCACGTCAAATTAAAGGTAGGCGCTACGGCGAAATCCAACCGACCATTCCTATCAAGCCTTGGTTTTTCAAAATAAAAAGTGCTGACAAAAGGTCAACCTCAGTAATCTGCAGGCTTCGCTTGGGACACTCTTGTACCCCTGTATTTTTAAACAAAATAGGGGTCAGGGATTCTCCACTTTGTGATTGTGGCCTAGAACAGGGAACAGCAGAGCATATTATTTTCAATTGCCCTCTTACTACAGCATCCCTTTTCGACTTCCTACCTCCTCATATTCCAAGACCGATTAATATTCCTTCACTCTTGACTATTTCTAATCCCTGTACGCTCAAAATTTTGTGTAAATTCATCCACCAATTTAACATTAGGTTGTAAAGAGTAGTGCGTAGCTGTGTTGCCTATTAGTTTAAATTTTACTTTATAATTTTACCAAATTATATGTAGAATGTTATTTGGTAGATATTTTTTCGCATTTTAAGCTAATTCAGTAATAAATGAATGCTCCCAATCAAACCGTGTTTTCTCCAATACGTGACACTGGCAGTAATAGTCTGTTGAGTAGCAACAACGGCTGGTTGCCAATAAAAAATAAACATAAACATAACATATTTTTTGCAATCAACTGATCGTTCAGAAATGCAAAATATTAATTGTACAGTGTATCCCTGTATGTAGTAATAAAACTTTAAGAGCAGTAACTATAAACAATTTCATCGTCGAAAGCACCTCACTTGTGGGAACAATCCCAAAACCCTGCTATTCTCATCCAATTTTATTTTGCATCATCATCTTCATCATCATCACACAATAAACACAAAGTGAATTTCGTCGACGATTTACCCACCGTCCAGCACCGATTTGTCGCACAATTCGACACTTTGCCACACGCCTTGAAGCAACTGGCTCAACATTGGACATGCCTAAGTCTGGAAGACCAAGAACAGGCCGTTCAGCTGAAAATATCGATGCTGTGCGCGAAGATGTGGAAGAGTGTCCAGAAACATCAACGAGGCGACGTGACACGCAATTGGGCATTTCCAGACGGACCCTGCAGCGTATTTTGGTGAAAGACTCAAAGATGTTCCCGTATAAAACTCAAATGACTCATCATCTGCTGCCTACTGACCACCGAGCTCGTCTAGAATACAGTCAGCGCGTCATAAACCTCAACCTTGAAGAGGATGATTTTTCTTCAAATCATCCTCTTCATCCGGGTATCTATTAAATCATACCTTATGAAGTAACTTTTGCAGAACGTAAACGTAAATTGTGATGAGATAATTTCTTGCAAATGTTATGAATTATTATTCTGTATGAATATTATTATATATGAATTATTATGAAGAATTATTCCAACGGACTATCATTTTATTGGAATATAGCTAAGTAAAATAATAAATGCCATTTTTAGAAGCCTCCAATACGATTCTAATGTAACGGTGACGGCACTACAAGGTTATGTTGTGGAAATTACTGTAAGTGTCATAGGGATCAAGGTTCGCCGCGCCGGCTATAATATCTATACGAATATTAATCCTACCTAACAGTATTATAAAATAACCTACCGTCACTGCGTATAATATCAAATTAAATATAGTGACCATACTTTGAAATTAAAATACGACTTACAAAAATAAAGCTAAATAATTCTACCTTAAACTGTACTTAGTAAAAACTAAAATAAAAAGGTCGCACTTAAAAGCACGGTTTAGAATTGCGAACGGTGCAAGCCAAATTCAACCTTCAGCGCTATAATTACAGTATAAATTAGAACTTAGTGAACTTCACTGCGGTTGACGTAACCAACGACAAACTTATCATTTGCGGCTGGCACACTAATCGGGTCTAGGTATCGAATCGAATAATAAGTTTGTTTTTATGGTATATACTTTTTCGGAATAAAAACAACCCACTATGGTGCCCAGAATATTAAAGAATAATTATACTTTAATCGTATTCGAACCGGTAGTTTTTGCGTGATGCCTGAACAAACAGACAAAATTTTTTTAATCACATTTTTGGATTCGGTGTCGGTCTAGTAACACCCCCTGACATTTACTTTTTTGATATTTTCAATGTATAGAATTTTTACTTCTCTAGATATAGATTAAATATAGAAAAATAATCAATAAAGAATATATGCTACCCATATTAGGTATGTATTGTACATATATCAAACAATGACAAAAAAAAAATTACAATTAAAAAAAATACAAAAACAAATATTGTTTTCGGAGACAGTACAATTTTACATATTTTTAGTTCTCAGTATTAATGATTATACCTACCTATTATACAACGTATAACAAAATGGAGAGATAAAACTTAAGGGTTAGCTTATACACCATTATGTAGAATATACTGTTAAAGTATCAGCATTCTCAGTGCTGTTATAGATTTCTATAAAAAATTATTTAACAATTTTACATCACATTACTTTGACAACCCTAGTCAACTTTATTAACTGCAACATAGGCTTGCGCTGCAGTCAGTGACCTTATGTTATGAGTTATGACCTATATCTCAGCCCGGCTGAGTAGCGAGCGAGCGTTGCAATGCCACTGCCGCGCCGCCGCCGCGGGCAACGCGGCTATCAGCTGATTTTTACTAACTAATCTTTCTATTAGCACATCGAATGACAGAATTTTCATTCCTCTAGCTAACGAAAACAAATTTAATATTACAACACGTAACCGTTGAATATGCAGAATTATTAAAATTATTTATTTATTTATTGGAAACTCAACAGCTTTTTTACAAAGTGTACATAATAATAAATTTAATCTTACGACATAAAACTTAAGCCATTAACAGAGTTTCACAGCATGATAAGCTGTACACATTATTATCCCAAGTAATTTAAGTGGTTAACACATGAACAATAAAGAATATAGTTAAACAATATTTACTAAAATATATATTTTTTTTTTTATTTAGGCACATTCTGTTTTTTATTTTCTTTTGAGGTTTATGTAAAATATGAGGTTATTTACAAAATACATAACGTCTTTCAAATTTTAATTATTATTTTTGTACATATAAATCTTAGGTGTATAACAAATAGATATAATATAATAAACATAATATGTAAATAATATGTAGGTATATAAATAAATATCATTGTATATTCTTAATATAGGTATTGTTTAATATTCCGACTAATGCATACATAATTGCAATTATGTCTAATATTTAATATTTAAGTACAATTTAGTAACAATGTTTTAATGATTTTTTGTTTGAAGTTCTGTTTAGATAGGTGAAATATGTCTACATCATCAAATTTTGTGTTGTATGTTTTAACTATGCGGGTTAATACATTGTTAGTGGCATAGTTCGTACGATGCTTTGGTATGGCAAATACAGGTGTCTGTCTTGTGCGACGCTTAGGAGTACAAAACATTAGGCTAGCTAAAATATCAGGGCAGTTTAGATTACCGCGATGTATGCCTTACATCGGGCTACTTTATGTGGAATAATGAATTTTATCTACAAATTGATGGTGTTGCTATGAGCTCCCCAGTGTCACCTGTAGTTGCTGACATCTAGGGAAGACTTTGAGGAGCATGCTCTCCGCATGGCACCCGTCGTGCCAAAGATTTACAAGAGGTACGTTGACGATATATCTTAATATATAAAACTCTCGTGTCACAGTTTTCGTTGCCATACTCCTCCGAAACGGCTTCACTGATTTTGATGAAATTTTTTGTGCTTATCCGGTATCTATGAGAATCGGCACACATCTATTTTTTTTTTATATCGCAAAACAACGTTTGCCGGGTCAGCTAGTATACTATAAGTATCTAAGTATTACCTCAACATAAAGTAACTGCTTTTCTAAACCATCTTAATTCCCTTAATACTAAAATTCAATTCACTTTGCATTACAACATGATAATAAGTAAGCCTTTCTTGATGTTTTAATTAAAAGAAATCCAAATGGTAGATACACTCAGTCACGCTGTTTATAGGAAACCCACCCATACTGACGGATATTTGAATGGGAAGTCCCACTACCATCTGAGCCAATTACTCGCCATAGGCTCCTCATTGTTTCAGAGAGTAAGTAATCTACGATCCTCAGAGACAGCACATTGATGATGAACTAAAATATGTTGTCAAGGTGCTTCGTGAAAACAGATTCAAACCACCTCGCCGCCGCCACAGTGACCACGTGAAGCAGTCGAACGCAGACCTGCATATTTACCTTTTGTAAAGGGTGTCACAGACAAAATTTCAAACATTCTTAGGCGCGCTTCAATTAAAACAATATTCAAACCTTATTCAAAAATAAGTCAACATCTTCGATCAGTTAAATGCAACATCCCTTTGCAAGACCCAGGTGTTTACAAGATTGACTGCGGCTGTGGGCTTTCCTACATTGGTCAAACTAAAAGAATCGTATAGACCCGCGTTAAAGGACACATAGCTGATATTGAAAATCGAAGAACTTCAAAGTCATGGACAAGCCCAACCACTGCTTAAGGTTTGAATCTGTCAAAATTTTATCTAGCGAGAAACATTACATACTAGAATGATCAGAGAAGCCATTGAAATTAAAAAACACCCTAATTTCAATCGAGAAGATGGTTGGAAACTATTACCGACATGGGATCCTATCCTGTAAAGCAAGCTGCACGACCTGAAACTCAAGATAGTGTCAGCTCATTTTGTGTCAATCCAGAACGCTACGCTCGAAGACTGAGAAACAGATGGAGGTGATGATGTATAACTTTTTCCACTGTCAAGACGCCTGACATCTTCGTCAAAGACATTTATATTGCTAGAAATGTTCAAAAATCACCTCCTTTAACCTTTACAGCTAGCCCCCAAACACCCTGTATGTTATGTGCTATGTATATTTTCATATACCTAAACATACAGAGAACAGAGATAAAATTTAAAGTTGCTAATTGTATGATATGTACGACTTGAACGACGGAATACATAGATACCTATGAGGCTGTAAACTGGACGGCAACGACAGCGACGCGGGGAATCAGGAGCCCAATTCTCGCGCCACTCGACATTTCAGTGAGATGATAAATGTCACATCACCTCAACATCGTAGGCGACTTTGATCATGTCTATCAAAAATATCGGGCGCTTAGCAAAACTCGTATTCTCGCCGGTAGTAGACATGATATACTACTCGACACGGTATTATCATTAGGTTCATTCCATTCGTTCATTGCAAGATGTGTTAAGGATACGTTCTGCTTTCAATGAAGACCAATAGCAAATTTGATGAAATATATTTTTTTAAGCTTGTTGATCATCTTAACTGAAACCGGTGTTTTTACTGCTTAATTTAAATAATAAACCATTAAATCTTAAATATCTTATGCTATATTTCCTAAATCTTTAAAATATTACACACGCAAAATGTTTCATGTTGAACGCAGTAGTATTGATGACATGACAGTGCCATTGATGACTTTTGTGTCTAACTAATTATTTATTTATTTATTCTTCATTGTACACAAAAATAAGGAATATTTATACAGAACAATTTTTAAGATACAGAGCACAATAGGCGGCCTTATCATCGAAAGATGATCTCTTACAGGCAACCCTAATTAATGGTCTTCTTGGTATTTGATTGAATCAAAAGGTAAAAAACCTACGGAAAATCAGCCATTATTACGGGAAATCATGGACATGTCATGGTCGCACCGCCTCAAAATACCATTCTCCAAATATTATGGGATTATTTAGGGCCACAACCACCTCTTCAACACATCTCGATACCGATGGTTGAAACATGCTTACTAAATAATTATTTTCCACCGGGGTTTGGTAAGATCCTGTGCCAAAAAAGTTTAAGGCACATTAAAACCTGAAAAGAAATGCGCAGAAATAAGAAATAGAGTTATGTAGTAGTATTCAAAATATCTAATACAGAGAAAATAACGGCACATTTCCATACTAAAAAACTTTAGTTTTAACCGAAATATCTTTTTTGGGAAGAAGAGGCTCCAACATATTCATCAATTCTATCGCCATGTGTTAGGGGAGACGAAATTTTTTTCTAAATTCGTCGTCCCGCATCTCCATCGGGTTCACCCTACATAGGCTTCTACGGTGACGACTTGGTGCAGAAATATCGACTTCGGCATCCCGAATAATATTTACAAAAAAAGAAGCAATGAACTGTTCCATATTTTCAACAAAAAGCTATTATTATTGATTTGAAAACATAAATCTACAAGATCAAAATAATTATATACATCAATATCATTGTCTTTCTTGATACAATGGCGGCCGTCACTTTTGTCTGTAGGTAGGGAAACTGAGGACACTTGATACTCCTGGGAGACTTGGTACATCGAAATATTTAAAGTACCGGACGTTATTGAACTATTTTGACTGGCAGCACTGACGCTAGTAGTCGAGCCCAAATCAAGGGGGGAAAAATACAGCTATCAAACCGCAATTTTTGACGTGACGAGCATTGTTTTGTTTTTGGCCGGTACAAGATCTTTTTTTGAATTGGAAATTGATTTGTTTTGCGTAAATTAAAGTGAAATTTATTTGTTATTCTTAGTTAATAAGTTTAATTACTTAGTTGGCTGTATTGTTTGTTGATTATCGGCTCAAGATTGTAATGAGGTAAGATACTTTCACATACTTTTTTGATTTGTGTGGTAGTGAGGACACTTGGTACACAACAACTTGGTTACATTTGATCCCCGGATCAAGTCTCCCATATAATATAATTTGTTCAAGTTCTAAATAATATTTCTTTTTGCAGAATTTTTCAAAAATGCCTCGGGTTTACAAAACTACATGAAAACTACATGAGTATCAATACATATATTGCGGCGAAGCCAAAATTCAATTAGATTGGCAGTTGATATAAATGTATAACTTTTTAAAACTTTGTATTTGTTACAATTTGATTTTATTTTACAATTTGTGTTCTTTATATTTTTGTTCCTTAAAAGTTCTTTAGTGTTAAATATCAAAACTTTAAGACTTTGTATAATTTTGAGACTGATTAAATAAGTTAAGCTTATTACAAATATCTCATTTTCAATAAATGATTACTTAAGTGGATACTGTTTGAGTCTAATTTTCTTCGGAAGTTTTACCAAAACCTAAACTACCTGCATAGTTTTCGCAGAAATATTGATTTTCCAGTTAAGATCATGTTGTCTGTCTGTAGGTATTTATAAACATATCACCCAGTGAGATTACATGTCGAGTGCTCCAGTCCACTCGTTGCATGTCGAGTGGTTTTCGTTCGACATATATCACCCATGAGATCACGAGAATAGCACTAACCGCATTCACGTGATATTTACGTCATTTTTTCGATATATATCGGGGAGTGACAAATGTCACTCGCGCGAGAATTGGGCTCCAGTTCCATATTTTCAACAAAATGCTATTATTATTGATTAGAAAACATAAATCTACAAGATCAGATCTACTAGTAGGTACATATCACCCAGTGAGATTACATGTCGAGTGCTCCAGTCCACTCGTTGCATGTCGAGTGGTTTTCGTTCGACATATATCACCCATGAGATCACGAGAATAGCACTAACCGCATTCACGTGATATTTACGTCATTTTTTCGATATATATCGAAAAAATGTGACAAATGTCACATCGCGCGAGAATTGGGCTCCTGGGCCATTCTCGACGCCAGCGGGCGCTCGAGCGATTTGTCGCAGTTTCATAGAAACTCAATACTTTCTATCGTGTCGCGGAAATCGCTGCCCGCGCTGCTGTCACTCTCGCTGTCGTTACTATATTGAGTATCATCAAAAAAGTTTTATCCAATTATTCAAATGAGTGTAAGCTAAGCGATGAACTTTAGTCGTCATACAACCTTGGATCAAAAGTTGTTTGTACAAAAAAGCAGTATAAAACTTGTTTGCGATTTCATTTTTCATTATCAATATTTACATTTAGACGGAACTTCATTCCGTGCAGTGCTGGCTTTTGAGTGGTTGTAAATTGTAATAAAGATGTCGGATACAGTTAGCCAGGTATGTTTTTATTTTCTGACTTGTGTGAATAGTGTTGTGAGTAGTTCCCCGTAGACCCGGTGGGTTGACCCATTAATGGGTCTACGGGGAATTTCTATTCCCCGTTTAACCCATTTCATAAGGAATTACTTTCCAGTTTCTGGCTTTATCAATAGAAAATGAAAACCATCAGTAAAATCCAAAATTATTAAAAAATGAGCCAACCTAAGATTAAATACTAATCCATATAACGGAATTTATTTATTTGGAGGGTTTTATTTTAAATTATGAATCGTGAAAACATAAGACAAGTTAAAGAGCTAAAAGAAAGTTTAAGAGCAAGAACTACTCTCGCAATAATTTCTTTTACCGTAGCATACTTTGGTAGCATAGATGTTTACAATAAGCAATTTCACGACTTGGACCTTTTTTGTAATTCCTTAAGTAGTCTTAAGCAAAATATCTATTTGATACTGAATAGCAAACAGTAAAGCCGTTCAAAATCTTGAATTTTTGATATGCTATTTCTTGTTAAAGTTGTTTATTTTATTTTATTGTGTAAAGTTAAAAAGTATATAGTATATTTATAATGTGTGTGAACCAATCCAGATTATAACTTCCGTATTATAAAAATGTAACCGCTATTGGGCACTCCTTGTCTTCTACCCTAGTTAATAAAAAATGTATACATTTCTGTTAAAATATGTGACTGTTTTGTGCCAGAATAAAGAAAAAAAAATAAAAGAGCCTTTGCACTGATTTACAGTTCCAAAGCGATGTCTCATTTTTGTAAGCCGTTTGCTTGTAATGTTCATGATTATTAAACAGCAAAACACTACTTTTCTTTTTTAAATTATTTAAACTTTATTTTCCATGTTTAATTCCAATAATTTAATATTTAATTCCGGACAAAAATATGGAAATGTTATGCGTAACTTGCATATGAATAATTTTGTCAAAGTGACAAACGAATCCTTCTCCTACTAGTCATAACAACTTGACTTATGGTGCGTACACATTGCTTGTAATGCAACTAGTAATGTAATCTGCAAAAAAAAGTTCCCATGATTTGTACGCCTCTCGAGCGCGAACTGAGCCGCAGTAGAGCGCGCTCGTGGCCTGCTCTAAGCTATCCGTACATTTTCTGTTTTTTGAATAACATCAAAAAATGCTCGATGCTCAATGTGGACGGGCGTTCGCGCGCCCGTTTACATTGCGCGAGCACCGGTCGCGAACAGGAATTGCGCCTGTGTGCGTGAGACTTGCTCCTGTGTAGTGACGCTCGAAGCGTGATCTACGCTATCCGAGAATTGTCGGTTTTTTGGACAACATCAAAGGGACGCGGATTGCAATTCATATTAAATTATTTTTTATTGTTTTGCATTTCATAAATATTGGATAATTACGAGAGCAACTTCAAAGTGTGATATTTTGTTTGTTAAGTTATCTTAATTATTATAATGTCAAATGAAAGCTCTAGACATAAAACCAATTTATCCATTTGAATGATGTTAATCAGTTTAATCGTTTAGGAGATAAATTAAAATTATTTTTTATGGTAAAGATGTAAACAAACCAGAACTTGTAAAGTTTTTGTTTTATCAACTGTAAGCAATTCTCTGCCTTTTCTCCTTTTATAAAATGTGGTGCGCCGCAACCAACGTCTAGATCTTCAGCATTTTTTTTATGAATTGATGTATTATCATTATATATTGATGTATTTAAAAAACCGACTTCAATAACATTTTTAAATCCTCGTGTACCTAAACTTTAGCTGTAGTGAAACTTCATAATATGTAGGGTGACTGGTAGATCACTTTCCAAATGCGAGGACGTGATAGTTCAATATCATACTTACACCACAGTACAGATATCTACAGTAATTCAACTCGGCCGCATCATTGAAATAAATGCCTACAGCAGCGCCGCGGTCCGTTCACACGTAACAGGGCTGCCCGCCTTCAGCGTTTAAATTACATTTGCCTACTTTGTGTTTACTTCCATTTAATTTTGTGACTGCAAAATACTTTTTTTTATATAAAAAAAATAAAATACTTTGTGAATTGAATAGGTCAAATTTATGGTCTTATGAATGGACCTTTTCACAAAAAAAATCTTCATGGCCGCGCTATCGAAACGGACGCTGAAAATAGATGTAGTACCAGAGTCAAACACATTTTTTTAATATCAACAAGGGTTGCAATAAGTTGTCGGCGACGTATCAAAGTTTAAAGTGTACAGAAACATACCTACAATGTTTCTATTTATTTATTTATTTATTTATTTACTAAAAGGCATGCCAACAATATACATACATAACAAATTCAATAAACACTCAGCAAAGTTCTTAAATCTAGTATATACATCAATTACAGGCACACACAACATTCACAAAATTCACAAACCGAGCACACACACAATTAAAAAAGAAAAAAAAAAATAGAATTAATTAATCAAGTTACGGTTAACAAGAATAAATTAAATTAAACTACAAATACATTAATATAAATACAGTATGAAATGTCAGTTTTGTTATTAAATTTAAATAAAAAAGCTATTTCATAAAACAATAAATAAAAACAAGTCATCGAAATATTATACAATTTAAATTAAAAGTAAAATCAAAAATTAAAGGCAATAATAAATTGTCAGTGAAATTATGAAATTCATTACAAATAAGTGATTAAATCGACAATTGATTAAATTAAATTAAAATACTTACATAGAGAAAATAATTTGTAGCAATAAAAAAAATATGAAAAAATTATGAAAAATTATGAAATAATTAAAATTTGATTTCATTAGGTATTAAAAATACATGTCAAAAATAGCAATATATACACAATAAAATTAATATTCAAATTAAAGAAGTGTTCTAATCTTTTTTTGGAAAAGCAATGGTGAGTCATGGAAAATATCTAAATCTGGTATTTCTGAAGTCACTTTATTCAACAAATTAGTCACCCTTGGTAGGGGAGAGTGGGCCAACAAATTAGATCTACAAAGAGGGGCATTTAGTACTTTAGTAATTGGATGTCTAGGTATGCGTCGTGGTACAGCTATCATGACATGATTTAGAATTGTAGGGCTGTCAATTAAATTATTAAGTATTTTATACACAAATTTAAGATCTAAAACCTGCCTCCGTTTATGCAAAGAAAACATATTGAAAAACTTAAGTCTAGTTTCATAAGGTGCTCTGTGCGACACACCAGAGGACTGAAAGGCCAAAGATCTCGTGAAGGAATGCTGAATCGATTCAATGCGTTGCGAATGCACACAATACTGTGGATTCCATACCACAGATGCAAATTCCATGTGACTTCTAACTAATGCATTATACAAGATTATTTTTGTACTGGATAATCTAAACTCTTTAGTATTTCGCCTAATAAATGCGAGCATACGAGCCCCTTTAGATACGATTGAGTTAATATGTGCTCTGAATGTCAACTTACTATCCAAAATTACACCCAAATCACGGATTTCTACAACATCCTTAATAAAACATCCTTCTATCATATATGAGGATTGCAATGGTGTTTTTTTACGTGTAAATCTGATTGAATAACATTTATTGCTATTCAGAGCCATACCGTTATCCTGACACCATCGACAAATACCATCCAAATCTTCCTGCACTTTTAGCATATCAATAACTGTGTTTATAGTTTTATAAATTTTAAGGTCATCAGCGAACATAGAAAAGTCGCAGTGTCGTATAATGTTCGTAATGTCATTAATAAACACAGAAAAGAGAACAGGGCCCAAATGAGAACCTTGGGGAACTCCAGATGTTGACAAATAAGCGAATGATTCAGATCCGTTTACAAAAACAGTGTGTGGTCTTTGAGACAAGTAAGACCAAAACCAAGACAACAATGATCCAGCTATACCAAAAGATTCTAACTTTTTAATGAGTAAACCATGGTTGACCCTATCAAAAGCACTGCTGAAATCTGTATAGACAGCATGAACCTGCCCTCCCCCCTCAATTCTCACCGACAACTCATTAATGAACTGTACCAAGTTGGTTTCGACCGATCGTTTACTTTGAAACCGGTGCTGATGCTCAGAGATAGAGGGGCTAAAGTGGCATTTGATATAGGTACCAAGCAAATCTTCAAAAATCTTCGCAGGACAACTCAAAATAGAGACAGGACGGTAATTAGCAGCATCAGTTTTATCACCCTTCTTAAAAACAGGTATTATTATGGCTTTTTTCCATTCGGTAGGAAAAATGCCCTCTTTTAAGGATTGGTTATATATAATAGTAAGAGGTAGCGATAAGACAGTAGCGCACTGTTTCCAAAAAATGGAAGGGATTCCGTCTGGTCCCGCTCCCTTATATACATTTAACATTTTCATATTGTCCAATACAGCTTTATGAGAAAATCTTATTTTGCCAATAGAATCATTACTGACTGAGGAGTTGGAAGAACAATAATTCAAGTTGTCATTAGAAAAAACCGAGGAAAAATTTCTTGCGAAAAGATTAGCCTTATCAGAATTTGAGGAAGCCTTATCATTATGTAGGAAAAAGTAGGTGGAATTGGAGCACTATTACCCCGTTTATCCTTAATGTAACGCCAAAATGACTTAGGGTTTATTTTAATGTTAGACTCTAATCTCTGTTTATAAGTAGCGTAGCACTCTGAGGAAAGTTTGTAACACCTGGTCCTCAATAAATCATATTCACACTTATCACGGGGATTTTTAAACTTTTTGAACTTTTGTCGAATCCTATCTTTTTCTGCAATCATTTTCACTAGTGATTTAGAAAACCATACCGGGTATTTATCAGTTATAGGTTTAGTTTTGGGAACATATTTGTTAATGACATTGTGCAGCTCATCATATAAGATTTCCAGATTTCTATCAACCCCAAAACCACAATTTAGTTTTGCATTCCAATCAATAGTGCCCAACTCCCCAACAATACTACCATAATTAGCCTTAAAGAAATTAAAGCGTACCTTCTTTGTGGGCTCTTGAACAGTGATTGAATTTATTTTCAGCGTTAACAAGAGACATGGATGTTTATTATCTAATTTCGAAATAGGTAAGGAGGGGCAAGAAACATCAACATTAACCATCGTAGAGAGTAGTAAATCTAAAGTCCTACCATCTTCATTTGTAATGTGGTTTACTTGTTGCATATCATTGCTGGAGATAAAATCAATTAAGGATACGCCAAGAGGGCAATCAAAATTTGATGGTTCCAGACCTGCACAACCGACAGTTTTATTCCACTTAATAAAATTTAAGTTAAAATCACCAACAATAATAACCTCATCAGCAAGGTTGATATTGCCATCAACCGCATTAATTTCATATTGGAAATCTTAGAAAGTTAGATTGTATTTTTGAAGCTCTCGTCAGTAGGTATTCAGTTAGGTAGCTGACGCCGTGCGAGAGCGAGATAGAGCATTTTCAGTTTCTCGACCTGAGATAGTTATTGTACAGGTATAAAATTTCGAGAATTGTCATTATATGAATTTACCGACCCGCAATCATTTTGAATAATGCTTTTTAGGTAAAACCAGAATATTCTCGTTAAAACCACAGAACCACAGTACCTACAGATATCCATTATATTATAGATGTCTGTACTGTGACCAGGCCTGGCTCACTCCGCGCGGTACATCCGTTATTTACCTACAGCGAAGCGCTCCGCCGGCGCATTTCGAATGGGTCGTGTGTCACGCGCGCACCCGTCGTCGGGACGTTGTAGATACCTACCTACCTAATAGCACTCACAGTAATTCTATGATCGAGGTCGCAAATAGTATTTAAAAATGGACATAAAAAGAAACAAATATTCAATAAGATTATGTTTAGATTTGATTATGTTCAATTTAGCAAACAAAACATAGGTAGTATTACTGATTATTCGTCGTAACTTTTTTTGCATTTTGTACTTTAGGTAAGTTGAAACAATATTTTTTACAAAGGTAGAATAACAGTACTACCTACATCGGTAGATACTTAATTACAAATAAGGAGATTAATTATTCATCACTCGGCAGCAACCCTAACAGCGTAAGAAAAGATAAGAGGCATGCGATAGAAAGAGACAAAACTTCTAGGTATATAAATTTGCAGGTACGTAATGCTGTGCGAGCTGAATTCCACCGTATCGCGTCGTAGCAAGACTCGAATTTATTTAGATCTTCTTGCGGAGTAATTCTTCTGTACCAACTATTAAGTACTTATTCTGTGACTGTGACAGAACGGTGTTAAGAAATTTGAGATACCTAGTAGAAATTTCGAGAAGCCAATGTTGTATGAACCTATGGGTATATTTTTAGTTATAATGTGATAGCTGTAAAGCTGTAAATTGAGTTCTTTTTAATATTGTTTATGTAAATCTTATGGCCGACGCGGTAAAATCTTATTACTAGGTATGTTATTTATTAGTTAGGTTCCTACGTTGTTCTTGAAACAATTACCTACCTATGTAGGTAGATGGTTATATGTGTTATTTTGATTGAAGGTATGTAGGTACCTACTTGATATTGTTTTATCGTGTCGAGTTGTTATGTAGGTTATTTTATTACGATAGAAAGGTATTGTGATTATTTCATATTTATAATGTTCCAATAGTGTATCTCTGAATAAATGTGAGAGTTAACCTTTATACCTACCTATTGAGAGAAAATTAATAAGTAGGTATCTTGTTTTACGTTTGGATATAAATCGATTGAATTGTTTCATTTGACAAGAATTATGATTTGTTATAAATCTGTATTTCGAAGACGTTTGTTATTAAGTAATAGAAATTCATCTATTAGCGCAAACTTTAGGTATTAAGTATTTAGAAGTTTATGTTCTTTATGTTTTTTTTTAGAAATTTGCGTATATTTGGACTAGGTACTTACTACAACTTATAAAAGGTTTTTTTAAGTAAAACACCCGCGCGAAACTCCTCGCAACAACTTCAGAGGGGACTAGATGTTTGGCGCGATGTCTCGCGGACAGAAAAGAACGCGTGTCGACGGACCGTGCTCGCGACGAAATACGGAAACATTTTGTCTCAGGATGCTCGCAGTGTATGTTCAGTTCGTGCGAAATACACGTACAAATACACCGAGCGCAGCATCGAGCGCTGGTTATTACATTACAGGTTCCATTACAAGCAATGTGTACGCCCCATTAGATAGGAAATAGGTTAGGTACTTCTTTTTGTAATATGCCATCTGTTTCGAAGTTCCAAATATGCTCTAAATAAATAAATGCCGTTATAGGGATTTGTATTTAATATTAAGTAGTTCATTTTTGTTATAATTTCGGGTTTTGCTGATGGGTTTCATTTTCTATCGATAAAGTCAGATGTCTGGGAAGTACTTCAATCCTAATGCGATGGGTCAAATGGGGAATTTAAATTCCCCATAGACCTTTTAATGGGTCAACTGACCAGGTCTAAGCGGAACGACTCTTTCTCGTAGGTATTTGATAGGTACTTATATTTAGTCGTTATAAGTACCTAAGTAAGTACCTTGGCAAATAAATTACCTAAACTGACCCATTTATCCGGCTCCAAAAAATGCTTTCATGTGTTATGGAGTTACCAGTACCACACCACTAGGGGTACCAGTATTTATTCACTTGGACCCAGTTTATTAAAGTTTGTTTCCCTTTTACACTGCTGATGTTAAATGATCTATATGTTATGATGTTAAATGACGACCGGCTGGTGTAGGGGTAACGTACGTTGCCTTCTATGCCAGAAGTCCTGGGTTCGAATCCTGGCGGCGACGGATATTTGTGTGATGAACACAGATATTAGTTGTCAAGTCATGGATGTTTATTTAAGTTTATTTTCTAATAAAAAAATATGTATTTATTAAATATGTAAGTTTATATATTTCTTAAGTACCTATATCAGTTAACTAGTATCCATAACACAAGTTCTTTAAGAAACTTAATTTGGGCTAGATAATGTTGTGAGTGTCAGAAATATTTATTTATTGTAACAAACGATGGGCTAACACTGACAGCCTCAGACGTCAGTGATTGTCTGGGGATTTTATTTATTTATATTATTTATTCTTTTCTACCTTAGAAATAAAGATGAGCTATTAAAAGGAGGCCCTTATGTATTTGATGTGTGAATTAAAAAGTAGTTCTTGGACAGATTTCGTTGGTCATAAAGACTCCATAGAGACTCTAGAATATCGTTTATCGATTGCCTGCATAAAACGGTTTCATACAGCATAATATACTTAAATTAAATAATATCTAGTAAATGCTGCAAACTATAAAATAATCATCAGTATGTTCAGTCTACCACCCTAATCTTACTAATTTTATAAATGTGAAAGTTTGAACGGATGGATGTATGGAAGTTTGTTCCTTAATCATGGCTAAACGGATTTGAATGAAATTTGGCATAGTGACAGTGTACAGTCTGGAATAGGACATAGGCTACTTTTAATTCCAATATTCGTAAAAAGAATCTGTCATAACCAGAATCTGTCGTAACCAGAATCTGCCCTAAAGCAAATAAAGGAAAAAAATTGAAATGATAATAACCTAAACTTATTAATAGCGACGTTTTACCTGGAATTAAAACGTTTATTAAACATACTTACCTTATTCGAAGCCTAAATAATGAGAGTAGCGTTCATTTCCTTTAGATACAAGTTGTGCACTTCCGCTTGCGACCGACCAATCACATGCTTGCATGTTAGCCAATCAGATGCTCTGCCGCCAATTTTTAGTTCTCTCTAGCGCCACCAGAGGCAGTAAGTTTTGAAACTTAGGATTTATTTTCATTGCGTTTTAATGGTATGGTCACCAGGCAGATTTAAAAACCTTAGGCTTCGAATAAGGTAAGTATGTTTAATAAACGTTTTAATTTCAGGTAAAACGTCGCTATTAAACAGTACTGTACCGTTATTCGAAGCCTAAATAATGAGAGATGAGTTTATTATCGCCTGGTGGGGCTAGAGAAACGCCAATGTGAGTTGTTTGGTGCGTGTTGAACAGGTTTGCGAAATTAACATCAGAAATGTATAGGAATATCGTTTTATTTCACGAGTTATTATAAGTGCATCAGACAAAGCGAAACAATTGTGTAATTAGCTATTGTGGAAACAAAGTAGAATAATAATCAACATTAAGAATCAATGGAAACAAAACATGATGAAGTAGAATTAGAGCCGTTTGCGGTTTGAACTTCTCTTCTATAAAATCTTTTAAATGTGTTGGCAGTCTTCCAATTACCTTTAGCCAAGATTTCGTCAAGCTGGCAGTTTTCAACCCATCTTTTTGAAGCAACTGCAGATCTTATGCTTCCTGCTGTGGATTCAACGCCTGATTCCATAAGCAACTTTTTATCCAGCCACTTATTACTGTTCGAGTCGCAGGTCTCGATTTCCCAGTGACTGCCAAAAACAAACTATCTATGTTCGTGTTTTCTCGTCTTGGTTTAGATAAATTTATCAGGTGCTTAACCCAGTGCACAGGACAAATCTGAGTATTATTAGTATTAGACAGAAGTTTCCAAGCCGACTGTCGGTGATTGAGCGAGTCAGTTTTGGATCCAAAGGCGGGTTTTAGTATTATTGTTTGGTCTTCTATTATACAATGCTCTGCTGAGATTTTTAACAACGTAAGGTCGTGAACTCGTCTTCCCGAGCATAGTAATAAAAGTGTGGCAGTATGCTTGGAAGCTTCAAACAAGCTAGCGGTGTTAGGGTCTCGGGTGGCTAGATGATTAACTAGAACGTCTGTATTCCATACTGGCGGTTTTGCGATCTCAGGATTAGCCAAAGCTATGGATTTCAAAATCTGTCTAACTAGGATGTTCGAACTCAGGTTTTCACGATTACATGGATCAGCGAAGGTAGCAACCACAGACTTGTGAAGTAATATAGTGTTTAGAGATAGTCCTGATTTTTTATGTAAATCTGTTAGAAGTTTTGCTAGAATAGTGCCGTTTGGTTTGTAAGGGTCTATATTCTCAGCTTTTGACCACTCCTGCCATCGATTCCAAGCAGGCCTATAAGATTTTAAAGTACCTAGATGGTCGCCAGCTAGAGGATAAAAGGGATTTTTGTTCCTCCGACCATCCATTTAAGAGCTCTTGCCACCCCCACATCTCCATATTTCCATAGTCATCTCTGACACTTGTGGGGGAGCGCGGCCCGTTGCTTGGTCTATTAGAACCCGATCCAGATTCCTGATTGTGAAGGGAGGGCTCAACGCCCGACTCTTGAGGTCTGGTCTCCAATACACATTCTCCCAACGAGGTACAACCACCAGGTAGATTCCTGAAGCAGTGTTCAGGTATGCTAACACTTTTGGTATGAGGTGTGGGGGAGGAAAAACCCATGCTCTCAGAAAGTTCCACTCTAGACTCAGAGCGTCGTAGAGGGTCGCATTCTTGTCGGTTCTGTCCAGTGTACAGTAGTTTGGAACTACATGGGCACGATTCGAAGCAAACAGACCGATTATTGGGACACCCCACTTTGTGAATACAACTTCGGTAAGTTCTGGTAACAGATGCCATTCTGGGGGAGGTCTGTTCCGCGATAACCGATCCGCATATGTGTTGTAATTCCCTGGAATGTGATAGATCGACATGTGTATGTTGTGCAAGTCTAGGATGGCAAAGACCTTCAATGTCAGGCTCGTCAGTACTTTTGATTTGGTGCCGCCTTCGTTTCTAAGATATGCAACGACTGTTCGATTGTCGCACTGTATTGTTAGGGCGCTTGAAACAAGTGACAAGCATTTTAGCTCTAGTGCCTTCAATATCGCAATCATTTCCTTTTGATTGGAGTGCAGCTTTTGATGAGCTGGAGTCCACGTTCCTTGGAGTGGCGTGTAGTCCAGAATGGCTCCCCACCCTTGGTCGCTCGCGTCTGTCGTTAAGTAATGCATCGGGAGAGGGTTGTGTATCACTGACTTTCCTTTGTAGTTTTCGAGCCACCATTTGAGCTCTTCTCTCCACATCACGTTGAGAGGTATTGTGAGTAACTCGTGCTTGAGCATTTTGTTTGCTAGTGCTTGAAGTGCACGGAAGTGAAGTCGGCCCCTCTTGACAACGAAACTGGCAAAGTTCATTAATCCTAGTAATGTCTGTAAGTCCTGTAGGGAAGTTGTGTCTTTCTCTTTCATTGCCATTATTAGGGATTGCAGTTTGGCGGCGAGTCTTGTTGGCAAGTATTTCTGATTTAGCCAGAGGTCCCACATTACACCTAAGAATTCTAGAACTCTTTGTGGAACGAGTGTCGACTTCTCTGTGTTTATCACCCAGCCCAGGTATGTAAGTAGGTCTGTTGCAATAGTAATATGCTCCTGTAGTTTGTTTGGGTCTTGATTTACCAGGTAGTAATCGTCAAGGTAAACAAGAATGCTCGATTCGATTTCTGAGACAGACTGCAACCCAATTTGTTAGCGACGCAAAAGCTTTTGGTGCTGAGCTGAGCCCGAAGGGCAGGCAGGTCATTTGGAGTAGCTTGCCGTCGTAAATTAGTCTGAGGAAGCGTCTGTGGCTTTTCGTGACGGGCAGATGGAAATAGGCCTGGTGGAGATCGATTTTTGCCATCCAGTCGTGAGCCTGTAGGAAATCCGGTACTCGATGAACGTTTATCAGTCTGAATTTTTCTTTGCAGAGGAACTCGTTCAGATTTTTGAGGTTGAATATTGGTCTCGACGTTCCATCCTTTTTTGAGCGAAGAAAAAGTGGCGAAAAAAAACGGGGAGAGTGAGTTACATGTTCTATTACTCCTTGCCATTTCATTTTTATGACTGCTTGGTGCATTTCTACTGAGCGTGGTGTTTGAATGGAAAAATTGGGCAGTCGCAGGGTCGGTTTGATTTTGAACGGGATGCGGTACCCGGATATCATGTTTAGGATGTAGGGCGGTGCCCCTAGACTTTCCCAGCGACTGTAAAATTTGCGGAGTTGTCTGGCAGAGAATTTGGGGAGATAGTCAATACTTCCTTTTGGTCTGGGCTTTCCTTTCCCGGTGGGAAGAGGGAGAGCCTGGTCTAGGTCTTTTACGAGGTGGTTTGGATCGCATTTGATTTGATTTTCCATTTTTGTTTTGAAAATAAGAATAGGAAGACTGTGTTTGTTGTTGTCTTGGCTGAAAACGTACAGATTGTTGCTGCGTTGTCTGAAAAGAAGTGGTTCTCTTTACATTTGAGTGTAAAGGGCGTCTTGGATCGATCTGCGGAGCAGAGTTGCGATCTTTTTCTTTTGGCCAAAAAGTCTTCACTGAGCCACCTGTCTTTTCAAGAGCAGAGCTAAATTTTTCCGATTCGAACAATGTAGAACATGATGGAGGTATTTTGCAAAGAATTGTTTTGTGGACTTGGTCTTTTACGGAAGAAAGAATATTTTCTCTCCTGTGTTGTATTAGCTCTGCGCGATGGCCACAAACTAGCTATAGAGTATCTGCTGAAATTTTAGTAAAGTCTCCTCCTGAAAAAACTTCATTAATCTTTGCGTGGAGGTCAACAAAGGTTACGGTGTCTGTTGTTTGGGCCCAAGACAAGAAGCTTTTCATGTCACGTTCAAAAGCTTCACGTTGTTCAAGCAATGCAAAGGAGATACTAGCAAAAGCTTTTTCCATATTCTGGGTGAATTTGGAACTGTCATAACGCCTGACCTCTTCGTTAGGCTCCAGGTGAGTAAAGCCAGGAGAGCGTAAGTACAATTTTTGAACATCCGCGTAACGTACATTAGACCAATCGCTATGATTAAAACGTTGTAATTCCTTTAGCTGTTCTAAAGATTTGTCTGACGCCTGAAGGACTGACGGTTCCTTTACTTTAGTACTAAAAGGCAAATACAAGTTGGGTAATACGGTAGTATTCTCAGTGGCTGCCGAGGAGATATTTGACCTAGAGGTGTCTTTATCGGATTCATAGAGATCTTCACTAACGTTATGTGCAGGATAATCGTCATTTTCATAAGAAAAGGATTCCCGACACTGATTTCCATTACAATTAGACACGTTATTTTGAAGGTCACTCACTACTTTAATTAATTGATTCAACTTACGGTTACGACGGTGCTTACGTTTACGTTTTTTAGATTTTTATGACCATCGCTCGATGATGATGATGTAGTACTAGAATTAGAGGACGACGAACTAGAACTGGATGATCTAACTTTTTTCCTCTTTGTCCTTGAACTCGTATCCAGTTCTTCTATATTTGTTATAGCTCTGGTCCCACTAGGTCCTGGATATGCAAGTGCGTCGTCTTCATCCATCCTGAAACACACAGTTCTAACGGAAAGCCGTTAATGCACTCAAATTAATATAAATTCTAACAAAATTTACAAATTATCCGAAGAACGTAATAAATAAGAACATATTCTTTAGTGGTAAAAACACTATTGAATTTATTAATTGCGAACGGCAACGCCGTTAAGTCCAACCTTAAAGTATAACCATATACTTACAATTTGTTCCAACTGTTTCTATAGATTTAACTAAAAGTACTTGTAAAAGATTTGTTTGTAAATTAAACTTGGAAAATAAAATTCACACAACTAGTATCTGAGACAGCTTGGGGTACGTAAGCAGCCCTATATTACCGTCTCTGACGGGAATCGAAACGCCAATGAAAATAAATCCTAAGTTTCAAAACTTACTGCCTCTGGTGGCGCTAGAGAGAACTAAAAATTGGCGGCAGAGCATCTGATTGGCTAACATGCAAGCATGTGATTGGTCGGTCGCAAGCGGAAGTGCACAACTTGTATCTAAACACTGACCTCTATATTTACCACTGGACTGGCGGCTGTCAAAGTGCTTTTGTGCCCGTTTGATAATCGCCATTTTGGCGCTGTCGGACGTAGCGAGCAGTAGCGAGTGTCCGTGGTACTAAAACTAGTCGCTTACACATATGTCACATGTCCTCATTCTTGATAACTTTTATATAATGCTTATAACAATAACAACATAAAATTCGAATTACTATTTAAAAAATATAAAATCACTTAACAATAAGCTAGCACTTCTCTGGCGGCCACTTGCAATATACGTCAAAATTTGTTCTGCGGACACTCGCTACTCGCTAGTGGCGCTTCAAATAGGCACAAAAAAATAGCTGTCAAACTTACGGAACAGCCAGTCCAGTGGTAAATATAGAGGTCAGTGTATCTAAAGGAAATGAACGCTACTCTCATTATTTAGGCTTCGAATAACGGTACAGTACTGTTTAATAAACTTGTTACTGTTATCCTTACCTATTTAAAGTTGTGTGTAGGCTTTTACTACACATACGTAGAAATAAAAACTTCAATACTTCTTCTCAAAGTTTGTTTTATTGTAAAACGTAATAGTATGTACAGAGTTGTATTCTTGTATGAGCGAATGAATTATACAAAGAAAGCAATATAGGATGAAGTTTGGTGCGGGTAGTTTTTCGTGCGTATTTGCTTCATAAAAGCTGTAGGCGTCAACAAGTTGCATACTATTTATCGGCGTTAATGGGTAAAATACATTACACAAAATAAAAGTTTTCAAGCAATCTGTCTGCTAAAATACTATCTATTTTAATTAAATGTATGGTTTTTTGTAAAGTACAAATAAAAAGCTTACAAGACATGTGCCTGTCTGGGCTGAAAACGTTAAAACATAAAAGGGTCCTGCTGGAAAATAGCTCATGATATCTTTGCAGCAATTAAGGTAATTTTTTTTAATTATACTTTTTGGAAGGTAGGTACTAAATACTACGGACGTTAAACTGTAGCTGTAAATCGAATTTAGGACAGGGTCCTGCTGCGTATACGGGCATGTTGAGGAACAAACATCCATACATCCATGCAAACTTTCACACTTATAATATTAGTAAGATATAATAACCTATCTGTTCCTATCCGAAGTCGTCCTATCCCCTATCCGTCGTGGCGCCGTGGTTACTGTGTGTATCTTACGATATCGCAGGTTAAGCAACGTTCGGCCCGGTCGGTACTTGGATGGGTGACCGCCGACCATTCGTTTCACACGGCGACTTAAATAGTAATAAATAAAATACCCAGACAATCACACCAACTACATGGCCCCAAAGTAAGCATAGCTTGTGTTATGGGATACCATATAGCGAACTAGGGGGGAACCTAAAATATAAATAAATAAATAGATAAACACCCAGACACGGAACCATTTTTTTTTCTTGTTCCGTGCGGGGTTCGAACCCGCAACCACTGGCGTCTGAGGCAGATTGGTTAAGTGACGACCACTTTGGCGATGGGGTTCCGTGGTTCCGTGCTTCGGAAGGCACGTTAAGCTGTCGGTCCCGGGTGCTGTATACTTGTATACAGTAGTCGTTAGGGTTTGTCAGAAGCCATATCGGCACCCTGAAAATTCTGACGTCCACCACCCAGCACTGGACCAGCTCGGTGGATTATGGCCTAAAACCTCCTCGATACCCAGAGGAGAGACTCATGCCCTGCAGTGGGCCCATTACACGGAGTTGTGATGATGATGATGATGATGAACCTATCTGTGTTCGCCACATCATCGCCTCCGGGATTCAATGCATGTCATAATTAAAACTACTTAAACCTTTTTTTTTGTTTACAGATGAGGCGCGCATTGCTGGTTTTATTTATCTTGTCTATGGTGTTTATTGTCTATGCACAAAATGGCGGCGACTTGGATTCTCTCTTGGAAACTTTATACGGCAGTCCTGTTGGAGCGACACCTGAAGAAGCTAATAGCACCGTTCCCGAAAATTAGAATTCCTGCATTTATAAAGGAATTTGTAAAGTTAGAGCGGTTACGCACTACATCCGATAACTAAACTTAAAACTTAAAAGTAAACTTTTTTCAAAGAACTTAAATAGCTTAATTAAGTTTAAATGTAAATAGCCTTTGTAAAGATTTGAAATGACATTTCACGGTGAATGATAACTATGCTTATAGTCTTAGAGTAGGTAATAATAAAAGTATAGATCACGCATAACCAATAACCAAGTGGGAACAGTAGACACGTGTGAGAACTGTGTTCCCACCGCAAGCACTAAAGTGCGACCGGTGGGAGTTTGCGTTCCTGACAGCTGTCAAAATCATAGCTTTTTTACCCCTTCGAATCGGAAAAAAAATTTATTCAGTGGACATAAGGAGCTGTCAGGAACGCATTCTCACAACGGCTGCACTCTAGTAGTCGTCATCGAGAGCTCGCCGTGTTTATGTCAGGAGCGAGTTTCTGTGTTTATTTTGATATACCTATAGGTAAGACATTAAAATACTTTAATCTGCGGTTCGAACGTGTAAAAACGACACCTCGAAACAAACAAAATATAATTCTGATGTAACATTTTGAACCTGCGTGGTTTTTCAATACCAAGCTATTTAATTCTGTATATTTTTTGTAAACAAAAATAAAGTGAAAAAGAATAACAAATAGTTTTAATATATTTTGAACAAAAAAATCAATGGGGAGTTTTCTGACAGCTCATTAAAAAAACAAAACTGTACAAAATTGGTACAAAAGGATTCGATAGATGGCGCTTTACAAAAGGCGAAGGCGAAGAATTTATTCCATACTGCGTTTTTAAAAGTAAAATAAATTAATAGATGTCTGTATGAGAAATTGAACATATAAATAACCATAGATGGTAGATACCACTTACCTACATTATAGTTTACAGACTTAACGCCTTCGGCTTTTTAAAAGTGCCATCTATAGAGGTTTTTTGAACTAATTTTTATGAGCTGTCAGAAAACTCCCCATTGCCGAGGGAGTGAAACAGACGCGGGAGGGGAGCGTGACAATGAAGTCCGCGCTGCTCTGTTACCTCTTTCTACTTAGTGATTATATTCTCTTTGACATAAAATGACGTGGAGCAGTGATGTGATGTGAATTGTAATGCCGCCGCTGCGCCTTAACCTTAACCATATTTTCGGTTATTTTGAATGATTGAAGCAGTTTTGTTCATATGTAAATGTTAATGTTAATTAATACATACAATACATACATAACTGCACGCCTGTATCCCTTATGGGGTAGGCAGAACACCAGAGGTTATAAGACCATCTGATGTCACGTTTGACTTTGGAGGTATTAGAAAGATGAAGAGAGACTATTGGTTAATATTGTTTAATACTATTGTTTAATATTAAGGTACATATTATCTTCAAAAACAAGTATTTTGGTATAGATTGGGGTGGGACTTAAGTCTGCAATTATAATTGCTTGAAATCTTTATTACAGTACGTAATTATTGATTTTTCAATACAGAACACTTATTTTCTTGAAACTCTAACAGTTTATTATACTTTCGAATGTCTGATATAAAACTGAAATCACATGACATCGAATCAATCATTTAATTTGATAAGGATTAATGCTGTATCTATTGGTTAAAATCGCTTCGAAAATTAGCCATTTTTTTTCGTAAAAAGTAAATTAAAAAAAATCCTATTGTGGGATATCCATAAGAGATAGACATATACCATCGAGTTAAATACGAGTTTTCTGTAAATCTTTTCAATGTGTACAATACTTAGTACATTATTTTGATAAATCTCGTAGGGTTCAGCCTGCGTTTGAAATGTAAACGGAAAAAATGTAATTATTTACGACATCACATAAGAAACCTCAAAAATAACAGTATTTTTCCACTATTTAATGGATGTTATTATACATATAAACCTACTTCTTCAATTACTCTATCTATTAAAAAAAACCGCATCATCCTCGCATCGCAAATCCGTTACGTAGTTTTAAAGATTAAGCATACATAGGGATATAGTGACAGAGAAAGCGACTTTGTTTTATACGATGTACTGATGATGATGAAGCACTCTCCGTATAAAGTCTAAGTAAAGCTCTGGCGGTGATGTCTACCAGAAATGTCGCCTTACCAGTCGCCGAAAATTCTGAAATAATATGCTTTAGAGGTTTGCACACTTATGATTGTTATAGATAAAAATATACATACATACATAACGTCACGCCTGTATCCCTTATGGGGTAGGCAGAACACCAGAGGTTACAAGACCATCTGATGTCACGTTTGACAAATTTGGAGGTATTATAAAGATGGAAAGAGACTATAGTAACAGGAGGTCAGCTTATCCAAGACAAGAACGCCTTTAAAACCTCTGTCTCTTAACTGATTTACAGTATGCCCGGGAAGAGAAGCAGCTAGCACGTTCTATGTTTTTCTTTCACTCCCAGTCCAGCATGGAAGCATAAAAATATCTACCATATCTTAACTGACTCGAACACAGATCTCCCGCATTCCGGGTGGGCGGTCTACCAACTGATCGATTTGTTTCGTATTTTTATCTATAAAAATTATATATTACTTCCATGCTGGACTGGGAGTAAAAGAAAAACATAGACTGTGCCAGCTGCTTCTCTTCCCGGGCAAACTGTAAAAGTCAGTTAAGGGACGGAGGTTTTATAGGCGTTTTTTCGGGCGATAGGCTAACCCCCTGTCACTGCAATAGTCTCTCTCCATCATAATAATACCTCCAAATGTGTCAAACGTGACTTCAGATGGTTTTATAGCCTCTGGTGTTCTGCCTACCCCATTAGGGATACAGGCGTGAAGTTATGTATGTACTTATGTAAAAATTATATTAAAGCATTATAAAAGGCACAATAAAGCTTTAAATTATTTACTTATGATTGGTTAAAGGTAGCAGATCAAGCGGTACAAATCTGTCGAATTTCCCCAACCAATATTTAACTTAATGTCGAGAGCATAGAGTTTCAGATTTGATTACTATTTTTGACCGGTTTCGAAAGCTAGGTTGAAGCGTCGTCGAGCGTCCGTTACCCAGGCCAGACTTTTCTCCAGAAATACAGCTCCTGTAAATGGTATGCTAATTTTTAAATTTGGTATGTTGGTACTTAGTCGGTTATTCGAAAAAAAGTAATCCTGCTGCAGTAATGTTACCCCAGCCAGAACTTTTCTTTCAAATGGGTGTTTTGAAATAAATGTTATTCCTACAATTAAAAATCGATTTGATATAAATGGTATAGATGGCAAAGATTTTTAAAATCCTGCTGGAGTAACGTTTGCGGGATTGCTGTATCTTGGAATTGACTAAGCGGATGAATATGATTTTTGCTCAGCATATCTGGCTATAAGTATACTATACTATAAAGCTGAAGAGTTTGTTTTTTTGTTTGTTTGAACGCGCTAATCTCAGAAACTTCAAGTGGGATTTGAAAAACTCTTTTTGCATTGATAGCCCAACTCTTGAGGAAGGTTATAGGCTATATTTTATCCTAAAATTCCCACGGGAATCCAAAAATGAACCGTTTTCAAATTATTTGATTCCTGTGAGTCCTGTCACTTACAATAAGCTCTCTATAGACAAACTTGAAATGTTATTAAGTATACCACCAAAACATAAATGTAAAAAAGAAGGCTAAGTTCAATACAAAAATTTTGCTTAGCTGTGGGCTTCGCCGCAAAAAGGATGGATATCCTAAATGAGTGCCAAGCTCTATGCTAAATCGAAATATGTATTTAATGGAACAATATAAAATTATGAGGAATTATTAAACTCTATTTCCTTGCTTTATCGAATACCTATAACAATTGCATATTATTTGAAAATGTGATATCTTAAAGTAGGTTAGATGTGATTTGGCTAGTTTTTATCAGAATTAAAAAGTAAAACTTTATAAAATGTACCATAAATTGCCTGCCAGAGGTTTCTGGAATGATCAACAAGCGGCCGAACACCGGGCTCCGCGGGGTCTTTTTCACCTCGAAAACGCGCCCGAGCACTCTGCGATCAAAATGCTGTGCGGACCCACCGTACCACCGGCCATACCCCTGGTGGTATGGTGGGACTTAACCATACCACCGTGCTAGTGATGGGATTTGAAAAAAAAACACCATTAATATAATAATAATATTCTTATATACTGAAATTAAAAAACCGATATATATTTTTTTAAATATTAAAACATTAAAACGGAACTTATTTTATTATATTTGATATTTATATTTACGCGCGAGCCGAGCGAGCGAAGCGAGCGTGGTGCGGTAGCACCTGGCGATGCGCCACAATGGATTTTATTTCCTTGTAATTGAAATAAATAAAAAAAAAAATTATAAAAAAAAATATGCTTGCTATGAGTAGCTATTCAAATAAAACTTATAAATCAAAACTTCCTACATTCCAACCCTACGGTGGTATGGTTAAGTCCCACCATACCACCAGGCGTATGGCCGGTGGTACGGTGGGTCCGCAATGTCAAAATGAGGGACTTCCTGGACTTCACCCACAACCCCGCGACGCTGTCGCTCTCGCTGTCGCTGCCATCCCGTTTGCAGCCTATAGTCCTGATTTGACTCCGTGTGACTTCTTTTTATTCCCTTAAATTAAAATTTCATTAAGTTCCAGAAATCTGCGTGTATGTCTTTAACATTCAGTATGATATATTATTAAAAACAGAAAAAATAAATAAAACTAAGCTCATATTGAATGTAATTGATGACTCCACAAATTTAAGTTCGTTGTTAAAAGTAAGCGCCATTCTGCAACTGAGTGAGGTATATATTGTGTAATATTTTCTATCATAACTACCGTTTTATTTAAGTAAGTAAGGTGGACAAAGGACTTAAGTTAAGTATATGGTTCCGTATAAAAACGTCCTAAGGTTACTTCGGACGATATTTTTTTGTATAGATTCCAGAAAAAATGTCCTAAGTTGAGATAGGACGATAATCTTTCCTAAAGATTCAATTTAAAAACGTCCTATGTTAACAACAGACACCGACGATGCCATCGAAAAATGTCCCACGTGATGATAGGACCCCTTATTTTAAGTCCCTGTGCTAAGGATATGCGAATATATATGAGATTCGCGAATATATGAATATAAAACGCGTTGGAATCTTTCTGCAAGCCCTAATGAAAGATGTTTGCAGATCGGACGTTATTCTACGGGTAGGTCGATATTTTTTCCTGTTCCCGTGGGAATTTCGAGAATTAGTGGTCCTCTAAGGACACTTGGAATTGGTTTTTTAGCCTAGTAAAACCTATTCTTATTTCTAGTTCCATTCTGCCATCGACCGCCGGTCGATCGATTGATTCGGAAACACTCTCAGTAACGGAACAGTTTTATACATGATCTTAAAAACCGACAGCAAAATAAATTTGCAGTGAACATTTCATAGGAAGTAAAAAATCTGACGCCCAACCAAGTGCAACTCTTACGGTATTCCGTACAGTATTTTGACGGCAGAGAATTGACGAGTCATATGCACAGCTAGATAGGTACACGCCTGATAAAACAATGAAACAAAGATGTTGCTTACACTACACCAAACAAAAGTCTTAGATACAATATGAAATAACGTTATTATGGAAAAAGGAAATGAAGTACCTACATCAAACTCAACCTCCTCTGGGCAACTGAGGAAATCAAGTCAATATTGAGTGTTTTATTTGATCGGAACTGCAAATTACATGAACATTTTATTCTATTTAAAAATATGTAGTAGATTTTCTTTTATTTATTTTTTTATTTATGTTTCTTGGCTAGGAGAGCACTTAGGTACGTTTAAAATTGGTTTATAAGGTGTCGAGGTCATCGATGTTTGACAAATGATGGTGGCTCGTACGAAATAACTATTGCCATTATTTTTAATTTCTTTACCATTCCTGACAGGTTTTGCCAACACCAATTTATTTACTGGTAGCACAGTACGGGGCTGGAAATTCGTGGGAAATTCATTGTGCTTTTAACACTTCAGAACCAGTTTTTGTCTAATAGCGACCATTTCTCCATAAATAGTTTTAAAAAAATCCTCTAAAAATACTATTTATTGTCTTCTTAAATTTATTTTATTTACTAGCTGTTGCGCGCAGTTTTACCCGCGCAATTGCGAATCCCGCGGGAATTTTGGGATAAAAAGCCTATGTGCTATTCCAGACTGTACACTATCATTATGCCAAATTTCATACTAATCCATTGAGCCGTTCTCCCGTGATTGAGGAACAAACATTCATACATCCAGACATCCATACAACTAAACTTTCACATTTGTAATATTAGTAAGATAATCTATTAATAGTATATTATGTAAAAAGTGAGCTAAGTTGCTAATTACAGCCGAGGCTGTGATTCGAGCCCGAGCCGCAGGCGAGGGCTTAATAATGAGCCGAGACTGTAATTAGCAACGCTCACGAGTTACATACGACGTTTTTCAACACACTTGTGAGTAAATGCCAAATGTGTCAATGTCTTTATAGCATATACAGCCTATTTTAAGTGAAAATATTTAATTTGGAGTGGTAAATGCAAATATTTTAATATTTTATAACAAATTATTGCAAATTGTGAATAATTTGTTTGATATACAAATTTGTTTTACTAATATAAGGCGCAAACATTAAAAAATGTATATGGATTTAAAGTGGTATAAAATCTCTTTGTTGTTTCTGAAAATATTTAGTGTATAACCCGGACCAATAAAATATGCTCTGTTTACTCGCATGTAATTTGCACAAAGGTACAATTCAACTTTGTAGGATTCATTATATTATGCACTAGGGTATAATATATTATGCACGCGTGACTTATAGCCCAGTTTATCGTTCTAAATTCAATAGAATAACGCTCACTTTACGAGCAAGTGTGTTGAAAAATAAATTGAAATATATATTGAATAAATATCCTCCGAAAACTGCATTTGCAAGGTGGCGCTACTATCGTGCACGTTCCGAATTGATAGATGTTCAGACTTCAGGAACAAACAAAAATGTTTAGTTCATTAATTTTTACTTTGATTATGTCTTGCATAACCTTTTTCAAAATACAAATCCAGAGACTTTTAGCATTCATAATTTACGGAATTTATGGATATTGAGGGGAAACTCTACTGATCCATAAACATTTTGAAGGGTCAAATTTAGTAAGTATTAAAAGAAATAATTTAGTATAATCATACAAAAATTGATAGAACATAGAAAATATACCCAATAGTTACAATAATATTTATACCTAAAGGCCCATTTAGACGACGCCATTTTCTTGCCTGTGGTATACCATAAAATTGAGGCACTAAATGTCTTGTATCGTCTAAACAACACGTAACATTATTACACTATAGGAGCAAGTTCCATTCAAAACTGTTCGTGGTGTAAACAGCACGAACCAATTCTTGCATGCAATTAATGTATGTACTTCCATTTGCAAACATGAGTGAAGTTGAGGAGGGTGTGTTATTAGTTGCTGCTACTCTCAGACAAGAAATACTGAAAAAAAAGCGTGAAAAAAGGTGTTGGGCCAAAAAATGGATAACGCTCATGGTTGCGATAAATTTCGACAAACTTGATTAAATCAGCAGCACCAGCCTAACTACCTACTACTGCTTTTTTTTTAAATATGAAAGACACAGTCGGGACGAAATGTGGGTTTTTTCTGAGAACTTTCAATATTGAATGAAAATTTTTTCTGCTCAAATTCGTGCAATAATTGAAGCAACGCGTCAGAAAGTGGTACAATGACATAAAAGTTTGTGTTTAGACAGGTCAAAACTTGAACACAAATATTGCCTGTCAATAATATCCTTGGTGTAAACAAAAGACACTGGCAATTATTTCCTGTCCAGACTTGCATTCAATAATTGCATTCAATTTTGGAATTTCTGGCCGCATGTAAACTACAAACTTACAAAGTTAGTTGCCTACAAATATTGAAGAGCAATTATTGCTTCCACTAGATTGCATGCAATAATTCTCTGAATGTTCAAGAAAATTGCGTCGTCTAATTGGGCCTTAATTATACTAAATATAAAAAATACTTAGAAAAAAAATGACTCTCATCCAAGATCGAACTCAAGTCGAATAAATCAAAGGCAGCTGTTTGCACAGGGTTTCTATGCAATGGTATGTTCTGACTGTACCACTGCTCTGACGTAGCATGATAAAATAGCGGAATACTTAAATAATATAATATACTATAATTTTGGCAGTCCGGATCCGATTCTCAGGCGCTCTGTGTTATAGTTGCGGGCAAATTATGAACTTTACTCACTGTGATTTTCAACTTTAAAAGTTTATACCTACTTATCAGTTTGCTGTTATTAGAAAAATAAACGAAAAAGACTTTATTGTAAAACAAGAAATTGATATAAAAACTTTTGCGTTTCAATCTCGATATTTATGAATTGGCTAAAATTTCATAATTAATAGATATTAGAATTAAGATGTTCAAATTCAGTGGGTTGGTGTAGTCACTTCTATCTATTTGTTTGTGCGTTCATTAATTTCACCTGTATCCCAATAATAGTTTTTATACTACAGGGTTGTTTTTTAGTCACCAGCCAAATTTAAATGTTAGTTTTTTTGATACCATATAAATTTACTTGCATATTTATTTTAGCGTCGCTCAGTACAAAAAAGTAGAAATATGGAACCACAATCGTTTTTGAAAATAGTCGCTGTTGATGAACATGCTACTACGACGCGGCATTTCATTGTTAATAGTACGACGTAGTACTACGAGATGTTTTGTAGTAGCGCGTAGTCAACTTTATTTTAATGGTAATTTAGAGTGACCATGCTTAGCTTAACATGTAAGCTAAAATATTAATTTCCTTGTAAAAAAAAATACTTATTTTTTGCAGAACCCTGTATATAAATTCAGTTCAGATAGGTAGATAACGTGGAGAACCTTGGGGGAGGCATATGTCCAGCAGTGGGCGTCAACACATGATGATGTTGATGATGATGAAATCTAACTTTAAAGTGCGTGTTTTTAAATTTCAAGTAAGTATTGGAATAAAATTAAAATGCACAATTAATACTCAAGTATTAAATACATTCTAATTATAATTACTTTTAAATTTTATTTTATACTAGCTACTGCCCGCGACGTCGTCTGCGTGAACGCTATGCAGCACCAAACGCACCTACGATTATAACACGTTACTGCTAGCGTAATAATATGTAGCCTATATGTTGACCCGACTTCTTAACTATCTTCATGCCAAATTTGAAGTAAATCCATGCAGTACTTTTTGAGTTTATCCCGGAAAGACAAACAGACAAACAGACAAAAATTTTAAAAACTATATTTTTTGTTTCTGTTTCGATTGTAGATCATACCCCAAGTATTCTTTTAAAAAAATATTCAATGTACAGTTTTGACTTTCCTACCATTTTATTATATGTATAGATAGTAAAATATACTATAGCCGGCGCGGCGAACCTTGATCCCTATGACACTGACAGTAATTTCCACAACATAACCTTGTAGTGCCGTCACCGTTACATTAGAATCGTATTGGAGGCTTCTAAAAATGGCATTTATTTATTTTACGTAGCTATATTCCAATAAAATGATATTCCGTTGGAATTATAACAATTCATAACATTTGCAAGAAACTATCACAATTTAATAATTTCTTGCAAATTGCAAATTTTATTTTACATATAGATTTAAACTTCACCGTACTTTACCCACTGAAATATTTATACTATGAAGTAGGGCTAGTGTCATGTCAATCGAATGGCGCGAGAATTTTTTACAATTAAGACGTTGCCATCTTTCGGTGCCAAAAACCTCGGTTATCCTTAACTCACCTTGCCTTAAGCAGTCTAATACGATGTTAGTGTCCCACGTAATATCATATTTTGGGAGTGGCGGCCTTAACCGAAATACACCTTTAAAAAACCTAAGCAAAAGATCGTCCTGACTTAATGCTAGCCCTAATATGAGTGACAATGATGATCGACAAGAGTTTAAGGGCCCCATTCGCGAAATCTATGCATTTTCAAACTCATTACAACCGACCAAACTTGTTTGTCTGGATCGGATAAAAATATATGTTGAAGTTTGTTTAATATATTTTATAAATCTGTGGATCAAAACACGATACTGAAAACTTTACTCGATCATAAAAAATTACGAAAAAGATGAAAATTTTAAGTGATTTTCCGATATTCTAAGAGAATATCAAACTTATACTTACAAAAACTTGTCATAATATTGGTAATGTAGCATAAAATTAATTTATGTGGATAATTTCTTTCTTAAACCGTTCTATTTTTTCTAATATAATATAATATAACAGAGACGACGGTGCGATACAATTCAGTACCACGCAGGGGGAGTTTACTAATTTATTAGCCAATGCTGTCGATGGCAGCCGGAGCCAAAGTGGGACAAATCTATACGTATGAATGAGAAAGCTTTAAAGTACTTTGCTTTGACGTAAGTCTATATGTCAATCTTCTCAAGAGTGACAATCAAAAACAAACAATCATCCATCGCCAACAACTGACTGACGCCATTTGTAAAAACGGTTCATTGCGTTAACTGCGTAATTTCAGCAACCCATTTTTAATTTGAAAACCTGTAAAATTTTTGATTTGAAAATCTGTAAGCTGTGTGTTTTTACGGAAGTGCTATTTGTTCAGTGCGAAATTGACACTTTATATTGTGATAGTGACACTAAATATACTTTGTAATTGTTTGTTTGTTTATTTGCGAAATTGACGCTTTTGTGCAGTAGTTTTAAGATAATGGTTGGAAAAGGAACTGATGGATTAAGTAAATGATTATATGATATCTGTAATAAAAATATGTAAAACTGATATAAGTGCATACAAGTAAAAATTGAGACTGTTATGTGCCATACTGATCTAAGTGAATTATTCTATGTATACTATGGACCACAACGGTACAAGTGATTTTCTTTTTCCATTTTTTTAATGAAGACTTTATATTATTGTTATAATTTTGTACCCAATACATTGCATTTTGACACTAAAAACATAACGTGTTTTATTGTAACTCTTCTACCAAAGAGTTTTGAACTATTTACAAAATTCAGTTTTTCTTCATTTTGTACAAGTGCCACTTATACCCCAATGGTTTTCAACCCGTCAATTATACATTAAGTTCCTATCTTAGAGTAATAGACTGCATAGATTACTACTGTGTAAAGTGGATCTATTAATACACTGAAAAGTTGCGGATGGTGCGGTGATGGAAGCGCTAGTGAGCTGTATGTATGCATTTACGAAGTATGAAGTAATCGCTCTTCTCTCGTAAGAGAGTATATTGTTCCATGGTACCACGCGAAGCGTCATGGAGGTAGGACCTGCAGTGCGAGCACGGTTCTTCTATCACGATCGTGTTTACGCTTCCGAATTTAAGCGATTATTGTCTATGATCGGTAGCACGGTTCTCCATCACGATCGTGATGTCGTGTATTTAAGTAAACAAAGGTCCGGTTTCATAAAAACATAATTTCAATGTTGCCATACGGTTTTTCAATTATCAATGATGGTTTTCAATCTAATTCACGAGTATCCTAGCAACAAAAAACTGAATTAGGGACTAAATTAAAAACTTAAATGTCATGTTGCCTCCATTGTTGTTGTTTGTTAATTTGGGAAATAAAATATGTAAACGGCTGGTTGGTTGCCAATTAACCAAAAGAAGAAGAAGAAGGGAATTATTTATTAAAAATGAATAATATCAAATAAATAATATGCGTAATATATGTGAAGATCCAATTTATACAGGAAGCGATAAATATACTGCAACTTGCTTTTCTTCCAAATGAGGAAAAGAATATTGACTTCGATCCACTTGTTCAAGAGAAAACATTAAAGCGCATAACACGGTTCTTCCAACACAAGAAATATGTGATTTATAGTACTTCTTCTGCGATACGAATGTAATAGAAAGTTTCGTTTTTGAAGAAGACACCATTCAATAAAAATCCTACTCGGTATCAATAAGACTAGATGCTTATGCTTTAAACTAGATACTATACTTTCGGGGCATAATTACTGGATCGAGCCGATTGAAAAGGACCAATGAATAATATAAATAAAGCAGCTTTATGTCTATAGTTTGAACATTTTATTTAAACTGTATTTTGTTTATATTAATAAAATCTGATACCCACTTTTATGAAGTTTTGTCATTACTGCAAATCCTATTTATTTGTTTTTGAAAAACTTAACTAAAATATGATGTATTGTATGGGTCAAAAGCCACTTCAAGGTTTTCGCAGATATACATACAGTATTATAAACAAAACAAGCATGGTTAAGTTTAATAACCTTATAGTGTTAAAGCCTTATAAGGAGCAGTGAATATTTATGAAAATTAAATGTATCTGAAATACACTAGGTATGTTGTGTTTTTCTGAATGGAACGATAAAAGTAATACTGAACTAAGTGATATACATGTACAGTATTACTTTTCTGTAAGTAAGGTCTGGCCACTTTGAGGGGAATTTATTGTGATAAATTAAACGGGTACAAGGTTTTCAATTTTAATAGTTTTTTTATTTTAATATTTTACAAGATATCTAAAAATTAAATACACTTAGCTTCTCAATGACTGAACTGCGAAAAACAATTTGAAATCATATAAAAAGGCATTGTCATTCACATTTCAACTTACTTCACATATTAATTTACTTTTAAATCTGTCTGAAAATGCTATAAAACTCTATGCTAAAATTAAAACCTTCGACAATACAGACCGTTACATTTCAGTGAGGTAAAATCTTAGTAAACAATTTATAGGATTACTTCACACTTAAATAAACCTGGTCACTTTATAATTGAATGGTTAGTATTTGAAATTCCTGATGCAAGTAGGTTCCAAACAAATAATAACATTTATAAGGCAGGTTTGGGTGTATGGTTGAACATAAAACATGTTTACTATAAGTTTAGACCTGGGTCTCCATGAGTGTATTGTACAAATAAAAAACATTTTCGATAATAATCTATAATCTTTATTAATACGAGAGCATTGCATAGTTGTTCAATTATTAAGGTAATTTGAAATATGCTACCTAATAGTAATACAATAAGTTTAGTAAACAATACATGATAAAATACACAAGTATACATAAGACAAAACATAGCCTTAAGAGGTCTTAACTTATTGCTTTATATAACGGTATTATTATTTATACATTAATTTATTTAGTTTCATACTGTCCGGAGTACATGATAGATTCTGTATGGCAGTAGTCTAGTTTACGGAGCATTGAATGGTTTTTGAAACCTTAATATTTGTAAAATACTCTAGCTATGCAAATTGGAACAATAAAAGTAAGACTGGACTGAGTGATATACAGTTGGGCACAAACTTTTAGTAAACAAGTTATGACAAAGTACGGTCCTGGCACACAATATGAAACAAACCCTCTCAACTCAATATGTGATTGGTATGGGGATTGCAAATTAAAGCTTGCATATATGTTATATGATGTTTCCAAACCCAGCAAACTCTTTGGTTCACTTAAATTTAAAAGTTTGCTTATTGCGGCATAATGAAAACATGCAATGATCAAAGTATTTATTATTTTTTTCAAAATCGCAACATCACAAGTCCTTATTCACTTTGTATTAGCTTTAAAAGAATTATTGTGTACACTAAAATCACTGTTCACACTTATTTCTCTCACATTTTAAACTTCATTCTTATCCTTGTAAGATATTATGTTTATTCCATTATGCTAGTTTCTTTATTTTCTTATTTATATTTGTAATAGGCATTTCTCTTAAGTTTTAAAGTTTCTCCTTATATCTGAAACAAAACATAACAAAATGATTAGGATTTGTATTATGTGTCATATACTTATTAAAGTGTATTGGTCAATTGTTAACTTTTTACTAAACCTTAATTTTTTTTATAGTAGGTAACCTATAGATGATAAAATTTTATATGATTTAGGAATAGCATTGTGGAGTTTAACAGAGATTGTTTAACATAGCCTGCGATATAGCTACCTACAGATATGGGAAATCTTTATAAATCAATCTTTCTGCATGTCCAGTAACTCTTGTTCATTCCTAGCTTTAGCTTCCAATATGTAATTTGAAGGCAGTGTCAATAAACTCAGAGATAAATAGTGGTTTGCAGGGTTCGTAAGGTAGCCTTGCCTAAAATAGTTCTCACACACGATTTTTAAGCAACAAAAAAATTTTCAATGTCCGTCGTTTTTCCCCAAATTAATAAACCACACCTTAGTATTGGTGCTGCAAAACTCTTCAAATGATATTAGTTAAAATACACGTAGGAACTTACCATTATATGAACAGGCAATCCATTAGATCGTCTCCGCTGCAAATCTTGTTGTAAATTTAAAACAAGGACAGTGGCGATGTCTTCATTAATGCGAAATAGCTTATTATTTGGATTATTGGCGTCCCGTATCAATCTTCTGGATATCATTTGCATAGTAATATATCTCCGCCTCTCTTCCTCGGCAATTAATGCGAATCCAAAGTCCTTACAAAAGACATGGTCGGCAAGCTCAAAGGGATTGTTAGCGTCCCGTATTAATCTTCTGGACATCATTTGTGAATTAATGTATCTCCTCCTCTCTTCCTCGGCAATTAATACGAATCCAAAATCCATTATTTCACTAAAATATGAGCGCGAGTCAAATGGCGGCTTCACGATTTTTACTCTACAAACTTTTTGACAGTCGCCACCAGTCGTCTTCTATGAGTTCCATGCTACTGAATTCGGTTTACTCGGTAATTTCGTGATAGATTCGAGATACATTACCAATCGTGAGGAATCGTGTTGTCTATGCTACAGTTAACAGCTATCACGATAAATAACCGTCGTTTATGTCAAATACACGATCGTGAAAAGATCCGTGCTAGCACTGCTGTGTCGCTTTTGCTCCCAATTTTCCCGCGTAATTGATCGTCTTTTTGACCATAGCGTACACATAACAGTACGACAATTTAATTATAAAATTTTTGTTAAGTCACATTTTATATTTAGATTGATAAATTAAAGGAGTATTATAAACAATTATTACTTCTGAATATAGAGTTAAAAACTTGTTTCTGATATTTTTTTTTAAGTTTATTAGACAACAAGTGCAAAAAAGCATATAATTTTTTTTGCGATAAATCTTTTCTTACGTAATCACCCGACGAAAACAAAAGGAGGATTATTATTCTATACGTACGTATACAGGGTTAATATTAACGCATCACCTCTTGTGGGCTGCCTCTCCACATCAATTCCAACGTAGATACTGATAGGTGCACATCGATAAATATACAGGGTGTAATTTTTAATGCCATCTGGAGGGAAAGTACTCTAAATAATAGAGATAGCAAAATTTACTCCAAAGATACTCCTTTATTATTGAACAGAAATAAAACCGCATTCAAAGATTTTCAAGAATTCACTCGTTTCACCTGGGATTCAAACCGACTAAAATCTGTAAAAATGACACCGTTTAATTTTATTGTGTGGTTCGTTAGAGCCAATCACAAGAATAAAATCTCTCTCACATACTAGGTTAATTCATTGAAAGGAAAAACAAGAAATCTTCATTTTTAGATTTAAGTCGGTTCGATTCCTGGGTGAAGAAGCGAGTTTTTGAAAACTCTTTGAATACAGTTTTAATTTTTCCTAAAATAAAGGAATGTTTTATGGAGTAGAATTTGCTATCTCTATTATTAAGTGACATTAAAAAAATTGCCATGTATATTATGTACAATATGTTCTGCTTGATTTCCCATAACTCTAGGGCCTTGATGGGGCCATGTACTAGAATCAAATAACATGTGAATAATTTTTCAATTTTCTTTTGGTTTTTATTTTTCATGTAAAATAATTCAATTAAGTCAAAAATAACTTTATGCGAAGTATGACAACGTGGCTTTTTCTACTCCTTTTTTATCGCTATGCACAGGTAGGTACAGTTTGCGACGTTTTGCAGTGTACATTGTATGCAACTTTCCTCAACGTTTAAAATGTTTTTGTTGTTTATTGTATGACTTCAGTGACACGCGTCTATTGAGTGGATGAGATGTTATACCGGTGATATTTTATGAACTCATTATATTAAGACCGAGGATATCTTGGAAAGTATGCACTTTTGAACCACATATTCTTTGGCAAAAAGTATTATTTTTTAAGTAAGGAACAAAACCTCAAAGTTATGGGATATATATTATATAAGTATTAAAGAACACCTATGCAAAGTTGTATATTATAGAGGTGTTCTTTTTGATGTGTGCTGATAGATGCTGATGGGTGCTGATAGTTACTGATAGGTGACGATTGTAACTGATGGATGCTGACAGGTGCTGATGGGTAATGATGGTTGCTGATAGATGCTGTTGGGTACCTACTGATAGGTTGGGTTAGGTTAGGTTAGGTTAGGTTAGGTTAGGTTGCTCGCGTCCCCAGGTGGCGGATAGGGGAATACCCCCCAGAAATGGGGGGTACCGTTTCGACGGCGCGGACCAAAACCAGCTGCGGGGCCCTTGTCGGTTCCCCAAAGGAGTATCAGCAGCTCACTTTGGGGAATCGATGAGGGCATGAGGAGGGGAGCGCTGGTTTGAGCCACCAGCTGCTCGGAGGGACGGCAGGCTTGGATTGCTTCGGCGTCCGAGCTGTCGGCCAACCCGTAATCCTGGGCAGAAACAGGACCGGGGGCTTAACGGCTGCGAGGAAGACAACCTCTGTAAAAAATTACCCCAATCCCCGGGTGCCCGAGGTGCCTCATCCGTGGGATGGATGGCTGTGGGGGTCAGTCCGTCTGCCGAGGGGAAGCGAAAGGGCCGTCCACCTTTTTGAATCCCCTTTGCGGACATCCGGATTTCGGGGATCTAACGCGTGAGCGATTTTCCCGGATGATGGCAGGCCAGATAGCCGGATGCTGGTGGTCTAACGCGACGCGATTCCACCAGATTGAGGCGCGGCTGGGGGGGGTTAGATTCTGGTGATCTAACGCGACGCGATTTCACCGGTCCCTAACCCTTTCCGGCCATAGTGAAGTCCCTGGGCGGTGGATACGGGGGTATCTGCCGCCCTGCTCAAGGGAGTTCGCTGAGGTGCGGCGTGTCTGGTGTTCTCGGCACGCTGCATGTTGAGGGTTCCGCGCAAGCGGATGGCGCCGGCGGTTTCGCGGTTGAATGCTTCGGCTTGCCCGTGATCCCGCCACAAGGCGCGGAGGAGGAACACATTGGGGTTTTAGCCGGTTAAAGTCCAGGCATAACTTTGACGCTCCCCCGAGCGTCATCGTATCCATGGAGGATTTCCCCAATTCAAAAAAAAAAAAAAAAAGGTTAGGTTGCTCAGATGTGCTGATAGGTGCTGATGGGTAATGAAGGATGCTGAGAGATGCTATTGGGTTCCGATGGGTACTGATAGGTGCTGATGGCTTCTAATAGGTGTTTATGTGTGCAGAGGGGTAACTACTTATAAGTACTAATGGGTATTGATAGGTACTGATGGGTGCTGATAAGACATTAGCACTGATGGTGAGGTGCTGATGGGTATTAGTTATTAATATCGAAACGAATATCATTTAATTTGTTAGTTAATTTGTTTGAATGGGTTACGTTCAAATAATATTGCTTTGCCTGTACTTAAACGTCCAATAAAATAATGGATTGAAAATGTCTGTCCGTTAAAATACCTTCTTGTATTTATTTTCGTCACGAGTAAAATAGACTCTATTTCAAAAGTTCCAGATATCAAATTAGTTTGGTATCTTTATAATTTCAACAAATATGTTTTTGAGTAATGCTGCCACCTACAATTCTTTTGATGTACCTAGTTATTAATATATAAAAAGTACTTACTTCTTTCTTGAAAGGGAAATGTAGATGGCATCTACCACCAATTTTCCTGTGTGTTGAAATTATGATTCCAGATAGTTATAATTTCACAGTGTTAAAAGTTAGTTTAAATTGGTCACCTTTTCTGTATTCTGTGGCTAAACTTTCATATGCTATGTTTTTCAAAAATATAGTGTTTTGGACCTTTATACATCAACTTTATTAACATTAAATTATATCTGATCGGTTCTTTCACGAATAATCTAGTTCAAAGTTCAAACAGACAAACCCTTCGGCTTTATAGATTAGACGGCTAATACATTATGACAATACATAGACATTTAAGAATGTAATCATACATTACTATTTTTTAGATATAATTAACTACTACAAATTTACTACTTCGTGTAAACAGGTGCACATTCTGAAGGGGTGGATTGAATTTCATTTCATAAAAAAAATAATTATTTGTAACATTCACACTACATTATTTAGCTCAAATTAACTCGTGTTGTAGTGACTAAATAACGGATCCATACTAAATAATAAATGCGAAAGTCTATCTTTCTGTTCCTTTATTTCAGCCAAACCATCCGACCGATTTGTAGAAAATTAGTAATGAAAATAGCTCCCAAACCCTACTTTTTTTTAAACACCAGCCCTATTGGATTGGAATGAGAGATAAAAGATTACGTAAAAGATCTCAACTACCTACTTATCTGATTTTAATGAATTTTGGAACAAATAATTTATGAAAGTTATAAATTAACGTCACGATATACTTTCAAGTCAAAATAGCACGATTTTCACAACAGAATTCAGTAAGGATATAAATTTAAAAAGATTTCATCTATAAAATGGCAATTACAATATTTATAAAAAATAAAATAGTAAGTATAGGTATCGCAATACTAAATCCAGATAAATAAAAAATATAGATTCTATTATATCATCCTTGACATAAGTTTTAGTCATCGTAGAAACGAATTTCGTATAACAAGCCACACCATAGGTATAGTTCTACTATATTACTGCTATTAATTATACTGTGACATTTCTGTGCGCTGACGTGTTCATTTACGCGACTGCCCGCGATGCAGTCCCATATAGCGTTAATGCCTACTGCGGTCGAAAATACTCGCCTTAACCGTATTGGTATCCAATCTTAAAGAGCTCTTTTATTTTACTTTATTTGGGATAAAAAAACAATTATACAGTGCCAGATTTATCATATAAAAAGTATCTAATACAAAACAGCGGTTACTGTATAACCAGCACCATTATCCTCATATGTTATTTAATAAGTAAAAACAAGTGAATGGAAAATAGGACACAAAAATAGAATTGGATAGAAAAAAAAAACAAAAACAGTACATTTGAAATCTTAAACTTTAGGTAGGTACTACAATTTAGCTACTGTTAAAACGCATCTTTTGTATTGACACTTATTTCAATTAAATAAATCAATAGGTATTGCAGAACATTTCATTATGGGTTAATATTGTCTTAAGTTTTCACGATTCATAATTTAAATAAAACTACTTTTTAACAGGATTAATCGCGTTAAGAAGTAGTTTTATTTTCATTATGAGTTTTCATTATTCTATTGATTGGGTCACGTTCACCAGCGTTAGTACGACAAAATTTTGGCATAAATAAAGAGTGTTGATAATTATCACGAATGCGTTGTGATTTACTAGGTATTCGATAAGTAGTTAATACTGGGTTTTTTTTAAGTTCTTTATGTACACACAGATATAAAAATACAGGGTTACTTAATCTAACATATGTATAAAGGTACTGCTTACCTTATACACATGTTAGATTACTGCTTATTTATAAGAGAAATTTCTACCAGCAGACCTGTGAATGGAGAGTTGTAACAGAAGCAAAATTAGTGCGTGCGTACCTAACAGAAAGAATACTCCATTTGATTATACTAATACTAAATACTACCAATAACTAAACACATTAAGTCTCCAATGGTGCAAAATACTTTTTTTCCAATTTTGTACAGTCACTGCAATGAGATGTACACTCTTCGCAACTTATTCGATTGTGATAAGGTTCAGATTACAATGAAAATGTATACATTTTATTGCACGTGACTGTGCAATACTTAAGTGTACATTCAACTAAGCATAAAAAATATGTTTACAACTTATTTGAGAACCTTTCAAAAAAGATGAAACAACACATGTACAAGGATGCTTCGGTAGGATCCCGAATGGAATATTGAAATAAAATATTGTTCTTCTTTGACTTCGAGATGTCATTCATAAATGCTATTGGTTAAGTATTTCCTCAAACAATTATAAAAGGATGCTTTTACTATTTTAGTTACGATGTTTGGCGGAAGGCAAAACTATTTCCTTCGAGTCAATAGGTTTTTAAGCTATTGCATAGCTTCTATCGCGGGCCTTGAGCGTGGTGACCGAATCCAGAAATTCCGTAACGAAAAAAACCTAACACCCCCCACTCCGACCGGTACAGCGGTGATACTTTGATTTCATAACTTTACATGCGGGCTTTAATAAACAATCAGCACCATCTACTAGGAACTTGTGGAACTTCATATTAGATCAAACATTACTGCATTAATAAAATAAATAAATAATTATAATTGCATAAGTTGATAAAAATGCTATGCAAGCTTTACCGCGGCAGTTTTCGAGAGCCACACGTCTTTTTTTCACCTATTCGTTGGTCTTATGACATGCCTAGCTCGCTTACCCACTTATCACATACCAGAGGCTTGGTTAGCCAGTTGATATTGTAGTGCAGAAACGGGATCTTCATAAAAGATTTTCGGAGCACATCACTGCTAGAGCAGTGATATTTGGCGGCATACTTATCTTAACAACAGAACTTAGGGCCTCATTTGTGATTGACTTCGTAGGTGTCTCATTCGTCAGTGACTCAAATGTGACGCTTCTTGCTGCTTACTGGGTGAACCTAAATGCAATAATTCACGAGTAATTTAAAGTTAGCTGTAGGTTCTGGTTAGATGAGACACCTGCGAAGTCAATCACAGATGATGCCCTAGGTTTTAATGTTAAACTTTATAGAAGGTGACTGGTGGGTCACTTTTGAAATTAAAGGACGTAATAGTTTGAGATCATACATGAAGAGAAAAAATATAATAAAAAATAAATATTAATTATTTACTGAGTAAACTTAACCGAAAGTTAAATAATTTATTACGCAGCGCATGGCTACACTAGCATAAGCAGCGATCAGCGTGCTAGGTCACGTGCCGCAATTGACTCAGGCTTAAGTTAAAATACATAGTAACAAAACTTTATTTATTTAGGTACCTAGGTATAGGCAATTTGAGTCAAAAATTAAGTGAGTACCAACTTTTTTCATGATTATGACCAGAATCGAGTACTGAGTGAGCACTCAGAACTCGATTCTGGTCATAATCATGTAAAAAAGTTGGAGAGCTCCTTCAGTATCTTAAATTTGTCACCAAGTCACTCTGTATAAAACAGTCATTGTCTAAAATCTAAAATAAAACACTTTTTAACCGGATTTACCGCGTATTTTACATTTTAACACAAAGTATCGTATGACTGGCTCGTGACTACGGGGTGTGCAAGCAAAGACTCCGGAACCACGGTAATATTATATAGATACAGTATTTCAACTCGACCGCATCTTTGAAATAAATGCCTACAATGCGCCGCGGTACGTTCACATGCGATAGGTAGGGATGCCCACCTTCAGCATTATCATTACCTACATGTGTTTACTTCCATTTAGTGTTGTGATTGTAAATATACTTTTTTTTCCTATAAACCAATGAAATACCTACTTTGTGAATTGAATAGGAAGTGTTCAACAAAAATGCGTCAAAAAACCATGTTTACGTTTGAATAACTAATCGGTCTCATAAATCGAAAAATACTTGCTCCTCGACTGAGATGTACGAAATTATTTATTATTAAATGTTAAAGTATAAAATATCCGCTTTCTAATGTAAAGCTTAATTAAAAATTGAGCCGCGTAGGTATATATATATAGCTCACGTTTCGTCCGATTGTATGAAATTGAAATACTGATAGATAACATTACCTACCGTGCCGAATCGTTGAGTTATTTAAAAACACATAAAAAATGTAATTATACGCGATAAATCCGTTTAAAAATGTTTTATTTAAGTTATTTGCTTTAAATTGGGGGTATCAATTATGATTGACAACAAAAGATATTTTAATACGAGATTTATTATAAAAAACTGTTTAAAACATCTAGTAAAAAAACAATATCAAACATAAACAAATAAACACATCTGTTGGACCTGAAACGGAAAAAAAAGAGGTTTAGTGTTTGTAAGTAAGTATTCAAATTCATTTTCAGTTCATTTCATGTCGGGGTTTCACATGTGTGTTTCTATCTAGGGGGCCCCTCGCGCTAGAGCGAAAAACTTTGTAGCAATGCTTCACTTATTCAATGTACCCCATGAATTTATTAAAGATAAAAATTACGATAATTCGCCTAATGTATCCAGCCCTCGCTGGTATTATGCTCAAAATAATTAAAAATAGTACAAAATACCTCTCGAATATACATTAACTTCAAGGCATCTTTAATAGAACAGGATGAAACTTAATGTCCAGGGCATACAGTTCAAATTCAAGTAGTTTTTTGACAGATTTGTAACGCTTGAAGTGCTGCCTTCTGTACAATGAATACCCACGTGAGCAAAGCATTGCTCGAGTTTTTTTTGCTCTAGCTCAAGGGGCAAAAAATGGAAATTTTTAGAAACTAGAAATTAAAGCTGGATAGAAACACTTGGGATTCAGTGGCTTTGTATTTTCCATTCTTATTCTGAATAACAGAGCATCCTAAGAGCAACAGGATTTTTTTATCGATTAAGTAGTTCTTTTAATAGTTCAAACATACAAAAATGACATCTTTTCTCTAAATACCTACTTATAAATAGTTGAATTGTTTTCGAATGATTTTCGTGACAGTTCTCTGACACGAAAATCATATAATATTATAATTTTTAAGATAATTAAGTAAGCATTTAAACGACTAAACCCGCGTGTTACCTCAATCCACGTGATGTTAAGTGAAGATCTAGGCACATGGATTTAGGAAGGTAGTCTTCAGAAGGCTGCAAACTGGATGACAGCGACGGCGGCGCGGGCAGCGATTTCGCAACACGATAGAAAGTATTGAGTTTGTATGAAACCGCGACAAATCGCTCTCTCGCCCGCTAGCGTCGAGAACGGCCCAGATTCCCCGCGCCGCTGTCGCTGCCGTCCAGTTTGCAGTCTAAAAGCATTAACAGACGATCGAATTTGGTACAGCGGATTTGGTACGCTCCGTACCATATCCGTTCGTCTGGAGAGTTGTCTGCCGATCATTATTATTATTATTTCGTGTTCGATGGTCCGATGGTTTGCACGTACCAAATCCGCGCGTCTGTACGCTCGGACCGGACAAACTCACGGCAGTCGCTATCGAAACCTTCTGGAAGTAACACGTGCGTCAGCGCATGTTCGCACTATGGCGGAAATTTTAACAGAACGTGAAATTCTTGTCGATGTTTTAGCACTATATAAAGACTTTCCATGCTTGTGGGATACATCACATGAGTTTTATTGCAACAGAGATGATCGTAATCAGGCTCTTGAGATTCTTCGGAATTGATTCAAGATTTGATAAAAGTATCACTGCAAATTAAGTAAAAAAAAAATAGAGAATATGAGAGTTAATTTTGTAATATTGGATAACGTCGGAGGCATGACGTCTGAACTGTGTGCAAGCTACGCGGTTAGTGCGAGATCCGGTCGTCTGTTGCGACCAGCGGATTTGGTACGCCAGACCAAGTCCGCTGTCCGGTCCGGACCAAGTTCGATCGTCTGTTAATGCTTTAACACCTCACCGCCGCATCACGTAGCGGCACAGGTTTCATTTATGAAAGGTGGTCGGTATCCAGGCGCACCTAGATAGCGACCTAACACCAAACGGTGGTCACTCGGATTAGCCGCCTTCTACGACACGCTTGTCCTGCAGGGCTATTCGCATAATTAAATTAACAGCGCTGTGCTCGACGACGAGCTCGTCAACGAGATGGCAAATTTCTTCGTCGAGCTCACAGATGTTACATTTAGCAGAATACCAAAACCTAAAGAAACATTGTCAAACAGTTCGACGAATAACAGTTCTTACTCATGCCGTCATCAGCGACGAGCGCTGGTGTCGTATTATTATACAACGTGTAACAAAATGGAGAGATAAAACTTAAGTGTTAGCTTCTACACCATACGTAGAATATACAGTAAAAGAATTTGCATGATTAGAGCCAGTATAGATTTTCATACAAATTTATTTAAATATTTTACAACAAAATATTTTGACAACTCTAGTCAACCTAATGAGCTCTGCTATAACAAGACTTGTGCCGCAGTCGGTGACCTAATGATTTTTCCCGCACCAGCTGAACTTTGTTGTATCTGTCTTAGTTACCTATCACTTTTTTAAATTTTTACGCCATCTGTTATCGAATAGATTTCATCAAAAGCTAACAGCTGTTTTTTAAAGTTGACACTTAGATATTTTGGTCTAAACTTTGGACTTGCTTTTCGGCCGAACCGTAAGGATAACAAATTTAAGTTACTGTTACTTATAAAAAACTGTTTGTGAAAACTGCTTATTGGCCTTATTTTTCTATTGTTCAAATTATATAATAAATAGCTGTAAGTTTTCCGTAAATAAATAAATAAACTACATCACCAAACGTACAATCCCCTTAAGTATTATCTCTTCATTATGTTACACGTTGTATAAGTAAAGTAATTGTCACTCGTCGCTGATGCATCGATGACTCTGTAAAGCTGTAAGGATATTCACAGGCAAACTCGATAAAATCCAATTTCTACTGCGTCTAAATCTCTAAATTCACCTATATTTACGCACATGCAAAGATCACGAAAGGATGTAGGTACTATTTGCTTACATCTTTTGCATCCCTAACTGCGGCTGCGGCATCGACGGCGAGCGGAGCGACATCTTCTAGTAGACGCGCTTCTAGAGCGACATGTGTGTCTGAAAGAAAAACATAACTAATTGAAACCTAGTTAAAGACTTTAAGGATATCATTTAAAAAAGACGGGAGTATTAATACTGCGAAAGGAAAACCCCTACGTTAAAATTCATCAGTGGAATTTCAATATGGCGATTACAATACTTAGTAGGGTAGTCCAAGAGGCGATTTTCGCAGCTACTCAAGAGTATCAGATTAGATTATTGGAGGTCCAGTACATGCCGAAACACCCCCCCCCCCTAGAGCATATAAGCATTCCGAGGGGTTCGTATATGGCAGCCGGTTGAAATATTTAAAAGAAAAACAATTAACTTAAACATATTTGAGCTAAGTTATGTTAAGTACATGCTGTGTTTTATGATGTAAATGGCATAATTAATATTATTATCTTGACTTGTAAAATTAATTATTGCAATTATTATTCCATTTTCTTTTTGGTTCTGTAAAGAAACATTTTGTGAACATTGCTTACTATAATAAGGGCAAAATATTTTTGATACCTAAATTTTATATCAATTCCAACTTTACATGTATGTGAACATAATATTTCGCAAATATAATATAATTAAAAAAAAACTTTTTATTCATCTTAGGAATTTCACAAAACACTTGATTGATTGAGTCATCACATACTTCGGCTTTAACTCGTTGTTGATAGTTGAATAAGATATTACAGTAGACCAAGAGCCAAAAAAGCCGGCGGAAAAAAACTCTTGGCACTCTTTTTCAGTCAGAATTATCAAACTAATACAAATAGGTACAGTACAAATTGACCGTGACATGAAAAAACAACTCAAGACAGCTAATTGTGAGAGCCAATGTCATGCCACAACCAAATTGCTTACATTGTAGGTGCAATGAGCTATTGATGCTCAATACGAACATGACAAACTGGGACCAGAGTATTTGAACAAGAATGGAATAAAATAGTAATAGTTTCGTTAGCAAATTCATTCATTCAAAAGTGTTTCAATTATCTACAGCGGAACCGAGATAAAAAAGGCGTTTCCCGTTCATTCAACTTTCAACATGCTTTCAACTTTCCCAACTTTCAGAAAGGAACTGTTTCTTCATGAAACATTAGGTAGGTAAGTATCTGACACATCACCTTCGGACTGGTCATAGGTATTTGTGCAACAGACATTATAAAAAAGGTGATCGCCTGGCAGATGAATACTAAAACCAAGCGGATGGTCTCCGGGGGGAAGTCGTCCTGTACCTATAACACAAGTCTATGAACTTACTTCAGGGCCAGGTGGCCTTATAATAATTAGGCTGCAAACTAGATGGCAGCGACAGCGAGAGCGACATCGGCGCGGACAGCGATTCGGGGAATCCAAGGCGTTCTCGATGCCGCGCCAGCGGGGGTGAGAGCGATTTGTTGCGGTTTCACTTTCGCGGAAATCGCTGCCCGCGCCGCTGTCGCTCTCGCTGTCGCCGTCGCTGCCGTCCAGTTTGCAGCCTAAATGTCCAACAATCGTTATTATCATCAACTTCGACCTCAGTTTCACTTACCATCAGGTGAGATTGAGGTCAGGGTAGTTGTGAGTTGAGTCACCGATTAAATAGCAAAGGCAAAAAAGAATGTACCAGCTGCTTGCATTCCCGGGCATACTGTAAAAGTCAGTTAAGAGACTGAGGTTTTATTGGAGGTTTTTTTTTGTGGGCAACAGGCTGACCCCCTGTCACTGCAAAAGTCTCTCTCTACCATTATAATACCTCCAAAGTCAAATGTGACATCAGATAGTTTTATAACCTCTGATGTTCTGCCTACCCCATACAGGCGTGAAGTTATGTATGTATCAGGGTATCCTAGGTTAGGCTCCAGCCTCTGCAACATTGTTTTTGTGTGTGTATTACTTTTCTATTTAAATTTGATTTGATGTAGAGGAAATAAGATTTTCACAACTTTATGTATGTATTAATTAAATGTTAAGTTTTACCGTCTGGGTCTTCGGCAGGGGCGGGGTCGGCGGCATGAGCGTCTGCGAGGTATGGATTTGTGCTTGTGGCTCTTAAACCTCATACAGTACCGCTTGTCGCCCGGGCGACAGCGTTTGAATCGCCCTGACCTACTGCGGCAGCACCTGTACAAATATATCAAAGATTTCCAAATTAATATGAGATATTTTTCTGTTAATTTCTCCAGTTAAAAAGATTTTATGAAGATGAAGAGGAAGTCGTCGTGACGCCGTGGTAACTGTGTGTATCATACAATATCACAGATTAAGCAACGTTTGGTGCGGTCGGTGCTTGGATGGGTGACCGCCGACCATTCATTTCTCACACCGACTAACGTGCTTCGACTCTTCGTTAAGCAGTCGTTCCCGGGTGCTGTATACTTGTATACAGAAGTCACTTTGGCGCCCTGAAAATTCTGACATCCACCACCCAGCACTGGGCCAGCTTGGTGGATTATGGCCTATACCTCTTCTTCACCCAGGGGAGAGACTCATGCCCTGCAGTGGGCTCATTACAAAGAGTTGTGATGATGATGAAGAAGTCATCGTGGCGCATTGGCTTCTGTGTAGGTATATAAATCGATATCGCAGGTTAAGCAACGCTCAGCCGGGTCGGTACTTGGATGGGTGACCGCCAACCATCACGTTCTCACGGCGACTTCCGTGCATCGGAGGGCACGTTAAGCAGTCGGTCCCGGATGCTGTATACAGAAGTCGTGAGGTTTGTTAGCAGTCATTTCGGCGCCTGAAAATCCTGACATCCACCAACTAGCACCGGGCCAGCTTTGTGTGCTTAGGCTACACTACCGTGATATGCCAATAATTATTGCCATAACTTAAACAACACCTAGGTGTAACCACGATTTACGGCCATAATTTTACAATGCCAATTAATATGGCAAATGGCGGTAGGCAATAGCTCCGGCGGCGGTCTTTTTTCGCACATCAAAGAAGATTACCGCAGTAATTATTGCGTTTGTGACCACACTACCGTTTGTCCAGTGTGCAATATGAGCTCACCGGCGACGCACGTATCGACCGACATGGAGTGGTCAAATGAAAAAGCGCTCGAGTTTTTAGAATTATTCCAATCCGAACCGTCTCTTTGGGATACCCTTTTTTTGTCTTCTTTTAGCTTTGTTGAAATTTAAAAGATTCATGTAAAAATAATTGGCACTCATAAAACACAACACCGCTGCAGCTTCGACCTCCATCTTGAAAAAGTGATATTTACCGCCAAATTTATTGACATATAAACTCTAGTGTAACCACACCAGTTCATGCAGTAATTTAAACGGTAATTTAATGCCATAATTATTGCGGTAACAGCCCGGTAGACGGTAAGGTAGTGTGGCCTCAGTATATTATGGCCTAAACCTCCTCTTCATCCAGGGTTTGCTCTATATGTAAGTAAACCTGTTTAGACGCGCTTTAAGCACACCCCCTTGCACCCAAGCCGCTGGTAGCATGCTCGAAAATCGCAAGCCTGTCGATTCACGAGTATGCTCGCAATGAGCATGCTTATTTTGAGCAACATTCAGTCACACATGCTTAATTGAAGAATGTTTTCGTGCTTGAAATGAGCATGAGTAACAGCAGCATTAGACACAAGCAGCTTGAAACTTGCGGAGTTGTTAAGGTAATATTATAATTTTTAGTACACCGATTTTTTTTACAAAAATATTGCTATACCCCGGCGGCGCGGCGAACCTTGATCCCTACGACACTGACAGTAAGTTCTACAATACAACCTTGTAGTGCCGTCACCATTACATTAGAATCGTATCGGAGGCGTCTAAAAATGGCATTATCTATTTTACGTAAGTAGCTATATTCCAATACAATGATATTCCGTTAGAATTACTTATAACAATTCATAACATTTACAAGAAATTATGTCAATCACACTTTACGTTTTCGTTCTGCAAAAGTTACTTCGTAGGGTATTTATTAAATCATACCTTTTTTAGACGCCATTTTTAGCAAACCATACCGCGCCGGGTATAGGTTTTGCATTATCAAAAATTTACGGTGTGTAATGAAAACATCACCACTGTAATTAATTTTATCATCCTGCGATATATCTAATTAATTATCATTTTCGTAATAAAGGCATCAGAGGTGCTTCAAATAAATAAATTGACGGCCGGCTGGTGTAATGGTAAAATAAATAACCTTCAATACATGAACATGAAGGTGCCTACGCTACGGTTCGAAACTAGTTAGGGTTAGATATTTGTGTGATGTGCACCGCTCTAAAGGTACCGATACACGGTGACATCGACACCGACACTTGTGTCGACACAAGTGTCAGACGCGTCCACACGGTGAGCAATTTTTAGTGTCGACACTAGTTCTGAGATCGAGTGTCGCGGTCGAAGTGTATTGGCCGTCTACACGGAGCGATGCGCAATTCAGTGTCAGACACTCCATCGCCATGAATCGATATTTACGTACTTAGTTAAAATTAAGAAATGAATATCTACTATTAATTTTACATAACCGGGAATCGAACCTGGTCAAAATATCGTTTGCATTTATGAAAAGGCACATTTTATTTAAAATATGACATCAGTTGCAAAAAATGTATTCCATTTTCAAATTTCAAATGAAATGGCACGCCCGCTGAATAAATGCGTTCTTATTAACCGACTTTTAAAAAGGAGGTTATCAATTGCACCCGTAGGTATCTGTACCTATGTATGCTTAGATCTTTAAAATTATGCAACGGATTTTGATGCGGTTTTTTTTAATGGATAGACTGATTCTTAAGGAAGGTTATTATGTATAATACATGCATAATATAGTAGAGAAACACTGATATTAGATGTTTCTAATGTGATGTCGTAAATAAGCACGTTCTTTTGCGCTTATATTGCAAACGCTGGCTGAACCCTACGAGATAGACCAAAATGATGTACTACAGTATTGTCCACCTTAAAAAGTTGAACCAAAAAGTTCGCGATGGTATATGTCTATCTCTTAGGGATAACCCACCATAACCATATTTATCCTTTACTAAAAATGGTTATTTACGAAGTGATTTTAAACAATACAGCATTCATTCTTATCCAATTAAGTACCTTTAATAAATTGTGCATTTATTATAGATCAATATGCTTTTTACAGCATGTAATTTAAGTGAATATTTCCGAAGATATTACAAATTTAAAATGCACGCGCGTGCCGCCGTCATGTTGCTCTAGCTAAAAGTTTCGCGCACGACCGAAAACCGCGACACTGGTCTCAGACACTGCGCACGTCGCGTCTACACGGCAGCTAGAGCGACACCAAGCTAGAGCGCCCCTAGAGCTGCAACCGAGTGTCGCGGCACATGACACACACGGACACTCGGTGTATACACTGAGTGTCAAGTGTCAGGTGTCGTCGTGTATCCGTAGCTTAAACAGATTATTAGGAAGTAAAATTAAAATAACTTAATAAGAAGAGTAAATTGAAACTCACCGTTTTTGACGAACTCTTTTAGGGGAATAAACTTTTTTACAAGAGGATACTTACGTTCTGCACGTCCTGCAAGAAACATCCTGGGTTAGTTCAAAAATCATAACACAACACACAGAACACAGGCACTAATTTATAGGTAATTAAGACAGAGTGTCTGCCAGAAGGGCAAATAAAAAATATGTGTATATTTTTAGGTTGCTTCCATGCTGGACTGGGAGCGAACGAAAAACATAGAATGTACCAGCTGCTTCTCTTCCCGGGCATACTGTAAAAGTCAGTTAAGGGACAGAGGTTTTATTGGCATTTTTGTGGACGATAGGCCGACCCCCTGTCACTGCAATAGCCTCTCTCCATCATTATAATACCTCATTTGTCAAATGTGACATCAGATGGTCTTATAACCACTGGTGTTCTGCCTACCCCATAAGGGATACAGGCGTGAAGTTATGTATGTATGTATGTATGTATGTATGTATATTTTTAGGTACCTACCTACATATTTTTTTCGTAAAAAGGTTTCCTTTTTTAACAATAGCAAATAGCAATACAAATGAAAGTCCAATGTCAGTTCTCAGCATCAGTAATAGAGTATGATTAGACACACTTATTTTTACGCGACTACGGTGAAGCAAAAAGGAGGGTTATGATTTTGACATGTATGTATGTATGTATGTGGGTATGGCTGTTCATCTGTTCCCTCAGAACTTCTAAACTAGTAATCATAATTAGACAAATGAGGTGTCGTTGGAAGCCTCTTCACTGTCCGCTGGTTATAGGCTATATATGGCTATATATGTAGGCTATGTACGTTTAATTGACTATAGCGCCCTCTAGGGGTCTTAAAGTGAAGAACAAAAATTTTTTTTTTCTTTATAGTTCCGTGTGGGGTATCAAATGAAAGAGCTTTGTGAGCACAGCTCAAATATGCAAAAATTATTACCTGAAAATAAGTGAAATAATAGTTATAATAAAGAACAAAAAAAAATCTTAACTGTTTCGTGTGGGGTATTAAATAAAAGAACTTCGTTAGCACATTTCAAATATGTAAACACTATTACCTACTCCAAAATAAGTAAAAAAAATAAAGTTTAAAAACTAAAACCCCGACTACTAAAAACACGCTCTATAAAGTAAATAGTAACAAGAAAATAGTCTCCGCTGAATTATTTATGTATTTACGTCATATTGATAGAGATATGTTCAAAGGATAGCCGTGGTCGTATGCCACCTTTTATAGAAAAACAGATTCATTTTAATAATAAAATAAAATCAAAGTAGCATACGACCACGGCTACCCTTTGAACATATCTCTATCAATATGACGTAAATACATAAATATTTCAGCGGAGACTATTTTCTTGTTTCATACTTTATAGAGCGTGTTTTTAGTAGTCGGGTTTTAGTTTTTAAACTTTATTCATAAAAAGAATATGACATTTGTCTTAAGGATGCGTTTCCGAAAAGGCTAGGTATCGAATTCTACTACTACATGTATAAGATTCACGCACACAAGCGTGCCGTGAAAAAGACGAAAGGTTTTGAACAGTTTTGATACTTTAGTTTTAAATATTTGCAAATTCTTTTATTAAAACGATTAAATTGGGTAAGATTAATTAAAGTGCTCGGAAAGTTTGAGCTCGTTTTATTCGTAACGATAAAACCTCACCATCGAACCTGATGAGCTGGTGGTACACTCGAGGGCTTCTACTGGAATTCCTATTCCTAGGCATGTCAAGTTCGAGTTCATAAGACGAGACATTACCATCAGTCCTGGTAGTGGGAGCTGAAGGTATACCTTAAGGTGTTACTGGTACTCGTAGACCGATAGAGCTAGGCATGTCGAGTTTGGGTTCATTTTGATTCGCAGGACGAGACCTTACCACCAATTCTGGTAGTGGGAGCTGAAGGTATACCTCGAGGTGCTACTGGTACTCCTAGACGGGTAAAACTAGATATATCGAGTTTGGGTTCATTTTGATTCGCAGGACGAGACCTTACCACCAATTCTGGTAGTGGGAGCTGAAGGTATACCTCGAGGTGCTACTGGTACTCCTAGACGGGTAAAACTAGATATATCGAGTTTGGGTTCGTTTTGATTCGTAGGACGAGACCTTACCACCAGTTCTGGTAGTGGGACCTGAAGGTATACCTCGAGGTGCCATTGGTACTCCTAGACGGGTAAAGCTAGTTATATCGAGTTTGGGTTCATTTTGATGCGTAGGACGAGACCTTACCACCAGTTCTGGTAGTGGGAGCTGAAGGTATACCTCGAGGTGCCATTGGTACTCCTAGACGGGTAAAGCTAGTTATATCGAGTTTGGGTTCATTTTGATGCGTAGGACGAGACCTTACCACCAGTTCTGGTAGTGGGAGCTGAAGGTACCATATTTTAAAAGAACTGAACAGGACACAAGGAACTGAAATCTATAGGCGGTCAGATTTGGTGGAATCGGGTTTTCATATTTTAAAAGAACTAATAAAATTTATGGACAAAGGATAATGCAAGTGATTGGGCTCCAAAAAAAAAGTCATTGTGCAGAGATGAGATGAGAGTCAGATTATAGATTAGGCACATGTCATTCATATTTGTTAGGACGCCAAGAAAATTAGCCCTGGGAAAAAAAAGATATGACCAAAAATACATTTTGCGTTTAATAGAATAAAAATCGTTTTCTTTAATGATACAGAAACTGAACGCCCGTAGATTTCTACGAGTGTATTCGTATAACCTTTACAGCCATTGACTACGAAACGAGTGAATATTGTAAATAAATACGATTATTGGTAAAAAAAGTGCTTGTGTGATCCTTATAAGTACCTAATGGGTTGGCTACACAGTTGTAAACCGCGATTAGTTCGTCTCTTTTCTTAGTATAGTGACTTCCCTTCTTATTTTCGTCGACACACAAAAGAGATGTTATTATTAATCTGTCTCTTTTCTTACTATAGCGAACTTTTTGCGGCACTGGTTCGGCGACATTGGAAACACGGTTTACAACTGTGTAGCCACCCCTTTTGATTTGATTTGTCTTTTTTCTTACTTTAGCGATGTCTCTTATACGGCACTGGTTCGGCGACATTGGAAAAGCAGTTTACAAATGTGTAACCACCCCTTATGAAATAATGGTATGTATGGTTCATCTAATAATGCCGTTTAGAATAAGCTAGTATGTTGCTATAAGTGGTTAATAAAGTCTAATAGTGGTTATATAATTATTACAACTAGATTTCATTAACGCTCTCTATCTCTTTCTCGGAGCACATTATTAGCGCGCATTGTCCATTTTATTCGAAACATTTCGGGGTTCGAGTCGAAAGTCGAACTTCTTTTATGATTATGATATTTAATTGTATTGTTAATATGAATCATGTGTTTAAAAGTAGGTACTATTCCTTTTATAATTTATGATGTCTGTTTAATTGTACTGAAATAATGAATAACGTCTTCAAAAATAGTACTTATTTTATGTTTAAGAACTCTTACCAATGGTAATGAATGAAATAATAAATCATGTGTTTAAAAGTCTTACTTTTTTCATTAACGATAACCACTTATACCAACACATTAGCTTATTCTAAATGGCAGTATTAGATAAACCATACATACCATTATTTCATAAGGGGTGGTTACACATTTGTAAACTGCTTTTCCAATGTCGCCGAACCAGTGCCGTATAAGAGACATCGCTAAAGTAAGAAAAAAGACAAATCAAATCAAAAGGGGTGGCTACACAGTTGTAAACCGTGCTTCCAATGTCGCCGAACCAGTGCCGCAAAAAGTTCGCTATAGTAAGAAAAGAGACAGATTAATAATAACATCTCTTTTGTGTGTCGACGAAAATAAGAAGGGAAGTCACTATACTAAGAAAAGAGACGAACTAATCGCGGTTTACAACTGTGTAGCCAACCCATTAGGTACTTATAAGGATCGCACAAGCACTTTTTTTACCAATAATCGTATTTATTTACAATATTCACTCGTTTCGTAGTCAATGGCTGTAAAGGTTATACGAATACACTCGTAGAAATCTACGGGCGTTCAGTTTCTGTATCATTAAAGAAAACGATTTTTATTCTATTAAACGCAAAATGTATTTTTGGTCATATCTTTTTTTTCCCAGGGCTAATTTTTTTGGCGTCCTAACAAATATGAATGACATGTGTCTAATCTATAATCTGACTCTCATCTCATCTCTGCACAATGACTTTTTTTTTGGAGCCCAATCACTTGCATTATCCTTTGTCCTTAAATTTTATTATTTCTTTTAAAATATGAAAACCCGATTCCACCAAATCTGACCGCCTATAGATTTCAGTTCCTTGTGTCCTGTTCAGTTCTTTTAAAATATGGTACCTTCAGCTCCCACTACCAGAACTGGTGGTAAGGTCTCGTCCTACGCATCAAAATGAACCCAAACTCGATATAACTAGCTTTACCCGTCTAGGAGTACCAATGGCACCTCGAGGTATACCTTCAGCTCCCACTACCAGAACTGGTGGTAAGGTCTCGTCCTACGAATCAAAATGAACCCAAACTCGATATATCTAGCTTTACCCGTCTAGGAGTACCAGTAGCACCTCGAGGTATACCTTCAGCTCCCACTACCAGAACTGGTGGTAAGGTCTCGTCCTACGAATCAAAATGAACCCAAACTCGATATAACTAGCTTTACCCGTCTAGGAGTACCAGTAGCACCTCGAGGTATACCTTCAGCTCCCACTACCAGAATTGGTGGTAAGGTCTCGTCCTGCGAATCAAAATAAACATAAAAACATAAAAAACATAAAACATTTATTTATTTTCATATTCTGCACATTTTTACAATCTTAACCTAAAAAATATAATATTAAGGAATACAATTGTCTAAGTGCCTGAACTAGGTTTACCCTGTTTTTCAGGCGAAAGGGGGTCTGAGTGTATACAAAATAAAACTTAAAATAAATACTTATGTAACTATATCTTTTAAATACTAAGGATGAGTAAAGAAGAAAAGCAAAAAAAGGAGTCCTAAAACGGTGGTTATAAAACTAACGTTAGGCAAAAAATATTTTCTAATTGAATAATGCAATTTATGAATTTTACACTAACTTATTACTGCTAACAGGTTTTCTGTGTCTTCATAAGACATGTTTTGTAACGCCTCTTGAACAATTTTTTTCATTTCATTCAAACACAGAGAGTACAAATTTAGTTTTGCATTAACCCTATTGTAAAGAAGAGGGCCAAGAAATAAGAAAAATCTGGTACATAAAGCATGTTTGATATCTATATCAGTCCGGTAAGCTATATCTTTCCTTCTTTTGTTATTAATTTCGGGGTTGAAAGGAAGTGCGGTGTGCTGCTTTAGGACTGTGTGCATTATAAATAATTGTCTAACTGTTAGTACACCACAAGCTTTGTAAAGGAGGTGCGTTGGAAATAGAAAAGGACGGAAGGTTGAGACTTTTAATACCGCTCGTTGAGCTCTCTCCAAGGATATTATTGTAGTTTTAGCCGCGCCGCCCCATGACGTAATACAGTAGGTTAGTATTGACTGACAAAGTGCAAAGTATATTTGTTTAATGAGAACGGAATCAGCTACAGTGCGTAGCTTTTTAAAGACAAATATCAATTTACGTAGTCTGCTGCTTAGCGTGTCAATATGGTGCTTAAATGTAAGAGTCTCATCAATTGTGACCCCTAAGTATTTTATTTTATCAGTGTGGCGTATGGCGGGGCAGTCGCATCTGTTACTAAAGGTCTCTTTACATTGATGGGCATAGAGTTTAGGTATGGGTGAAGCAAAGGTACATCTACGTATAGAGAAGTGCATGCTGTTAGTTTTCCCAGTGTTTAGTGATAAGCGATGATGCTGAAGCCAGTTAATTACAACATTGAGGCCATGTTGAGCATACTTATAAACCTCCTCTTCGTTTGATGCGGAAAATAATAGCACAGTGTCGTCAGCGTATGAGATTATTTTTCCACAGGTCAGTGTTAGCTTACATAGGTCGTTTATGTAAACTAGAAATAGGGTAGAAGATAATATACTTCCCTGGGGCAAACCATAGGGTGAGGTATTTAATTCATCGCTGAGAACATTGTCTATTTTGACGCGTTGGGTACGCCCTTGTAGGTAATCTGCGAATAATTTAAGCTGTGTGCCTCTTATACCTAATGTCTCTAATTTGTGTAGTAGGATAGATTGGGACACAGTGTCGAAAGCTTTGGCGAGGTCTATAAATATACCTAAGGTCCGGTTATTCTTATCAAGCTGTTGAACAATGTAGTCCGTTAATTGGTGCACAGCATTGGCAGTAGAAAGTTTAGATCTGAAACCAAATTGTGTTTCTGCTAATACGTCATTTTTATCTAAATATTGAGTGAGACGAATATTGATAATCTTTTCAAAGATTTTGGATATGGAGGGAAGAATAGAAATAGGTCTATAATTAGATATTTCCTTTTTACTGCCAGATTTATGCACTGGGACTACAATTGCTTTCTTTAAGCAAGTGGGAAAAGTACCTTTCTCGAGGCATCTTTGAAAAATGTGGGTAAAATGAACCCAAACTCGACATGCCTAGCTCTATCGGTCTACGAGTACCAGTAGCACCTTGAGGTATACCTTCAGCTCCTACTACCAGAACTGGTGGTAAGGTCTCGTCCTGCGAATCAAAATGAACCCAAACTCGACATGCCTAGCTCTATCGGTCTACGAGTACCAGTAGCACCTTGAGGTATACCTTCAGCTCTTACTACCAAAACTGGTGGTAAGGTCTCTTCCTTCGAATCAAAATGAGCCCAAACTCGATATACCTAGCTTTACCCGTCTAGGAGTACCAGTAGCACCTCGAGGTATACCTTCAGACCCCACTACCAGAACTGGAGATAAGGTTTAGTCCTAACAAACATAATGATTCCAAGTTTCCAAATTCAATCCTAATCATAAAAGGTTTTGTAATTTTTTTTTTCAATAAAATTATATTATTACCTTTTCAACTCAGTTCAGAGAGCGTCAAGTATCGAGACTTGTTTGATGTAATAAATTGTGTATGTACAGCGATGTTTCTTAGCACGAAAAATAACTCAAAAGCGATACAGGTCCACTCTCGACAGTGGCTGAGCGCAGACTGAAGATATCTAGTTTTTGTTTGGAATGATATTGACATTATTTGCTAAAGTATAATAACCCTTACCACAGTGTGTTAAGATTTACGCATTTATACAAACATGAAGAAAATTACGTGTTTGGTTTTATTTTTTTTTAAAGGGTTTTTAGTAGTAATTTCAAAGAAAAAAATGCGTATTATCAAAAATGAACATGTCAACCATCGAATAGTATTTTTTTTATTCATAAATACTTGTGTTTTCATACCAAAATCGGTACCGTAAATTGGCTTAAAATCGTCATTTTCGTGCGACGAGGCATCGCAAAATTAGTTTTTAAGCCACAAAAACAAATTTATTTATATTATTTTTATATAATAAATGGAGATGAAAGTCTTATCTATTTATTAGTACTTGTAATTATACTAAACTTTGCGCCATTTTATCACAAATTGTACCAGAAAATACCCTATTTTGAAGATTTGCGGAAACGCGTCCTTAATCCAAAAGAAACCTCACACAGCTCTTGAACTGACTTCATAAAACAGCATAAGGTTTCCTACTGCCGCTGCCTTATCACGTAAATATTAGCGATCAGTTATAATGGCGCAGTCATCACGCCATGGACGCGCGATCCATTGCTTTACATCGTATTATGTAAGCGATAGCTGTTCAATCGTTCGTTGATCGCAGAATGCATTTATTGCTACGATACTAGCGCCAAAAACAATTAGGTAGCTAAAAAGAAACTAATAAAATGTGAAACAGATGTTTGCTTTTAAAATTTCGTAGAAAAACAGACACGAAAAGTATGAAAGTCAAAGGGATTATATGCACTTTTAGTTCATCGATTGTACGATAGAGGCAGCACAGTCATCGGATTGCTATGGCTTTGTTTTTGCTGTAACGTAATACGAATTAGTTCTTTTTAGCAAATCTTGCGCAATTCATGCCATCGCTTTGCTCTTGCAAGTTACGTGATAAGGCAGCCGGGCCCCATAGTAAGCGGGGCTCACCGGGATTAGTGGCCTTTTACGTTACGCTTATCCAGAGGGCTATCCCTAGCTGAACCTACACGGACAGTACGTGCGACCACGTCAGCTTGGTTAATATTTTTATAGTTGTTTGAAAAAAGAATAAGACTTACTTCCGCCGACGCCGGCGTCTGGAGCATCGCGCCATGGTTGATCACTTTAAAAAAGGCAAATTTAATTTTTAAAACTATTACGGTAATAAACAAAGGGTTTAAAATTTGAAATCATAATAAAAACATTTGATTGTAATGTAAAAGTGTCGTCGTGGGACTGACTCTGCCGCTATGACATAATTTAGGTAGGATGGTGGATTTCATTCTTTTGGAATACTGACTTTAAATTATGAATAAATACCGTTAAAAATAAAGACGACTACGTGCTACTAAAACACATGTTGTAGTACTACATCACAGTATTATCAAACGTGATCAATGAAATGCCACGTCGTAGTATCATACGGTGTGTAGGGTGTTCGTCAACAGTGACTATTTGTAAAGAAGTTTGTGGTGCAATATTTTATTTTTTTTCTACTTAGCGATACTACAATAAATATGCAGGTAGGTTTATATTGTATCGAAGAACATAATATTTAAATTTGGCCGGTGACTAAAAATAGCCCTTTATAGTTTACAGGTAATCATATCAACTGTTTTAACAGTATTATACTGTTTTTCTCTAAATTATACTTTTTACTGTTGAACAAAAATAAAGTATACTTACAAAATACTGTTTTCAGCATAAAACAGTGATGAGCACTTTAAGACCTAGACTTTAATTAATAATTTGTGCGAGAAACGCTATAAATATGTGTTTTAAATATTAAATAAATTGAAAACTTTTTATTTTTCCAAAATACTGTTTGATATTCTTTTCAGACTCAAATATGCTTTATTCCTAGAAAAAAAAAGTTGGCAATATTCTCCAGAATTGCAGGTGTCCAAGGGCGTCTATGAAATTACTACGTCTATTACTAAACATCACGTAGGGCGGCGGAAAACGCTGACCTCACTAATTTTAGTGACGTCATACACTAAATAGTTTCAGCCACTCAACACTAGAGGCGCTGTCGTCAGTTCAGCGCTTGCTTCAGTACAGACATTAACTGATTGGCGAAGACTTCACTTAACACCTTCGACATTTTACAGCATAAAAGGGGTTCACCTAACTGAATGAAGAATTCTCTACTCTAAATATTAAGTATGCAATGAAGCGTAACCGAAATACTTTCAGCTACCTACTAAAAGCTCTCATGATTTACTTACCTAATTTTATTTGCAAATTTGGACTTTACATTTGTGCAATGACGAACATACTATAGAAAACGAATAAACACTTAAATTTACAATTAAAAGCAATAATTATTTATATAGCCATTACTGGGAGAGAAAAATACTTCTATCAAGAAATGTCATTCTTGAATTTCGTAATTTTGGCAGTTGTATCTAACTTTTCCTCTTCCTTATGGCAAAGAGGTTTGAGTAGTTAAAAAGGCTTACCACACTATAAGATTTCGCCGCCGTGGTTATCGTATGTATCATACGATATCACGGCGCGGTCGGTATTAGAATGGGTGACCGCCAACCATTAATTACTCATGACGACTTCCGTGCTTCGGAGGGCACGTTAAGCAGTCAATCCCGGGTGCTGTATACTTGTAAACAGTAGTCGTAAGGTAAGGGTTTGTCAAGAGCCATTTCAACGCCCTGAAAATTCGGACATCAAAGCGCTGGGCCAGTTTGGTGGATAATTGCCTACACCTCCTCGTCACCCAAGGAGAGATCATATCGAGAGGGGGCCGCACCCCTAGTTAATACAGTGCTAAGATAGTACTATTATCCCTGCCAATTCGTAATGTGCTTGAACCTTGTCGTATTAACGTCCAAGTGACGTCAGCCAGTACAGTTTGCATAGGTACTTATCTATACTAATATATAAAGCTGAAGAGTTTGTTTGTTTGAACGCGCTAATCTCAGAAACTACAAGTGGGATTTGAAAAAATATTTTTGCATTTGATAGACCAACTCTTGAAGAAGGTTATAGGCTATATTTTATCCCGAAATTCCCACGGGATCAAAAGTTATGCGGGTTAAAACCGCGCGCGGTGGCTAGTGATTGATAAAGGTATTGAGAATTCGAAGCGCGTCGCGTAATTGTATCTGTCATGTAAATAGTCTTCTGAAGGAGCCCCGTACAATTTATGTGTTTTAATACACTTTCAAAAAATCAACTGAAAATGTCTATGAAAGACCAATATCGATCTACTGTGCGTCGTCGTCATTCTGACGTCACAAAAATGGTGGCCATACGCATTACCGATTTGCAAAATTTATACGCAGCTAATTTTACTTTGACTCAATTTGAAAGGGACAGATTGATCACTCTAGATCGGACTCCAACACCCTACGTCGTCATAACAAATAGAAAATGCAGAAGAGAATATTATTTTCTAAAGCAGACCTTTTTATAACAGATATAGGAGACTGGGACGTTCCCTTCCATGCTGGACTGGGAGCGAAAGAAAAACGTAGAATGTGCCAGCTGCTTCTCTTCCCGGGCATACTGTAAATCTCAGTTAAGGGACGGAGGTTTTAAAGGCGTTTTTGTGGGCGATAGGCTGACTCCCTGTCACTTCAATAGTCTCTCTCCATCTTTATAATACTTCCAAATTTGTCAAACAAACGTGACATCAGATGGTCTTGTAACCCCTGGTGTTCTGCCTACCCCATAAGGGATACAGGCGTGACGTTATGTATGTATGTATATAGGAGACTCCAAGTTCTACGCCAAGAACATTTATTTTGGACCACCAAAGGCTGTCTATAAAAAAGGCGGGAGTGTTAAAAAAAACATGATGGGCACCCCTGGCTGTACGCTGCGCTGCCTAAACGAAGTTGATACTATTTATTCGATGTGTGTATTAAGTATTAACAGTAATGAAGATATGAAAACTTTATTTCATAATTCGTTAATCGAAAAAAAATTAAAACTGAGTGTCATAGTCACCAATTGTAACGTGAAACCACGGTAATATTATCTATACAGTATTTCAACTTCATACGAACGGACGAAACGCGAGCTATACCTGCGCGGCTCGACCTTGGCATGCGCTCGGCAAACGATTTTTGATTAATAGAATTAACATAAGCTAAGGTAGTTTTTAAAGGAAGCACGAACAAAACTTAGGCCATAAGGTCAATAGGGGCATTTCCGACTAAAAAAATGCAAACATAAAGTTTAACTATTTGTACATTGATATGTTACTAAATTACTACACATCTGAATAATTCATTTTATAAAACCATTGACTGAGATTGATCTTGATGTATTCTTCAGTTAAAATACTTATTATATATGTACAAAAAAGATTAATTTAGCAAAAAAGTCAGAAATAGTTGGTTTTACCCCTCTGTGAGGCAATTCCGACTATTGAATATATTAGGGTTTAGATAAGAGCAACGAACACAAAAGTGAGGGAAAAACCAAGTCGATGCTTTGTAAAAGCAAATTAATACTTTAAATTCAATGCACAACGGTTCAATTTACCAAAACACTATCATAAACATTTTGAAGGGGCAATTTCGACTGTTCTCTATAGACAATAGTGATGGGACTCAAAATTCGATTAAAGTAGTCGATGAATGAAAGGATAAGAAAACTAAAAAATGCACTTAGATTCACAAATCAACCTGGAGTAACTTGTGTTAAATAATCAACAAAGTAATCTTCTATGAAATAAGTAACTCTTATAATTTTTGGTATCTCATAGTGTACGTAGTTTAAGCAATAATTTAAATTACCTACATGGGAAGTGTCGATACGTTGACATCACTAGTTTTTTGCATTTTCATATTAATTGTCTGTGGCAATTCCGACTACCAATTTTAGTCGTAATTACCTCGTGTCACATTTTTGTGGGGCATTTAAAACTGTGTAAATATTCCTCTTAAAACGTATAGTAAGCAAAAACCAATAAGAAAAAAACAATTTATGGTAAACAAGGTCAACACTCACCGTGAAATTGGAAGAAAATAAGCCATAATTAATTTAAAACAAATAAAAATCTGTAACAGCTCTTTCCAACAAACACTGGTTAAAATGGCGTCTGTACATAAAAACATGGTGGGAAAGCAGCATGACGATTTAGCTGCGCCATTTATGCAATTTCGTAAAACTTGGGTTTTCTCCTACATGGACATAGATGGGGCTTTTGATCAACTGTTATAGAATAAAAGTTATTGAATTTGGTTGGAATTACCCCTTAGTCGGAAATGCCCCCATTGACCTTACAATTTTATTTTTTTAAATTTGATTGAAAATTTTGTTTTTTTTTTTACTTAAAAAACTTCTCGAAGAAGTGAGATTAACAAAAGTCTATTTAGAATTTACACTAAAATGGCATATGTATAGGTAGACCTGTTTATACACTACTCCTGTACCTATTTTTATTTCATTACAAGGAATAGTTTTAACACTAGAGTATATTTTTTGTGAGACGACGAGATAAATTAATTTTTTTTTAAAGCATCGTTATTACTCTACCTTTTTTCTTCTTTTTTCAAAAAAATTATGTCTTTGTAATGATTAGGCACGCACGATGTTTTTTGAGTAAAAATAATTTTTGTTCCACTATAAATAGACCTGTATAAAAAAGTATATTTACAATCGCAAAACTAAATGGAAGTAAACACAAAGTAGGCAAATGTAATTAATTCTGCGGCATATATCATCAAAGATGCAGCCGAGTGGAAATACTGAATAGATAATATTACTGTGCCCATAGCATGTCCCTAGAAGATTAATCATTCAACTGTAGGGTGACTATCACGTTGGTGTGTTTGCTATGTAACTTATTATCAAAAACGTTTAAAAATTGTTTTTTTTAGTGTTAATGCAATGAATTGGCATTAAAATACTTCTACAATAAAATCTTGTTTAAGACTTAAGTTTCACCCAATTATTTGAATTTTATACAGGGTGACTGGTGACAAATTTTAGATACTGAAGGAGAGCAGTTTAAAGTCTGAACTCGATTCTGATCATAATTATGTAATAAAAATAGGTATTTAATTTTTCACCAGAAATCCCTATGAATAAATAAAGAGACCTTACTACACTTTTCCCGACGCGCTGCCTCAGTCAACACGCACACAGCAGTGTTCCCACCACACGCACACCACCACCGTATCGCTTTCGGTTAAGTTTACTCAGTAAATAATTAATATTTTATCACTCTGTATAAGCAAAAAATTTTTAAACCGGATTTTTGTGCATTTTCAAATAGTTTTCATATTTACTCGACGCCAGATTTTGATATCTTTACAGAAGTACCTAGTACCTACGCGATAAAAATCTGGTTACAAAGTCATTAAATATAATATATCTATACAATAAATGCACCTCTAAGAGTTCTCATTTCGTACATTTCTCCATAAACATAGAAGCGTCATAATTTGCTGTTAAACTCAAAAAAAAAATGGTCTTGAAATTATCCGTTGATAGCCCAAAAGGTTTAAGAATGTGCCAACGTAGAACGTGCCAGCTGCTTCTCTTCCCGGGCATACTGTAAAAGTCAGTTAAGGGACAGAGGTTTTAAAGGCGTTTTTGTGGGCGATAGGCTGACTCCCTGTCACTACAATAGTCTCTCTCCATCTTTATAATACCTCCAAATTTGTCAAACGTGACATCCAGATGGTCCTGTAACCCTTGGTGTTCTGCCTACCCCGTAAGGGATACAGGCGTGACGTTATGTATGTATGTAGGAGACTCCAAGTTCTACGCCAAGAACTTTTTTAACCAAAGGCTGTCTATAAAAAAGGCGAGAGTTTAAAAAAATCAAGATCAGGCAACCCTGGCTGTACGCTGCGCTGCCTAAACGAAGTTGATACTTACTATTTATTCGATGTGTGTATTAAGTATTAACAGTAATGAAGATATGAAAACTTTGTTTCATAATTCGTTGATCAAAAAAAAATTAAAACCGAGTGTCATAGTCACCAATTGTAACGTGAAACCACGGTAATATCATCTATACAGTATTTCAACTTCATACAAACGGACGAAACGCGAGCTATACCTGCGCGGCTCGACCTTGGCATGCGCTCGGCAAACGATTTTTGATTAAGCCTTACATAAGAATGAAGAATATAAAGAAAAATAAATCATTACGTACGTCTCAGTCAAGGCGCAAGTTTTTTTCGGTTGCAAATTAATTTATAAGACGATTTCTTATTATCTTAATTTATACGATTTCTTATTCAAATATTCGCATTTTTGCCAAACACTTCTTATTCAATTCACAAAGCATTTTATTTGTTTATGTTTATATGGGACCACCTATCCATTTACAGAGGTCCAAAAATTTTTTTACTTAAAAAAACATCGGGCCTCATCATAAAAAAAAAATTAAGTAAAAAAAAACAAAATTTTCAATCAAATTTAAAAAAATAAAATTGTTTGACCAAAGTTTTGTTCGTGCTTTTAAAAACTAACTTAGCTTATGTTAATACTTACAAAAAATAATACTTACAAAAAATAATTACTGTCAAAAAAATAATAAACGGTTGTGGTGAATTTTTAATTTCATGATTTTATGCGCTTGATGCTATTTTTGAAGATGTTACTGTAGTTTGACTGTAATTATTTTTCAACCGACTTCCAAAAAAGGAGAAGGTTCTCAATTCGTCTATATGCTTTTTTTTGTGTCTTTGTTACACGATATTCCGGACAATTATGAATCGATTTTGAAAATTCTTGTTTCGTATGATAGAGGATACTTCATAGTTGGTCCCATATAAATTTCATAGAAATCGGTTGAGTCCGTCATTGAAAATTTCAAATCTTTGAAAAAATATGTATGACATTATAACTCAGCCAAAGTTTTGACGTGAAGTCGGTTTTTTTTAATGCTCTGCATTCGTTGATTATATTTTTGTATCTAGAATTAACAAAAGCTAAGGTGGTTTTAAAAAGCACGAACAAAACTTTGGCCCTACAATTTTATTTATTGAATTTTGGTTGGAAATGTTTTTTCTTTTACCTACTTGAAAAAAAAAAAACTCGAAGAAGTAAGATTAACAAAAGTCTAAGTTTACATTAAAATGGTGGGTATATGAAATGGTAGACCTGTTTATACACTACTTCTGTGCCTATTTTTATTTCATTACAAGGAATAGTTTTAACAATAGAGTTTATTTTTTGTGAGACGACGAGATTATATATAATTTTTTTCAAAATATCTTTAATTCTCTACCATTATTTTTTTGAAAAAATAATGTCTTTGTAATGACCTAATCATACGATGTTTTTATGTAAAAATCATTTTTGGATTACTGTAAATAGACCTGTATAAAACAAGTATATTTACAATCGCATAACTAAATAGAAGTAAACATAAAGTAGGTATATGTAATTAAAATTCTGAAGGCGGGCAGCCCTATCGCATGTGAACGTACCGCTGCGCTGTAGGCATAAATATCATCAAAGCTGCAGCCGAATTGAAATACTGAATAGATAATATTACTGTGCCCATAGCATGTCCCTAGAAGATTAATCATTCAACTGTAGGGTGACTATCACTTTGGTGTCATTGCTATGTAACTTTTTATCAAAAAAGTTTAAAAAATGTTTTTTTTTAGTATTAATGCAATGAATTGGCATTAAAATACTTCTACAGAAACTCATTAAAATACTTCTACAAAAAAATTGTGTTTAAGACTTAAGCGCCTACACTACCTCAAACACGCTCCGAATCCAAATTTTGATCTCAAATATCTATCAGAGTACTGAACTAATAATTTTAGAAAAAACATATAGCAAAGTTAAGAGTATGAACTAAGAACCATATGTTTTGAAAACACGATTAATGAAAAAAATCTCGATAGAAAAAAATCACAAACTTACCTCTAAAATTAACAAAGAAACCTTATTACTTAATTAGTACTTAACCTACACTAATGTAACTTGGTATTTAGTTTCAAGGTATGACAATACGTGTACTATATGATCTGATTTTAAAATAATTTTTTATTTTTTTTTATTATAAATCTTAAATCTAAAATAATGTGTTTGACACGACGGGTGACCTGCGCCCGCTCAAGGATTCAGTTGCGCTCCGGCATTCGTACGAGGAACCTGTGTCGCTTCACGCTTGCCGCCGCCGCTCACAACATCACGTAAATATCGTGTTTTCCATAAATAAATTTGTGGTGTGTTTTATTTCAAAATGGGAAATGAAAGAAATAAGATACGGAAAAGGCAGAGTTGGAGAAAACAAAACGCGAGTGAGTAAGATAGCTCCGACACGCGTTGCGGGGTGCTTCACGGCCGGGCGGTGAGGTGGGGGCGAAATTCAGATTCTAGCTGGAGTAGTATGGGCTCTTAAGTTTCACCCAGTTATTTGGATTTTATACAGGGTGACTGGTGACAAATTTTAGATACTGAAGGAGAGCAGTCTGAAGTCTGAACTCGATTCTGCTCATAATTATGTGATAAAAGTAGGTATTTAATTTTTCACCAGAAATCCCTATAAATAAATAAAGAGACCTTACTACACATTTCCCGACGCGCTGCTTCAGTCAACACGCACACAGCAGTGTTCTCGCCACACGCACACCACCACCCGCTAAGTATCTATTGCATTACGCTTATGTAACCATGCGTTGCGTATTGCTTTCGGCTAAGTTTACTCAGAAAATAATTAATATTTATTTTTTATCTTATTTTTTAAAATCATATGATTTCACTATCACATCCTTGAATTTCGAAAATGACACAAGTCACTCTGTATAAGCAAAAAAAATTTAAACCGGATTTTTATGCATTTTCAAATATTTTTCAGTTTTACTCGAGGCCAGATTTCGATATCTTTATACAAGTACCTAGTACCTACGCGATAAAAATCTGGTTACAAAGTCTTTCATTAAATATAATAAATCTATACAATAAATGCAGAATTCACCTCTAAGAGTTCTCATTTCGTACATTTCTCCATACAAACATAGAAGCGTCATAGCAGAAACTCTAAAAAATGGTCAGCAGTGCGAGCACAGAACTTTATCGAATCGTAAGTTAACGAATGTTTACGAATGCTCGTATAGTATTGAGTCGGTTGCAAGTTTTGAGTAACATTGTAATTTTTTATTTTACAGATATTTATGAGTACAACATGTTTACAAACATTCAAAATTAACACGGCACACATTTATTTAAGCTGGCCGTGCGGCAATGGATAGATTTCATTTTTTTCTTAAAAACCGTCTCCATACTATACGAAAATTCGTTAACAAACGATTCGATAAAGTTCTGTGCTCGCACTGCAGATAAGGCTTAAAGCAAACATTATTACATAAAAAAATCCTTATTTCAACCTCAATTTTAGCGCAACTTATGGCACAAATAATTCGTACTTTTTCAAGAACAAAATAAATTTATATCTTCCACGGACCTAGTTTATTTATCACTTAACTTCAAATAAGTATTCTTTTGCATAATACTAAGCTATCTTTGTCATACGAACACAAGCCCCAAAAGCAAAACGTAGAATGTACCAGCTGCTTCTCTTCCCGAGCATACTGTAAAAGTCAGTTAAGGGACAGAGGTTTTATTGGCGTTTTTGCGGGCGATAGGCTGACCCCCTGTTACTGCAATAGCCTCTCTCCATCATTATAAACGTGACATCAGATGGTCTTATAACCTCTGGTGTTCTGCCTAGCGAGGGATACAGGCGTGAAGTTATGTATGTATGTATTTCTGTGAGAATATATCGTGCGTCTCACCAAACATGTTCACTTCCGTGTGAAGCTGAGTGAAATAGCAAGATGGTTTTGCCGAACCTACGTATTTGGCTTAACGAGCGGCGGGCTCTTAAGCATCTCTTCATGTAGGGTGTAAAAAAAGACAGAAAAACATAAAATTTGCTTAGATATATTTATAATATTATGATTTATTCTGGAAATTAACAGTATATCCTTTAGACTCTGGGTCCTGTTGTAGTTTAAAATTATCCGTTGATAGCCCAAAAGGTTTAAGTATCATGTTGCCTAGGTCTTTAAGTTTCCCTAACATTTCTGTTTTTAACTCTTCATTTCGTTGTTCAATCATTCTTGGTAGTCTAGCAACGGCCGCGTGTGATTCCTTATTGTGAATGTCTAGTTCTAGAATTTTCTTGTGGTCTTCTAAGCTTTCTTCGTATTTTTTGGTCGACTCATAGCACTGCGCTCGTCTGCAAATTGGAAAGCACAAAATGAGATTAATACCAAATATTTTAAATGCGAAAGAATATGTTTATACGCTTAAATAAAACACTTTTCTAATTTAAAATGTAAATATACGCGATAAATCCGGTTAAAAAGTGTTTTATTTAATAGTATGAATCGCGAATACTTAATACAATATTGTTTATACGCTTGTTCACTTAAACTAATAAACTGATGTTAATGCAGTTTTGTACAAATAGAGGTTAGAGCTTACGAAAGGACATTGGCATTTAAATTCGAAAAATGGCTGGACTAATTTTGAAGAACATTTGCACATAGATACAACCTGACAAAATATAAATATGCGATAAAATCCCGTTAGATTTTTTTTTTATCGGTGACATAACTCGCGTTTAACTTCAATCTCACCTGATGGTAAGTTCCAGTTGGTAAATTGTCTCGCAAAAATGTAGGTAATTCGTGCCATTTATAGTTCGGCCGTTCAGAGAATGCGTTCCTGACACCTATCAGTTAGTCACGACTAGTGATGGGCACAACATAAAACTGAGTTCGTTACCGTTCCTCCAGAATGAAACGCCGCGTTATTTTTAAGATTATTTTCGTTTTAAATTGGCGGAATCATTTAAAATTTATATTTTAGTAATTTAAGTGGAAACCAAAAAAAGGTAATATAAATATAATAAAACTGTTTTATTTATTTTTTGTTACAAAGTTGTAACTTTGTATTTCTATGCAATAAAGTACATTTAATTGAATGTGCGTACAGAATATTAACCAGGTTCCGATTCGCTTAAGGAGGTAGTGTCTTCGTCATCATCTTCGCCTACATGTATAATTATTTTATTATCAATAACAGAATCAATCCTGATATCTCGGTCAAAATGTTCCATAATCCGGGTTTTAGTCTTTCAACAACCTTTGCCCAGTCATCTCTAGTGACTTCCCCGCAGGCTTCTTTTAATAGGGTCATCATCTTTTTCGTGCTGAATGGCGGGGAAGTATAGTGGCGGGTGGCGTAACCTTTTATTTGAGCCCAGATTAGCTCCATCGCGTTATATTGGCAATGATACGATGGAATTCTTAGAACGCGATGACCGTACTCCAGAGCCAGTTCATCAATTTCGTATCGCACATTTGCCACTTTATTTTCTTTAACAAATTTAATTAGCTCTGCTTTTAGCATCTGCATATTTGCGTCAATGCCTTTTGCTTGTAACCAACTTTTTTTCGCGCATTCGGTTTGGTCATAGTTTTATTTTTTAATTTAATAAAAGTTATCTTATAGTCCATTATTTTCAAATTCTTAAAAAGAAAAACAAAACGTATTATTTCATACAGTATACTTGTTTAAGAACAGATTACGATACTGTTATAGCCTGTTATTGTTAGCACAGCACTACAAATATAAAGCTTTGACATAACCTTGTAATAGCGCAGTATAGATTTTGAAAAATATTGTTTACCAAGTTATTTGACACTCAGTTTGGCACAAAATTATAAAATTCATTGATTATTGATATAATAATGTTGTTTTAATGCTCATCAATTGTTAAAACGGTAAACAACCAGCAAAAATATTTTTGATCGTAACTGCAACGCCATTACAAAGTTACGTCGTCAGTTCAATCGCGATGTGTCAGGAACGCATTCTCTGAACGGCCGAACTATAAGTTCTCAGGCAGGTCTAAAGGCCCAATAAACATAGCAAACATCTCTCTTGTGAATTTGCCGTAAAATTAAAAACCTACCAAGAACTGAGTAAAATGGTAAAGCAAAAATCGGGTTAAATAAATGAAAATGTGATAAATAAAAATTACCCGACCAGGATTCGAACCTGGGACCTTTCGTTAGCCGGACGAGTGCTCTTCCACTGAGCTACCGGGGCCTGGCGGTACGCCTCGAAATTACTTACCACATTTTTATTTTTACGTTATATTGCTAACGTAGCTCCATGTTATGGTATAGCTTAAAAACATTATCAAAAATCGGGTTACTTGAGGTTTTTATTTTTTTACTCGGTTTTTGTTAGTATGAAACTAACAAGTTTTGTACCATTTTACGATTCTGATTAAATGCGCAAACTTTTCATGGCACTTTCCAGGGCACTTTAGTACATTTTTTTTAAAGTTTCCTTTCCTCTCAAAGTTCATTCCTTTCAGTCGGCAAATTATAAAAAAAAATTCATAGTTTAACAAAGAGTCTTAATTCTAGAAAACTTGGCGCAAGTGTGTCACATTATTTTTGCCTAAGGTTCTAGAAATGTTATTAACGGTTAAAGTTCCAAAGTTTAAATGAAGAAAAAATAATAAAAATTAACCACAATAACCTAAAAATGGTTACAGTTAGACCAAATTTTTAGGATTTTCTTAAATGCCTATAATTTTCAAACTGCATGAGATATATTTTTTTAGGTTTTTCTCATGATGGTTACATTCCATCCTGTCAGCCCGTTTCAACTTGCCGTTGAGTTCTGGGACACCCTGTATAAAAGCTAGCTATTCGAACTTATACCCGGCGGCGGCGCGGCGAACCTTGATCCCTATGACACTTACAGTAATTTCCACAACATAACCTTGTAGTGCCGTCACCGTTACATTAGAATCGTATTGGAGGCTTCTAAAAAGGCATTTATTTATTTTACGTAGCTATGTTCCAATAAAATGATATTCCGTTGGAATTATAACAATTCCTAACATTTGCAAGAAATTATCTCAATCACAATTTACGTTTACGTTCTGCAAAAGTTACTTCGTCGGGTACTTATTAAATCATACCTTATGAAGTAACTTTTTCGCTGCGCAGCAGTGCGAGCACAGAACTTTATCGAATCGTTTGTTAACGAATGTTCGTATAGTATGGAGACAGTTTTTAAGAAAAAATTGAAATTTATCCATTGCCGCACGGCCAGCTTAAATAAATGTGTGCCTTGTTAATTTTGAATGTTTGTAAACATGTTGTACTCATAAATATCTGTAAAATAAAAAATTACAATGTTACTCAAAACTTGCAACCGACTCCATACTATACGAGCATTCGTAAACATTCGTTAACTTACGATTCGATAAAGTTCTGTGCTCGCACTGCTGGTTCGCCGCGCCGGCTATAGAAGGGCTCCTACCATTAAGCGGCAGCGGTCATTCAGATAAGTTGCCTTTTACGACTAAATAATTTTGTGCAGTAACAATAAGACACGCAAATCAAAAAATCTGAGCGATTTTATTTTTCTGTACATCAAATAATACACCGCAATCGCTTTACTGCGTTTACGGTACGTCCCTCCCTACCCTACAGTTCTCCGACTGAAAGTTCAAAGATTTAATTGTGCCAGCTACTACAACTAGTATTAATATAAATATGCTAGATTATGATGTAAATAATAAGCAGAGCTTTTGATATGGGAGCCCGATAAAAAAATCCCTAATTAATATTATAAATGCGAAAGTAATTGATAAGTCTAGGGTCGCCAACTTTTTTTTCTAGAAATAAAGTATATTTTAGTCTAAAAAGAATTTCAAACAGTATTTTGGATAAATAAACAGTATACAATTTATAAAAAAATTTAAACATATATTTTTAGAGCTTCTTGCACAATTCTTCCACAATTTTTTTGTTTTCAGAAAGAAAAACAATTCAACGTCTCAATAAATCCCTTTTTAAGAGTAAAAAAGCAAGTTGCCTCTGTAATGTACTTAATACTTTGAAAATACAAAATCACATTAAAATTACGATTTCGGGAGAATTGTCTCTATAGAAAGACTGTATGAAAAGTGAAGAAAGATAGATTCTTTAAAACCTTTACGAATACGAGCATTTCTAGATACGAATAGGTACTAAATAAAGAAAGTAGTGGTGACGAGGATGACGAGGAAAATATTTTATTTCATGTTACTCAATTTTTAATACTTATATTTTCTTGCTTAATCTTCTATTAATATCTTCAAACCTGTGTTTTTGTACCTTTAACGTTTTTCTCAAAGTTTGCGCGACTTACCTTTTGTAGTACATAAAAAGAAATAATTTCTGTTTAAAAAAGTCAATATTTATGCATTCATATATTTCCCTGAGAATAGGGAAATTTTACTGAATGGTAACCCTTATTTCACCCTCACGTCATCATCCAAACGCCTAAAAAGCCTTGTCGGACTATACCGTGAAATCTGGCAACTTTGCCAACGGACGTTGACTTTGCCACATGCTGACTTTTTCTACAAAATCCCTTATACCATGGACGCAGATATTTTTTTAGAAATTCTACCTTAATTAGTAGAAAGGTTGATATACGACTGGCAGCACTAATTTCATTTTAGCAACACTGGACCCACAGTTGTCATATATTTGAACACGCAAATTTCGTGCACGTTTTAACCTCAAAATCAGTGCTCCCGAACTTTTACAATTAAATTGATAAATACTGCTACGAGGTATGTATATTTTCATGTTAAGCTATATTTATGCGTAAAGTGGCTAATCAAATCATCATAATTATTTAACTTCAGATATTTTCGTCTATAACTACGTTGGCAATGTCACCATACCGGTGTTAAAACAAGGTTTGGTAACTTTACCATATTTCGTTGAGGGCTAGGGTTGTCACCATTATTGAAATTTATTGTTACGAGAAATTTTAATGACTGCGACATTGTCTGGTCTTCCTCCATTATAAAAACAGTACAATTAATTACAAAAGGAAAAGAATACTATTTTAGAGATAGTTCTGACAAAGTTTATTTTTATGTTTGATTATGTTTCATCAATAGTCTAGCTTATTTGCTATCCAGAACTGATTATTTTTATTTTTCGAAGACTGTTTTTGTTTGAAAGAATATTGTTTGAACACTTAATTTATAAAAATTATTTACCTACTAATTTTTGCCAATTACTAAGTGCCATTATAGTATTTAAGAGTAGAAACCTAATGAAGGAATACCTGATAATTGTTACTACCTATATAATATGTTCTCATTTTTTTTTAGTAAACATATTTTATAATTGATTTTTTTGTTGTCTAATTAACATTTTAGAAGATGTGTGTGCGCAATGATAGATAGAATATTATGTGCGTGCATACATTTGTTTTTTCAGTTTTGGACAACCCTAACCTCATATCTTAGTTTTGTATGAAAAAAATATTTTCAGGTAAGCAACTTTACCACATTGGTCTTTCTATTATGTAATTGCAAAAAAAAAGTAATGAATCACCTACACTAAAACTGTAAAGGCCTTATAGATTGTTTTTCTTCAATAGGTCATAATAAAGCCTGTCATAATGAGATACAAAACCCTGTTGGCAAACTTGCCATACAGTAGGGCCATCTTTGCCATATTTTGTTTTTGGCTGTTTACTATGTTTTTGGTAAATATATTTAAAATTCATGAACACGTAGGACGCCTTTATAAAATACAGAATTGAAAAAATTTACTCAACAGTCGTGTATAGGGTTTTTTTTTTAAATAACGTCTCTTGAATTTTAATACACTACCAAAAATGGCAAAGTTGCCAGATTTCACGGTACCTCCCAATATTCAAATCACAGATTTGTACCAAATGACAAGGTGACATGACTAGCTTTGACAAAACATGTTTATGTATGTACTACTGTTGATATCTATACTAATATTATAAAGAGGAAACCTTTGTATTTTTGTAGGTTTGTATTGAATAGGCTCAAAAACTACTGGACCGATTTCAAAATTTCTTTTACCATTACTTAGAGGGATTCTTCCGAATCCGTATAGGCTACTTTTTATCCCGAAAATCCCGCGGGAATCGAAATTGCGCGGGTAAAACCGCGCGCAACAGTTAGTACCTAATACATAAGAAAACCATAAATAAATAACATCGACAACATGGCGAAATTTAAAGGCAACTTCACGCCTTTCTCCCTATGGTGTAGGCAGAGTAGAGTTGTAATAAACTCGAGTCTTTTAGTCTTCATTTCGAGACTTGAGACATTTTTCAAGACTAGGACTCGTTAGTCACAATTTGTCCGAGCTCTTTGAGTCTTCTGACTCCTTTAAGTTATTTGAGCTAGACTGAGTCATGTTGTGTTGAAATATTGTCATTCTAATTTAGTCTTTAAGTCTTATTAAGCTATTTTATTGCTAAAAAAATTGAAGGACAAAGTCATGAGGTCTTTTAAAAAAATCAGTCTTTGAGTTTTTTTTGGCAGGATTTAAGTCTTTTTACAAAAGACTCCAAATTCTGAAGGACTTAAAATTCAAAATGGAACGGTAACAATGGTTGTCATTTATAACTTAAACATTTTTGTGTAACATTAGACTTTTTGATATTTTTTTATCAATAACAGCAGAATTGTTGCTACATTGGGATTAAGGGATAATATGACATTCCATTTTAGAAACAAAGGGCTTGATACATAGTACAGAGCTCTTATTACAAAAGATTTTTTTTAAGGGTGGGAAAAATTTGTGGGCATGACATTTCGTATGGAATTTGTCATTGTTCAAGATAAAAAATGGACTTTGTTCCTTGCAACAGTGATTTAAAAATTTGGAATACTGAAAGTAAAACATGCAAAAGGACATAAGCCATCATAATAGTTGATGAAATATTTACAAATAGGTACAGCCTGAAATAACACCAATACATACTATTTGTTTAGCAACCCCAAAAAATCAAAATTATTTTAGTAAAGCCAAGTGACACAGCTTGTATACCTTAATTTACAGATCTTATAAACATTTGTGATGTAGTATGTATGCCTGAAGACAATGGAGAAGAAAACGAAAAGCTCTAAACATATGTCGCTTCATACACTTGACACGTAACAAACTATCAAATGAACAAGTTGTAATCGAAATCGCTTGTTCTGTGTTCTATTTTGGGGTAAACCTATAAAATAATGTAAGCACATGTACCAAAATATGAAAAATGTGGCCCGTAATAATCACAAAAGTTTAAATCAAGTAACATCCACAAGTTCCGCATGTGTATATCCTTAGAGAAACTGTGGTATTCCATTTTCTATAAAACTTATGACTACGTAATAATGCATTTCTAATTTTTTCATCAAAATCACTATAAAATGAACTTTTACTATGGTATTTGACAGTTGTTATGGGTCAAGCGTAATCTGCGCCTCTAGTGGAAAAAGAAGGCAGTTTTCTACCCCATTAGCAAATAATTTACCCACCTGCTATACGCCTTCAAATATTTATCATCTATTTCAATTGCTTTGGTGCAGTCCTTGATGGCGCGTCCATACTTCTCCATTTTCATTTTAGCCGCGGCTCTGTTGCTATATAAGAAGGCTCGCTGCTTGCTTTTAAGTGGACATTTTTTCAAACCTAGAAAGAGAGTGAGGTTAATTTCATAATTGAAATATTACACAAAAAAACTAGTTAACATTTATTATTCTCTCCTCTTCTATCTAATCAAAGAAGTTCTTGAAGAAATTAAGAATCGAAACATATTTGTGCTTACGTTATGTGTTTAATGCGACAGAGACAGAAGTTTTAGAGAGATATTTGTTTGCTAAATTAACTACGGATTATTTTAATTTTATAAACTCATTTATTACTACTTTACTTAGGTGTACTAGAGATGCACTTATTTGGCGAAATGGCTTCATTATGAAATTTGAACGCTTATTTTATTTAGATTATATGAAAATATTACACATCCAGAGGTATTTATTTATAGTGTACTATTATTTTGAATAAATGAATCTATTTTCTTATTTCTGTATCTTCTGTCACGAAGGTCAAATGAATATTTATTTTTGAAATTGAATTTAACATTGTATTATTTTATCTTATTTATTCGAAATAGTTTTTACAATACAACCGGCGAATTGAAATTAATCTCATATACAGGGTTACTGGTTAAGTCGACCTAGATCCGTTAAGGGCGTACAGTACACGTCTTTTCTAACATATTTCATTATGAAACACCCTACCCCAAACCTAACCGGTTTCGAGATAAACGACTTCTATTTTTTTTTATAAAAAATTGCGATTTTTTACCATTAAATGACATATTTTGAAATTGGTGCGCTTTTTTTATTATTATTATTTATTTCTTACATGCAGAAATGTTCTATGATCTTAGTAATCATAATTTTACGTAAGATTACTAAATACATAGTTATGAGGGATTGAAAGTTGAAATAATCAAAAATTTTTACTTTTCTTTTAAGAATATCTTTAAAAAAATTGGATGTTAGATGGTCGGCGGAAGTGCTTAAAAACATCTACATTTTGTCAGCTACCCAACAAGGTATAACAATCTAGGCTTTTATTTAAATTCATAGAAATAAATCTTAGTTACTAGGCGATAGTGGACGAAAAATATAAATAAATAACGTAATTCCATTCTTTAGCCCAGGAAAGCAAAATAATCGAAGGCCCCAACGAAGATTTAGTGTAAACGTGTGAATTACGTAGATCATAGAGCATCTTAATCTGCATGTGAGAAATATGACATTCAATGACAAAAAATCGGCAATTTTCATAAAAAAAATTAAAAGTCGTTTATCTCGAAAACGATTAGGTTTGGGGTAGAATGTTTCGTAGTGAAATAAGTTAAAAAATAAAGGTACTATATTCCCTTAATGGATCTAGGTCGACTAAACCAGTAACCCTGTATACGTATTTATGAAAATGATGAATTTTTCCAACTTAGATTATTTTCTTGGGACTTAATTCGCAGGATGGAATAAATTGTATGTAATCTATGAAATAGGTGCAAAGTTGCCTAATGATACATGGTTGCTTTCAGGTAGCATCATCTTGTGTGCAATGGAAATACAAACATTAGATAATGATTTATTAATGTTATTTTTAGTGTTATTTTATGCTTTAATCAATTTCATTTCAATACACATAACATTATTATCACTTCTTATACAGGGATACTGGTGACAAATTTTCAATACTGGAAAAGGGCACTCTGTACTCGATTCTGATCATCATTATGTAATAAAAAAGTAGGTACTTAATTTTTCACCAGAAATCCCTATGAATAAATAAAGTGACCTTACTACACTTTACCCGGCGCACTGCCTCAGTCAACACGCACACAGCAGTGTTCCCGCCACACGCACAACACCCCCCGCTAAGTATTTATTGTATTACGATAATTTAACCATGCGTTGCGTAATGAATTCTTTAAGTTCCGGAAAAGTTTACTCATTAAATAATAAATATTTATTTTTCTCTTTATGTATGATCTTAAACTATCACATCCTGGAGTTTTGAAAGTGACCCACCAGTCACCCTATATAATACAACATAGTCGGGACCTAAATAATATCATATCGTTTTATTTACAAAGAAAAAGGAATTCACTGAACGTCATATTACTTTTTACACGTAGGACTATCTCGCACAACTGAACTTATTGAATAAACATATTAAAATTTGATATAAATTTAAGCGTTTCAAAGACATACTTAATAATGACTGATACAAACCTTAATCGTGATTTTATTATATTCTATCAAAACGTGTGCGGACTAGGTACCAAATGTTTACAGTTAAGACAGCAAATATTATGTAATGAATATGACATTATCGTGAAACTTGGCTGCACTCTGGAGTTTTTGACAGGGAATTATCTGACTCTCGTTATAATGTATTTCGTTACGACCGAGAACTAACTTTGAGCGGTAAACAGACATGTGGTGGAGTCATGATACTGATGAACTAGGAGCGTCACAGACCACTATACCCGAGCAGCTTTCGTGGATTGAAATGTTAACGGGGAGTGTGCCGGCGCTTTCGCCGCTACAGCTGGTTTAACCATCCGAGCAAGACCACCGAGCATGACCTTATTCTGCGCAATGTAGATTCTGTACTAAATGCTACAAACTATTTAATGGATTCTCCTCGAAATAACGTTTTACTTATTGGAGACTTTAATCTACCTTGTGTATCGTGGAACGTAAGTGGGCCTACGCTTATCAACACAGGCACAGCAGAGGTACAAAACCCTGCAGTAAAGCTGATTGATGACTTGAGCTTCTTTGGATTAAGACAATTTAATTCTATTAAGAATTATGCAGACAAATACACTAGACCTAGTTTTTTCAAACCTTCCCTTCTTGATAATTGTTCATCACCATTAGTTAACATCGACCAAGCTCATCCAGCCCTATTACTGAGGGTCCTGGATCTTACAATCACACCTGTAGCTAGTTGAAGCGGTTAGGCCTAAGTATAATTTTAAAAAGTGTGATTTTAGTGTTGTAAATGAAAAATTTCAAGCCATTAACTGGCAAGCTACTTTAGAACCATGTACAACTGAGCAAGCAGTAAGTATTTTCTATGATATGGTCAACAAAACGATAGAAGAATACATTCCGTAAAAGAAAGCCAAAGGTCGTATCTACCCAGTCTGGTACAGTCAGGCTTTAATAAATCTAAAGCTCACAAAAGATGGAAGAAATTCCATAACCAACTTGACTATGATCAATTTGCACTTTGACATAAAGGCATATTCAAGAAAAATGTTTTGATAATTTCACCAAATTAGCCTAACAATCTATTTCTAAGCAACCTAAAACCATGATATTTTAAAGTTTTTGCATTTAAAATTTAACACATTTTACCTACAAACTTTCACTTACAAAAATAATCTTACCGGCTGTATATTTTTCTAAGCTTTCAGGATATTTTCCTGACTGAAATAAAGCATTCCCACTATTTTTTAAATCTCCCGCTTCTTTTTCTAGTTCTATTATCTGTTCATCTGTTAAAGAGGCATGTGCAACCTTCATTGCTTCTTCATCAATGGAGTCTGTGTCACTTTCTACCTTTTCTTCTTCACTGTCTTCTTGACACTCATTTTCTATATCCAATTTGTCTGTTAGCGGCGCATCTGTTGATGGGTAATAATTGAAGGAAATTAAAAGACTTAGTGGGTAATTTAATATCTTTAACTACATGTCACTTCATGATAGTGATAACTTCATTTCATTGAATGAAATTAAAATACTGAGAAGCTGGCATAAATATAACTTGTGACAACATTCTGTACAAAAGATACATCATTTAAAATAAATTTTGAAATGTTATTGAATACATATATATAGAATAGAACAAGATTGGTAGTTAAATAAGATGTTAATTTCTGCTTAACTTTCTCATTACAGTTGTAAGGCAGCATATTGATGTCATGGATTTTATTAAGTCTGTAAATATACAGGAAAACCATTGAATTAAATCAGCCATTGTTTATTATAATCTACGAAAATTACGCAGCAATACATTCATCAATTAAGTTCTCACCATAAATATCCGACGAATCACCACCAGATGAAGGTGCAAACTCAGCACTTGTTCCAGGATTTATAATATATTCGGCATTTTCATCAGGATCCGTAGTTAGCGACTTTTCCAGATCTTTAGTAAGGTCTTCAATTACTGCTTCATTAGAGACTAGGTTAGCAGTTTTCTGTTTCTCGGACATGTTGGGTAGCGGAACAATACAATACTGTGACACAAAAATTAAGAACACAGTGATTAATTATGAAGTAATTTCATTTAATGAAATACTGAAATTTCCAAAATATTCCAAATACAATGAAAAAGTCCTTCCCTTCTACTCATTCAATCAATCTGACAATGACATCACAAAATGACATACATGTAAGGCACACTATCTATGCAGAAGCGCCACTTGATACATAGAAATAGTTCCTGCTAAGTAGGGTCAGATAGCGCTGGTATAGGCTTTTTTTGAGCTGGCGGAAAATTAAAAAATCGAGAATTCTCTTTATGGCGGGAGATTTAAACTATTACGAGATTGGCTACGTGTGGTACCAATTTCATTGAGTAATATTATAATTTAATTCTTAATAATTTTACCTCAAGCAACAGAGTAAATATTATAAATAATCATGAAGCACAAAAACTACAGCAAAACATATAGCTCGAGACAAAATAAAACATCTTCAATAAAACAAGGATATTTAGGAATTTTTCATTTTTTTTATTTTTTTCAACAAATGTTTCTTAGCCTACTCACAGCGGCTCTAGGATAGTCATTTGAGCCACAGTTGGCTCTTACAAGCAAAATAACCAAAGCTATTTTACAAAGGATCTTTGTTGATCCTTCTTGCGGCTTGTCTTTCAATTTTATTTCTTTTATTTTGGTTATCCCACATTCGTTCATAACTATTTAATAACTTGAGTCAGCCCAGTTGTGATGGAGGTTTTCTTTTACATCCTATAAACTCAATATTCCTTATCAGTGCTTTGACTGGCTGATAAATTCCTCATTTGGACTATGTACTGGCGGTCTAATTAGTTTTAAATACTTTTCCATTTTCCTTGTCAGGTGAGGAGGAGTTTAGTAAATAGAATAAATTTTTGAAATGCAGGAGGAATGTGGCCATTGCAATGGCCAACGCAGGCATTTCATCTGAAAAAGAAAATTTAAAAATGAGCAATCTATCAAAAATCTCTCTACTTATTCTGATCTCTTAAACTACTGTAAAGATGCTTGGTGGTAGGATTCCTTCTGGGTCCGCCTGGCTAGCGACCACCCTTTATATAAAGTCTGCCGCCAAATGTTACCGCTCCGGCGGTAATGTGTTCCGGTAATATTGTGTAAAGAGCCAGTTTCTTCCTAAACCCGTGTGCTTTCATCTTCGACCTCATCGTCACTTACCATGAGGTGAGATTGAGATCAAACGCGGGTTTAGTCACTAATAAAAAAAAAAGAACTGTCTCATTTGATAAATTGTAAAGAAATGTAAATTGAAAACAATAAAATCATTATTGGAAATATTACAAAATTTTATAATAAATTACAGCTCAAAATATTTTTAAGTATTTTTGCATGATGTTAATATCTATTTTAAGATGTATTTGCATTTTATAATTAATATGCACTTCACAAAGAGTAGAACTATAAGATATACTTAGTCATAATTTATTTCAGTTTATTCACTTTTTTTGTTCAAGCTACTGCTGTATACAGGGAGGGTTTCATCGATGAGGCTTATTTACTGGGCTGTAATAAATACCTATATGTATTTACGTTTATTTGTACTGGTACTAAGATAAAAATATATAATTGTCGATAGAATGATCACAGTTTAATTTACCTGCTGATGCTTTTGTATATACTTGTCCATTCTCAAAGAGTGACTTAATGTCTGGGTGGCCAATTTCATTCGCATTTTCTTTTCCATTGGGTTTGATATGACACTTTGATAGGTACCTATGGAGCGAAAACAAAGTGTGGATTAGCATTATCAAGTTCAAAGAACTGTTCACTATGCTTCCAAGAATAACCCTCCATACAGGGTATGAACGGTTGGTAACACAGCGTAATACACCACACAACGAGTGTAAAACTGCTACTAAAGTGAATACGTCAATGTAATTGTAAGAAAATAAAACCAAAAGCCGAAAGGAAATACAATCAACACAAGGAACAAAATCTCACAATGAAAAAGTATCCGAATATGGCCGCTAACGGCCGTCGTCATTTATTGACATAAAAAATATTCGAAACTCCGCTAACTATTCAACTAATAAAATTAAAATAATAATAATAATATTAAATAAATAAATAAATGAACTATCATTAATACAGTTCAACTTTCATAGATTTGTGTCTGTGTGCGTGATGTGTGTACATACACGAAAGTGATCATGCCCTGCCTATTTATATGTAATGCCCCATTACATATAAATAATGTTTAATGTCAATCAACAGTGCATAGTGATACCCAATAACCTAAAACACCGATTTATTTTGATACCTAAGCATTCTCCGCTTTTGTTTTTCGCTAATTTGCCTTGAACGCCATAAAATATGAAATACAAATTCAATAATAGATTTGGCATTTTGAGGTTCTCTGTGGTTGTTGAGATATTGATACTTGCTTTTTTGAGGCACGGTTATTATATAAGTCAAAATTTCTATGTAACGGTAGTTAGAAGCCTCATGGTTCTATGTTCAATTATTAAAAAATACTTGATAAAAACTTTACAAATAATTTAACGTATTAATGTTTTGTATACACGTATAGGTACAGTATTAAATTAAGCATGTACTCTAAGAATCACTTTGCCATAAACATTATTTATTGAAAAATTAAGGTAATATCTCTATTAAATTAATGAAAAAAAGACGTGTGGCACTCGGAGACTGCCGCGGTAATTGATAGTTGATTTAGTTTGGTAGTTGATAAAAAATGCTATTGCATAGCATTTTTTATCAACTTTTGCAATTATAATTATTTATTCATTTTATTAATGCAGTAACGTTTGATCTAATATGAAGTTCCACATGTTTCTAGTAGATAGCGCTGATTGTTTATTAAAGTCCGCATGTAAAGTTTTGAAATCAAAGTATCACCGCTGTGCCGATCGGAGTGGGGGGTGTTAGGTTTTTTTTCGTTACGGAATTTCTGGATTCGGTCCCCACGTTCAAGGCCCGCGATAGAAACTATGCAATAGCTTAAAAGTGTTAAATAAAAATCACCCGACCAGGACTCGAACCTGGAACCTCTGTTTTTCTGGACGAGTGCTCTTCCACTGAGCTACCGGGGCCTAATGGTACACCCCGAAATTACTTAACACATTTTTATTTTTACGTTATATTGCCAACGTAGCTCCATCTCATGGTATTGCTTTGCAACTAAGAACACTCGAGACCAATTTCTTTACAGAAATCAGTTCGTGAATCTCAGTTAAAGTGAAGCCTTGCAATGTTTAATAATATTTTAAAGTTTTTAAATATTTCAAAGTTCGAGTCCCGGTCGAGTGATTTTATTTAACACATTTTTTTCATTTATCTAAGAGTAATTAGGCATTTCAAATGCAAAAAAATGAAAAAAATTCAAATGTAACATACATTGCCTTCTATACCAGAGGTGCTGGGTTCGAATCCCGGCGACGACGGCTGATATGTGTGTGATGGACACAGATATTAGTCGTCAAGTCATGGATGTGTATATTTTATTTAAGTTTATTTGCTAAAAAAAAAATGAATTTATTCAATATGTACGTCTATATATTTCTTAAGTATATCAGTTCTCTAATAACAGAAGTTCTTTAAGAAACTTAATTTGGGCTAGATAATGTTGCGTGAGTGTCAGAATCATTTATTTATTTTTTAAAACTCTCCTTTATGCGCATAACGTGCTTAAAAATTGCATATCCGTGATTTTAAAATTGCAAGCTTCCCGCAAACATAAGTACTATGCGTTTCAAAGAATAGTATTATTTCATTTAGAATTTATTTACATTTAGATTTAGATTTAAAAATTATTCCGAGTTTTCAATTAATTTCACTCCGCTTGGTGATGAACATTCATTTTCTGAAGAGTCATCATCATCGTATAAAGTTGACATGGTTTCCGCGCTTTTTCACCATGAATCCTCTTTACTGTCGCGTGTAAATAAAGTTTAAAAACTAATAGAAATAGTAAGGTTTTTATTTCTTTTTGCTATAAAACTCTGATAAACAAAATAGGTCAGTAAAATATATAGTTATTTTTTACTAAAAAAAATTTTTTGCCGTCCCTTATTTTATGTGCCTTTTGATAGATAAAGGTCATTGACGTTCCTATTCTCAGTTGAATCGCATAGTATATTTTTATACTGCACATTAAAGGATAATTTATGTTTAATGTGTGTTTTTTTCCTATTATTAGCGCACATTATAGGTCCAATGGAGCCATTTCTGCAAGTATTTTTTTTGTACCACTAAAGTAGAGGCGGAACTTCTGGCTCAGTATTTTGCTAATAAAATGGGTTTTAATAATCGTGATCGATAATAACTGAAAACGTTGAATGTTGTGCTGTGTGAGTCAAGACGAAATTTAAGTTCAAAGGTAATATAGAAATTCTAGACTTGAACTCGAAAATTTACCAAAGGATTAAAATCTATAAGTAAATAATCGTGAGAAAACGTGCACAAGTGTTGGACGTTGAAATATATTGATTGCATTATGTCTACATAGTAGAATTTTAGTTGAGTTGTATTTAATAAACAATAAAGATGAATAAAATACTGTATTATACTTTAAGAGCAGGATAAGATTTATGTGTGGGTTTATAAATACGGCCGTACATATAAAACATATCTTAGACAAATATACAATCTGCAACTTTCAATTCTCAAAATTATTGTGCCCCCTAAAATAAAAATTAACTACAAAAATGACGAAGCAGGACTATTTGCATACTGTAGGGTCTTACCTGTCCATAAACTAACTCAATACCATTTATTGAAAGAGTACTTTTTTGACTTCATCTTTAAAAATAAAATAGAACACCCCATATACCTATACGCGTGCAATAGCTAGAAACCGGCTTTTTACCGAGCGCGCTTACAACGCGTACGGCGCTAGAGCAGCCAGCTTCATAGTCCCGCGCATTATTAATAAACTACCCTCGGAACTAAAAAATACTATGAAAATATTAAGATAAAATTAAAAGAATATTTTTTAAAAGATGCGTATTCACCTTTCTCCAAATAATAACTACCTAGTTATAGGTTAAAAATAGTTTCTTTTCTTTTAAAAATATTATGTGCGTTTAAATATCAAATGTGAAAGTGTAACTATTGTGAATATTTAAGTATTTAGAAAGTTTACTTTAAGTAATCAAAATATGTAATTTATCGTTGTGTCAGTTATCGATCTACTTAGCATTACTATTCGAACCTGCGTGGGTGTTCAATGCTAAGCTATTTGATCCTGTATATTTTTTGTAAACAATAATAAAGTGAAAAAAAAAAAATGTTTAAAATATTCTAAGAAGTGGCAATTGACATATATTTACACTCTTGCTCCTAAAATATTTTGTACACTTTTTTGCCAGACCCTGTAATTGAACTTGAAAAATTATAAGTATAATATGTAAAAGCAGAGAAGCTAAAGTTAAAGGTGTTTTAAAGGCTCATGGTAATAGGCGTGGCCTGTTTAAGGATTAGGGATCTGAGCTAGAGTTTTAGGAAAACTTCTGTTATTTGGTATTCACTAAATATCGTAATACTACGATTAGGTATATTCTTTGTGCGCATTCCGTCTTGCCCACATTTCATGATTCTTCTGATTGATTGGTATTGAGCATCTGTCGTTGTCAATCCCAACATTGATACTTGTGATTTAAAATTTTGAAATTGTTGTGAATGACGGTTGAATTGAATTGAAAGAAGAAATTCGCTAAGTTATTTTCATAACATTTTTATTTATTCTGCTATTTTAGATAACCAAATTATGGATTCGTCAAGTTTATTTTCCCTTAGTTCAATCAATTCAGCACTCAATGAATCAAATAAGGAAGAATTAAGTGGCGTTGATTTTTCTGGAAAATCACTAAAGTTAGATACTGAAGAAGATGGTATGTGTATTATTTTTGTTGTTTAAAACAGCATATATTTCCTTATGTTATTATTTTGAAATAGATTCTGGTGAATTGTGAAGTAATTTTTGATATAAAACAGTACTCATATATCCAATTATAGGTTATGTTTTGTTTGATAACAAAAAGACCACACATAACTTTTTTATATTACCTTATTAATTTTATAATTTCTGTTTATTTTTAGTGAAGCTAATTGTAGATGCTATAAATGCGTGCCCTGATCTACATTTTTTGACTCTAACTGGGAATACACTTGGAGTTAAGGCTGCTCAAAAAATCGCTGAGGCATTAGAACAGCGCCCTGAATTCAAAGTGGCAGGCTTTTCTGATATGTTTACTGGTAGAATGAAGACAGAGATTCCACCAGCATTGGTAAGCATTTATTTATTGATGATAACATCAGTTTTTGCTCTACAAATTAATTGGCTTCTCTTTGCAATGTATTAAACATTTCATGGTACAATATGGATTTTAACTGTAGAATTATTTATTTCTTGTACAAAATTTTGGATACCTACATCAAGGTGATTGAGAATACGGAATTTGCATTCTCATAAAAAATATTTTAAAAGGTACAGTAAAGTCTAACTTAAAACTGAATAAGGTGTTAAATAACTTCAGAAACAAACACAAAATTTGTATAAATAAAGTTTCCATAGTTGGCAAAGCTAGTTATTTTTGAGGGAGCACAGCTATAATAAATTACCAAATGCTGTGAAGGAATTAGACTCTTTTGAATTGTTCAAAAAAAGCTGAAAGAATTTGTCGTATGTAAATGTTCATAATGATTAAGTTAACTTATGTAAACATATTTTTATTTTTGTGGGGATTGCTTTCCAAACACCAACAGCCAACCCTTTTTGTGAATTAAAGTAAAATATAATTTATAAAATTTTAGTATTGTTATCTCATTTTAAGTGAACTTTTTGTGTTCTTATGAGAACAATGATCTTTAAACATATTACATTATCAGTCAGTGTTTTTTTAATTTTAATTTTAATTATATTTTTTGGGTATGTGTTGGATGTAATGGTTAAGTTGGCAAAGGAAATTATTCTGCAACTATAAAATGTATCAAAAAACTGTTAACTGGTATTGAAAATATGTTATGTAATGAATAAAATAACACCATAAGTCTTTTTACTACAACACATTTACTTCATTCATTACTGGATTTAAAAAAGCCCCAAGGTAGCTTAAACATAATTAAGTCCTGTTGTTTATGTTCCCAACTGATCTGAAAGTAAGTAGACGGCAGTCAGGATGTAGATCCAGCTGATGTTATTAGCAGATGGGCCTTTAGATGTACTTATTTATAGCAAGTACTACAAATTATCTATTATTGACTAAAGGCTGGAAAAAGCGATGCTTCTATGAAATATATTGGCTTTTCAAGAAGTTTCTTTGTACTTTATAACCTCTATATTATTAAACCAAACCTCCAATGTTTAGGAATTCATAATGGTTACATTGTTAGATGGCCATTGCTCTTGCGTACTAGAGCATACTTTTCTTGTGATAAGGCAGGGTCCGACACCTGTGGTATCCAGTTTTATTCCGGTGCATTGCAAATATTTGTGTGTATGAACTTTGCATTGGTCTACATTTGTTACGATATTTTCTTACACCTGGGATGTTGCGATTATTTAGAATCCTCATAAGTTGCTTTCTATTTGATTTCGACATCTGCATCCGCATCCAATAATCAAGTAGATGTTCCAGTGGATGGAGATGTAGAAACCTTTAAATAACATTGTATAAGCTTAGTTATGTGCTTACGTAAAGATCATAATTCATTGTAGATGCTTCATTTACCAATGCAATGTTTTATTTACATTGTAGTTGCCTGTTAGAAATTGCTTACTAGCAATAAGGCCACCTATTTGTACTTTTTACTGTTTTGGTGTCATGCCAAGATTTTGTGTGAACAAATGAAATTTTATTTTAAATTTTATAGCAAACTAGCTGTTACGCGCGGTTTAACCCGCGCAACTTTGAATCCTGCTGGAATTTCGGGATGAAAATTAACCTATGTGCTATTCTAGACTGTACACTATCACTATGCCAAATTTCATTCAAATCCGTTGAGCAATTCTCCCGTGGTTAAGGAACAAGCATCCATACATCCAAACTTTCACAATATTAGTAAGATGTACATTATTTATCCGCAGAGTGCTCTTGGTGATGGTATGATAGCTGCCGGTGCCAAGTTATCAGAGCTGGACCTCAGTGACAATGCATTTGGCCCAATTGGAGTCGAAGGCCTGGCCACTTTACTGCAAAGTGATGTTTGCTCACAGTTACAGGTATGTTATTGTTTATTTATTAATTGTTAAATTTCCTGTAGCTATCAGATTTATTTTTCTAATTTCTAATATGCGAGTAATATCCCCCTTTCGCGATCCCAAAGGGGGATTTCTAATATCCCCCTTTGGGATCGCGCCTACTCGCATATATTAACAGAGATATGTCTACATATTTATCGTTATTTTTTATTGACGATTTTGTGGGCGATAGGCCGAACCCCTATCACTGCAAGTCTCTCTCCATCATTTTAATACCTCCAAATTTGTCAAACGTAACTTCAGATGGTTTTATAGCCTCTGGTGTGACGTTATGTATGTATGTATATTTCTACATTACCCATCATACATACATAACTTCACGCCTGTGTCCCTTATAGGGTAAGCAAAACACCAAAGACTGTAAAATCATTTGATGTCACATTTGACAAATTTGAAGATATAATGATGGTATTCATTTTATTGTTGTATGTCCAGCAGTGGACGTCTACAGGCTGTTGATGATGGTAATGATGGAGAGAGACATTGCAGTGACAGGGGGTCAGCCTATAGTCCGCAAAAACGCCAGTAAAATCTCTATCCTAACTTGACTTTTACAGTATGCTCGGAAAGAGAAGCAGCTGGCAAATTCTTTTTTACTTTCGCTTGCTCACGTAACCTATAAATAAAGTCACGTCATCTATTCCCAGGAACTGCGTCTAAACAATAATGGTTTGGGAATAACTGGTGGTCGGCTTTTAGCCAAGGCACTATCCACGAACCCACGCCGATTAAAAGTATTTATCGCTGGCCGTAATAGATTGGAGAATGATGGGGCTACAGCTCTGGCCGCAGTGTTTAAGGTAATCTATACTAATATATAAAGCTGAAGAGTTTGTTTTTTTGTTTCAACGCGCTAATCTCAGAAACTACAAGTGGGATTTGAAAAATTCTTTTTGCATTTGATAGCCCAACTCTTGAGGAAGGTTATAGGCTATATTTTATCCCGAAATTCCCACGGGATCAAAAGTTACGCGGGTAAAACCGCGCGCGTTGGCTAGTTATTATTATAAAAACTTGTTGCCCAACTATAGCAAAGCTCAAAGAAGGGTTATGGCTTTGTATGTATGTGCTATGAGTATGGATGATCCTGCCACCTTATAACTTCTTAACTATGATCAAACCACCATAATTGATAAAAAATAGATATTTTTTTTACCTTTGTATCGAGAAAGAAGCGCTTTTTTTGCTTAATTATGGTGCAAGAGAAACATTTTTAAAAAGAAATTGCCTTGAAACATATTCAGAGATTACAGTAAATTTACCATAAAGTTCTGTATTGGATACAAAATATGAAAAGAGTCATTAAAACTGCCAGAATAAGTTCATATGCTTCAACAGATCATAACAGATCAAACATTAATTATTTAATACTTCCGATTCTTAAGATTGAGGTTAAAATTGGGCTTACTTAGTTCACTAAAATAAGTTTTTAAATAAAAAAACCATTTGAAAAATTTGCAATATTCAATTTTTATACCATATATAAAAACATAATGTTGATAACATTTCATTTCAGCTAAATTTTTTACCAGGATTTGCAAACGATTTTCCTGGAACTCTGCATTAGTTAGCTTTCTTCCTCATTAATTAAACTAATTTTAACCTTCTCTTTTCCAGTCAATGGGCACTTTAGAAGAACTAGCTATGCCCCAGAACGGAATCTACCACCCCGGTATAAAGGCTTTGGCGGCTGCTTTCAAACATAACCCCAAATTACGCAGTCTGAACTTAAATGATAACACTATTGGGCCTAAAGGAGCGGCGCATATAGCTGAAGCTTTGCCAGAGTGAGTAAATAATAGTATATTATGTAACAAGTGAGCGAAGTTGCTAATTACAGTCGAGGCTGTGATTTGAGCCCGAGCCGCAGGCGAGGGCTTAATAATGAGCCGAGACTGTAATTAGCAACGCTCACGAGTTATATACGACGTTTTTCAACACACTTGTGAGTAAAAGACAGACATACGTGGTCATAAAATAACAAACACACTTGATAACAAAGCTGTGAATTGTGATTGAAAAATGGCGCCGAACTTCGCGCATGCGCGTAGGTTTTTTTTTCCGCCAAATGTGTCAATGGCTGTATAGCATATACAGCCTATTTTACATGAAAATATTTAATTTGGAGTGGTAAATCCAAATATTTTAATATTTTGTAACAAATTATTGTAAATTGTGAATAATTTGTTTGATATACAATTTTGTTTAACTAATATAATGCGTAAACATTTAAAAATGGATTTGAAGTGGTATAAAACCTCTTTGTTGTTTCTGAAAAAATTTAATGTATAACCCGGATCAATAAAATATGCTCTGTTTACTCGCATTTAATTTGCACAAAGGTACAATTCAACTTTGTAGGATTCATTATATTATGCACTAGGGTATAATATATTATGCACGCGTGACTTTAGCCCAGTTTATAGTTCTAAATTCAATAGAATAACGCTCACTTTACGAGCAAGTGTGTTAATAAATAAATTAATGTACCTATCACACATTATACAGGGTCACTGGTAGGTCACTTTTGAAATTCGAGGACGTGATAGTTTGAGATTGTACACGACCATAAAAATAATAATTATTTACTGAGCAAACTTAACCGAAAGTTAAAAAATTCATTACGCAACGCGTGGGTACACTGCTACGGACGTACGCACGGCGCTATCAACACAGCAGTGCGATCACAGAACTTTATCGAATCGTTTGTTAACGAATGTTCGTATAGTATGGAGAGGGTTTTTAAGAAAAAATTGAAATCTATCCAGTTTCTAGGCCAGTTTAAATAAATGTGTGCCTTGTTAATTTTGAATGTTTGTAAACATGTTGTACTCATAAATATCTGTAAAATAAAAAATTACAATGTTACTCAAACCTTGCAACCGACTCCTATAGTATATACGAGCATTCGTAAACATTCGTTAATATACGATTCGATAAAGTTCTGTGATCGCACTGCTGAATAGGTAGGTACGTATAGACTTCTTCATAAACGCGGCGCATATAGCTGAAGCTTTGCCAGAGTGAGTAAATAAATAAATTAATGTACCTATCACACATTATACAGGGTGACTGGTAGGTCACTTTTGAAATTCGAGGACGTGATAGTTTGAGATTGTACACAAAGAAAGAAAAAAAATTATTATTTACTGAGCAAACTTAACCGAAAGTTAAACAATTCATTACGCAACGCGTGGGTACACTGCTACGGACGTACGCACGGCGCTATCAACACAGCAGTGCGATCACAGAACTTTATCGAATCGTTTGTTAACGAATGTTCGTATAGTATGGAGACGGTTTTTAAGAAAAAATTGAAATCTATCCATTGCCGCACGGACAGTTTAAATAAATGTGTGCCTTGTTAATTTTGAATGTTTGTAAACATGTTGTACTCATAAATATCTGTAAAATAAAAAATTACAATGTTACTCAAAACCAGGGACCGGAACCGCTTACCCTTAATAAGGTTTTTGATTGGGTTTTTCATAGACTTGTTTTAAAAAACCCTATCAATTTGGTAACCGTATCGAAGACTTACCCTAATTTAAGGCTTACCATATCAATAGAGTTAGCTTCATGTAAGCAGTAAGCCTATCGAAAACCCTATTGAAGGTTACTGATTCAATAGGGTTTTAAAACCTGCAGGCAAATTTAATGTCTAAGAATATCAAATTATCAAAAATATCACCATCTATTCAATCTCGCACTTCGAATTATACTTCCGAATTCAACAGCATGCGCGGAAAAGAGTTAGAAATAGGCTAACCCTATCACAGGGTAAGCGCATCCGAAAGTAGTTAAGTTTATTCAAAGTGTTACCACGTCGATAGGCTTACCATATCAATAGGGTTACACTTCCATATGGTAAGATTTTGATAGGGTTACCCTATCAATAGGCTTAATCAAATAAAGGGGTTTTCCGGTCCCTGCTCAAAACTTGCAACCGACTCCATACTATACGAGCATTCGTAAACATTCGTTAATATACGATTCGATAAAGTTCTGTGATCGCACTGCTGAATAGGTTGGTACGTTTAGACTTCTTCATAAACGCGGCGCATATAGCTGAAGCTTTGCCAGAGTGAGTAAATAAATAAATTAATGTATCACACATTATACAGGGTGACTAGTAGGTCACTTTTGAAATTCGAGGACGTGATAGTTTGAGATTGTACACAAAGAAAGAAAAAAATTTATTATTTACTGAGCAAACTTAACCGTAAGTTAAAAAATTCATTACTCAACACGTGGGTACACTTTGACGACCACTTTGGTGTTGGGGTAAACCTATCTGCCTCAGACGCCAGTGGTTGCGGGTTCGATCCCCGCACGGAACCAAAAAAAAAAGTTCCGTGTCTGGGTGTTTATCTATTTATGTATTTATATTCTAGGTTCCCCCCTAGTTCGCTATATGGTATCCCATAACACAAGCTATGCTTACTTTGGGACCTTGTAGTTGGTGTGATTGTCTGGGGATTTTATTATTTATTTATTATTTACTGCTACGGACCTACGCACGGCGCTATCAACACAGAATAGGTTGGTGAACGGTCGTTGAGCCGTGAAGCTTTCGTGAACTCTTTATTTATTTACTAGCTATATCCCGCAACTTCGTATGCGCTTTACTACCCTTCTCGTAGAAATTTCAGAAACTACACAAACAGACACCCACTGCAAGAACCTTTATACCAAGTATCACACCCATGCACTCAAGGAATAAGTTTTTTTTCATAAAAACTAAAAAACATATAGGTATTTCCCGTGCCCTTGGGAATTTTGGGAATTTTTTTCGTAGCATAACCAGTCACTCTTTGAAGAACCATGCCAAGTATCACATCCGTACACTCAAGGAATAATATTTTTCATACAAACTAAAAAGTCCAACCCCTTCCCGTGGGAATTTCGGGAATTCCTTCCATAATACAAACAGACACTTAATGAGGAAATTTATATCAAGTATCACATCCATGCACTCAAGGGATGGGATTTTTTCATATAAACTAAAACATCATATATTTCCCGTTCCCGTAGGAATTTCGGGAATTCCTTTCATAACACAACCAGACACACATTGAAAAACCTTAACACCAAGTTTCACATCGGTGCACTTAAGGAATGAGATTTTTCATACAAACTAAAAAGTCCTATATTTCCCGTTTCCGTGGGAATTTTGTTAATTCCCTCCTTAGTGCACCCCTACATCCCCTAAAGAATGTGTCTTCCAAATTTCAGCTCTCTACGCCCAGTAGTTACGGCTGTACGTTGTCTGTCAGCAACGGAACAGTTTTGTACATTGATTATGATCAGAATCAAGTACAGACTGCTCTCCTTCAATATCTAAAATTTGTCACCAGTCACACCATATAGCCCAAATTAAGTTTGTAGGTTTCTATACCCGTTGGTTAAAGAGAAACCCTATTTACCAAGACTTTGCTGTCTTCCATGCTGGACTGGTAGCAAAGGAAAATCATAGAATGTGCCAGCTGCTTCTCTTCCCGGGCATACTGTAAAAGTCAGTTAAAGGGCAGAGGTTTTATTAAAGGTTTTTTGTAGGCAATAGGCTGACTCCGTCACTGCAATAGTCTCTCTGTCTACCATTTTAATGCCTGAAAATTAGTCAAACGTGACATCAGATGATTTTATAACCTCTGGTATTCTGCCTACCCTATAAAGGATACAGGCATGAAGTTATGTAAGTAAGTAAAACGTTTATTTGGTACAAAAATCTGTTGTTTACAAAAGAAAAAAAAAAAAAATTCTACTTATATCTATAGACAAAAAAATATATAAGTTAACAAAAAAAAAACATTAATGGACCAAAATGGCCTTCACTCAGCATATTATGCTGCAGTGCCCAAGGGACCGCAACGCTGATTTTCAGTGACAGCCAGACATCGAAAGAAATTTAATTTTAAGTGCAACTCTGCGCGAAATAACATCATAAAATTAATATTAAAAGTAACTTAAACGAATTCTAAAATATACACTATTAAACAAAACAAAATGTAAAATTTGAAAACATCATGTCCATATTAAAAGTAAATCAAAAGTATTTCTAAATATACAAAATAAAATAAAATGTAAGATTAAAACATCAATGTAAATCAACAAGGTACCGTGAAATCTGGCAACTTTGCCATTTTTGGTAGTGTATTAAAATTCAAGAGACGTTATTTAAAAAAAAAACACTATACACGACTGTTGAGTAAATTTTTTCAATTCTGTATTTTATAAAGGCGTCCTTCGTGTTCATGAATTTTAAATATATTTACCAAAAACATAGTAAACAGCCAAAAACAAAATATGGCAAAGATGACCCTACTGTATGGCAAGTTTGCCAACAGGGTTTTGTATCTCATTATGACAGGCTTTATTATGACCGATTGAAGAAAAACAATCTATAAGGCCTTTACAGTTTTAGTGTAGGTGATTCATTACTTTTTTTTTGCAATTACATAATAGAAAGACCAATGTGGTAAAGTTGCTTACCTGAAAATATTTTTTTCATACAAAACTAAGATATGAGGTTAGGGTTGTACAAAACTGAAAAAACAAATGTATGCACGCACATAATATTCTATCTATCATGGCGCACACACATCTTCTAAAATGTTAATTAGACAACAAAATAATCAATTATAAAATATGTTTATTAAAAAAAAATGAGAACATATTATATAGGTAGTAACAATTATCAGGTATTCCTTCATTAGGTTTCTACTCTTAAATACTATAATGGCATTTAGTAATTGGCAAAAATTAGTAGGTAAATAATTCTTATAAATTAAGTGTTCAAACAATATTCTTTCAAACAAAAACAGCCTTCGAAAAATAAAAATAATCAGTTCTGGACTGGAAAATAATCAGTACCTGAATACCTTATTTTTAAACTCCATAGAAGTTAGTTTTTTTTAATAATAATATGGTAAATGGTTATAAATGTTGATTGCCATACAATTTATGATTCTACTAAAACATTGCGGGCGACGTTACACACATAGGCACATAGTTATACCTACTTCTTCAAAAAATTTAAAGTCTTGAAAAAAAGTGACAACCCTAGCCCTCAACGAAATATGGTAAAGTTACCAAACCTTGTTTTAACACCGGTATGGTGACATTGCCAACGTAGTTATAGACGAAAATATCTGAAGTTAAATAATTATGATGATTTGATTAGCCACTTTACGCATAAATATAGCTTTACATGAAAATATACATACCTCGTAGCAGTATTTATCAATTTAATTGTAAAAGTTCGGGAGCACTGATTTTGAGGTTAAAACGTGCACGAAATTTGCGTGTTCAAATATATGACAACTGTGGGTCCAGTGCTGCCAAAATGAAATTAGTGCTGCCAGTCGTATATCAACCTTTCTACTTATTAAGGTAGAATTTCTAAAAAAATATCTGCGTCCATGGTATAAGAGATTTTGTAGAAAAAGTCAGCATGTGGCAAAGTCAACGTCCGTTGGCAAAGTTGCCAGATTTCACGGTATTTCGTGAAACATATTATACAGTGAAACATTATGTATGCATGTACTTTGCTGTCCATCTGTCGCCAGTCTTTATTTTATGAACCGAGATATTCGATTATTTTGAACGCCAATCTAAGTTCAGATCATATACCTCATATATATGCCTACCTGTTCCGGAAATATTTTATTAAGATCCAGTACCCTCCTTAACCCGTGTGCTGTCATCTTCGACCTCATCTACACTTGCCATCAGGTGAGATTGAGGTCAAACTCGGATTTGTCTATAATAAAAAAAATTTTAAAAATGAATATGTAGAGTCTAGCTAACGAAAGGCGACACTGAATTTTTTTGCAAACTTTTTACTTGAAAGTATTAGCATAAATGTCAAAGTCGTTTTGTCAATGGCAATCGAACAGTTGTTGGTGGTTTTGATAATTGTTTTTTTCCAATTTTCGTGTTTAAAAAAATGAATAAAAATATTTAATTTTATTTAGTTACATAATCAATGTAGGACACAGCGATACCAGTGATTCTGACGATTTATTCCATATAGAATTGCTGGATTCAGATTTTGATTACAATGAATAAAAGTAGTTATTTTAGTTTTTAACCTGATTGATATCTACTAGTTGTGTATCGTTTTAATAATATACTTCTCATAAAAAAATAGGACATTAATTATTTTAATATTTTTTACGAAACTTTTGTAAAAAAAAAAGACGTGTGGCCCTCGGAGACTGCCGCGGTAAAGCTATTGCATAGCATTTTTTATCAACTTATGCAATTATAATCTGTGCCGGTCGGAGTGGGGGGTGTTAGGTTTTTTTCGTTACGGAATTTCTGGATTCGGTCCCCACGCTCAAGGCCCGCGATAGAACTATGCAATAGCTTAAAAAAATCAAGTATCAAGTTTATTTAATGCTTGTATTTCGTACTATTGTCCAAGTTTCCATGATGGTATTTTTTTTAAATTTGCCGCAGTTTTTCAGTCTCTACTTTCCTTAGCCAGACTCTATTTGAATTATGATTTATTTATTTTGCAGATTGAAAAACTTGAAATCGATAAACTTTGGCGATTGTTTGCTTAAGAGTAAAGGTGCTATGGCTTTGGCTAAAGCTTTCAAGGGAAACTCCGTTCTTTTAGAGGTAAGAAATAACAGCAGAACCAGGGGCATCTTCATATAGGTCCATACTCTATGCTTTAATACAGGGACTACATATCGGTATAATTTTTTTAAATAGTAAGGCGCTGCGCAGACGACAGACTATCCGTGACGCACTTTTTAGTCTGTGAAAATAGAACCTATGCAAATATATGCAGTAACGCACACGACGCGCAATCCGGCGCACAATAATTTGACAAACTTTTGTATAAAAGGCTTACAAACTAAATAATTAGCACTAGTTTCCGGCTCCTTTCGGTTGCAAATTGACACCCAGTTACAAAATTTGAGAATAAAAAGAAAAATAGTTAACCACCTATTTTTACTAATAACTAAAATCTTTTTGGCGCCGGACCGCAGACTCGATCGCACAAAAAGTGTGCCGTCTGCGCTGCACCTTACAGTAAAATTTCAGTACCCTTATTAGTGTACTGCTGCATGAAACACAATACCTGTACAAGTTATTAAAATCTGACTTAATCGTATCAGTACCCATATAATGTATACCGATTTAATTTCTGTAGATGTTTTTGGTACAGAAATATTTTAACCTATTTAATTGCTGTACCGAAATGTATAGGTCAGCATATGTACCTACGCTTCATAGGCTTCAACTTAACTATCGAACATTCTACAGTTATTTAAAAATAAAATTTTAATATCAGTATTAATATTAATACCGCATAATTTCTGTTAACTGAAAAAAAATCAGTTATGCTACAATAATAAAAAAGGTACACGAATTATTTCAGTATGAATTCCTGTACTGTTATGTTTAAATACACCTAATTTAACGGTATTTTTCATACAGAAAAAAAATGTACAGAAATTCATACCGGTATGCAGTCCTTGCTTTAATATGACAACAGAGTCACAGATCAATTATATTAACTTGTTTTAACTAAGTACAGAAATTTTACTGTTACCTTGGAAAATAATTCAATGCAGTAAACTGACAGTTTTTTATGTGAAAAAGAAAAATAATGATATCAGTTACAATGTTCGTAGTGTAAGGTACTGAATGAGAGTGAATGAAATTGAATGGTAATTTTTCACTTCAGGAAGCTATCTTTACAGTAAATTTAAAATAAAAATGAAATCCCCAAACAATCACAACAATTACATGGGCCCTAAATAAGCAGAGATTGTGATATGGGATACTATGTAGCAAACTAGGGGGGAATCTAGAATATAAATACATATATGGATAAACCCGCAACCACTGGCGTCTGAGGCAGACAGTGTTACCCCATTGCCAGTTTTAGTTAAAAAATAAAAACATACCTAGTGCATTAAAACGGTTACAGTAGAAGTAAAATTTGTTCTTTTGCAATTTTTAAAGTCGACGAAAAAGTAAGTGACCCCTCTAGCAATGAGGAAATGAAGGTATAAACATTTTTTTTCTCAATTTGACGATATTATTAATTAAAAAAAAAACATTTTTTTTTCTTCCCTAAAGTAACTTTCATTTTACTGTATTGAATTATTTGCCAGGGTATATTAATGTATTTTCTTTTTAAAAATTAAGTTTAAATTCTAACAGTTTCTTTCCCAACTATTTCAGTGTCTAGACGTGAGCCACAATGAAATCGGTAAAGAAGCTTGCAATGAGCTGGTGGATTCCATTACCAAGTCGCCACACAGCAAAGATCGGCTTAGCAGGGTGGTGCTTGCAGGTAAATAGCTTTTATTAATATAATCCTTGTTTATTTATAACTTGAAGTCGTCGTGGCGCCGTGATTACTATGTGCATCATACGATATCACAGGTTAAGCAACGTTCGGCGCGGTCGGTACTTGGATGGGTGACCGCCGACCATTCATTTCTCACGAGGACTTCCGTGCTTCGGAGGGCACGTTAAGCAGTCGGTCCCGGGTGCTGTATACTTGTATACAGTAGTCGTTAGGGTTTGTCAGAAGCCATCTAGGCGCCCTAAAAATTCTGGCATCCACCACCCAGCACTGGGCCAGCTTGGTGGATTATGGCCTATACCTCCTCGTCACCCAGGGGAGAGACTCATGCCCTGCAGTGGGCTCATTTCAAAGAGTTGCGATGATGATGATGATGATATTTATAACTTGCTGCCTGGCGAACTTCGTTCCGCCTAACAGTTGTTTTTTTGTTATTATGATACCTACCTGATTAATTTCATTTTATTTTCACTTATTCCAAATTAGGTTGTATCCCCGCGACTTGTAACCGGCATGCGCGTGAGCTGCGCTTTCTTTAAAATAAAAGACTTTTTCTAAAATAAACGAAGCCTAAGTTACGTCTTATTATATCAGCTACCTGCCAATAAAAGTCCCGTCAACATCGGTCCAGCCATTTCAGGGATTAGCCGGAACATACAGATGGACAGACAAAAGTTGTAAAATATGTTATTATGTGTAAAAACAGTGTATATGTTTTGTTATCTAAAAATGGTTATTTCAATATTATAAACAGACACTCCAATTTTATTTATATGTATACAACGTGTAACATAATGAAGAGATAATACTAAAGGGGATTGTATGTTTGGTGATGTAGTTTATAAGTAACAGTAACATAAAGTAATCCTTACGGTTCGGCTCAAGACACTGCTCAAGATCAAATTAATCAGCATGTGGTTGACATGGATGAGCTTTTACAGCTATCAAAATATAATGAGGAGCGATTTCAATCGTTGACTAATACCATGTATCATAATTATAAAGGGTTCTCTATTCATTCATGTGGGGTCACTTGCTTAAATGATGTCAGTTCCATAGCTAGTAACCATGACATTGAAGAAAAACCAATCATCATGTATAGCGATGAAATAGGAAAAAATATGGGAGCTAAATTGTTAAACAACTCAAGTCAAGTAATAAATTATTGTATGCCTGGAGCATCAGCGGAGACAATATTAAATAAAGTATTAAAGGGCAGTTTTCAACCAAAAACAACACTTGTGTTGTTGTTTGGGAGAAGAGGAAATGTAAATAAAAACCAGTTTTTGAAATATTTAGATAAATTACAAACACTCAAAGTGGACAGGATTATTTTGTTTACATTTCCTTATTTGAGGAATGCTGCGGGTGAAAATGAGAAAAGGTATGAACTTAACAATAGCATGTATGGCTTTGTGGGTTGCAAATAATATATGTCTTAATAGCACCACAAGCATGTTATTGAATGTACTTGACATTAATTCTATTTATAAATTTAAATTTGATTTGACTAAAGATAGATATAACATATCTAATTACTTTTTAAAACAGATAGCAAAAGTGCTATTAAACTTTTTATTTTTTAAAACAGCTAATTATTTAGCTAATAACTCTGCTTTTATTGAGCAGTCTTCTGTATTTTCGGGCCATAGTGAAACATATAGTTCCACTATGTTGACAAATTTGGATATTCCAAAGTCTTTAAATTAGAGAATAAGACAACAGATGCTGGAGCATCTAGCAATATGTCAATTAAATACAATGAAAGTAATCTAAACTTGGTACACCAAAATATACAGGGCATCTCGGAAAAAGTCCTGGAAATAGTGTAGTATGTGAGTAGGTACATACATTATTTTAACATATAGATTTAAATTGAAGTAAACAAATGTATCAGATTGCATCGTTCCCATAAGTCACTTTATGCTGATGTTGTATCCTTAAAACTTGTGTTCTCGTGTGAAACTTTTTAATGTTGAATAGAGTGAATAAACCTCCGTCTGATGGACTACACGTCTTTTTATTTTAACCACCTGAAACCCTCATATCACATGGCGACCATGCCAGAAGATTCCAAGATAATTTGGTGATGAAGTAAAAAATTACCTTGAATTTAGAAAAAGGTCTCCGGCAGTTTCAAACACCTACTTCATAAGCCTCGCAGATATATTTTTTTTATATAAAACATAATGGGAAGAAGCTACTCTAAGGAAGAAGTGGTTATAGCGCAGAATGCAAATGGAGAAGCAAATGCTAGTACCAGCCAGGCCCTAAAGTCTACGAGCGCTTCGGAAATTCTTTTAATCACATTGGTTGTTATCGTGTCCATGGGTGCCGTCTACTACTTGCTGAAAAAGTGCCGAAAAAACGCAATCAGCACGCTAAGAAGGGAACTCAATGCAGTCACTTTAAGCAGTGCCATGTCACGGCAAGACCTGTCATCTCCTCAAGTATAACCAGCCGAGTTCCTGAGCAGCAGCAGCGGCGTGGAGGTCGCGCGCACGCCGCCTGGGCCCCGACACCACCCAGCAGCTGGGAATAGCGGAGTGCTACATTCCTGTGATGTGATTGTGTGATTCAGTGATAAGTGTTTCTTTTCTTTATAAAAAAAATACCAGTAGGTATGTATAGGGTCAAATGTCTGTCAGTGATTTGAATTTAATTTTAAATGGACTAAGTGATATTAAGACTTATTTAACTAAGATAGGGCCTAGCCGTCGCAGAATTTCAAGGTCAGCTCAATTAAAACTAAGCGAAGCGCGCATGTTATATAGTAAATTGGAGACCATATTATCTAGTATCAAACATAAAATTGAAAATAAAGAAATCGGATTAGAATGTCAGACGGACCTAAACTCTATAATATATAATATTAATATTTTGTACGATACTATAACTAGATTTTTCATAGAAACAACAGACGAAAGTTCACCGAAAATGGCATCCAGTACCTTTGATTTGAAAACAGCACTTGCATTGCTCCCGATCATGAACGGCTCAGAGCAAACCACCTTGCAATTAATAGACGCGATTCAGTTATACCATAGTATGCTAGATAGCAGTTCGACTAGTCAGCTAATTGATTTTGTTATTAAAACAAGGTTGTCACCTAGCGCCAAATTACGCTTGAACTCTAGTTATCAAACCGTAGAAAACATGATATTTGATATGCGTAAATTTTTATTGCAAAAAAAGTCCCACGTTGCGCTTCAAGCTCAGTTGTATACTACTAAGCAAGGTCATAGGTCTATTGAAACGTTTGGTTCCGAATTAGAAGAGCTATTTGTCAACTTGACTATTTCACAAGCTGATGGAGTTGACGATAAATACGAGGTATTGCGTCCCTTAAATGAAAAGATAGCTATAAAACGATTCGCAGATGGTTTGTCTGATAAGCGCCTCAGCACGATCATAGCTTCGCGTCAGTTCGACTCGCTTCCAGAAGCTATTAGGTCAGCTGTTGATGAACAGATAACATCATCAGCTTGCGAGGAAAGCGTCATGAGAGTTAAACAATCTTTTCATTCAAATAATTATCGTAGGCCGTTTAATAATCGTCGTCAAAGTTTTAATTCAAATAGATATTATTATAATCGTAGCGTGAATCAGAATTGTAGTAATAATGTTCCTAATAGATATAAGCCTATGAGTTATTACAATAAGAGCACACGCGGCCGCGGCCCTATGCAGCGTCGCGGGTTCGCAGCTCGCTCGGGTAGGTCGGCTTCTAGGAACAACAACATGGATCGCTACGCGCGAGTTCAACACGCGCGCGCGCATCACGATCATTCAGCCCAGGAATGCAGTACACCTGCACCGAATAATGAGTTTTTTCGTGCCCAAAGTAAATGAACACTTTATTTTTAATTATAACGTACTCGTAGGTAGTATAGTATCTATGAACGTAGGTAACGATAGTAGTACTAAAATAGATTTATTGGTAGACAGTGGCGCGAGTCTTTCTATTATAAAATATGAATGGCTATATAAAAATAGTTTATTAAATAACATTTGTAGCGATAGGATAACTATAAAGGGTGTATGTGGAAAGTTGATATCCGAGGGTTATATTTTTTTAGATTTAATGTTTAATGGTATTATTTTTAGACAAAAGTTTTATGTTTTTAAAAACTTATCGTGCTCCGCCCACGCAATAATCGGCGAGAATTTTTTAAAGCGGTATAGTGCAGTTTTAGACTATAACATGATGAAATTAAGATTGACAAATAATAGCCAGATGGTACATATTAATGTTGATCACAAAGATTTATATACACACGTAGTTCCAGCGCGTTGTGAATTGATTAAGTATATACCGTGCCAATCAACCGAAAATTGCGTTATTTTGGCAAATGAATTACAAGACGGAGTTTTTGTTGCGGGCATGATTGTAAAGCCTGTAGAGGGTCGTATTCCCATTAGAGTACTCAATACAAAAAATGAAGAGGTAACCTTGAATTTTTCTAACTTGGATTATCAAAGTTTGAATAATTTCAATGTTTGTTACTTTTCGGATGAACAACATTCGACGCAACGTATTAAAACATTGTTTGATTTATTAGATTTGAATTACTTAAATAAGGAGGAGAAAATCGCCATTGAAAATATTTGTGCAAAATACGCGGATGTTTTCCACCTGCCCGGCGACAGGTTAACAGTTACAAATTTAATGGAACATTCTATTACTTTGACGGAAAACGTATCTCCTGTATATGTAAAACCTTATAGGATTCCTCACTCTTTGAAACCGGAAGTTGATAGGCAAATTCAGGAAATGCTAAGAAACGATATTATTGAAGAAACTGTGTCAGAATGGTCTAGCCCGGTGTTACTGGTTCCAAAGAAAGTTGATAAATCAAACGAAAAGAAATGGAGGCTTGTCATAGATTACCGTAAACTCAATAATAAAATCCAAGATGACAAGTTTCCATTGCCTAATATTACGGAAATTTTGGATTCTCTTTTGGGGAAATTTTTATTTTTCAAAATTAGATTTGTCACAATCGTATTATCAACTTAATTTAAATGAAAATTCGAGAAAATATACTTCATTTTCAGTAGATAAAATGTATCAACTTTCTTTAAACCCAGATTCACGAAAATGCACGGCATTTTCAGCAGGAAAGCAATATCAAATGAAACGCTGTCCGATGGGGCTGAAAACCAGTCCCAGTGTGTTTTCTAGACTTATGACTATAGCAATGGCGGGATTAAATTATAAAAAATGTTTTATTTATTTAGACGATTGCGTAGTTTTAGGGAATTCATTAGACAGTCATAATAAAAATTTAACTAGCGTACTTAATCAATTGAGAAAGGTAAACCTTAAGCTAAATCCTATGAAATGTGAATTTTTAAGGAAAGAAATAGTCTATTTAGGCCACAAAATTACACCCGAAGGTATTTTTCCAGACCCGAATAAAATAAATATAGTAAAAAATTATCCAAAACCTACGAATGTCGATGAAATAAAACGCTTCGTAGCTTTTGCCAATTATTACAGAAAGTTCATTCCAAATTTTTCCACTATGGTCTACCCTTTAAATATTTTATGCAGAAAAGGTGTAAAGTTCGAATGGAGCTCTCAATGTGAATGTGCATTTAACAATTTAAAATTAGCTTTAATTAATCCACCCGTCCTCGAGTATCCAAATTTTTCGATTGACAATATATTTAGATTACAAACAGATGCTTCCAAAGTAGGCTTAGGAGCCATTTTATCAAATAGTAATGGTAAAGTTGTAGCGTACGCTAGTCGTAATTTAAAACCGGCAGAAAGTAGGTACCCGATAATAGAGTTGGAATTATTAGCCATCGTTTGGGCTATAAAACATTTTCGACCGTATCTGTATGGCAGAAAGTTTAAAATTTATACTGACCATAGGCCCCTTACCTATTTATTCGGCCTTAATGACCCTTCTAGCCGTTTGACAAAATTTCGGTTGTACCTTGAAGAGTACGATTTCGAAGTAGAATACGTCCCGGGTCGACATAATGCAGCTGCAGACGCATTAAGTCGACTTCCGCTGACGTCCTCAGATTTAGTAAAAATGCGTGAAAATATAGTATCCGTATTAACAAGGGCACAACGTCGAAATTTCGATACTATGACTGACAGACCGACTTCGGAATGTCCCACAAGTTGCAGGCCTGATCAACCCGCGGCTGTGGAAGTTCTGAAACGACCTGACGATGTAATTGAATTAATTTTCACTGATAATACGACATGTCCAAAAAATAAAGACAATATAACTTCTAAGGAGAAGTTTTGTACGTTTGTTCCATTGCAGTCAGCAATACTTCTAAACTCTCGATCGTTATCGACCATGCAGGTGTTAGCGAGAGACTTAGAACAATTATGTAAGCGCTTAAATATTAAAGAGTTATTAGTAATTAAAAATAAAAATAATGAACAAACATTAAGACAATTATTACGTGAATTTAAAGAGTTGCAACTTGTATTACCACGATTTCTTATTACTAGAGATGTACTTAAAATATATGATGACCATGACAAAAAGGTTATCTTAAATGACTTCCATTTGTTGCCCACTAGCGGACACGCAGGGGTAAATCGTATGTTGAATAACCTTAAGAATTATTATTTCTGGCCAGGCATGAGTGTTGACGTCAACAACTTTGTTAAAAAGTGTAAAAGTTGTCAATTAAATAAATATTCAAATAAAATAATAAAAGAACCAATGGTTGTTACTACAACACCTAGTACAGTTTTTCATAAAATTAGTTTAGATTTAATGGGCCCACTAGAGTTAGATAATTACAATAATAAGTATATTTTAACAGTCCAATGTGACCTAAGTAAGTTTATAGAGGCTTATCCTTTAAAGAGTAAAGATACGATTACAGTGTCTCGGAGTTTTGTAAACAATTTTGTATTACGCTATGGAGTTCCTAGTGAGATAATTACCGATAAAGGCAAAGAATTTATGTCTTCAGTATTAACTGAAACATGTAAGTTATTGGGCATAAATAAATTAAATTCGACCCCTTTCCACCACGAAACTTTAGGTGCTCTCGAAAATAGTCATAAACATTTAGGATCATTTCTCAGAATTCAAATTACTGATAACAAAACAGATTGGAGTGACTGGATTCCATTTTGGTGTTTTTCGTATAACACAACCGTACATACAGAAACAAAATATACTCCGTATGAACTTGTATTTGGAAAATTGTGTAAATTACCCAGTAACTTATCTAAAACGCTTGAACCTTTGTACAATTTTGGAGATTATACTTGCGAATTAAAATATAGGTTACAAAAAGCGCACTTTGATGCTAAGAAAAACTTATTGCAGTGTAAACAACAAAGAAAGTTTATGTATGATAAATATAAAAATTCTGTTCAATATAAAAAAGGGGACCTTGTTTTGTTAAAGAATCAGTCAGGAAGTAAATTAGATAGTGTGTATAACGGTCCATTCGAAGTTATTGAAGATATGTCTCCCAATGTAAAAATATTAAAAAATAATAAAGAATATGTAATACACAAAAATAATACAAAATTGTTTATTGAATGATATAACTTTTAGTTTCTTATTGTAAGTTTTGAATACCTAAGTACTTTGTTAATATGTAAGTAATAAGTATAGAGTAAAAAAAAAAAGATTTTTTTTTTTCTTGATGATTGGAGGGGTTGCATCTATCTTTTTCGGGGGAGATGTAGTATGTGAGTAGGTACATACATTATTTTAACATATAGATTTAAATTGAAGTAAACAAATGTATCAGATTGCATCGTTCCCATAAGTCACTTTATGCTGATGTTGTATCCTTAAAACTTGTGTTCTCGTGTGAAACTTTTTAATGTTGAATAGAGTGAATAAACCTCCGTCTGATGGACTACACGTCTTTTTATTTTAACCACCTGAAACCCTCATATCACAATAGAATTGTTTTTGAATGCTGAGCATATAGACATACTATGTATAACAGAACATTTTTTATTAGAACACCAATTAACTTTAAATTTTGCTCAGCACCAAGTTGCTAGTTCGTTCAATAGAAAGACAGCAATACATGGTGGCTCTTTAATAATATTAAATAAATCTTTAAAATTTAAGGAACGTAAGGACATAGTGAGCCTATCTATTGAACAAACTATTGAAATATCCTGTGTAGAATTGACAAATTTTATAATTGTTTGCATATATAGACCCCCTAAATCAAACTATGATAGTTTTGAACTAGCTTTGGAAGAATTATTGGGTAAATTAAATAATATAACTGAGAAAATATTTGTCTGTGGGGACTTTAATGTTGACTTGTTAGAAAACTCAACCTTGAGTAAAAAGTTAATAAATTTATTTAAATGTCACAATCTTATTAACCTGTTTCTACAACCAACTAGGGTAACAAAGACCACTGCAACTTGTCTAGATAATGTGTATTCTGATGCAATTCCAGTATATTCATCAGTAATAAATAAACTAAGCTCTGATCACAGCAGTCAGTTGGTTACATTTAAATACTCAAAAGAAAAACAGGTTAATAAGAGTATAATGGTTGTTCCAGTCAATGACAAACGTTTGGAGAGATTTCGATGTGGTCTAATCAACAATATGCCTACTATAGCCCACTCCAATAATGTAAATTTACAATACAGTAACTTAAGTAGATTAATAAATAAACAACATGACAGTGTATTTATTCCGAAAAAGATCTCTCTAAACCAGTGTAAATCATTCAGTGATTGGGCTACCACAGGTATACATACGAGGGTCAAACTGAAAGTTCTTAGAAAATCAAAAACTAAGCATTCTAGCAAGTTATTAGTTTTATTATAACTTTTCAAAATAGCGTCCATTCACATCAATACATCGCTGCATTCGATGGAACCATTGAGAAAAGCACCTTGCCCACTCGGCCTTAGGGGTCTCTTCGACGGCGTTTTGAAACGCAGCCACTGCTTCTTCGGCGTCCATAAAATGTTTTCCTCGAAGTTTTTCTTTTATTTTCGGGAATAAATAAAAATCGCAGGGTGCGAGGTCGGGGCTATACGGCGGGTGACCCAGTAATTCCACGTCTGAGGTCGCCAAATAGTCGATCGTTTGCCTGGCGGTGTGCGACGAGGCATTGTAGTGATGAAGGAGGATCCTGCTGCGAGGTCGTTTCTCTCGAACTTTTTCCAAGACAAGTGGCAAACAGTTGTTAGTGTACCACTCTGCATTAACCGTTTTCTGATCCTCTAAGACAACTGTCGCGTAATGACCTGTCTTTCCGAAGAACGAGGCCACCATCTTTTTTCCAACACTTCGACCTCTCTTCACTTTAGTTGGCAACTCTTCGGAAGGAAACACCCACTGAGCAGACTGTCTTTTGGTTTCCGGATCATAACAGTAAATCCAGCTTTCGTCACCCGTTAGTATGTCGAACACAGCATTTGAGTCACCTCCGTTAAATTTTTGGATCATTTCTCGGCACCAATCAACACGGCGGAGTTTTTGAGCCTCGGTCAAATTATGCGGTATCCAGCGGGCACAAAGCTTCCTGACCGCTAAATGTTCATGGAGGATTTTGTGCACTTGACTCATACCTATGCCTAGACTTGTCCGAATCTGCTGATAGGTCACTCTTTTGTCAGTCTCTATCATACGCCGCACAACACTGATATTATCTTCAGTCGTCGCTGTAGAAGGCCGTCCCTCACGCAAATCATCGGTGAGATTAGTTCGACCACGTTTGAATTCATTAAACCAGTTGTAAACTGTGGCACGAGATGGGGCTTCATCGTGAAAAGCCAATCGAAGTCTATCATAACTTTCTTGTTGACTTATATGACATCGAAAGTCATAAAAAATCATTGCACGAAAATTTTCTCGGCTTAAATTCATTCTGACGTGCACAGACAATTTTCAATTTGCCGCCAAATCGTAAAACAAATGACAAATTAATTAAATGAATACTCAATATTATTGGTAAAGAGTTCTATTTTCAAAATTTAAACTTATTTTTTTAATATAATGCTTTTAAGTTGCCAGTTCTAAAAACTTTCAGTTTGGCCCTCGTATCAGTAGAAAGCACCTATATGATCTCTATCATGAGAAATCATATAACAAAAATGACACCTTTTGCAACTATGTCAGAACTTACTCAAAGTTATTTAAAAAAGTTTGTGCCGCAGCCAAATCAATGTATCTAGGTAATAAGATTAAAAATAGTGCTAATAAGACTAAAACTACTTGGAACATAATTAATAAGGAAACTGGGAAAGTTAAGAATCGCAATAGTGAGTTTAAGCTTGTTATTGACAATACAATAATTAAATCAGATGAAAATGTTGCGACAGCATTTGAGAGCTGTTTTGCTGACATTCCAGTTTCAACTACTAAATCATTAAGCTCATCACCTGTGGCGGCTGAATCATTGCTCAAAAATCATGTGAGTGAGTGCAAGGTGTCTTTCAAGTTCCAACCCATAGACACCGGGGATATTATTAAAACATTTAAGACAATTGATATTAAAAAGACAACTGATCTGTGGGGCATATCTGTTGAAATATTAAATTCTATTATAGATGTAATAGCTCCTTGCCTTGTTGAAATATTTAACAACTGTATTATTAGTGGGGAGTTTCCTGATTTAATGAAGCATAGTAAGGTTATTCCTTTATTTAAGTCGGGTAGCACTACAGACCCTACTAATTTTAGACCAATTTCAATTCTACCTACTTGTAGTAAAATTTTTGAAAAAAATATTCTTAATCAACTCTTGGCCCATTTCACTTATAACAATTTACTTCATAATAAACAATTTGGATTTACAAAGGGCCGTTCAACAACTGATGCTGGTGTTGAACTAATTGAAATAATCACTGGTGCCTGGGAGAGGTCGAAGGATGCCCTAGGTGTATTTTGTGACCTATCTAAGGCATTTGACTGTGCTCAGCATGACACTCTCATCAGGAAACTCCACCACTACGGCATCAAAAGCACTGACCTCAAACTTTTGAATTCATATCTAAGTGATAGAATTCAGAAGGTTGAGGTTAACCGGAAAAGGTCGGCTGGGTCGGTTGTGAGAATGGGAGTGCCTCAAGGATCAATTCTGGGCCCATTTTTGTTTCTAGTCTATATAAATGATCTACCCTATATGGTAGGCAATAATCATGAGATTGTATTGTTTGCTGACGACACATCATTAATTTTTAAAATGATAAGACAGAAAATAAACTACGACGATGTAAACAATGCTCTCGCAACTGTTGTTCAGTGGTTCAATATAAATAATCTAGCGTTCAATGATAAAAAAACTAAATGTATAAAATTCTCTGCACCAAATGTAAAACAAGTTGAGTCTGATCTGCGGCTTAATGGGAACAGATTGAAACTAGTAGATAACTCTGTTTTTCTTGGAATTACCTTAGATTCTAAATTGCAATGGGGCGCCCATATCTCACAACTAGCGAGTAGACTTAGTTCTGCGGCGTTCGCGGTAAAGAAAATTCGCTCATTGACTGATGTTAATACAGCGAAGCTGGTATATTTTAGTTATTTTCATAGTATAATGTCCTATGGCATCCTACTTTGGGGCAATGCCGCAGATATTGACACGATATTTACACTGCAGAAAAGGGCTATTCGTGGAATGTATAAACTTGGAAACAGAGAATCTCTTCGAGAAAAGTTTAAAGAGATTGGTATCTTGACCCTTGCATCACAATATATTTATGAAAACATTATGTATATTTATAAGAATAGTAATAAATTTAAAACTAGGAAAGATAATCATGATACAAATTACTCTGTAAGGACTAGGAACGACCATAAGTTAGCGTTTCCTAAATTAAGGCTGGCTAAAAGCAGCAAATCATTTATTGGAATGTCAATACGTATATATAACAAAATTCCGAAGTCAATTCAATCCCTGCCATTCAATAAATTTAAATCAATCATTAAAAACACTCTTTCTCGAAAAGCTTATTATAAAACTAAAGATTACTTAGATGATAAAAAGGCATGGGATTAAGCACAACAGGATATTTCTAAAAGTTTCTAATTACTTAATAGTTTTGTTTACGGCTTGGCTGTGCAGTACATGTATGACATACTGGTGACTGTCCCACTCACTTATTTTCTTGTCAAGACATCAGCAAGAACGTCATGCTCCCTCAGGCGGCATGGCTAGTGGTAGCGTCGGGTATCGGGTCACCCTCTTCCCTAAAATATGGTTGAGGAGGGTGATGGCTGGTGCTTGCGTTAACTCGTGAACGGGTGCTGCTAGCGGTGCCAGGTCGTTTTGCTAATGATACTATGACTATTTTATTCCATTCTTGTTCAAATACTCTGTTCCCAGTTTGTCATGTTCGTATTGTGCATCCATAGCTAATTGCATCTGCTATGTACGCAAATTGGTTGTGGCATGACATTGGCTCTCACAATTAGCTGTCTTGTGTTTGTTTTTTTTCATGTCACGGTCAATTTGTACTGTACCTATTTGTATTAATTTGATAATTCTGACTGAAAAAGAGTGCCAAGAGTTTTTTTCCGCCGGCTTTTTTTGTCTCTTGGTCTACTGTAATATCTTATTTAACAACTATCAACAACTAGTTAAAGCCGAAGTATGTGATGACTGACTTCATCAAATGTTTTGTGAAATTCCTAAGATGAATAAAACTTTTTTTTTTTTTTGAAAAACAAGTTCAAAGTTTAGATCAAAATATCCAAGTGTCAACCCGAACAACAGCTGTTAGCTTTTGATGAAATCTATTCGATAACAGATGGCGTAAAAATAAAGTGATGGGTAACTAAGACAGATACTACAAAGTTCAGCCGGTGCGGGATAGGTCATAAGGTCACTGCTGCGTCACAAGTCTTGTTATTGCTTATTAGGTTGACTAGGGTTGTCAAAATATTTTGTTTGTAAAATAAATAAATAAATTTGTATGAAAGTCTATACCAGCAAGTATGGTATGAAGCTAACCCTCACGTTTTATCTCTCCATTTTGTTAAACGTCGTAGATTGGATGACTTACTAGAGGGCCCAAGATGCGAAATCCAAGCGAACATGCCTTGTACTGCAAGCGATAGCTTCGAGCGATTTAAACAAATGTATTTCTATTAATTAACAAGGACACAAAATTCACGAACTAAAGTAACGTTTGTAGTGAATTAACGGTTCAAGAGTTAGTTTTGTGGCCGAGATATCAAAGTCAACATCAAAATATCGCAAAATATCTCACAGCACAAGCTTAGCTTACTTTGAGGCCATGTCGAGACTGTATCTCAGATGTTGTGCGGAATTTCTTTTTTTTAAAAGCTGTTTAACATTACTAGCAATTTTTCGAAGTCGTCGTGGCGCCATGGTTACTGTGTCACGATATCACAGGTTAAGCAACGCTCGGCGCGGCCGGTACTTGGATGGGTGACCGCCGACCATTCATTTCTCACGACGACTTCCGTGCTTCGGAGGGCACGTTAAGCAGTCGGTCCCGGTTGCTGTATACTTGTATACAGTAGTCGTTAGGGTTTGTCAGAAGCCATCTAGACGCCCTAAAAATTCTGGCATCCACCACCCAGCACTGGGCCAGCTTGGTGGATTATGGCCTATACCTCCTCGTCACCCAGGGAGAGACTCATGCTCTGCAGTGGGCTCATTACAAAGAGATGATGATATCTTTTGTTACAATTTGTTACAGAAAGTTTATATTATTTCCTTCTTAAAAATATTTATAAAACCAATTTTCCAGGAAACAGCCTCGGCAACGCTTCAAATAAAAAGTCCATACGAGACAAACTCGGTTCCTGTGCAGAGTTATCAGACGGCGAAGACGGGTCGGACGACGAATCGGGCGAACAATCGGACGATCAATCGGAAGACGAATCGGACGACCAATCCGAAGACCAGTCGGACGAGGAGTTGGGCGATTCTATCAATGAGAGTGGGAATGAGTCGGTTATCACGAACAGGGATAGTACGGTGGAGAAAATCTTTGAAGAAATGATTCATTTAGATGAGACGGGTGAGATGTTTTTTTTTAATTATGTGGGTGTTTTGAGTATTTTACACCAAATCGAAATGGTCGACCGAAGGTGTTATCTTACTATTTATAATGACAACCACTTTGGCGATGGGGTAAACCTGTCTGCATCAGACGCCACTGGTTGCGGGTTCGATTCCCGCACGCAACAATTTATATCCTTGGTTCCCCCTAGTTCGCTACATGGTATCCCATAACATAAGCTCTGGTGTTGGTGTGATTGGGGGTTTTGTTATTATTAATATGGGTTATTTTTCAGACGCTGTGCATTGGTTTTTTAATTTTTTTAAATATATAAGTGCAATTAAATGAGGTTAGTGCAAACTACCTTCTCAGAGCGATGTTATGGATTGTACAAATTCTTTGACAAGAACCACAATCACTCAGCTGGTATATTGTTTCATGATATCTAATAGCTCACAGTAAGCCCTGTTAACTAGTAAGTCTGAACAGACAGAACATTCTAATACAGGGTAACAATAAAATCCTCAGACAATCACACCAACTACGTGGCCCCAAACTAAGCAGAGCTTGTGATATGGGATACCATGTAGGGAGCTAGGGGGTAACCTAGAATTTAAATACATACATAATGTCACGCCTGTATCCCTTATGGGGTAGGCAGAACACCAAAGGTTACAAGACCATCTGATTTCACGTATTATAGGTATTATAAAGATGGAGACTATTGTAGTGACAGAGGGTCAGCCTATCGCCCACAAAAACGCCTTTAAAACCTCTGTCCCTTAACTAACTTTTACAGTATGCCTAGGAAGAGAAGCAGCTGGCACATACTACGTTTTTCTTTCGCTCCCAGTCCAGCATGGAAGACTTTAAATGCATATACATACATATAGATAAACGAATTGAAATACGAAGATTCCGTGCGGGAATCGAACCCTCGACCACGTGCATCTGAGGCAGACAGTGATACCCCATCGCCTAAGTGGCCGTCGAAGATTGGAAATTTTTAAATTTTTTTTGTAGAGGAAGTACTGTAAAAAATAGAGGAAGCAAATTTCATTTCATTTTTGAAAACAAATAAAACCGCTTCCAAAGATTTTCAAAGATGCGCTCGCTTCACCAGGGAGTCGAACTGAATAAAATCTGTAAACATGACACCCTGTAATTTTATTGCATTGATCGTTAGGGTCAATCACAAGAATGCAGTGCGATCACAGAACTTTATCGAATCGTATATTAACGAATGTTTACGAATGCTCGTCTAGTATGGAGTCGGTTGCAAGTTTTGAGTAACATTGTAATTTTTTATTTTACAGATATTTATGAATACAACATGTTTACAAACATTCAAAATTAACAAGGCGCACATTTATTTAAGCTGGCCTTGCGGCAATGGAGAGATTTCAATTTTTTCTTAAAAACCGTCTCCATACTATACGAACATTCGTTTACAAACCATTCGATAAAGTTCTGTGATCGCACTAATGGTTAGTTTTATAAGTACTAGGTTAATTTAAAGAAACGAAAACCATGAAATCTTCATTTTTAGATTTTAGTCAGTTCGATTCCTGGGTGCAAACGAATTTTCGAAAAATCTTTGAATGCAGTTTTATTTATTTTCCAAAATAAAGGAATGTTTCTTTGGATTAAAATTTGGAATCTCTATTATTAAAAGTACTTTCCCTGGAGGTGGTATCAAAAAATTCCATCCTGTATGTAGGGACTTAGTAGAAATATCTTAATACTGATTGATCAATCATTGTAAATTCTCAGGCAAAGAAAAAGTTCAGTCGGATGTTATGTTGTTCCTGCAAGACCCCATTGCCGAAAATCTAGACAGACTGGGACATAGTGCCGCTGAAGTTATAGACGCTCATTTACAGGTAAACAGGAAAAATTCTTAGCAGGTCCTTGTAAAAACCTACTTAAATTTAAATAATCAATACTTCGTAATAATAAGAAAATGACACTGTTATTTTTAAAATATTTACGATTAAATTGTTCTATTTTTATATTTAAATTATATACAGGGTGTCCCAAAAGTCGATGATATACCGAAAGCATGAGATACAACTAGTAATAACAGCTACTGGAAAAATAAAAAAATAAATTTTTTTTGGCCTAGTTATGAAAATATTGTATTTAAAAAAAAGGTTAAAAATTCAACACAAGTGATGTTAATTCCTACAAATAGCAACTTTTGATCGGTTTTATTTTTGAAATCGCTTGAAGCGATAAGTCCACATTGTCCAAAATTGGTTTTTTTATTTTCTTTGGTCTCTCATGTATTTTTTATTGTCAATAAAGAGTAAATAAATATATAAAAAGCTAATTTCACAAAAGTACCTACTTATTATTAGGAAGGTAAATTTTAATAAAATTTAAGAGTAGACCATTTCAGTTTAGAACATTTAAAATTGATCACATAATGATATAATAATACTTTCATAGTTATCTTTCAGGGTTCAGAATAAAACGTCGATATAAACTTTAATTAACCTTCAATTTAAACCCTTAATTTTAAATGTTTGAAGGAAGACTTCCTTCTGCTTGTATGAAAGCATGACATCGTATTAAGAAAGGTCTAGAATGTACCTGAAACCATACTTAATTTGTTTCCAATCGATTTATTTACTGGGGATCAATGAAAGAGAAGGTGTGAACGTGAAAGGCAGAAGCTATGGATTTAGTCTACAATGGACGATTTGCACCATATCGCCAGATCTTTACATACAAGCAGAAGGAAGACTTTTCGAACATTTGATTTAAAATAATGTTTAAATTTTTGTTTTGACGTTTTGTTTTAAACCCTTAGTACAAAAGATAACCATGAAATTATTATTAGATCATTATGTGATCAGTTTTAAATGTGCAAAACATAAATGGTCTACTCTTAAAAGACTGCTATACATTCCAAGAAAATGCCTACCATAAAAAAGGGTTACTATAACTGTCTAACTGACAGTTAACTGATTCTGTTGTTTATTTATTTATAGGAATAACAAGCTTATTCCAATAATAAGTCAAAAATAATTATCTTATATTCCGAAACGGCTATTTTTTACAACTTTAAATTATTTATTTTAGAGCAATAGGTAAATATATCCTATATCGTACGATTCCTCAGTTTATGCCCTACAATTTGGTGTCCATGTACCTCGCAGTAAACATATGGGCCAAAATGTATGAAGATAAAATCTTGTCCTTTCAGACCATCCAAGATCCATCATCCCGAACACAGTTCTACGTAGAAGCGGTGCTATGCACGAGTGCCCTCAACACCATTGTATCGAGGAAATTATGTCAGTTAGCCATCAAGCGAGCGGACAAACAGTGGACCCTAGCCGAGACTATGTTACGAGCACTGGCTTTGATCAAGGTAAGTTAGACAATAAGGTACTTCTATAGGGTCGCTAGTCAATAATATTTCAATTGCAGATTAAGACTGATGAGTGGGTCATAATTACGGAAACTATTTTTTTTTTTAATATTTTTCATAAATTAAAGTTCCAAAATTCTTCTAAGTGATCAAAATTTAAGTTTGATCTGTTGCTCATGACTACACACCAAGTAATGAAAACGTGTCCATCTTATTGTGTATAGTAATTAAATCAAGATTAATCTTAAATTTTTACTCACAGAGAACAATTTTGAAATTTGAATTTAAGAAAAAAATTAATTAAATTAAAATTAAAATTTTTTTTTGAAATTCATTACAACTCATCATACCTAATCTGCTATTAAAATATAATTGACTATTATATGCCGACCCTGTATATTGGTTGGTGTAGAATATCCTTACCACCTCTGGATTACATTGTTGATGCAAGAATAGAATAGAATAAACATTTATTATCACACACACATATAAAAGAGTTACACAATAATAAGTTACTCAGCTTGCGCTTGTGAGATTATAAGTCTCAGTAGACTATAAGCTCACAAGCGCAACACTACACTATTCGGTTTCAAAGAATGGTGGAAGATTAATAAAATTGAAAGTACCATATTAAACGCCAATTTTGACACTAATTTCTGCAATCAATATTAAACGAAAGACATGAAATAATGCTTTAAATCTTAAACAAATAATCTATACTAATATTCTAAAGAGGAAACCTTTGTATTTTTGTATGTTTGTATTGAATAGGCTCAAAAACTACTGGACCAATTTCAAAATTTCTTTTACCATTACTTCTTCCGAATCCGTATAGGCTTTTTATCCCGAAAATCCCGCGGGAATCGAAATTGCGCGGGTAAAACCGCGCGCAACAGCTAGTAATATATAAAAAAATAAAATCCCCGAACAATTACACTGACTACATGACTACAAAGTAATCAAAGCATGTGTTATGTTATGAGATACTATGTAAGGAACTTGGGAGAACCTCGATTATAAATACATATTAATATAGATAAACACCCAGATCTGGAACATTTTTTTTCCATGCAGGAATGGGAGCAAAGGAAAAACAAAGAATGTGCCAGCTGTAAAACTCAGTTAAGGGACAGAGGTTTGGTCGGAGGTTTTTTTTGTTGGCGATAGGCTGACCCCCTGCAATAATGTCTCTCCATCATTATAATACCTCCAAATTTTCAAACTTGACATCAGTTGGTTTTATAGCCTTACGTGTTCTGCTTACCTTGTAAGGGATGCAGGCATGAAGTTATGTATGTACATACATACATAACTTCACGTCTGTATTCCTAATGGGGTAGGCAGAACACCAGAGGCTATAAAACCATCTGATGTCACGTTTTACAAATGCGGAGGTATTACTGTGATGGAGTGAGACTATTGCAGTGACAGGGGGTCAACCTATCGCCCGCAAAAACGCCAATGAAACCTCCGTCCCTTAACTGAGATTTACAGTATGCCCGGGAAGAGAAACAGCTGGCACATTCTATGTTTTTCTTTCGCTCCCAGTCCAGCATGGAAGTAATGTATGTTATGGTTGTATGTAACTAAATAATATAACTTTTTCAGAGCGAAGATAAACATTATAAAGTCCGCTGGAACCTGCCGGCGTCGTACTCCCTACTTGCACAAGAATTCAGCGCGCCGCACTTCCCCGCTTCCTTAAGGGACACCCTGAGGTTCTTTATAGCCTCCAAAATGAGCTCTATGCAAGACGAAATACGACGCACTATCGAGAAACACCCGGTGCTGTATCAGAGCTAAGATGTGTTTACAATAAAGTTTTTTTTTTCGCATGTTGTGGGTTTTATTTATTGTTAAGCCGGAGAATGTTGTAGAAAAGGATTTTATTTCCAAAGTTAATTAATACTAACTAGGGATGCAACGATACCGATGCCGATAATCGTAAACCGCAGGTTATCGTTATTTTTGACGATCATCGGTATCGTAAAAAGTATTACGATTCTTAAAACTAGATTGCCTGTATACAAGTTATTGGAGAAAAAATACTGTATTATTAAAAAATACTGAAAAAATTGGCCCATAAGTAAGTATTTGTCCATCAAACCAGCAACAGTGGATTCAGAAAGATTGTTTTCCACAGCCGGTTTAATCCATACGGATATAAGAAACAGACTCAAACCAGATAATTTAAAATTTTTATGTTTTCTTAACAAGAATTTAAATGAAAATTATTATAATTACGACATTTAGGTGGTAAATTATCCTTAAAACTTAATGAAAGTTGATTTTACTCAATTCACTTGTTTTATTAGATGTAAATTAAATAATCGTAATGCATTCGTTGTCGCATTCGTTATCGTACTCGCTATTACGATACATTCGTCATTCGTATCGGTATCGTAATAGCCATACCGTTGCATACCTAATACTAACCAATAATTACATCATTATACAGGGTAATTTTTTGCTTTGTCCGTACTAACCGTACTATGCTCCGTGGAACGTGTCACACGCGTATGAAGAAACATGATTTTCTATACAGAAAGTGTAATTGTCGAGGTACCATCGAACCAACTGTATCATGACTACGTCCTACGGCCGCCATCTTGAAAATAGGGGTTGAAATGGTTTTTGCGATATATCTCTTAAACTATTTATTTGATAAAAAAAATGTATTAAAATGTTTTGTTGCGAATTAAATCCTCTACAACCTTAGTCAAGTATTTTCTTGTCGTAGAACTATAAATAAAAAGTTATTAGCGAAAATGTTTAGAAATTCGAGAAAATAATTTATATTTTTTGATATAACATTTATCATTTTACGAAAAAAATATATCAGACCATTTTTTTAGATCGTTTTTTGAGGAACAACTTTTATAAGCAACATTTTTCATTAAGTCAATAGTTAAGGTTTTACAGCGCTTTACAATTTTTACGAACTGTTTCGGAAGTTACTGTACATATTGCGTGTTATTGTTATTACGTGGACAATCGAACCGATAATGTTGCTCGTCGTCGCAGCAGCAGCTCCAGTAGTTTATCGTCAGTTTCAGAAGCTCCAGAGCCAGACTTCGATTTTGCGAACAATTGTTTCATCTGTGCCAAAGCGGTTCAGGATCCAAGTAGGTAATTCGCGTACAAGCCGACAAGCGCGGGTTTGTGTTGTACGTAATGGGAGTACAAAAACAAGTATTATGGACGTTGCAATGAATATTACTAATCGCATAGCTAATTTTTTAACTTTCTTCTATGCTGGACTGGGAGCGAAAGAAAAACATAGAATGTGCCAGCTGCTTCTCTTCCCGGGCAAACTGTACGAGTCAGTTAAGAGACGGAGGTTTTATTGGCGTTTTTGCGGGCTATAGGCTGACCCCCTGTCACTGCAATAGTCTCTCTCCATCATAATTGTACCTCCAAATTTGTCAAACGTGACATTACATGGTTTTATAGCCTCTGGTGTTCTGCCTACCCCATTAGAGATACAGGTGTGAAGTTATGTATTATGTATATGTATGTATGCATAGCTAATATTCCCAGCTTAGTGGAAGTTGGAGCAAAGTATTTTCTACCTGGAAAGTATCCTCGGTAACGGCCATCAGATTACAATTATTTTAAAAATCAATAATTGTCAAATTCTGTAATGTAGTGGAAAAGGGTCAATAATCAATTATTGATAATTAAAAAAATTATAACAACAAAATAAAAACAAAAAAAAAACAATTACTGATGACATATTATTAGTACACACGTATAATATAAGTCTAGTTAAGAATACTGAAAAATAGTACTCATTTCGGAGCGCTGTAAAACCTTAACTATTGACTTAATGAAAAAATGTTGCTTATAAAAGTTGTTTCTCAAAAAACGATCCACAAAAATGGTCTGATATAATTTTTTCGTAAAATGATAAAAAAAGTAATACTTATCAAAAAATATAAATTATTTTCTCAAATTTCTTAACAAAAATATAAGTTTTTTATTTATAGTTCTACGACAAAAAGTTACTTTACCAAAGTTGTAGAGTTAAATAAAACACTTTTTAACCGGATTTATCGCGTATATTTACATTTTGAATTTTGACTCGACGTTTCGGTGTCTTTGCAGACCCCGTGGTCACGAGCGACTGAGGTGTCAAGCGTCGGATTGATAGATTGAAAAAGTTATACATCATCATCTCCATCTGTTTCTCAGTCTTCGAGCGTAGCGTTCTGGATTGACACAAAACGAGCTGAGTTTGAGGTCGTGCAGCTTGCTGGATGTTAGATTTAATATTTTTCAGGATAGGGTCCCATGTCGGTGATAGTTTCCAACCATCTTCTCTATTGAAATTAGGGTGTTTTTTAATTTCAATCGCTCGAAGACTGAGAAACAGATGGAGATGATGATGTATAACTTTTTCAATCTATCAATCCGACGCTTGACACCTCAGTCGCTCGTGACCACGGGGTCTGCAAAGACACCGAAACGTCGAGTCAAAATTTAAAATGTAAATATACGCGATAAATCCGGTTAAAAAGTGTTTTATTTAATAGTATGAATCGCGAAAACTTAAGACAATATTATCAAAGTTGTAGAGGATTTAATTTGCAACAAAATATGTTAATATTTTTTTTTATCAGCTAAATAGCTTAAGAGATATATCGTAAAAACCATTTCAACCCCTATTTTCAAGATGGCGGCCGTAGGACAAGGGTGACGACCCCACAAACTTGGTTTTAGCTTTACACTGACCCCCCCTACACATCAAAAAAATAAAATTGCGTCCTCTGAAAAACGCAAGGTTAGGCCTAAAAAATGTAACATTTCAATGGACTATGGAGTTTACTGTTGAAGCGGGAGGGGAGTAACACTGTGATTATTTAATGACTGATTATTTGATTAAAAGTTTTGATTTACAAAATACCTACTTAAAGTTTCATTTTTATTCAAGTTCCTGCTTAATTTTTTACAAAATTAAGTTGTTTGTTTTTATGCCTAGTGATCGGGCATTTATTTGGACGTAAACTCATTTATGCCCAATATGCCTAGTTTATGCCCATTGTGTCCATATTTGTTTATGCCCCCGACCCATCACTAGTGACGCATCAGTGTAAATAGAGTAACGCCAGCTTAGAGACAATGAATGTTTTTTGTATAGGAAAACTTAAATTTTTAAATTGTACCTGAGGCCATGGGCGTCCATGTAATCTATGCTACCGTCGACAACGGTAAAGCGGGCCTTTTATCGATATTTTCTTCGAATATGGTATTTAGTGTATGTAATTCATTAAGATTATGACATATTTGGTTCTGTGGTCTTAATCATGGTATCAAATCGAGTACTTCTATCCATTATGGTGCGCATATTAGCTTCCATAATAGGATAAAATAACAAAATAATATTTATCTTGTCGATTCGACTATTTATCGATGGTTGCATGCTAGTCCAGTCATAACGTACATTCAAAAAAGAAAATGAATTTGCGCTTCTAATTTTTTAATATGTTGTAGGGGATACCTAGAAAAGCTTAACTTGAGATTGTCGACCAAGCTTTCCTAGGAGCTTTCGCCGCCATCTTGGAAAACGCTTAAAATTTGTTTTTCGGCAATAACTCGGCTATCCGATGAGATTTCGAAAATTTTTGTAGGACACTTTTTGTAGCTTTCTTTGTGCTCTACAATAACGCCTGAATCATTTTTAGCGTTTCATGCATCGTTATCGAGATGTCGATCGATAAAGTCAAAAATTTAGGACACAATTTTTGTTTTTTGCTTTTTTTTTCTTTGGGTCTTAATAAATATGAAAAATTGTGGAATTCAAACTTGTAGAGCATATTCAGACCTACAATTTCCTTCTTGGATTTTTTTATGTTGGACAAAAATTACGATCTCCAGCGCGCCGCAAAGTCGGTGAATCCACACTCAGCGTCGAGCGAGCTGCTCGCTCGGTTGTGTCTGGATGTCGAATCGAATGGGAAATTGTTCAGGAAATTGATGGGATAAAAAATAAGTACATAGAGCAACAAATTAAGGATCACACAATAGTAATTTATTAAACAAATAATTTTTTTACAATACAAAATAAACAAAACAAAATAAACGGAAAGAAAAATATTTTTTTCTGCACTCGAGACACGAACGATGGACTTTTTTCATGTCTTTTTTCGCTTGGATGGTCCAGGCTGAGGATCTTCGTCCTCCGTAAACTCTTCGAAACGTTGTTGAACGTCTGTTGAAACGTTGGAAATGATGCTGATTTGATGAGAGCATCGTCATCATCATCGTTACAGACATCGTCGTCGTCGTCAAGCAAAATGTCGACTCTGGCGACGTTACTGCATGTTTGCCCACTGCAGTGCATGCAAATAACGGAGCAACTGATTCCCGCTTTTCTGCACCCACAGGCGGCCTTACAATTTCCTTTACACTTACAGGAAATGAGCTTTAATAGTTCAGGCGGAGCGGGTTCGGCGGTGCTGGTGATTGGTTCGAGCCCTCGATTGGTCTGTCGCCAACCCCATCCTTGTGGATCCTTGAAAAATCCGAGCCAGGTTTGAACTTGGAGATACGTCCGGAAAATGTGTTGACGCACAGCGCTTTTGGTTGGCGGGAGTAGTGAGAGGTGATTCACTTTATTCGCTGTCATTGATTTTGCGAAGCGATGGAATCGCAAAATATTTACGGACTTCTCGTGCTTATCACCACCATATAGGGCGATAAGGAATTGCTCTCCCGCGCAAGTGAGAACCTCCGGATCGACCTTTTCTTGTTTGAATAATTCCACCGATGACCGTAGCTCTGGATTTTTCTCGAGAGTGTTAATAAACTTCGACTTGCCGATGTTATAGAAAGATGATGTCGTGTCGCAACCGCTAAAAGCGTGAATGAAAAGAATGTGCTCCAGAACTGACTTGTGTTTGAAACTGTGCGCTCTATGCGGGCACTCCGTTATAACGAGTTTACAGCCAACTAGATATCGAAATTTTTGCCCAGAATATCGGAACCCTCGATTTACACTACGCACAGCAAAAACTCAACACCATACGATATACTAACTTGAGCGTGGATTCACCGACTTTGCGGCGCGCTGGAGATCGTAATTTTTGTCCAACATAAAAAAATCCAAGAAGGAAATTGTAGGTCTGAATATGCTCTACAAGTTTGAATTCCACAATTTGTCATATTTATTAAGACCCAAAGAAAAAAAAAGCAAAAAACAAAAATTGTGTCCTAAATTTTTGACTTTATCGATCGATATCTCGATAACGATGCATGATACGCTAAAAATGATTCAGGCGTTATTGTAGAGCACAAAGAAAGCTACAAAAAGTGTCTTACAAAAATTTTCGAATCTCATCGGATAGCCGAGTTATTGCCGAAAAACAAATTTTAAGCGTTTTCCAAGATGGCAGCGAAAGCTCCTAGGAAAGCTTGGTCGACAATCTCAAGTTAAGCTTTTCTAGGTATCCCCTACAACATATTAAAAAATTAGAAGCGCAAATTAATTTTTTTTATTTGCCTTTTTTCGGACGAAATGACTGGACTATGCTAGCCCGGCAGCTTTCTGAGGCCACTGACAGATGGACTCAGCAGCACCATGTCGTCAGCATAGCTGTAAGGAGTCCCATCTATTGAGCAGCCGACATTACTATTGCTGAGCTCACCAATCAAACCATTTATATAAAGGTTAAAAAGTGCGGGAGAAGACAGACCACCCTGCCTTACTCCGCACTCCAAGCCATATACCTCGGAAAGTTCTCCAGTCCACCTAACCTGGTTCTTTTGATTACCGTACCAATACTGAGAAAGGCCTGTTTCAGTAGCCAGCTTCCTCCAGAGTATTTCATATTTTACCAGATCGAAAGCACTGGATAAATCCAGGAAACAGCCTAAGACAGGTGTTTTACGCTTAGTATAGTAATGGACGGCGTTTAAGACACAGTACAGCGCTTTCTGTGGAAAGATCCGATCTAAAGCCACATTGTGCATTATGCAGATTGAGCGAATCCTGCAACTCTCTCTCAAGCAGACCGTCTATCGCCTTCGCTATAGTTGTAAGCATGATCACCCTTAAATGAATTAAGACCATATTACTTATATTATAAATGTGAAAGTTTGGATGTAGGTATGGATGTTTGTTCCTCAATCACGGGAGAAGGGCTGAACGGATTTGGATGAAATTTGACATAGTGCAGTCTGGAATAGCACATATTTTTATCCAGAAATTCCCGCGGGATTCGAAATTGCTCGCGTAAAACCGCGCGCAACTGCTAGTTAAGAATATAGAATAAAGACCTTAATAATAAAAAATACTACAATAGTATATTATGTAACAAGTGAGCGAAGTTGCTAATTACAGTTGAGGCTTAATAATGAGCCGTGACTGTAATTAGCAACGCTCACGAGTTATATACGACGTTTTTCAACACACTTGTGAGTAAAAGACAGACATACGTGGACATAAAATAACAAACACACTTGATAACACAGCTGTGAATTGTGATTGAAAAATGGCGCCGAACCTCGCGCATGCGCGTAGGTTTTTTTTTCTGTCAAATGTGTCAATGTCTGTATAGCATATACAGCCTATTTTAACTGAAAATGTTTAATTTGGAGTGGTAAATGCAAATATTTTAATATTTTATGACAAATGATTGTAAATTGTGAATAATTTGTTTAATATACAAATTTATTTTACTAATATAAGGCGCAAACATTTAAAAATGTATATGGATTTGAAGTGGTATAAAACCTCTTTGTTGTTTCTGAAAATATTTAGTGTATAATCCGGCTCTGTTTTCTCGCATGTTATTTGCACAAAGGTACAATTCAACTTTGTAGGATTCATTATATTATGCACTAGGGTATAATATATTATGCACGCGTGACTTATAGCCCAGTTTATAGTGTAGGAACATGTAATTGTTTGTAAATATATTGTATGTTTTTAATTTGATTGTCATCTTTACGTAACTTTTAGGATTAGGTTTTTTGACATTTACCCGTCTCGCTTCTCTGCTCTTTCGTGACTGGCTAGCGGCATGCTGAGGCCCGAATATTTATACATGTCACTATTTATAGGTGTGAGACGGAAGAAGTTTAGAGAGAGATCGATGTTGTCAAACAAGATAACTCGCCTTTGTAATGTAACCTTTTGTAAATAGATTTTTAAGTATAAGTATCAAAATTGAATATCTCGCCTTTATGACCCCACTAGTGTACATAGCTTTTTTGTATATATATATAGGATCTTTTTGACAATAAATATCGTATTCTGGAAATCAACTTTCTTTTACTCCGAATCCCTGAAGGACCTAACAATGGTGACCCCGATGAACCAAGAAGCCAAAATTAATGAAGAAGCAACCTTTTCCGTCGCGCCCGTATCCATCCAGTCGAAGATACTGCCATTTTGGAGAGAACATCCTCGGCTGTGGTTTGCGCATTTCGAAACGTTTATCGACCCGCAACACATTAGCGACGAACAGAAGTATAGATACGTTCTAAGCGTACTACAACAAGGCGACGTGCAGCAAGTTGGGGATATTTTGCTTAACCCTCCGCCGACGGGAAAATACCCTGCGTTGAAAAATAGACTACTGTCCGTGTATCAAGAGTCAGAGTCACGCCAATTACAGAAGTTGCTGAGTGGACAGGAGCTCGGAGACCAAAAGCCTACTCAATTGCTGAGACGAATGCGCGACCTGGGAGGCAACATAATGCAAGACGACGCATTAAAAGTACTATGGCTAAACCAGTTGCCAACATCTGTACGAGCAGTTTTATCGGTAAACGAAGAGTCCTCGCTCAATACTCTCGCTAGCATGGCCGATAAAATGATGGAACACCTGGACCCACAAATAAATTCTATTGCCGCAAATACAGATGAAACAAGATTCGACCAACTTTCGAAGCAAATAGAAAAGCTTACGCTCGAAATATCAGAGTTGAGAGGGCGACAGCAATATCGCCATCCCTCTCGCACACGCTATCGCTCGAGGTCCAAATCAAATAGAAATTCGCGCACTTACAGTGACCCGAATTGGCTTTGCAGATACCACTACCGTTTCCGCAATAAAGCTCGAAAATGCGAATCACCTTGTGCGTGGAAAAACAACGAGAAAACATCGGAAAACTAGATACGACATCGAGAGCGGCGGACATCGGTGTCGAAGAATTGTCTCCAACTAACCGCCTAAGCGTCACCGACCGACAAAGTGGTGAACGTTTTCTTATTGATACTGGAGCCGAGATCTCAGTCCTAGCTGTAAACACATCTCAACGACACTCACCTGCAGAATTCAGTTTGTACGCCGCAAATGGAAGTAGAATCACTACATACGGGGAGAAAACTCTACAGTTGAACATCGGGTTACGGCGCACTTATACGTGGACGTTTGTCATAGCTGCTGTGAAGAGATCTATCATTGGAGCAGATTTCCTTCGTTATCACAACATCCTAGTTGACTTGAAAGGACAGAGATTGATCGACGGGCTGACAAAGCTATCCATCAAAACTCTTTCAATACACACTGAAGACCCGACTATACACGTCATTAATGAAAATCATCCGTACAGCAACATATTGAAACAATACCCAGAAATCCAGAGACCCCTATTAATGAAGAAACCACCACCTCACGACGTGACGCATCATCTCGAAACAACAGGACCACCTATTTTCGTGCGCCCCCGACCATTAGCACCTGATAAATATATCGAAGCAAAGAAGGAGTTCGAACGCCTAATGGAGATGGGAGTTTGTCGTCCATCACACAGTTCGTGGGCAAATCCAATGCACATTGTTAAAAAGAAAAACGGACAGCTGCGCATATGTGGAGATTATCGCCGCCTAAACGCGATGACAGTTCCTGACCGGTACCCTATCCCCAGGGTACAAGATTTCACATTCAGACTACACGGCACAAAAATATTCTCAAAACTTGACATTAAAAAGGCCTACTATTGGATACCGATGAGAAGCAATGAAGATTCACATAAAACAGCGATAACAACGCCTTTTGGGCTGTTCGAGTTCACTTCTATGACATTCGGACTTCGAAATGCAGCCCAGACGTTTCAACGTTTCATGCACCAAGTACTACGAGGCATGGACGAGTATTCATTCTCTTACGTTGATGATATATTAATCTATTCGAAGAATGAAACAGAACACAAGCGCCATCTACACTTAGTTTTCAAGAGACTTAGCGAATATGGTCTAAGTATAAACACAGACAAATGTGAATTCGGAAAACAAGAAATAGACTTTCTCGGATATCATGTTACACCTGACGGCATTCAACCACCTGAAGACAAGACTTCCGCCATATCATCATTTCCGAAACCAAACACAATTAAAGAGTTACGAAGATTTCTCGGAATGATCAATTTCTACAGAGATGCATTAGCAAGTCAAGCTGAAAAACAATTAGAACTTAACAAATTATTGCATAACTCGAAACGGAAAGATAAGACGCCAATCAAGTGGACTCCAGCAAGCGAAAAAGCGTTTGAACAATGTCGTGACAGCATCAAACAAGCGGCTACATTGTCTCATCCCATCCCTGGAGCCAAGTTACACATATTTACGGACGCGTCTGACATCAGTATGGGAGCCGTATTGCAACAAAAACAGGATTCAATATGGCGACCAATTGCATTTTATTCAAAAACTCTCAGTGAAGCCCAGAGAAAATACAGCGTGTACGATCGCGAATTATTAGCTATTTACACGTCTGTAAAACATTTTAGAAGATACATAGAAGGACAGGAAGTCATCATACATACAGATCACCGACCACTCACGTACGCGTTAACGAAGCCACCGAGCAACAACGATACGCCAAGAAGAGAGAGACAGTTACAATTTATAAGTCAATTTTGTTCTGAAATCGTGTATGTAAAGGGAGATGACAACACAGTTGCCGACACACTGTCAAGGATAGAAGAGCTAACAATTCTTTCAACATTAGATTATAATCAACTTGCGAATGATCAAGAAACAGATAAAGAACTTCAGGAACTGAAAAGTAAACAAAACTTGAAATTTGTCATGATAAGCTTGCCAGGCATTACTAAGAAAATTGCATGCGAGATGTCTACTGAAAACCCGAGACCGTACTTACCAGTTTCAATTCGTAAAACTGCATTCAAAGCGTTGCACGAATTAAGCCATCCGGGAATTCGAAATACAAGAAAACAGATTGCCGAACGATACTTCTGGCCAAATATGAATACAGATGTAGCAACTTGGACCAAAGCCTGTCTTCAGTGTCAGTCAAGTAAAGTACATCGTCATACAGTTACACCATTAGGACAGTTTGAAGACTCTGCACGATTTGATCACCTACATGCAGATATCGTCGGTCCACTACCACCTTCCGAAGATTGTACATACATCGTAACTATGATTGATCGTCGCACCAAGTGGCCGGAAGCAGTACCAGTAAAAAACATTACAGCAGAAACAGTAGCGCGAGCTATATATGAACATTGGATATGTCGATTCGGTTGCCCGCTAAAAATTACAACCGATCAAGGCAGACAGTTTGAGTCAAAACTATTTCACACATTGATGAAAAAGCTAGGAGTTTCCCGCCTAAGGACTACAGCTTACCATCCGCAATCGAACGGGCAAGTCGAACGCTGGCATCGGACATTAAAAGCCGCGTTAACAGCGCGTAGCTCTAATACAAGTTGGACGAAAGAGATAGCAACAGTATTACTGGGATTACGAGCCTCACTTAACAAGAACTTAAGCATGAGTCCAGCTCTATATACATACGGCATGACGTTACGTTTGCCAGCGGACTTTTTCATACCCAAAGCAATCAACAGCGACGAGCCAGCTGAATACATACGTCAAATAGAAGACACGATGACGTCACTCGCACCTAACTCATACAACAATCAACGCACGCCGTTCGTTCATAAAGACTTTTCGACTTGCACACACGTCTTTGTTCGAGTCGATTTAGTCAGAAAACCACTAACACCGCCATACGAGGGTCCTTTCAAAGTACTTGAGAAGCATGAGAAGTATTTTAAGTTACAACTGCACAATCGTACTTCGGTTGTATCTTTGGACCGTCTCAAGCCCGCTTACTTCTGCAACGAAGAGGACGCCGAGTACGTTGCTTCAGTCCCGGGCCAACTACATTGGACACTCCCGGCGCAGAGAGCTCCAGAACGGCCAGAGTGCACCGCGGCGGCAACGGCGACGGCTACCACATCACCACAAGCACCTGCGACAGACCAGCAGCCCTACGTGACGCGTTTCGGCAGAACAGTGCGCAAAAATGTACGTTTCACTTGAGGGGGGGTGATGTAGGAACATGTAATTGTTTGTAAATATATTGTATGTTTTTAATTTGATTGTCATCTTTACGTAACTTTTAGGATTAGGTTTTTTGACATTTACCCGTCTCGCTTCTCTGCTCTTTCGTGACTGGCTAGCGGCATGCTGAGGCCCGAATATTTATACATGTCACTATTTATAGGTGTGAGACGGAAGAAGTTTAGAGAGAGATCGATGTTGTCAAACAAGATAACTCGCCTTTGTAATGTAACCTTTTGTAAATAGATTTTTAAGTATAAGTATCAAAATTTAATATCTCGCCTTTATGACCCCACTAGTGTACATAGCTTTTTTGTATATATATATATAGGATCTTTTTGACAATAAATATCGTATTCTGGAAATCAACTTTCTTTTACTCCGAATCCCTGAAGGACCTAACAATAGTTCTAAATTCAATAGAATAACGCTCACTTTACGAGCAAGTGTGTTGAAAAACATCTTATAGTTCTACGTCGTAGTATTATCAAATGTCATCAATAAAATGCCGTCTGAAGGGTGTTCGTCAACAGCGACTATTTGCAAAAAAGTTGTGACCCCACATGTCTATCTGAGCGCTACTAAAATAATATGCAGGTAGGTACGTTTATATTGTATCACACAACATAATATGACTTATATATAATATTTATAACGTTGTTATCGTTGTGATAAAAGATGATCAACTAATGGAGAGCATTAAAAACTGACTTCAAGCAAAACTTTGAATGAAGTATAAGGTCGTCAAGGAAACGATTTCCGAATTCATGCGTATTTGAATTTTTTCATGAACGACTCAGTTGATTCTTGGCTTAAAACATTGTCAGAACAAATCCTGGAGCGGTGATATTTGGGCTGACAGACTCTATATGGGTTAGTTCTTTGATAAGCAAACCCTGTTAGGTAACACCTATATGGGATCACAGATGAGTCGCTTTTGACGACAGTGTTATCTAGTAGAAGCAGGCTTACATAAAGGTATGGAAATCCAAATCGTTGTCAAACCCTCAACAAATCCACTTTGTACCTATTTCCGATTTTTAATTTTAAGGGTTAGTAAGTAATCTTCCCCGTAGGTACAAAGAATAAGCGTTAACAAAAATTACTAGCAAAGAGGGCAAAGATAAATACCTACTTAATGATTTTGTACGCGACTGTCCGCCATAGAACGTAGGAATAATTTTTATTTTCAAATTAAATTAGTCCAAAATAATTATCGTTTCATACGACTATTTCATCACCATTTTTTAGCACAAACCTTGAAGAAATTGGAGAAATTCGAAGTTTATAAATGTTCAAGCTGTAATCCCCACCAGTAATAATCTTCACCTCTATATCTCTGGAGTCGTTAGCCGACTATTTATGAGATTTGGCATGACATTATCACTATTTCACGACTATTTTTTGGTACTTAAACCAAGTCGATAGACCTTACCGTTTACGTATATGAGATATATGAGACGAGATATATGAGACGTTGACGTTCAAACTGTAATTCTCACCAACCTATAGCTATACCGCCGAAACTATAATACGACTATTTTTTATATGCGTCACTATTTATGACTATTTCATCACTATTTTTTGGCATAGTCAAAATTCCTTTCCATTGAGATTTCAAAAGTGAGGATTACATCTTGAAGGACACCTAAACGAGTTGCATTGTGTAAGTATGAGTGTCATTTCCAACACCTATTAATATAATAAATGATGTGAAAAATAACGCATTTGATTCATTTTAGACATCACGTGTCATACAAACATTATCTCATTAAGACTTAACTTTTCCATACTAACCAATTAAATTCTTACACCCTGTATACCTAAGTATTTTTAAATCAAAGCATCATCGGAACTCGGAAATCACGTTTCTTTCTCTTTGTGTTTGACAGTTTTGGCACGATTTTGTTACTTTTATTAGCTTTGTACGAGATTAGTATTAGGTTGATATCAGAGCCATCTATCAATTTTTGGAAAAATATCTCATTGATATGACGTTGCTTTTCCGTTGCATGCAAATAAGACAAACTTTCTGATTTAAATTTTCTGAAAGATAGAAGATTCTTGAGTTAAAAAAGAAAGTTTTGATAAATAAAAAGTACCTGCTAAATAAAAATGTAACAAACAAGAAATAAAGAGTTTGTCAATAAAGTAGCTTGTGATCAGTGAAGTGACGTTACACGGCGTTATTTGCTTGGAACGAAACGTATTTAACCTAGAAATCAACAAATCAAATCTGTAATCAAGAATTTCGGATTTCGGATCCTGACTGATTACGGAATCGAAAGATCAAGATCAGAAAGAAATACATGAATTTATTCATGTTCAACCAAATCTCTAGAACATTTACATGATTCGTAACTGTATACGAAGTTATTATAATAGTGAGCATTGTGAACTGTGAACTGTAGTTGTAAAATGTTTCGAACAATTTGCAAAACTTTCTCTCGTTCAAACTTATGTTTGGTTCGCAAACATAAAAGTTTAGATTTTTCACTTCAATGTAAAACTTTGTTAAGTACTAATAAGCCTGCATTAAAAGATGAAAAGTGAGTATTTTCAATTACCTATTTTTATTTGATAAATATTTTGTAAAGCAAAAGTATTTATCACCTTTAATATATTCCGTAATCTTTATATTCTAGGGTTAACGTAGTATTTACACTTCACGATGGAAAACGTATAGAGTCATCTGGTAAAGTTGGAGACTCGCTACTTGATGTTGTGGTCAACAATGACCTGAATATTGAAGGGTTTGGTGCTTGCGAAGGAACATTGACATGTTCTACATGTCATGTCATTTTAAAACAGGAGGACTATGACAGGTTGGTAATAACTGATGAATTTTATTGAGTAGATCATAAGCCCAGGTAACAATCATAAGCCATTTGAGGAGTGACAGAACAAATCGTGATAATTCCACTTTTTGTTTAAAAAAGTAATAGAAAAAACATAAATTACATTGCCCATTAAGCTGATGTTCAAATCATACTAATACCGTAAAAAGATAGACATAAAGTTTTGTTGGGTCACACCTCATATACAATCTTATTTTTGGTTTATGCTGAACCTAACATATGGGTCAAATATTCTCGTTCAAGGAAATGATATACAAAAATATGTAATATGAAAAAGAATTCGCAAAAGTGGGGACTACCTGCTAGTGGTGCTTTCTAGATTTTTATGTTTTAATACCTATAGTCATTATCTGAAAATAAAAATAACCAAAAAAATATTTGTTGTCGAAACCACCTACATGCCACATGGACATATTTTTATATTGAATAAGTGAATAATAAATTAAGTAATTAATTTATTAAAACTATTGCAATACATTACATTATCTTCAATAGTTTTAAAAAATTAAAATTTATCAAAACTATTACAATAAATTACATCTTCTTCAATAGTTTAAAAAAAAACATCAATCTTTAGTCGATACAAATGTAGGCTTCTTGAAAAAAGGCTTAGCTGACTTTAAGCTTTATAAATAAAGATAAAAAAAAGGCTTGTATGTTTTCTCCATAACCTATAATGTATAACCAGTCAGGTCTAAAGTTGCCATTATAAACATTTTGGGATCTTAAACTAACTAATGTGTTCAGAGTTAACTAAATATTTTCTTTCTAGATTGCACATACTATTTCTTGCTATATATTCATAATGTAAAAGTGCTATTATCATTTTTACAGTTTACCGGAGAAGGCAACAGATGAAGAAACAGATATGCTTGATTTAGCCTACGGACTCACTGACACTTCTCGCCTTGGGTGTCAGATTTGTCTGAGTAAACAACTTGAAGGACTAGAAGTGAGAGTTCCGGAGACAATAAATGATGTCCGAAGTTGACATTGTGGTATTGAATAGATAGTTGTTGATAGATAGAAGATTTAATTGTTATTACTGTTTTTTAACAGCGGCTGTTTTTGATAGGATTTTATATTCATGTTGTTATTGTACAACTAGTACGTAATTTTACTGGATCATGTTAACCTTTACTAGGCAATACATCTTTGATTATTATTATCTTATATTGAGTACAGTTTTGTAGGTTAAGGCAACCAACCGGTGCTACTATGCAACAGATTACCACTGCTGTTGTCATTATATTGCGGTAAATTCTCTCGTAATCTGTAATAAAACTCTTTCTCTGTCGCTTATGACCACGGGATCTGTAGTGATACTAAAAAGTGGAGTTAAAATATAATTATACCTACTCTATAAATCTGATTAAAAATAGTTTTATCTTAAAATAAAATAAAAAACAGTTTGATTAGTTCCGAGCATTAGATGAGCTTTACTATTTTCTATTACCTTAAATCATACATATATCTCAAAGACACATAGATTACTATAATTAGATCCAAATTGATAGTCAATCAATCTTTAATATACAGTAATCTTGTTTTATTTAATAGTATCTATTTTGTTGACATGATACTTAGAATATAGATGATAAATATCTTTATCTATTCTTATCTCCTTTTATTTATATCTGGTGTTTGTTTTAGACTTATTGACATATTATGAGTAATTAAACAAATATATGATGCAATGAGACGGAGAAATCTATAGGAAGATTTAAAATTGAACATTACTAAAACAATAAATTTGTATTTAGCACCTGAATGACGAAACCGTACACAGTATTTGGGAATGACAGTTACACTTTTCGTACTTATGCTCTGGCAAATAATTCAGTGCTTACTAACAGTTCGAAATGTCAAATAGAAAAAATAATGATACCAGTTAAAAACTTTGTAGTGTAAGTACTGGATGAGATTGATTGAAACCGAACGAGTATTTGTCATTCGTTTTGCTTCAAATTTTAAAGAAATTTCTAAATAATTGAATCTGAGGTGTGTACTATATCTTTAAAGTAACTTTAATGAAAATAACTAATTAGAATTGCCAAACATTACTTGTGCTTTAAAACTGTTACAGTAGAATTAAAATCGACTTGATAACTTCTTGATTTTTAAAATAGTTGTCCTTTGTTAACAGCAGCATAAAAAAAAAACCTTGTGAACCAAAATATTTTTTCATACATTACTATATTAGTATTTAAAAAATTATTACATTCATTCACATACCATATTACTATTTTTTTTCTTCCCGAAAGGGCTCTATTCACATGGAATACCTAGTTTTAAGTCTCTCTCTACTAACAATACTTCATAATCAGTTTTTGTCACAAAGAGATACTTACCTTAAATAAGAGAATGTAATTTCATGTCGGGCCCATTACTAATTTATTTATTTACTACATTAAAATGATCTATCATTGCATTGTATACAGATTATAAGGAACAAATCGACATGAGTTTTTCATTATGATATGTGGATAATATTCTTTTCCTGAAAAGGAATATCCTCTTTTAGTTTCCAAAAGTAGGTATCATTAAAATGTTTATGTATGTACCATTTATTATTTACTTACGTACATTAACGTGTAATGAAATATACCTATAAATTAGCATTGAACTTAAAACCTTATGACAACAGAATAAGTTGCAAAGTACATACATTTTATCAGACGTGACTGTACATTGAGGTACCTAGGTACATATTTTATTAGTATGAATTGTTTTAAAACTACGTCGTTATAGGATTATAGAACAAATATATAATTTTTATATAGATTATAGAACAATTATATTATTACTTATCGCCTTTTTTTGTATTTTTTTTCGCCACATGTATTTTTAAGTGTCACGCTTAGGTCTAAGGTTGAACAGTGAAAAAATTTATATAATCATTATACAGTGTGTCCGGTCACGACTTAGCGATAATTTAAGGTTACAAAATATACCTAATTTCATCGACAAAAACACCCATATATGGAGGTCTACTCCCCCTCCTGTCGGAATAGCCGCCATTAATTTTTTTTTATTCTTGTAGATACCTCTGCCGAAAGATGCCGATTTCTCTGGATAGAAAGGTCCTACATATGTAAAAAAAATATTATTTTAAAGGTAGAAATAGCATCTATCAAATAAAAATAAACATTATGGAAAATTTTCCCTACAAAATATCTTAAAACATTCACAATGCTAATTTAAGTGAAAAAAATTGTTTGTTTTTTTTTTTTTTAATTTTCTGAACATATTTAAAAAACTAGCACATTGATACTATTTTTTTTAGTACTGTCCTAATACTTAAGGATATTACTTACAAATTGACGTTAAAATTATTGTTGTTAATTGCATAACTCGAGAGTTAGGGCTGTTTGAATATGACCCTTTTGTGAGGGCCCCAAACCCATGTAGAGCTACCTGCATTGAATAGGGTTTATGTGACAATGATGGAAAATGATTTGTATTATTGTTAGGGCGGTGAATAAGTAGGACAAAAAATCATGTTTGATCAGCTCAGGTATCGAAGATAAATGTTTGTTAGATCAGTTGTCCTCCGCTCTGCGTTGCGATCGCTACTATTCCGTTCCGTTTTGTGTACTATTCCTTCATCTAGATATTTGCCGAGTTTGTCGTAGTTTGCAGTGACTAGGTACGTACTTTTTGGATAAAAACATGTCTAACTATTCGTCTCATCACATAACTGACATGCATTTCGTGTATGGCAGATGTAATGGAAGCGCTGCTGCCGCCGTACGAATGTATCGCCAGACGTATCCCGACCGGCCTACACCCAGTCGACAAACTTTTGATTGTCGCAATATGGCATCCAAAGGCCGCCAAATGAACGCTTCCGCATAGTGTCAGTGCAAGAAGAAGAAGAAGTTCATCAACTTATATACCGAGACCCCAGGCTCAGTGTAAGGCGAATAGCAATGATGCTGCATTTGTCAAAATGGGTTTTGTGGAAAATTTTAAAACGCGAAGTTATGCATCCGTACCAATTTCGTCGCGTGCAAGATATACGAAAGCCAGACTATGCTGTGCGAGCCACGTTTTGCTCGTGGCTCAACGGTTGTGTGTGACATCAACCGACATTTTGTAAAAAAATCATGTGGACCGATGGGGCGACTTTTACAAGAGCTGGTATTATAAACCATAAAAACCAGCATTTATGGATGCAAGAAAATCCAAATGCAGTAAGGCCCAGTAAATTTCAACATGAATTTTCAGTAAATGTGTGGGCGGTTATGATTGACGACAAATTAATTGGACCAAGTGAATTACCAAATACTATGAATGGTCCAAGATTTTTACATTTTCTAAGGAACACATTTAGCGAAATCATGGAGGAATTACCAGTGATCAACCGAAGGCGCATGTGGCTACAATTGGACGGTGCACCAGCTCACTACGCACGTGCTGTGAGAGCTTTTCTTAATGAAAATTATTCATCATGGATAGGACGTGGTGGAACGGTAGCTTGGCCACCTCGCTCACCGGATTTAACACCTCTAGATTATTTTTTATGGGGATGGATGAAGCAGAGGGTTTATGCTACCGTCCCGAATAGTATACAAGAACTGCTCGGCAAAATAATGACGATTGCGGATGACATAAGATCCGTCACAGCCTTAATATCAAGGGCCACACAACAAATGGCTGTAAGGTCAGTGACCTCTCTATAGAATAGAGGTGGACATTTTGAACAATTTTTAATTAATAATAATATGGAATGCCATTAAAAGTTCTTTTAAAGTTATAGTGTATTTTTATTTAATCCATTATCGAAAATTAATAGCGCTCTACATTCATGATCCTCGCAAAAGGGTCATGTTCAAACAGCCCTAATTCTCGAGTTATGCAATTAAGAACAATAATTTTCACGTCAACTTGTAAGTAATATCCTTAAGTATTAGGAAAGTATTAAAAAATTAGTATAAAAAAAACAGTCCATTTTTTTTCACTTAAATTAGCATTGTAAATGTTTTAAGATATTTTGTAGGGAAAATTTTGCATAATGTTTATTTTTATTTGATATTTGCTATTTCTACCATTAAAATATTTTTTTTACATCTATAGGACCTTTCTGTCCAGAGAAATCGGCATCTTTCAGCAGAGGTATCTACAAGAATAAGAAAAAATTAAATGGCGGCCATTCCGACAGGAGGGGATAGACCCCCGTATATGGGTGTTTTTGTCGATGAAATTAGGTATATTATGTAATCTTAAATTATCGCTACGTCGTGACCGGGCACACTGTAGACGTGGACATTCAAAATCGTTATTACAGGAACGCATCAGAAGTGCGGGATACAGAAATAAAACTGTGTTGGATAATAATCAATTTTATTTTCTATTACTTACTTTTGTTTATTTTCACCAATCACATCTCATCACAATTTACAATATCTTTTAACTTATAAAATACACACGACTCACTGTCTGTGACTTCGGACAGAATGCAAAATCCTGAATACAAAAATAATAATGTCCTCATTCCATTATACAATAATCAATTATCTAGAACCCCTATCTCGTTTTTATTACAATTACATACATACCTACATATATACATAACGTCACGCCTGTATCCCTTATGGGGTGGGCAGAACCACAGAGATTATAAGACCATCTGTTGTCGCGTTTGACAAATTGAGAGAGAGGCTATTGTAGTGACAGGGTGTCAACTTATCGCCCACAAAAAAGCCAAGTAAACCTCTGTCCCTTAACTGACTTTTACAGTATGTTAAGGGTATACATGTTATTTATTACAATTTCGAGGAATAATAACAATCACAATGAGTATTATACAGGGTGACTGGTGACAAATTTTAGATACTGAAGGAGAGCACTCTGAAATCGATTCTGATCATAATTATGTCATAAAAGTAGGTATTTTATTTTTCACCAGAAATCCCTATGAATAAATAGACCTTACTACACTTTTTCCCGACGCGCCGCCGCCTCAGTCAACGCGCACACAGCAGTGTTCCCGCCACACGCACGTAATGAATACTCTTCGGTTAAGTTTAGGTACTCAGTAAATAATAATTATTATTTTTTTATTATATTTTTTCACATCATGTATGATCTCAAACTATCACGTCCTGGAATTTCGAAAATGACCCACCAGTCAACCTGCATAGCTTACCATGTTTTCACAGTCATAATTACATAATGCATTCAATAAGTTACACAGTTCTTAGTAGTTGTAGTTATATAAGAATAGGTACTTAATTACTAATACCTATGTAAGATGTCTACTGTAGCCAATTTCCGATAGTGTGGGGCCTGGCGTTCCGTCACACAGGTCAACCCTTTTACGGACACCAGGCTCTCACAATCTTAATTTAATATTTCTTAGTTTTAACTAGATTTAAGTTTGTGAGAGCAAAAATAAAATATTTTATTATTATTATTTTTTTATACTTATAAGTATACAATAACAGTAGGTATGCTTACATTATGTCGTAAATTAATCAAAAATTCCGACGGTAGCTAGACAGCTTGCAGTGACAATCAGTAATTTGTTTTTATCTACGAGCTAGACCTGAAAAACTTTCAACCTCTGCGACTGAATTACAGTACAGATATCTACAGTAATTCAACTCGGCCGCATCTTTGAAATAAATGCCTACAGCGCCGCCTTAGATAAAGCGAAAATCTAAGGTTTTTAAGAACAAAATTCCCATCGACTTTCCTCGGAAATAGGCAAGTTTAGGTAAAAAAAATTGCAAAAATAATAGTTGGGAAGACACTTATCAATACATATTCCTAAGGTCTTAACGTGGGGCCAACACCGCTTAGGAGAAAAACAATTTTGTTGATTTCGTTTCATAGAAAAGAAAAACGGTTTTTCGTATTTTAGCAAATCTATTAGTTAAATAAAAAATACCCTTGTTAATGTTTGTTACTATCCGAAACAGTTAAGTAACAAAAATGTCAAAACTTTAACAAAGCAACTTTAGCAAGGTAGCTAATTCCGCGACTTGTACTTGTACTAGTGATGCAGGATTTTCGTGCGTTGGTTCACCGCCCTCCCTCCCTCAATTCAATCAATTATAAAAATGTCAAAATAGAAACTCGATACCAAAGTCCCTTCATTCAACATATCACGCTACATTAGGGCCGTAGGAGTATTAGACTAAAAAATCCGGTCCAATTTTTTTTCTTTTTCTTCATTGTCATAAAATAAAACACAAAATTTAAGTATATACCTACGTTTATTACATTGAAAAAGAAAACAGCTAAAACTCTTTTGAGTTAAAAAAAGGAAAGTTAAAATTACTAACTATCGGAATCATCATTTTCATCCTCGGAGCTGTCATATTTTGCACTGGGAATCAACATTTCCATTGCCTCCTTGGAGAAGGACTTAGATTGTTTTGATCGTTTATTTCTGCTACAACTTATTAATGATGGGGTTCTGATGTTAACAAAAGTCTAGTTAGTACATCTCTATTACAATCTGTCCTACTAAATTTTTGAGCAAAATCTGTGCGATACTTTCGTAGATGCTTATTTCTAGCCTCCGATGCCTCCTCCGATAGTTGTCCAATAGGCAGAATGGCTTTTTGAACGACTTCCGCCCCATGCATCAAGATTTTATGAACTGTGGGTGACATGGGATGCCACCCACAAAGCTCTACATATATTTTCGCTGTTATTTGGGCAAATGCATCAAATTTTTCATGGTCAATATTGAAACCACTAGACAAAACTTCTAAAATAGTATTAAATCGTTTAATTAACTATATGTTAATTCCAGTTATCCTAGAAGAAGATTCTGGGTCTTTGAAAAATCTTCTGGACTTGTTTCAATCGTTGCCGTTTCCAAACCCGACTTTTGGAATGTCGACAAGCAACTCCATTTTTTCCCTGAATTTTTTTTCAATACGCTCCTTGGTTTCCTTGACTTGTTGTTTTTCCTCTTTGGATCAGGCTTGCCACTTTTTAAGGGGTGCTTTATAAGCTAAATGCAATAATTGCTCGAACAATCGTTCAACAATTCTTTATTGGTTTCTACCTTTTTAATAATGTTAAAATCTTTCGAAGTTTGGCCACATATGTAGCACCTCATTGTCGAGGTAGTATCAGCTGCAGCATTGCAGACCTTACCATCGACCATTGTCAAGTGCAAGGTGTGTTTTATTTTAGCGCCTTGTTTGATATCTTCTGTTTGTTGGAGACAGTTTAATTGGTTTTCAATGAATGATATCTCTTCTTTGGTTATATCTTTCGTCTCATGAACTAAACGGGCCCGAATAGGTCGAAAAAACCTCACTGATGAGGGTACAGGATTTTGCCACACGATCTTCTTTGTTTCGCCATCAATAAAAACATCAACCTCACTGGCACTAATGAACTTAGAAAGATGTTAGCATCATCATTCAGTGGGTTCTCAAAATTGTGTTTGAACTGGGCCTGGTGGGATGCATCACAACCCCATTTCTTAATTAAAATTAAATTTTCTTTTTCACTATCCGATTACGGATCCACAACATCACTTACGTACTCAATCAAAGGCAAAGCTGTGTGGTTTAATAAGCCTTAAAGGTCCTCTTCAAAACTTGTTTCCGTAACTTTAATTGATTGTTCTTTCGGGTAACACTCCTTTTTGGCGTTTTGAATGAGAGAGTAACACGGGTAAATATCTGTCCTTTTATTCACCTTGGATCAGTCACCTTATACGAGTAATGCTAATGTTTCTTGTGTCAAAGATGAAGGTTATTAAACACGATAGAATTAATCACTGGACAGTTACTTAGTACCGAGTTTGTGGGCTTGGGTATAACCCTGGCTTAGTCTCAACAAAATCTTAATTCGCGAGTCCGTTTCGTCAGTTACTTTACAGTTACAATGCCAACTCAATTAATACCTAGCTACTATCGACCGTCAGTCCGAGATACGTCCGCGCACCTAGCCGTCCTAACCGTATCTCTGTCACTTGCCATCATCCTACTTCAAGATACAACCTATGGCGCTGCAATCGAATGTCAGTCCTTCATGCATTTAGCGCCCTCTTTAACAGTACTACCAACATACTTCCGCTACCATGAAGTCATACAAACATCTTAATATCGCAAACTCCTCGTTATCGCCAACACGGCCATCCTGCGATGACACACGTCCTCGTGTGTTAATCTGAAACAATCATACCAAAGTGGCGGCTTGACCACTCCTGACAATGAAGTCAAGCTAATTCTCAAAAGAAAAAACACAAGTTTGAATTCTTTACATTATAAATCTTTTAGAATACTCAACAACAAAAATACCGTTTTAGTTAACCAAGTTTCAAGCACCATTGAGTAACAATTATCTCCAAATCAAACATTGAAATCCATTAATTTCATTATTAACAACAAGGTATATCGTTCGTGGTTAACAGCAATTACATCATTTCCCCACGGAAAACCTGAGTCAACCAATGACTCTGTTGGGATTTCCAACATGATTACGCGCGGGAGGAGACGTGCGGGGCCGGACACTGACGTGACGACAAAACCGGCTCTGTAGCGGTCTGCGCGGGGCGGTCAGGTTTGGGACGACACCGTCGCCGTAACACGTCCTTTAATTAACTGATAATATTCTTATTCTTATATTCTTGTAATACGGGCGAAAATAAAAAGCACCTATACAGTCCACTGGTTTTATTATTATATATATTCGAAGGAATGCCAACAGACTCCTTCAACACACTACCCAGAATCATTCTGGCGTAGTCACAAAACCAACGAACGAGAACCTGTATCCACAACACATTAAATCTCTTCCAAAACCAGAAATGACATAATGACATCTTTCTTTACAACTGCAATGGATACTTGTACATTTGGCAACTTCAAAACTTTAACCGCTACAGTTTTTTTTTTTTTTACTTCAATTTAATATTTCCATCAAAATTCTAAATCCACGATTTAACAATTTACGTAAAGCTACCACTGGTTCGGAAGATCCATCTACTGAGAAGAACCAGCAAGGAACTCAGTAGGAATCGGCTAACGTCAACGCATTGTACGAACCACAATACTTTCGATAAGAAAACCGCACATTAAACAATGAAATTTACTTTGAATGTAACATCAAACAATCTGACAGCGGTCGAACAATAAACAAAGCAAGCATAAGCTGCTAGAATAACCCAATTAATTAGCAATCAATGCAAAGCTCTTCTGCAGTGACGTCCATCCCGTCACAAAACGTAATGTAACCTCCACTAGGTTACATCACCCTCACACTCATAACCTCTATCCGGTTATATCAACTCACACTCATAACCTCCATCCGGTTATGGCGTATATCAAACCAATAAGAGCATTGCATTGTACTTCATAATTCACAACAACAAAGTACAGTGCCACCAACTTATCTGTTCAGGTGGCCAAATGAAGAACTAGCGACGCCATTTTTAAATGTCATTCCGCTGTCAGTTTCGATTAGTGTGAGTGCTCTTTGTGATTTATTTTTACTTTTGTGGTAATAAGTGTTTCTAAAATGCCTAAGGCTGTAAAAAGTGATGCACGAATAATTATACTAAAAGTATTAGCTTTTATGAAGGATGAAAAACGTGCACAGCAGCCAATAATACCATTCGAAAAGCTGTATGAACGCGTTGCTGCAGCCACAGGTCAGTGTTGCTAGATACAAGAAAATCAATTTCCTAAGAGGATTAAAAACAAATTATGGGAACATTAAAGCTTCAATTAAAATATTTCTGTTATTATGACTACCTAAATAAACAATTTGCGATATTTGACATTTAAGCCGTATTTCTAATCTTCTCAAATTCGACATTTTAATTCCAATAACTTTAAAAAATGATAATTCTTAATGATTTTTATATTTAGTTATCTCATTTATTTCAGGTGTTTCTGAGCGATTCTTACACTAGTTAGTTAATGAACAAAAATTGGCTCAAGAATGTGGCACTAAAATTGAAACACCAGGCAAAAAGAGAAACAGGACTTCAGGTAAAATTGAAATGGACGACTTCGATATAGGTGTTATTAGAAGAAAAATTCATGAATTTTACTCTATAAAAAAAGAAATACCAACTATTCCAAAATTATTGAACGTACTACGTGAAGAGATAAATTTTAAGGGAAGTCGTGAAACGCTTCGCAAATTGTTAAAAAAAATTGGATTTTGAAGAACGCAAACAAACAGAAAAGTTCTTTGCGAACGGAATGATATATGTGCTTGGAGAGCATCATATTTACAGAAAATTAAAGATAACGAGCGTGAAAATACTAAACCTGTAATTTATTTAGATGAAACTTATATAAATTCATCACACTCGACTGGAAAATGCTGGCAAGGCCCTGAAGAAGATGGTGATTTAGAGCCAGTTGCAAAAGGTCAGAGATGGATCATTGTACATGCAGGCGGCGAAGAAGGCTTTGTAAAGGATGCCCTTTTGGTATTTAAATCCAATACTAAAAGTGGCGACTACCACGACGAAATGAATAGCACGAATTTCAAGAAATGGTTAACCGAAAAGTTATTGCCAAATTTGCAGCATCCGTCTTTGATCGTAATGGACAACGCGCCGTATCATAGCATATGCATTAACCGAAGCCCCAACTCAAATTACAATAAGGCTGATATGCAAAAGTGGCTTTTAGAAAGGGGCGTGGAATTTTCAGCACAAATGACAAAGCCTCAGTTATATGAATTAATTAAAAATAACAAGCCCGTGCCAGAGTACGAGATTGACAAAATAATAAAAGAAAATGGGCATCAAATACTACGTCTCCCACCGTATCACTGTGACTTGAACGCCATAGAAATGGTATGGAGTTCAATGAAACGAAAAGTGGCAGAAACAAATATTTCAAAGTCAAGTGCTAACATGCCTGATTTAATTTCGGATGCGTGCGGAAAGATCTCATCAGCTGAATGGATGAAATACTGCCATCATGTGAAAAATCTTCATGAAGAGTACAGAAAGAAAGATGCACACTTGGATGAGCCGTTTATCATTACATTGCTTAGTGATAGTGAAAGCGAGAGCAGCGACTCTGAAGACGATATGCAGTGTGATCCAATAAGTAGCAGTATCCCTGGGGTTCGTCCACTGACAATGTGTCATGACGATCATACATACTGTTATAAAATATAAATAATATAGAATAAAATATAATAGCTGTGGGCTTTCCTACATTGGTCAAACCAAAAGAAAAGTATCAACCCGCGTAAAAGAACACATAGCTGATATTAAACATCGAAGAGCTTCAAAGTCTGCAGTTTGTGAGCATTCCATGGACAAGCCCAACCACTACTTAAGGTTTGACTCAGTGAAAATTTTATCTAGAGAGAAGCATTACATTCCTAGAATGATCAGAGAAGCGATTGAAATTAAAAAACACCCTAATTTTAATAGAGAAGATGGTTGGAAACTATCACCGACATGGGACCCTATCCTGAAAAATATTAAATCTAACATCCAGCAAGCTGCACGACCTGAAACTCAAAGTGTTTTATTTAAAAATATAAATAAATTTGTTGACCCATTTTATGATTTTTTTATTATTTTTTGTTCCATTTGTTTAAGTAAGTACAAAGTAAATGTTTAACTCATAATTGTGATTAAAGTGTACCAAATTATTGCAAAATATATATAAATGGCAACACTTGATACGACCACAGCGACGCCGCCACCTGAACAGATAAGTTGGTGGCACTGTACTAAAATTGTTCGACAACTGCAAACAGTTCGACAGTAAAATCCAGCTCTTTTGTCAATCGCAACAAGTTCAACGCATTTTCAATTTTCAATCTTTTCAATCTCGACGTTATTACCTATCTCCGTGATTCATTAAACACACACTGTCGTAATATTACGTTTCAATTGCCAAAATAATAAAAAGTTTACTGTTACTAAAACAGTAGTAACAGTAAACTTGTTATTATTTATTTTGTTATTATTTGTTAACTCCGATGAGGTGAAGAAATCCATCCTTTCTGTATCTTCTGCGGCTATAGGCAATGACAACCTGTGCTCCAAGATGATCACCTTAATTCTACCCTTACTGTTACCCATCATTTTTTTTTTTTTTTTATAAGTGACTAAACCCGCGTTTGACCTCAATCTCACCTGATGGTAAGTGACGATGAGGTCGAAGATGAAAGCACACGGGTTTAGGAAGGAACTGGCTCTTTATACAATATTGCCGGAACACATTACCGCCGGAGCGGTAACATTTGGCGGCAGACTTTATATAAAGGGTGGTCGCTAGCCAGGCGGACCCAGAAGGGATCCTACCACCAAGGATATCCACTTCTACGTTTCCTTCAGCTTGGAAACTCGCACACGTAATCCCTCTACCCAAAGTTTCCAACCCATCCTGTGTTTCCAATTTTCGTCCCATATCCATTCTACCATTCCTCTCTAAAGTTTTGGAGCACATCATTCACAAGCAACTGTCGAACTTTTTATGTGCAAACCACATTTTGAGCAATTTTCAATCCGGGTTCCACCCAGGCCACAGTACTGTTTCTGCATTAATCAATGTTGCTGATGACATTCGTTGGGCCATGGAGAATAAGTCACTAACAATACTGATTCTTCTAGATTTTAGTAATGCATTTAATTCAGTAGATTTTGACATCCTTCTTGGTGTTCTGAAATCCATTAACATGTCCACTTCTGCATTGGGCTGGTTTGATTCCTATGTTCGGGGCCGATCGCAGCGTGTCCGCCAAGATGAGAATTACTCTGATTGGTGCGATCTCGCTGCCGGAGTGCCTCAGGGTGGTGTTCTCTCTCCTTTGCTCTTCTCCATTTTTATAAATTCTGTGACGAAAGTCATTTCCTCCAACCTTCACCTGTACGCAGACGATTTGCAGATTTACCGACATTTCCCAATTGCCGATGCTAACTCCAACATCTCTTTAATAAATGAAGATCTTAGTCGCATCAGTGATTGGGCGAAATCTTTCGGCTTACTTGTTAATCCTAATAAGTCTCAAGCCATGGTCATTGGTAGTCGAAATATGCGCAGATGCCTTAATATCTCGGCCTTACCTCCTATATTACTGAACGATATTCCGATTGCTCTCACCGACAAAGCTAAAAATTTAGGGGTTATTTTTGACTCTCACCTCACCTGGAACGCTTACGTTAGTGAAATTAGTCGGAAAGTTCATTTCTCATTCCACTCTCTAAAAAGCCTCCAAAGTTTTTTGCCTTTTAAAACTAAGATCTCCTTATCCCTAACCATCCTTCAACCTATTATTGACTATGCTGACGCTTGCTGCTTGGATGTCACCGAGGAGCTATTAAACAAACTGGAACGCTTGCAAAATCTTTGTATTCGCTTTGTTTTCAATCTTAAAAAATATGATCATGTATCCCACTATCGCAAAATTCTCCGGTGGCTCCCAATCCGTTTTCGTAGGAACACTCGAATACTTTGTCTCCTGCTTAATGTCCTCAATAGCCCAAACTCTCCTGTTTATTTGCGTGATCGTTTTTCATTCGCTCATCCAAATGATACGATTCGTAGACCGTGTAAGCGTGGTTTACTAGACATGCCTGTCCATAAGACTGATTTTGCTTCTTATTCTTTTTCCGTCCACTCAATCCGACTGTGGAACTCATTGCCTCACGAAATCCGAACTTTGAAAAGTTTGCACATTTTTAAGAGAAGAGTTAGAGAGCACTACCTCTCCTTAACATAATTTGTAGAAATTAGACTTTTATTTTTATGTTAATCCTTAAAGTTGTTATAAATAATATTGTTTATTTATGTAATAATGTATTTTATTATATATGAATGTAGGTTTTGTTAATATCATAGGCAACTTACTGCTTCCTTCTCCTATCACGACCTTATTTTCCTCCAGACGCAAACCACGTTTACTACTTTTAAGAAACTTCAAAGATCTCGATACGGCAGCCTTACAGCGTGATGCTGAGTCCACTGATTGGAGCACTGCTCCACTAAAACCGGTTAAAGTCAAACACAATCCAGCACCTTGGCTAACAGATGGTATAAAAGAAGTTATGGCTAAAAGAGACAAGGCTAAAAGAGCTTTTAAGCGAAGTCCCACTGACTGCAACCATGACAAATTTAAGTGCTTAAGAAATCGTTGCAATCGTTTGTGTCGGGATGCAAAGAGGAAGTACTTTTACGACTCTCTGGTAAATCGTGGTTCTGCACAAGTCTGGAAATTCCTCAAATCTGTCGGTATAGGCAAATCTCCCAACACATCCCTTTAAGACTTCGATTTGAGCGCTCTGAACAATCATTTCTCCCTACCTCCCGTCATACTAAATCCGAATATTAAAGCTAACACCTTGGATCATCTGTCGAAACTGCACATGACACATTCTCCTTTCTCTTTTACAGCTGTTTCTTCTATTCTATTGAGATGAAGTCAAGAAATCTGTCCTTTCCATATCTTCAGCTGCGATTGGTGATGACAAATTGTGCTCGAGAATGATCGTTATGATATTACCTTATCTTTTACCTATCCTTACTCACATTTTTAATCACTCTTTATCTTCTGGTACCTTCCCTACTGCCTGGAAACGTGCGCACATTATCCCTTTACCTAAAATCCCTAATCCTACTACCGTAACTCACATCCGCCCTATTTCAATCCTTCCTTTTCTCTCGAAAGTTCTCGAACACATTGTGCATAAACAATTGTCAGCATTCCTTACCTTCAATGAGATCATCACCCCATTCCAATCCGGCTTCCGTCCTGGCCACAGCACTGTTTCAGCTTTAATTCACGTAACTGATGACATTCGCTGGGCCATGGAAAACAAATCCCTTACCTTACTTAGGTATCCTTCTCGATTTCAGCAATGCTTTTAACGCTGTTGATTTCGACATCCTACTGGGTATCCTTAAATGTATTCCCACCGGCATTGACTTGGTTTGAGTCCTATCTTCGTGGTCGCTCGCAGGTGGTCCGCCTTGATGAGAGTTACTCACATTGGTGTAATCTATCTGCAGGTGTGCCGCAGGGTGGTGTCTTATCTCCTCTCCTTTTTTCGATCTTCATTAACTCAGTAACCAAAGTCATCTCATCCAAATTCCATCTCTACGCAGATGATCTGCAAATCTACCGCCATTTTGCTGTTTCTGATGTTAATTCTGCTGTAAGGGCAATTAATACAGATTTGTGTCGAATAGGTGATTGGGCGAGGTCTTTCGGTTTTCTCATCAACCCACTAAAATCACAAGCCATGATCATCGGCAGTCGCTATATTCGTGGTTGTCTTGACTTTTCTGTTATTCCTCCGATCATCATGGACAATGTTACGATTGCTTTCACTGACACGGCCAAGAACTTAGGAGTCATTATCGATTCAAATCTTACATGGAACGCGAATGTCAGTGAAATCAGTCGTAAGATTCACTACTCCTTGCACTCTCTAAAGACCTTACAAACGTTTTTACCCTTCAAAACCAAAATTTCCCTTGCCCAGTCGCTTGTTCTGCCCATTCTTGATTACGCCGATGCTTGCTATTTGGATGCCACGGAGGAACTTCTTAACAAATTGGAGCGTCTTCAAAACCTTTGCATTCGTTTCATCTTTGGCTTGAGGAAATTCGATCACGTTTCTGAATATCGCAGGCAACTTCGATGGCTTCCGATTCGGCACCGGCGTAACACTAGGATCCTTTGCCTCCTTTTTAATATCCTTAATAACCCACTTACTCCTCTCTATTTGCGTGAAAGGTTTTCATACTCTCACTCTCAGGATACGCCATGTAGAGCACATTTGCGTACTCTTTTACATATGCCTTCACATAAAACCGATTATTATTCCTACTCTTTCTCTGTCCATGCAGTCAGATTGTGGAATTCGTTACCTCATGTAATTCGTGAGTCTAAAACGATATCTATTTTTAAAAAGAAAATCAAAGATATAGAAGAAAGATAAGGTATGTATATTAATTCATATGTATGTATATTTAGTACACACTATTATTGCTTTTCAAACCAAACTCTCCAGTCATGGGTCTGCTGTAAGAAATTTCGTAAGAGATAAGCTGTACCTTTGTACTTATTTTTATTCATTGTCTCTTAATTGTATCTCAACTGTGTGTACATAAATTGTTAAATAAATAAATAAATTAATATAATTATGTAGATGTGTATATGAATTATATGTTCATTTATTTATATATTTATATAGTTATTTTATATTCATTACTAACTTAGCTGCACACTAAATTGCTCTTTATACATCCCACTCTCCACTCGCAGGACTGCTGGAAGAGATTCCGCTAGGAATAAGCAGTACCTTTGTACCATTTAATTATATTTCTGTTTTCTATTGTTACTTGTAGTATGTACATAAAAAGTTAAATAAATAAATAAATAAAACATAAGAAAACGTGTCTCCTAAGAATCGCAGCAAAATAATCTAAGATTGGCAAGATACAAAGGGATTTCTACCGAGTCACGGATACACGATAATCAGAAAGAAAATCTACAACTTCAACGTTAAATTTACTTTCATCATCATTAAGTACTTAAAACGCAATATCAAAACTTTTGAATATTATCTTTCCCCTTAAATTGAACTTCATCTATATCAACTAAAGTTACGAAAAACCATTTGATACGTCTCGACAAACCGTACGTTATTTCAAAACAATTTTACCTTGTCACATCTGTGCAAGCTATACAAAACTAACAAAAATGATGAACTATCTTAGGCACGTGAATTTACTCTAATCACTGACTCTCTCACTCTAAAACTGTTTCCATAATAAATCACTTCTTTAGACTTAGACAGGGATTAATTATAGTTCTCTCCATAATCACACAACCACAGATCCTTCCGTCAGATAGCTCCTTTAGACTTAGGCAGCATCCGATAAGTTTCAGTTATACACCTTTATTCTTAGGAAATATACTGCCTTATTTCAACAGATCTATGATTGTATGTCGGAGGTTACCACAACTCACTCTAATCACAAACGAAAGTTAAGCTTAGGCAGATCCGAGAAGACTATTCGCAAAAATAATTCGACACACTAATTAATATTAGGATTTAGGCTTATCCCACTTCTGATGTCAAAGATGAAGGTTATTAAACACGATAGAATTAATCACTGGACAGTTACTTAGTACCGAGTCTGTGGGCTTGGATATAACCCTGGCTTAGTCTCAACAAAATCTTAATTCGCGAGTCCGTTCCGTCAGTTATTTTACAGTTACAATGCCAACTCAATTAATACCTAGCTACTATCGACCGTCAGTCCGAGATACGTCCGCGCACCTAGCCCATGGAACAATATACTCTCTTACGAGAGAAGAACGATTACTTCATACTTCGTAAATGCATACATACAGCTCACTAGCGCTTCAGTTAATGCCATCCGCAACTTTTCAGTGTATTAATAGATCCACTTTACACAGTAGTAATCTATGCAGTCTATTACTCTAAGATAGGAACTTAATGTATAATTGACGGGTTGAAAACCATTGGGGTATAAGTGGCACCTGTAGGTACAAAATGAAGAAAAACTGAATTTTGTAAATAGTTCAAAACTCTTTGGTAGAAGAGTTACAATAAAACACGTTATGTTTTTAGTGTCAAAATGCAATGTATTGGGTACAAAATTATAACAATAATATAAAGTCTTCATTAAAAAAATGGAAAAAGAAAATCACTTGTACCGTTGTGGTCCATAGTATACATAAAATAATTCACTTAGATCAGTATGGCACATAACAGTCTCAATTTTTACTTGTATGCACTTATATCAGTTTTACATATTTTTATTACAGATATCATATAATCATTTACTTAATCCCCTTAATCAGTCCCTTTTCCAACCATTATCTTAAAACTACTGCACAAAAGCGTCAATTTCGCAAATAAACAAACAAACAATTACAAAGTATTTAGTGTCACTATCACAATATAAAGTGTCAATTTCGCACTGAAGAAATAGCACTTCCGTAAAAACACACAGCTTACAGATTTTCAACTCAAAAATTTTACAGGTTTTCAAATTAAAAATGGGTTGCTGAAATTACGCAGTTAACGCAATGAACCGTTTTTACAAATGGTGTCAGTCAGTCGTTGGCGATGGATGATTGTTTGTCTTTGATTGTCACTTTTGAGAAGATTGACATATAGACTTACGTCAAAGCAAAGTACTTTAAAGCTTTCTCATTCATACGTATAGATTTGTCCCACTTTGGCTCCGGCTGCCATCGACAGCATTGGCTAATAAATTAGTAAACTCCCCCTGACCTAGCCGCCCTAACCGTATCTCTGTCACTTGCCATCATCCTACTTCAAGATACAACCTATGGCGCTGCAATCGAATGTCAGTCCTTCATGCATTTAGCGCCCTCTTTAACAGTACTACCAACATACTTCCGCTACCATGAAGTCATACAAACATCTTAATATCGCAAATTCATCGTTATCGCCAACACTTGTGGCGTATACTTCTTTCTCATTTGATCTTTCTTGGCTGATGAAATGATTTTCCGAAAGGTGGCTCTTGTGGATGTTGTTTATTTCTTTCAAAAACTTCTAATTATCAGTATTCCCGGAAGTGACGTGACTTACACGAGCAGCTAAGGTCAATTCATCAACAGGTACCTGGGTCCCGTAAATCTTTTGTTCTTCGCCGCTTGCTCCTTTCACTTAATTCTTGGAATTTTTTTTGTGGTCTCCCCGGTTTATTCAATAACATAGTCAGCTCAATTGTTGCTTTGAGCCAATCTGCGTTCTTTTCTAAGAACCTATCTCCTATGCTGTGAGAGATTCTAACCACTTCTTTTTGAAGCTCGTCTTGAAAAACCTCAAAGAACGACTTAAACCGCTTTTTTCTTCGACTGGGTATGATGTGAGCCGAACAAGGTTTTCTTCCATCTAATTTAAAATTTTCTTCAATTTTTTTTCCTTTAAACTCTTTCATATAATTCCATATAATCAATTCCAATCTTGTAACTTTATTTACCCGACCCAACGGATCTGTAACAAAATAAAACACATATGGTCGTCAATTTTCATAATTTGGATTTTCTATACCTAAAATTTTAAAATTCTACAAAAAATGACAAAAAAACATATGTAAAAATAATAATAGGTAATAATAATAATAATAGGTAATAATAATTGAGAAAGAGGTCAATCGTCGGATCCAACTCGGCTGGACAGCGTTCGGGAAGCTCCGTAAAATCTTCTCGTCGCAAATACCGCAGTGTCTGAAGACAAAGGTTTTTGACCAGTGTGTGTTGCCAGTGATGACATACGGCACTGAGACGTGGTCGCTAACTATGGGCCTTATAAATAAGCTTGGAGTCGCTCAGCGGGCAATGGAAAGGGCCATGCTCGGAGTTTCCCTGCGGGATCGAATCAGGAATGAGGAGATTCGCAGGCGGACCAATGTCACCGACATAGCCAGAAGGATTGCAGAGCTGAAGTGGCAATGGGCAGGGCAGGGCAAGGGGCAGAAAAGTTCTCGAGTTGCGGCCACGTACTGGGAGACGCAGCGTAGGCAGGCCCCCCGCACGATGGACCGACGACCTGGTCAAAGTCGCTGGTAAACGCTGGATGAGGGCGGCGCGGGACCGAGCGACGTGGAAGACCTTGGGAGAGGCCTATGTCCAGCAGTGGACGTCTACAGGCTGTGGATGATGATGATGATGATGAATAATAATAATAAATCATTTATTTCAGAAATTATCCATATTAAAGGTTAGTAACAATGCGAACTTAAATACTAATGTTAGTCATTCAAATCAATTTTATCATTACTTAGTCATCATAAATTCAAATTTAAAAACAATGTCAACGCTATAAAAATTCATGTCAAAATTGTAAATATTCAAGTTAAACATAATTATAATTTCAAAATATATGTCACATTCGTACATATTATTTTATTTAATTGCGTGCAGTCTTATCCACCGAGCGACCATAGGCGAGTCCCAGCGATCTGCTATAGCATTCAGGGAGGCTGTTGGGGCTGTCGCGAATGCGGCGCAGCATAGAGCCACACCGTTTGCGCATGATGGCCGCGAAGCTATCAGTGTTTGCAATAGCAAACATCGTTGATGCACTGCAAAGCTCAATCAACAATTGTTTCGGTATGTATATATTGCGACTGGCCGCATGCCGAGATCGGGCCGCGTAGATATAGCTCGCGTTTCGTCCGTTTGTATGCAGTTGAATTACTGTAGATATCTGTACTGTGACTGAACTGTGCACATCATGTCGTTTTTCTTAGACCTACCGGCCCTGGATAAGCGAGTCGTAAAAAGAGAACACCGCTTGGTGGACGGATCTCTAATTCAGGGTCCGCCTGCCTAGGACCCTAAACTCAAATATGTAACACCATAGTCTTCATGCGCACTTTTCATCAGGTGGCATGGAAGACAAACGTCCTATCCTTAAAATATAAAAAAAAAATTGCGCCAGCGGTGTTCCTTCCGGCAATATTTTATGAAGAGCCCGTTTCTGCCTGAACCCCTAGTGTTCCCACAGGAGTTTCTTGAAAATATAGCCTTTCCGAGAGTTGAGCCATTGAATTCGACGACCTCTTTGGCGATGGGGTAATCCTACTTGCCACAGACGCCAGTGGTTGCGGGTGCGATTCCCGCACGGAACAAGAAAAAATATATTCCGGGTCTGGCCGTTTATCTATATATTATGTATTTTCTATAATATGTTCCCCCCTAGTTCGCTACATTGTATCTCATAACACAAGCTTTGCTTACTTTGCTTTGCCTAGTTGGTGTGATTGTCTGGGGATTTTATTTATTATATTTTGTTGAATACAAATAATGTTTTTTTTATCCGATTGGTAGTTGTAGGTATCTAACGAACTCTTCAACTTTCGTATTTTGGTCATCATCACAACTCAGCAGTGCTAGCACGGATCTTTTGTCGATCGTAAGTTTACGAATGCTCGTATAGTATGGAGTCGGTTACAAGTTTTTAGTAACAATGTAATTTTTTATTTTACAGTTATTTAAGAGTAGAACCTGTTAACAAACATTCAAAATTAACAAGGAACACATTTATTTAAGCTGACCGTGCGGCAATGGATAGATTTCAATTATTGCTTGCAAAACCGTCTCCATACTATACGAGCATTCGTAAACTTACGATCGACAAAAGATCCGTGCTAGCACTGCTGTAATGTGCCCTCTACCAGGGCTACCAGTCTCTCCTCTGTGTGACAAGGAGTTTAGGCCATAAATCCACCAAGCTGGCCCAGTACTGGTTGGTATTATGTTAGTGTAAGTAATGAACATTGAAAAATTAAGAACAAAGTTTTTTTTAATTGGCCGCGGTACAAACGCGTGCTTTAATAAGTATACTTTGACAAAGATTCAAAATAAAGTAGACAAGATATTTCACAAACAAAGGTATCTCAATTTGCCCTCAAAATTGTGTACCTAATCAGAAGATTTTGTCAAAACTAGGTATACATTTTCTTCATAACAAGGTATACTACTTTTACCAAAAATATGTACACAATATAGTTTGCAATGAAATGTAAACAATGTTTTTGTGTACCTATACATTTCGTTAGACGTGAATTTACATTAAGTATATCTCGACGAAATTCGGGTATATTTCACGAAGGAGTATTTATTTACATGAATCTATTTATTTTTATTTCATATTTAAAAATCTAAACCTCTTTTCAAAATCTGACCAATCTGACAATGTGTGTGACCAGTTGGTCAGGGATCAGGAGAGACAGTAATTATTTCTAAAAGTCCAACAATAAAATGGAATTTCCCCATACATCATTTCTCAAAGAAAGTTGTAAGAAAGAACGTTTTTAACTTAATCATCGTAGGTACGCCTCATAAACATTCGAATCATTAATAATCAAATCAAAAATGCGAAATTGAAATTTAGTTTTTGTTAGTTACTTTTTATAGCATTCACAAAAAATGTGTTGGATTTATCAATGGCTGCCCGTTTTACTATTTATAGGTATGTATTTCATTATCTTATCACAACTCTTTGTAATGAGCCTACTGTAGGGCTGTGCTGGGTTCGTCAACCTTGGGTAACGAGGAGGGTTAGTGTGTGACCAAAATCGGTCGATCGATGGTAGAATGGATTGGTCGACGTTGATCCATAGTTTTTATCCAATCCAATCAGAAAAAGCCGATCTACGTAGATTGATTGGTGTGATAACACCCTTAGATTGCCTTTTCGTTGATAGGAATAGGAGCTCCGCTCAGCTGCTGAGTTTGAATGCAACCATATTGGTTAATATTTCTCCGTTTCACCGCTCCGCATCAATGGACAGGCACTCTAAGTCATCAGGCACTAAGCCGGTTGGTAAGCTTACCGACCAATTGAATAAACCACGAACGGGATAATTTTTTTTCTTGCTACGTGCAGGTATGGAACCTGCTACCTCACGAATAACTTAGTAGACTCTTGCACCTCTGCGCCATGGAGGTCGTCAGGGTTTTCTGACATTTAATTGTTAGGTTTTCCGGAAATAAGTACCTAAATGTCTTCCATGCAGGACTGGGAGCGAAAGAGAAACATACAATGTGCCAGCTGCGAAAGTGCCAGAGGTTTATTTTCGTTTTTGCGGGCGATAGGCTGACCCCTATCATTGCAATAGTCTCTCCCCATCATTATAATGCCTCCAAAGTTGTCAAACTTGACATCAGATGGTTTTATAACCCATGATGTTCTGCCTTCCCCAAAAGTTATGTTATGTCTGTATGTCTGTGTTATTATTTATTATTTGGGTTACGGGACTATGTGAGCAGTCTTGTCCGCTCTTCGCACTGTGACCTAGAAGATCTATTGTATGAGTCCTCATCTACAAATCGTCCTACAATCCAATGGAGTCCAGGAAGTTAAGATTTGTGTTTTAAGTTGTGTTTTTAGTTTTCAGTTTGGGGACTGAAAACTGCTCGCGTCCGCAAGGTTTAGCCCTCGATGCCTTGTACGTGGTCCCTGGGTGGTGCTAAACGAGCAGAAAAATCTGGTGGTAGGCTTCGGCCGTGGCTTTTCACCACCCACTAGACAAAACCATGCCGCCAAGTGACTTAGTCGCGTTCCGGCATGATGTCTAGTGTAGCCATTGAGGAGGATAGGTCTGAGTAATCGTGCTGCATCGGAGAACTGTTTACAACTCGTAGGATAATGACTCACCGGGTAACTCGTTTTGGAGGGTAGCGGGATCCGAAGCACGGTGCACCGCTGGCCGACCGCAGGTAGTAGGGGGCCCAAGTAGCATGCCAGCCACATGCGAAAGGCTGCCCCGCCACCTCGCGAAAAATCCCGGGAGGCACCATCGTGCCGGTTGGCGACCGGTTAGAGAGGACCCGATGGCGACCTCGGGGGGGTTCGGGCGTCCCCGCAGTCTCCAGGCGAGTTCTCCAATGGTGCGTTGTTTCCTACGAGTTGCTTGGTTCCATTTGCAGCGCTTCACTCAACTTCTATTCTCCTCCCTATTCACTCCACTACCAATTCACAATGAAAGGTCCTAAAAAGAGTACGGTTCAACAGCGGTTGCACTTCCTCTCCCTAAAAGTGCACTTCTGTAACATCCGAGGAGTGCACTCCAATCTGAATGATGTCCACCACCATCTTGAGACGGAGAGACCACACCTACTCTTTCTAACGGAGACGCAGATCTGCGATCCGTCAGACTCGGCATACCTTGGTTACCCAGGCTATATCCTGGAGTCTCTTTTCCGCCCGCACGCCGGGGTGTGCATGTATGCCAGTGACGCGATCTGTTATCAGCGTCTCCGTTACTTGGAAGTGCCGGACCTTTCAGTCATGTGGGTTCACATAGATACTGGCCTAGACCAATTGGTTTACGCCTGTATCTATCGTTCACATAGCGGAGATCGGGAGACAACGAGGCTTATGGAATACCTTGGCAATACAGCAGATAAGATTCAGCAACGTTTTCCCACGGCGCAGTTGGTGTTTCTGGGGGATTTTAATGCTCACCACGGGCAGTGGTTATACCCGTATCAGGACACTGACCATGCTGGCAGAGAGGCCTTTAAGTTTTCGCTGACTTATGGTCTCTCACAGCTTGTTAACGAGCCTACGCGCATCCCTGACGTTGCTGGCCACACTGCGTATTGCTTGGACCTTCTGCTGACAACCGATCCTGACAGATACTCGGTGTCCGTCACTGCACCTTTAGGGACATACGATCACTGTATGGTGAAATCTGTATCGCTGTACTCGCCACCTGACACCCGCCCAAAAGGCTCCAGGCGAGTATGGCGTAACAAGTCAGCAGATTGGGATGAAATGCGACATTTCTTCGCATCTTATCCATGGCGGCAAACTTGTTTTACATCAACCGATCCATCGTGCTGCGCTGATGCTGTCTCAAGTGTGATAGTTCAAGCAATGGAGTACTTCATTCCCCACGCTGATCTATCCCTTGAAACCAAAGCTCGCCCATGGTTTAATACTACTTGCCTTGCCGCTGAAAAGCGAAAGCGGGAAGCATACAAAGCCTGGGCAAATGCTCGCAGAAGCAAAGCCCTGGATTCGCATGAACTTAAGAAAAGATACAATGCTGCCGCCAAGTCCTGCAAAAAGGTAATCAAAAGAGCTCGTTTTGCCCACATAGGCCGTATCGGAGACAGAATAGCAGCATACCCTTCGGGAAGTAAAGCTTTCTGGTCCCTTGCCAAGTCGGTCGAAACGAACTTTTGTCGCCCGTCGCTGCCACCACTGAGGAAACCCGATGGTTCTCTGGCCCACACTGCTAAGGAGAAAGCAGATTTATTTGCTAGTATCTTCGCAGAAAATTCTCGTCTAGATTGCCAAGGAAAAATCCCACCCCAATTACCTCAGTTCGGACCTACAATGGGTACCGTTCACATTCGCCAAAAGGAGGTTCTTAAATGCTTGCTGCACCTAGACGAGAACAAAGCTAGTGGTCCAGACGGTATTCCTGCAGTGGTCTTAAAACGCTGCGCAGCTGAGTTGTCTCCCGTTTTGACGCGTCTTTATCGACTTTCATTGGAATCCGGTAAGGTTCCCAAGTCCTGGAAGCTTGCTAACGTACAACCAGTACCAAAGAAGGGAAGCCGTGCCGATCCTGTCAACTATCGACCAATTTCAATCACTTCCATACTTTGCAAAGTCATGGAACGTGTATTGAACAATCGACTCCTGGCATACCTCGAGACCAACGAGCTCCTAAGCGATAGCCAATATGGTTTCCGCAACGGGCGCTCGACCGGCGATCTTCTCGTGTATGCCACTCACTTATGGAGCGAGGCCTTGGAGGGTCATGGTGAAGCAATAGCTGTATCCTTAGACATTTCCAAGGCCTTTGACAGGGTCTGGCATGATGGTCTCTTAAGTAAGCTTCCAGCTTATGGCATACCGATTGGGCTCTGCGACTGGATATCTGATTTTCTGAGGGAACGGTCAATTCGAGTAGTCTTAGATGGCTTCTCCTCCGACCAAATGGCAATTAATGCCGGGGTACCTCAGGGATCTGTTCTCTCTGCAACATTATTCTTGCTGCACGTTAATGACCTTTTAACACCGGGCATTATTAGTTATGCTGATGACAGCACTGTTGTAGAGAGATACGTATCCAATGCGCGAGCGAGCCCCCGTGAAATCCAGAGTTTAAGAAAGTCAATGATTGAGCGCGTTGATTTGACCTTACGGAAAGTATCCGATTGGGGTGAGTCGAATTTGGTCAAATTCAACGCGTCCAAAACTCAGGCGTGTCTATTCTCCGCAAAAAAGAGCACCTTCACATTAACGCCCACTTTCCAAAATGTATCTGTCCCCATCACTGACCATCTAGGGCTTTTAGGCGTAACTATAACATCCAGTTTAAACTTCGGTCAACAAATTGTGTCCATGGCTCAAGTAGCTTCGAAAAAGTTGGGAATCATCTCAAAGGTACGGCGGTACTTCAGCCCTGCACAGCTTCTTAACTTATATACAGCTCAAGTGCGATCATGCATGGAGTACTGCAGTCATCTTTGGGATGGTTCAGCCAAATATCAACTAGAAGCGCTGGACTCCGTTGACCGAAGAGCCCGTAAATTAATTAACAACGTCGACCTTACGACCAAAAAACTACAGACCCTAGAGCATCGTCGTAAGGTTGCTTGTTTAACCGTGTACTACAGGATACATTTTGGTGAGTGCGCGAGTGCTCTGTTTGAGCAAATTGAACCCTCACCCTTTTACCATCGGACTACTAGACGCAGACAGAACTTCCATCCGTATGTGGTTGATATTCCGAAAAGTCGAACTAAGCGCTTTGACAGTTCCTTTTTGATACGGGTCGCCAAGGTTTGGAATGAACTGCCTGCGTCTATTTTCCCTGACCAGTATAGTCCTAGTACTTTTAAGCGTCGAGTGAATAGGTTTCTCGTGGATGGACGTGTACCACCTTAGTCTTCATGTTCACTTATCATCAGGTGGCTTGGAAGACAAACGTCCCATCCATATTTTATAAAAAAAAAAAAAAAAAGTTAAGGGGTTTCCTCGGCGCTCTCACAGTATCTGTAGAGGGCCGTGTCAGTGAGACCCAGGTTGGACATATGCTTGTTTAGTTTGCAGTGCCCTGTTAGTGACCTTATCACTGCTCGTAATTGGAGTTCGTTAAGACATACTACCGCCTCTGTGTAGGATTTGGAGTATCCCTTTGTCAGTACCCTTGAATGTTTCATACCTTGTGAAAGTTCCCATAGGCTTTTGCTTTCTGAGAGGCACTGATCGCGTCAGGCTCTTCGGGATGCCGCAGAATGGTTCGGGACCATGTTGACTACCCATTGCTCCTGCTCTTGCGAGTTCATCAGCTGCTTCGTTGCCGTCTATGCCAGAATGGTCCGGAACCCATTTAAGAAAAACTTTATTTTTGCTTCCCAGCCTGTAAAAAGTTTCATGGCATTGCTTTACCAGTTTGGAGTCGAGTGCCATTAGGCTGATTTCCGCACAGGATAGAATGGCAGAGACTTCAGCCTTTCAGTGTCCATCTTTGAGCCTTCCGTGTACCATATGTGGCTGTAGTCCTCATAAAGTACCCTGCTGTTGCTCCAATCTTCTCTACTTGGGAATTCCACCAGATAGCATTTGGTGAATAGCATCTCCGGCAGTGCGTTGTCCGAGGGCATGTTTAGTATTGGATGTTAGAAGTAGTAAACTGTAGATCAAACTTTAAAAACATAATGACTTGGGTGCCACAAGGCAGCGTTCTCGGGTTCCCAACTTGACATCGCATAAATATTTTCTATTCGCAGATGACATATCTTAAATTTTGACCGATGAAGAATGATAATAATTTTGAATATGACATTATAAAACAATATAATTAATATTAAACTGGTTGACTTGTAAAAATTTAAATATTAATTTAATAAAAACGAATTATTTGAGATTTAATACAAATAAAGTTCTCAGTACTATTGACATACATTATAAACACGACGAGATCAAAGAAGTAGAAGGCACTAAATTTCTCGGGTGTCATATTCACAATAAATTGAATTGGAAACAGCACATAAATTATGTAACAAATAAATTAAACAGTTATGTGTATGGTCTAAGCAGACTGCGGAAAACCTGCGCACTTTCAACCGTAATCACTGCTTACCATGGTTATGTCGCGTCTATCCTAAGATACGGACTCATCACTTGGGGGAACTCTACTGACTTAAACAAGGCATTTATAGCACAAAAAAGTGTATTCGGGCAATTTTCGGAAAAGCACCAGACGAATCAGCCAAACCTTTATTTAAACTAAACAAAATATTAACATTAACATTGCCTTGTATGTCCATTTTAATAGTTGCTATGTTCGTTGTAACCATAGATCTCTAACACTAGTTGTCCTAGTTGTAACCAATATTCAACCAGAGCAACACGACATGGAAATCGTTTAGTATATAACTCAATACCACGCCTAGAACTTTATAACAGGCAGTGCTACGCTATGTGCGTCAAAATATATAATGCTGTCCCAAAGGTTGCCTCAAATCAAATTTAAAAAATCATTTAGTGAATGGTTAAGTGAAAAATGTTTTTATTGTATAAATGATATCTTGACAAAAATAACAGATAGAATTAATTGAATTGTGATAATTACGTGTAATAATAATATTTTCAAAACCTTGTATTGGTGGTGGATTAAATTAATAATGTTTATGGATTAGTTATGATTATAATACCGATTGCATGCTGTCATACCATTCATACAGCTTAATATGTCGAGCTTGATTTATGTTTTAATTAGCTCATATAAGAGTAGGCAATGGAACATAACTATACAGCATCAATGTAGTATATTTTATCAATATATATAAAACTGTTCCGTTACTGACTGAGTGACTGAGGTACTGAGTGACTGACAGACAACGTACAGCCGTAACTACTTGGCGTAGAGTGCTGAAATTTGGAACATACATTCTTTAGAGGATGTAAGGGTGCACCACGGTGTTTTCACTAGATTTCGTTAGTATCACTAAGATATAGATGGCGCTGTTTATAATTTATAAAATTAGAAAAATGCCATAGACATAGACTCTTTCATCCTACTTTTCATTCTTCGGTTCATTCAATCAATCACCCAACCGACTCATTAAATCTATCTTTCATTCGTTTCGTGTGTTCGTTACTGCGCACCCGTTTTCGAATGTTGTTTTTATCGCTTTTTTCTTGGATTCTTTTTACCTACAACTCTGCCACCATTTGGACTCTGAAGCTCCCTTTTTTAATTCTGACGCGGCAATTCGACTGGATTTCGGAAACAACGCTGCAATTTGACCTTTGCATGTTTATTTGAATTTTGATCGTGATAACGATTTTCTGATATATACATATTTCATATAATCATGATAATATACATATTTGAGGAGTCTTAAATATTCTTAAAAAAAATACATGGAAAGTTCCCGATTGGTTCTAGTAAAAGTTTCAGTCACTGAGTTCTAGATGGCGCTAGAGCTCCGTTTTGGCTGATATCTCTATCTCAACCTATAAAAGTTACTTTATGGGGTGCACTAAGGAAGGAATTCCCGAAATTCCCATGGGAACGGGAAATATAGGACTTTTTAGTTTGTATGAAAAATCTTATTCCTTGAGTGCACCGATGTGAAACTTGGTGTAAAGGTTTTTCAATGTGTGTCTGGTTGTGTTATGAAAGGAATTCCCGAAAATCCCACGGGAACGGGAAATATATGATGTTTTAGTTTGTATGAAAAAATCCCATCCCTTGAGTGCACGGATGTGATACTTGATATAAAGGTTCCTCAATAAGTGTCTGTTTGTATTATGGAAGGAATTCCCGAAATTCTTACGGGAAGGGGTTGGACTTTTTAGTTTGTATGAAAAATCTTATTCCTTGAGTGTACGGATGTGATACTTGGCATAAAGGTTCTTCAAAGAGTGACTGGTTGTGCTACGAAAAAAATTCCCAAAATCCCACGGGCACGGGAAATATATGATTTTTAGTTTGTATGAAAAAAACTTATTCCTTGAGTGCATGCGTGTGATACTTTGTATAAACGTTCTTTCAGTGGGTGTCTGGTTGTATAGTTTCTGTAATTTCCACGAGAAGGGTAGTTAAGCGCATACGAAGTTGCGGGATAAAGCTTGTCTAGAATAAAAAACATCAATTGAGTATATTTTATCTCGAAGATGCGTTGTTTAGAATTCGGAGTAATCTGATTATTTTAAAAAAATGTCGTGATTTGTTTTGTAATAATGAGTAGCAAATCATTAAAAACGGGATAAACCGAGGAAAAAGGAGAAAAAGTTTTTAAAAGTATCATAAAATTCTCATCGTTTCTTTTATTTTTTTTATTGCAATGTAAAAAAAATATCTGATAAAGTTTTGCCTCGCGCTCGAAACTTTGTTGACCCATAACATTTTTTTCTCGAATTAATGCGTCAAATATCCATTTCGTTATAATAAAACTGTATCGGAAGCACAAATAAAATTTATTTTGAAAACAGTAATTTAGATTAGAAGGTGTTTGAAATTTATAAAAAACAGCCATATTTACTAAACTATAAGAGATAGGCTAGTAGTAATTGAAGAAACTATGTCCAGCAGTGCGATCACAGAACTTTATCGAATCGTATATTAACGAATGTTTACGAATGCTCGTATAGTATGGAGTCGGTTGCAAGTTTTGAGTAACATTGTAATGTTTTGTTTTACAGATATTTATGAGTACAACATGTTTACAAACATTCAAAATTAACAAGGCACACATTTATTTAAGCTGGCCTTGCGGCAATGGATAGATTTATTTTTTTTCTTAAAAACCGTCTCCATACTATACGAACATTCGTTAACAAACGATTCGATAAATTTCTGTGCTGGCACTGAATAGGCCCACCTACCCCCCATTTCAATTTGGCCAACTGTATACCAAACGACCTGTATATTTGGTGTGTCAGTTTGGGTAATTTATAATTATTATTTTTTCTCATAAACGCTACACGCCTCATAAAAGCTTCAGACGGAAAGGACCCGACAATCTGACCAGTCGGTCTCGGATTAGGGTGGGTATTTTTTTTAATCATAAGAACATTTATTTATTTATTTATTTATTTATTTATTTATTTAACATATAAGTCACACCAACAACATCTGCATTAAAAAATTTCTTAAGAATAATTTTAATTTCAATTTTCAGGTTCTGATACAAATGTCAAAATTAGGTATGATCAGCATTTACAAATGGTATTAATTAAATATTATACAAAATGTCCAATTACGTAATTTAGAATACTTAAATTAATTAAAACAATAAAAAAAAGAAAAATAAATCAATTCAAACATACAATTCAGAGTCAAGAATAAAATTGTCAAATAAACAATGTCGAATCAAATTAAAATAAAAAATAAGAAAAAAGAAGAAAGAACTATATAAATATCAAAAACCAATTATCAATTATTAATTATTATTATTATTATTTTAATTCAAAAATTATTATTCCATGCAAAATGCCGCGTATAAATAAGCGAATCAACAATAACAAATATCAAATTTATTACAAAATACCAATAGAGAGTCATTAAATATGTCAGGCTTAAGGTCATCAGCTTTTCTTGCAAATGAGTTATATGTGGCGCACATGCGAACCAAAGGACTGTTAGTGCCTACATTTGTCCTGCGGAACGGAATATAAAATGTGTTAGTAATGGGTCGTCTTGGTATTAGGCGTGGTACGTTTAATCTAATGCTGGATATAATGTCGGCGCACGTCGTGGCTTCGTTAAAAGTCTTGTGTAAGAATTTTAGGTCATTTTTAATTCTGCGTTTACGTAACGGTTGTATTTTAAAGAAAATATTTCTTTGATCATAAGTGTTACGATGTGATATACCGCTAGACATGAACGCCAAGTGTCGAGTAAACGATCTTTGCACCGACTCTATGCGCTGTGAGTGAATAGTGTAAAACGGATTCCAGACTGTGGACGCATATTCCAGGTGACTACGAACTAAAGCATTATATAGCGTGACACTCGATGCAATATTTTTAAATCCCCTAGTATTTCTTTTTATAAATCCTACCATCTTTGACGCTTTTATTACCATCTCATCAATGTGTGGTATAAAAGTCAGCTTGCTGTCAATAGTAATACCAAGGTCCTTAATTTGTTCAACTTTAGCTAAGGTGGAATTTCCTATGGTATATGTGGTATCAAAGTAATTTTTCTTATTAGTGAATTTTATATGAAAACACTTAGATGAGTTTATCTGCATAAAGTTACGCGAGCACCACTCATCAATTCTACATAAGTCTTCTTGCACGAAAGATGCGTCATTTGGGCATGTGATGGTTTTATAAATTTTGAGATCATCAGCATAAAACAAGTATTTACAATGAATAATTTCTGCGGAGAGGTCATTTATAAAAATAAGAAAAAGAATGGGTCCGAGGTGAGATCCCTGAGGTACTCCTGATGCTGCAAAGTATGGATACGAATCGAAACCGCAGACATTTACGAACTGGAGTCTTTTTGACAGGTAAGATTCAAACCAGTGGAGCAATGAACCATAAATGCCATAGTGTTGTAGCTTTTTTAAAAGGATCCTGTGATTAACCTTATCAAAAGCGCTCGAAAAGTCTGTATAGATTGAATCTGTTTCTCCTTTTTGATCGATAACAGATGCAAGATCGGTAACATATTGTATTAAATTAGATTGCGCACTTTGACCTCGACGAAATCCATATTGATGCTTGGTCAGCATTGGTTCGAGGTGTTGCGTTAATACAGGGCACACAAGAGATTCAAAAAGCTTGGAAAAGCAACTAAGCTGAGCTATCGGTCTAAAATTATTTGTAAAGCTTTTATCGCCCTTTTTATGTAAAGGAATAACTTTAGTTTTTTTCCATTCATCCGGAAATACTCCTGATCGAAGAGATTTATTATAAATTAAAGTAAGAGGATAAGCCAAACTACATCCACATCTTTTTAAAAAAATATTAGGTATACCATCGGGCCCTGCACCTTTCCATATGTCTAAAGCCTTAATTTTGTTGTGCACTTCTTTTTCAGTCAAGAATATGGTATGTATAATGTTGTCATTTGTTGGACAGTCTATTGTGAAATTGTCTGCCGCTGTATCGGACAAAGAAAAAGAGGATGAAAATTGTTTAGAGAAAAGGTTAGCAATGTCACACCCACTAGTAGCGCATTCGTTTTCTTTATGCATAATATTTGGCATAGAAGCAGCTTCCCTTCTCCTACTGTTAACATAACGCCAAAAAAGCTTCGGATTAGTTTTAAGATTACGTTCAGTTGTCTGTATGTAAAAAGAATAACACGATTTTTGTAATGTTTTGCAATGCTTACGCAAGAATTGAAATGATATTAAATCACGTGGATTATTATACATTCGAACTTTTTTTCTAAGTGTGTCTTTTTCGCGAAGTCTATTGATTAAGGCATTGCTAAACCAGACCGGATATTTTCGTACTTTCATTGGCCTAGTTTTGGGAATATATTTGTTTGATATCTCAGAAATACTAGCATAAAATTTTGAAACAATTTCGTTTATGTCAGAGCAATTTATAAATTCCGAGTTCCAGTCAATATTTAAAAATTCTCCATTTATTGATTTATAGTCTGCTTTAAAATAATTAAGTTTATTTTTAACAATAGGTGTCAGAAAAGAATATTTTATGTCAAAGTTTAAAGTTATAATTAAAGCAGGGTGTTTTGGGTCTATTTTACTCAAGATGGCAGGCGCACCGCATACTTTCAAATTAAAATTACTTAAAACAAGATCTAAGTTATTACCGTCAATATTTACAACATCACTATATTGGTATAATTCGTTAGAAGCCATGAAGTCTATAAGCTGATAACCTAAACCATTATTATAATTAGTTGGCATTACAAAGTTAAAATCGCTACACTTAGTCCATTGTATAAAATTTAGATTAAAGTCCCCCATTAATAAAACATCATCTAACTCATTTAAGACAATACTGCAATTGTCAAGATAACTACTAAGAAGCTCCAAACGGACAGGTGGAGGTAAGTATACGGCGCATAAAGCTATGTTTTTCTTTCTACCATTATGTTCTAAGTTAATAAGTACCCATAGATCTTCATTTTGGGTCTCCATTCTTTCCATTCTAATAGATGATAAATTTCGGGACACTGCAACTAATACACCTCCCCCGTCTTTTTTGGAGCTACTTGCACAAGTCCGATCTTTTCTGTACGTTAAGTATCTAGAATCAAAAATTTCAGAACTACAAATATTACCGTTAAGCCAAGTCTCCGTAAAGACTATAATATCATAACCCTCTGAAATAATATTTTGATACACTTCGTTTGTTTTGGTTCGAAGACCACGGACATTTTGATAGTAAATGTTTAACGAATTGAATTTTAACAATAAATTAACGCATTATCACTCCAATTTTACCTATAAAAAACAAATTTATGATAATTTACATAAGTTTTCATGGTTTCGTATATAGTATGCCTGAGATCCTTCATTTTTACGAATATAGATCCTACCATTGCGTACCCAGACAAATTTGTAAGCTAAGTCTTTTGCTTTCTTGCGAGTAGCAGCATGCAACATTTTATTTCCAGGTGTGAGATGCTCTCCAACAAATACTGGCTTTTTATTACCGCCAATACCGAGATGACTTGAATTTAATTTATCATTTACATTTTTCTTATTAAATTTATACACTGCAGCCAGCAAACAATCTCTAAGATAAGGGGTTCTGAGCTTTACGATGACGGATCTGGACGATGTAGTATCTTTATTTTGTTTCGATACTCTAGTAGCTTTAAAAATGTCATCGGGGCTTAGGGGCTGCTCAACAACTTTAGCCATATGAACTATTGTCTGAACAAGATTTTCGGTCTTATGTTCAGGAATACCATTAACTTCAAGATTACTTTCCCGCATATATTGTTCTGCCTGGTTAAGTCTATAGGATAAATCTTGGACTGTATTTTTTAAGACATTGTTGTCATTTTGTAAATCTTTAATTATTAGTGATTTAGCCTCCATTTCTACCTTGAGATCATCGTATTGCTTATTTAAAAATGATACAGCTTTATGATATTCAGTGACTTGGCGATTAAGCGTCTTGAGCTCGTTTGTGACCTGCTCCCGAACTATTGTTGCCATTTCTTGCTTTATGATTGCCCTTAGCTCGTTAGAGGTGCAATCAGAAGAGATTAAAGTGTTGGATGAAGACGAGGGACCTTTCTTATTTCTCTGGGTTACATAATTTACTTCAAGTGTTTCAGAAGGATCGGTGCACATTGAGGGATTCGCCACATATGAACGCACAGGTGTGTCAGAGTTGTTCGATTTCGGAGTCCGGCTTTGGCATTCCGGGCATGTCCAATTATTTTTCGATTCAGAGTCCATACCATTAAAATGTTTTTTGTCGCGAATATTTGCACAAAGCAAATCAAATTTAAGGTCACATTTCAAGCATGTCAGAAAGTCCTTGCCCTTAATAATATTTTTACAACCTCCACATATATTAGGAGCAGTAGCCGCCATTTGTAAGTTATTATTAAATTCAATAATTTAGAAAATTAAATTAAAAAAATATATATATATATTTAAGAATTTGAATCCACGGCAATTAAATTGAATCTCAACTAAAATGAAAAAAAGGGTGTAAAATTTCAATAAAAGTACCAAACTAGATTAAAAACAATGTCCAAAAAAATAAAACAATAAAATATACTTAAAATTTAAAAAGTTATTAAAAAAAAAAAATTAAAAAATTTTTGCGTCCGACAAGATTTGAATCCAGAACATTCAGACACGCTCGATAATGATAACCTGTGCGTTAGACCAATGTTCCAACAACTGTTATTAACAGGTTGTCGAAATAAGCGTACTGTTATAGTCTCTCTTTTCAAATTGATAAACGCGACGCTATGTGGGTAGGTGCATGTTTTAAACGGCCACCATCACAAAAAACACTGATTTCACTGATTTCTTTGTTCTTCAAATTGCACTTTTTGTGTTATTTTGTAGATTTAGATAACACAAGATCACATATTTTGAAGTTTTTCACATTTGTAATATAAGTCACTGGGATTTTAGCAGGTTTCTTCCACTATTATTATGATTTTTGATATTAGATAATTTGTTGAGATTTCTTCACAAAAATTAGACACCAACTCGAACAAACGATATCACCGCTTTATTGCGACAGAAACATCAAATTGAAACTATTTCACTACGCCGAATAAGACTTTATGTATTTTAATTAATTAAAAACTCTGTGAGTGATGTAAACATGACGAGAGCGCCATCTATCTTGCGCAGATCATTACAGATCATTTGATGGCGTCATCATTGTAGCTAATACTATAAAGAGACAGAAACCGGCGAACGGTTCAGGCAGAGTCGAGATTGTATGCGTGCTGGAAGTTAACCTTCAACGAATCTCAGCCTTTCAAGGGTCATCATCATCATCACAACTCTTTGTAATGAGCCCACTGAAGGGCATGAGTCTCTCCCCTGGGTGATGAGATGAGGTATAGGCCATAGACCACCAAGCTGGCCCAGTGCTGGGTGATGGATGCCAGAATTTTTAGGGCGCCTAGATGGCTTCTGACAAACCCTAACGACTACCGTATACAATTATACAGCAGCCGGGACCGACTGCTTAACGTGTCCTCCGAAGTAATGGTCGGCGGTCACCCATCCAGGTAGATAAAATCTGCCGCCAAATATAAGATGTGTCCCGGCAATATTTCATGAAGAGCCAGTCTTTATTAAGCCCGAGTGCTTTCATCTTCGACCTCATATTCACTTACCTTACTCACTTATCAGGTGATGATGTCAAAAGCGTTTGTATAAAAGAAAATTTACTTGAATTTTAAATTTCAGTGCATACTGCATTCTGTATCCACGCGCAGTTGCCCCGAAGCCGAGGGGGCAGAGTTAAACGGTTTTCATCCGTCCTGAACATTCTGGAGGGCCCAGAAAAACGGGAGCGCCATGAGAATGTGCAAAGGAGGACAAAAAAGGTGGTATAATAAATATCTTAAATCAGTGAAAAAAAATATGCTAAATAAAAACATCACCCGACCAGGACTCGAACCTGGGACCTCTCGTTTGCCGGACGAGTGCTCTTCCACTGAGCTACCGGGACCTGGGGACAAGCCATCGCAATTATTTAACATACTTTTTGTTTTAACGTTGTATTGATAACGTAAAAACAAAAAGTATGCTGGAATAATTGAGCATTATTAAATGCAAAAAAAATATATAAAGGACTACTTTGGATATCCCAAAGATTCGAACCAAGCGCTTAGACAGTTCTTTGATGACTCAGGTCGCCAAGGTTTGGAATGAACTGCCTGCGTCTATTTTTCCTAATCAGTATTATAAGCTTTGAGTGAATAGGTTTCTCGTGGATGGACGTGTACCACCTTAGTTTCCACGATCACTTACTATCAGGTGTCATGGAAGACAAACGTCTCATCCTTAAGAAAAAATAATCCCCAGACAATCACACCAACTATAGGTACGTAAGTTCGCTAAGTACATGGTACCCGATATCACAAGCCTTACATTGTTTGGGACCATGTAGGTAGGTAGTTGTTGTGATTCTCTGGGCGTTTTAATTTTCATTAATTTTGCTTGGTAAAATAGCAGTGTAAAGCCTTTCTTTGACATTTTTCGGTAAGGCTATCAAATGCATTAATTCTGACCGCTAGTGTCGAATATATTGGGCTGTTACCACACCGATCGATCTACAGCCGAATGGATTAGTCGAAATCGATCAATAGTTTTATCTAGGCCAAAAAACCGATAAACGTCGGTGGAATGTTGTGGAAACACCCTAAGAACCCAAAGTCTAAAGAAACAAACTCTTCAGTTCTATTCTACAGGGTGAAAGATAACTCGTAAACAGAAACATCAGCTATTTAATATTTAACTTCAGTTTAAACAAGTGGATGTGGCAAAAGGCAAAACTGTGCAAAATTTATTTGATACATTGTATTTTTTATTTATTTATTGAGGCTTATGATCTGCTAAGTTAAAATATACCCGCTGCCTTATCACGTTAATATTAGCGATCAGCTATAATTGCGCAGTCATCACGCCATGGACGCGCGATCCATTGCTTTACATCGTATTATGTAAGCGATAGCTGTTCAATCGTTCGTTGATCGCAGGATGCATTTATTGCTACGATACTAGCGCCAAAAACAATTTGGTAGCTAAAAAAGAAACTAATAAAATGTGAAACAGATGTTTGCTTTTAAAATTTCGCAGAAAAGTACACACGAAAAGTATGGAAGTCAAAGGGATTATATGCACTTTTAGTACTTACCTACCGATTGTACGATAGAGGCAGCACAGTCGTCGGATTGCTATGGCTTTGTTTTTGCTGTAACGTAATAAGAATTTGTTCTTTTTTAGCAAATCTTGCGCAATTCATACTTTGATTTTCATACTTTGCTCTTGCAAGTTACGTGATAAGGCAGCCGGGCAAATAATTAAATGCAGTAGGTAAACTGATATTTCTTTTTTCTTGTCCCGTGCGGGAATCGATCCCGCAACCACTGGCGTCTGAGGCAGACAAGAGGCAGTTTACCCCATCGCCAAAGTGGTCGTCAGTCATCTAGCGACTAGCTTAGTAAAACAAATATTCCTGGATTTGGTTGGTGGTAGGATCCCTTCTGGGTCCGCCTAGCTAGCGACCACCCTTTATATAAAGTCTGCCGCCAAATGTTACCGCTCCGGCGGTAATGTGTTCCGGCAATATTGTATAAAGAGTCAGTTCCTTCCTTAACCCGTGTGGTTTCATCTTCGACCTCATCGTCACTTACCATCAGGTGAGATTGAGGTCAAACGCGGGTTTAGTCACTTAGGTATAAAAAAAAAAAATGTTCGCGACCGGCTGCACTGCGCGCTTTTCACCCAGTTAGTGCCTTAGCTTGTATCTAAGCTTAGCTAAGATTTTTGTCGTAAGGCGCGAGGTATATTAAAGGTAAAATATTAATTTGAGCAGTTTTTAACCACGCAAACTAAGGAGGTTGCGCCCATTGTAGATATATCCCAGCAAGTAGCCTGAATACAAGCTACTAGGCTCTAAGCATCAAGCAAACCGCCTGCGCCTGCCTGTGCGGACGTAGCCTTAGGTATAGTGTTTCTTGATTCGGTGCACCAATGCACGAAAATCCTCTATCACTAGAGCTTTAGAGTCGCGGAGTAGGTCTAGTTGTCATGGATTTCCGCAAAGTAACGCATGATTCAATAAATTATAAGTATCAAAAAATAATAGGTAGAATATAATAATAATTAATAGTTCATAATAATCCTTTTATTCCAGGCGATATTAGAGCAATTAGAGCTTCTTATAGCAGCACTGGCCAAAGAGAAACGACCTAAAAAAAATAATTATGCACCATTTGAAGCCCCAATGGCAAGTAGCGAAGACATTGAAGAAGAACAAGAACCCTTCGACAAAGATGGTATATTCTATCTCACAAAACCCAAAGTTATGGAAGATAGATTAATGAACAAAGCCATAAATAAGGCCGCCATTTTAACATTTGATCCGTTGAGGGAACAGAAAGATTTTCTAACGAAAGATGAAGAAGCTAAGCTGCATGAATTGCTATTAGGAGAAGACGAAGAAGGCTTTCATAAGCCTTTGAGAATGGACGAAGGTTTATCTCAGCCATCAGGATCTGTGTATCGTTTCGATGATCTAGTTGCATAGTCTGGTAAAAGTAGAGTTGATCAATCATTTCATTGATTGAAGATACCAATTCATGTTTGCATCGATTTTTTTATTTACTTGAGTACCTAAACATTTTTAATCCGTGCTTTTTGTATAACAATAATGTGTAAATTGTATTATATTGTACAGAAGGCAGCAGATCAAGCGTTAAAAACTTGTCAAATTTCCCCAACCTAGTTTTAGCTTAATGTCGAAGGCATAGAGTTCAGATTCAATTACAAATTTTTCACAGGTTTGGAACGCTTTATCTGCAGCCTTCTGTACCTTTGAAATGTAATTAAATGTGAATATTCAAAATGTTTTTTTTTTCTTTAAAAACACAGTGTGTTTATGTCGTTTGTTTGGCTTGAAAATAATAATATTAAAATAAAGCTAAATAACGCTCCTCACTACATAGGTACTCGGTGAAATAGAAGCCGTCAACACAATTTTTGTTTCAGTATTTTAAAGCAAATTTATTGCTTGATGATTGAAATGAATTGAAAACAAACTTTAATGATTTTCAATTATAAAACTTTATCACCAACGTAACCTAATGGTACGTACAGATTGCTAGTAATGTAACATTCTGCGCACGTTGCGTATTTGGACGTGTGGTGCGCAGAATGTCATATTACAAGTTCCATTACAGCAATCTGTACGCAACATAAGACTGTGTAATTATATGCATTGGGATATGACAATTAGGATGTCCGTGAGATTCAGTTTTTTTTTGTATTAGTCAGTAGTTTTTTATACCTATACCAGGCATACCTATTTGGCATACTTGAGAATGGCTTCATCTTCATGGAGTTTGACAAGGTGGGTATTAGGTTCCTCTTCGTCCTTTAGCATGCAATGGTGCACTGAACTGTCCAGAGTCTCTTAACATTTGGTTAGCGTTAAAGTTTACGTTGGGAGTATGTACTTTCATTCACTGTTCACAATAACGACACCTTCTAAACTATCATTAGCAAACATATACGCACGTACCAGATCTAAGTATTTTTCACTTGGTATTGAACCGACAAAGGTACTTAATTCACAAACGACAACGGATTACACTAGGTGAAGACGCACGACGCGGCGGGAAAATACGAGGGTGGGTCAATAAGTCCGTGACTTTCGGAATAAAACACGGATTTATTGATAAATAAATCACTTTTTTTTTCAAATAGTCTTCCTTGAGCTCTATACACTGACCAACGCTTCTCCAATTTTTTTATCCCTTCTAATAAATATGATTTGTCGAGGTTCTCAAAATAGGCCTTTGTTTGCGAGATGACTTCATCATTGGAGTCAAATCTTTTTCCACCAAGCCATTTCTTCAGGTTTGGGAACAAGAAGTAGTCACTCGGAGCCAAATCTGGAGAATAGGGCGGTTGAGGGAACAATTCATAGCCCAATTCATGGATTTTTGCTATAGCAACTGCACATGTGTGCACCCTTGCATTGTCTTGCCGGAAAAGAACTATTTTCTTGGCCAAATGAGGTCGGTTTTTTGCAAATAGTCATTGAATCGGTCCAACAAGTTGGCATAATATTCCCCATTGATTGTTCTTCCCTTTTGAAAGTAGTCAATGTGGATTATCCCGCGTGCATCCCAAAAAACAGTCGCCATAACTTTATTGGCTGGCAAACCCACCTTGGCCTTCTTTGGCGCTGTTTCACCCTTAGAAACCCACTGTTTTGACTGTTGTTTGGTCTCTGGTGTGCTGTGATGGATCCATGTTTCGTCCATGGTTACAAAACGACACAAAAACTCCTCTATATTGCGATTAAATAACGCCAAACCTTCCTGTGAAGTTGTTACACGATTGCGTTTGTGGTCGACTGTGAGCAAACGCGGAACCCATCTTGCGGAAAGCTTTCTCATGCCCAAGTGATCCTTAAAAATTGAAACCACTGAGCCATGCGAGATCCCTACGGCTTCCATAATCTCTCGCACTTTTTCCTGTTACAAAAATTTAAAATATTAGTCTTATTTAGATTAATCATCAAATTATTAGTCCCTCCCTAACCATTGCAATTAATTTTAATGTCAAGTTTTAATGAATTTATGTCACTATTGCAGCATATCAATGTGCAAATAGCGCCATTGGTTGTGATGAGATATTTGGAAAGTCATTAATGAAAATTATAAATAACTAGCTTTATCCCGCAACTTCGTATGCGCTTAACTACAATAACTACCCTTCTCGTGGAAATTTCAGAAACTATACAATAGACACCCACTGAAAGAACCTTTATACCAAGTATCACACCCATGCACTCAAGGAATAAGTTTTTTTCATACAAACTAAAAATCATATATTTCACGTGCCCGTGGGAATTTTGGAAATTTTTTCTTAGCACAACCAGTCACTCTTTGAAGAACCTTCATGCCAAGTATCACATTCGTACACTTAAGGAATAAGATTTTTCATACAAACTAAAAAGTCCAACCCCTTCCCGTGGGAATTTCGGAAATTCCTTTCATAACATGACTAGACACACATTGAAAAACCTTTACACCAAGTTTCACATCGGTGCACTCAAGGAATAAGATTTTTCATACAAACTAAAAAGTCCTATATTTCCCGTTCCCGTGGGAATTTCGGGAATTCCTTCCTTAGTGCACCCTTACATCCCCTAAAGAATGTATGTTCCAAATTTCAGCTCTCTACGCCCAGTAGTTACGGCTGTACGTTGTCTGTCAGTCACTCAGTCACTCAGTACCTCAGTCACTCAGTCAGTAACAGAACAGTTTTATACATATTGATTGATAAAGGACCTAATATGCTACCTTATGGGACACCTTGTTTAACCTGGCTATATTTTGAAATATAACTTATTTCCGTGGGAGATTTCATGCATATTCTATTAATTTGGGTAGCTTGCATCCTGTTTTCTTCATCGCCATTTAGCTGAGCTCAAGAACAATCTTATCAGGGTGTATTTCTTATGCATGAAGACACCTATTCTAAATTGAAAAGATCCATTAACAGAAAGATGTGGGCAGTTTCCCACAGGGAGAAATCAACACCAGTCATGGACGTTCCAACCTTTACACAATGGTAGCTTTAAACAATGGACTTTTTTCAAGGATTTATTTTACAAGGCGGTTCATAATAATCTCTCTAGTCTAGTAATATCTAGCGTCTAGCGCACAAAAGATGCAGTTTTTAAAAAGCAAGCTAAATGGAGAAACGGAAAGCCTAATTATTTCAGCTATTCAGTTCCATAGTTAGTAAGCATGTAAGTAGTAAAAGCCCAATAATCATGTATTGTGATGAAATAGGTAAAAACATGGGCAGTAAATTGTTGAACAACCAAGAGGATGTACTAAATTATTGTATGCCTAGAGCATCGCCAGAATGTATAATTGAAAAGGCTCTGAAGGGCAGGTACAGTCCTGATACAACTTTAATATTATTATTTGGGAGAAGGGGAAATGTGAGACAAAGTCAATTATTAATATATTTAGATAAGTTACAGGCCCTTACGGTAAAAAAAATTGTTTTGTTTACATTTCCTTACATAGGAGGAGCCGCCAGAGAGAATAGAATAAGATATAAATTGAATTTATTAATGCATGGCTACATGGGGTCTAATAACATATGTTTAAGTGAAACCTCAAGCATGTTGATTAATGTCATTGACATTAACTCAATTTGTAATTTTAAATTTAACTTGACAAAAGATATATATAATATATCGACTTATTTTTTAAAACAGATAGCACAAGTGCTATTAAACTTTTTATTTTTTAAACCAGCTAAGTATTTAGCTACTGATTCTGCTTTTATTGAGCAGTCTTGTATATTGACATGTCATAGTGAAACATGTTGTTCCACTACGCTGACAAGTTTGGGTTGTCCAAATTCTTTAAATTAGTAAATAAGACAACAGATGCTAAAGCATCTAGCAATATTTCAAGTGCTTTATATAATAAAAGTTGTTTAAACCTGGTACATCAAAATATACAAGGCATCTCAGAGAAAGTCTTTGAAATTGAATTGTTTTTGAATGCCGAACATATAGACATTCTTTGTATAACTGAACATTTTTTGTTAGACCACCAGTTAATTGTAAATTTTTCTCAGCACCAAGTTGCTAGTTCGTTCAATAGACAGACAGCAATACATGGGGGCTCTTTAATAATATTAAATAAATCTTTAAAATTTAGAGAACGTACCGACATAGTGAGCCTGTCTATTGAACAAACTATTGAAATATCCTGTGTAGAATTGACAAACTGCATAATTGTTTGTATATATAGACCCCCTAAATCACACTATGATAGTTTTGAACTTGTTTTAGAACAAGTATTGGATAAATTATGTAATAAAACTAAGAAAATATTTGTTTGCGGGGACTTTAATGTTAATTTATTAGAAAATTCATCATTGAGTAAAAAACTAATAAATTTGTTTAAATGTAATAATCTTAGTAACCTGTTCCTAGAACCAACTAGAATAACAAGGACCAGTGCAACTTGCCTAGATAATGTGTTTTCTAATGTTACTCCGGTAAGTTCATCAGTTATAAATAAACTAAGTTCTGATCACAGCGGTCAGTTGGTTACTTTTAAATACTCAAAGAAAAAACAGGTTAATAAGAATATAATGGTTGTTCCGGTCAATAAAAAGCGTTTGGAGAGATTTAGATGTAGTATTATTAAAAATATGCCCCATATAGCCCACTCCAACAATGTAAATTTACAATACAGTAATTTAAGTAGTATAATAAATAAACAACATGAGAGTGTATTTATTCCGAAAAAAGTCTCTCCAAACAATTGTAAATCCTTCAGTGATTGGGCTACCACAGGTATACATATAAGTAGAAAGCACCTATATGATCTCTATCATGAGAAATCATATAACAAAAGTGAAAGTTTTTGCAACTACGTTAGAATTTACTCAAAATTATTTAAAAGAGTATGTGCCGCAGCCAAATCTATATATCTAAGTAATAAGATAAAAAATAGTTCTAATAAGACTAAAACAACATGGAACATAATAAATAAGGAAACTGGAAAAGTTAAGGATCGCAATACTGAGTTTAAACTTGTAATTGACAATAAAACCATTAATGTAGATGAAAATGTTGCGACAGCATTCGAAAATTGTTTTGCTGACATTCCAGTTTCAACTACTAAATTGTTAAATTCTTCACCTGTGGTGGCTGAATCATTGCTGAAAAATCATGTAAGTGAGTGCAAGGAGTCTTTCAAGTTCCAACCCATAGACACCGGGGACATTTTTAAAACATTTAAGACAATTGATGTTAAAAAGACAACTGATTTGTGGGGCATATCTGTTGAAATCTTAAGTTCTATCATAGATGTAATAGCTCATTGCCTTGTTGAAATATTTAACAACTGTATTATAAGTGGGGAGTTTCCTGATTTAATGAAGCATAGTAAGGTTATTCCTTTATTTAAATCGGGTAGCTCTACGGACCCTACTAATTTTAGACCAATTTCGATTTTACCAACATGTAGCAAAATTTATGAAAAAATTATTCTCAACCAGCTATTAGCTCACTTCACAAAAAACAATTTACTTCATAACAAACAATTTGGATTCACAAGGGGTCGTTCGACAACTGATGCTGGTGTTGAACTGTTTGAAGTAATAGCTGGTGCCTGGGAGGGGTCACAGGATGCTCTAGGTGTATTTTGTGACCTATCCAAGGCATTTGACTGTGTTCAGCATGACACTCTCATCAGGAAACTCCACCACTACGGCATCAAAGGCACTGACCTCAAACTTTTGAATTCTTACCTGAGTGATAGAATCCAGAAGGTTGAGGTTAACCGGAAAAGGTCAGCTGGGTCGGTTGTGAGAATGGGAGTGCCTCAAGGTTCAATTCTGGGCCCATTTTTATTTTTAGTCTATATAAATGATCTACCCTATATGGTAGGCAATAATCACGATATTGTATTGTTTGCTGATGACACATCATTAATTTTTAAAATGATAAGGCAGAAAACCAACTACGACGATGTAAACAATGCTCTCTCTAATGTAGTACAGTGGTTTAATGTAAATAATCTAGCTTTCAATGATAAAAAAACTAAATGTATAAAATTCTCCGCACCAAATGTAAAACAAGTTGAGTCTGATCTGCGGCTTAATGGGAACAGGTTGAATCTAGTAGATAACACTGTTTTTCTTGGAATTACCTTAGATTCTAAATTGCAATGGGGCGCCCATATCTCACAGCTAGCGAGTAGACTTAGTTCTGCAGCGTTCGCGGTAAAGAAAATTCGCTCATTGACTGATGTTAATACGGCGAAGCTGGTTTATTTTAGTTATTTTCATAGTATAATGTCCTACGGCATCCTACTTTGGGGCAATGCCGCAGACATTGACACGATATTTACACTGCAGAAAAGGGCTATTCGTGGAATGTATAAACTTGGAAGTAGAGAATCTCTAAGAGAAAAGTTTAAAGAGATTGGTATCTTGACCTTTGCATCACAATATATATATGAAAACATTATGTATATTTATAAGAATAGTAGTACATTTAAAACCATGAAAGATAAGCATGATAAAAATTATTCTGTAATGACAAGGAACGACCATAAATTAGCGTTTCCCAAATTAAGGCTGGCTAAAAGCACCAAATCATTTATGGGAATGTCAATACGTATTTATAATAAAATACCACAGTCAATTCAATCTCTAACGTTTAATAAATTTAAAAGAACTATCAAAGAAACATTATGCAAAAAAGGCTACTATAAACTCAAAGATTATTTAGATGACAAAAGAGCGTGGGATTGATGTCTCCACAGGTTATTTCCAAATATTAAACATTAATCACTATGTAAGCAGCTTGGCTGCGACATGATATTGGCAAGCACGAATAGCTGTCTTCTGTTTGTTTGTTCATGTCATAGCAGAGCTGTATTTCTGCCAAATTGTACCTATAATAAGCACTTTTTACAAAAGAGTGCCGAGAGTTTTTTTTCCGCCGGCTTTTTTCCTCTCGGTCTACCTAGGGTTCTACTTTCATTTCGTTTTTTAAAGCCGAAGAAGAAGTAGTAGTAGACATCACCAAGACATTGGTGGATAATGGGCGATCATAATCTTTATAAGCTGAGAGACGCACACTTCTCGACGGAGGCCTTCCCCTGGATTCTTCATGTCGTCCGGACCCGCGCCGCCCTCATCCAGCATTTGACGTTCGTAAAGTGTATAAAATTACCTACTACGAATAAAAAAGTTTTCATTTCATTCATTTAATTAAACATATGCCTGTATGATCTGAAAAATACTTAGTCTGTTGGAAAATCTTAAATAATCGTTATATCAACAAAAACTCATTTTCTCGTCTCATGTGAATTCGATTCTAAGCTTCAGCAACATTCAACAACAGTCTATGAGTCAAATCGAAAGATTTCATGATATCTCCCTAGAAAACCTACACGCAAAAAAAAAACTTGGCGTTGATATTAGTACCAGGGACCCTATTTTAGTACACCTATTATAACAAAAGCTCGACGCGGATACCCATTCAGATTGCATTGAATCGCTGAAGAACTTCCGGAACTACAACCGCTCATTGAGTTTCTAGAGGTCAAGTTTACCACATTAGAAGCATCCCATAGAAAACAAGATTCCACCAAGCCTAGTAAAACAAGCCTTTTTCAGGCTAATCATAAAACTTCTAATAATAACCATAATCAGAATAAAATATATTCATCATACAATAACATAACAAAACCTACATTAAGGTTTTGCTTTCAAGAATCTTATGACTTTGAAGTGATTTGCTTTATTGTATTGCAGTTCGATGTTTCCAAAATTTAGAGGAATGATTATTCATATCTTTTTCTTTTTGTTGTATTAAAGCAAATTGTACTTTTCAAATTTTTGTTCGATACTTTTTTTATTTGAAAAAGAGGTGTTTTTTAGAGATTTTTCGATATATCTCTTAAACTGCCGGAGCAAACTACATGAAATTTTTCTGAGTGTAAGATATTATATCGTTTTAAAAAGCTGTCAAAAAATATTTTCAATAAAATGTACACAATCGTTACAAGAAGCAAAAACAGGTTTTGAGACTTACGTCCTCTAGTTCCGAGCTAAAAGTGTTAAAACAGAACAGGCAATTCTAACCTTTACGTCCACTGGAAAAGACCTTATATTGATCGTTCATGGGATCGACAGCTCAGTGCCGCTCGGTTCGTCGAAGGGGGAACACGTATCACTTTGTCGTCGGCAGTGCTAAGCTTACGTACGATAAAGGATTAAAATACATAGTACAAATTTATAATTGACTATAATGGGAAATAAAAACATTATATCTAAGCGGCAGGGATAGCGCGCTAGTCCATTTATCGGTTCAAAAACCAATAGTGGGTTTTGAAACTATTTATATTAAAACGTGATAACTAAATTTACGTTGCAAGATGAGGTATTGACTGACGGAGGTCTACTTATAATGGACGGCATGTGAATTTGTATGAAACTGTCGATCTCTACCAGATTAGCCTGACCTATGCCTCTGACGAAAAGAAAGCGATGTGAGTAGGATGCTAATATAAAAATGCGATGTAGACATACATCGCCGTTTTTTATGCAATTCGTGACGATTTAGTCTAGTACGAGATTCAATGTATTTAAATATTATGTATCAATATTACGATATGAAAAAAATAGTTTTTATTGCCTTATCAACAATATTTTTCAGAAATAAAAAGTCTTTGGCACAGAGCTTCTTTGGCACAGTGGAGTCGTCATCTGAACTAACTAATTTACTTACGGTTAAAAGGTTAATCTATTTACTTATTTTATACTTTTACTGATATCACTAAATAATATTGTTTTTTTTTTTTAAATTCACCGTACCGGTTAGTAAAGATACAATTAATTTTTTTTAAAATATATTCTTATATCAAATTAATTTTTACACAAAGATTGTAAACATACCAACAAATAGTTTTATAATGCCTAATAATACCACAGCTCCAATGAGTGAACAAGAAGTACGTGACATAATGATTTTCTCTGTAGTTTTTACTTTTTATATTGGCTCGTTTTTCTAGTTTTAGCTAGTTTTTCTCTGTAGCTTTGATTTAGTTTAGATTGTATACGTACCTACTCTATTTGGCAGTGTAAATAAAAGTTTTTTTTTTAATATTTATGATTTTGGTCATTACTATACAGGGTTAATTTAATTAAAATTTTATAAAAAAAATGTTAAAATTAACCCTGTAGATTATTTATTTAAAAATTTTATTTAGTGTTATTTAGTAACTTAAGTCGAAAATAATCTTTCATTAAATAATATTTTATAGCTTTTTTAGTTATACAGGGTGGATTTTTTTATTCCACCTAGAGGGAAAGTAGGTACTCTAAATAATAGAGATAACAAATTTTACTCAAACGAAATATTCCTTTATTTCGGAAAAGAAATAAAGCCGCATTCAAAGATTTTCGAAAGTTCGCTCGCCTCACCCGAGAATCAAATCGACTAAAATCTGTAAAAAAAATTTTTATTGCGTCGATCGTTAGGGTCAATTGCAAGGATGAAATCTCTCTAGCATACTTGGTTAATTGAATGAAAGGAATACCATGAAATCTTCAATTATTTTAATTACTAACAAAATTTACAAAAAATGGCAATCGAAAATTTGTTATCTCTATTATTTAGGGTGTTACCAGACCAATCGATCTATAGTCGATCGAAGTCGAGAACTGATATGGTAATTTAAATTGATAGAAGGATACCGTTCCGATATGTCAAGTATTAATTCCTAATGTATTACTATATGTCAAGCCACACACTGCATAGTAAAAGTCTATCATCGTCAGTGAAAAATATTTGTGTTCTCATATAATAAGTTGTTTTTTAGGAGATCGCACATTTGGATACAATAGATAACGATAATTTGCTTCCCGAAATCTCATTTCAAAACAGTGGCAAAGATAATATTTGTAATACAAACATAGGCGAAAATTTACAAGAACTACTCTCTTTGACTAATTCGGTATGTAAAATTCATACGTTATTGAAGTTGTTTTTGTCCCTAAAAAATGATCATACCTATTTTTTTTAATCTGTAGTTTTAGCTATCTTTGAAACCTTTCATAGGTTGCGTAAAAGTTAATTTTTTTCAGGAAGTCAAACTCCTTATTCCTTATATAATCAACATACAATATTTTTTAGATCAGTTAAAAGTTACGTTTTTGACATTTAAAAAGAATAATTTTTCAGAAATTACTTTCCAAAAACTCAATTAAATTCAAGAACATAAGGAAATTTCACTCTTTTTCTAAACATAGTGTTCTCGTTATCAGATAGTCCTAAGGTCCATCTATCTCCAGTGTCATCCAAACGAGTCGTTTTTTGGACACCCTGTATATATAAAGTATGTCATCATTAATATTAATAATTTTTGCTGATTTTTCACTCTTTGTTTATTTTAAGAATCTGTAGTTTGATAAAAAATATACAATTATTTGCGTTAGATGTAAATATGACTGAGTTCTGATAAAAGTTACTACGTATAATGCATACGGAAGGTTGAATTCATGCAAAAAATTCATGTTCGTCAAAACTCTCCTTTCTTGTAGGGATACAAATTATAAATCCGACAAGACTCATCATAATCTCTTATCTTAGTCGATCGAAGTCGAGAACTGATCGTTTTTGGACACCCTGTATATACAAAGTATGTCATCATTATATAAATAATTTTTGCTGATTTTTCACTCTTTGTTTATTTTAGGAATCTGTAATTTTATAAAAAACGAGCGTTTGCCCGCGACTTCGTACACGCATAAACTCAAACGTCCTATTTTCCGTTCCCGTGGGAATTCTGGGAATTCCTTCCATTATACAAACAGACACTTATTGAGGAACCTTTATACCAAGTATCACATCCGTGCACTCAAAGAATAACATTTTATCATACAAACTAAAACATCATATATTTCCCGTTCCCATGGAAATTTCGGGAATTCCTTTCATAACACAACCAGTCTCTTTTTGAAGAACTCTTATGCCAAGTATCATATCCGTGCACTCAAGGAATAAGATTTTTCATACAAACTAAAAAGTCCAATAATTCCCGTTCCCGTGGGAATTTCGGTAATTCCCTCCTTAGTGCACCTCTACATCCCCTAAAAAATGTATGTTACGAATTCAGCTCTCTACGCCCAGTAGTTAAGGCTGTACGTTGTCTGTTAGTCACTCAGTAACTCAGTCAGTAACGGAACAGTTTTATATATACAACGTGTAACATAATGAAGAGATAATACTTAAGGGGATTGTATGTTTGGTGGTGTAGTTTATAAGTAACAGTAACATAAACTTGTAATCCTTACGGTTGGTTCGGAAAACAAGTTCAAAGTTTAGATCAAAATATCGAAGTGTCAACCCTAAAAACAGCTGTTACCTTTTGATAGAATCTATTCAATAACAGATGGCGTTAAAATAAAGCGATAAGTAACCAAGAGAGATACTACAAAGTGTAATTTTGTGCCTACTAAATTAGACGACAACAACGTCTCGGGAATGTTTTTTTCGGTAGTATCTAAGTGCAGAATATTTTTAAAACTACCTTTTCACCAATATGTGCGTTTATCACGTGGTTTACCAATTTAAAACTCTACTGAAATAATAGGTTTGCACGTTCGTACCGACAACACGTTAATTTTAACTATCCGTGAGAATATATTTTCTTAACCTTAAACTATGATGCATCACTGACAAGGATATTTAACTTCTTGTTTATTCTCACACACTTACAACTATCATCACCACCATACAATAAAGCTTGAAATAAATTTTAAGTAATCCAGCATTCTGCATAATTTTTATAGTCTATGAAATAGCAAGTTCGATGCCCTTTGTCTGCCGCGGATCGCTCGCTCGCTACTCCCGGGCTCTCACGTTTAAGTGTTACGTATTTTAAAAACGTTTAATACTTAGAAGTCACACTGTTTGTGGTTATGAACGGATGCTGAGGCTCGGTAGCCTTCTATTTCTAATACTTAACAACATACATGATCGAAATACATTTACGACTAAAATCAAAAATGTTATCAAATTAAGCATAAGTACCTAATCATAAATTTAAGAGAAACGTAAAGCAAAACATTAATTTAGGTACTCTCAATAAACTATGATATCAAACTTGTCATACAAAAAACTATCACATTTCTTTAGAAATACGCTATTGCAAGAAACTAATATGAAATTATTACAGATCTATCGGTAGGTATTACGTGGAAATTCTTTCGCACGGCGTCAAATCGCAACTTATACCTAATGAAGAGAGACTCAAAAAGACAATCAAACTTACCCATAATTCTAATAAAAAACGAAGAAATATCCTCTCTCTCTTACATTCAAACTTTCTAAGAATTATAATGGAAACATATTCGGTAAATACCTATGATTTTGTAAACCTCAAACTATGATACAATACAATACTTACAGCTTCTTGTACTTACTTCTTGTATTCTCCCATACCCATAACTATCAATACATACGACAACAAAGCATTAAATTAATAAAATTAGCAACTAAGTAAAGTCGTTTTCATAAAAGATAACCCGTGCATAGCTCTTATAACAAACACACAAGGTCTATTATCGCTCAAATCGCGGGACTTCTTTCGGCGTCTCGTCGCGAACTTGCGCCTTTCGGAATTATACCCTTTGAGATTTACCGCCGCGCCGCCGCGCCGCGTCGCTTCCAAGCCAAACTAAAGGTTGTTCCGTTCAATATTTATTATGAACAAATTCTCAACTCAACTAAATTTTTTATTTAAAAAAGTTAAATTACTGATGACTAACTAATTAATGTTTTTAGTTGCGGTTGTTTCAGGCAGCTGAAATTATTTTCAAACGCTATAGGGAAAAATATCCTAAGTATACCTGTCCTGAAACTTTATTTTTTTATAAGGAATCTTTATCTTTTATTATTATTCTCTTTCTTGAGAAACAAAATGGATTAATTTTTTTATTTAAAATGTGTGAAGCGTAAAAATAAGTTACGTAAATTAACAAATAACAGTTTTTAATATTTTGATATTGAACAAACAACTTAAAAACTATTGAAGTGATTTCACGATTGAAAACTATTTATTTGTAACAGAATAACTTAACAATACAAAAACATAATATAATGAAGTCATTTCACTGTATTATGAAATAAATTGGGTACTAAGATTTTGTTTATCATATCGCTATAGGTGCGGAAAAACCCTAAAAAAATTAGGTAAGTACTAGAGAACTGTTTGGTTCGGTTATTAGTAAAATTAATAGAAATTTATTTCAGTTCTTTCATGTCCGTTTTGAAGTGTGCACGTCAGTTGCTATCGCTATTTTATTCGAAGTTTTCTTAAAATTTCTCGACTTGAAAGTATTGGAGAAAGTATTGTTATACGACATGTGTATTCAAACAACAAATGTTACGATATGATGCTGTATGTTGGAGCCGTTAGTAACCACAGCATCAACGAAGCTCGAAGACTTTACAGGCAGCGGTTTGTGGAGTGCTGGCCGGCAGCTGAACAGCGCCACTTACCCGGCTATGGCGTGTTTTGAAGCATGAGTCTGCGGCTCAGCGCGCCGGTTCTTTTCACGCGAAACCCAGCGCGGCCACCTTCGCGTTCCGAGAACTTAGAAGAGCAAGTCTTGGATCATTTCGAGGAGGATCCGATGAGCAGCACTGGACGAGTTGGCGCTCTTTTGGATGTCAATCACATGGTGATATGGCGCACGCTTAGTGATGATGGCCAACATCCTTATCATTCCCGATGGACGCAAGAGCTGATGATACCAGCGGATTTGTGACCTCCTCGGTTACGCTTTTGTCGGTGGCACAAACGTCATGTGGATGTGTGTGTATTGAAAAAGAAGGCAGAAATTGTAAGCCGTTTTTGTAATTCTGGCCAAGTGTAAGGGAAACCCTAGATACAGTTGTGAGTGTTTTTACGCAAAGTGAACTGAATGTCGATTGAAATAAGTGCGATAGGTACTTGCCATAAGAGTTTGTCAGATATTACAATTTAAGTTGTAATAATTATAACAAACACTCTTTATTGTCATTAAACGTAGAAATAATTATGTACACAATATTTAAGCGATTTAAAAAGCTTTAAGCGATTATTTTCAGGCAACCCGATTTCTTCCGGGCAACCCGTTTATTATTAATAAATAGAAACTTGAAAGTTGTACTAACATGTGTTTTATTTGTTTTCATTCAAGTGTGATAAAAATTGTGTCATTCAATGTGCCAAACGATAGGTAAGTAACAATCAGCTGCGCTGATATCCGCGCGCTACTCGCAGTGGGCGGCCGCGGCGGCGGCGCGGCGTATCGCTCGCTATTCAGCCGGTGCGGGAAAGGTCATAAGGTCACTGATTGCGGCGCAAGTCTATTTTTAGCTTGTAAGGTTGACTAGGGTTGTCAAAATATTTCATTGTAAAATAATTAAAAAAATTGTATGAAAGTCTATACCAGCACTGATCATGCTAATTCTTTTACTGTACATTCTACGTATGGTATAGAAGCTAACCCTAAAGTTTTATCTCTCCATTTTGTTACACGTTGTATAAAACTATATTTACAATTATATTTGCGTTAGATGTAAATATGACTGAGTTCTGATAAAAGTTACTACATACAATGCATACGGAAGGTTGAATTCATGCAAAAAATTCATGTTCGTCAAAACTCTCCTTTCTTGTACAAATTATAAATCCGACAAGACTCATCATAATCTCTTATCTTGTCCTAGAATCTATAATTCGATTTTTTATTATAATAAAATAGTTTTTTTTTTCAATATTTTTTAATCTAGATTAGGTAAATACTGAGCGTTCCAGATATTGCTTAAATATTTAAATACACTTCTTAAATAGACATAAAAATTTTGGTATTAACACCTACACACTTACAGGCAAACACTTATTAATTATCATAAAAATGTTTGCTTACAGTTTTTTTGAGTTTCAAATATTTTGATTCAATTCTTATTCCAGGTAAAAATAAACAAAAATTCTGATTGGTATTTCCAAGTCCAAGGTCAAATGCATATCGCAAAGAAAACTAAATGTCTCTTAGCTATATGGTATGGGGACAATACCATATAGCTAAGAGACTACCATATAGGACGACCAGTTTTGGAAGAAAGAAATGGAACCCAAACTTGTCTCATTTTATATGGAGTGTTTGTTGCCTGAATTGGTGGATCCTCGCTACCCAACAACAAAAAATATTCGAGACCCATCAATAGTAAATGTTTCCACACCTACCTTGTCGACGATCAATATTCAACCATTTGAAGTAAATAATAGTACTGATGACGTTTTATTTCTTCATAGTCAACCAGTTCGACAACAAAGATTGGATTTTTATGAATTGTAAAAGATTGTTTTTTTTTTCTTTTGTAAAATAAATATATATAAATAATAAATATAAATATATACATTACATTATTACTACATTATTAAGTTCAAACTCTGTTTTTTTAATATGTTAGTAACTATGTATAAGTAATGCCATTGAATTCAACATAAATATCAGACGTAAATATAACAAATTATTAAAGTCGATCAAATTATAATAAGGGAACAACAATTACAATTAATCACTTTAAAAAAAATACAAAAATATAACACGTTAGGTACTTATAATTAATGAAACACTGACATTCAAACATTTAACATTTTTTCACTAAACAATATTAAGCGATTATAAAAATACTTTTAATAACAGTTGTTGCGACTCCGTAGATTTCTTGTTCCTTAGGTTTGAACGCTGTTGACCTGCGATGGCGCCATTGGCGCGAAATTCAAATCTTAAATGTTTAATGACGAGTGTTAGCGTGAGGGGCGCGTCAGGGGCGCGCGGAAAAGGGCAGTGCGTTATGAAGTTATATTTTTTGACAGTGCGCTCTTAAAATCAAGCGCAGTGCAACTCGGTGTCTAATGTCTTCTTTATAAAGCGGATCACTTTTCAACGGCTTCCAAAAAAAGGGAGAGGTTCTCAATTCGTCTGTATGCTTTTTTTGAGTCTTTATTACATGATATTTTGGACAATTATGAATTGATTTTAAAAATTGTTGTTTCATATGATAGAGGATACTTTACAGTTGGTCCCATTTAAATGTCATCGAAATAGGTTGAGCACTTCATTGAAAATTTCAAACTTTTGAAAAATTATGTATGATTTCGGAGAATGTTTACGTTGATGACATTCTCAACTCAGCCAAAGTTTTGACGTGATAGGTTTCTTTTTGGTTACGAATGTTTTATTTGTAATTATTCAATCTTATATTTTATTTTGTATGTTTTTTATCTTATCTATTTCAAGTACCTAATATTAGTTTACAATTTGGGAGGTGGAATTATCTTCTGTTTAGGCTCTGACAGAATAACAGCGTTGTTACTGAACTACATAGTTTCGGTATTCGGGCCTTTTTGCTTACGTGACCTATTTGTTAAATCTGTTTTATTTTGTGTTTTCATTTGTAAGTAAATAAAGTTTTTATTATTATTATTAACCAAGAATCTACCTACGCAATCATTCACTAAACCAAGTCGGTCACACTTAAACGGCGTACAGCTAGCAGATCCTGAGTTCAATTTGAAGCGTCCTGTGGATCTCCTCTATGGAGCGGAGGTCTATTCTCAAATAATATTAAGCGGAATTCTGAAAGGTGACAATAATTCACAACCTATAGTATGTTACAAACATTCCAATGCAATGTAGTGTTAAATAACATCGACGAGATCAAACAATGTTGGAACATTGAGGATATTAATGATTACTCTGAAATGACTATTGAGGACCAGGAGTGTCTTCAATTTTATGAAAACACTACGGCACTTCAATCTGACGGTAGTTATGTAGTCAGGCTGCCTATCAAAAGGTCTGAGCTTCATACTTTAAGAGATTCGAAGAGCATAGCTATAGCGCAGTTTTTAAGCTTAGAAAAAAGGCTGAGTAAACAACATCATCTAGCAGAGCAGTACAAGGCATTTTTAGCAGAATACAGAAACTTGGGCCATATGGAAGAGTGTAGCAACCAGGATTTAACAGTTCAAGGATGCTACTTACCTCACCCACCACTGTGTTCTACCACAAACGAACTACGGCCACAGAATAAGTAATAGTACCGGTACAGAAGAATTACTCCGCAAGAAGATCTAAATCAATTCGAGTCTTGCTACGACGCGATACGGTGGAATTCAGCTCGCACAGCATTACGTACCTGCAAATTTATATACCTAGAAGTTTTTTCTCATTCTATCGCATGCCTCTTATCTTTTCTTACGCTGTTAGGGTTGCTGCCTAGTGAAGAATAATTAATCTCCTTATTTGTAATTAAGTATCTACCGATGTAGGTATTACTGTTATTCTACCTTTGTAAAAAATATTGTTTCAACTTACATAAAGTACAAAATGAAAAAAAAGTTACGACGAATAATTAGTATCTAATACTATCTATGTTTTGTTTACTAAATTTAACATAATCAAATCTAAACATAATCTAATTGAATTTGTTTCTTTTTATGTCCATTTTTAAATACTATTTGCGACCTCGATCATAGAATTACTGTGAGTGCTATTAGGTAGGTAGGTATCTACAACGTCCCGACGGGCGCGCGCGTGACACACGACCCATTCGAAATACGCCGGCGGAGCGCTTCGCTGTAGGTAAATAACGAATGTACCGCGCGGAGTGAGCTACGGCGTCAATAGATTTCGAGTGGTTTTCAATGCTTCGTCAAAAACATCAACAGGGGTCAGTATTAATAACGTCACACTTTGCGGCCCAAATTTGCAAAAAGACCTTCAATCTTTAATCATCAAGCGGTGGCAATATCAATTCGTGGTTTGGATGAACTTGAAAAAATGAACCGCCAAATTAAATGTCACGCTGGAGATCAGGCCTACCAAAAAATTGTTTGGCGTGACACTAAGAACGAGCAAATATAATCTTATAAACTAGCAACCATTACATATGGAATGAAATCAGCGCCTTTCCTAGCGATGAGGACTTTGCACAAACTAGCAGAAGACGAGTGATCAAAATGAGCAGACGCTGCAAAAATACTCCATCGAGCGAGGTCAAATTTTAATAACAAATCTAAACAATATTTTAACAACAGGCGAGTTTACTTGGCGAAAGTGGGCCTCTAATAGCTAGCAGTAAATCGAAAATATCAAACGGAATCTAAGGAAGGAAAGCAATCAATTTAATGTCAAGTCGGACAGCACAAAACCATTAGGTTTAAGCTGGAATATTAAACAGAACAAAGGATGACGCATAACTTTGTATGAGAGCTGGTACCCACCTCAAAAGAGTTCATCTTCTAGAACAAGAATTAGTACGGCGCCTGTCTTGATTCTGAGTCCAAGCTGATAACCAACCTTATATAATTATTCAAAATCTCCGAAGACAAAATTTTTAAAAAGACCTTAATTCAGGTGTCCAACAGATAATTAGGGCGACGGTGTCGCTTAATATCTATGGTGACCCGTCTGCTATTTTGACTATGAATGGAGTAACAATCGGAACTTGGCGCCATAGTAATTTTGATTCAGGTTACTAAGTCCTATCCAACGGCGTATCTTACATGGCTATTGGAGGTGGATACCAAAATTATAGTCCGACATTTAGGACCTCATAGCTCTGAACGGACTAACGACCGGAACTTGGCGCCATAGTAACTTTGATTCAGGTTACTAAGACCTATCCAACGGTGTATCCTCCATGGCTATTGGAGGTGAATACCAAAATTATAGTCCGACATTTAGGACCTCATAGCTCTGAACGGACTAACGATCGGAACTTAGCGCCATAGTAATTTTGATTCAGGTTACTAAGACCTATCCAACGGCGTATTCTACATGACTATTGGAGGTGGGTACCAAAATTATAGTCCGACATTTAGGACCTCATAGCTCTGAACGGACTAAAGACTCGAACTTGGCGCCATAGTAACTTTGATTCAGGTTACTAAGACCTATCCAACGGTGTATCCTCCATGGCTATTGGAGGTGAATACCAAAATTATAGTCCGACATTTAGGACCTCATAGCTCTGAACGGACTAACGTTCGGAACTTAGCGCCATAGTAATTTTGATTCAGGTTACTAAGCCCTATCCAACGGTGTATCCTCCATGGCTATTGGAGGTGAATACCAAAATTATAGTCCGACATTTAGGACCTCATAGCTCTGAACGGACTAAAGACCCGAACTTGGTGCCATAGTAACTTTGATTCAGGTTAGTAAGACCTATCCAACGGCGTATCCTACATGATATAATCCTGCATGCCGAGCTAGCAAGCACGTGAGGAGCAGCTAGCATTCCACCAAATCCTACGTGCAGAACCCTACCGTGAAGAACCTGCATAGCTGAACTTTAATTAAAAGGGACGCGCCTGGAGCAACACACCGGCACGAGGATTACTGCTTCGAACCACAGGCCAGTGCTCCGTTAACGTAACATTATTACCCAATCAACCTCGAGCAGCGGAAACTAATTAAATAACTGTTAAACCTAAGTCATTATATTTCTTGGTTTAACCTTCGAACCCACCTAATCTGCCGGCTAAGCGCGGCAATAGCTACAAAATAGAAGTGTATGGTTGGTGCGACGCTAAAATTGTATTGGGCTGGCTGCAAGGGGATCCAGGTATATTGCCATTTGTAAGCAATAGAGTAAAACTTATCACTCCCATAATACCTAAATACCTAAAAATTGTTCCCGCTTCTCAACTGTGTAAAAATAGTTTGTGGTGGGAAGGTCCCACTTGGCTGAATAATTTTGAACGAGAGCAAGACCAAAGAAGTTTATAACTGAATTAGAAATGAAGAAAAATCAGGCACTTGTCGTCCAAAATAAGCCTACGGAACCCAGCATTATTAACGAGCTCTTACTCAAACATATTTCGATAAGAAAAAATAAGAATTACATCAATAATTGCCTGGATACTACGATTACTTACAAAACGTAAACATCATAGGTACTAACTATCTCACGTTACATGAGTTACGCGAAGCAAAGCGGCTCATTATTAAGTACGTACAATGAAATTAATTTAGCGAAGAATTCAAAATGCTAACTAAACAAAATACTATCCAACCAAACAGCAAGTTCATTAATTTAAATCCGTTAATTGACAATGATGGTGTAATGAAGGTCGGTGATAGATTAAAAATCTCAACTAAGCTCTGAAACAAAACAACCAGCGATACTACCTCACAACAGTCGTATGACAACCTTACTCATCGAAGACCTTCAACAATTCTATGGAGGAGCCAGCCTCACGGCAACGTGGTTACGGCAAAGGTATTGGATAGTAGGAGGAAACAGAGCTGTGAAAAAGCAATTTAGGAAGTGCGTACTTTGTCAAAAACATAACCTTCAATTTCAGCACCAATTGGTGGGTACTCTACCCGAACCACGTACTACTCCGGCGGCACCTTTTTATCACACGGGACTGGATTTAACTGGGATTGTAGATGTAAAGTCGAATCGTGATCGGGGTATAAAAACAACGAAAGGGTACATTGTGCTATTTATCTGTATGGTTACGATAGCTGTACACATTGAATTAGTCTCCGATCTATCAAGCGCAGCATTCTTATCAGTACTTCGGAGGATGGCTGCCAGGCGTTGAGCACCTCACCATATCTATAGCGACAATGGGACTAATTTCATCAAAGGAATATTGAATGGCACTTCCAGGCCCCATCATGGTCAAGTGCTTCTGGGTTATGGGAACGAGCTATGCGCAGTCTCAAAGGACATTTGAAACCCCATCGGTGCGCAAAAGTTAACCTTCGAGGAGTACTCAACTCTCCTGGCCCGAATCGAAGCATGCCTTAACCCGCGACCGCTGTAGGCACTTTCCGAAGACCCGGAAGACCTTGAGGTTTTAACTCCATCACATTTTCTTACCCGTAGAGCTGATTTGACTATTATTGAGACGGAAAAAGATGCGAGAACAAGATGGCAACTAATAAGCGAACTATTATTTTTTTAGTTTGCTTTGGAAAAGATGGAAAACCGAATATTTAACCCAACTGACCGTGAGAAGCAAGTGGTTCAAAAAATATCAAAACTTATGCATAGGCGACATAGTGTGCATTCATGAAGAACATCTTCCCCCGGGTCAATGGTCAATGGGAAAAGTAGTGGAGCTGCATCCTGGCCAGAAGCCAGAAGCGGCCAGTCCATTAACTGTCTGTTCTACCTGTACATCAAACGGTTGAACCTCAGACCCCACTTACATCCGCGGTTGTGACCCGCAAACCAAAACTCAAATTCAATATTATCAGTATATTATTTTCTAAATATTTTCACGAAAGTACAGAGCGAACTACACACAAGTCGGTTTAATATTTCTCAAGGACTCTACTCTGACAAAATATCTAATCTACAAGTCATTCGAGACGAATGGAAACTAGTGGTTTATGACGAAATGGAACCATTTTGGCTAGGTTCATTCGTCTTAAATAAGTACATCAAACAACTGGAACAAACTCGCTCTAAACTTAGTCAATATAATAATACTGCAATATAATAACAACACAACTACATCATGGTTATTCGGAATTACAATATTATAATGTGATGTTGCTAAACCAGCAAGATAGCGCGCGACCTCGATTTCGACGGGGGCTCATAAACGGAGTCGGCTACGTGTCAAATTATCTACTTATTCGGTGTACCTACTTGACGAAAGATTTGCGGAACAGTACCAGCGAGACATATCTCAAATACGTATCAACCAGAACCGTCTAGCGAGCTTATTGCGGAATCAAACCTCAATCGTTGAAGCCGAGTATAACCTACTTAAGCGTACTGTGGAATCGATGGACAAGCAACATGAGAGTATATATAAAAACATACATGTATTACTACAAAGTTTAAACTACGTAGCTAGTGAAATAAACATAAATCACTTAGAAAACTCGGAGCCCTGGCCGCCAGTAATATGTTACAATAGGTACTGTTTGATAAGCAGAACAGGTGCTGAATAACATTTAATTTTGGTTCTATTATTACTTTTATATTTTTCCTTCTTGTATTTGTAATTGTGCTTGTTTTTCCTTGTTACTTTCATTCAAAATTTTGTTTTTGACAAAATTCCTTAAAATTTTAAAAATATACAGACAGCACAGTTAGAACTTTAATGCCCGTCTGCACTAAACTTTGACAGCTCCTAAGTTGATGCTTAAGTCTCTAGGACGTGCTTACGAACAAAAATTGCGTTGCACTAAACTTAGGTCAATGCCTAAATGCTTAAGAAATTCTTAACTTTATGTGCCCGATTCCCCATGCCATAACTTTAGGCAAGTCTTTAAGCATGATCGAAAAGTTATGCCAACACAATAGTTAGATTTTTTCATATACATATATTTAATAATTTACCATGTTATCTTTTAGAAAAAACTTCACTACGTAGTTGGTGAAACTTCAAAAATATTAAATAAACCTGAGAAACATAACTTCCCACAATACTTTATTTGTATCATTCTCATTACTTTTCGATCATGTTTTTGATAGAACGTGGATTGAAGATTGAATATTGAAATACCTAAATTTGTACCTACATTCCATTGACCTATACAATAGAACTTAATGCTACATTCCCTCGCTTGAAAAATTCTTCCCTGGTGAAATCGTTGCAAGTTAATTTGTACCTGACTAAAAACATGACTATGATTAATGAGTTGGACGAATTCATAAATTTCTTGGACTTTCTCGAAGATTTAGACGATGAAAACCCACAACGCAGGACACGCATTCTGAGGACAAGAGGAAATCCTCTTGAAATCATGAACGATATCGAATTTTACAAAAGGTATCGTGTGTCAAAGGAAATATTCCTTTTTATACTTCATAAGATTGATGAAAGTCTGGAGTACGAGAGTGACCGGTAAGTAATTACATACTAAATGTTAGTAGGTATTAAGTATTTTATTGTAAACTAACTTTTTCCCGCAACTTTTTGTAACCTTCCTGTAGTAATTTCAGTAACTCCTTCCGTAGTACAACCAGACAACCATTGAAAGAATCTTTTTACCAAGTTTCACATCTGTGCACTCGGGGAATAAAATAAAAAACAGAGGCAGAGGCATCTGCATTATGTAATCTAATAAACTTTTCCTATTAAACTTCAAAAATTTTTTAAGTTAAATAAACCGGCAAAAATTACAAAGTGACATGAAGAACCAAGTCATAGATAAAAATCAAAGACAAAATAGACTTTTTCGTTCATTTCGTTCACTTACTTAGGGAACGATCGTTGTAGGAGTCACTTAAGCTAAACAAGTTGGTGCAGAGCAATTCAGCTTAAGTCAATGATTAGGTGTGACTTAGTTTAGGCGTGTCATAACTAAGCTTATGCTAAGTGGAGTTTAGTGCAGACGGGCATAAGAGTTTTTAAAGGAGTCCTTACTGGATTCCCAGGGTGCGAGACCAGTCATAGAACGTATAGCCCTTTTCTGTATAAGGAATGCGTTTTGAACATTATATTTATGACTATTACCCCAGTGTTTTATGCTATACCTATCTTAGCTTGGACTCAACTAACGCATGATAAACCATCTTCAATTGCAGGGTGGTGAGTCTACCCGTACATTGCGCAAGGCATAGCATGCTGAACTTATTGCACTTTCTACTGCATTAAGCTCTGCCTTCCAGTTTAAGTCCGCTTCGACATTAATGCCAAGAAACTTTACTTCACTTACAGTTTTTAACATTATTTCAACTACATTTACTTCTAGTTTGTCCTTGTTTCTCGAGGTAGTATTAAACAACATTAGTTGAGTTTTCCTATAATTTAATTTTAGATTATTTACCTTAAACCATGTTTTAAATTCTTTTTACGCCATTAAAATTTCTTGATTGAGGTCTCTTATATTTGTTTTAGATGTAATGGCATTTGTATCATCTGCAAATACGACGATGTTCATATTTAGAAACTTACTGTTTCCTAATATCAACAACAAGCGCAGGCCGCGGGCGGCGAGCGAGCGGTGGCACTAGCGGGACTGCGCTAGTGCTAGTGCGAGAGTCAAGTGTGTGTGTCAGTTATAAATTATCTAAAGCGTATGGATAAACAATATCGTGGCACGGTACCCGATCGACGTAAACCGATGTTTACCCTAACTGAGTGTCTAATTTCTGAAGACTATTTTGATATTTTTTATAATTTTAGTTTTATTTTGTACTATCATGTTTTCTCACCATCATTATTGCTTTATACTTACATCATTTACCTTTTTTTGTCTCCCCCGGGAAGATGTTCGGGCTAACCGAACATTTTATAAGTATCGTCATCATCACAACTCCGTGTAATGAGCCCACTGCAGGGCTATGAGTCTCTCCTCTGGATGACGAGGAGGTTTAAACCGTAATCCACCAAGCTGGCCCAGTGCTGGTTGGTGGATGTCAGATATTTCAGGGTGCCGAAATGGCTTCTGACAAACCCTAACGACTACTTAACTTGCCCTCCGAAGCGCGCTTAAGCTGCGAGTATAATGTAAATTATAAGTATAATGTCAGCATATTGTTTTCAGCGCGTCGCTACTAAGCAATTTACCTAACCAGTGCATAACTCACTTCAACCGCGATGGATGTACTCATAACTGCAGTCCGACAAGGCTTTTTTGGCGTTGGATGATGACGTCAGAGGGGCATGAGCGTGAAATAAGGGTTACCATTCAGTATAACTTCTGTCTTCTCAGGGAAAAATATGAATGCATAAACTTTTAGTTTTTTGAATTTTAATTTTTTAGGTGTTTGGCGACCGGCTGGTGTAGGGGTAACGTACATTGCCTTCTATGCCAGAGGTCCTGGGTTCGAATACCGGCGGCGGCGGATATTTGTGTAATGAACACAGATATTAGCCGTCAAGTCATGGATGTTTATTTATTTCTTAAGTAGGTATATCAGTTGTTTGGTATCCGTAACACAAGTTCGTTAAGAAACTTAATTTGGGTTAGATAATGTTGTGTAAGTGTCAGAAATATTTATTTATTTCTTGAGTATATCAGTTATCTAGTATCCGTAACACAAGTTCGTTAAGAAACTTAATTTGGGTTAGATAATGTTGTGTGAGTGTCAGAAGTATTTATTTATTTTTCGTCTTTGAAAACATAAATTATTTCATTTTATGTAGGTAGGTACTAAAAAAAAGTCAAGTCACGTAAACTTTGAGATAAACGTTAGTGGTACAAGAACACAGGTTTGAAGATATAAAAAGAAGATTAAGCAAGAAAATATAGGTATTAATAATAGATTAACATGAAAACAATATCATGTTTTTATGATAAATTGTTTTCCTCGTGTCACCACTAATTTCTTTATTAGGTATCTACTCGTATCTAGAAATGCTCGTATTTTGAAAGGTTTCTTGTACTCTTGTAACCATAAGGATTACAGAAAAAATAAAAAAATCAAAATTTATTTTTACGAAAGCAATAAATTTCGATATTTTATTTCTTACAAAAATTTAAAAATAAATTTCAAATTGTTCTTTTTTTATATTTTTTCTGTAATCTTTATGGGTACCTACTAGAATACCTCCGTGAAGGTATTGTATAAGGTTGGCGAAACAACCTGTATTGTTTGTAATTTCTATAAATTATGTACATCAACGTTTCTAGATAAGGTAAGCAAAATATAACTTCAGTTAAAGCTAGATTATAACTTAATGACGAGCAAGCAAATAAAACACAACTAGTATAAACAAAAAATATTTATTCTTTTTAGGGAGTCTTACAAAATATAATATAAATAACCTACACTACATTATTTTATATTTTACAATAAATACGAAAATATAGAAGAAGCACAAAGAATGGTTTAACCTATACATACCTATCTACATTTGTCAAATGTGAATAAAATTTGCAGTTTTTTACAACCTTGAGAATAAACAAATAAAGGTTATTTTTGCAGTAATAGCTAATCTTTAGCTCCCTGACTGTCGTCAATATTTCTTAGGCTACATAATAGTTCATTTTTAAGGTAATTTAACTAAAATTAAACACACATTTTTTACAAGACATTAAAAAACTATTACTACCTACATCTTAATTCAAAACAACTGAACTGAACTGAAAGAAACAATATAATTAATAACTGCTTTAAACGATTGCGGTTATTTTAACAATAATTTAATGAATTCACGTGATTCTTATCAGAATTTCCGACGAGAGATACAAAAATGGGAAACCGCGGTAAAAGTCCCGCAAATTAATTGAATTATAAACAATATAATGCTGTCATAAGTTTTCACGAATTATTACATGAAATAAAATATGTTTTGACGCGATTTTATCGCATGTTTAAAATTTTGACTCAACGTTTAAACGTAGCAGTCGACTTTGAATCTTTCAAATAAGACCACTATGTGGCGACAAGAAAATATGAATAAAAATTAGTGAACTCTTAAAAATACGAGATATTAAAATAAAAAATGGTTGTCATTCAGAGAGGTTAGAACCCCCTTTTTTATAGTATTCTTTCGATAAAATATAAAGTACTACACGGGGATCAATTATCGGAAATCCGATCCCTAAAACACTGTATTTAGTAAAATATGTTTCGGCAACAAATTACAAACTAGATAAGAAGGATTTCTATGTTAAAATATGTTTTTCAAGAGTTGCAAATCGTCGTTGTAAAACCAAAACCTGGTATGTGCACATTTTTGAAATTTCAATATTTTGACCATTACTTTCTTCACCCCACTCCAAAAGAACTGCTCTGCATTTATGACCTTGTCGAACTATAAAATATTCTTTGAACTATAAAATACCCAAATGATATAGACACTTCTATAATTAAAATAATAAATAAACTATTAAATTTTTTAGAGACAAACAAGTTAACTTATTATAACGATTACTTTTTAAATTTGACAACTCAAACAACAATATTTAGTTCATCTTATAATCATACTTCAAATAAGTTTACTTGCACATGTTATTTATCACAAAAGTTATTTAAGAAAGATTACTGGTCACCGTCCGATACATTCAAAAACCTGTCACTTATATTCTTTTATTGACCCCGTCTTGAATTCGTTAGTGCTTTAAACAGTTGTTTATTGTATTAAATATCAAAATTTATTATCAATATTCTAAAATTCGACGCAGAAATAAATTTATTTCATTAAATATATACATAATGCCTACCTGTTACTGTCAGACGTCAGTTTAGATTCAGACTAACAAAAATAACAATTGTGTTAGTTTCGCAACCGAATAGTTTCAAATATAATAGGTTGGGGAAAAAGAAATCCATTATTTTTTCGGTAGATGGCTGTAGTGATCGATATCTCGTAAATTATCGATCAAACAATTTCAAATTTATGCTCGTTGTCAAGGTAACAGTTCGCACTAAAAGAATTCGTTTGCAGTTTTTTGTTTTGTCCATTCAGTTCTGAGTTACACGCCGTTAAAGATGGAAGTCAACAAAGAGAAAATTCGGTACATTTTACAGTTTTTCTTTGATAAGGGCGAAAATGCAAGTCAGGCGGCTGAAAATGTGAATAGTGTTTATGGTCCCGATACTGTAACAGCTAATTACGCGCAATTTTGGTTTCGTCGATTCCGTTCGGGTATTTTTGACGTTAAGGATGCCCCTCGCACAGGCAGGCCCGTCGTCGAAAATGTCGACAAAGTCACTGAAATCATCGAAGTGGACCGGCATGTTAGTAGTCGTAGCATCGCCCAGGAGTTAAAGATCGACCACAAAACAGTTTTAAACCATTTGCACAAAGCTGGGTTTAAAAAAAAGCTTGATGTTTGGGTGCCACACCAATTAACACCAAAAAACATGATGGATCGAATTTCCATCTGCGAAGCCTTGGCCAAACGTAATGAAATCAACCCATTTCTTAAACGGATGGTGACTGGGGATGAGAAATGGGTCACATACGACAACATTATGCGAAAGCGATCGTGGTCAAAGCGCGGTGAAGCAGCTCAGACGGTGGCCAAACCGGGACTAACGGCCAGGAAGGTTCTGCTTTGCGTTTGGTGGGATTGGAAAGGAATCATTTATTACGAGTTGCTTCCATATGGCCAAACACTAAATTCAGACATCTATTGTCAACAACTGGACCGTCTGAAGCGAGCAATTGACCAGAAACGGCCAGAATTGGCCAACAGAAGAGGTGTCGTGTTCCATCAGGACAACGCCAGGCCACACACTTCTATAGTGACTCGTCAGAAACTCCGGGAGCTTGGTTGGGAAGTTTTGATGCATCCACCATACAGTCCGGACCTCGCATCAAGCGATTACTATCTTTTTCTTGCATTGCAAAACTTTTTTAGTGATAAGAAATTGGCATCAAGGGAAGAGTGTGAAAATCAATTGCTGGAGTTTTTCGCTAATAAGCACCAAGACTTTTATGAGAGAGGCATAATGAAGCTACCATTAAAATGGCAACAAATTATAGAACAAAATGGTGCATATTTGACCTAAATCGGACAATGCAAAACATGTTAAATAAAGTCTTGAAATTCACGTAAAAATAATGGATTTCTTTTTCCCCAACCTAATATTAGCTTAATCCTTCCGTAATAATAAGTGGCAATGTAAAAATAATTAACATATGAATCACATCTGACGTTGAGGTCTGATTGATGTATGTGAGTGAAAGAACCCGCATCTCATATCTTATTTTCGTTCAGTTTTGATTTTTACAACAATCATTATAAGTATGTATTTACTGACATAATAGTATTTTTATTTTTATATAATCTTTGCTCTAATATAATTTCTAGTTATGGCCCTTTATATTGTTTCTTTTTTAAAACTTAAAAAAATAGATAGGCAGCATTCAAAAACAATATTTCTCGTAAATATTTAAAATTTATTTAATTTCTTTCCATACTGTCTTATCACGGTTTTAATTGCTTTAAAATCAGTAAAAAATCTATGTTTGAAACTAAGACGCGTCTTCCGGCTATCAATTACTTCAATCAGTTGACAGGTCATAAGTGACCGGGCTTCTTTGATTAGGGTAGATAATGTGGTGTTGAAGTTAGAAACTTAAATTTTTCTCGACATATTATTTCGACAATATCTTGAAAGTATACTTTTTGCACGTCGTAAATTTTGGTTTGACAACGTCGATATATCGTTTACAAAAATAGACCAGGTAAAAAACTTGGTATGATCACTACTACGGGTGAAAAAAACGTGACAAAAAGAAGAATAATACTTACTACAGAATGTTACTTCAATGTTAGCAGTTCTATACATATTTAAGATTTTTATTTAAATACCTCCGTTGAAGGTCAACTCGACTCTTTCATGACAACTCGCATACTCAAAGTGAAATAAATAATCCTTACCCATTTTTTATTTTTAAATTATATGAAATAACTGGCCTGGATTCAGACTCCTTTAGCCAGTCCTTAACCACTTAAACTATTAATAACAAACGACTCATCATATTACATTATTATGTCTTTCGTGACTAGACGATACGAATTCGTATAACCTCAATTGTTATTGCTTTCAGGACTAAATTAATATATACCTACCTACCTATTTAGAATTCACAGCAATTGTTTAATCCAAAATTATATTTATTTAATTTTACAATGGTCACCGGTGTGGGACCCGTTAAGGCGAAGTAATATGATAAATTCTATCGCCAAAACCACAGTAAAAAGAAATTTTGCCCCAACTGTTTAGAAACGGCGGCCATTTAATTTTTTTTTGCTGATTTCGGATGAGCATATATATTTAGTAATATTAATCCCACAGACATAAAAGTAATTTCCTTTGACAGCTAAAAAAATTGGCAATAAGATAACACTATGACAATTTTCAAAAACTCACATTAAAACCTTTAAAAAAATCTTGAGACGTAAAAAGTGTAAAAAAATTTGGTTGTTTTTTTTACTATTTAAATGCTTTTATGTCTGTAGGACCTATAAAACGTGTAACAAAATGGAGAGATAAAACTTAAGGGTTAACTTCTATACCATACGTAGTGCTGGTATGGACTTTCATACAAATTTATTTAATCATTTTACATATATACATAACCTCACGCCTGTCTCCCTTTGGGGTAGGCAGAGACAAGGGAACACCAATTGCTTCGATCCATACATACCTCTTTCGCTTCCTCCACGTTCATTAATCTTTTCATACATGATCGCCGGTTACGGGTACTTTTATCTAGGCCCTTTTTAATAACGTCGCCAATTTGATCGGCGTACGTTCGCCTAGGGCGGCCCCTTCCGACAGCACCATCCATTCTTGCTCTGTAAACCTCTTTCGTAAATCTACTTTCACTCATCATTTCCAAATGTCCAAACCACCGTAGCATACCCTTTTCAATCTTAGTCACTACATCTTCTTTCAATCCGCATCTCTTTCTTATTTCACTATTGCGCACCCTATCACTCAATTTCACTCCACACATGCTTCTCAACGCTCTCATCTCCACTAATCATTTTACTACAAAATATTTTGACAACCCTAGTCAACCTAATAAGCTAAAACAAGACTAGTGCCGCAGTCAGTGACCGTATGACCTTTCCCGCACCGGCTGAACTTCATCAAAAGCTAACAGCTGTTTTTAGGGTTGACACTTAGTTACTTTGAACTCGTTTTTCGGCCGAACCGTAAGGATAACAAATTTACATTACTGTTACTTATAAACTACATCACCAAATATACAATCCCCTTAAGTATTATCTCTTCATTATGTTACACATTGTATATCGGTAAATTTTGCTAAATCAATAAAACTCATCCGAACTCAGTAAAGAAAAAAATAAAATGGCCGCCGTTTCTACACAGTACGGGCAAAATGCCTTTGCACTGTGGTTTTGTCGATAAAATTTATCACATTACTTTACTTACAACGGATCCGACAACGGTAACCAGACACACTGTAGATATTTTATACCCGTTTGCGTAATGTTTATCTCTGTTTCGCTCAACTTACCAAAAAGTTAAAGTAGGTAAAAGTAAAGATAGAAATTCCTATATTATCTTGTGTTCAAGTGACAGATTTGAGACAAGCAGTATAGGAATTTCTAAGTTACTGACTGGCTTTGAGTCAAACAGGACAATTGTCAATGATATTAGTGGGTCATGTTGTGCAGAAAGCATAACTTACCAATTTTTTACTAAGTTCAATTCACAAATATTTGAATAAATCAACGTTATTTGTCAATTTATCCATTTTTTACCTAAACAAAACGATAAAAAATTGAATATCGCAACCGACGTACGTATGTCAGTGAACAACTGAATTTAACAGATTATAACTTTGAATTTCCACCAATGTGTGAAGAGTACCGTGCAACAATAGAAAGTTTATATTCTTGCCTCTTCGGTTTTATACAATGCAAGCTACAATAGACCTTCCGTTAATAGAAATAAAGCAAAAAAGTGCATGAAGTCATAGATATCGCGCCTTTGGGACGCAGAGGTTAATGTCCCGCTGACCCGATATCGCGACATTGGGACGTCAAAGGTTAATGTCGAGGGCATATAGTTCACATTCGATTACAATTTTTTTACAGGTTTGTAACGCTTGTTCTGCTGCCTTCTGTACATTTCTCTACAGTCTCTCTAATGTCTAATGTGGAACACGGGTTCGATTCCCAATAGGGTGGCTAATTTATTTAGTTCTTTTATCAATAAGTGTTTTTTTTTATATATGTATCTGAACATTTTGTTCTGTATATATCTACATAACTAGCCATTATTCAAAATTGACTATTTTTATAACCAAAAAACTCCACACATAAAATAAATATGGTCCATTTTCCCTAAGCCTCCTCCAAAAATTGCCCAAAAATCTTACATTCATAGTTTTACAAATATTATACAAGTCTTAATTGAATATTCTATAATATTAACTAAGCATTTGGTGGCTTATACTGAATTAAACAATTTTAAACAGCTGTCCAAAACGGCAGAACTTTCAGTTATTTTCTTATGGCGGGTTTCAATATTATAAAAACTGTTCGTTTTGCCTACGAACAATAGAATTCACTACCAAAATGCCTTTCTATATTCAAAATCTTGACATCTAAACCACTGCTTACGAACTGTTTGACTGTAATGGGTTGCTAGGTTACATTTGACCATTTACAAAATAAGTCATTATATCTAGCCAACGACGACGTAACAAGTTATTAATTTAAACCAATGAGGTAAAGGTAGAATGGCAGTCTGCTGCGGCCAATAAGGAGTTATGTTTTCATTACGTATGACCAATTAAAGAATAGGTCATTTTATCTAGCCAACGACGTAACAATTTATTCATTTAACGAAATGTCCTATCAAATATCTGTCAACATATCAATAATCCAGTTTTCTCTTTCTAACTTATCTATAACTGGTTTTGAAAAAAAGGACGAATATTATTGAATTTCATAATTTTTCTTCTAAATATTTACTTTGACGTCATAAAAATGTGATTCAACCAATGGCAAAATTAGTCGAAGGATTGGCGTTTCGTTTTACGTAAGCAGTTAAACGCAATTATTAATAAAATGCTCTAAAAATATACTATAATATATTTATTGAATACTAAAACATAGCAAACATAAATTGAATAAGTTTATATATTTATTTAGTTCAAATATCATACAAATAATTTGCGAATGCGTGATATTCTATAAATCACATATCACCTATTTTCTTGGAAGAACGTCACGCAAGTAGGGCCCATGCCAAATTTGAGAACTTACAGCCCGTAGCTAGTAGATATTGTGAAACGCTACTTTTTTCCTACTAGTTTTGTACCTGTACCGGTTACGCATAGCAGTCAGTTGATTATTGAAACCCGCCATTAGTTAATTTACCATGTATAAGAATGGATTTACAAAAAGAAATATAAAGGTCCCATGACAAAAGTTCTATATTTAGGAATAGATGGCGCTGATATTAAATAATGTCCAGCATTATTTATTTTGCATTCCAGTTCCATTAACGATCCATTTAGTATACCGCTTTAACTTAGCCCTACTAAAAGAATATAAACCTAATGCCACAAGGTTCAAAATTGCTTAATTCAGTGGATACTTAAATTATTCACATTTTACCCTTCAAAACGCTTTTTTACTTCTCTGCGGCAGAATGGAGTCCTTCGCAAAACTGAAGAAAGAGAGAAGACTATATCTCTTTGCTTTTCTTGATAAATAATCTGTGACCACGTTGTTGTCACCTGAAAAGAAAAAACAAAAGTATTTTAACTGGCGAAGATAAAAATAAAAAAGAACATGTTGAAAAGATTAACGAACGTGGAGGTACCGAAAAGGTATGCCTGAATAACAACAAATGGCGTTCCCTGGTCTCCGCCTACCCTAAGGGAGACAGGCGTGAAGTCATGTTGTTGTTTTTTTTTTAAACAGGGTGACTGGTGACAAATTTTAGTGACAAATTTAAATTTTTCTCATCATAATTATGTGAGAAAAGTAGGTATTAAATTTTTCACTAGAAATTACTATGAATAAAAAAAGAGACCTTACTAACACTTTTACTTATACACCTTACTAGCAGTGTTCCCTCCACACGCACACCACCACCCGCTAAGTATTTACTGCATTACGCTTATACATATAACCATGCGTTGCGCAATCAATTCTTTAACATTCGTTTAAGTTTACTCAGTAAATAATTAGTATTTTTTTTAATTCTATTTTTTCTCTTCATGTATAACCTCAATTTATGACGTCCTCGGTTTTTCAAAAGTGACCTACCAGTCACCCTGTACCTATAAACAATCCAAAAAGTGGAATAGTTCCTCTTGAATAAGTGTCTCCGAGGATAAGAATTAACTGCCTGCGTCTGTGTTGGACCTGGACACTAATAATCCTGATATTTTCAAAAATCGAGGGAAGAGGTTTTGCGTGCATCAACGTTGTCTACCATCACTTTTGCACGCATTGGGCCGAGTTATAATACAGTAGAATCCGTTTATTATGACTCCGCTTATATTGACCAACCGCTTATTATGACGTGTTTACACAGTGAAGTCATTATATCCGACTTAGTTATATAATTTACATGAATGGTTTTCGGGTGCGCATTTTCTCACATAACTTTTCTATTCCTATCATCGGAGGTCCGAAAATTTTTCTCATACCATTTAAAGTCATAATGATCATTCTTCATAATAATTTTAAAAACTAAATATTAAAAAATATAATCATTGAAATTCATAATATCACTAATTATACACTTTGTTTTTTCTAATATTTGTTTTTATAAATTTCTTAATCATAAGTGTTTTTATCCATATTATTGAAAATCATAACATTTTTCATTCTAACTATCTTTATTCCTAAATACTAAGTTCCTAATGTTCATCGTTCCGAATCACTCAAATTCATAATACTGGAAGTGATAAACATCTATTTGTTTTGTATATTTTCTCAACATAATCAATCGTCTTTATCACTATTATTAAAATTCATACATTTTTTTATTTAGATTTATTTTTATTCATAATTATGAAAATTACGCGTGTACCTGTGTATATGTAACTAAACTATTTTTATCATACAACTCATACTTAGTTTCAAATTTGTTCAAAACCTTATTTGTCGACCCCTCAACCACGTAGTCTTATTGGATCGACCCTAGAGTGTTTTTGTAAAGCCGGAGGCGCGGAGGGAGAGCAGCCCTCGCCCGCCGTGGCAAAGCGTTTGCGCTTTGTTACGCGAGGGCGTTGGGGCTGCACTTCCCGTAGCGCCGGAGACGTTCCACAACTAAATAGCTACCGCAAAGACTGATGTATTGCCTTGAGTATTGCCTTTATTAAAATAAAAATTATGATAATTGTCTTTTATGAAATAAGAAATTCTGAACAACGACGTTATGAGTTGAAGTATTTTCTTAGTAACAAAATTATTAATAAGAGCAATATGATCATTGAATGTTATGAAGAAAAAAGATCTGAAAAATAAAATTATGATTTTAAACTGGTTCTTGGTAGTAACATTATTAATAAAAAAAATATGATCACTAACTGTTATGACAACCGTTGGTAGGAATAAAAATGTATGAATAAAAAAAGTATGAAAAATAAAATTATGAAGAGTGATTATTATGAACAAAAATCGGTAGTAAGACAAAAAATATGAATTTGAATTTTATGTGAGCCGATATGGACCCATGGTTTTCATATAAATTAGCTCCGGCTCGCACGCTGTGTGCGCTTTGTCACGGCGGACGAGGGCTGCTCTCCCTCCGCGCCTCCGGCTTTACAAAAACACTCTAGGGTTGATCCAATAAGACTACGTGGTTAAGGGGTCGACAAATAAGGTTTTGAACAAATTTGAAACTAAGTATGAGTCGTATGATAAAAATAGTTTAGTTACATATATCTACAGGTACACGCGTAATTTTTATAATTATGAATAAAAATAAATCTAAATAAAAAAATGTATGAATTTTAATAATAGTGATAAAGACGATTGATTATGTTGAGAAAATATACAAAACAAATAGATGTTTATCACTTCCAATTTCACAAAGATTTCTTCTTCATTTCATAGATGTTTCCCGATATCTCGATTATTGTAACTTTTTGAATGTTTGTCCCACAGTGACGGTCTGTTATAAATGCAAGTAATAAATTTTTCAATATCCATTCTTGATCCAAAAAACGACTCGATCGCAGAAAGAAGCCGGTTAAACTGACAAAAAATCCAAACACGTCCGGCCTCGTCAGTTGATCGTCCGTCTTCGGGCGTCATCGGACGACGTCCGGTAGTAGCAGTGTATGCGCTCTCTTTCTTTTACTTACGTTTGATTTGATCGGCCGAGTTCGGCCGATGACGCCCGAGCATACTTCGGCCGATGTCGGATTCGGTGTACGCGAGCCGGTAGGATCAATTATACAGAGTTCACATAGCTAACGATCAACCTTCATATAAAATCTGCAGCTTATATCATCACTCCAAGTGGTGACGTGTTCCAGCAATATTTTATGAAGAGCCAGTTCTTTTCTAGGCCCGTGTGCTATCATCTTCTTACTCATCTTAACTTACCATCAGGTGCGATTGAGGTCAAACGATTACCGATAAAAATAAAAGAAAAACATTTTGAATCGGATTCTATCACGTTTAACTTCGTTGATTGAACAATTAAATCCTACAATTACGATGCAAATATGACGCCATTTCAGATAGCGCGGCTATTAAGCAATTAACTTTAGTTTAAAACGTACTAAGTAAAACGTAGCTACTACAAAGAAGGACCTAATTCATTTATAGATGTTTTTAAGTGCTTAGTTTAAAACGTATAAGTAAACGTAGGTTTTTAGCTGCTTCAAACAAGGACTTAAATTTTATTTCAGCTGTTTTAGGTAATTTATAATTAATAAGATCGCCTTTTGTACTTCTGTATGTGTTCCACGAGACTTCTATATATCTATATATCTTTGGTTGTACAATAAAGATTAATAATCCTTTTTAATAATTTTAATTATCTCACTCTAAGAGTTGTACATCAGTTAGTTCGATCTAATTGTATCTAATTTTGCTTTCCGTGGTTTAAAGATGCATCAGAGACTAAAATAAAGTAAAAATATCTAGTCTTAAATAGATTTGAAAAGAGTTATGGAGGTAAACGTGTACAATTTTGGTGAAAAACCAAAAATGAACAAAAATAAATTCATAAAAAAAAATAGAGGGTCAGAGATATTTTTTGGCCAACTTGTATTCTCCAAATGAGTTTCCGAGCACCCTCACTTAGTTGGTCGGACCCTCTATCAAACACCCTGTATATTTGTAAAGCATAGACGGTTGTTACACCCTGGAAAATAATTCAATGCAGTAGACTGACAGTCCAAAATGTAATATATTATATTGTACCTACATATATTAGTCTTTAAGTAACATTGTATCTTTTCAACTGTGTGTACATAAATAATGAAATAAAATAAAGAAAAATAAAATAATGTGCAAGGTAAGGTAGGTACTGAATGTGAATGATTGCAGTTGAATGGTAATTTTTCATTCGTTTAACATAGAATTTTAAAGCAATGTATAAATAGGAGAAATTGAAGTGTGTACTTTATCTTTACAGTAATTTTGATGAAAATAATTAATAACCAAACATAACTTAAAACGTTTCCAGTAAAAGTAAAATTACCTAGTTGTTGCTATTTTTTAAATTTAACGAACAATTAAGTCACGGGACCTGTCATTTTACTCCATTGAATTATTTGCCAAGGTCAAACTCAACACAAATATTATTTATTTCGTAAGTATTTAAATACCTTTGAAATAAGTCAAACAATTAACAAATTGAACTGAATCTACCACCACTTCGGAAAGTCGATCTGTTGAGAATAAGTGGCAAGAAACTCAACAGCAATCATCTTTTAAAAATAAGAGAAAAAAAATACACAATAACAATTTACAGCCAGGGAATCCCATCTTCTTGCATCCGGATATCTTATAGTAAACCTTTTCACATAACACGTATCCTTAAATCTATCGATAGTCCAGTCAAGGAATGAGGTGTAGCGTGCGTGAGCAGGTAACTAAGCGATTCCTTCAGAAACTTGTTCAGGGGGCTTAGGTTGTTAACATACCAAAAGTCCTGACTCCTAGGGCAGGAGGGGGGGGGGGGTAAAGGTACGAATTTTGGGGTTTTCGCTTATATCTCGAAAACAGTGCATCGGAGAGAAATATTTTTAGATAATAAAATAGAGTTCTTAAAATTATCTACAACTTTTATATCATATGTTTTTTTCTAATTCCTAACCGTTTTCGAGCTATACCCTCGGAAAAGTTGAAATTTACAAAAAGAAAACAATTTACGTCAAAATATTCATAAACATTGCATCATATTGTGTAAACCTATTCATAAACGAAAAGTATGAATAGAAAGAAGTTGTAGATTTTTAAATTCCCTTTTAGAATATATATACATATGCTGATTAATGTCCAACCCGCCTTAAGTTACAGCTATTTTAAAACTTGTATAGCATTTTGCAATTTTCAGAAAATTAGTTTGTAATCATATTCTTAACCCACAACCTTTGTTCGTTCATCTAATAACATATATGGCCACTTATAAGCAAGTTATTAAATAAAGTAGAAAAAATAATGATGATGACAAATTTCACACTTTATTCTACAGATAGTTTGTTACACCAATACAATAATAATTGTAAACCCCATTGTTCTCAATATATTCCTAATGTTTTACTCTCGACTTTAAAAGTAATCAAATTTTCATCCTCTTTGAACTTAAGGGCCCAGGCAATGATTGTTCTTCCATTGTTGTTTCTAAATCTGTTGACACCTGGAGTGATCAGTATCCGATCTCCATATTTCCTCTCCAATTCAGCCTTGATTGTCCGCCATTGGGGTTTGGTCTCTGATATGATACCAGTATTTCATCTTTGGAGAACTGACAATCACTGCTTCCCTCCAAGTAGCTGAAAATCTCCTCCATAGCCTTTGTAACATGGTTGTCTCTGGGGATCTCTGTTTTTGGAGTTTGTAAACTCGTGGGCTTCAAAAAATTAATGTAGCAGTCTTTGTGGTATACTGCTTCCTCAGCAACAAGATCGTTAATCGAGGAAAGGCGGTGAAGAGCTTCATCGCCCAAGGTATCCTTCCTCATAGAACACACCTCCCTGATTCGATTTTGAACAGTTAAAGTCTCAACTGAATGCACAATTTTCCTTTTCGCCAAAGGCTTTTTTGTTTCTTCTTTTGCGCAAAGCCCACAGAATAAACAATTACTCTTAAAATTGAATTGAGGAACTGAAGACTGGAGCTTAGACCGCCCTGTCTCTTCCTTGGATGTGGATGCCTGCCTAACATATTGTTTTATCGTTTCAGTCCGGATGTAATTTTTACGACAACTTGTGTGAATTAAAAGGGATGACAAATCACGGAAACTTTGTCTTTCCGTTCCTTACTTGCTTTAACAAGGCCCAGTATACCCTTTTCTTTGAATTCAGAGACATCTTCACTTCCTCTTAAAACGTCATTAAGGCACACAGGACACTTAGTAGTACTCATTGCAGTTTCAGGCACACAGGACACTTACTCACAGGACACTTAGTAGTACTCATATATCATGGTTTTTTGTAGGTTTTAAAAACCTGTCTCCCCTAAATCAATGTTCGATATTAAATTTCTTGATCCTAGGCACATTTGACACACACTAAACTAAACTAACTTAGGATATAATCATAACTAAGGATAGAACATAGCACAAAACTGAAAACTTGAAAAGTTAGGTATTGTTTACACAGGCGGGTTGGACATTAATCAGCATATGTATATATATTCTAAAAGGGAATTTAAAAATCTACAACTTCTTTTCTATTCATACTTTTCGTTTATGAATAGGTTTAGACAATATGATGCAATGTTTATGTATATTTTGACGTAAATTGATTTTTTTTGTAAATTTCAACTTTTTCCGAGGGTGTAGCTCGAAAACGGTTAGGAATTAGAAAGAAACATGTGATATAAAAGTTTAAGATAATTTTGAGAACTCCATTTTACTATGTAAAATTATTTCTCTCCGATGCACCGTTTTTGAGATATAAGCGAAAAACCCAAAATTCGTATCTTTACCCCCCCCCCTCCTGCCCCCCGCTCATTACCTAGGAGTCAGGACTTTTGGTATGTTAACAACCTAAGCCCCCTGAACAAGTTTCTGAAGGAATCGCTTAGTTACCTGCTCACGCACGCTACACCTCATTTTGGGTCATTTATTGACTGGACTACGAAGGTTGAATCTTAAATATTTTGGAATTTTATTATAAAATAAAGCGTACACATTGACCCATGAACGAGTTGATCTTCTGGAGTCTACTATTATATTTATATAATAGGCAATCAAGTATTAGACAGAAACGTAGACATAGATATAGAGGTAAAGATAGAAGCAGAGATAGACGTAGACCACGGAACATAAAACACAAGAGGAAGGGACGTGTGGGCGTGGCGCACGTGCCAAAGTTAAGACTAGTGAGACTTAACTCGAGTCAGTCGCTCTCGTGATTACAACGCTTTGTGACGTCTTTTGCCGGTGTGTTCCATTACAAAAAAACCCATAAAATGACTCGATGTTCTGTTCTAGAGTGTAAAAACTATAGTGGTACTAAAACGTTAATACGATCAGGTGTTTCCTATCATCGGTAAGTCGCTATTTTCGTTTAATTTCTTTTTTTATGTTTCGTTAATCGTTCTTGCCAATTAATTCGGAAAAAATATTAGTGTAAATGAAAAATGACAAGTATTTCATTGAAATAAAATCTAAAATTGCATAACGCGTGGATTGATAGACATCTATCGTCGAAGAGCATAACTAAGTTGACAGAATCAACTAAAAGCATGCAGATAGAATTCTGACATAAATCACTAAGTGTTATTACTAACTTCTAGCAGGCCTGGCTCACTCGGCGCGGTACATCCGTTATTTACCTACAGCGAAGCGCTCCGCCGGCGCATTTCGAATGGGTCGTGTGTCACGCGCGCGCGTTGTAGATACCTACCTACCTTATAGCATTCACAGTAATTCTATGATCGAGGTCGCAAATAGTATTTAAAAATGGACATAAAAAGAAACAAATATTCAATTAGATTATGTTTAGATTTCATTATGTTCAATTTAGCAAACAAAACATAGGTGGTATTACTAATTATTCGTCGTAACTTTTTTTTCATTTTGTACTTTAGGTAAGTTGAAACAATATTTTTTACAAAGGTAGAATAACAGCAATACCTACATCGGTAGATACTTAATTACAAATAAGGAGATTAATTATTCTTCACTAGGCAACAACCCTAACAGCGTAAGAAAAGAAAAGAGGCATGCGATAGAAAGAGACAAAACCTCTAGGTATATAAATTTGCAGGTACGTAATGCTGTGCGAGCTGAATTCCACCGTATCGCGTCGTAGCAAGACTCGAATTTCTTTAGATCTTCTTGCGGAGTAATTCTTCTGTACCAACTATTACTTATTCTGTGCTTCTAGTCTATTTCAAGTGTACTATAGTTGATATTCTTTTATGCGTAATAGTCCTTATGTCTTCTTGATTTCACCAAATTATGACCGCTCTAATTGGATATATTTCAGTGCAGGCTCGGTCAACTAGTTCGGGGACCAATGAAATGAACGGGGCTCATTCATAGCCACAAAAGAGCGTACCCCAGAGTGACTGAGACAAACATAATAATGAAGTAGTTGACTTCCATCAAAATTTACATTTCAATTTGTGTCAAATGTCACTTGAAAGCACAGCTTGACAGTAGCACGAACTTACGGTGACTGACGGTATTAGTGTTTTGCTTGCCTTTAATGCGTTGTGAACTTGTGAGTGCGTTTTTCTTGTGAATATTCTGGTTTTCATGCTTTCAAACATTCAACAAGTGTTGTGTTTTACTTCTCCGTTTCGCGCGAGTTAAAAGCAACATTTATTGTTTTTGAGGTAGTGACTCTTGTAGAATATTAGTGTTATAAGTTATTTTGAGACATTGACTCAGTGAATTTTTTGTGTTTCACCATGAAAGAAAATAATTTCAAAATTTTTTCATGTTTCTTTTATTTGCATTAAAGTGTAATTAAATTGTATATTTAAGAAAAGCCCAGAAAAAGGTAGTGCTTTATATATAATAATATGTTACACTAGGTTAGAAATGTAAATATTATAATTGTAAAAGGTTCTGCGCAGATTTAATCACACTTATAATATATAACAAACTGTTTTATTTACATAACTGCAATAAATAACTTATTCTTTTATAGCTTGTTTTTATTTTCTATATCCCTTCGTCATAGATTATAAGTATAAAAGTATGAACAATTAGTTGCGGGGGCTCATAAGCAGATGGCGATTTTTATTCATTTTATATCTATGAAGTTGTTTTTCTTCTCCTTGTGAGTATACTGTTCTGTGTTTCAGTGTGCGTAAAATGTAAATGTGTTAGTTTGGCGACAGCTATTCCTAATGAATTATAAAGCGATGCCCTTTCCTCTTGTGATTTATGTTCCGTGACGTAGACGTATAGATATAGTAAATCACTCGGTTTTTATGTTTTACATTTGTTAAATAACTTACCTAGTAACGGTTGTCTTTCGCCTGTTGACGGCAATGTGTAGTCATTAGCCGATAAGGACACGAATAGGGCAAAGGGCACAACCCATAGGCATAAAGTGAAGTACGCTAGTACCTGTAAAAAGTAATAAATGTAATCATAAAAATAAAGTTTAAAAACTAAAACCAGACTACTAAAAAGTACGAAACGAGAAAATAGACTCCGCTGAAATATTTATGTATTTTTATACGTCGTGCTAATAGAAATATGTTGAAAGGATAGCCGTGGTCGTAAGTTACTTTGATATTATTTTATAACGACCTGCTGGTGTAGCGGTAACATAAATTGCCTTCTATGCCAGAGGTCCTGGGTTCGAATCCCGGCGGCGGCGGATATTTGTGTGATGAACACAGATATTAGCCGTCAAGTCATGGATGTTTATATGTTTATTTAAGTTTATTCTAATAAAAAATATGTATTTATTCAATATGTATGTGTATATATTTCTTAAGTATATCAGTTATCTAGTATCCATAACACAAGTTCTTTAAGAAACTTAATTTGGGCTAGATAATGTTGTGTGAGTGTCAGAAATATTAATTATTATTATTATTATTTATTATGGCTATCCTTTAAATATATCTCTATCAGTATTACGTATACAAATACATAAATATTTCAGCGGAGACTAATTTCTTGTTTCACACTTTTTAGAGCGTGTTTAAGTAGTCGGGTTTTATTTAGTTTTTCAATTTTATTTTTATTTAACTTATTCTGGACTTATCATTTTTAATGTTTGAATTGTGCTTACAGAGCCTTTTCATTTACCCACACGAAACCGTCATGAAATTTTTAGTACTGTACTTTATGTCCCCTAGAGGGCGCTGTTGTTAATTTAACGTGACGGGAAGAAAAATATTCTAAAATGCTTTTGAATTGGCTCCTGGCTGGCGTAGCGTTCAAATCTATGCCATGGGTTCGAAATCCACTGGCGGCGGTGGATATTTGTGTGACAAACAGATATTAGCCATCAAGCCATGGATTTTTTTTTATATAGATACATAAATTCACGCCTGTTTTCCTTTGGAGTAGTATAATTTCAACTGTATGTTCATTGTAGTTTACTTATCCGTTATCTAGTATCCATAACACAAGTACTTTAAGAAACTTAATTTGGGCTAGATAATGTTGTGTGAGTGTTGGAAATATTAATTATTTATTTAATGATTAAGTTAATTAACCTATATAAAAAGTAAATTCATTTGAATAGATAGATAAACTACGCTCATTCGTAAGTACTTATATTAAGTACTTGAATGTTTTCCAACCATTGGGTCTTTCAATAAGGACCGGTCGATTTCAAAATTGAATAAAACAGGCTGTGTATGAGATATTAACGATTTTTATATGTTATTTGAAAGATCCATTCATGCCATTTTGTTTTGAATATGACCAGGGTTGCATGTAAGAGATCATCTTTCGATGATAAGGTCGCCTATTGTGCTCTGTATCTTAAAAATTGTTCTGTATTAATACTTCTTATTTTTGTGTACAATGAAGAATAAATAAATAAATAAAATATGACATCATTGAACTGTCCAGGTTTATTATATTATGAAGTCGACGAGATAAACCGGTTCTGTATTTAACACCAAGTAATGAAGTTAAGGTGTTTTTATTTGGTGTCATGGCACCCTTAACATGTCACCAAAATAATCCATTGATATTGTCTTAAGTTTTACGGTTCACTATTTAAAATGAAATCGTGGTGCCACAGGGCTCGCAAAGACACCAAAATGATTGGTGATAGGATCCCATCAGCGTCCGACTGGCTAGCGGCCACCCTTCATAAAAAAATTGCCGCCAATTAATATTACCGCTCCGGTCGTGATGTTTTCCTGTTATACAGGGTTGATTTGTAGTCACCGGCCAAATTTTTTTTACACAATAAGTATCATTTATAGAAACAATTTTTGCAAAAAAAAAGTATTAATTTTTTTTACAATGAAATAAATATATCCGCTAACATATTAAGCAAACCATGGTCACTCTAAATAACCATTAAAATTAAAACAATTACGCGCTTCTACAAAGCACCTTGTAGTACTACGTCGTAGTATTATCAAAGAAATACCGCTTCGTAGTAGCTATGTTCATCAACATCGATTTGCATAAAAGTTTGTGGTGCCATATCTTATTTTTTTGTACTAAGTTATTCTTAAATAAGCATGCAGGTACGTTAATATCGTATCAAAGAAACTAACATTTAAATTTGGCTGGTGACTACAAATTGACCCTGCATTTTCTTTCCTAAGGCCGTGTTCTGTCATTTACGACCTCATCTTTTCTTACCGACAGGTGAGATTGAGGTAAATCGCAGAATTAGTCTTTAATAATTAAAAAATCGACGAGTTAAAATGTAAATTAAAATATAATTATACACGACAAATCCGTTTAAAAAAAGTTTTTTTTTTTATATTGAAAGGATAAAACTTTTGTCTTCCATGCCACCTGATGGAAAGTGCGCATGAAGACTGTGGTGTTACACGTCCATCCACGAGAAACCTATTTTTGTTAAGTATATTTTTTGTTATCTATAGATATGAGTAGAATTTTTTTTTTCTTTTGTAAACAACAGATTTTTGTACCAAATAAACGTTTTACTTACTTACTTACTAACTATTCACTCGACACTTAAAAGTTCCAGGACTGTAGTGGTCAGGAAAAGTTATATTTAAATATAAATAAATATTTCTGACACGCACACATTATCTAGCCAAAATAAAGTTTCTTAAAGAACTTGTGTTATGGATACTAGATAACTGATATACTTAAGAAATATATAAAATTCCATGACTTGACGACTAATATGTGTGTTCATCACACAAATATCCGCCGCCGGGATTCAAACCCAGGACCTCTGGCATAGAAGGCAATGTATGTTACCGCTACACCAGCCGGTCGTCGAATATTTAAAAGTAATCTACTACAAACCTCCGAAAAACTGTAATAAACAGTGCCGAAGAATTTGAACGCGAAGTAATGACTGGCCACTAAGTTGATTACAGCCGCAATGAAGGCCACACTTGTCACCTTGACAGATGGGAAGTCTTTGAGGAGTACACCGTGAAGAGTCTGCTGCACCAGGCCTATAAGACTCAGGTGGTATGGAAGGTCTTCGAAGACTATTAAGCCTATGTGGATGCCTGTTGTAACCTGGAGGAAAAAGATTAATAACAATGGATTAGTTATCATTTAGTAGTAAAATTACATACATACATAACTTCACGCCTGTATCCCTTATGGGGCAGGCAGAACACCAGAGGCTTTAAAACCATCTGATGTCACATTTGGAGGATTTGGAAGTATTATGTTGATGGAGAGAGACTATTGCAGTGACAGCGGGCCAGCCTATCGCCCACAAAACCGCCAATAAGACCTCTGTCCCTAAACTGACTTTTACAATTATTTTTCTTTCGCTCTCAGTCCAGCATGAAAGCAATAACATATAGGCTATAATTTAGGCGCAGCGCAGACGACAGACTATCCCTGACGCACTTTTTATTCTGTGAAAATAGAACCTATGCAATTATATGCAGTAACGCACACGACGCGCAAAAAGTCCGGCGCATTATTAATTATTTGACAAACGTTTGTATCAAAGTTTTACAAACTAAATAATTAGCACTAGTATCCGGCTCCTTTCGGGTGCAAATTGACATCAAGTAACAAAATTTGAGAATAAAAAGAAAAATAGTTAACCACCGGTTTTTACTCATAACTAAAATATTTTTGTGCGATCGAGTCAAAAAGTGTGCCGTCTGCGCTGCACCTCATGAAGATATTTTGTTTTGCCCGCGCAATTTTGATTCTCGCTAGAATTTCGGCCTATGCCAAATTTTATTAAAATCCGTTCGGCTGTTTTGCCGTTATTGAGGAACAAACATCGAAACATGCACATTTATAATATAAGTGATTTAAAATGATTTTTTGTCGAAACTCTAGCAATTTGTTAAAATGAACTGTGTCTTTAATGTAGTTGATAGTTACTGGCGGGTATTTTTGTGTTTAGGAGATACTCTTACATATAAGAGTTTTCATTTTTAGTTTTGTTATTAATACCTACTAATCAGCAGTGCATACGAACTCGCAGGAATCAGCCAGAAAAACTTATACATGAAAAAAATACAATCAATAGGCACTTCTATTGTTGGATGTACAATAGAAGCACAGTACATATATCTACAGTAATTCAACTTCATACAAACGGACGAAACGCGAGCTATACCTACACGGCTCGATCTTGGCATGCGCTCTGCTTGCGGCCAGTCACGAGTGTCTGCATGCCGAACAATTGTTGATTGAGATTTACGTTAATATGCGGATTTTTTATACTTTAAAATTTAATTTATTATTAACTTTTATTTATTTATTTAAATTAAATTTTCGTACGTCTCAGTCGAAGCACAAGTATTTTTCGGTCGCTAATTTATAATACCGATTTGTTATTCAAACGTAAAAGTTTTTTGACTCACTTTCCGATCCCAAAGTATTTTATTTGTTTAAATAAAAAAAAGTATATTTGCAGTTATAAAACTAAATGGAAGTAAACACAAAGTAGGCAAAAGTCATTTAAATGCTGAAGGCGGGAAGACCGCAGCGCTATAGGCATTTATTTCAAAGATGCGGCCGAGTTAAATTACTGTAGATATCTGTACCGTGATAGAAGTTACAAAACAATCACACAAACTACATAATAGGTTCAACAATCCCAAAATAAGTAAATCTTGTAATATAGAATACCAAGCAGCGAACTAGAATATAACAGTAGCCCTATGTGATATTCCCATATTTTATTGTTAGTACATACATACATAAACATAACTTCACGCCTGTATCCCTTATGGGGTAGGCAGAACATCAGAGGTTATAAGACCAACTGATGTCACGTTTGACTAATGAGGTATTATAATGATTGCGAGAGGCTATTGCAGTGACAGGGGGTCAGCCTATCGCCCACAAAAATGCCAATTAAACCTCTGTCCCTTAACCGACTTTTACAGTATGCCTGGGAAGAGAAGCAGCTGGCACATTCTATGTTTTTCTTTCACTCCCAGTCCAGCATGTTAGCATTTTATTGTTAGCATTTCAAGAATCACTGTTATTTTTTTATTTAATTTTAATACATACACAAGGTGTTCCTGTTGATTTCCCACAACTTTAGGGTCTTAATGGAACCATGTAATAGAATCATTTTGACTTATTTGAACTATATGAAAAATAAAAACGAAAAAAAAAAGAAAAATAATTCAAATAAGTCAAAACATGTTAATGCGAAGTTGACAATGTGGCAATTTCTATTGCTATGCACAGGTACAGTGCTTTGCATTATACATTGCATGCAACATTCCTCGATGTTTAAATTTTTTTTGTTGTTTACTGTATGGCTTCAGTAAAACGCGTCTCTTAAATGAAAGTTAAATAGATTTTACAAGGGTGATAATTTATGAACTGCTTATATTAACATTGATGATATCTTGGAAAGTATGCACTTTTGAACCACACATTCTTTGGGAAAAAGTATTATTTTTTAGTAAGGAACAAAACCCTCAAAACCGTTTCTGACTGCGTGGCTGACAGACAACATACAGCCATAAGTATGTGATGTAAAGAGCTGCAATTTGGAACATAAATTCCTTAGGGGGTGTAGGGGAGCACTAAAAAGCAGTTCTCGAAATTCCCCTGGAAATGGGAAATAGGACTTTTTAGTTAGTATGAATCTTTATCTTGACTTGAGTATTAAGTTTCTTAATGGGGGTCTGGTTGTATTACAGAAGGAATTCCCGAAATAGCCATGGGAACAAAAAATATAGGACTTTTTAATTTGTATGAACAACATTATTCTCTAAGTACAAGGATGTGAATCTTAAAGTTAAAGTTTCTTTCAATGGGTGTCATGTTGTAGTATAGAAGGAGTTTCTGAAATTCCGACAAAAAAGGAAGCTTAGCACGTACGAAGTTACAGGCAAAAGCTCATTTTATAACATAAAGTCCTAATCAAATTTTTTGTTTGTCCCAATTTTATAAGCTGAAAAACTACTCTGCAGGTTTTCACCCATGCCGTGGGTGTAGCAGTTTCATTTATTATGGACTAGTGAACATTGATGAAAATATGACACAGATTGCTAAAGATGTAAGAAACAAGTCATGTAAATGGTGAAGTGTTGTGAAGATTTATGTATCAGTTAGAAAGAGTCAATACTTACAATGACCATCCAGGAAATAATATATTTTGCCATGACTGTGTGTTCCTCAACTAATTCTGCTAAATAATATAATCCTGCAGCTGGAAAAATAATACATAACAATACATAAATAATACAACTTATTTGGTGTAGCAACATGTGATTAATACACTAAATCTTCAGGCTCATTTACTTTTATCGTCAGGAAAGATTTACAGAAAGAAAAAATGCAGATTTAGCAATAAAATATAGAGTTATCAAACTTTTTCATGAAGATTATCATGTATATGTATTCATTATTGTTTAACGTAAACAATGTAAATTTATTCATAGTTACAACGTTGATGATTTTCATGCCAAAAAGCAGGGATTTAAAACCAAGATAGTTATTTTTAGTGACTGATGTTAAAAGAAAGATTTTTATGACACATTACCTATAGCAATAGTGAAAAATACAGCTTGGAATAGCAATGAAAAGATACTTAATATGTAGAGAAACATCATTTTGAATAAATATTAGCTCTACTATTTTTTTCAAAAATAATTGCAACCAATTAGCAAACAAAACAATTCTGTGTGTATGTAGGTAGGTTATTTAAAGTTTGACGCGTCGGAGATCACTGTCAATGTCACACCTTCGATTAGTGAGTGATGGAAGGTCAAGATTAAATTGCGTTCAAAAATACTGTTTTGATTTTACTTTACAAACACATCAAACTTAGGTTTTTAAATCGTATAATTATATATTATTATATTATAGATGGTTCATTGATAATATTTCACTTTAATAGATTATAGAATAGATTTTTAAAAGTTATGCCTAAAACTTACTAGAATATGGTAGAGATGTTCGACATACAGAACAGAAGTACTCATAGCTCAGTTGCGCGTAGACCGACCATGAGTCTAAGGTCGTGGGTTCGATCCTGCTCGCGTAATTTTTTTAATTATATTTTTTTTTATTTTGTATCAATCTTTACCATACATCTATCTTTACATACATATATATAAAACAGTATACAATAAAGTGTAAACATGAAATATTTTTACAAAAAAAAAAATGTATTAAGGTTATTAAGAAATGAAAAAAAAGTAAGAATTTAAAAGAAAAAAATGTCTTTTTGTGTCTGTCTGTTTGTTGTTCTATTCTGCTGACATCTGTGGCTGACATATAAAAATCGAGATTTTGGAAAATTAGTGATTAACAATTAATTTGTTGAAGTCAACATAGTGATTTAGTGTTTCTTCTCACCGATAGATGGCGATATTCCTCATTAAAACTCGATATGGTTTCGTTATGGTGAAAGTATATGATACCTTATTGAGTTGTTGAAACAGAAAGCAATCGAATAAATTTATTAGTATTAATATTAACGACAGATGGCAAGGCAAATGTCAATGGCACTATCCCTTATTCCATCTTTACATTATATTAAAAGCGTAATAAAAACGTGTCCGAACATTTAATATTCTCACTTCTGATAAAAAAAAATTGGTCTGTTTGTATGTTTGTTTGTAAGTTTGTCTGTATGCACATCAAATTCAGTCCTATCGATAGATGGCGATATCCCATATTAAAACTCGATATGGTTTCGATTCGGTGAGGTGATATTAGGTACCTTATTAATTTATTCCTTAATATTCCGAATTGTAATGTGTCCTACAAATAACAATAAATCTAAATCCTTGACTATGTGCAAAGTTGGTGGTGTGGTGGGGATAGGGACTGGGGAGTGTCAAATCTATTTCATTCAAATTTACCTTAATTTTTATGGAAAATATGCCAATTCTCGATAAGTGATTATTATGAAACCCAACAAACTTACGAGATAGCTCGAGTAGGAACCCACGTGGAAAGACTTATGCAATTATTGAGAGTTTATCGAATTTTAAGTTCCTCATAATTTATTCAACAGTGTTGACCGTGGTGATAATACTTAGTTTGCATGTATGTTTGTGCATTAGTTTATTACTGTCCTCAATATTTGGTAAATGAAATACCTACATACATAATACATAGTATGAGTAAATAAAAATATTTTTTGTAATTTCGAAAAAGTTTTTATTAAATATTTAAATTACCTATTAAATGAAACTATCAACAAATCAAGAATTTGCATTTTCCGTCCGTGGCTATCAGCTTTGTTTAACTGGCTAAAACTCCCATTCATGTTGAAATTTGGAAAGTAGGTAGGTTATTATAATAAGCTACAAAATGATAAATTAAACTTTTGAGTGCACTATTAAAATATTTTTCATCCCTCAGTCTCTTAAAGATATCCAAAATCTACTCAATTTTATATACTCAAAAACAGTTATGAACTAATAACACCTTTTTCAAAATAATGTAAATAACGTCGGTCGAAACTAAACCACAATATTCTTACCTACCTATCATTATCAAGACTGTGTACGTAAATGTTACGAATTATTAAAATAATTGAACTCGGGCATACAATTATATTTCGCAGCTTAATTCTTTGCGATTTATTAGGTTTACTTATTGTAGTATCGGTCCCATGTGTCAGCCTTTCACGGTTATTTTAGAGTCTTTTTTTTTTTTTTTTTGTATTGGCAACACTGCTTCACCTCCGGCTCCTAATTAACCGGCCCTTTTGGAATCATTGTTCGTTCCCGTGCTCAAGCCTTCGCACGTGTTCCTGGCAACGCTCAAGACTTCATTGTAACGGTCATCTAGTGTTACACAAAGCTCTCAAGATGGGGAAGAAGCGCAAGAACGAAGATAAGAATGAAATAATGTTATCTTCTTTATCTAGTAATACTTACAAGCAATATAACAGCTGTATCAAGTCTTGTTTAGTTATTGTTCCGAAATGCAGCACAATTACTTGACCTGTTCAGTTCATGTCGTAATTAATTTTTTAACCGATGTTTTTAACAAAGGTGCAAAATACGGAACTATTAATAAGTACATATTCTGCAATACATATAAATATGAGGTCATATGGGACACAAACATAGTCCTTGATTTTTTGGCTCAAAAAAAAAAAAAAAAGCAAACATTATCTTTAATGCACCTCGATAATATAAGTAAATATAGTGTTGAAATGTTTATTAAAATTCCAGACATAATCCAAACTACATTCACCCCAACCATTATTAAGGCTCCCTTTTTATAATGAACGTCCAGAGATTTGTCCTGTCCGGTGTATAGAATCATATATTAACAAAACAAGAGAACTTCGTAAAAACTGTAAATATTTATTTATAAGTTATAAAAAGCCACATTCAAAACTATCTTCACAAAGATTAAGTAATTGGATAAAACAGACTCTGTATGAAAGTGGAATCGACACTTCGCTGTTCAGTGCTCACAGCACTCGGCATGCTGCAACATCTAAGGCCAACAAGCTTGGAGTTAATTTAGATACAATTAGAAAAGCCGCTGGCTGGAGTAACTCTTCCAAAGTATTCGCTAAATATAACAAAGAAATTATTGAAAATTCTAGCAATTTCGCAACAACTATTTTGAGTGATTTTATGCCTACATAATAATTAATGTAGGTACCTAATTATGTTGTTATATTTTGTATGGAAATTGATTTAATTGCTATATTATAACTAAAAATGGATAATAATTGTTGATCATGTAAGCTATTTTACTTATTTTCTCTCTGAACATCCTACAATAAGTAAACCTAATAAATCGCAAAGAATTAAGCTGCGAAATATAATTGAAGATCAAACGAACTTCTAAGTGAAGTTCGATCGAAATTATATGAGCAGCTTAATTCGAAGCGATTTATAATCACCCTCCCAGTTTAAAACGAAACATATATATTACTTATTTATTTACTGAAAATAAATATCCCAACCCTTATATCTTAATATATATTATATATATATAAGTAAAATACTTACCTGTGCTTATCGTTTTTTTACCTTACCATGCAATGGTTTATCCTATAAATAGAATAATCCATTACATTTTTATATAATTCGGCTTTAAACAAAATGATTCCAAAAGGGCCGGTTAATTAGGAGCCGGAGGTGAAGCAGTGTTGCCAATACAAAAAAAAAAAAAAAGACTCTAAAATAACCGTGAAAGGCTGACACATGGGACCGATACTACAATAAGTAAACCTAATAAATCGCTTCGAATTAAGCTGCTCATATAATTTCGATCGAACTTCACTTAGAAGTTCGTTTGATCTTCAATTATTCAATACAGTAGAACTCCAATTATCCGAACTTCGACTATCCGAATCGCCGATTATCCGAATCACAAAAAATCGAATTGAAGACCCCAAAACAGCTTACATTAACGGAGATATTTAAAAAACAATGATTTTTATTTCTAAACTTGTACATAAGTACATTTTAGTTATATTTAAAACATGTGAAAATTTCATGTTTCTTTCATTTAATTCAATAAAAAAATAGTGCAATATCAAAACGTAGCTTTTATTCTCTCCAATGGCAATTTTTTTTTAAAAATTCCGATTATCCGAATATTTGATTATCCGAATGGGCCCCGGTCCCCATTCATTCGGATAATTGGAGTTCTACTGTACTTACATAAGTTTATGTAATGAATAATCGTAAACATTTTAATACCGCGAGCGGAGCCGCGGGCAACAGCTAGTACTTCTATAAGTGATCTCGATATTTTCAGCGATCCTATTAGTGTTTTCAAGACTATTAAAATCTCTAATTCAAAAATAATCACTTAATAATTAACATGCCATATTATGTCTCTTTTACTTAGTGTTATTGATCTGGTGTGTCTGATTGTGCTAAATTGTAACTGAATGTTGTTCTTAACTACCTACTTTTATTTTAATTATTATCTTTTTTTACTGAATAATCTGAATGTTATAATAATAATTTAATATGTAATGTATACTTTAAATTCACGTTTTATTACCTACTGAACACCACTTTTTTAATTTTTTCGAATGTTTAGTTATTCTATGCCTGTTAAAGGAGTACATATCAGAATCTGTGTTTTTATAGTATATTATGTAACAAGTGAGCGAATTCTCGGCTCATTATTAAGCCCTCGCCTGCGGCTCGGGCTCAAATCACAGCCTCGACTGTAATTAGCAACGCTCACGAGTTACATACGACGTTTTTCAACACACTTGTGAGTAAAAGACAGACATACGTGGTCATAAAATAACAAACACATTTGATAACAAAGCTGTGAATTGTGATTGAAAAATGGCGCCGAACCTCGCGCATGCGCTTAGGTTTTTTTTTTTCCGCCAAATGTGTCAATGTCTGTATAGCATATACAGCCTATTTTAAGTGAAAATGTTTAATTTGGAGTGGTAAATGCAAATATTGTAATATTTTATAACAAATTATTGTAAATTGTGAATAATTTGTTTGATATACAAATTTGTTTTACTAATATAAGGCGCAAACATTTAAAAATGTATATGGATTTGAAGTGGTATAAAACCTCTTTGTTGTTTCTGAAAATATTTAATGTATAACCCGGACCAATAAAATATGCTCTGTTTACTCGCATGTAATTTGCACAAAGGTACAATTCAACTTTGTAGGATTCATTATATTATGCACTAGGGTATAATATATTATGCACGCGTGACTTATAGCCCAGTTTATATTTCTAAATTCAATAGAATAAAGCTCACTTTACGAGCAAGTGTGTTGAAAACTATATTTCTTTTAATATGTTCTCTGTTGGCATGTCTTGTTGAATAAATAAATAAATTTCAACAATAGTTCATAGATATATATTTTATGTATTTATATATTTAATTGTATGTATGTATGTATGTTGCTCCCATGCTGGACTGGGAGCGAAAGAAAAACATAGAATGTGCCAGGTGCTTCTCTTCCCAGGCATACTGTAAAAGTCAGTTAAGGGACAGAGGTTTTATTGGTGTTTTTTACGGGCGATATGCTGACTCCCTGTCACTGCAATAGTCTTTCTCCATCATTATAATACCTCGAAATTTGTCAAACATGACATAAGATGGTTTGATGGCCTCTGGTGTTCTGCCTACCCCATAAGGGATATTTGTATTTAGTATGTAGTGTATGTAATTTATCTTGATTTGCTTGTAAGTAAGTTTTACACACTTTTAACACATTTGTTCTTTTTATTCTCATTCTCCAGCCTCAGGCTTGCTGGTAGAAATTTCTTATAGAAATAAGCGTTGACTTTGTACTTTATTTTTAAATTTATATGTTTCTTTAATTAAGTTTCTATAACTGTACATAAATTATAAAATAATAAATAAATCAATTCATTATGAAAATAGAACTCAAAAAACGCAGATTTAATATCAACTATATTTTAAATATTTCGAAGATCTTTAGCTAAGTAATTGTTGAGATTTAAGAAATTAGAAATCTACAGTCGTGTTCTGTAAATTGTAGAAATAATGCCTAGTGATAAAATGTGTTTATTTTCCTTAACATTTGTAGATCTAAACTTTAATTTAAATAAGAATGTTAATTTATCTTTTTGTAATGCTTAGCACATACTTATATGTATATGCATCAATATACTTACACAGCCGACAACACCGACACTGCGCTTTATTGATTTAATGTTTTCGGTTCCTTGCTTAAAGTGTTAGAACGAAATACCACCTCAATTTCAAAAATCTAGCTCAAAATGTAAATTCTAAGTCTTTTACTATTAAAGGTATGCGCACACTGTGTCGGGCCGTAGCAGGCCACATCACAGTGCAAAAATCTGCTAGTGTCACTCGTATATATCTTATAAGAACTACCTATCGCACACTGTGCTAAGGCGCGGCGGTGGGCCACCACCGCGGATTTTAGTTGTGCGTTATGTGTTCCATCCACCCACTGTGACGAGGCACAGCTTCGTGTGCTATAGCAAGTGGACGGGAGAGATGCAATGTCTAAACGTAGACTGTACCTACTCAAAATCTGCCAATGCGCTACGACCCGGCACGTCACTAATATGCTTTTCAACACACTTGCTCGTAAAGTGAGCGTTATTCTATTGAATTTAGAACTATAAACTGGGCTATAAGTCACGCGTGCATAATATATTATACCCTAGTGCATAATATAATGAATCCTACAAAGTTGAATTGTACCTTTGTGCAAATAACATGCGAGAAAACAGAGCATATTTTATTGGTCCGGGTTATACACTAAATATTTTCAGAAACAACAAAGAGGTTTTATACCACTTCAAATCCATATACATTTTCAAATGTTTGCGCCTTATATTAGTAAAATAAATTTGTATATTAAACAAATTATTCACAATTTACAATCATTATTAATTTTAATAATAACATTTTATATTTTAAATATTTTTTATATTAATCAAATATTTACTTTTAAAATAAATTTTTATATAAAATTATATATTTTTAGAATATATAATTTTATATAAAACGACCGTCTGGTGTAGGGGTAACGTAAATTGCCTTCTATGCCAGAGGTCCTGGGTTCGAATCCCAGCGGCGACGGATATTTGTGTGATGAACACAGATATTAGTCGTCAAGTCATGGACGTTTATATGTTTATTTAAGTTTATGTATTATCAAATAAAAAAATATGTATTTCTTCAATATGTATGTTTATATATTTCTTAAGTATATCGGTTAACTAGTATCCATAACACAAGTTCTTTAAGAAACTTAATTTGGGCTAGATAATGTTGTGTGAGTGTCAGAAATATTTATTTATTTATTATTTATTATTTGTCATAAAATATTAAAATATTTGCATTTACCACTCCAAATTAAACATTTTCACCAAAAAGCATACAATCACTACGTTCTAATTTTCACTTAAAATAGGCTGTATATGCTATACAGACATTGACACATTTGACGGGAAAAAAAACCTACGCGCATGCGCGAGGTTCGGCGCCATTTTTCAATCACAATTCACAGCTTTGTTATCAAGTGTGTTTGTTATTTTATGACCACGTATGTCTGTCTTTTACTCACAAGTGTGTTGAAAAACGTCGTATATAACTCGTGAGCGTTGCTAATTACAGTCGAGGCTGTGATTTGAGCCCGAGCCGCACTTAGCTCACTTGTTACATAATATACTATTAGTAAGCGTTTTGCGATGTTTTTTTTATTGGTCACTTAAATATGAGATTTCAACAAAGTGTTAATGTAGAAGTATCATTAATATTTAAGTATATTTTATAATATTATAATAATAAAGTATATGGTAATGATATGGCGGGCTTCAAGCGAGAGGGTCGTATATGCAATACCCCTACTTTTCGGGAGACAAATAAAACTTTATAACTTAATTTTTCAGTGTATCTTTATGATTGAAAATTTGTACGTGTTTATAAAAGTACTTCCTTAATGACGTGATACAAATACTCATTTTTTTCGTAAGTATTTAAAAACTCGCAATATTGCACTTACTTCTTTTTCGCACGACAGTTTTAGACAAATCGTATGTACTTACCTAACTTTTTATCAGCAAATGTTTTTATCTTATGCACGTATAATACAAAACATTTGTTAGGTACTTATTTATATTTAGAAAAAACATCTGAACTAAGTACCTTCTATCAAAATATTACGAGTACAAGTTTATAACTACAAGTATTATTAAATGCCAATAATAAATATATTTTTTTAATACAAATATAGTATTTTACCCAAAGATTTTACCTATTTTGAAAGTCGTACGTCATATGGCTTGTCTAAAATATAGCTATGACTAACGACAGACAGAAAGACAGACGTAAAGACTATGTTTAGGGTTTAATTCGATTATTGTGAAATAAAACAAGACATTCAAAAATAGTTTTCCATATTGTATTTTAAAAAAGAACTTGTGCGACAAATAAACTTTTAAAAGAAAACAAATACTAAGTACCTAATTCTAATACTTACTACATTTGTACGTGCCAAACCTGCATTCATGATTACTGGCACATTTCCTAGTTCGTGCTTATCTACACTTCTTAATTTACTTTGTTGATGTACTGGGTGGCGCAAAAGTACTGGCACTAAAGAAAATACTTTTTTTTTCAGATGACATTTCCTGTCATTCTGTTTTTGAAAATTGTGTAGTGAACAAATGTAAAATAGACTTACAACACAGACGCCAATTATAAGGTTTCTTTCGTTTTATAATGTAGTACAGAATTAGTTTATTGAAAATATCAGCAATTCATCGTATATTTTCGAACTATCTACATTCTCAGAATTATCGATATACCTAATGGTTTACATTTTTGCATAAGATACCTACAACCCTATCTGTCATTATATTCATCTGCCTGCGTTACGCATTAGGCGAAAAATGCAATACGCACGCTCCATAGGTGGTAGGTTTTTTTTTTTTTAAAAAACAATCACACCAACTTCATGGCCCCAAATAAGCATAGCTTGTGTTTTGGGATACCATGTAGCGAACTAGGGGGAATCTAGAATATAAATACATAAATAGATAAACACCCAGACACGGAACATTTTTTTTTTCTTGTTCCGTGCGGGAATCGACTGGTTTACCCCATCGCCAAAGTGGTCGTCACGTAGCTGTAGGTACCTATATTATGCCATTATTACTCTAAGCGCAGCAGTTATAACATGGTTCACTAAAGACAGGAAATGAAAATGGCGGCACTTGTCATGTTCTCTTCCTCGCACACTATTGCCGTCTATATTCACTCTCGCGCGTACGATAAGTATAAAAATATTAATATTGATTTTGCTTTCACGTTGTCTTGACGCGCTCAGTGATCCTTTTCACGAATTCCTTGTTATACCTACTTTTTGTTGTTACCAGTTTGTTTTGTTCTATTGTTATGTTTCGTTGTTTTGATTATGTCGCTTCGAAAGCAAGAAACATAGTGATACACGGCAAATAGGTACTGTATAAGTCATCAAGTATTTTGAAGAAGAAATAAAACTGGAACCTTTTCATTCATTCAAGTTTATTAACGATAGAGCTTCAATGACCTCGGGCCCAAAAACACACTGGTTCCGATAAAAACAATACGTTGTAATGATAATGGAAGGTACCAAGTTTGTTTCAACTTTTAATTTTCTCGCCGACGAACGAAGCCACAGTCAGAAGCTAGTTTGAAAACCCGGTCTTGGTTGTAATTATTTACTTAACAATTTATTTACACACAAGTTGATACAAATTTAAAAGAAACAGTGCGCGAAAATAAGTACAAAGGTTCAGCTTAAATCACTTTTATATTTTTGAATTTAAAAAATATTTTAAAATGTTGTATTATAACTGTTTTATCAGTCAATACATGTACCTACATACAAGCTGCGATTTACGAGTCCTTTCTTCAATATATGTAATAATTATATTTAAAAGATGAATTATTTTTTTTAAGAAAAACAAATACTTCACATAACACAAACGTTTACATGATAATAAATGTTTAGTGGGGTAGGTACATATAGGTACTTCCAACATTTCTGATATAAACGCACCAAAAATCTACGATTCTGCATTTCTGTAAGGTATCAAATTAAATAGGTAGATATTATCGACTCATATAAGTATTTGAATATTAGATCTTTTCGTATGCTGACATATTCTGTGTCGTCTATAAGAAGTATGAAGTATACTGTGTGACATTTATCATGTACCCTGGATGGTAGGTAAGCGTGCACGGCAGTTCAAGATTACACTACTCTGTAGATCGAGCACCAACTGTACTTGAATCGAAAGATTTATGAAATCATCTCAGAGTAGGTTCTTTAGATTATGATATATAACGAGATCAACGCTTGTGGCATGGCACATGAGCTCCCAGTTACTCAAGTTCACTGCATTGCCGATCAGCAGAGCGCTTAAGTGGAGAGGAAAGAACCGATCGGCCCCAACTTGGGAAGATCAACTCAAAGTCTTTTTTACTGTCCTTAATGGACCAATTTTACGGGATCTAAGTCTATGTAAGCTTACTTTTATACCTACTCTATTAATATAATATGTTATATATTGTTTTAAAGTTCAACAAAAGTCGTTCTTTCCATGAGATTTCGACGAGAGATTGTGTCATGTTTAATAACTGATTGAGTTAGTTTTCTGTTTGTTATAATCTGAATTAAAAAAATATACCTACATACTAAGAAACACAAAATATTTAATAGGTTAGAAATTTATTTATTTAACAATGGTATTGGGACCTCCATGCAAACGCCATATAAGTATTAAAGTATTAATGGTAAGTGAGCGCGAATGGTTTATTTACAAGACACACATTGCGAAACTAAAATAAAATAATAGGGAAATACATTTAATACATCCAATCAATGCCATTTATTGGAAATCTTTTATTATTTAAGAGTTAGTATAAAAAAATTATACTGGAGTCAATCTAGTTCAGTACAGTCTTAGAATGAAATAAAATAAAACAACTATTTAAGTATTACAAATGTAATTAAAATAATGTATCCATAAAACTACGCATACCACTTGTTTTTGGACGAAATACAAGTACTGGCATATAATAGATATTAAATATTATTTTGTAGGTTCTTAGGACACAAACAATAGGCCTTCTGAGTACACTTCTCCATGATCATTTACAGCTTTGCATCCATAGTATCCATTGTCACTTTTTGTTACACTTTTAATCAGTAAATCAGCCGTAGTTCTGTTGCCAACCACATCATGACTCATAGTAATCCTATCTGATAACTCCAGGGGTTTTCCGTTCAGTGTCCAGGATGTCTCAGGGTTAGGATGCCCTAATACTTCGCAAGGAATGGAGATGTCCTGTCCGGTACGCGGGGTTACGGAAGCTTCTGGTTTTTTTCGTAATATTGGAGAGCCTGTAAATAGTTAATAATATAAGTATTTATATGATAATTCATAAAAAAAGGATCTTAAAGAAATTAAACTTTCATATAAACTCAAAAGAAAAACCGTGCTGGACTGGGAGCGAAAGAAAAACATAGAATGTACCAGCTGCATCTCTTCCCGGGTATACTGTAAAAGTCAGTTAAGGGACAGAGGTTTTAAAGGCGTTTTTGTGGGCGATAGGCTGACCCCCTGTCACTACAATAGTCTTTTTCCATCTTTATAATACCTCCTAATTTGTCAAATGTGACATCAGGTGGTCTTGTAACCTCTGGTGTTCTGCCTACCCCATAAGGGATACAGGCGGCGTGACGTTATGTATGTATGTATAAACTCAAACTTAAGTTAAATAACGACGATATCCTAACAATACCAAATGAATTTATCAAAATATTAACTACTTATAATTATTTATAAAATGTAGAAAAAATAAAATTTATTTATTTTTCAACATAAAATATTTCTTTATAATTTTCAACTTGCATAAAAATATACAATTATGAGACCGCATTGAAATCAAAACTAATTTCGATGAGTAGTCCAGATTCGAGTCCATCCAGGTCAGTTTTTGGAAAAAGCAAAAATTTTCTCAATTACCTATAATTGTACTTTTCCAAAATACCTACAAGTTCTGATGTCTTATATTAACAGTACAATCTAATCTACTTTGAAGATACAAAGATGGAGTTTAATTTTGTTTAATTTAATAAGTCGTCGTGGCGCCGTGGTTACTGTGTGTATCATACGATGTCACAGGTTAAGCAACGTTCAGCGCGGTCGGTACTTGGATGGGTGACCGCCGACCATTCATATCTCACGACGACTTTCGTTTTTGAGGGCACGTTAAGCAGTGGTTTCCGGGTGCTGTATACTTGTATACAGTAGTCGTTAGGGTTTGTCAGAAGCCATTTTCGGAGCCCTGAAAATTCTGACATCCACCACCCAGCAGTGGGCCAGCTTGGTGGATTATGGCCTATACCTCCTAGTCACCCTGGGGAGAGACTCATAGCCCTGCAGTGGGCCCATTACAAAGAGTTGTGATGATGATGATGATGATGAATTGAATAAATACTTACTGACAACAGTCAGGAACATGGAATGTACTTGTGGTTGTCCGACTTCGTTGCTAACGACACAGGTATAGTTCCCTTCATCCTCGAGATAAGTGTCCTTGATTAAAAGTCTTCTGCCTGAACTCCTGTTGTACCGAGTGACTCTGTCACTAGGTTCATTGTTTGTATCTTTGCCATCCTTAAACCAATCTGGATGCGCTAATGGTCTAGAATGGAGACAATTTTAGAAATCACTGACTTGCATAAAATACGCATCCAAAAATTTTACATATTAAGTATAATATAATAAAATAAATTGTTTATTTAGATAACAGAGATCCATTATTGTTAGTAACAATTACTTATTAACTATGTTAGTAAAACAGTTCGGTACCTGACTGAACAATATAATTCTTAATAAAAGTATTTTATAAAATTCAAACTTAAAATCACAATTAAAACAAATTATAACGCCTCTAGTAGTCACATTCAAATTTAAAATTAATCCCAATATCAAAACTATAATGACAATAAAAACAAAATTTAAATCGAGAAGTCAGAAATAAAATTAAGAATTGTATTCAGTAAAATTTAAATTAAATAAGTGTAATTACATTAAATTAAATTGACACGTTAAAATTAATTATTATTGCTGTTGACTAGCATTCTCGCCCAATGGCGCCACATGAGACTGTCATATCTCCTTGCAATGGTCATCAAGATGGAGTTGGAGCTGTCCTGCACTCTGCGAATTAGCGAGGCAGTGCGTTTTCGCATAATTGCAAAAAAGTGACGGTGCGTGTAGTAGTGCAATATTTATGAGAGCCCAGTTTCATTATGTCGCCCGAATGCTCCATATTCATGGCGATGGGACTCGCTGTTTTGTTCCTAGCTCTTTGCGAGTATTTATGTGCATGAACTTGTTTGTTTCCATTGGTCTGGTCTATATTATGCATGATATGTTTATGGTATTTGCGAAAAAAATAGTACAAGTAGTACATGAGAGACAGGCGTGAGCTTATGTATGTATGTAAGTATATACATCCTTTATCTATGCAGTACCTATTAGCTTATTTTAGGGCTAGATGGTGGTCTATAAATAAATGTCCGACAATGATTATTATCATCGTCACTTAACACATATTTACTCACCAATAAAATAAAAAGAAGTGCCAAATAAAGCAAATCAAATCCAGTCGAAAAAGTAAGCTCCCTTCGAAAATATTCTTGAATCTACTCTTATTCCCACTCAATTATATTTTTTTTGCCAATTATTAATAATGATAATAATAAATAAATATTACATTCCCACAATATTATCTAGCCCAAACTAAGTTTCTTAAAGAATTTGTGTTATGGATGCTAGATAATTAACTTAAGAAAGATATATTATTTGTTAGAAAATAAACTTAAATAAACACACATCTCTGACTTGATGGCTAATATCTGTGTTAATCGCACAAATTTCTGCAACCACCGGGTTCGAACCCAGGACCTCTGTCATGTAAGTCAATGTAACCACAAAACTTATAGCCGGTCGTAGTTAAATACTTATATTTCGTTAAATGCACATTAGCAGAAAAGTAGAAAAAATACTTACGTGCCACCATAAATACAGTAAATCATGGTAACATCACCGACTCTCACTGTCATATCTTCTGTCACGTATTGCAGAGTTAATTCGTTATTATTATCTTTACTCTCCACAAGACCTTCAATATAATGCTCGGCTAATACTACATCTTTTTCGGCAGCTGGAGATTTGGCAACACAGACGTATTTATGCGTCTTACTAACGTCTTGTTTCGTTACATTTGAAAACCAAAGCGCTCCATCTGGGGACTGTAGGATACGTCTATTCATTATTTTGCTAGAATCTTCTGGGTTAGCATCTGATTGATTCATCCATACTATTGTCGGCTCTGGATATGCGTCAGGTATAGCGCAATCGAGTTTAAAAGGTTTTCCTTCAACCGCTGTATGTTTTTGGGGTGTTATTTCCGGGATTTCTATAAATGATTTCTTCGCAGATACAAGTCCAGAGCTGGCAATGCCATATTCGGATTCAGCTAAGCACTGATAGTAGCCCTCGTCGTCATCACTAGGTTTGTTGAAAATCAGTGTACCTTCGTTTTCTTTTTGCTTGATATTTGGATTACTTTTTGTTTCAAATGGTGCGCCATTTTTGTTCCAGGAATACCTGTTTATATAAAAATATTTTTTATCATAAAAATGTGATAGAATAAAAAAAAATCTCCAAATGATTTACATTTTATAGTATGAAAGGCAATTGAGCGTGTTTTATGACATTTTAAATATTTTCACTGCACAAAGTATTAAGTACCTAAGGTAAACGAAGGTATCACCGAGGTAATTTCAAGACTTTAAGGTTTAAAGTTTCGAAATAAGAATTTCGGATCGTATAAATAGTTACAAGTATATATTTTCCGATTCTTTGAGTTTTGGACTTTAGGGATCTATAAAGATGTAGATAGCTTCTAAGTAAAAATATAAATAAAAAAATAATTAAACATAAAAAGCCGGATGAAGCTATTACCGAGGTATGCTAAAGTGATTGCAGCTAAAACCTCGAATCGTGATTCTATTACCGAGGGTAGAAAAATAATAAGCGATTTGGTTCCGTACAAAATATTTATTAAAAAAAACAAATTGTTGGCTCCTTTCAGTACCTATTCATCAATAATCTTTGCCTCATAAAATTACTTATCATGATAACTACAGTACCGACTTAGTACCTATCTTATTATTATAGGACTTACATATGTATCACTTTTTATAGTTTGGATAATCTTAATCTATGATATCTATTTAAAAAGAACTATTTCTTAAAATTTAGCCCCCTTAAATATTTATTTTATACAATTTTTTAGTATTGTTATAACGGCAACAGAAATACATCATCTGTGAAAATTTCAACTCCTTAACTATCACTGTTCATGAGATGTGCCTTGTAACAGACGGACAGACAGACGGACGAATGGACAGCGAAGTCTTTGTAATAGGGCTCCGTTTTTACCCTTTGGGTACGGAACCCTAAAAAATGCTTTAATCAGTCGGTATAAGATTTCTATGGTGAAGTTAATACCGAGTAATAAGACTCGGTAATAGCTTCTCATACAAGTTATTGCCGAGTAATGGCTTGTTTTCACCATCGGTGATAGCTTCATACGCGATACTGTAAATAATCTAGTTCCGAGGGATAAAATTTGATTCATTTTAAGTAAAAAATAAGTTTAATCGAAAGCCAATAAAGTAACCTAAACATATACATGATATCTGCATTATGCAGTTAAGTTTAAAATACAGACTAAGGTGTGGTTTTATTTCGTATTCAATTTAGTGCTCTCATACAAAACTACTTTTTTTGGCTCAATTTGGGACAAAAAAATAAGAGTTCTAGCGCAATTTTCATACGACGGAAATAGTTTTTTACGATAAATACCTAATTACCTAAACGAGTTTCTAAATCATTTGGGTGCCTTCTATAAAAAATTTCATAGAAATTAAATAAAACTATTGGTACTGCTTTATGCTATTACCGAGTAAACCGCGGTCAATACATTCTAGAAGAAAATTACGAAGCTATCACCGCGGTATTTTATTTTTATTTACTGACGAAAAATAGTGCAAAATAAACGAAAATTAGTTAGTTACAATCATGGCTGAAACTATAATCCACCCTGTGACCTACTTCGAATCTGTATAAATGGTTTCTTTACGACACATTAACCTTAGCAAAATATTGAGTGTACTAACATTTGGCGACTCGCGTTTATATGGACGTAGTGCTCCGGCGCCGGCTTGAAGCAAACTAATCTTTGTTTCGTTTTTCTGCTTTGTTGTGCACAGAGCACCACAAATCCATTCAAATGGATATAAAATGATTTTTCATAAAAGTTTAACTTTTTAAGTAAAATATGTCTGTAATTACTTAAAACTACAATTATATTACATACCTCGATGATACCTGCAGATTTTTGACTACCGCGGTAATACCTGCGTTTACCTTAATGGTACAAATTCAAAGAGATATAAGCAAGAATAGCATTTTTTGACTGATGAAAAATGTTAAAATCAAATACCATCATCGCCATATTTTTACATCGAAAATATAACAATTATAATATTTATGTATTCAAAAAAAATTTGATCATGTTTGCACTCACTGCCACTTAAGCAGCATTATTTAAACAAAAAATAAAACATGTTCACGGATCATAATATATTGCAGGGGTTTGCAACCCTGTAAACGATCTATAACGCCTGAGGCAGATAGTAAGTACTATAGATAAAAATATCCAATAAAATCGATCCCGCTGGCACCCGAACACAGATCTCCCGCATTCCTAGCAGCGGTTACAATGGTTATGTAAGGTTAAGTATATGGCAACACTTACTTTACTTGCTTAGCGTTACCCGATAATACACACTCTAAAGTAAATGGTTTAGCTGGGGTAAATGTAACTTGTTCCTGCAGTTGGTTCAGAACTGGCAGGTTGTTCACTGGCTGTGATACAGCTGGAAATAAGAAAATTAGTTGATAATCCATTTATCAAAAAGTTTCACTAGTAATACCTAGTATACACTAGTAATACATAATCACAAGCGGTAGAAAGAAAAAAATATTTGTCAAATTGTTTACAACTTATATTCTTTACTTACTTTTTAGATAGTAAATAGGTAACACTAAAAATCTTGTAAATTTAAGTAAGTTATAATTTTATAGAAATCTACAATTTAGAAAATCAATTTATCGAGATGTCGTAGAGCACTTAAAATAAAATATTAACAAAGATATCTACTTCCTATCCTATTCTATAATAAGTACTATACCAAATAAATAAGATGAGAATTTAAATTAAAAAAAAAAACACTAGGTGTAAACAATATGAAAAAGTGGACCTACTTACCATATGTAATTACTAAACATAAACCAAGAATACTTTTAATCGGTAACATTTTCTTATAAAGAAAAGGTTGATTAGTTTCAAAACAATAACAAAACAAACTTGAATGAACGCACCCTTATCGATACGTTTGGCGCGAAAGATTGCGAAAGACTGTAGAATGCAGAGAGAAATCTTCTTTATTTATATACGCTTGTGTTTTGTTTTACATAGTTATTGTATACATTAGCATAAAAACAAAACTGCGGGGGTAAATCCCCGATGTACATATGAGATAATGATAAATCATTTGTAACAGGAAAATGCAAACATTGACACATCTTCTTCCTTAACTTTCCTTAAGACCCGTAGGTTGATTTATGCTTGGAAACATTCTTTAGAATTTAGGGTTTGTGCACATATTTTTTTAAAACAAAGTTTATGCAATAAAGAAATATTTTTATATCTACATATCTAATTCATCCATGGTTGTCTGGTAGAGATCGCTTCCCAGCGATAAGGCCGCCAATTGTATAAGTATCTTTTTTGTTTGTGTTTCCATTTTTGTAGGATTTTATGGAATACAATAAAGTGTATATAAAAAATAATACTTCAAGATAGGTTATATTTAAAGCGAAATGGAAACTAGAAATAAACTTTAGAAATATAGGTAAATACGAGTAGCTACACTAATATAACGACAATAGTCCGTGTAGGGACGGTTTAGAATAGCCTTACAGTCCCTGGATCGTTTACAGCCCCTGAAGCTTGTCTTTCAAAGCGATTAATTCGAGTGTCCCCTGCGTGGTTATAGGATCCCGTCAGGTACCACTCTGGTGCGGAGGCTATGTGTTCCGGCAATGTTTCATGAAGCCAGTTCTTTCCTATAGTGCGACCGGTGGGAGTTTGCGTTCCTGACAGATGTCAAAATCATAACTTTTTTAACTTTCAAATCGGAAATAAACTTTATTCAGTGGACATAAGGAGCTGTCAGGAACGCATTCCCGCAACAGCCGCACTCTAGGGGTGCCTACATTAAGAAACAGGTTTCCAGTACAGATAAATTATATGCTCATCAATTTTGGACCGTATGCGTGCTTACATAAGAGTGCTTTCGTAAAGGAACTGATTACCGGTACGGACAAACCTTTGCGGGTCCGGTTCCTTTATGAAAGTACTCTTATGTAAGCGCGTATACGGTCCAATATTGATTAGCATATAATTTATCTGTCCTGGAAACCTGTGGCTATGTGCTATCATCTTCGACCTCATCTTCATTTAGGTACCATCAGGTGAGATTGAGGTCATGCGCAGACTTAATCACCAATAAAAGAACCTATATGTAACCTACCTTATAATATAACAAAGATGAATGATTTGTTTGTAGGTTTGCACGCTTGACGAACTATCAGTACCTAATAATGCTCTACTGGGATCGGCCCATTATCACGGACAGGACTATTCTAGCGAATAAACCTGATATCGTGTTAATGGACCGATCGTCGTCCAAGGTGTTTTTGGTGGACATAACTATACCACATGACGAGAACCTCGTGAAGGCCGAGACAGAAAAGCAACGCAAGTACTTGGACCTTGCACACGAGGTGACCGAAATGTGGGAAGTTGTGTCCACCGAAATCATCCCGGTTGTAATATCCGCAAACGGTTTGACCCCAGCCACACTGGTCAGACACCTTGAAAGGCTGGGATTTGGCGGTGGTTCGCTTCCAGCACGCATGCAGAAAGCGGTATTGCTCGATACTGCCCGAATCGTTCGCCGGTTTCTTTCTCTCTTGCCCTGATACCCGACCGACTGGTCCGATTGTCGGGTCTTTTCCGCCGAAAGGCGAGTAGTTATAAGTATGCGTAATAATAATAAAATCTCTTTATTGTATTAAAATAAAAATAATGATCACAATTAACATATTTCTGCCAGGCAACCCAGGCATTGGTGGAAATTAATGTGGGCGAGGTGTACGGCTCGTTAAATAAACTTAAACTTGTAAGCAGTAGGATTACAAATATTTTTTTGCACTGCATAGCCTTACTCGTTTGCCATAGGCATATTTTATTAATAGTTATGCGGGGAATAACCGCGCTCGACCGATGCTTAAACATTTGAATAACAAAAATAAACTTAATTTACATACATACCTCCATGACTCGAAAGCAAATATTTGCTTTCGAGCTTTAAGCTTTGTATGTAGGTACATATATCCAATAAATATTCACCTCTGACAGGATTTGAACCCGAGATATAGGTAGGGTTAGCTATACCTACTTAGTTATTTTGCAATAAGATAGCCGTCCTCTCATTAAAACTGAATGAGAAATTTTGTGAGGTTCAACGGACGTTACTTTATTTGTAAATGTTACACGGAATGACCTAAGCTGACTACAGATTTAAAAAAAGCAGGTTATCTTTTGTTGTGATATTTCAGTTTCAATTGCAAGATAATGCTAATATTATAATACCTATTGAGTAATCCATATTCATTATTTCAAATAAAAGCTTCCAGTTAAAAGTATATTTTCGCCTAGTGCGTAGGTAAGTACTACAACATGATTTTGATTTAATGTATTTACGGGATTCTTACCACGATTTTCGATTTTATTTTCGCACGTCCGATATTTCGATGCTGTTACAAGCACCATGATCGCGAAAAATAAAATCGAAAATCGTGGTAAGAATCCCGTAAATACATTAAATCAAAGTGAAAATAACCGCGATAGTTTAAAACAATTATGACAACATGATTGTCATAATAATAATGAAATCCTTAGACAATTACACCAACTACATGGCCCCAAACTAAGCAAAGCTCTTTTTTTTTATTAAATATGGATGGGACGTTTGTCTTTCATGACACCTGATGTTCAGCGAACATGAAGAATAAGGTGCTACACGTCCATCCACGAGAAACCAATTCACTCGGCGCTTAAAAGTACTAGGACTATACTGGTCAGGGAAAATAGACGCAGGCAGTTCATTACAAACCTTGGCGCCCGTATCAAAAAGGAACTGTCAACAGTTCGACTTTTCGGAATATCTACCACATACTGATGGAAGTTCTGTCTGCGTCTGGTAGTCCGATGGTAAAAGGGTGAGGGTTCAATTTGTTCAAACAAACTCGCGCACTCACCAAAATGTATCCTGTAGTACACGGTTAAACAAGCAACCTTACGACGATGCTATATGGGATACCATGTAGCGAACTAGGGGGTAACCTAGAATATACCTAATTACATTCTTTTGTTTCTCTGTCCAAGGATCTAACCTGCGACCTCACGATGTCCGCATCAATTGAAAGCTCTCCAGCTGGGAAAACTTAGTACATCACTGCAGCGGCCGGCAAGAGAGGCGTTGATGGACGAACGTGTGAATGTGGGCCGAGGCGCACATACGTAAGTCCTTCAATGCCTAGTTGCGGCCAAGGCTTGTATACTTAGTAAACTAAGTACTTAGTACAATTCAGAACTTCTATTTGAAAAACCAATCACGAAGCGCCAATGATTTTTTTTTCATTTTTTTTTCTATGTGCTGGACAGTTTGAAATTTAAATTTAACCTGATAAGAAAACCTCTTTGGCCGCCATGATGCGGAGTAGAAGATCGTTCCATTTTTAAATTAAACGACAAATATAATTTTACATAGTAATTTATTTGGCCGCTAAACATGATAGATATGGATTTTCATACAACTATTGCCGGCCACTGCTCGACCAGTACAGCAATTTCGATTTATCTAGAAGAAGGTTGTCAAAATAATGCTCAAATTTCCAAGCATGTTCGAGAAAATGAGTTTTTTTGTAAAGGCATTATACTGACATCATCGCAAACACTAGACGGCATTGATCTCTGTTATAAATCTGTCAAAAATTTTTACTTGAATCTGAACTCTATGCCCTTAACATTAAGTTAAAATTGGTTAGGGAAATTTGACAGGTAATGTAACGCTTGATCTGCTGCCTTCTGTACCTATCTACAATAAAAAATAAGTAGGTATTACGAATGTAACGAACATAAATTCCAAAACCTTTCAAATTGAATTTAAAAATGTTTCTTTTTTGAGTCGTAAAGATATATTTGTTATAATAGGTTGGGGAAAAAGTCTTTTCGCATTATAGTATGTATGAACTTGTAATAAAATCTCTTTGGCTATAGTATTTTTATCTGGCTGGTTTTGGTATCATTGAAAGTTAAAATTTTAAAGAACATAATTCCAAATTCAAATTAGGAAAATGTGTGATTTTCATTTGTTTTTCGTACTGTCAAGATGAGTGAATCTAATGAATAAATTCGATACATTTTAAAATTTTACTACAAAAAAGGTAAAAATGCAACGCAAGGCGCGAAAAAAATTTGCGATGTTTATGGACCTAGTGCAGTGTCTGTGAGAGTAGCACAAATTTGGTTTAAGCGTTTTCAATCCGGAAATTTTGATGTCAAAGATGCACCTCGCTCTGGTCGCCCTATTACGGATAAAATGGATGCCATTTTTGAAAAAGTGGAGCAAGATCGCCATATCGGTAGTTACGACGTAGCTGAAGAACTGGGAATTGACCACAAAACAGTTTTGGCTCATTTGAAAAAAGCTGGGTACACAAAAAAGCTCGACATTTGGGTACCTCACGAGCTCACTGAAAGAAACCTAATGAACCGTGTACTCATTTGTGATTCTTTATTACGACCTAACGAAACCGAATCATTTTAGAAGAAGCTGATAACTGGTGATGAAAAGTGGATCACGTACGACAAGAACGTGCGAAAAAGGTCGTGGTCAAAGGCCGGTAGGGTTCACAGACTGTGGCGAAACCCGACTTAACTCGCAATAAGGTGATGTTGTGTGTGTGGTGGGATTGGAAGGGCATTATTCATTATGAGCTGTTACCACCATGCTAGTTTGTCTTCCATACAAATACCAAAATTCCATTACTACTAGTGCTACGCGCCGGGCACTACTGCAACTTTTTGTATTTTTTTCTGCGTTCAATATCGATATATCTATAGTACCAGGCAGCTTATTTATAGTATACTATTCAACCAATCAAATTTTTGCACTCGTTGCATTTGCTTATCTTTCTGTGTGTTTTTTGTCGCTGAATAAATTATTTTGTTAGTGTTTTCTACAAAGTACTTTGAGTAGAGTGTTCACTCCTCGCGTTTTTACGATCTCAAATCAAAGATTTTACTTTAGTGAAGTGATATTTTTACATAGGATGCTGACTTTCTAGTGAGATAGTGAGTTAAGAAAGGAATTGCATTGATTTTGAATGCCTGGTGCAAGGAGGTGAACAATTTGTGTGGCAAAAGCATTGAGTTTGACGAAAATGACCCGAACAAATCTATGGCCTATAATTATTATATCAAACACAAATAATTAAGAAAAAATAAATATTTGTCTGAGATGCATATTTTTTTATTACTCCCAACTCGCATAGCATCATGCTTTGTGCAGTTTATTTCAACTTATTAGTATTGCGCAGTTTGCACAATAGTAATAATTGGTACTACAAATTTCTGAAAATTTGAAAGTGGCGGTACGGCCGGGCTGCATTCTAGGGTTGTTTTGGTCAAAAAGGTTCCTAGAGTCGATACTGTATGGCGCTAATGTGCAAAAATCGCGAGACGGTCATCTATACTTTAGTACTTATATTCATCTATGGTTACCACCAGGCAGGACTATCGATTTTGAACTCTACTGCGAACAACTTATGAGATTAAAACAAGAAGTTGAGAGGAAGCGGCCGGAATTGATCAACAGAAGGGGTGTAGTGTTTCATCATGATAACGCTAGAATTCACACATCTATAGCCACCACCAGCAAAAATTAAGAGAGTTTGGCTGGGAGGTGTTAATGCATCCGCCGTATAGTCCTGACCTTGCACCTTCAGATTTCCACCTGTTTCGGTCTCTTCAGAATTCTTTAGGCAGTGTTAGGTTAACATCACGAGAGGACTGCCAAATCCACTTGTCGCGGTATTTTGATGAGAGGTCCCAAAATTTTTATAGCAATGGGATCATGTCCCTACCTGCCAGATGGCACAAGGTTATCGAACAAAATGGTACATACATAAGTACTTAAGTTAAATGCCAATAAACTATTAAAAAATGTTTTGAATTTTCTTTAAAAATGCGAAGAAACTTTTTCCCCAACCAATATTTTAAGCTCTTCCCTATTTTTCATTATAATAAAAAATTGTTGTCCTGTAAAATGGCTGCCTGGTAGACATCGCCCATATTGCCCACACTTGTTTTATAAATACCTAATGTTTGTGTGTTGTGTTCTGATTGACAATAAAGTGTATTAATTATTATTATTATTTTGTATACTTAAAGCTAGGTACACGACCCGACAATTTGACCAGTTGGTTATTATTATTTATTATATTTATTAGTATATAACTTTTAAAATATATTAATTTGAGACGATTTATTGTCGAACTCAGCGACGAATTTGGCTTGGCCTTCGTAACATATTGGCAGGATATAACACCGTCGTCGTAGCGATGATATTTAGCGGCACACTCTACATGAAAGTTACTAAAAGAACACTTTTATTAAATAAAATTACTCAAACTGACATACAAGGCCCAAGACTGGCCCAAAAATCTTTCATACATATACTCGTAAGCTTGTTTATAGCGGCCATACAGCGTTACGGTATACACCCGGGTCCGAATATAGAAAATCTTTTATTTTCCAAAACTGACGTGACAGGTACCCCACTCAAACCCAGGACCGCTTAACACGATAGGTGCGGAACGCGGCTTAAAACACCTCGTCCGTGTCTGGTGTTTACAGCGGTAAGAAAAACCTTTAACTTCTCTGTCGTGCGAGAGGTATAACTTCCGTCTGGTTCAGTGTAGGAGAGTGATAACTATATGTTTAAGATGTGCTATTGATTCCTAGTTCTATGGTACACCAACCTAATGTCGGGTTTGTTAGACCTCGTGCCGCACTGAACAAATAATAATACCAACACAGTGCGGAACGAGATTGCGAACGCCTCGTACCCTCGCGCACCTCGTACCGCACCCCACGCTGGCTACACCTGGCTAGTGTTGTGCAACGCAGTTGAGGCTGCACACGCGACCAAAGAGGACCGCTGCGCTGTCTTTGTGTTGAAAATTATCATGTCGAAACGTTGCCGAAAAAGGTTAATCAAGGAGGAAGATGAAGAAAAACCTGTTGGAAAATTAGAGCCAAAATCAGAATACAGGAAGATATTTCAAAAACAGGTGAGTCAATGTACTCTGTCTAGGTGAAATAATTATGCCAAGTTACCTAGGTGTATAAAAAAATACCTACCCACGTACGGCACTAACGAAAGCATTAAAAAACCCGGATGTGTTCTAATGTACAATGAAACAAAAAAAGGAATAGACTACAGTGACCAAATGTCTTCGTATTATACAACATTAAAGAAAGGAATTAAGTGGTGGAGAAAAGTTATAATGGAGCTAATATTTGGTACCTGATTAATGCCTGGATTGTGTATAATTCAATTAATGGTGATAGAAATAAAATGCCAAAGAGAATATTTGTGGAAAAACTTATTCAAGCTTTTACAAAGAAAGACTTGGATGTGGATACAGGTAATTTTCAAATATCAGAACTACTCGTTACATCGTTAATAAAAACGTGAATGTGACATGTTGAGTAACTTTCTACATTTATGCTGATGATAATGATAATGTATGTTTGTTTATTGAATGCAAACGGTGTCTTGCTTATCAAAATTAAGCTCTTTTGCCCGACTCATCTCTACTCTAACCAACTATTCCGAACTCTACCCGATTCTACCTTACTCTTGCCCTAATCTACTCATTACTCAACTCGTTCCTACTTTTCAGAATCCACTGCAAAGAAATCACATCAGCTCGAAAAGGGTCCAAAGAAGAAGAGATGTGTCGGATGCTACGAAAAACTCCGTATAACCTTGACATGTCGTGAGGCAGACAAAAAGACCAAAAAAATTCTCACAGAATGCACTGTTTGCAAAAAATCTTATTGTCTGACATGTTTCAATGAAAAACATCCATAACTTTTTCCCCTTTTTTGTATTAATTCCGTCCATAACTTTGATAAATAAAAACAATAAAATAAAATCGATATTTATTTTCCCATCACTAAATCATATGAAAACCTGCCATTTTTCGGTGCGGTACGTGGTGCATTAGACCCACACATTTATTTTACCCATATAATCTAAACTAACTAATTTAACCACGGGCGGCGGCAGATCTAGGTTAATCAACTCATTGTTAATAATAATCAAAACAAAAGTCGTCCATTTTGTCTTATTTGGCGCCAAAAAAAGGATTTTAGTCTCTTTTGGGCGGTGGGGTTTAATACGCCTCGTGCCGCTACAATGTCGGGTATAGGACGAGGTTTAAAACAACTCGTAACGCAGTAATGGAAAGTATAGATAAATTTGTGCCGCAGGGAACGTGTTAACATTGTCTTAATTTTTTGCGATTTATATAAATAAATGTTAGTAAGTAATTAAAAAAAAAACACCTTTTAGACACACATGTTTCTCGTGACCGCGGGGTTTGGAAAGACACCGAAACCTCGAATTGAAGTTTAAAATGTACCTAATTATGCGCGATAAATCCGTTTAAAGCGTAGTCTGAAAGACTGTCTGAAGACTTTTTTAACGATAAGACCCCGTCCTGTACCCTAAATTTGTATTTCGGGGCTTTATATTTGGCGACCACTTTGGCGATGGGGTAAACCTATCTGCCTCAGACGCCAGTGGTTACGGGTTCGATTCCCGCACGGAACAAGAAAAAAATATTCCGGGTCTGGGCGTTTCTAGGTTCCCCCTAGTTCGCTACATGGTATCCAAAGTCACAAGCTCTGCTTAGTTTGGAGCCATGTTGTTGGTGTGATTGTCTGGGGGTTTTATTTTATTTATTTATATTATTTTTTTATTTTATTTTTTTATTTCGATAGTCAGCGATAATATTTGATAAAACTTCATCTGCATAGGCGCCAGCAACTGGAACCTAAGCAGAGACGGGTACCTACTACTAGTTAGTAATAAAACATTTTGTTATAAGTATAATACTTATAGCAGTCCCTGGAAATACCATTTCATAGAATTGTTATCGTAACGAAGATAAGAATAAGTTTTCCTTAAGTTATGTAGGTCTTCGCTCCCTAGTTTTAGAAACTTTTTTATCTTTATTTCGATAATAGACGTGTGGGTTTTTTCCTACCTAAGGAAGATTTTAGGAACGAACTAAGAGAAACCTCAAATTGAGGCGAGGTGACGGCAATTATGGATAACAGGGCACCCTAACAAGGTTGCTGGCGACCCCGTAACTTTGTTCTGGCAGTATGGATCTGCTAAACTTTGCTCGGGACAGTAGATCGAGAATCGGATCGATAGTCTATTGGGTTAAGGCTCCGCGCCGGCCACCCCGTTGCCCGCTAATTTCAAGGTCTTAGAGGCTATTCAGAGGGCAACATGACGGGCTACCCGCAGTGAAAAGCACAAGGTGCTGGGAACCACCAGGGCTGGCAGCATGGAGATTGTCCAGGTCTATGTAGAGCTGATTGAGACAACATCTCTCGGCCTGCGGTAGGTGTACCTAGATGGGGAATAGGCAGTGTCTGTCTGGCTGTGAGACTGTCTAGAATCTATTTAGGTAATCTTCGCAGTGTGTTGCAAGTGCGCTGAGGATATAACTTTCACGTGCTGCATTGGAATTTCTCTGACATAAGATATTCTGGATGACCTGGAGTTTCTGAATCAGGGAACTCTTTACTTGGCTGCATTGTGTGCGGCGTATGTTATGAACCCTCAATAGTAACAATACCTCAATAGTTATGAATGGTCAGGCCATATAAAGGGTGTGTTTATTACGCAGACACCATTTTGTGACGACTTAATATGCTTGTGATTTAGTCGTGATATTTGACTAGTCTCGATACCCTGTAGCGGGGATATAAATAAATATTTCTGACACTCACACTCAAAAAAGAGCACCTTCACATTAACGCCCACTTTCCAAAATGTATCTGTCCCCATCACTGACCATCTAGGGCTTTTAGGCGTAACTATAACTTCGGTCAACAAATTGTGTCCATGGCTCAAGTAGCTTTGAAAAAGTTGGGAATCATCTCGAAGGTACGGCGGTACTTCAGCCCTGCACAGCTTCTTAACTTATATGCAGCTCAAGTGCGACCATGCATGGAGTACTGCCGTCATCTTTGGGATGGTTCAGCCAAATATCAACTAGAAGCGATGGACTCCGTTGACCGAAGAGCCCGTAATCTAATTAACAACGTCGACCTTATGACCAAAAAACTACAGACCCTAGAGCATCGTCGTAAGGTTGCTTGTTTAACCGTGTACTACAAGATACATTTTGGTGAGTGCGCGAGTACTCTGTTTGAGCAAAGTAAACCCTCACCCTTTTACCATCGAACTACTAGACGCAGACAGAACTTTCATCCGTATGTGGTTGATATTCCGAAAAGTCGAACTAAGCGCTTTGACAGTTCCTTTTTGATACGGGTCGCCAAGGTTTGGAATGAACTGCCTGCGTCTATTTTCCCTGACCAGTATAGTCCTAGTACTTTTAAGCGTCGAGTGAATAGGTTTCTCGTGGATGGACGTGTACCACCTTAGTCTTCATGTTCACTGAACATCAGGTGTCATGGAAGACAAACGTCCCATCCATATTTTATAAAAAAAAAAACTCTGGCATAGAAGGCAATGTATGTTACCTCTACACCAGCCGATCGTCAAATATCATTTACATTAATCGAGTCTACCCATAGGATTGGGCCGAGGACGGAGCCCTGTGGGATTCCGGTATTGATTGGGCTGGGGGTACACCATATGTATATTAAACCGGTACTGTTCTTTAGGGAAGATGAAACTATACTGACTGGCCTATCTGGAAGTCCTATGCCGTATAATCTGTAAACGAGGCCTGTGTGTCAGACTTCATGATAAATATTGATTCCTGTTGATCCCCCGACTTAATGAAATAAAGTTTTTCTTTTCAAAGTTTGCTGGTAGAATTGAATCGATTGTGACATTAAGGAAATCTATCGGCCATTATTTACCCTGCTTATTTAGGCCAAATTAAGAAGACTCAGTAGTGCGCAATAGCTTTTGGTAGCAAAATACCTAGGAATTTTAGGAGCTTTATTTTAGTAGCTTGACCAAACGAGAGTTTGAGTATAGCCAGTGATTAATTTAAGTTTCAACTACTTTTTTAACTACCAATAAAATAAAAAAAAATAATCAAAGTAATTTACAAAAACATACTTAGGAATATGGCAATAAAGCGTATTTGTTTTCTTGTTTTTGGCAATTGCTTTAATTATTCATATTTTCAAAATGTAGAGGTCTTTATTCTCAAAAAGATCGTTGTAACTTAAATTAAACGCTATGTATAAGTACTCAAGCTCTCGTTTGGTCAAGCTACTAAAATATAGATCCTAACATTCCTAGATATTTTGCTACCACACCCAAACTCAAACTCAAAAATTCTTTATTTCGTAAGTATTTAAATACATTTGAAATAAGTCAAATAATTTACAAATTGAACTGAATCTACCACCACTTCGGAAAGTCGATCTGTTGAGAAGAAGTGGCAAGAAACTCAACAGCAATCATCTTTTAAAAATAAGAGAAATCATCTTCTTGCATCCGGATATCACTTTTCACATCAACACTTATCCATAAATCTAACAAAGGGTTAATCTTAAATATTTTAGGATTTTATTATAAAATGAAGCGTACACATTGACCCATGAACGAGTTGATCTTCTGGAGTCTACTATTATATTTATACAATAGGCAATCAAGTACTAGACAGAAACGTAGACATAGATATAGAGGTAAAGATAGAAGCAGAGATAGACGTAGCAATAGAGGTGAGAGAGAATACAGATAATGTGGATGGGGATGAGGATAGTCGTGGACAAAGACAGGACGTGGACATGGAAATGGGGAAGTCGGAGTCAAGTTGAAAAAAAGTCATTAAGTCATCAGCAAAACGACCTGGCACCACTAGCAGCACCCGTTCACGGGTATAACGCAAGCACCAGCCATCACCCTCCTCAACCATATTTTAGGCAAGAGGGTGACCTGACACCCGACGCTACCGCTAACCTTGCTGCCTGAGGGAGCATGACGTTCTTGCTGTTGTATGGACAAGAAGGAGATGGTGGTGGTGTTGGATAAGAAGGAGATGGAGTTGGAAATGGAGTTGGAAATGGAGTTGGAGATGGAGTTGGAGAAGGAGTTGGAGATTGAGCACTTTAGAAAAACAATTTACAACCAAGGACTTTTATCGTCCATATATTCAGATATTGTATAAAAGCCTTTTCAACACACTTGCTCGTAAAGTGAGCGTTATTCTATTGAATTTAGAACTATAAACTGGGCTATAAGTCACGCGTGCATAATATATTATACCCTAGTGCATAATATAATGAATCCTACAAAGTTGAATTGTACCTTTGTGCAAATTACATGCGAGTAAACAGAGAATATTTTATTGGTCCGGGTTATACATTAAATATTTTCAGAAACAACAAAGAGATTTTATACCACTTCAAATCCATATACATTTTTAAATGTTTGCGCCTTATATTAGTAAAACAAATTTGTATATCAAACAAATTATTCACAATGTACAATAATTTGTTATAAAATATTAAAATATTTGCATTTACCACTCCAAATTAAACATTTTCACTTAAAATAGGCTGTATATGCTATACAGACATTGACACATTTGGCGGAAAAAAAAACCTACGCGCGTGTGCGGGGTTCGGCGCCATTTTTCAATCACAATTCACAGCTTTGTTATGAAGTGTGTTTGTTATTTTATGACCACGTATGTCTGTCTTTTACTCACAAGTGTGTTGAAAAACGTCGTATATAACTCGTGAGCGTTGCTAATTACAGTCTCGGCTCATTATTAAGCCTCGACTGTAATTAGCAACTTCGCTCACTTGTAACATAATATACTATTATTACCCGGGCGCCAGACTTAGCTTCAAAGATTTGCACAAATGTTTGACGACTTTGCAAAGTCATTTGAACACATATTGACGTAACCTGCCAGACTTGCTTCGCAAACACTTTTCTCCACAGTATGCTAGTAGACAACAAACAAGATGGACAACCATTTTGTAGACTCGGTTAGCCTGTATTATTAGTTAATACATAGTTAGCCTGTAATCTAATTTATGTCAATTTTTAGATCAAACGTTGTGTGCGATGGAAAACGGGTGTCAGGTTGACGTTGTGTATACCGATTTCTCAAAAGCTTTTGATAAAATTTCACACAACATTTTAATAAACAGACTTGAGAATATCGGTATGCACGGCGACCTCCTGAGATGGCTCAAATCTTATTTGAGAAACAGAACGCAAGCAGTATGTGTCAAAGGTTACATCTCCAGCTTTATCCCTATCACTTCCGGGGTCCCACAGGGCTCTCATCTCGGTCCTTTACTATTTAATATATTTATCAACAACTTACTTAATTGTTTTCATAACTCGCGAGCTCTTCTGTATGCAGACGATACCAAAATTTTTGCTGTGATAAAATCAGTTAGTGATTGTGAATTATTCCAAAGTGATTTAAACAATTTCTTTGATTACTGTGTTGAAAATAAACTTAAACTAAATGTTGATACTTAAATGTTTTAATATTACTTTTTCTCGAAAAAAACAGCCCATAAAGTTTAAGTATAATTTTAATAACATAACATTAAAGAAAGTGACCGAGGTGAGAGACCTGGGTGTGTACCTAGACAGTGAACTTGCCTTCCAACTTCATATAGATAAAATTACTGCTAAAGCGTATAAAATGCTTGGATTTCTGTTTCGTCAGTGCAGAGACTTTAAAACTTCGCACACATATTAGTATATTATGTAACAAGTGAGCGAAGTTGCTAATTACAGTCGAGGCTTAATAATGAGCCGAGACTGTAATTAGCAACGCTCACGAGTTACATACGACGTTTTTCAACACACTTGTGAGTAAAAGACAGACATACGTGATCATAAAATAACAAACACACTTGATAACAAAGCTTTGAATTGTGATTGAAAAATGGCGCCGAACCTCGCGCATGCGCGTAGGTTTTTTTTCCGTCAAATGTGTCAATGTCTGTATAGCATATACAGCCTATTTTAAGTGAAAATGTTTAATTTGGAGTGGTAAATGCAAATATTTTAATATTTTATGACAAATGATTGTAAATTGTGAATAATTTGTTTAATATACAAATTTATTTTACTAATATAAGGCGCAAACATTTAAAAATGTATATGGATTTAAAGTGGTATAAAACCTCTTTGTTGTTTCTGAAAATATTTAGTGTATAACCCGGACCAATAAAATATGCTCTGTTTTCTCGCATGTTATTTGCACAAAGGTACAATTCAACTTTGTAGGATTCATTATATTATGCACTAGGGTATAATATATTATGCACGCGTGACTTATAGCCCAGTTTATAGTTCTAAATTCAATAGAATAACGCTCACTTTACGAGCAAGTGTGTTGAAAACTATGTTGTACAACGCTTTAGTCCGAAGCAACCTTGAATACGCTTCGACTGTTTGGAGTCCCCAATACGCAAAGTATATTAAATTAATAGAACGAATTCAGAACAAATTCATAAAAAGATTACGCTATAGGTTTAGAGACTCCTCAGTACAATTGACAGAATTATCATTAAGACGAGAACACCGTGATCAAATAATGCTCTTTAAGATTATCAATAATGTTATGGACTCACCGTATCTTTTAAGTGAAATATCATTTAAATGCCCTAGACTTCCGACTCGCTTTAAAAATGTTTTTGCTGTACCTTTGTGTAAAACTAATTACTCCTCAAATCGATTCCTGGTCAGAGCTTGCCATATTCATAACCAGCGATATCATCATATAGATATATTTAATTGTAATATTTGACAATACATATCAGCTGTTAAAAATGTCAAAACATATTTTTAGGTGATTAGTAGTTTTTTTTTTTTGTATAATAATTATATTAGGTATATTGTTTATCTATATAAAATATCTGTCTTTAATAAAATTCATATGTACTTGTCTTCGTCACTCATGTATGTGTTAAATATGAGTGAAAACTTTAGGCTAATGTACTAATTATATAAACTTTAGTCATATGTATTAAAGGTGCTGTTTGTTTTCCAATAAATAAATAAATTATTTGTGTGCATGTAATTATATTTTTTTTATTTGTTATTTTTCGGGTTCCATGTACATAGTTGCCCCTGTAACAACTCTACAAATTCCAGAACGCACTCGCTGCCCCAGTCCATTATATGGCCGCATGCAGTGTAACATGCACACAACCGTCCCGCTCAACAACGCTCGAGCAACTGGACACTGAACAAGTGTGGCAAGGCACGCAAACATTTGAACAAATTCAACTTTGAATGCTTTGATGTGTAGAAAAAGACCGACTCCGGATGGCAAAGTGCAAAGCTTTGTGCAAACGTTGAATACATATGCAAAGTCCAGCGCCACACATTTGTTCAAACATTTGAAGCTAAGTCTGGCGCCGGCTTTACACAATTTTTGTTTAATAGTTTCTTTAAATTTATCAAGCGGTAAGTCTTGAATATTTGTGGGAACCTTATTATAAAAACGTACGCATTGACCCATAAATGAGTTAGTGACTTTATGAAGTCTACTATCATAGCCGGCTAGCTTATACTTATTTCTAGTATTAACATTATGTAAGTCACATTTTCTACGGAACATGTTTAAGTTCTTTTTTACAAACATAAGATTTTCAAAGATATATTGTGACGCAAACGTGAGAATATTTACTACCTTAAACTTATTTCTAAGTGTCGCTCTGGAATTAAGTTTGTAGATTGCGCGAATAGCCCGTTTCTGCAGCACAAAGATAGTTTTAATATCGGCGGCATTTCCCCAAAGGAGAATGCCGTATGTCATTAAGCTATGAAAATAACCAAAATGAACCAATCGCGCAGTAGCTTCATTAGAAATATTTCGCATCTTTTTGACGGCATATGCTGCAGAACTAAGTCTCTTCGCCAATCTTTCTATGTGTGGTCCCCATTGTTGTTGAGCGTCTAGGGTTATGCCAAGGAACACTGCTGAATTTACAGGGCTCAATTCTTTTTTTTTTTTTTTTATCAATTTATTTTATTTAGGGTGCTCTTTCACAAAGGAAATGTCGCTCCCATTATCGCTTACACATGAAACACTTATAATATAAAAGGGCTCAATTCTTGTCCTTTTACAATTAAATTAGTATTTACATGCCGGACATTAGGCAAGGAGAATTTTAAAAAATTTAGTTTTATTTTCATTGAGGAGCAGGTTATTGGCTGAAAACCAATTCTCCACGATTTCAATACAATTGTTTACTTCAAAGCAATGCTTTAATTGCCTACTCACTTTAAAAAGAAAAGAGGTATCATCAGCAAACAATATGACCTCACACTTGTCTTTTACCATAAATGGCAAATCATTTATATAAACTAAGAATAAGAAAGGCCCAAGAATCGATCCCTGGGGCACTCCCATATGTACTGCTGATCCCGATGATCTCTTTCCATTAATATCAACTCTTTGCATTCTATTGCATAAATAGGATTTCATAAAATCAAGTGCCCTATCATTGATTCCATAGTGGTGAAGCTTCATGAGGAGTGTATCGTAGTGAACACAGTCAAAAGCCTTGGACAGATCACAGAAGACACCAAAGGCATCCTGTGACTCCTCCCAGGCATCAAATATATGTTTGATAAGCTCAACACCGGCATCAGTTGGTGAGCGACCCCGTGTGAAACCAAATTGATTCGGATTCATTATATTATTGCTATAGAAATGTACAACTAGTTGATTTAAAATAAGTTTTTCAAAAACATTGCTGAGTGTTGGTAATATAGAAATCGGTCTAAAGTTACAAGGGTCAGTCATGCTTCCTGTTTTAAATACGGGAATAATTTTACTTAGTTTCATTAAATCCGGAAACACACCATTATCAACCGGCTGGTGTAGGGGTAACGTACATTGCCTTCTATGCCAGAGGTCCTGGGTTCGAATCCCAGCGGCGACGGATATTTGTGTGATGAACACAGATATTAGTCGTCAAGTCATGGACGTTTATATGTTTATTTAAGTTTATTTTCTAATAAAAAATATGAATTTATTCAATATGCATGTTTATATATTTCTCAAGTATATCAGTTAACTAGTATCCATAGCACAAGTTCTTTAAGAAACTTAATTTGGGCTAGATAATGTTGTGTGTTAGAAATATTTATTTATTATTATTATTTATTATTATCAACACAATTATTAAATAGACTGGCTAAATGAGGTGCAATACCGTCAATGATAGATTGGATGATTTTAACAAAAATACCATCCAGATCAGCAGTGTTCTTAATTGTTATAGGTACTTTTAAAAGCTTTCAATACCTTACTTTCAGTAACATGCCTGAAAGTAAAGTTAGTTTTACACTTATTTACATTATTTTCAAGAAAAGACTGTGCAGCTTTGACTGATGAATTTAACTCGTAGTCGAAACTGGAATGTCTGCAAAGAATTTTTCAAAAGCTTCAGCAACTTCTGTATCTGATGTCAACAGTCGATCACCAATTTTCAGTTTATATTCCGCGTTTCTTATGTTTGACTTTCCAGTTTCGCTGTTAATAATTTGCCAAGTAGTTTTAGGAATATTTACACTATTTTGAATTTTATTATTAATAAAATTTGATTTTGCAATACTACATACACTTTTGAACATTTTGGAGTATTTCTTAACATACTCCTTAAAATTTTCACTATGATTGTATGTTTTTTCATCATATAACTCATATAATCTGTCTCTGCTTTTAAATATTCCTACTGTTGCCCAGTCACTAAATTTTAATGACTTATCCTCTGCTTTAATTGTTTTTGATGTAAATACTGTTTTATGTTCACATTTAATTAAATTAAAAAGACAATTATATTCCATAGCGGGGTTATCATAACATTTAAGTTCCCACAACTTATCCAAGACATTACTTCTGAATCTCTCCAGCCGACCGTCGTTCATGGGTACAAACTTAAACTCTCTTCTTATTGCCTTATTTGTGCCAATGTTAAAAGATGCTAGTTGCCCGCTGTGATTTAACTTTTTAATTATGTATTGGGTGGTTTGCGATGCATCTGTGAAAATGTTATCGATACATGTTGCTGAAGTGGTTGTTACTCGTGTGGGCTCTAAAAAGAGATTTTTAAGTCCATAATAAAGAAACAAATTTGTTAGCCTTCGGCTAAGGGATGATTGTATTAGTAAATCAATATTAAAATCACCACAGACAATGATATTTTTTTTAGTATCACTAAGTTTAAGTAAAGCTTCCTCCATGATCTTTTCAAACAAATCATAGGATGAAGCTGGCCTCCTGTATACGCTTATTATAATAGCTTTCCCTAGCTCAATACATGCCATTTCAATGGTTTGCTCAACAGAAAGACTAACAATATCTGTTCGTTCTTTAAATTTCATTCCTTTGGGAGCCGCCACAATTGGCCTGGATTCTACTGTATGAACTAGCTATTTGATGATTATTGAACGATAATATCATTTGATGGTCTTTTAGCCAGTACTCCGTTACACACAAAATATCTACTTTTTCCTGATTCATGAAAAGTTCAATTTGTAAATCCTTACCCAGCATGCCCTCAATATTTCGATGAGCTACATTTATAACATTTTTACTACATTTTAATTTTGCAGCTGGGATACAAGTGCCAACATTTTGATTATAGCTAGAAGTCTTATTATCTATTGTCATTGCCTCTAGTTTAAATTAACTAGACTAGTCCTAATACTATAACTTGGAATGTTATATTCCAGGGGTTTTATAAATAAAAGTGGCTGCTCAATAGAAGCAGAGGTTCGAGTCAAAATGACTGGTAAGTAGATCATTACTAATAATATATGATAGCGAAATTGCTATTTGACGTATATAATAATTGTACAAATTGTACTTATCATTCTTAAAATAAAAAGGTTTACTAACTATAATGTTAGTATCTATCATATGGAATTTATCACTATGTCTACATGTCATATTTTTGACCAACTGAGTAATATTTTTCTATGCGCACTACTGTGTCTTCAAACCTGTAACTATTATGATAAATAGTTTTTGGATGTGGCAGCACTCACTATATGCGACAAAATCAGCGTTGAAATCAGCACTATATCTAGTGCATTGTTGGCATGTTCAGTGCGCATGTAAGATTTTCAGTGCCTAGTGCAATTTCTAGTGCTTTTTTTATTTCTGCTCTTTAATTATATATAAATTGATATAGCGACCTTTTTCTGGAATCATTTCACCTCACACGATGATGTCACCAGTCACCACACTAGTGTCGATCGACCCGTGTCATTGCTCTATGTACAGTATGATCTATGGCCGGGGAATTTCCATAAGTAAATTCTTAAGCCCCAGCCAGACTGTTGAAAACACGTTAAAAACCAATGCTTCCAACCAAGGTTAAGGAAGGTTAAGTTGTTGACAACCAATTCCGAGTCATCCACACTGTTACAAACGGTGGTTGCAAACAAGGAACCAAACAAGAACACAAGCCAAGGACGTCAGTGCGCTTTGATCTCTCGCGTTGGCAACATCTTCGCGATGGCAGTTTTGTATGCATTGAGGATAAAGGTTGAAACGCAGGCTAAAAAGCTACAAAACTTGAGTCATTTATAGTTATGGTTACAAAGTAAAATATACAATAACAAGCGTACTCACTGTCCTAAACACAGACATACATCTACATGGATAACGCAAATGCATGTTCTTTGCGTGTCCGAACCCCGATCAGCGTCAAGGTTGGTCGCCTTTAGATTTAATCCGCGCGTATGTATGTCTGTTAGAAAATCGATTCCACAACATCAATATCGTTCTTAATAATCGATTTCATCGGCGGCATCGGTGTCTCTGAATCTGTTTGTATTTCCCAGTAATAAATATCAGTTGTGACGTCACAATAGGTCTTTAAAAGTCGGCATGCTTTGTTCCAATACAAATCGTGGCACTTGCGTTATCTATGATGTCTGTCTGTGTCATGCGTAATTTGGTTGTCAACAGCAGTCTTCACTGTTGTAAAGCAAGGTCACCTTGGTTTGATGTTTTGTTTCTAACAGTCTGCTGGGGCTTTACGTACGAGGGTGGGTTGTCTTACGCTTTAGAGATTTTGATCATTCACGCAAACATGCTCAATTTTTGCGTGTGTGCACTAGGCACAATATACCTGTATAGAACACTAGCTGCTGCCCGCGACGTCGTCTGCGTGAACGCTATGCAGCATCAAACGCACCTACGATTATAACACTGCTAGCGTGATAATATGTAGCCTATATGTTGACCCGACTTCTTAACTATCTTCATGCCAAATTTGAAGTAAATCCATGCAGTACTTTTTGAGTTTATCCCGGAAAGACAAACAGACAAACAGACAAACAGACAAAAATTCTAAAAACTATATTTTTTGTTTCTGTTTCGATTGTAGATCATACCCCAAGTATTCTTTTAAAAAAATATTCAATGTACAGTTTTGACTTTCCTACCATTTTATTATATGTATAGATTAGGTATGGCTGGATTGTCAAGTACCACACAAGAAGCATATTTTGATTTTTTAGGGTTTAAATCAAACCGTAGTTAAACATAAAAATATATTGAAAACTAAGTTTGAATTTAATACATCAATTTTTTTTAATATATCCCAATTTTAAATAGTGCTTTTAAGTCGTAACTTTTATAAACTTTGCCTTTTGGCAACACTGGACAAAATAACAAAAATGGCTGATGTCGAACAGGTGAGTACAGGGCATGATCACTTTCGTGTATGTACACACATCACGCACACATACACAAATCTATGATAGTTGATCTGGATTAAGTGTTGCTATTGTTGGCGCAAATCACTGCATTATATTTTCATAAGTTCGTGATTTGTTTTTAAAAACAGTGAAATTATTATCAAACTTCTTTGATTAACAATGCTATAAAGAAATATACCTAATTTTATTAAAATATTGGAGCTTAAGATTAATTTTAACATGAAATTAAATATTAGGTTAGTATATCGGCAGATTTTTGAACATTTTTTTATGGCAACAAATTACGGCGGCCATTACCGACCGACCGACCGGCCGGCGGCCATATTTATTTACGTTTTCATTGTGAGATTTTGTTGCTTGTGTTGATTGATTTCCTTTTCGGCTTTTGGTTTTATTTTCTTACAATTAGATTTACGTATTCACTTTAGCAGAAGTTTTACATACGTTGTGTTGTGTATTACGCTGTGTTAGCACCTGTTTATACCCTGTATGGAGGGTTATCCTTGGAAGCATATTGAACAGTTCTTTGAACTTGATTCTGTTTATTGACACTTTGTGTTCACTCCATACGTATCAAAGCGTCATATCAAACCCAATGAAAAAGAAAATGCGAGTGAAATTGGCCACCCAGATATTTTGACAATGGGCATAAGTATATACAAAAGCATCAACAAGTAAGTTAAACTTTGATCATTCTATTGGCAATTATATATCTTTATCTTAGTACCAGTACACATAAACGTAAATACATATATTTATTACAGCCCAGTAAATAAGCCCCATCCATCATACCCTCCCTATGCAGCAGTAGCTTGAACAAACAAAAGTAAATAAACTCAAATAAATTATGACTATATCTTATAGTTCTGCTCTTTGTAAAGTACATATTAATAATAAAACGCAAATAAATATTAATATAGATATTAACATCATGCCAAAATACTTTAAAATATATTGAGCTGTAATTTATTATAAAATTTTGTATTATTTCCAATAATGATTTTATTGTTTTCATATTCAGTTTACATTTCTTTACAATTTATCAAATGAGAAACCAGTAGTGTAAGAGATCAGCATATGTAAAGAGATTTTTGACAGAGTGCTCATAGTTACATTTTATTTTTCAGATTAAATGCCTGCGGTAACCATTGCAACGGCCACATTCCTCCTACATTTCAATAATTTATTCGATTTACTAAACTCCACCTCACCTCCACAAGGAAGATGGACAAGTATTTAAAACTAATTGGACAGCCGGTAGTCCACATAAGGAATTTATCATCCAGTGAAAAACAATTATAAGGAATATTGAGTTTATAGGATGTGAAAGAAAACCACCATCACAACTGGGCTGACTCAAGTTATTTAATGGTTATGAACGGCTGTGGGATAACCAAATAAAAGAAATAAAATTGAAAGACTAGCCGTAAGGAGTATCAACAAAGATCCTTTGGAAAATAGCTGTGGTTGTTTTGCTTGTAAGAGCCAACGGTGGCTCAAATGACAATCCTACAGTGAGTTGGCTAACAAACATTTCTTGAAAAAATTAAAAATATTGGAAAATTCTCAAATATCCTTGTTTTATTGAAGATGTTGTATTTTGTCTCGAGCAATATATTTAGCTGTTGTTTTTGTGCTTCATGATTATTTTTAATATTTACACTGTTGCTCGAGGTAAAATTATTAAGAATAAAATTATAGTATTACACAATGAAAGTGGAACCCCACCTAGTCGATCTCGTAGTAGTTTAAATCTCCCGCCATAACGAAAATGCATGAATTTTAAATTTCCCGCCAGCTCAAAAAAGCCGACACCAGCGCTATCTGACCCCACTTAGCAGGTACTATTTCTTTGACGGGGTAATTTCTTTTGTATGAAGTGGCGCTTCTTCTCTTGAGTATAGTGTTCCTTGGGTGAGTACCAAAATATTACAAAATCTACGGTAATTGAACATATTTGCAAGATTAAACTACTCACAAAAGATACCGGAAGCTATATTCAATGTTACCACACATATTTGTTTCATATGCTTACATATTTTTTATCAAAATAATGTTTTGTGTTTTTGTCTTGATTGCGCACTCAAGTACATTTCCAAAGTTTATTACAAATTAAAATCTTGTTGAGTGTGTAACAATTATTTATATTAAGTGCGAGTTTTATTTCATAATATTTTAGTTCGTGTTTTATACCGGCGTTTTGGTTATGCAGTATCACAATGTTGTCATGAGGCTACCCTTGAACTAATGTCAGTCAACTACTACATACAAGAAAATATTATTGGTGTAGATTGAAAATAATATGTGAAATCAATACATAGTCAACCATGGTTTGATTGTAATTTGGTTCTCATTCAACTACAAAACATTGGTCTACCTTTTTGCCTCAATATTCAATAATACATCTTTCCAGTCCATAATAAAATGTCTTACAGAGTTTTACAACAAAATGTGAAATAGTTATCGAAATATGAATAAAAGTAGAAGTATAGATTTATTTAAATTATTGTACTTAACATTAGTGAGTGCTTTCATATAGTTAAAACTAATCAATTTGTAATTAGATCATGATTTCAAGCTTCCTCTTCTAGTTAGGCTAGCACTTTCATAATTGTTAATATTTTGTTAAAAACAGTTCATAATTTAAATTATTATTGTTGTAAAAGTAAATATAATTATTGAACCAAACATTACTTAGTCTAGACACCTATAATAACATTGCTGTGATCTTATTTATAGGGTTTGGATAAACCTTGTTCTAAATACTTAAAAAAGTGTCAAGGAATTATTTCTATTAAAGTTTGTCTTGATATTTTTGCCATGTATTTAACATGGCGAGAAACAAATGTGATTTAGTGTTTTAATTTTAATTATTTTTAAAACCCTAAATCACATTAAGCCGACCTGGCTTATGGCTACCACTGCACCGTAGCACTGCTCGCTTTGCTCACTCAGCAGGTGCATATAAATAACTATATGCAAACTAATATGCTCCTCCTCGCTGCGCTCGTCGTCGCACCTAACCGTACCGACTACTTCTTCCTGTTAATATTAGCTGCCAAGTCATTATTTTTGATACCTCATCTATTATTTTTGTCACCAAGTAGTTAGTCACCTAATAAGTTGGACGCCTTAAAAATAATAATCCATATTTTTTTACCTAAATTTTAATGTCAGCTTATCAGCTGTAGTATTTATTTAGGAATAAGCTACAGATAATTATCTATTTTGCAATTTTTGTTATGGATTCAACATGCATAGTTTTTATAAACCACACCTTGCACATATCTCTAATTAAGTATAATATGCGTATTGAACTTCAACAAGGTGTTGATAGTTATTGAATAAGATATTACAGTAGACAAAGAGACAAAAAAAAGCCGAATTAATACGAATAGGTACATACAGTACAACACAGTGTACAGTACAGTGTTTCCTCCACACGCACACCACCACCCTTTAGGTATCTATTATTATTATTATTTATTTACCAACAGACCATCAGTCACCTTTTGTACAATAAGAAATTTATTATATTGGAGTGGTTACACTCTGCAACCTATTCTCCAATCTGTGTCTGAGAAAATAAGCATCTAGATTTTTTTATCTTGTGACGGATGCTGGATGTAGTGCGTACGTTACTGGTCAATTCTTGTATTTGGATCGGAGAACAATCGGGTGATTGCATAACTGCTCTTCCAGATGGAGGTATTCCAAATTTTTTGCATTTATGAAAGAAAGCTGCTTTTTTTGGCCTAAAAGAGTTTCAATTTCAGTTAATCATGTCAAAGAGACCTATTTTGGATATTTATTTATTTAACTTTTAGTGTCCAGTGATCTTTCTATTGTACACAGCTCAGACTTCAAATTGGAATATTCTTCTATCTTAAGTGTTTCATGCCCCGTTATTGCTCCAAAAGGCACTTGCTTTCTGACAGGATTGCATGACTGGAATTTGTTGCGCTAGATTCTTCTGAATGTGTTTTCATACATTTGTGATCACATTTGTGTGGTCTGTCTTTCTATCCCACACTACACATCCTCACATTGATTCGGTCTTATGTTAGCAGTCTTTAGCTATTGACTATAAGTAAGTATAAGGATATTTTAATTTTCTTCGTACAATTTGTAGAAGGTAAGCTGTGTCTCAGAAAAATGTCAATATTATTCCGTTGATTGTAGGTGGTCCGTGTTTATAAATTTCCTTTTGTTACAGAATGGCAATAGGACTGCTTTGTGGCAGTTGATGGACAACCAATTGCCTTTACACCAGTTCAGGGTGAGATTTAGGGCATCTAGGATAAGGTAGAATAGGATACCCTGACCTCTATCCATATGACACTTCCATCATTGTAAGGATGATTACGTTCAATGATGGACATGTATATACCTATCACCTCAAAACTTTCTCGTGCACCACCCTAGTCTTCATGATCACTTATCATCAGGTGTCATGGAAGAAAAACGTCACATCCTTACTGTAAAAAAGACACTCAACTTTGCTGTGAACTTTGCCTTGTAGAATACTAGATGTTCAGATCCTCTTAGGCTTTATTGCATTCTTTTCTAGTTTTACTGAGTTTAACATGCATGTTTCTTAATATCTTCGTTTATTTTTTTCCCTTATATCATTTCCGTGACACAGGTTCTGGATTAAACTCAATTTGGGCTAGATAGTGTAGTGAAAATAATACTGCACGGGGTTTTTGTCATTGTCATGTAAAGAATAAAATTATATTGGGCCAGCTTGGCATTATAAGGATTATTTAGGTTGTACATGACTGTTCAAACAGTCTTGTGCGATTTTTTCACACTACAACCTAAATTATGTATAGGTAGTGTGAGTCCACATATTAAAATAAAAACTTTTCTAAATTAGTAGCTCTGGGTGTATACTAAAACATCTACCTCTATTATGTGTTCTCAATAACACATCTTATTTTGTGGAATCTCACATCTTCATAGTTGTGTTATTTTCGGTAGTTTATTTATTTCTAGTTGAGTTAGCCGTCTTTTTATCCTTTTTTTGTTTCGTTTCTTTTTTTCTTGTCCTTTCAGAATAGTTTTTGTTTGATTTTTTTTTACAAACCTTCTATTTAGCTTTCAAAGGCCTCAAACTGCCATTGTATATTTTGATTATTTAATGTTATGTTAATTTCTTTATACAAATTGCTATTTAAATAAGTATTGTTTATTTATTTCAGGAGGTGATTCAAATAGAGTTGTTATGCAAACAACTTTATGAGTCCCAGGATCCGTTGATCCGGGAACAGGCTGAGAAAGCAGTTGTTGCATTTCAGGTGAGTCAGTTAAATGGTTTCATTACTAGATCAATAAAGATTTTATTTCAATAGCCAAAAAAGTCATGAGTTGTTGAAATTTTTTTGTTATATTCAATAAATAAACTTTGGGTTTTGTTTAATGTTTGCAATTTGACATAATATTTTAATTATCAATTAGTTAATATTCAATTAATGGAAGTTAATAAACTGTAAAATGATCACGTTTTTGTATGTGTGTAAGAGTTACGGAAGTCGTGGAAGTCGTCGTGGCGCCCTGGTTACTTTGTGTATCATACGATATCACAGATTAAGCAACATTTGGTGCGGTCGGTGCTTAGATGGGTGACCGCCGACCATTCATTTATCACGGCGACTTCCGTGCTTCGGAGGGCACGTTAAGCAGTCGGCCCCGGGTGCTGTATACTTGTATACAGTAGTCGTTAGGGTTTGTCAGAAGCCACTTTGGCGCCCTGAAAATTCTGACATCCACCACCCAGCATTGGGCCAGCTTGGTGGATTATGGCCTATACCTCCTCCGTCACCCAGGGGAGAGACTCATGCTCTGCAGTGGGCACATTACAAAGAGTTGTGATGATGATGATGATGATGATGAAGAGTTACGACAAGTGTCGCTAATAATAAATAGATTGTATCCTACATGGGTGATAAAAGACTATGTTGAAAAAAGTTTTCGTTTTATAGTTTTCATAGTTGAGCTTCTTACCACTTCTTCTCAATAGATCAGACTACTAAATACGAAGTGGATTCGTTTTAATTTGCAAACAACGAATACCTCTAACGCCTCTAAATAAGCGTTTCTTAAAAGGCGACTATTCCGTGTATCCCTCACTTGGTGATATCCCTTCATATTCCACCTGGCTGTAAGTAGCTTGATACAGCAGTGATGTGTTGCTGCAATATTTGATGAAGAGCCAGTTCCCTCTTAAACCCATGTGAAGTCATCTTCGACCTCATCTTCATTTGCCATCAGATGAGCTTGAGTCCATACACAGGTTAAGTTATGTATTTACAACCACTGGCGTCTGCCTCAGACGCCAGTGGTTGCGGGTTCGATTCCCGCACGGAATAAGAAAAAAAAAATAATGTTCCGTGTCTGGGTGTTTATCTATTTATGTATTTATATTCTAGGTTCCCCCCTAGTTCGCTACATGGTATCCCATTACACAAGCTATGCTTACTTTGGGGCCATGTAGTTGGTGTGATTGTCTGGGGATTTTTTTTTTACAAGTTATGTTTATGTATTTTAATATGTTATGTTTTTTGTAGGACTCCCTCGAAACTCTGGGAAAATGTCAGGCGTTACTTGAGAGAGCTGACTCCAGCTACTCCCAGCTATTGGCGGCTACCACATTGGCTAAACTTATAAGCAGGTAAGAAGTCTTATCCATACTAATATAATAATTTTGAAGAATAGTTATTGTAACTTATAAGCAGGTCAGAAGTCTTATCCATACTACTGGGTGTCCCAAAATTAACGCAAATTTGACTTGAATTGAAAACGCAATTTTTTAGTCTTTTGAATATATATTTGATTATCAAACGAACTTACAAAGTGAAGTTCGATACCAATTATGTGACAGCTTCGTTCGAAGAGATTTATATTAACTTAGCGTAGTACAGGGACCGGAACCGCTTACCCTTAAAGAGGTTTTTGATTGGGTTTTTCATAGACTTGTTTTAAAAAACCCTATCAATTTGGTAACCGTATCGAAGACTTACCATAATTTAAGGGTTACCATATCAATAGAGTTAGCTTCATGTAAGCAGTAAGCCTATCGAAAACCCTATTGAAGGTTACCGATTCAATAGGGTTTTAAAACCTGCACGCAAATTTAATCTCTAAGAATATCAAATTATCAAAAATATCACCATCTATTCAATCTCGCACTTCGAATTATACTTCCGAATTCAACAGCATGCGCGGAAAGAGATAGAAATAGGCTAACCCTATCACAGGGTAAGCGCATCTGAAAGTAGTTAACTTTATTCAAAGTGTTACCACGTCGATAGGCTTACCATATCAATAGGGTTACACTTCCATATGGTAAGATTTTGATAGGGTTACCCTATCAATAGGCTTAATCAAATAAAGGGGTTTTCCGGTCCCTGGCGTAGTAGCGTTGCCACGCTACAGCCTTCATGCACGGATTTTTAAAGTACTAAATAAAAACTTTTCAATCACTCAATTGTCAATCCACTTTTCGCCATGTTCCGGCGTAGCGGTCGGCCCACGTTTTAAGTTCATTATGTTTAAAGACAATGTCTCATCTTATATTTATATTTTGGCATTTTATCTTTGGGGTTGGGAATAACTTGTACCTATATTTATGTAAACATTGTATGACATGGGTGGGTGTGTATAAATCTCTTCGAACGAAGCTGTCACATAATTGGTATCGAACTTCACTTTGTAAGTTCGTTTGATAATCAATTATGTTTCCAGCTTCGTTCTTTTCGATTTATATTAACTTAGCGTAGTTGTTGAGAGATAGCTAAAATGTCAAAATATAAACACATTATATTTGGGTTTATTCATTTCAGGTTCATTGTAAAACAAATATGTTTTTAATAAATCATTTTATTTACAGACAATTTCTTAGAGAAAAAAAAAAAGGACGGTAGGTACAATTAACTTATGAAGATAATAAAGTTCTTGCATATTGGCTATTATCTTTTGTTACAACTTCTTTGTTGTAGTATTTAGCAAAAGTTAGCGATGATTGAGACCAGCCAGCGGTCTTTCTAATCAAATCTAGCCCGACTCCAAGTCTATTGGCCGCCGAGGTAGAAGCGTGGCGAGTACTATAAGCTGTAAAAATTGATGTGTCTATTCCACTCTCCACAAGTATATCTCTTATCCAATGGCTCATTCGTTGGTTCGAAATTTTATTGTGAGGTTTTTTATAACTAATAAATAAATAGGGACAATTACTTCTTCGCAAATTACTAGTTTTACTTAAATATTCTATTAAACAATTAGCTGGACAAATTTCTGGTCGTTCAAAATAAAAAGGAAGTTTTAAAAGAGGTTGCATTGAATTAGGATTAGATGTTTTTATAAGATCCGGAATCTTAATAAGTATTTCTCTGTCGTTAAATGAAATATTTTCAACTTTTATAACAGCAAACGTTTGTATACGATGAGCAGTGACTAGAGCCAACAGAGTCAGAGTCTTTTTTGAAATAGTTTCCAGGTTAAGATCAGTATTAGGCCATTTTTGAGCTAAATAATTTAAAACGGTGCTAGGATCCCACGTAAAATCATACCTTGGTTTTGTAGGTCTTAACCTGAAAACTCCTTTCATAAACCTTTTAACTATATGATCATCAAGTACATTATTACCGAATAACAAACATAATGCTGACTTATAACTATTGATCGTTCCATATTTAGCGCCAGAATCAAAGACATCAGTGAAAAAATCAATAACGTTTGTTACAGATGCCAATGTAAAATCAAGATTATGTAACCTACAATAATCAATCCATTTTCTTATTGCACAATCATATTGCTTATAAGTGTTTTCCGATAAAGAGGAAAGCATTATTTCGACCGATTTACCGGATAGTGATCTCTTTAGTAAAGTTTGCCTGATAACCTCGCGGCTACCAGGCGAAGACTGTGATGTAAATTGTGTGCTTCTCTGAAAGGAGAATTTAATAGGTTAATATTAGGCTCAAATGTAATAATTTTATCAGTAACTATCAGGCTTTGAAATAGAGGAAACCAAGGTTGTGTAGGCCATAATGGTACGACAACAATGCCTTCCGCCTTATCATAAATAATTTTCTGAATAGTTTTTAAAATAAGTGAAAACGGAGGAAATGCGTAAAAAAATATGTCTTTCCATTTTATAGTAAATGCGTCTACTGTGAGTGCACCAGGATCTGCTATCCATGAAACATACCTCCGACATTTTGCATTTCGACGACTTGCGAATAAATCGATGTTCGGGTTTCCTAGTTCACTCTTAATTCTTAAGAATGCATAGTCCGCTAACTCCCACTCTGTGTCAGTAAATTTTTTGCGTGATAGTCTATCGGCTTCAAGGTTGTTCTTGGTATTAATGTACGAGGCAAAAATTATTATTTTACGCCTTTCACACCATTGCCAAACCTGTCTTGTGATACTGTTCAAATGAGGAAACTGTACGCTACCCATTCGATTTAAGCAAGCAATTGCAGTAACGTTATCAATTCTAAGGAGTACTTCACAGTGTTTAAGATCTTTTGCAAATACCTTCAAACCGAAAAAAGCCGCTCTAATTTCTAATTCATTAATATGTTGATTTAATTCGTCTTGTTTCCAAAAACCAAACGATTCTTTGCTATTACAATGTGCACCCCAACCAGTCAATGAAGCGTCCGAAAATATTTCAATACAAAAGTTATTAAAACGGAACCGAGAAATATCATATTTTACATGTTCTACCCACCACTTTAACTCATATTTAAGCTTGGCAGGTATTGATATTTTTTGTTAGTAATTTTGATGTTGTTTTAGGTGTAAGTATTTATGACGTTCTAATAGTTTTGTGTATATCCAGGAATAGTCTATGGCTGGGCAAGCAGATATAAGTAGACCGATAAGTCTAGCAAATTCACGCAATTTGCAAACATTTAAGGATAAAAAATGATTAAGGGTATTAGTGATTTTTGTACGTTTTGTTTCAGGTAAAGATAAGTTCATGTCTTTCGAATTAAATTCGAACCCCAAAAAATGGCAAACTGTACTTGGTTTTAAACAACTTTTTTCATGATTAACAATAAATCCTAAAGATTGTAATAAGGACACTGTGCAGCGTACATTTTCCTCACATTCTGTATATGTGCGTGCTATACATTGTATATCATCGAGATAATTCACTGATATAAATTGTCTAGATCTTAAGAATTGCATGACAGGTTTGAGAATCTTCGTAAAAACGAAAGGTGCCGTGCAAAGACCGAAAGGCAAGCAATTGAACTCGTAAAGCACATTGCAATAATTAAATCGGAGGTACTTTCGCTGGGAATTTTTAATGCTAATAAAAAAGTATGAATCTTTTAAATCTACGGATGCCATATAACAGTTTTTACTAATTAGTTTTAGAGATGTTCGGTAATCTTCTAGCTTAAAATGAGATGTAGTAATAAATTTATTTAGGTTTTTTAAATTTAAAATAAATCTTTTTTCGCCATTTGGCTTTGGCACTAAAAATACATTTGAAACAAACTCTCCGGTAACATGATCGCATTTAGAAATTGCATTTATTCTTAATAACTTTTGTATGGCACGTTCAAAATCTAAAGATTCTTGGGCATTCTTTGGAAAAACTGCATGTTGTGAAAATTGAATAGGCATCGAATGAAACGGAATTTCATAGCCTTCGATCCAGGAGAGAACCGTTATATCATTAGTGATTTTAGCCCACTTGTTAACATAATATCTAAGACGACCAGCGTACTGTACCTCAGGTTGGTCCTGAACTAGCGGCGATTGGGTTGTTGGGTCTTGTAAGGCGGCGCTGGAGGCGGCGGCGAGCGAGTCCGACGCGGCGGCGGCGGCGCCTGCATCCGGGGCGCTGGATAGCGCATCGCTGCTGACCGGAATTGCCCCGCATCGAACCTGCTCGCAACTTGTCTGGGATGCAGGGCTCTGGTGTTTAAATTTCCTTTTACTTTATTTCTATTGTTAAAATTGTTTCGGTTTAATTGTTTGTAATGATTTTGACTCTTTAACGAGTCACCAGATTTTTGAATAGATTTAGCAGCATTTAATTTTTCAGTGAGATTTTCACCGAAGAGAAACTTATCTCGAGTGGTGTCTACAAGAGCCCATTTTAAATCGGTATTGATAGAAGCAGTGACAAACTTTCGACGAGTCTTCGTTTCTGTATTGTGACTGTCACAAAGGAGACGGCTTGCGTCGCTTAGTGGTCTTAGTAAGTCTTCTGTTGTATATTGATTAGAAATCAACAAGTCTGTTACCTGGGCCAAAGCTGCTAGTGCAGCTGATATTTGTTTTTGTCTGTTAAGTAAAGAATAGTCCCGTTTTACCAATGTTTCAGGAAGGGCCGCTTTGACCTCAGGATTTAGCTTTGGTGGCACTAATAGGTCACAGTTAGCCGGAATGAGGTACTCACTTATAAGTTTCTCCTTGGTTTCTTTAGGCATACCTTTAACTAATATTTGCTGCCATCGGGCAGCGATATCTTTATGAATATTATTACCAAAAGGTGTTTCTGGTTTAGGTGCATCACCAAGAATGTTTAAAATTGTTTCGTTAAGAATATTTTGTGGTGGACAATGCAACTGTTCAACTGTGGCGGATGTAACAGTGGCGGATGCTTGCGGTACTGCAGATGGACCTGGCTGTGGTGACCAAAAGAGGTCATAAGGAATTTCATCTTCCTGGTTGTGTTGTTCCTGTGGCAATAATGGCTCAGGTACTGGCGAGATGGAACCAGCCCACTGACTCGGTGGCATGTAAAGAGAGTCGTGGTCGTAGTTGGATGTGACGTCAGCATCGTCAGGTCTGTGCGGACCTAAAAAGTAAAAAATATACTTTTGTAATGAAGGAGAATACCCAGTGCGGTAAGCTCGCATCGTGTATACAATGGTAAAGACCATTTTAGTTTATAATGAAGGAGAATACCCAGTTTGGTAAGCTCGCATCATGTTTGTAATGGTTTAAAGAAACCGTTTTAGTGTATAATGAAGGAGAATACCCAGTTTGGTAAGCTCGCATCATGTTTGTAATGGTTTAAAGAAACCGTTTTAGTGTATAATGAAGGAGAATACCCAGTTTGGTAAGCTCGCATCATGTTTGTAATGGTTTAAAGAAACCGTTTTAGTGTATAATGAAGGAGAATACCCAGTTTGGTAAGCTCGCATCATGTTTGTAATGGTTTAAAGAAACCGTTTTAGTCTATAATGAAGGAGAATACCCAGTTTTGGTAAGCTCGCATCATATTTTAATAAACGGTAAAAGCCCAGTTTGGCAGTTACGCATTTAAATATTCTTGAGGGTTATTTAAATACTCACTTGGTAAACTGTCTCGTGGCGAGAGATCTCCTTTATTCTGTTTTTCTTTCAGCTTATCTTGTAATTTCTGTATTTTTTTTATAAGTTTATCTTGATCCATATCCTCATATTTTCGCTTTTTCTCCATGTTTAAAGACAATGATTTTTTAAATAAAACTGTATAACGAGTGACTGTAGACGAGACGCGTGTGAAGGCTACAGCACGGAAACGCAGAATGAACTTAAAACGTGGGCCGACCGCTACGCCGGAACATGGCGAAAAGTGGATTGACAATTGAGTGATTGAAAAGTTTTTATTTAGTACTTTAAAAATCCGTGCATGAAGGCTGTAGCGTGGTTAATATAAATCGAAAAGAACGAAGCTGGAAACATAATTTTTATTGATTCATCAGTACAGTCTAACAGAATTATGTATATACTAGCTGCTGCCCGCGACGTCGTCTGCGTGGACGCTATGCAGCACCAAACGCACCTACGATTATAACACTGCTAGCGTGATAATATGTAGCCTATATGTTGACCCGACTTCTTAACTATCTTCATGCCAAATTTGAAGTAAATCCATGCAGTACTTTTTGAGTTTATCCCGGAAAGACAAACAGACAAACAGACAAAAATTCTAAAAACTATATTTTTTGTTTCTGTTTCGATTGTAGATCATACCCCAAGTATTCTTTTAAAAAAATATTCAATGTACAGTTTTGACTTTCCTACCATTTTATTATATGTATAGATGGGCGGCAATTACATTTGGTTATATTTTATAAGTTTACAAGTAAGAAATATTTCTTTCTGATGACGTTATTTGTTTTGCCAATTTTGTAAGTTGCCATTTGCTATTATATAAGTTGTTTCTGACTAAAATTAAATTATCCTAATACAATAAAATTAATTGCTTTATAATATTGTTTTGAACCTTTCTATTCTTTAATTTGTGATTACGGTTTTAAGTATTAAGTTCTTCCTATTAATCTATTGTTATTTTAATGAGATTATTGTGACAGCTGCACTGGCTGATTTTTGATGTGGATTTATTTATCATTTTAGACTTCAGTTTGCAATCTATCGTGGTGAGAGCAACTGCTCTTAGACTAATGTTTATAATTCTGAATTTAAATTATTTAAAAGTTTATGAATTGATTAAAGTGTAAATATTATATGAACTGTGAAAGAATTGTGTTTCACTGATTTCTCAATTTTTATTACTTTGGATAATATTGATATGGATAACATCGAAAGCGGAATGCCGCCGACATATACCACCCAGTCTCCCGCACGCATACAATATGCATGCGATGGGATAGGGTTATTTATGGCATAATACAATGGGAAAATGGCCTCCTCTGCTTTCCATATAATTTCAGCAGAAAGAACCGGGTTACCGGCCCTTATATCAAGCACCATTAACAGTCACTGCTGCCATTTTCATAAAAGTGACATATTGTGGATGCATTTATTTTTCGACAATCATTTGTGAGTTCTACAAACATATCAATCTGAAAATGTGTTTCGTCGCTTAGGATGATTTTGCTTGAATCAGCACCCAAATTTGTTGCTGCTCAATAATCCATCCAAAAAATTCTCTTCGACAAATAAATAAACTTTACATTTTTATAATAGGACTTCAACTAGCTGACCCCGTAAACATTGTTTTGCCATATAAAAAAAAAATTTATGTTGGCCGATTCTCATAGATCCCCAGATCTCATAGATCCCGGATAAGCACAAAAAATTTCATCAAAATCGGTCAAGCCGTTTCGGAGGGGTATGGCAACGAAAACTGTGACACGAGAATTTTATATATTAGATATAAATGATTTAAGAGTTAGTCGCTAGCTATTTTTTTATTCGAGTTCGGCTACATTGCCGATATTTTTCAAACTTATTGTTCATAAATAATATAATTTCATTTATTATTATTTCCAGATCGACCACAAGTCTATCGGTCCAGCAAAGACTGGACATTCGCAACTATGTGCTAAATTATTTGGTGACCAGACAGAAGCTAGCGCCGTTTGTCGTGCAGGTGTGTGGTGAATTACTTACCAAAAAGTTAACGTAAATATAGAAATTGTCAGGCCGGCGCCAGACTTAGCTTCAAATGTTTGAACAAATGTTTGGACAAATGTGTGGCGCCCGGGTTATACTAACTTGAGCCCAAGTGACATATTTGGAGAAGATAGTATAGTAATTCTTCATTCATTAACACATTTCTTAATTTATTTAAGAGTAATTAAGCATTTTAAATGCAAAAACTTTAAAATATCGTTAAACGTTGCAATGCTTCACTTTAACTGGGATTTACAATTTCCTACGAGCTACAAGCTACAAAAATGTGTTAAGTAATTTCGAGGCGCACCGCCAGGCCCCGGTAGCTCAGTGGGAGAGCACTCGTACGGCAAACGAGAGGTCCCAGGTTCGAGTCCTGGTCGGGTGATTTTTATTTAACACATTTCTTCATTTATTTAAGAGATAGTATAGTTATTCTACTTTTACAAGCCCGCGTTTGAGCTCAATCTCACCTGATGGTAATTAAAGATGAGGTCGCAGATGACAGCACGGTCTAGGAAAGAACTGGCTCTTCATAAAATATTGCCGGAATACATCACCGCCGAAGCGGTCATATTTGGCGGCAGATTTTATATGAAGGGTGGTCGCTAGCCAGTCGGACCCTGACGGGATCCTACCACCAAGCGGTGGTCACTCGGATTAGTCGCTTTTTGCGACACGCTTATCCAGCTGTGGTAGGGCTGTTCTAAACCGACCCTTCACGACCTTTTTTTTTGGTAAGTATTTAAAATCGGCCGTTAAACAACTACATAGTTCATACGATTATTTTAATTTTTACTTCAGTCTATGCTGGACTGGGAGCGAAAGAAAAACATAGCATGTGCCAGCTGCTTCTCTTCCCGGGCATACTGTAAAAGTCAGTTAAGGGACCGAGGTGTTATGGGAGGCTTTTTTGTGGGCGATAGGCTGACCCCCTGTCACTGCAATAGTCTCTCTTCATTATTATAATGCCTCCAAATTTGTCAAACGTGACATCAGATGGTTTTATTACCTCTGGTGTTCTGCCTACCCCATATGGGATACAGGCGTGAAGTTATGTATGTATGTATGTACTTATGGGTGGAATTATATGCGGGAAAACTTGCGTTCAAATTGGGGTTGAGGATTCTTTTAAGGATCCTAATTTTATAATGTATTTCTATTGGAATAATGCTGATTAGCAACAAGACAATTTGATATCATACTCATTTTATTTTATACATCAGAAAGTGTAGCTATCGGGTTTCGAAGTTTATGTGGAAAAAATATTGTAATTGACAAGCTTAACGTGCCCTCCGAAGCACAGAAGCCGTCGTGTGAGATGAATATTTGGCGGTCACCCATCCAAGAACCGACCGCGCCGCGAAATCTATTGAGATACACAAGACGACTTGCTGACTTCTACTTTAACTCGACGACTTCTAAAACTTCAATTGTTCATTCATAATAAAATATAAATAAATAAAATCCCCAGACAATCACACCAACTACATGGCCCTAAAGTAAGCATAGCTTGTGTTATGGGATACCGTATAATGAACTAGGGGGGAACCTAGAATATAAATACATAAATAGATAAACACCCAGACACGGAACATTTCTTTTTCTGGTTCCGTGCGGCGATCGATCCCGCAACCACTGGCGTCTGAGGCCTATCTGCCCCCCTGTTTACCCCAACGCCATAGTGGTCGTCAAATCATAGGTAGACATAAGAGGATTTTCTATCTGGTTTAGAATTGCCTTATCGCCTCTGGATAACCTTGCTGTAAAAGTCGTATTAAGTTTCCCAGCCAAACTGGTCAGAAACCTTGATAGGCTGGGATTCGGCGGTGGTTCGCTTCCAGAACGCATGTATAAAGCGGTTTTGGTGGATTCTGCCCGAATATACCGTCCCTCTTGCCCTGATCCCTGGTTCTAAATGTCGGGTCATTGGCGTCAAAGTCGTGCAGCTTTTAAGATACTTAATTATCGGCGGAGCGGTGCCGGGAGGATGACGCCTCGTCGGCACCGATCTGCCGAAGGCGTAGGGGGGGAAGGAGAAGGAGATACGCTCACCTTCTCCCTCCCGATAGCCAGCCGTAGCAGGTGAGGGGACCTGATACGGCTACAAGGGCTATGGTGGGGAAATGGTCTTGTGTACTGGACCATTTCCGACGTCGGAGCTCGAGGGTAATGCCAATGACGGTACGGTGAGCTCCATCTATGGGGGATGAGGTACACCTGGAGGTTTTTAGTGGGTCGGTTCAGCCTTCAGCCGGATCAAACCCCGCCGTTCCCCCTTGGGCGGTCGGGGACGTGATAGCACGTTTTCCTCCAGTCAAAAAAAAATATACTTACTCAATTGTTTATTTCATTAAAAAGTAACAAAAATAACTGTAAAAATATTACAGAGCATTAAGAGGCAAAAGGTATACATGAATAAAAACAGGAAAGACTTTACTGCATTCACTACTCCCTAATAAAGGGCAGAGCCCTGTGAGCTTCATATAAAATAAAATCAGCCTCCGGCGGTGTTGTGTTCCGCCAATATTTCATGAAGAGCCAGTTCTTTTCTAAGCCCGTGTGCTGTCATCTTCGACCTCATCTTCACTTACAGTTGAGGTTGAGGTCAAATGCGGACATAGTAAAAAAAAATATGTGAAAATGTACCTAAACTTACAATTGATAACTTTCATTTCAGGCTTTAGTGACATTGTTTGCAAGAATCACAAAACTGGGATGGTTCGACACAATAAAGGATGAATGTGTGTTTCACAGTGTTATGAACGATATTACTAACTTTTTACAGGTAAGCTGAAATAGTTTATTTCATTTATTTATTTGTTGATCAATGTTTTCAATACTTTTATAACAAAATGGCTGCCTTGCGTGAAGCTGTTCGAGTTTTGAGTACAAAGTATCGAAATTGCTTCTAACTTCACATCACACGGCAGCTGTTAAAGTAGTTCTGCCAGCAAAACAATAAAAAAGTGAACTAAAAATATATTTCATTTAACAGAAATTCATTACTTCTTATCAGTTAAATAAATTTAAGCATTGATTTTACGAATGCTTTTTTTATTTGAGGGAAAAACGGGTTATGATAGGAACGACATAATATTAGGTTAGGTTACGTTAGGAACAAATATTATAACCGGCGGTCGAAGAATGCGTAAGCGTACCCGTCCTCCCGCCATATGGTGCGTGGTGGAACACATTGGGGTTTTAGCCGGTTAAAGTCCAGGCATAACTTTGACGCTCCCCCGAGCGTCATCGTATACATGGAGGATTTCCCCAATTAAAAAAAAAAGGAACAAATATTATAATTTTTTTCATGTTCCTAAACTAACCTGGGACCTATTTAGGATTTCGAGTCAGGTTGGGAATAAACGTCAAAAACGTACCTACAAAAATATAAAATAAAATCTAGATTTTTTGCACACTTATATATTATACAAATCACTAATGAAGTTGACGATCATTGCGAAACAAAATGGCGCTTTGACAGTACTATTCTTAGTTGGCTCTCATAGTAAGAAGCCATAATCTAGAAAACAATATAGATAGTGCGGAGTGAATTTATGGATTGCATCTTTAATGACATAATTTTTGTAATAGTTATAATAAAAAAATACCAAAACTATAGCCGGCGCGGCGAACCTTGATCCCTATGACACTGACAGTAATTTCCACAACACAACCTTGTAGTGCCGTCACCGTTACATTAGAATCGTATTGGAGGCTTCTAAAAATGGCATTTATTTATTTTACGTAGCTATATTCCAATAAAATGATATTCCGTTGGAATTATAATAATTCATAACATTTGCAAGAAATTATCTCAATCACACTACACGTTTACGTTCTGCAAAAGTTACTTCGTAAGGTATGATTTAATAAATACCCTGTAATACATCTGTCTTACTGTCAGTGACAGGGATCAAGGTTCGCCGCGCCGGGTATAACACACTAACTATTTAGCGCCAAAGTAAGCTTGTGTTAGGGTGTTAACACACTTATTGATCGTCGACGGTGTAAAACGATGGTAGAATGGTTTAGTCGACGTTAATCGATAGTTTTTACCACAAAGTAGATACATAGTAGAGCTGCTGTAAGCAAAGTTGCACAGCTTCAATTTGGGTTGTCCTGACGTCACAGCCTTTAGTTCAAGCTATTCCTCGCTAGAGGCACTGGCGTCAGTTCGTCGCTGACTTCTGTGAAGTATGTACACGCGTAGATATTAAAAAAAATCCTCTATTGTTTCTCGATGTAAAATTTAGTTTTCTATACTTTTATAAAGGAATTACATTGACAATCCAAATAAAAAACTTACCACGATGATAATTTCATTCATAATTATTTTTTACAAATTGTATTGTTTTCCAATTATTTGTGTCCAAAATTCCAGATTGTTTAGTCCCTAGAAAAAACTGGATAGGGCAGCTCCTCTATATATTTCCTCCGTGGTTTTTACTATGCCAATCCGCTGCCTTATCACGTAAATATTACCGATTAGGTATAATGGCGCAGTCATCACGTCATGGACGTGCGATCCATTGCTTTGCAGCGTATTATGTAAGTAAGCGATAGCTGTTTAATCGTTCGTTGATCGCAGAATGCATTTATTGCTACGATACTATTATTATTATTATTGGGGGTTTTGGGACTATGTGAGCAGTTTTGTCCGCTCGTCACACTGCGACCTAAAAGATCTATTGTGTGAGTCCCAACTTATAACTCGCCGCACACTCCAATGGAGTCCAGGAAATTTAGGAATTTAGCTACGATACTAGCGCCAAAAACAATTTGGTAGCTAAAAAAAGCTTTTTAACAAAAAAAAAAAAACCGACTTCAAAACTCTTTTAGCACTAAAAAGATTAAAATAATACTAAATCTAATCAATCAAAACTGTAGCCTATATAACCTAACCTATAACAATTTTTTTCAACTTTTGGAGTCGGTGCCAAGTATTCAACTTTCTAAGTAAGCCTTGGGCTCCATGGATCATAATCGTCCTTACGTCGTGTGATATCTAAAATTCTCTTACTTTAGTTTCACCTTCCGACACTAGATGGTGTTAGTTGTATATTAAATCGCGCAAGCACTGTTTTTAATTAGTTGTATAAGTGATTAATGAAGAATTTGGTCGTTCAATGGTGTCTTTGGTTCGTAAGGTTTCGTAATTGGTAAATGGTCGAAGTTCATAATTGGTCGTTGTTGTTCTGAATTTTTTTTATTCTCTTTACATTATAATCGAAATTAATACCTTATAATAAATAATCGTTAGCTTGACGCAGTTAGTTAGATTTATGTAATATATTGTTTGTGTGTGTTAATTTGTCGTTCAAATTCGATTGTTATTGGGCAAAGTTAGCTGATAACTCCATTTGGTTCTTTATTATTTATTTTTTTTCTCTTACTTAATTTTTTACCTAGTACCTTATAATCATTATATTTCATTTTGATTGCATTAAGTTTCATGTTATATTTTGTGTATGTATAGTAGTTCGTATTAGTAATATTGTGATCTATTGCGTAGGGCTTGGCAGTTGGCACCGACTCCAAAAATTGAAAAAAAAATGTTATAGGTTAGGTTATATAGGCTACAGTTTTGATTGATTAGATTTAGTATTATTTTAATCTTTTTAGTGCTAAAAGAGTTTTGAAGTCGGTTTTTTTTTTGTTAAAAAGCTTTTTATTTTTAAATTTTTAGTGCTTTAATTTTTATACGTAGGTATTACAAAATATGGGTAGACCTAGTAAAGATGCTGCTCGTATGAGAAAACTGCGTCAAACTGAAACCGGAACCGCAAAAGGAAAACGGTTAAAAGCTAATAGGGAAAGAAAATCTCTAAGCATTTCAAAAGAGAGGCCTGACCAGCGCGAAATTAGATTGTCAAAAATGAGATCTTATATGTTACGTAGATTAAATGACGAAAATCAAGAGGATTGGAGTGATATCAGTAGCAGCAAACACGGTTGCTTTGCTGTCGTGTTTTGAAGAGTTCCGGTGCCTGACTACGAAACTCATAATCAGATCTATATAAAATTTATATGGGTTGGAATCATCTCCTTACGAACAAAAAAAAAAAAATTGTATATCCGTCTACATTTGACAGAGTTCTGATAGAACATACATAATAAAAATATATATAAACATCCGAATTGAGAACCTCCTCCTTTTTTGATGTCGGTTAAAAAGTTAACAGGTTGTACGTAACTACGCATTATAATATTCTTGTTGGAATTAAGATTATTTTTGACTTTTTAGTGATTTGGTTTTGAATAAAATAGCAAATCTTAAAGATTATGAGGTGTACGATGCATGTGATATCAGTATCAGGATACCTCTTAGATATGAGGACGTTGAATAGCAGATGCTGCCACTGACGCTAACAACAAGGTTACACAAAGCCAAGATGCAAAAAAAATATCCTAACATATTTCCGATACGGGTCAACTGCCATAGGATCATGTGGATATTAGTTATAAACTACAATGAAAGGTCAAAACATGCCGAAAAAGTATCCATAACTTCTTACCGTTGTGGAGACGTAGTTACCCTCCATCATCAGCTGAGCAACGTGAGCTGATGTCTCTGATATTTTTTTTAAGAACTACATACAATCTAATAATACCAAAAATATAAATTCATCAATATAAGTATAGAAAAAACAACTAATGTTGTTTACTAATAATTGAATATATTTTTTTGGTTTTTGTCGTTTTTTTTCAAAAAGTTGTGAACCGAATGCCATAAAAATTATATGGGACCATTTCGAAATAATCCCCTTTCGAACAAAAAAATAATTTTGCAAATCCGTCTATATTTGACAGAGTTATGAACGAACATACATAAAAAAAAAAAATATAAACATCCGAATTGAGAACCTCCTCCTTTTTTTTGAAGTCGGTTAAAAAGAAACTAATCAAATGTGAAACAGATGTTTGCTTTTAAAATTTCGCAGAAAAGTACACACGAAAAGTATGAAAGTCAAAGAGATTATATGCACTTTTAGTACATAGTTTCTACCACAGAGGCAGCACAGTCGTCGGATTGCTATGGCTTTGTTTTTGCTGTAACGTAATACGAATTAGTTCTTTTTAGCAAATCTTGCGCAATTCATGCCATCGCTTTGCTCTTGCAAGTTACGTGATAAGGCAGCCGATCAGAAAAGACTCATCGACGCCTTCGGTCGACCGTGGATTGACGTCGATAGGTGTGGTGACTTGTGACACCCTTATGGAGACCACACAGCAGAACTAGTAGAAAAAGTTTCGTTAACTGGGATTCGAACCCAGGCACTCTCACTCCGTGGTAAAACTCGACCATAAAATACCTCCGTGGCGTCTCAGAGGCAATTCAATATGCATTTATATGTATTTCTTAATTTTATATTTCCATAATCTAGTATCCATAACTCAAGTTCTTTGAGAAGCTTAATATGGTTCAGATAATGTGGTTTGAACACAGACATACATCAACATAGATAACGCAAATTTCACGATTTGTTTTGAAACTAAGCGTGCCGACTTTTTTACACCTATTGTGACGTCACAGCTGATGTTTAGTGATGGGAAATACAAACCGATTAAAAGACACCGATGCCGCCGATGAAATCGATTATTAAGAACGATATTTATTTTCTAACAGACAACATGCGAGCGGACTGAATCTAGCGGCGACCAACCCTGACGCTTGGTCGAGGTTCGGACTCGCGAAGTACATGCATTTGCGTTATCTATGTAGATGTATGTCTGTGGGTTTGAATGTTGGAAATATTTATTTTAAATAACCTTTTTATTATTAAAATGTTTTAGGCGTCGACAGAAATATGCACAATCGGTGTACAACTATTATCGCAGTTGGTCGTCGAGATGAATCAGGTATCTGAGGCGGATGCTGTGCGCTCATTGGCTAAACACAGAAAGATTGCTTCGTCGTTTAGGTAAAGTATTTATTTTTGAGTTTATTCCTACTAATATTGTAAATGTGAAAGTTTGTATGTATTGATGTTTCTAACACTTTCATGCAAGAATTAATGAATGGATTTTTATGAAACTTTAGAATAATTTAGCTTATACATCAGCGTTAGCTTATAACAGATATATTATAATATTTATGAAGATATTGGATACTAATCCAGTGCAGACGAAGTCTTGTACACCAATTAGTTTTATTATAAAATAAAATGGACCGATATTTTTCCGCGTATATTTTACAATTTACGCTTCTGTGTACCAGTTTCTAGTATTAGTTTTGTGTGTACATAATTGGCAAATTAAAATTAGATTCCTAAAACTAGTTTCAAGGTCAAATAATATTGACATTGCTTACACCTATGAATGTAATATCTAAAATAAATATGTTTGAATTTGAATTCAACGCGTCCAAACTAATAAATTCTCCAGCTATCTATATACAACGTGTAACATAATGAAGAGATAATACTTAAGGGGATTGTTTGTTTGGTGAGGTAGTTTATAAGTAACAGTAACATAAATTTATTATCCTTACGGTTCGGCCGAAAAATCAGTTCAAAGATTAAATCAAAATTTCTAAGTGTCAACCCTAAAAACAGCTGTTAGGTTTTGATGAAATCTATTCGCTAACAGATGGCGTAAAAATAAAGTTATGGGTAACTAAGACAGATGCTACAAAGTTCAGCCGGTGCGGGAAAGGCCATAAGGTCACTGACTGCGGCACAAGGCTCGTTTTAGCTTGTTAGGTTGACTAGGGTTGTCAACATATTTTGTTGTAAAATTATTAAATAAATTTGTATGAAAGTGTATACCAGCACTGATCATGCTAATTCTTTTACTGTATATTCTACGTATGGTATAGAAGCTAACCCTTAAGTTTTATCTCTCCATTTTGTTACACGTTGTAAATGTAATATATAAATATATTTTATTCAGCTACTATGTTATTTTATATTCACATAAAAATCTGTTATTAAAACTTACGAAAGAAAAAACCTAACATTACATTTCCCATACTTCCAGAGACACACAACTATATGAGATGTTCCGTCTCGCTTGCTCCCTACTGGACGCGGCGAGAGGCAAAGCTCTGGAAGCGGGCGGTACTGCGCAACATAATTTGGCAGCGGCGCTATTGAAATTAGCACATAATTGCCTGACTTTCGATTTTATAGGGACTACGCATGATGACGCGGCTGATGATTTGACTACTGTACAGGTTGGTAAAGAATATTTTGAGCATAAAGTATAAAAATGTGAAGAGTAATTTATACAAAAAATGAAAAATATCACAGCATAGTTTCATAATCAATGTAGGAAACAGCGATACAGGTGAGTGACGATTCATTCCATATATGGCAGGTTTCAATATCATGAAAACTGTTCGTTTTGCCTACGAACAATAGAATTCACTACCAAAATGCCTTTCTATATTCAAAATCTTGACATCAAAACCATTGGCAAAATAAAGATTTATTAAAAACATGTTTCAACCTTCTCATCATCCTTTTTAAATATGGAAAGTGTTATAGTATATTGTTATAAAGTGGCTTTTATTCACGTTTCGGGCTTTTATGGAATCATCCGTCTACACTCACCAAACATCTTTGAAATTTTCTTACCTGTAATAAAACTACTTTTTAACCGGATTAGTCGCGTATAATTTATATTTTACATTTTAACTCGACCTTTCGGTGTCTTTGCAGACCCCGTGGTCACGAGCGACTGAGGTGTCTGGCGTCAGATTGTTAGTGGAAAAAGTTATACATCATCTTCATCGATTTCTCAGTCTTCGAGCGTAGCGTTCAGGGTTAAAAGGTTAAAATGTAAAATATAAATTATACGCGATTAATCCGGTTAAAAAGTAGTTTTGTTTAAATTATGAATCGTGAAAACTTAAGACAATATTATTGAATACCTATAATTCATATTTTTCGTTCACTATTCCAGATACCTACTTCATGGCGTCCCACATTTCTCGAGTCAGGAACCCTGGACCTGTTCTTCGAGCTATACCACTCGCTAGCCGGTCCCTTGGCCAGCCTGGCCCTGGCTTGCCTAGTGCAGCTGGCGTCTGTGAGACGGTCGCTGTTCAGTAACAACGAGAGGGCTAAGTTCCTGGAGAGACTGGCTCAGGGGGTGTTGAGGATCTTGGAGAATACTCAGGTGCGTGGGTAGATGGAGGTGGTGGGAGGTTAAAGTGGGTAAGAGCCTTTTATGAATATAGGTAATTTTTGGGTCATTGACTAGTTTCTTCCATGCTGGTCTGGGAGCGAAAGAAAAACATATAATGTACCAGTTGCTTCTCTTCCCGAGCATACTGTAAAAGTCAGTTAAGGGACAGAGGTTTTATTGGCGTATTTGTGGGCGATAGGCTGACCCCCTGTCACTGCAATAGTCTCTTAATTATAATACCAAAAAAAAAAATGACAAGCGTGACATCAGTTGGTTTTGTAACCTCTGGTGTTCCCCATAAGTTATGTATTGACTCGTTTTGTTGTTAATTGGTTCTTTGGTAATATCATTCACATACCTCCGAGTTTGAGCTTATTCTGCTACATGCCTAATCTTTCTTTCTCGGAAAAAAAAAATATAAATTGCCGGAGGCTAGATTTCGGATGTTGTAGATTAAATCGTACATGGTAATGTATCGACACTATTGATTGTAATACCTTGTTTCGATTCTTATTATTTTGATACGATATTTTGGATAGATCTAGTAGCGAATCGTATCGATATTTAAAAATTAACATATGTACATACATACATACATAACTTCACGCCTGTATCCCTTATGGGGTAGGCAGAACACCAAAGGTAATAAAACCATCTGATGTCACGTTTGACAACTTTGGAAGCATTATAATAGTGGAGAGAGACTATTGCAGTGACAGGGGGTCAGCCTATCGCCCACAAAAAAGCCTCCTATAACACCTCGGTCCCTTTACTGACTTCTACAGAATGCCCGGGAAGAGAAGTAGCTGGCACATTCTATGTTTTTCTTTCGCTCCCAGTCCAGCATGGAAGCTTAAAGTATGTGTTTAAAAGCTTAAATTAACATACACGGGCGTTGATTTTCTGTACATAGTCTCATGGTAAATCGCTCTTATTATCAAATTTCGATGAGTAAGTGGAAATAGTTAAGGTATCTTCTCTCTGTATTTTTAGTGAATCATCAATGATGATTGATGATACATAAATTTTTGATGATTAATCGAGCCTCAATCTTGTGAGATTGCCGATAAATATATATATATATATTGTCTGTGTCTATTAGTTGTTGTATTGTAGGTTTGTTAGGTTCTGTAAAACGGTGACGATCTTAACACGTATTATTTCGAAGTAGGGATTTACAATATTTATTCACTTTTTGTATTATTTTCTTTGTAACAAAAAATTCTATGCATATGCTTTATCTTCGGTTTCAAAAAGTACGATCATCTGAATACCGCAAACAACTTAAGTGGCTCCCGATCCGATTGCGAAGGAATTCTCGTATTCTGAAGATACGCTACGCCGAGCCCATAAACGTACTCTCTTATATATAAACCTCATAAAACCTCAAAAACATCTTTTTTTTTGGGGGTAGGCATTGAAGTGGTTAGACATATTTTGTATTGCTCTTCCCAATTTAATTAATAATAATAAAAATAGCAAGTAAATGTAATATTTTAAAGTACCTTTGCATAAGTTGACTTATCTTACTCCCTTTCATTAATTACAAACCATTATAATTCATTAAGATGTAAGGAATAAAGTGCTAACAGTGTTATCCACTCACATAAAGATCTCAAATAATGATCCCGCTATGATTGAAAGTTGTCATAGGCTGGGTATGTCTACAAAAAAGGATTCAGCTCGTCCTGTACTGGTTCGTTTTTCAACACTACTTCATCGTTCCACTATTTGGAAGTCTAAAACAACACTAAAAGGTACGAATGTCTCTCTCACTGAATTTCTTACCAAAAACCGGCAAGACATATTCTCTACGGCTAGAAAGCATTTCGGTATGAAACAATGTTGGTCGGCAGACGGAGTTATTGTTGTTCTATTACCAGACAAAACCAGGAAGAAGTTAGTCACTATGACCGAACTTAATCAATTGATTTTGCAACATTCCAAGCTTTCATCGGAGGCCGATACCACTAAATAAGTCTCGCTTCATAGTATTTTGTAAACATTCGTAACTCGATCAGGTAACTTTATCATTCTTAACTTGGCTGCATAACAGCAAAGAAATTCTCAATTTTGGTAAATGTTCAAAAGTGCCCTAACATTATTTTTTTATTTCTTTTGTTTGTTTACGTAAATCAGTTGTAATGTCATTTCATACTACATCAAACTGTCAAATATGTCAATATCTGTTGAATTTGACAAGGGCTGCGTTCAGATTTCAATCAAAGTTCGATTGTAACAATTTTTAATGTTTACTTTTATTTTTTGTATATTACTGTAAAAATATGACTGTATGGTTATAGTTTGACTTATAAAAAACACAGTCTTAGCCGTCTACTCTACTACTGAGCGTGAGTCCTATGTAAATTCCGTTTAATATGTCTTCTTATTTTATTTTCCATTGTCTGTAAAACTCTCGTTTAGTCAACTTATGCTGTGGTGTGATATTTAAAAATCTTTATAAAATTAAATGATAATTAAGTTTAGATTAATTTATAGTATTTATTTTTATTTATTTTACTTAAGTAGTTACATATTTATTTATCTTATTTAGAATGTTAGTACACGCTGATTATTTATCTTGTTCATCATCTGATGAATATGAAAGTACTCAAAGCGATGTTTCACTTACAGACGCCGTTCCTCTAGAAACTAAATAAAAAAATACTTTTGTCGAACAATCTTCTTGTCTCAATTTTGTGCATGTTAATGTTCAAAGCTTGCTATCTCATTATACAGATTTCTACTCGTCTTTCTGCGATGGCATAGTTGATGGCATCTTGCTCTCTGAGACTTGGCTTAAACCATCTATACCGTCCACCTGCTGCTCGTTGCCTGGTTATATTTTATACCGAAATGATCGTACTGGCAAGGGTGCTGGTGGTGTAGGTATTTTTCTTCGTAGTCACATATCAGCTAGTGTGATCTGCTCTTCCCCCTCACAATATACAAATTCACTTGAATATTTATTTATTGAAATAACAGCACACAGCCGTAAGATTTTGTTAGGCGTACTATACTCTCCTAACGATAAAGTTGACTACTTCAAAACACTGGAAGGGGTTCTAGAAACATACACGACTCAATACGAACATGTGATACTAATGGGTGATTTAAACACTTGCATCTTAAAATCTGACAAAAGGTCTTTAAAACTAACTGACTTAACTACTTCATTCAATCTTACTCGTGTTCCCATTTGTAACCCAACTCATTACTCTCCTAATTGCAGACCTTCTCTTATAGATTTAATTTTTACATCTAACCCTAATTTGGTTAAAACTTTTGGGCAGACTTCCGCTCCTTTTTCTCACCACGACCTTATATTCCTCTCTTATAAAGTTCGTCCGCCCAAAGTCAAACCTAAAGAACATCTTCTGCGTAACTTTCATAAAATGAACCGAGAGAAACTGCGAGAGGATGCTAGTAGAATAGACTGGTCTCCAGTCTTTAATGGGAATGACATCAACGCTATGGTCTCTGCTTTTACTCAAGAACTCACTATGCTTTTCGATGTTCACGCCCCTGTACGACCTGTGCGAATCCGCCACTTCCCAGCTCCTTGGTTATCACCTTCAATTAAGCTAATGATGGCGAAGCGAGATAGAGCTAAATGTCGGTACAGAAAGGACCCTACTCCTGAAAACCATTCCACTTACAAACATTTTAGAAACACCTGTAATCGAATGTGCAGAGATGCAAAACGTAATTATATCCATGCTACTATTGAGTCTCTCAACCCAACTGAGACCTGGAAGTTCTTGAGGACATTAGGAATTGGCAAAGTTAAAAAAAGTAAAAGAATTAGACTCTTTGAATAATTATTTCTCAACTCCTCCCATTGTCCTGGATCCTGAAACCAAATCTTCCTCTCTTGCTTACCTTTATAATATAGCACCTCCAAACTGTTCCTCTTTTTCCTTCAAACAGTAGAGACCGTAATAAAGTCTATTCAGGCTATATCCACTACTAGCGACCCGCCCCGGCTTCGCACGGGTGCAATGCTGATACTAAATACACTACAGAAAAACTGTGAACGTTGTTTATAAAAACATAGCGGCCCGCTCCGGCTTCGCACGGGTATAAAATATATAGCCTATTTTTATAATAAACGCGTCCGATCGCTGCTAAATTCAAAGTGCTATAGGGAAAACCGCGGCCTCAGACGCGCTATTTATAGGCACGCTCTTGCCGCACCGGGCGGCCGGCCGGTACCGCCGCAAACGCTACGTCCCGCAATTTTTAAATCTGTAATATCTTCGAAAATATTCACTTAAATCATACGGTGTAAAGAGCCATATAGATCTATATTAAATGAACAATGTATTCAAGGTATTTAATTGATTAAGGATTAATGCTGTATTGGTTAAAATCGCTTCGAAAATTAGCCATTATTTGTCGTAAAAAGTAAATGACAAAGTTATTGTGGGTTATCCATAAGAGATAGACATATACCATCACGGACTTTTCTGTAGACCTTTTCAATGTGTACAATACTTAGTACATTATTTTGATAAAACTCGTAGGGTTCAGCCTGCGTTTGCAATGTAAGCGGAAAAAAGTTAAAGTCAGAATGGCGGGTCACTAGTCATATTTTACTTCGATATGGTGCTTGAATATTGCTTCCCAATTGATTCTATTTGTTTCCAACGTCTAGAGAATTGCTTCCTCAATATTTTAATAGATTCAATGCATTTAAGAGTGACCGCCCATTCTGACGTTTAGATGGCTGGTCACCTACCTGTAGCGCACATGTTGTGTGGAATCACTGGAAAGTTCATATACCCGTAATTGTTTCCCATTTGCTTCCTTCAATTTTTTTTTACGAGAACCTTGTAGCTACTATTGAAATTAAGTTATCGACCACTGTTCATTTTCATGCCTGTTGTAAATATTAGAGCAACCAACCTGGCATTGAAATTGCCGTAATTTTATGACAGGCGTACTATCTATACAAATATATAAAATTGGAGTGTGTTTGTAATATTTAAATAACCGCTTTTGACTACATGCATATAAGTATGTAGGTATACGGTACATATAGCATAACTTTTGTTTCTGGAGCTTTCGCTTGCTGGTGGTAAATGCAAAAAAAAATTCTTGTTACATACAAGTGTATAAAAATAACGAAATAAAGAATTTTTGACTTTGACTTAGAGTGGTGACCACGTACTGGAAGACGCAGTGTTGGCAGGCCCGTCACAATATTGACCGACGATCTGGTCAAGATCGCCGGGAAACGATAGATGAGGGCAGCGCAGGACCAATCGTTGTGGAGATCTTTGTCCAGCAGTGGATGTCTTCGGGCTGAGTTAGATACAAATCAGTATTTTTTGTAAAACTTACTCCAGTAATATTAATATTAGACCTAAAAGCTAAAGCATAGTAGGTTGCCTGCCGATTTGTTCATTATCAAAGATTAAGAATAAATATATGTAACAGTTTTCTCGCAGTATTACAATAGTTATTACAAGTAATAAAATAAAAAAAGTAATTAAATATCGAAACAATCAACTTATAATAAATCATTAATCTTATGGCACTTGATTATGTTTATACTTCACGAGATTGTCCAGAAATTGAATATAAACTCGCACAATCGCCAACATCATCACTAATAAGAACAGAAATATTTCCTTACATACTGTACTCAAATGTTAAATAAAGTAAATTAACGAAATATAACTTTAAAAGAATATATGTTAACAAAATATTAAGATTAGAAGGAAAACTTCGTGCGGATACCTGCATACTGAATTATGTAACTAACTGTACCAATTCACTAGACAGTGCTCTAATCTTGGTGAATTATCCCATAGCTCATTAATAGTCAGTGTACAACAATGATACTAGGTAAAACATTGTAGACTCTTACAAGGTATTTATAAACGTTATAAACTAGACCCTACAGTGAATAATTTAAGTGCTAGGACCTAATAACCTCATTAGTACGCACTAATCTAATCATACTTTAACGTCAAAATGACGTTAAAAACTTACGTAATGTTTACGACCATTCTTAGCTTCCTTATTATTTATAAAACTCTACTAGCTACTCAAGTATTTTTATGAGGGAATAAAATATAAAAGACCAAAAACAACATTGTTCAGTGATATAATATAAAATCTAACATATTATTATTTATACATACATACATACAGTACTGTGCGAATTAATGTGAACACGTTGTAATTACTACTAATACGCTTGTTTTTAATAGTTGGTGACATGTTTATGTCAAAATAGCGGCCATTTTGTATTTGTGTTAAAGTGGGTATTCAATCAGTAAGTCATTAGACACATATTGCTGCGGACGTATGATTATTTGTTATTTTTATTAATTATAGTGTTTTTTGCAAAAGGTGATTTATTTTTACAATTTTTGGTACTTATTTTTGAAGATGGATATTTCTCCAAAAAAACGTACTAAGATTGTTACTTTGAGTGAGCACACATCAATGACTCAAAGAGATATAGCCAGAGAGTGTGGTGTCAGCTTGGGAGCTGTAAACAAAATTTTAAAGCAAAATAGGGAAACCGGGACTATTGAGGTGAACAGAAAAGGGAAATGTGGAAGAAAAAGAAAGACAACAGCCAGAGATGAAGCTTATCTGATAAGGGAAAGTAAGTTAAACCCTAGAAAAACCAGCCAAGAACTTCAGCAAGATTTAGCGCATGCTGGGGTTGTTGTTCACGACTCCACCATACGAAAACGCCTTATTGAAGGAGGCCGAAAAACAATCAGGCCTCAAAAGAAGCAGTTATTGACAGCTGCTATGATGAAAAAACGATATGATTGGGCGAAAAAATATAAAAGCTGGACTGTAGAAGACGAGAAAAGTGTTGTTTTCAGATGAGAGTCATTTTATGGTACAAGGACAGCGATCCCGTTTCGTAAGAAAAAGCGACAACGAAAAACTGACAACCCAACATTTCGACCAAACGGTCAAACACCCATTAAAGAAGATGTTCTGGGGCTGCTTTTCCTACCAAGGTACTGGGTCTTTAGTGCCAATCGAAGGTATGATGAACTCAGAAAAATACAAAGGCTTGTTAGAACAGAAATTAGAAGCTGAGCTAACAAAAGTTGATGGCAATGGTCAAGCAATTTTTCAACAAGATTCAGCTCCTTGTCATGTGTCTAAGGTTATGAAGAAATATTTCAGTGAAAAGAAAATTAAATGTCTCGAATGGCCTGGGAACTCTCCGGATCTCAATCCTATCGAAAATCTATGGGCTATCGTGAAAGCAAGACTTCGAAAAATTGATTGTACCACTAAAACAAAGTTAATTGAGGCTGTAATTCAGTTATGGTTTAGAGACAGTCAAATATTAGAAAATTGTAAAAAACTTGTTGATTCTATGCCAAATCGCGTACAAGAAGTTATAAATAATAAGGGAGGACACATATGTTACTGAAACAATAAATAACTATAGTTACTTTCAGCTTATTTTTTCCAATAAACAATATTCATTATTTTTTCGACTTTTTCATTTGTGTTCACATTAATTCGCACAGTACTGTACATAACGTCACGCCTGTATCCCTTGTGGGGTAGGCAGAACACCAGAGGTTATAAGACCATCTGTTGTCGCGTTTGACAAATTTGGAGGTGTTATAAAGATAGAGAGAGGCTATTGTAGTGACAGGGTGTCAATCTATCGCCCACAAAAATGCCAAGTAAATTATTTATATTGATTACAAATTGAATAACCACCCCATACTTATCTACTAATAAATTTTCTTGACGTATATGACACAGTGTGGAATTACTTTTTTATTACTACTTCTCATAATCTTTCTGCTCACGTCGTCGTAACATTGCCACACAGTTTGACGCCTGCAGTGAGCTTTGTAGTGGCCCACACTACCAACAGTAGGTGGAACAAACTCTATTATTGAAACTAATTCGTATTCACTGTTCTTTAAAATTATATTTATAGGAGCTTCATATACCGAAATACATTCATCAGATGTTTCGAAAGTTATAAGATTGCTAAAGTTCAGCTCAAAAGATTTGATGCCATTGCAAGAAGATCGCCAGCACGGTGTTATATCCTTGTCATTTACTAATATATCGACACCTTTTTGAATATCATTCACACGTTTATCGTGTAAGCGTATAACTGAAACTTTTCGAGTAACTTTATTGGTAGGACAATCTAAATTTGTACACGACTGCTTTTCTTCCGCGCTGTATAAAGAGCAATCCATCAGTATTCTATCGAATATATATAACACATTGCATTCGCAATTGATTTCAACTACTGTTTCCTTTTTATCATTTTTGAAATAATTTTTGGCAATCAATGATCTAATTTTATAAACATTCTCGTTTTTTGTCTCACACATAGCCCGAATCATTTGACAAAAATCGTGATCACTATTTTGAATGATCTGATTTACAATGTATCCTTCAATATATGCTGAAGCTAATGCTTGTGAGACGGAATCTATTGCACAAGTATTTGTTGTAATTATAATCTCCTTGTCAACAATAAATCTGCCACCATTTGAGAGTAACAATACTTTCTTTTTTGGGGTAACCTCCTTTTTTTGATTATTACACTTTACCATACCTAGGCCTTTCCAATTTTCTATCAAACTTGGGTGATCTGAGAAGACAGAATTATCATTAAATTCCGTAACTTTAACTTCCTTTTTCTGTTTGATTATTTTCTTTGGATTTTTTATTGAAACTTTTTTTTGACAGTTTAATTTACTATTTACAATTTTTAACTCTCCGGTTAGATAGTCTAAATGTTTTATGATAAACTCATCTATTCGCAATCTATGAGACTTCGTTCCGATTTGAAACAGTAGCTTTTTCAAGTTTTTAAAATATGATTCTACATTGGAAGAAGTGGGTCTGTCTATATTGGATTTATAGAGATTTTTCATGACATTAGACCATAAAGGAAACTGACCCATTAAACGTGAAAGAACTTCAAGAAATGCTGGGAAATAGTAAAGATTCTCGTGCTTGCCTAAATCTTTGTCGTCACTAAGAGTAATAATAATTTTCTCAGCATCGATTTTGTTAAAAAACCATTTAGGACATTTTTTCCCTAACAATGACACGTTTTCAGGTTCATTTTCAGTATCTTTGCATTTTAAGGTATCTACAAATATTGAATTGTTTGGTTCTGTAATATCGGTATTCAAATTATCACTTTCTTGAATTTCAATTTCTGTATCTTTAACGTCAGATTTCCATAGATCTTTTAGTTTGCGTTTAGAATTTTCACATCTCGTAATCTTATCATTCTCGTCCATACCATCTCTTTCGTTTAGGCATACAATAATTATATCTGATACTAGCTTTATCCCGCAACTTCGTTTGCGCTTAACTACCCTTCTCGTGGAAATTTCAGAAACTATACAACCAGACACCCACTGAAAGAACCTTTATACCAAGTATCACACCCATGCACTCAAGGAATAAGTTTTTTTCATACAAACCAAAAATCATATATTTCCCGTCCCGTGGGAATTTTCGTAGCCCAACCAGTCACTCTTTGAAAAACCTTCATAAAATTTTTCATACAAACTAAAAAATCCAACCCCTTCCCGTGGGAATTTCGGGAATTCCTTCCATAATACAAACAGACACTTATTGAGGAACCTATATATCAAGTATCACATCCGTGCACTCAAGGGATGGGATTTTTTCATACTAACTAAAACATCATATATTTCCTGTTCCCGTGGGAATTTCGGGAATTCCTTTCATAACAAAACCAGACACACACTGAAAAATCTTTACACTAAGTTTCATATCGGTGCACTCAAGGAATAAGATTTTTCATACAAACTAAAAGTCCTCTATTTCCCGTTCCCGTGGGAATTTTGGGAATTCCTTCCTTAGTGCACCTCTACATACCCTAAAAAATATATGTTCTAAATTTCAGCTCTCTACGCCCAGTAGTTACGGCTGTACGTTGTCTGTCAGTCACTCAGTCACTCAGTCACTCAGTACCTCAGTCACTCAGTCAGTAACGGAACAGTTTTATATATATTGATAATATCTTTAGCTTTTTCATAGTCGTCGCAGTTTTTTAGCTCTATTAGACATTTTATGTAAAAAAATTTCACTCTATAATCCACATGTCGGAAACAAGACAGATTGAACAAAATTTTTATAAAATGGCTTGTATCAATACGTATGTAACAAGATTTACTAATTTCTCCATCGTCTAATTTTTTATAAGAATCTTCAACATATTTTGCGGTAGAATCGTACTTTGAAAAAGCCTTCACTGCTGCACCAATCAAAGCTGCAGAGTCATCTAAATTAATTTCATTGGGTGTAAGATTGCCGTTACTTTTATTCCACGCTGCAAGCCATTGATAAATTGTATCCATATCTTGGTTTTTGGATATCATTTGTGAGACGGGAACTGAACTTTCGTAGTCCCGTGTTTTGGTCATCAACACGTATAAAAAAATATGTTTAGTCAGCAATATTTTATTACTTGGACCAATTCCTTTAAATATACTACCTGTAGCATCGACACTGAGAACAAGTCTGTCAAGCTTCTTAATTTTTTTGCAAATGTCCACTTGAAAAGGTGTCCAATAAAAGATATAAAATGGGTATATAGAAATGTGCTGTATGGCTTCCTTATACGGTGTAACACGAGTCATTAGCCAAACAGATAGCACTTGATTTGGATCATAAAAAGAGCTTTTTTTATCTTCGTGTTTAATCTGTCTTAAACATCCAATAGTTGGCATATGTGTTGGTTCGGTGTCACCAGAGTCCATAAGTTCATGGGCTAATTTATTACGATATACCACTGCAAATTCATGTTTCAATTCTTTTGCAATATCAACACGTTTTACTGGTGATAATTTAATCTTTTTGTCTGGATTATGAGTAAATGATGAATCAAAATTACTTATTATACATTTGCAGCAAGCTATTTTATCAACGGGCCAGGAAATTACTATTTTTATCGAAGCTTTGCACTGTTTGCATAGACCGTTGCAAGTAATATGTTCTTCATTTCTGACGGAATATTGACGAAATACCCATGAACATGGAGATTTCACTGATTTCCATATTTCTTCTCTTAAAAGATGGGCCCACATATGCTTCGGTAAACGATATCTCTTTTTAACAATAGATTTTGAATTTTGTGTAACCTTGATTTGTTTACTTATTGGCTGAATCATTCGCCATTTATATAAATCAATCATAAAATCAAATTTTGACTCACTTGATAAGCTGCATTTATTTCGTACTAGCTGTGACCCGCGACTTCGTTCGCGTGGATATCGTTTATTAGAGTTGGATAAATACTATCATTATTATCCTCCTTGAAGTTAAAACTTACCTTATTCTAAATTTCGTCAAAATCGACTCTGTAGTTTAGCTGTGAAAGCGTTACTGATAGATAAACAGACAGAATTACTTCAAAAACTGTTACAACAAAGCAGTGATACGCAGTTTCACCTAGGATTTGTGAAAAAGTATAGGTAGGTAGGTATATTAGGTACATAGATGATGCCCGCGACTTCGTCTGTATTGAATTAGTATTTCGAGTAGGTTATTTTCTTCTCCAAGGTCCTAACTATCTTTAATAACAAAAATAAAAATGAAGAATCTTCGCCCATATAATATGTATAACTCCTTACCACAAACATAGGTAGCTAACTATCTATTAGGTACATTCAAAGACACATAGCGTTATAAACAAATCGGGTGCCAAAGTGCCTTACATTATAATATTGTCTTAAGTTTTCGCGCTAACTATTATGTATGACTATTAAATAAAACACTTTTTAACCGGATTTATCGCGTATATTTACATTTAAAATTTTAACAGTTGCTCGTGACCACGGGGTCTGCAAAGACACCGAAACGTCGAGTTAAAATGTAAAATATATATTATACGCCATTAATCCGGTTAAAAAGTGTTTTATTTAATGCTTTAAAAAATTTACTTAATTCATGCAATATCTTCATTAATTATACTTAGCTTATTGTTATTCTAGGTAAAGCTAAGTAGTTTTTGCGTGAAAGAATAGCAAAAATCCATCCCTTCAGCCATTATCAGTGTACATACAATACTACCTATAGTTATGTATGGCTGCTTTTCACTGCCAAACGGCTAAGCCAATATTAATGTAATTTTGTATAGTATAGTTAACACATACGTTACTTTTTATTCCGAAGAAATCTACGGTTTCTGACTTCCAAGAGGCAGAAACGATCATGAAATAAACAAAACCTTGATTTCCATTTTATCTCTGTATGTACAGAAGGCAGTACATCAAGCGTTACAAATCTGTCAAAATTTTTTACTTGAATTTGAACTCTATGCTCTCGATAATAAGTTAAAATTGGTTGGGGAAATTTGACAGGTCATGTAACGCTTGCTCCTTCTGTACCTACCTATATTAAATCGCGCAAAAGCTTGCGCTCGCCTCCCGCCTTTTTACCGCCGCCGCGAGCCGCGTCGAGCGTGGCAACCGTTACGCAAAAATAATCCCTATATAATTCAGTATTCACGCGCGATGGGTTATTAGCGTATTTCATGTATAAGTTTGGTGTTTCTATACCGATTTCTATGATTCTTTTTTTATTAAATAGGTAATAATGTATTTTTTTAAAATTAGGGATGAGTGAGAGTATTATTAACGTAGGAGTAAACAAATATAATCAGAAAGCTCCGAACTGCGAAGCTTTCGGGATTTACACGTGTTATTGTGAGTCAACCATAAAATATAGATATTTACTGTTGTGGGATATTTTTTATATACTTAATTTTATGAAGAATATTTCTGTCATACAGGATTTCTATGTAGCTTTAACCATTAAGGCTGCACACGCGATGGAAGCTTAAAAAATGAAGTAACTTCTCCCGTTTTTCCAACATTTCCCTTCACTGCTCTGCTCTTATTGATTGTAGCGTGATGATAAGTATACTATAACCTGCCCAGGAGTATGGAGAATAATTTTACCAAGTTTCGTTAAAATCCGTCAAGTAGTTTTTGTTTCTATAAGGAACATACAGACAGACAGACAGACAAAAATTTTACTGATTGCATTTTTGGCATCAGTATCGATCACTAATCACCCCCTGATAGTTATTTTGAAAAAATATTTCATGTACAGAATTGACCTCTCTACAGATTTATTATAAGTATAGATATAGATTATATCGCTGTTGTTTTCACCACTGCGGTGATTATCATTAATTTCCGTCACATTAAAAAAATAATTAAAATTCTTCTTAACAGAGAGATAAAGTCCTTTTGTAGTAATGGGAGTAGAAAATGAACTTTGAATTTCGGTAAACACTGGGTCACTGGCTGGAGGAAGATCGTCAACACTTTGAAAAATTAATTTATATGGTAAAAAAGCTTTTTTTTGTTCTTCTAACGGAATTACAAACTTCCTGCCTCTTTTCATTGTGAAAAAAATGTTTTTTTAAATAAACGATATTAATAAATATAAACAGCTTGATTATATAAAACACTAAACGTTGAGAGAGTACACCGTAACTCGTATACATTTGTCAAATTCTAAACAAATAAAATATTTTTTATCTAAGTACCCTCAATATGTCAAACATTTTGAACGGTAACGATGCGGACTAATAAACGCCTGTCATAAAATTACGGCAATTTCGATGCCAGGTTGGTTGCTCTAATATTTCCAACAGGCTTGAAAATGAACAGTGGTCGATAACTTAATTTCAATAGTAGCTACAAGGTTCTCGTAAAAACAAATTGAAGGAAGCAAATGGGAAACAATTACGGGTATATGAACTTTCCAGTGATTCCACACAACATGTGCGCTACAGGTAGGTGACCAGCCATCTAAACGTCAGAATGGGTGGTCACTCTTAAATACATTGAATCTATTAAAATATTGAGGAAGCAATTCTCTAGACATTGGAAACAAATAGAATCAATTGGGAAGCAATATTCAAGCACCATATCAAAGTAAAATATGACTAGTGACCCGCCATTCTGACGATCACGGAAAAAATGTAATTATTTACGACATCACATTAGAAACCTCAAAAATAACAGTACTTCTCCACTATTTTATGGATGTTATTATACATATAAACCTTCCTCTTGAATTACTCTATCTATTTAAAAAAATCGCATTAAAATCCGTTACGTAGTTTCAAAGATTTAAGCATACAAAGGGACATAGGGACAGAGAAAGCGACTTTATTTTATACTATGTAGTGAAGGCAATTGGAAATGACAGCCTTAGTTTGGACATGATTTTACCAGTGTTGGAAGAAGTTGCTGGTGCTATTACACATATAATTAATTTCTCCCTCTCCAGTAACGTCTTTCCTTCACAATGGAAAAAGGCTTTCGTAATCCCTCTTCCTAAAACTGCCAATCCTCTTACATACTCCCACTATCGTCCCATTTCCATACTTCCAATAATCTCAAAGGTTCTTGAAACTATTGTCCACAAGCAACTTTATGAACACCTCATCTCTAACCAGCTATTATGTCCGTATCAGTCCGGTTTCCGTCCTTCTCACAGTACTGTTAGTGCATTGCTGAATATAACTGAAGACATAAGACACGCCATGGATGAAACTAAACTTACTGTGATATCACTGTTAGATTTCAGCAATGCATTCAACTCGGTTGATTTTGACATTTTGCTAGGAATGCTAAGAACACTCAATATTTCCCCCTCTGTCATTAACTGGTTCAAATCATATCTTTACGGTCGTCAGCAGTGTGTTGTAGTTGAGAATACCTCATCTGCATGGTCTCCCCTCACTGCCGGAGTCCCTCAGGGTGGAGTGCTTTCACCATTACTGTTCTCCATATTTATCAATAATATATCCAACGTGATAAACTCCTCGTTTCACTTATATGCTGACGACTTACAAATATATCGCCATTTTTCCCTTTCCGATGTCAACGAAGCTGTACAGTTGATTAATAAAGACCTGGCGGCCATCCAGTTGTGGGCAAAATCTTTTGGACTTCTTGTGAACCCCATTAAATCGCAAGGCATGATTTTTGGTAGCAGTAGACTTAGAGGCAGATTGGACTATAGTAAAATTCCATCCTTAGTTTATGACAGTGTCGCTTTACCTTACTCACAAAAAGTAAAAAATTTAGGACTTATAATCGATTGCAATATGACGTGGGCCTCACATGTTGCTGATGTAAGCAAAAGTATGCACTTCAAATTCCACTCCTTAAAACGACTTCAATTCTTCTTGCCATTAAAAACAAAAATTATGCTCGCTCAATCTCTGCTGCTGCCGACCTTAGATTATGCTGACATTTGTTTCTTGGACGTATCCGAGGAACTTCTTGACAAGCTTGAACGCTTACAAAATTTGGCGATTAGGTTCATTTACGGATTGCGTAAATTCGATCACGTTTCGGATTTTCGCTGTAAGTTACAGTGGCTGCCGATCCGTCGTCGCCACGACCTACATATTTTAACAACACTTTACAAAATCCTGAATGAACCTGATTCTCCAAACTATCTCAGTTCGCGGTTCCAAACATTACCACCCTTCACGCAACCGAGAAGGTCATGTCATATTAAGACATTAGTTCATCCGCATAGCAACACCATCTTCAAACATAAATCGTTTACGGTTCGTGCAACTGCTTTGTGGAATAAGCTGCCAAAAACTATAAGAGATAGTCCATCGATATCAACTTTCAAAAAAAAATTAAAAGCACACCTTCTCTCACAAACATAATTGCTTTTATCACCACTCAACACTTGTGTACATCGCATGTATATGTATATATTTATTTATTATATATTATTTATGATATGTAAGTTATATTTTCATAAAGTATGTATTGTATGTTTTTGCATAGGTATTTGTATTTTTTGTATTTTTATTAATTATAATATTATAAATATCATTTAATTATATTTTACTATGTTTTATCCATGCACCTGCTTCCCTACTTCTCACAAAATATCACACAATCATGGGTTGGCTGGAAGAGATCTCTTTTAGAGATAAGTTCACCTTTGCAAACTATAGTTTATTTAAGTGTATTGGTTTTGTTTTTTTTTTAAAGTGCAATAAAGAATATATAAAACCGATTTCTTTTCCTACTCCTTCAATATACATGCTGTCAGATTGTGGAATTCATTACCATTCGAAATACGTGAGTCAAAAACCATAACACTTTTTAGAAAAAGAGTAAGGGACCTCTCTCATGATATCTCTCTCATGATATAATAACATAAAGTCCAATACTAATCAACGAATAGAACTTGAAATATTGTATTATATGTATGTATATGCTCAGTATATAATTAAGTATGTATTTAGTTATTGGCAGTATTTAGTATTAGTATATTCTAATAGAATATTATTTCTGTTAGGTACGCACGCTCTAATTTTGCTTCTGTTACAACCTCCATTCACAGGTCTGCTGGTAGAAATTTATTTTAGAAATAAGCAGTACCTTTGTACATATGTCAGATTTAAGTAACCCTGTATTTTAATATCTGTGTGTACATAAATAATTAAATAAAAATATAACATAATAATTCTTGTCTATATGAATGCAGTAAAAGAAACATTCTAAACAAAAATATAATAATGAAAAAATCTATTGGATAAGAAATATGCACTTAGTAAATTCCCTTGTTAAACCACGATTTCTTTTTCAACGCGAATCCATTTGTCTCTACCTTATAAAGTAGCAACTGTTTTATGTTTGGTAAAACTATAATGCGAAGTTAGAAATTTCAGAATTGTATGTGTCTTGCTTTTTACTGGTGTTTTATTCGAATTTCACATAATGAATTATTATATTATTGAAAATAATGCGTCCACAATATCTTCCTGATAACATCGCTTGCTAAATATTTAAGAAACCTGAATATCCTGCTTTCAAAATAAATTCAAATGTTATATATTTATTTTAAACAGTGGCCATGATACTTCAAAAACTGATTCCTCATAACGTTTTCAAATGAATTCAAATATAACCATATAATATGACGATCACTTTGGCGACCTATCTGCCCGAGACGCCAGTGGTCACGGGTTCGATTCCCGCCCGGAACAAGAAAAAAAATGTTCCGGGCGTTTATCTATATATTCTAGGTTCCCCCTAGTTCGCTACATGGTATCCCATATCACAGGCTTCGCTTACTTTGAGGCCATGTAGTTGGTGTGATTGTCTGGGGATTTTATTATTATTTATTTATTAAAAACTTACACTAAATCAATATGACTAATAAAATTTTCTCCTTAATTCCAGGGTTTATCAGATCCAACCAACTACCACGAGTTTTGTCGTCTGCTCGCGCGACTGAAGTCCAACTACCAATTAGGAGAGCTGGTGATGGTAGATAACTATCCGCGGCTCATTGAACTGATCGCCAAGTTCACTGTGCAGAGTTTACAGGTAATATAATTTAATAATTTGATGGACGGCTGGTGCAGTGGTAACAAACATGCTAGAGTTCCTGGGCTCGAGTCCATGAGATGGCCATGGATTTTTATATGTTAATTTAATTTAAAAATAGGTTTTTATTCAATACTAGCTTTATCCCGCAACTTCGTATGCGATTAACTACCCTTCTCGTGGAAATTTCAGAAACTATACAACCACACCCACTGAAAGAAACTTTATACCAAGTATCACACCCATGCACTCAAGGAATAAGTTTTTTTTCATACAAACTAAAAATCATATATTTCCCGTGCCCGTGGGAATTTTGGGATTTTTTTTCGTAGCACAACCAGTCACTCTTTAAAGAACCTTCATGCCAAGTATCACATCCGTACACTCAAGAAATAAGATTTTTCATACATTCTAAAAAGTCCAACCCCTTCCCGTGAGAATTTCGGGAATTCCTTTCATAATACAAACAGACACTTATTGAGGAACCTTTATATCAAGTATCACATCCGTGCACTCAAGGGTTGGGATTTTTTCATACAAACTAAAACATCATATATTTCCCGTTCCCGTGGGAATTTCGGGAATTCCTTTCATAACACAACCAAACACACATTGAAAAACCTTTACACCAAGTTTCACATCGGTGCACTCAATGAATAAGATTTTTCATACAAACTAAAAAGTCCTATATTTCCCGTTCCCGTGGGAATTTCGGGAATTCCTTTCTTAGTGCACCCCTACATCCCCTGAAGAATGTTTGTTCCAAATTTCAGCTCTCTAGGCCCAGTAGTTGCGGCTGTACGTTGTCTGTCAGTCACTCAGTACCTCAGTCACTCAGTCAGTAACGGAACAGTTTTTATATATTATATTTTATATATATATATATATATTTATATATATATATATATATATATGTATGTTTATATATTTCTTAAGGGGTTGTCCATTAATCACGTGCAACTGACCTGCTAGATGCTTATCCAGTTGTTAGTGTTGAAGAATGTCTTGCTAATCCGTGGTCCGAGGACAATATACATTAAATATATTCATGTACTAGTACAATACATGTTTTTCCTATGATTACACTCTTCGTTTATTATTATTGTTATGGCAATAAAAAAAACTTGCAACCTGGTGTAGACATTTTTATTATGGTCCTTAATTTCAGAATAAAATAAGATTATAGTTTATACCTGTATTTAAATTAAGATAATATTCAGAAAATTTTAAGATTCGTTGTAGGTACTAAAAATACACGTGATGTTGAGAAGGGGGAGGGGGGGTGGTCTTAAACCTCACTACGTATCACCAATGGGGGAGGGGGGGTTAAAAAAATGCTAAAAAAAGATCACGTGATTAATGGACACCCCCTAAGTATATCAGTTATCTAGGAGAAATAATAAGTCCAGCTACAGAATATATTTTTGGTCTCGTGATCAAGCTTCCATTTTCATATCTTAGCCATGAGACAATAATATGTGTCTTGAAGCAATTTATACTATAATTATACCATAATGAATAAAATAAAATAAAAAGTTTATTAATTTCAGAAAAGCATAAATTACAAATATTGGCTTAAATATACAAGTAAGGATAGAACATTGGTGCCTGAACTAGGATAATCGTGTTTTTCAGGCTGGATAAAACTTCTATAAAATAAAATATGGATTTTAAATACAAACATAGTAGAATCTACTTACTTAAATATTCTTAAGAAATAAAAATAGGAAATTGTGACAATTTTAAATCTAAGAGATTTACTTACATAATTATTTCATTTATTAAACCTAATTACACATTTATGCGAACATTATCAAAAATTTAACTTATAATAGTCAGCAGCATCTTAGGTTTCATTGTACGACAATTCCTGCAGGACTGTTTTTAAAGCCTTTTTACAATTTCTTACGTTTAAGGGATATATACAGGGTGTCCCAAAACTCGACGTCAACCCAGAACCGGGTGACAAGGCAAGTCATGCTGGTTATCAGAAAAATGTTTAAAAAAATCTAAGTCACGTGTTCTCAAAATTATTGGCATTTTAAAAAAACACGCAAAATTTCACACCCTGTGACAGTGTTTTTGCTGCTGTTGCCACAAATGTTCACTTTTGGAAACTTTTTTTTTTGATATGTAACCCTGAATAATGCTTCTCTAAACTGTTATCAACATTTCAAATCCAGCTTCTCGAGCTTGCATAAAAATAGGACTTATTTCCAAGTAAAAAATTAAAAATTAAAAATGGCCTAGTTTTAACTGCCTGCATTGAAAAAAAATTGTATTACGCGAGTTTGGCAAGTTGTGTCAAAAGTTGGCGCATTTAGTAAGGATCCCAAAATGGTATGACACGTGGTAAATTGTAGTTGCTATCATGAACAAAAAAAAATTCGTAAAAATCTAATTTTTTCTTACCTGGTTAAAAAATATTCTAATGGGCCCAAGGTTTTCCAAAGAGTCGTAAATTGTAAGTTGTGGCAAAGGAGTCTTTCTAGGAAGTGTAAGCGAGATAGTATTTGTGCTAAAGTGATTGAGTGAGACGGAGAGAGTCACCTTCTCAAGTGCGAGCGAGACAGGTATGGACGAATAAAGTGAGAGATGGAGAGAGTCATTTTACCAAGTGCGAGAGAGACAGAGAGTGACGCCAGGATTTCGCTATTGTAGATACACATTACAAACCAGTCAGTACGTTACGTTCTTTCGTTTACTGCGCTTGTTTTCGTATTCGTTTGTGTTGATTTCGTACTGTTTACTTTTGGCTATGTTTATGGACTTGTGATTGCTTGCGATTTAGATTCGGACTGTTTGTTTTCTCTTAACGACGACCTTTGCTTTCCTCTGGACTATTGTGTGAGTGTGTGACAAGTGCCGAGATGTCTTCGTATACCACTCGCGCATACGCTAATATGCACCTTATGTATGGTGAGTGCAGGTGTAATGCCAGTGCTGCTGCCAGACTTTACCGCGAAAGGTACCCAAACACTGCTCGTTACCCCGATCATCAGGTGTTTACGAATGTGCATCGGTTGCTCTTCTCAGAAGGCCGCCTCCCAAATCAAACGCATGGTGGAGGCAGACCCACCAACCCTATGGAAGAAGAAGTTCTACAGGCTGTCGAAGAAGACCCAAGTACTTCAGTGAGAGCTATTGAAACGAACACCGGAGTGCTCAAAAGTTCAGCCCACCGTATTTTAAAAAGAAATGACCTACACCCATACCACGTACAGCGAGTACAGACATTATTACCCGGTGACTACCAAAATAGGGTGAATTTTTGCCGGACGATATTGGAGAGGTACAGAGATGACCCACTTTTTCTAACAAAAATTTTATGGTCGGACGAATCAACTTTTAAAAAGGACGGCTACGTGAACATGCACAACCTGCATGAATGGCGTGTTGAAAACCCTCATTTAACGAGACAGGATCGGTCCCAGTACCGATTCAAAGTTAACATGTGGACCGGAATTTTGAATGGCAAAATAATTGGTCCTTTTGAGTTGCCTGATGCATTAACTGGCGAGAGGTTTACTTAGACTTTCTTCAAAACCATCTTCCAAATTTATTAGAAGACGTGCCGCTAAGCATTTACAGAGAAATGTGGTTCCAACAAGATGGGTGCCCAGCGCACTTTGCTCGCCCCGTAAGAGAGTACCTCGAAGAGCTTCCTGGGAGATGGATCGGGCGGGCTGGACCAATCTCGTGGCCGGCCTGTTCACCGGACTTGAATCCTTTAGACTTTTTTTACTGGGGAGCTGTTAAAGAAAAAGTTTACGAGAAGCCCATTGGGAGTGAACATGAATTACGGCAGAGAATAGCTGAAGCAGCTCAATTTGTAAGTAATGGACGATACGCTAGAAAGATAGCTCGATCTTTTTTAAAAAGATGTCGCGCTTGTATTGCCGCCGAAGGAAGGCATTTCGAACACTTATTATAACATTTTAAGAATTATTGTAAATTTTATTAATAAACATTAACATAACAAAATTGAAACCTTTAACAATAAATGCCTTTTCCAATGCACACACTAAAAAAAATAAATTAAAAGTGAACAATCTGTTCATTCAATAAAGATAGACGAGTACATCAGTACAATGTACAATTCAGTTAAATTTAATCAGTGTGTACATTGGAATCGGCTCCAATGTAACCAACGATAAGCTTTGCAATTTTAACCAAGTAAGAAAAAAAGTTAAAAATGGGTTTTCATGGAAATATTTTTTTTTGTTCATGATAGCAGCTACAATTTGCCAAGTGTCATACCATTTTGGAATTCTTACTAAATGCGCCAACTTTTGTCACAACTTGCCAAACTCGCGTAGTACAATTTTTTTTCAATGCAGACAGTTAAAACTAGGCCATTTTTAATTTTTAATTTTTTTCTTGGAAATAAGTCCTATTTTTATGCAAGCTCGAGGAGCTAGATTTGAAATGTTAATAACAGTTTAGAGAAGCATTATTCAGGGTTACATATCAAAAAAAAAAAGTTTCCAAAAGTGAACATTTGTGGCAACAGCAGCAAAAACACTGTCACAGGGTGTGAAATTTTGCGTGTTTTTTTAAAATGCCAATAATTTTGAGAACACGTGACTTAGATTTTTTTAAACATTTTTCTGATAACCAGCATGACTTGCCTTGTCACCCGGTTCCGGGTTGACGTCGAGTTTTGGGACACCCTGTATATAAACTTTAGCGTTTATTTTGTTATACAATAATGGCCCTACGAATTTATAAAATCGTGTAGTCAAAGTGTGTGATTTGTGCATACAATATCCTTGCGTCTTTCGTTAGTAGAACTGGTGCTGTATTGAAGTGCTGTGTGCTGTTTAAGTAAATAAAATAAAAAATAAAACCCCAGACAATCACACCAACTACATGGCCCCAAAGTAAGCATAGCTTGTGTTATGGGATACCATCTAGCGAACTAGGGGGGAACCTAGAATATAAATAGATAAACACCCAGACACGGAACATTTTTTTTTTCTTGTTCCTTGCGGGGATCGAACCCGCAACCACTGGCGTCTGAGGCAGATAGGTTTACCCACACGCCAAAGTGGTCGTCAAAGTACGTCGTTAAGTCGTCGTTAAGTACTGTGTTAGTTATAAATAATTGTCGGATTGTTAGTACATTGCATGATTTATATAAAAGGTTAGTAGAGTAGAGGTATGGCCTAAAAGAAGCTACCTTAAGAATTGCTCTTTGAGCTCTTTCTACAGTAAGTAGAGAGGTTTTAGGAGCTCCTAAAACCTCTCTATAGTTAATACTAAGTAAATAACTAATACTAATTAATATATTCATTGACATTGCGATGAAAAATATTATGCGACAAGAAGGGCTCCCGTTCCGGAAGACGTAGTCGGTACGGTTAGGTGCGATGCAGTTAGGTTGCATATAGTAATATACGTGCGCGAGCCGAGCGATCGAAGCGAGCGGTGCCGCGGCAGCGGCCAGCGAAGTGCCATATAACCTAGAGCTTTTTTAAATAACCCCGACGTGATTTGTGGCACAGATTGTGGCTGACATAGTAATTTAGGAAGCAACTAAGATTTTTAGTGGGGAATAATGCTATTTAAAGGAAGTCTGTTTAATTAGTACCCTTTATCTAGTATCCATAACACAAGGCCCTTAGGAAAGTTAATTTGGGCTGGATAATGTAATATCTCTATTACCATCCTTTCAGATGTGGCAGTTCGCTCCGAACTCAGTTCACTATCTGCTGTCGCTATGGCAACGGATAGTGGCCTCCGTGCCTTACGTGAAGGCCTCTGAGCCTCATTTGTTGGAGACGTATGCGCCTACGGTCACACACGCGTATATACAGTCGCGATTGGACACCAGTTCTGTTATAGGGTGAGTACAATACAATCATCATCATCACCATCATCATTCAGCCAGGAGACGTCCACTACAATACAATACAAAAACTCTGAAACGTTCATTCACGAAATTATTTGACGGTGAGAACGAAACTTGAAAATATCGCTATGATTCTTAATTGAACGAAATTTGATATGCAGCTAAAAAAACATCTTTCAGTTTTCACCAAAATTGTACACATTTACCTTTATCACTATATTCGAATCTATTTTAGACTGGATGTTTCTACTTTATTTTGGTCTCTGATGCACCTTTAAGCCACGTAAAGTAAAAAAAAATGAATGTGACGAGAACTGAAGATGCTTTTTCAAAAATTAAATCAGAAATGACTATGTTAAAATTTGCCAAACACTGCCACAAAAGAAATATGAATGTAATTATTTTCATCATAAATATAGTCATCAAGTCGATTTTACTTCTACTATTACCGTTTTAAAGCACTACGTATGTTTGGTAATTAATTATTTTCATTAAAGTTACTTAGAAGATAAAGTACACACCTCAAAATCAATTCCTTATAAAGTGCTTTAAAATTTTATGCAAAACGAATCGTTCATTTTCAATCATTCTCATGCAGTACTTAAACTACGAATTTTTAACTGGTATCATTACTTTTCTATTTGACATTTCGAACTGTCAGTTTACTGTATAGAATTATTTACCAGGGTATAGACACCAGCTTCGTTTTAGGGTGGGTAGTTCATATGTTTCGTATAGATGGCGCTGAGTGTAAGTTAAAGCGCGCAAGAACTTTTTTAAATGAACGTTGTAATAGATTCGAAGCATGAATGTATGTTGCGCTCCTGTTTCAATGATCAAGAAGTTTATGACCATTGAGACGGTTAGCAACAGTAAATACGATAGACAGATATCATAGTATTCATTGTTATCGATCGGCCCAAAGATTAATGTTCATAGATGATCGTTTAGAAAACGCAGCAAGGATTTTCATATCACCCTTTCAAGTTACTCAGTAGATGTAATACATATCATCCACTTAAAATGAAATTCTCGATATCGTTTCTAAGAAATTAAATCAAGTCTGCACCAATAGTTACGAAATAAACAGGTAGCATTTCAATGACAATATCATCTTTATACATTCACATACCTAACAAAAAGTAGTTTGATTGGTCAGAGTCTGTATGGACTGTTGTATGGCTCGGTTTTACGGTTTTTTAAGTTAACGAGAAGAACCGTTTTACCTTCCTCGCTAACTAAAGTCTTACAACCGGTCTCAAAAAAATAACTATCTTTGACTGACTTACCAATAGTAGCTCGAGTGACCGATTTGACACAAGATAGTTTAGGAAAAAAAACAATCTTTATTTTTATTTTTTGGTACATTATTAAAACCGGCCTTAAGTCTCGCTATCTAAGCCTAATGCCCGTCTGCACTAAACTTTGATAGCCTCTAAGTTGATACTTAAGTCTCAAGGACGTGCTGAGGAACAAAAATTGCGTTGTACTAAACTTAGATCAATGCCTTAATGCTTAACACATTCGGCAATGATTATGTGTGACTTGATTTAGGCATGTAATAACTAAGTTTCTAAGTAGAATTTAGTGGCGACGGGCCTATTAGAACTTGCTGATTTGGTGACTTGATAGGATATATCAACCAACCAGCCTTTCTTAAATAACAGAAAAAATGTGCTAAATAAAAAGTAAAAACAAGAATGTGCTAAGTAATTTCGATGGCGTACCGTTTCGGTAACTCAGTGGAAGAGCACTCGTCCGGCAAACGATGGGTTCCAGGTTCGAGTCCTGGTCGAGTTATTGAAGAATAACTGAGCATTATTAAATGCTAAAACTTAAAAATATTATCAACCAGCCATTATTTAAAAGTTAAGTCCATTTTACGCCCTTAATCAGTGCTAAACCAAGTATTAAATAAAGTTTCGCTCGCGATTAAACCAAGTGACCTAAACGGTTGATACTATCTAGGACCCTAGCAAGGTTAAAGAATTATATTTATTTTTATCAAGGGAATGATAAAAATAAATATAATTTAATCAATTTATTTTTTTTTGTCTTCATGCGCACTTTCCATCAGGTGGCATGGAAGACAAACGTCCTATCCTTACAATATAAAAAAAAAAAAAGTTATGAGGGAAAAATATCGCATTTTCTTAAAAATATTTGGGTTAGAGTCAAAATAAATGTACATTTCTCACATGACTCTTGTGAGAAATATTTCTCACGTTTCTCACAAAAATTAAAAACGTTTCTCACATTTCTCACAAAGATGCGTTCACATAGGTAACTTTTTACTGATGAACAAATAGGTACCTATGACATGTCATGATTTAAATGTACAGGAATAAACATAGGATTGAAATCTTCTATTGCCCGTGGTCCACCCGGTGGTCCACCTGGGTAGGCTATGGGAAATAACTTTTTCCCGTGGTTCACTAGAAGGTCCATATGTTGACATTGTAGTATTACGAAAGAATATGAAACATCTAGGTCTTAACACTAGAACAATACATTAATGCTAACTAAAGCAGTACACATCCTCACACTTCACAGCCAAATTAGAAAGAAAGAAAGCATTTATTAATATTATGTACATGGTATTTTTGTGTTTAGTTTAAGGAAGATATTTAGACCAATATAATGTGTATACGTATGTATGCTCATACAGATATGTTGTATGTTGCGTCGTTAGATTTTTTCATTGTTGAAGTGTTATTAGGCTAAAATTATTTATGAACATCAAATCATATCATTCAATGGGTAATTACTTAAATATTTTTAGTTTTCTTATACTTACCATTATTCATTTTTAAACGACCATTTCGGACTTATAATGCAAGTAGTCAGTAAGTAAGTTTGAAGTAGGTTAGCAAAGCGGGCAAGTTGCGAAGCGCTCTTTGTCGCTGAGTGAGCGCTCGCAAGTAGGTACACACAGCCGCACGTCACACTACCCCACTTTGATTCCGCCTCTATTCCATACACAATAAAAGCTGTTTTCGTAGTTCACATAGGTAACCGGACGTGCTACCGTCTGTACATAATGATCCCTACGATAAATAAAAAACAAAAGTTCGTACCAATTTTTAATACATTTTAGCTTATAATTATTAAAAACAAAAAAGTAATTGTTTTCAAAAAAACAAAAACCAATGCGAAGTACTTAACGATACAACATGTTGACGGCCCCCGGAATAACCGTGCAAGTGAAAAAGTAATGTTACTAAACAATAGAAAACAAAATTGTAAAACTTCGTTCTTAAGATCATTGGGAAATTTTGTGAACACTTACTATATATATTAAAGCAAAAAAATATTTTTTGTGCTAGAGCTCTTGCACGTTTATTCGGTAGGGCCGTCGGTAGTGCCAACGGCAGGTGTAGGTATGAACATTTTAAATATAATTCAAATCAGGTAAATTATTAAATATTAGTGCGCCTGTATCATGAACTTTGGGCTCTTCTAATTCACACACTATATGCGTTTCAGTTATTGTATCCTCTTCTGCAATGTCGCACCAGTCAAAAAGCTTCTTCTTTATTTTATTTAAGCCTAATATCTTGTACATATGCCATTGAATTGCAACTATTTTAGCAATATAATAATAAATTCCAAGCTTGACTACAACCCAGCTCCCTTCGTGGAATTTGTTCAAATTATAATAGTCGTAGTCTTTATCGCCAAAATCAGTGTAACTCTTTCTGGGTATGTTCATTTTAGCTTTTAAATCAACAGGCTTAAGTGTTATATTCTCTGTATATTTTTTTATGTCAAAACTAATATTCTCCGTAACTTCAATTCGTTTTTCATCAGATTTACAGCGAGCATGGCTTGTGATTATTTCTGGAACTATATTTCTTTTTATTTTGTCTGGAACAATGAAATTGTTGATTATAAATACATAAATACCCGCACACTTTGTCAAACTTCTTAAACCATCTAGCGTCCACTAGCATCCTTTAAAAGAAAATAAATCAAGTATATATTAAAGATTTAAAATTAATTTGCGGATATTACACGTGCATGTTTTAATTACATAGCTTGAGAGGGTTTTGTTAAAGACAAATAGTGCCGACTTTGCTGGATCGATCAAAGTGGAACAATGATATAAATTGTTTAATTTTTGTGATATAAATTCATCATCATCATTTCAGCCGAGAGACGCCCACTGTTAGACGTAGGCCTCCCCCAAGGATTTCCACATTGATCGGTCATTTCACATGAATCGAACCACCAAAATCGGGGATATACGTCTTAAACGAAACCTTATCAACACAAGTCAAACTAACTCACTTAAGTTTTTAAACTCTTTTTCAAGCCTTTGTTACACGCAATGTATATATACTTACTATTTTTTTCTTCCAAAAATACAACAGGAGTGTCCACTTCATCGAACTCACGAAATTCTACGTCGATTGATTTGTCTGAAATGTAAAAACTAATTTAACAAAACAGTACACAGCATGATTGGAGAATACTATAGGTGAAATAAGGACATTACCTAAAGGAGGTCCTGGAATACTCATTTCATGATTATCCGTTTGTTGGATCACCCAAGCCTCATTGCTTTCATCACTGCAAGTGTCTGGTTTATATAGACTGTCATCAGATTCGGCATACGTTATATCACTGTCTATTTCTGTTTCTGATTCAATTCTTACCTTACGTTTGCGTGTCTTTGGCACATTTTTTTGATGTTTTGATTGTTTTATTCTAGTTGAAGTTTCTTTTAAACAAGATTCCTGAGAGTTTTTGATCAAATTGTGCGTTTTAACGTCGATACACGGACAGATGCCTTTTTTAACTCCACAAAAACAACTAAGGTCACGATACTGCAATTTGTTCTCCTGACAAATTATTTGGTGAATCCGCATTGTTCCTGGTATCGGTACCAATTTTTTTGGGATTTGACTTTGTTTTTCTATAATATCGGAATCTGACACATAAAAAAGTTGAACGTTAGTTATATCTTTCAAAATATTTATGGCACTCGTTGCATTAATAACGCTATTTCCATGCGAGACTTCCTGGTCCAGCAGCCGTTTGATAGCACCACCGACACCATCAGCAGCACCTTTTCCATGTGCTGCTTCAAAGAACGACCATGTGCCATACAAAAACCCGTTTTGTTGTAGTAGTTGACCTACTTGAAAAAAATTCTTTTTTTGCCGATATTGAGTGGTGGGCCCATCGGAAAAAAAATGAAGGACATTGACTTTGGGGAACGTTATTTTCACGTGATCGATAACAGGCTGTAAATGCGCCCATATTGCACCAGGATCATGATCATTGTTCGGTGATATCGAAACGAAAGACTTTGGTTTGTGATCTTTCGAATAAATCACTCCAGTGTGAAGTGTGATTTGTGCTCGGGAGGCACCAAAATGCATTGCTTGAATCTCGCTGGATAGCTTACATAAGTAGTTTTCAGAGAAATCTACCAATATGCATAGTTCATATTCATTGAGGTTACCTATAACTTCGCGGTATTTTGAATACTGATGATTTATGTTAAAAAAATGAATTTTGAACAAAATTAGTTCTTTTGTAAACAATGAAATCAATTCCGAGATTGTGCCTGTTCTTGCTACATTTGCATATTTTCTTGTGGTTTGAGAACTTGTAGTACCATCGCCATTTTGCTTGACGTATTCATGTTGCTTACATTGCCATTCCAGCCATGAACATTCAGTTTCCTCGGTAATTTCCACATTGAATAATGGCTTTTTAGCTTCACAAGAAACACATTTAGAGTACATACACTCATACGAATTTATATCACACACAACAGACCTTAGTAACATATCTAAATTGTGCGTATTTATGATCTTTAATTTTTGCAATTTGATTGCCTTTTGTGATAAGTTATTGTGTTTAATGCAAACACAGGTATCCCGGTCGCTTAGTTTTGGACGTGTTACGTAAATTGGTTTATTCCGACGGAATGTAGAAAATGATGATTTACCACCTTCTGCAATGTACTTGGTAAACAATCTTTTTAAACTTTGTAACAAAAATCTTTTTTGGTATTTTATTTTCTTGTGCGTCTTTGTTTCCTTTTTGCCTGCTGTCATACGGGTATTATCATCACGATTAAAAAAATTGCGAATTTCCTTAGCTTCTTTATAAATTGCCTGTTTTTTAGTTAGTATCCGGATTCTTCCTTTAAGTCCAAGGCCTTTTGAAAGTTCATTTTTTAGTTTGTACTTTTTTGTGATCTCATTGGATACTATATTTTTTAGAATCCATCTGGTTTTGTTGTCAGATGCATTGGTATATTCTTTACCTAAAGATTTGTTTAAAACATTGAGTTGTAGAATTTTTTTTTTGACACGTTCTTTTTCCGTTTCTGATACATTAGGAATGGTATTAAAAATAAAAGTATTTGTTTGGGTCATTGGGGTTAATTCTTCGTGTGAACCATTGGGCGGATCAACAGAAGCTGAAGTTGCTACTGTCGATAGATGGTCTACTTTAGCCGGTGTCGTTAATACACATCTCATATTTTTTTCTATATTATTTAGTTTAAGTTTTCGTCTATATGCCAGTTTTTTCACACTTTTGTTTTCACGTGTCAAATTATTTATTTGTTCTTCCAAGTATTTTACTTTCTGCCGTAAATCCTTACATTTTTGGCACTTTTTACCCTTCTGTCTTTGACGTTTGTTTTCGCTTGCCCTGTTCCATTGTTCTCTTAGTTTATTTCTTTCTTGTTCTGGTAGATCCTTTGTAGAAGGTCTAACTGATCGCATATACTCACGATGTTTTCTTTTAACTTCCTCATACTTTTCTGGATTATCTTTTAGTCGTTTTCTGTATTCTCTAAGACGTTCCGCGTTTGACTTTGGCATCTGAATGAGAGCAAAAATTCATTTTATTTAGTTATAATTATTTCATCATCATCATCATCATCACAACTTCGTGTAATGGGCCCACTGCAGGGCATGAGTCTCTCCTCTGGGTGACGAGGAGGTTTTAGGCCATAATCCACCGAGCTGGCCCAGTGCTGGGTGGTGGATGTCAGAATTTTCAGGGTGCCGATATGGCTTCTGACAAACCCTAACGACTACTGTATACAAGTATACAGCACCCGGGACCGACAGCTTAACGTGCCCTCCGAAGCACGGAAGTCGCCGTGAGAAACGAATGGTCGGCGGTCACCCATCCAAGTACCGACCGCGCCGAACGTTGCTTAACCTGTGATATCGTAAGATACACACAGTAACCACGGCGCCACGACGACTTCTCGACGAATTATTTAGCTACGTACATTTCATTAAAAAACTAAGTAAGTAAGCTCATCAGGGGTGCTACGCTGTATCTTGTAACCCTTTCAAGTAAAAATCAAGATCTACGTATAATATCGAAAGAATTATACCCTAACTCCTAACTTCTAAGGAATTGGACCTTCCAGCATCAGCTGAGCTCCATGACATTATAGCTATCAGACCTAAATACCAGAACAGTTTAATTAAATACTTGAAAACGTGGGGTGCGTGTCTATAAAATTTGAGGGTCTTCCTCGATATCTTTAGGTTTCCATCATTAGATCCTGACTTGGAGACAACGGGATCATATGTAAATTATATCCTTTCAAACAAAAAAAGTTTTTTTTTTTTCAAATCGGTTCAGGCGTCTTCGAATAATCAAGGAACATACTTAAAAAATCCGACGAATTGGGAATCTCCTCCTTTTTTGGTAGTCGGTCAAAAATAAAACCACCTTCAAAAATCACAATCAACCTTATGTCTGACTTTTTGAACCTTCTTCGATGTGTAATAAATACTTTTTTTTAAAAACACATTAAAATCAGTTCAGCCTAAACGTGAGATAATCACAGCCAAATATATACACATACATACATATAAACTGAGAATCTCCTTTTTTAAGTCCGTCAATATGAGTATAATTAAATACTGTGAGAAACGGTCATGTGAGAAATATGACCAGTATAAACGAGCCTTAGTTTTACATTTTTGTTCGAACGTTTCTCACAGGCATACCAACATGCAACATTTAAATCACTTTATTTAATTATAACCTAAAAATCCGATACTACGAAAGCGTGACCCTGTTGTATCGTTATCACTTTGCTATCAAAATGCTTTGCACTAATAATAAACAAAAATAGTACTTACTTTTTTTGATGTTACTGTGTTTCTCACAGGATTTTTTCACAAGAAATATGGACGACCAAAATAAAATCAACAACACACCAAAACACAGAGGGAGACTGACACTTTTTCTTTTTAATAAATGATGTAACATGTTGCCAGCTATAAAAAATTTTGAGAAGTGGTAGTTTCTATAATTCTACAGGAGTGTAAACAGCGTTTCTCACAAATTGTTTCTCACAGGGCGAAATCTAGGATGCTCTCATAAATAATTTTTATTTTTATTATTTGAAAAGCTAGGTCGTAAAATATCAGTAAAAAAGTAGGCCAGATTATATACGGACCTTTCATAAAATTCTAATTCTAAGCTTCTTAAGAAATTTTGGAAGTTTTGAGCTATTATCGTAACGAGGTAGTGAAATGGACATGTTTCATTTGTATGGATAAAAAAAATATGTATATTAAATATTATTATTTAAAAAAAAACTATTTGTGTCCGTGTAAAAATGACATCTAATTTTGAATATACATGGTCCAGTGTAGTAAAAAAAATAGAAATAAACATGTTAAATGCAATAAACATGGCCACAGTTATGGGTTAAAGGGGGTGGACACGATATTTTTTACTCATGTACATTTATTTTGGCTCAAACCCATTTACACCTTTATGATCGGAATTTGTCGGGTTTTAATAAAATTTTGCCGGAACTATACTATACTTTTATTTATTGGTGTAATTCTACGGCTAATTATTTTATCAAGAGCAAGTTCCTTCACAAACCACATCTGCACTGTAAAATTCATCTTCTACCTCATACCGTCATCACACACTTAAAATGTAGGTCAAAAGCTGTTTTGATTTGACCACGACTTCTTAGTTTGAGTTAGTTCACGCTAATTCCGATAGATGGCATTAAATGTAATCTCAAACCCTCCAGAGACGGCATGGAGGACCCTCTAGATGACCTGGGCACAGTGCAGCAGCAGCTGGAGCAGCTGTCAGTCATCATGCGATGTGAATACGGCAAGACATGCCAGTTGCTCGTGGCTCATTTGGATAGGGCTTTCGCGGCTCAACCGCCGCATAATGGTAAGTATAAAACTCCTCATTATTTTCATCATTACTATCCTATTACTCTATACCTCAAAACACAGGAACCCTTATAACATCAAAAGATAAGGCTGTTAATGTTCCGTTTATGCCTCATTTTTTGACTTTTCTTAGGTTATGAAAATCTATTTTTTCTTATCGATCGTCATCGTTGTCATTTCAATTCTTATTAGGCACGGAACACAAAAATCACCTAACACTTTGAAGTTCCCCACATCTTCCTTCATCCGTCCTACTTTTTGTCTGTCTGTTTTACGGACTAAGGAACATGAAATATAATAAATAATTATACATTTGATTAATCTATACTAATATATAAAGCTGAAGAGTTTGTTTGTTTGTTTGAAGGCGCTCATCTCAAACTACAAGTGGGATTTGAAAAATTATTTTTGCATTTGATAGCCCAACTCTTGAGGAAGGTTATATAGGCTATATTTTATTCCGAAATCCCCACGGGATCAAAAGTTACGCGGGTAAAACCGCGCGCGGTGGCTAGTTTTAGATATAATGCTTCATAGAAAAAAGTACTGCAAAGAAATAGACATGTTTTTATTTTTTCTGGGTTCCATTTCTGAGCTGAATACAAGATTTTTGTAAATGTATGCATGCAGTTTATCTTTTCATTCAAATCGATGACATGTTTTCTAAGAACAGATCTTCGTATTTCTTTTAGTTTCAGACTTTTACATTTTATTGATCCCCCCTGTATAAAACATACATTTCATATTGACGTATCGCGTCGCGTTGTCGCGTTTGATGTTCACCTAGGATAAAGGGTGATTTATTATTGACGAGGAAAATTTTGATGAACTTTTAATAATTAAATAACCTTTCACATTACAGGCCAACTAACATGGTTAGTGTACATAATAGGAGCGGCGATAGGTGGGCGAGCGTCAGTCAATAATTGCGATGAAAATGACGCAATGGACGGCGAACTTGTCTGTCGGGTGCTTCAACTCATGGATCTATTGGATTGTAGGCGAGCTGACGTGAGTATCAATACATAAAACTGTTCCGTTACTGATTTTTCAACTCACTTGCTCGTAAAGTGAGCCTTATTCTATTGAATTTAGAACTATAAACTGGGCTATAAGTCACCTGTGCATAATATATTATACCCTTAGTGCATAATATAATGAATCCTACAAAGTTGAATTATATCTTAGTGCAAATTACATGCGAGTAAACAGAGCATATTTTATTGATCCGGGTTATACATTAAATATTTTCAGAAACAACAAAGAGATTTTATACCACTTCAAATCCATATACATTTTTAAATGTTTGCGCCTTATATTAGTAAAACAAATTTGTTTATGACCACGTATGTCTGTCTTTTACTCACAAGTGTGTTGAAAAACGTATGTAACTCGTGAGCGTTGCTAATTACAGTCTCGGCTCATTATACAAAATCCACACACATTTCTAGATTCACTGGATACACTTTTGACTACCACTAGAACGAGAAATATAACACTTACTGGGGACGTCAATATAGACACGTTAGATAACAAATGCCCAATAACACGAGAGTATTTGGAAATCATTGGATCTCATGGTTTGCTTAACGTTATCGATTCTCGAACTCACGGTCGTACATGCCTAGACCACTTTATGTGTAAATTAGTCACATCTGCCCAGTGTTTTGTTCTTAAAACTGACTTAATTGACCATGACCCTATATTCTTAAGTCTTTCGAGTTCCCTTGCACCAACAACATCGTTCAATGAATCTTTTACTAGAACTAGAATAGATTATGAAGCTTTGGAAGAAGCGATCAAATCTCACGATTGGGAACCGTTTCTGTCACTAAAGGATACGAATGAGGCGGCAATCTTGTTAACTGAAACTCTGCAAGAGCTGATATTGCGAAACACTTCCATTAGAACCCTCAGTAAAAGAAAACGTCCTCTAAAACCCTGGATAACTGTCAGTATAATAAGATGCTTTAAAACTCGAGATAAACTACACAAAAAATGTATAGCGAATCCACAAAATATTGAACAAAAAAACCATTACATCAAATATCGGAACATATGCAATGAAACTACAAAATATCTTAAATATAACTACTATAAGGAAAAATTTGACAGAAACTATAAAAACAATAAAGCAACATGGGAAACGGTTATGGAGCTGTGCAATATAAAACACCAACAGGCAGACTCCTCGCATTAACTAAATATGACAACATCACCACAAGAGTCTCTGGACACTGTTAATCATTTTTTTACAACCATCGGAGAAAATTTAGCAACAGATATACTGAATAGAATGAAGTCGAATATCTCAAACCTAATCCAAAAACCAGTTTCTTCAAATAGTTAGGATTCCATGAGCTTACTACCTACGGATTATATTGAAATTGACAAAATTATTCTTAACCTAAAAAGTAAAAGCGCCCCAGGTATCGACTCCATATCGACAAAAGTTTTAACAACTCACACGCTGTTTTGTGTACAATAATTGCCCACCTTCGCAATTTGAGCTTCACTAACGGGACTTTTCCAACTGTTTTTAAGAAAGCGGTTGTCATACCAATCTTTAAGGTTGGCGGTATGGATTCGGTATCGAACTACAGACCAATATCGTTACTCAGCACAATTAGTAAAATCATTGAAAAGGCATTTAATAACAGACTTATAATTTTTTTGGAATCTAGGAATATTATATCTGATACACAATACGGTTTTCGAGTAAATAAAAACACTGAAGATGCTGTGTCACAATTGTCAGAACTGGTAACGAAAACACTTGATGTAGGGGAAAGATGCGTTGGAATTTTCTTAGATCTAAAAAAAGCGTTTGATATCGTCTCTGCACCGCTGCTGTTGACTAAGCTGGAAAAAATGGGTATACGTGGTCCCACATTGGAATGGCTTACAGACTATTTAAACGAACGTAAAGGTGGTTAGAGTGAATAACGCATTCAGTAAAAGTTCAACAATAACATATGGAATTCCCCAAGGGAGTACATTGGGCCCTTCTCTTTTTCTGGCTTATGTCAATGAACTTTGTTGCTTGAAACTTGAAAACGGAAGTGTTCTGTCTTTTGCGGACGGAAGTGGTCGTTAGTGGAAAAATCTGCAAATGAAGGGCTCAGAAAAGTTGTTGAATGGCTAGATCATAATTTACTCACCATAAATGTTCAAAAAACAAAATATATCTGCTTTAAAATCTCTGCAGCATCAAATCCACCTAATAACTTCACTGTAAAAGTTCATGTCTCGGAATGTGGTTCACAAGATAAATGCGATTGTAAAGTTCTAGAACAAGTTGACTGCCACAAATATCTGGGAGTAATAGTGGACAAGAACCTTAATTGGCAACCGCAAATAGAAGCTTTGGGTAAAAGAATTCGAAAACTCCTTCCTATATTCAGGACCCTTAGACACGCTGCAGATCCCGAACTCATAACCAAGATTTACCTTGCTCTCTGTCAATCAGTCTTGACCTATTGCATTAGTGTCTGGGGTGGAGCCACTGCGACCTCCTTCTTGGTATTAGAGAGAGCACAGAGAGCTGTGATCAAGGTTATGAACTTTAGGCCCAGACGATACCCGACGAAAAAGTTGTATGAGGAAACACAGTTACTCACCGTCCGACAACTTTTTATATTCAACTCGGTTCTCCGCCACCACAGACATATAAATCCCAATCAGGCTAGGTTAAACTCACAACCTAACAAGACTCAACGAGAACAATTGCGATGAAAACGACGTGAGTGTGATGATGCAATTTCATTGATAGACGACATAAATTATGACTATGACTGTTACCTTGTGGTCGAGTGTTTTCTTTGCACCGCTTGCTTCTTGAGGGAGGTAGGGAGGGCGGTGCAGCAACCCAAGAAAATCAATGCATCACTAGTGCTTTGGAGTCGCGGAATGGATTTCTGCAGAATAACGCCTGTTTCGATAAATGAGATGACATAGAATAATTGAGTAGTATAAAAGTAGTTATAAATAGGCTTTATAGAAACCCGTACATCATGCGATTGATGAAAAGTTTGGTGTTTTCAAAGAAAAACTAAATCGAGTTCCCATTTCATTCTAAACTCTGTGTCTACTTATAGTTAGTCTTAATTTTCATCCACTTCACTATATCTATCTCTCTCTTAATCAACAGCAAGGCGGTTGCGAAAAGCTCGAACTGGCAATGATGTCTTTCTTCGAGCAATTCCGCAAGATATACGTCGGAGAGCAAGTACAGAAGAACAGCAAAGTGTACCGGCGACTGTCCGAAGTGCTCGGCCTTAGTGATGAGACGCAGCTGCTTAGCGTGTTGATGAGGAAGATGTGAGTGATGCTGACTGTACTTTTGTGATGTCTCGACTGGAAGTTTGTGACGCTGACTGTAGTTTTGTTGTGACACTGACTGTACTTTTGAGTGTGATGCTGACTGTACTTGAGTTTGCCGCTGACTGTACTTTTGATATGGCGACTGGAAGTTTGTGACGCTGACTGTACTTTTGTGACTGAATGTACTTTTTGTATCTATGTAATCTACTTCACATTTCATACAATTTACTTAATCTACCTTCTAACATCACGGATAGCTTGGTTTTCACTGAATGTACAAAGGCGAGTACCATCGAGACCCTACATTGCGGTTCTGGGCAATAACACAGTAAAAATTTAATTGAACAAGTTAGATTGTATTATTTTATTAAAGATAAACCTAAATTAAAATTAAATTATATTCATATTGAAAATAATTTTAAAACATAAGACACCGAAACATTTGTAGGAATATCATCAGTCCCATCGTCAATGTCAAATTGACAGCAAATGTCAAGTTTGACGTTGTTGACAATGCCATTGATTCGCATTGATTGTTTTCATCGATCGCAAGTTGCGAAATCAACTCAGCAGCAGTTCGTTGATGAGTGTTTAAACCACAATATCATGATCATACTTATTCTCAACCTTGGTTTTTATCATAATAATTTATTTCATTCTTTCTTAAGTTATGTACGGCTTATGATCATAGAAAAGTATTACTCTAACGAGCTTAAGAAATAATGCTTTTATTTATTTTATTTTAAAAGTTAATGACAAATGACAAGCGACTGCTTTTGACTTCAACAATGTCAATTGTCAATTAACTAACTGATGCTTTTTTACAAACAGCCTTAAAAGATGGTGATGGATAATCGCTCATTTAGCCATGCGTTACGAAAATGTACAATTATTAAATATACAAAAAATAAACGAATATCTCCTGGGAAAAAGAATTAAATAACAATGCTTTTTACTGAAAAAAGCTTAAATGAATAAAATAAAATGAAAACGTGGGTATACTTTATACATTTCGCTTGTATAAAGTATTCACAACTAAGAGGGAATATGAGTACCTATCAATCACTTTGTATTTGAAAAAAAAATTAAACGGAGATGATTTGAATTTTAATTTAGCTGTATTCTAAACCTCGATTAAACGAGCTTTTCAAAGATGTAAGTTTCATTTTGTGTTATACTCCAGAACCGCAAATGAACGTTGCCTTTGTTAATCATACACACTTTTGGTAACATTATATTTATTATTACTGCTTCCGTGCTGGACTGGGAGTGAAAGAAAAACATAGAATGTACCAGCTGCTTTTCTTCCCGGGCATACTGTAAAACTCAGTTAAGGGACTACAGGCTGACCTCCTGTCCCTGCAATAGTCTACATCATTATAATGCCTCCAAATTTGTCAAACGTGACATCAGATGGTTTTATATCCTCTGGTGTTATATAAGGGATACAGGCGTGATGTTATGAATGTAAATTTATTACTATTTGACGACGGGCTGGTGTAATGGTAACATACACTGCCTTCTATAGCAGAGGTCCTGGGTTCGAATCGCGGGGGCGGCAGATATTTGTGTGATCAACACAGATATTAGCCGTCAAGTCATGGATATGTTTTAGTTTATTATCAGTTATCTAGTATTCATAACACAAGTTCTTTAAGAAACTTAATTTGGGCTAGATAATTTATTACAAAACTTCTCTTCCCCGCAGAATAACAAATCTAAAATACTGGGGAGGCAGTGAGCAAATCATCTCCAAGACCCTTGGTCTACTATCAGATCTCAGCGGAGGCTACTCGTGTGTCCGGAAACTGGTGAAATTGCAGGAGGTCCAGTTCATGCTGGCCAATCATACGGTGAGATTGTTAGAGTTAGTTTTCACGGTACAGAAGGTTTTTTTAACTTAATGCAGAGGGCATGGAGTTCAGAGTCGCCAAGGTTTGGAATGAACTGCCTGTATCTATTTTCCCTGACCAGTATAGTCCTAGTACTTTTAAGCGTCGAGTGAATAGGTTTCTCGTGGATGGACGTGTACCACCTTAGTCTTCATGTTCACTTAACATCAGGTGTTATGGAAGACAAACGTCCCATCCAAATTTAAAAAAAAAAGCAGCGCCAACTGGTGACGAGAATGGAAAACTGAATTTGTAAGAACGTGATTGGTTGTTTCAAGTGGTTTGCTCGATTAACGCAATGACTAAAGAAACAAGAGGACATGACATAAGTACGAAAAAACATGCCTATTTAGTCAGAAACAAAGATGGCGGCTTGCTGTAGTACTCGTAGTTTTTCTAGGGGCAGCCTAACTCACTGCATCTAACCTTTATAATGGCAGTAATATGCAAATTTCTGCACTGTAAACAACAATTTCTAGCGCTGAAATACTGGCTCGACAGTGAGCAAATCATCTCCAAGTTACTCAGTCTACTATCTGATCTCAGCGGAGGATACTCCTGTGTGGGGAAATTGCAGGAGTGCGGTTCATGCTGGCCAATCATTCGGTGGGATTATTATCATCATCATCTCAACTCCTTGTAAATCGCTGAGTCACATCATACGAGACGACCGACTGGTGTAGCGGTATATTAGTCGTCAAATCATGGATATTTATATATTCTAATAAAAAATATGTATTTATTCAATATGTATGTTTATATATTTCTTAAGTATATCAGTTATCTAGTATCCATAACACAAGTTCTTTAAGAAACTTAATTTGGGCTAGATAATGTTGTGTGAGTGTCATAAATATTTATTATTATTATTTATACCTGGAGTGTTTCATCAACATATATGGCCACACCTTGAAAAAACTTCAATTACATTGCATTTGAAAGATGATTAAACTTAATTACTTTTAATAACACATTCGTCAAAAGTCAAAGAAAACAGAATTAAATTTTAATCACTCGTTATAAAACGTTTTTTACTGTATAATAAATTAGTAAAAAATAAAGTTTAAAAACTACTGATATGCTTACAGGATAGCCGTGATCGTATGCCACTTTGATTTTATTTTAGTAGGTATTATAATGAATCTGTTTTGCTATAATAGGTGGCATACGACCACGGTTATCCTGTAAAAATATTTCACTTGTTTTGGAGTAACAGTGATTACATATTTAAAATGTGCTAACAACACTCTTTCATTTCAACCCCTCAGGAAACAGTCAAGAATTTTATTTTTTACTTTCATTATTATTTCACATATTTTGGAGTAATAGTGTTTACTTACATATTTGAACAGTGGTAAAAAAGCTCTTCCATTTGATATGCCACACGAAACCAACGAGTTTTTTTTTTGTTATCTGCTTTAAGTCCCCTAGAGGACGCTGTAGTCAATTTAACGTGACGTCGTGTAGCATAACCAGTGGACAATCGAGACGCTTCATTTGTTCAATATGATAACTAGTTTAGAAGTTGTGAGGGAGTTGTAGTAGACAATTTATGGCTGGTTTCAATATCATGAAAACTGTTCGTTTTGCCTACGAACAATAGAATTCACTACCAAAATTCCTTTCTATATTCAAAATTTTGACATCTCAACCACTGCTTACGAACTATTTGACTCTAATGGGTTGCTAGGTTACATTCGACCATTTACAAAACAAGTCATTTTATCTAGCCAACGACGACGTAACAAGTTACTAATTTAAACCAAAGAGTTATGTTTTCATTTCATGTGACCAATTACAGGAAACGTAATTTTATATAGCCAACGACGTAACAATTTTTTAGTTTAACCTTATATCCTATCAAATATCTGTCAACATATTAATAATCCAGTTTTCTCTTTCTAACTTATCTATAACAGTTTTTTAAAAAAAGGACAAGTATTATTGAATGACATAATTTATCTTTTAAATATTTACTTTGACGTCATGAAAATGTGATTTAACCAATGGCAACATAAGGATTGGCGTTTCATTTTACGTAAGGAATTAAACGTAATTATTAACAAAATGTCTAAAAATATACTACAATGTATTTATCGAATACCAAAACATCAAGAATAAATTGAATTAGTTTATACGTTTATTTAGTTCAAATATCATACAAATAATTTGCGAATGCGTGATATTCTAAAAATCACGTATTGCCTAGTTTCTTGGAAGAACGTCACGTAAAGAGGGTCCGTGCCAAATTTGAGAACTTACAGATCGTAGCTAACAGATATTGTGAAACGCTATTTTTTTCTACCGGTTTTGTACCTATATCGGTTACTCATACCAGTCAGTTGAATATTGAAACCCGCCATTAATGTATTTTTATGTAGCCTATAGCCAGCGGACAGTGAAGAGGCTTCCAACGACACCTGATTTGTCCAATTATGGTTACTAGTTTAGAAGTTCTGAGGGAACAGATGAACATATACAACTTGTAACAAAATGGAGAGATAAAACTTTGGTTTAGCTTCTATACCATACGTAGAAAATACAGTTAAAGAATTAGTATGATCAGTGCTGGTATAGACTTTCATACAAATTTATTTAATTATTTTACAACAAAATATTTTGACAACCCTAGTCAACCCAATAAGCTAAAACAAGACTTGTGCCGCAGTCAGTGACCTAATGACCTTTCCCGCAGCGGCTGAACTTTGTAGTATCTGTCTTAGTTACCCACCACTTTATTTTTACGCCATCTGTTATCGAATACATTTCATCAAAAGCTAACAAGCTGTTTTTAGGGTTGACACTTAGATATTTTGATCTAAACTTTGAACTTGTTTTTCGGACGAACCGTAAGGATAATGAATTTAAGTTACTTATAAACTACATCATCAAACATACAATCCCTTTAAGTATTATCTCTTCATTATGTTGCACGTTGTGTACCCACATACATACATACACGTCAAAATCATAATCCTCCTTTTTTCTTCGCCGTAGTCGGGTAAATAGTAAAGATAGAAATTTTTATCTTGACCTCAAGTAACAGTTTTGTCAAAAGATAGTGTAAGAATATCTATCAACTTATACTTTAACGTTTTGGTAGGTTATTGAAACCGGCTGTAAAACAATAAATCGATATCAGGTAAATACCCAAAAACGTAAAACGAGGCAAGGGGTCTATGACACAAAAATTCGGGAAACTCTGATCTAGATGTACCCACCAAACCTAATGTATTTGTTTTTTTCCTTACTATAATACTGTGTGCACTGAATAAATATCTCTTTAATAACTGAAAAATGTGATAAATAAAAAAAAAGATCACCCGACCAGGAGTCGAACCTGGGACCTCTCGTTTGCCGGACGAGTGCTCTTCCACTGAGCTACCGGGGCCTGGCGGTACGCCTCGAAATTACTTATCACATTTTTGTTTTTACTCGGGTTATTTTCATTATGTTATTTTCAATATTTCGGATAATTTTTATTTATCACATTTTTCAGTTATTTAAGAATAATTGAGCATTATAAATGAAAAAACTTAAAAACATTATTAAATATTTCTTTATTTCTCTTTTCAACCCAGGCGGAACACTTCCCCTTCCTAGGAGTAAGTGGGGTGGGAACCTCAGAAATGAGATGCCGAAGTATGTTCTACACGGCGTTGGGAAGACTGCTGATGGTGGAACTTGGAGAAGACGAGGACAAGCTTCAAGCCTTCATGATGCCGCTTACAGGTGAGAGGGATTTGGGGTAATACCTCTCATAATATTCTAGTTTTGAGGTCGAAAATTAAGGCAGAACAGCGGTGCGAGCACAGAACTTTATCGACTCGTATGTTTACGAATGTTCGTATAGTATGGAGCCGGTTTGTAAGCAATAATTGAAATCTATGCATTGCCGCACGGCGAGTTTCAATAAATGTGCGCTTTGTTAATTTTGAATGTTTGTTAACATGTTTTACTATTAAATAACTGTAAAATAAAAAAATACAATGTTCCTAAAAACTTGCAACCGACTCCATACTATACGTACATTCGTAAACATACGAGTTGACAAAGTTCTGTGCTCGCAGCGCTGCTGGCTCTTCATTAATTATTGCCGGAACTTTAGTTGTAAAAAACCCGTTACCTACCGTTAATTAACCAAATTCATGGTTAGCTGCCGATAAAATGCAGCTATTAACGGTTAAATATCTGACAGCGACAACGGAAAAGGATAAAGTTTTTCTTTTTTTTCTTGTTAACCGACTTCAAAAAAGGAGGTTATCAATTCCACCCGTATGTATGTAATATTTCCAGAATTGCCCAGTTTTCGTATATGTTAGTTTATATCAACGTCTGAACAAATGTGCCTTTCAATAGTGTATGTATGTTTTTATGTTTGTATTCGCATATCTCCGGAACTACACGTACGATTTCACTAATTCTTTTTTTGTTGTGGTATTGTTCGACTTGGATATACTATACTATCTTTAATCTCATCAAAATCGGTTCAGTAGTTTTAGAGACAGGAATTTCAACTGACTTTTTTTGCCAGTCGAAGCTGGCATCATCGCGCAACTTGCGATACACATTTCAATCCGTTAGCGACATTTTATAAGCCAACCCTACACAGGCATACCGTATTACAACCCTTTGAAATTTCATAAATAAAAAAATAAAATTTAAATTGATCCCGGTTGGGACTTGAACAAACCCAACTCCAGTATATCTAAATTAACTAAAACGCATCATGAAAAGTCTGCCTGTCTCTCTCGCGCGCGGTTTAGCTTATGAGTGTGAAGGGGACAGATATTGTTTTACTTTTTCTACTGTTTATAAATACAGCGTGATCTTGTGATCGCGTTTGATTATTTATTTGCAGTGAACGCAAAAGTCATAGAAGTGTAACATATGTGCAGCATATGTCATCGACCGTATTTGTCAATAATAGAAATATAAACAATGAATAATTACGGTTTAAAATAAACACGCCGGCATAATTCGGGGAACACTTACAATAAGCATGAAATTCGTTGTTTTTTTTAACTTCTCTTTATTAATTGTTGGTTTCTATATTAGGTAGTGAAACACAAGTTGAATACACATTAGTTTCAACTTTGATTTCCTAAAAATCGTAAATATAAGAGAAAACAACATATTATAGAGATTTTAGTCATTTATTACAGTTTTAATGTTTCATTTTAGCTGAAGTTTATTATTATTCAATTGCTTCCATGCTGGACTGGGAGCGAAAGAAAAACGTAGAATGTGCCAGCTGCTTCTCATCCCGGGCATACTGTAAAAGTCAGTTAAGGGACAGAGGTTTTAAAGGCGTTTTTGTGGGCGATAGGCTGACCCCCTGTCACTACAATAGTCTCTCTCCATCTTTATCATACCTCCAAATTTGTCAAACGTGACATCAGATGGTCTTGTAACCTCTGTTGTTCTGCCTACCCCATAAGGGATACAGGCGTGACGTTATGTATGTATGTATGTATTATTCAATTCAGGAAATTTAATCGCGTGTATGACTTCCTCGAGCCCTATTGACCGCTAGTATGCGCTCATCCATGCTGTTTATGACATTGTCTATTGTATCTTGAGGTAAATTGGTCCATTCTTCCGCTAAGGTCATTTTTAGTTCCTCCACGTTCCTGGGGTGGATTTTTTTGGTACTCCCTTCTTCCTAAAATATCCCAGACATTTTCTATTGGATTCATGTCCGGGGATCGTGCTGGCCATTCCAAGAGGTTGATAGACTTCTTGAAGTTAGTCACGAACTACGCGGGCGGTGGGGCGGTGAGCATTATCATGCATAAAAATGAAATTGTTGCTTATGAATGGTGCAAAAGGCATTACATGGGGTTCTAAAATTCCGCGATATATCGGGATGCAGTCAGGGATCCATTGTCTACAAAAACTAACTCCGTACGTGCTCCCAAACATATACCACCCCAAAACATAACGGATCCTACACCATATTCTACCGTTTCTCTGAAATTCGCTGGGTGGCAGCGTTCTCCTTGGTATCTCCACATCCTCTCCATTCCATCAATAAAATAAGCACAAACCGGCTTTCATCCGAGAACAGAACTTTCCCCCACTCATCCGCCCAATCTCAATGATTACGAGCAAATGCGAACCTGCGGTGCGAGCACAGAACTTTGTCGACTCGTATGTTTACGAATGCTTCTATAGTATGGAGTCGGTTGCAAGTTTTTAGCAGCATTGTAATTTTAATTTTACAGTTATTTAAGAGTACAATATGTTTACAAACATTCAAAATTAACAAGGCACTCATTTATTTAAGCTCGCCGGGCGTCAATGGAAAGATTTCAATTATTTCTTAAAAACCGTCTCCATACTATACGAACATTCGTTAACATACGATTCGATAATGTTCTGTGCTCGCTGTGCTGGCTACACGATGACTTCCATCCAGTTTTCTTTGGGTACGACTTTAATCCGACTTCATTCAATCGTGTGACTTTTTCAGTCAGAATTATCAAATTAATACAAATAGGTACAGTACAAATTGACCGTGACATGAAAAAAAAAAAACAAACACAAGACAGCTGATTGTGAGAGCCAATGTCATGCCACAACCAAATTGCTTAAATAGCAGATGCAATGAGCTATGGATGCACAATACGAACATGACAAACTGGGACCAGAGTATTTGAACAAAATGGAATAAAATAGTCATAGTATCATTAGCAGTGATAGGAATAGGTAGTGCAATTTTGCGGGATTTCATTATTAAGGATATTGATTAAGGATTAGTCATGTTCAATAATTTACATTGGATTATAAAAATGTTAAAAGAAATAGACTAAAAGTAGATAATATTGAAAAAAATATAGTTACTTATTTCAACTTTATAGAAAAAAAACAGTCAATTGAGGATAATTCGAACATCAGCAGCGATAGTGAAAATGACTAATATATTTTGTACAACAATATTTTTTATTAATGACATTTTGTAGTTTATCCATCTTTGCCTTCCATACTATCTTTGTGGATATAATATTAAGGTTGTTGGAATATTCTAAAAACTCGTTACATTACTAACTTCAGCATATAAGATCGAACTCTAGGAGACCCAACTCAACATTAGGACTTTTTTGTGAAAAATGATTTTTTGTGTACAACTCACTTTAAATCAGTTGTCAATTATACCTTTTTATATATTTTTCATCTTACTGATTTAAATTGTATATAAGAAAGAAATAAAAAATAATAAAAACGTTACCAAATTTCATAATGTTTTTCTTTGATGTCCTGTTTATCATATTCTATAAGATGATTGAAGCAATCGTATAAAATTTGTGGCAAATATTAAAAACGAACCCGGTTGGTTTGACCAAGAATTGTTCTACAAAAATCACTAAATCCCGCAATGCCGCAGGCGTATCCATACTATTCTCATATTGGAGTTTATTGACCCTAAATTGCACTACCTATTCCTATCATTGATCATTAGCAAAACGACCTGGCACCGCTAGTAGCACCCGTTCACGAGTTAACGCAAGCACCAGCCATCACCCTCCTCAACCATATTTTAGGGAAGAGGGTGACCCGATACCCGACGCTACCACTAGCCATGCCGCCTGAGGGAGCATGACGTTCTTGCTGTTGTCTCGACAAGAAAATAAGTGAGTGGGACAGTCACCAGTATGTCATATATATACTGCACAGCCAAGCCGTAAACAAAATTATTAAGTAATTAGAAACTTTTAGAAATATCCTGTTGTGCTTAATCCCATGCCCTTTTATCATCTAAGTAATCTTTAGTTTTATAATAAGCTTTTCGAGATAGAGTGTTTTTAACGATTGATTTAAATTTATTGAATGGCAGGGATTGAGTTGACTTCGGAATTTTGTTATATATACGTATTGACATTCCAATAAATGATTTGCTGCTTTTAGCCAGCCTTAATTTAGGAAACGCTAACTTATGGTCGTTCCTAGTCCTTACAGAGTAATTTGTATCATGATTATCTTTCCTAGTTTTAAATTTATTATTATTCTTATAAATATACATAATGTTTTCATAAATATATTGTGATGCAAGGGTCAAGATACCAATCTCTTTAAACTTTTCTCGAAGCGATTCTCTGTTTCCAAGTTTATACATTCCACGAATAGCCCTTTTCTGCAGTGTAAATATCGTGTCAATATCTGCGGCATTGCCCCAAAGTAGGATGCCATAGGACATTATACTATGAAAATAACTAAAATATACCAGCTTCGCTGTCTTAACATCAGTCAATGAGCGAATTTTCTTTACCGCGAACGCTGCAGAACTAAGTCTACTCGCTAGTTGTGAGATATGGGCGCCCCATTGCAATTTAGAATCTAAGGTAATTCCAAGAAAAACAGAGTTATCTACTAGATTCAATCTGTTCCCATTAAGCCGCAGATCAGACTCAACTTGTTTTACATTTGGTGCAGAGAATTTTATACATTTAGTTTTTTTATCATTGAACGCTAGATTATTTATATTGAACCACTGAACAACATTTGCGAGAGCATTGTTTACATCGTCGTAGTTTATTTAACGAGTCATTACTGCAGTTTGACGTCGATTCCTCCGGGTATCTTGATGAACCGGTCATTTAGGACGTCCGTTGCTCGTTTTCTGCCTTGCCCTCTCCTCCGCAAGTAAAACCCTGTCTGCCTGTGCCGTTGAACATTGCGATGGATCACAGACACCTATACATTCAGCGCTATACTGACTGATCGGAAGCTATGTCCTTCGTCGATTCTCATTTTTAAAAGAATACAATGTCTATTCGCCGAAAGTAACCAGTAAAATTACCAAAACTCTTCTAAATCAAATTTAACGATGTTGCTTTGAAACCACTTAGGTATAAATGGGATATATTTTATTAACATGGGTAGGTGATATTTTTTGTAATCAAATTTTTACTCATGAGGGTAGAAATAAACGACTTTGAAAAATACTCAACATAAATCTAAGAAAGTGCTATGTTATAACTGTTCCTCTCATTGTGAATCGGGGTTCGATTCCCGGCCGAGAAAGATTTTATTTAGTATTTTATCTATAAAATGGTATTTCTCTTCCGTGCTGGACTGGGAGCGAAAGAAAAACATATAATGTACCAGCTGCATCTCTTCCCGGGCATACTGTAAAAGTCAGTTAAGGGACAGAGGTTTTATTGACGTTTTTGTGGTCGTTAGGTGTCCCCTTGTCACTGCGGTGGTCTCTTTCCAGCAGTATAATACCTCTAAATTTTGTCAAAAGTGACATCACATGGTGTTATAGCCTCTGGTGTTCTGCCTACCCCGTAAAGGATACAGGCGTGAAGTTATGTATGTGTGTATGGTATTTCAACTTATATAAAAATGTATTCCTTCCAAAATTGAACCTAAAATAACAAATTTTTTAACCGGATTTATCAAGTTGATGCCTGTCATTTCTGTCTTTCATACATTTATAACTTCACGCCTGTATCCCTTATGGGGTAGGCAGAACATCAGAGGTTATAAGACCAACTGATGTCACGTTTGACTAATGAGGTATTATAATGATTGCGAGAGGCTATTACAGTGACAGGGGGTCAGCCTATCGCCCACAAAAATGCCAATAAAAGCTCTGTCCCTTAACCGACTTTTACAGTATGCCCGGGAAGAGAAGCAGCTGGCACATTCCATGTTTTTCTTTCGCTCCCAGTCCAGCATGGAAGTAACAGAGATTTCGAGTTAATTTAAAATATAATTATACGCGATGAATCCAGTTAAAAGGTGTTTTATGTTACATAATGAATCGTGTGAATTCAGATGATATTATGAACCTTTGACATTTTTTAGAATGATTTTTTTATAATTATTCCCCATTTTCAATCCACAGCGGCCTTCGAAAGCATAATAGGCATACTAGAAGCGCCGGAGAGTCAGATGCAAAGGAGTGAAGAGGCCAAAAAAACTCTCATAGGAGTGGCGAGGGACCTCAGAGGACTGGCCTTTGCTTTCAACACGAAGACTACGTATATGATGCTGTTCGATTGGATGTGAGTTGGTGATTTATTTAATTTTAGCTGACCATTATAGTCGAAGTCGTCGTGGCGCCGTGGTTACTGTGTGTATCATACGATATCACAGATTAAGCAACGTTTGGTGCGGTCGGTGCTTGGATGGGTAACCGCTGACCATTCATTTCTCACGGTGACTTCCGTGCTTCGGAGGGCACGTTAAGCAGTCGGTCCCGGGTGCTGTATACTTGTATACAGTAGTCGTTTGGGTTTGTCAGAAGCCACTTTGGCGCCCTGAAAATTCTGACATCCACCAACCAGCACTGGGCCAGCTTGGTGGATTATGGCCTATACCTCCTCGTCACCCAGGGGAGACTCATACCCTGCAGTGGGCTCATTACAAAGAGTTGTGATGATGATGATGACCATTATACTGCCCTTTTATTATAATTACTTAATTATTATTTTTTTATTTGGCTTCTTAATAATAGGTTCACTAAAACTTACATAGTAAAACAAAAGTAAACTTATATCTAAGTGTCCCATTACTTAAAAAAAGCATAGCATGCACTGAATACATTATAACAGTATAAACGAAACTATTCGGAATATAAAAAAGTAATTAAGTATTTCAAAATTAACAAAAAGAACTCAATTTATTAAAATATACATTCAAATCAGTTCATGACCAAAGATCTCAGAATTCATTTTTTTTTTATTAAAGACTAATCCCGTGTTTGACCAATTCAATTCAATTCTTGACAAATTGGCAACCAGCCGTCGATATGAGGCGACAAGTTATTACTGCCAGTATCATGTGATGGAATAGACACGGTATTAAGAGTTAAGGTCAAGATGGAATAAAACTGCAAGTGATGCGCGGCGTAGACCGGACATTGAGTTACCTTAAACAATAAAACAACACAGTTAGTGTGTTTGACTAAATTTGATAAGTAGTTAATTTGATAAGCCAAAAAAAGTACGGGAAATTACACTTTTGTCATCAAATGTATCTTTATTACACTAGGCCGACAGTGCTGAAATAAAATGAAATATTTATTTAAAAGATTTTTCAAAATTTGACGGAGTCTAGGAAAAAAAAATTGTCTACAAAAATCTACTCACAAAGTGTTCCAACTATTAATTTTGTTTTTTTTTTTATTTACTTAAGAAATGTCAAATTACCTGAAGAAAATAACTATTTTAAGTCGTATAATTACGTTAAAAGACCATTTTCTAAATTTAAATAACAAAAAGTGCCTTCCTTTTATAGAAATATTAATTTAATATACCTACATTTACAAGATATCAGAGAAAAAAAAAACAAATCTTCCTCTTTTAGTTATAAGTTATAATTTCTATTATAGGTACCTCATTTTCATTCACTATACCTATGTTCTTATGAGAAATTAAGTTCATTAAACCAAGATTTTTCAATACTACGAAGTCTTAGAAAAAAAGGAATTTTCGTCAAAATACTTATTCTCTTGTTTTCAGCTACCCTGTATACATGAAAGTTTTGCTACGAGGCATAGAGATTTGGTATGCGGACCCTACACTTACCACTCCAGTACTGAAACTTACTGCGGAGTTGGCACAGAACAGGTATTCATATTGATGTTTTTCTATATAAAATACATTTATTTTGAAAGTTGTAGCGACATCTAGCGACGCGGCATAGAACGACGACGACACGACGAAATTCCTACATCGCGCTATTAAAGTTTATATAGCGACTAGCATATATACAACATCCCGACATCAACAGTCGGGCCGTGGGCCGCGGCCTGCCATCCCTTTTCTTAGGAGTAGGAACAAAAATCAGTTCCTACACTCGGATGTTTGTTCCTTCGTCGTCGTTCTATGGCGCGTCGCTAGATGTCGCTACAAAGTTATAGGGCAAAGCCCCCTAGTAGCGGACACATAAGGATTTCAAGAAATAATATGAAAAGTATTACGAAAAATGTGTGTTTATCTATCAATTACTTAAATAGGCAAAACATTGAATCAAAATCAAGCATCAAACATTTACATTTACAAAAACTTTCGTAGTTAAGAAACTTTTGATAGGAAAAATTCATTGGCACCTAGTACCGGACAGGATAAATACCAAACCTCTAGCGCCGGACATGCCGTCCGGCGTTACGGGACTTTCCCCTATATATTGAATAATCAATAACTTTATTGCCAACATGAAAGAAAAAAAAATCAATAATGATTAACAGAAAGAACATAGGCAGACTGGGTACTCTACTACGTTTCCTAATTTGGAGATGTAGAAATTTGAGCTTTTGGTATTTTTTACTGTATACTGGACTACTTATTTTCCATAAATTATTATTTATCTACAATTTCTGTGAATAAAGGAAAAGGGAAGTTTTATTTCCTTTTGTTCACAGAAATTCAATTTAGTAATAAAATCTGCTCGACGACGTCGTTAGATTTACATAACACAACTGACAGACATGTCAACTTGACATATTTTGTTTAAAAAATATCGTGGATCAGTCAAGTCAGTCATCTGTCGTGTCAAAAATGACTTTAATGATGTTTTTTACGTTCATTTCTTACGTTTTTAAATTCATATAACTTTTTACTGAACAGTTGCAGAGATATAGTATGGTAACGTTTTTTTATTGCTATATTCAAGAAAAACATTTTTTTTTTTATATTGTAAGGATAGGACGTTTGTCTTCCATGCCACCTGATGGAAAGTGCGCATGAAGACTATGGTGTTACACGTCCATCCACGAGAAACCTATTCACTCGACACTTAAAAGTTCCAGGACTGTAGTGGTCAGGAAAAACAGACGCAGGCAGATTGTTCCACTCCTTGGCAATCCGTACCAAAAAGGAACTATCGAAGCGTTTTGTTCGACTTCTTGGTAAATCCACTATATAGGGATGGATGTTCTGTCTGCGTCTGGTAGTCCGGTGGTAAAAAGTGGGTTCAATTTGGTCAAAAAGAGCACTCGCACACTCACCAAAATGTAGCCGATAAAATACTGTCAAACAAGCAACCTTAGGTAACACATTAGTTTCATTACGCTACATGATATCAGAACTCCAAAAAAGACGGTTCTAGCACTGTACTGCTTGCTGCCAATGTTCTTTACACAATTGAGGCGGTCTTATAGCTTTAATTGATTTCTTCTAGGAAACCCATCACTTAATTAGAAGGCTTTTTTAAACAAGGGTCGTATTCAAATTAAGGTCTGCTTAAAATAGGCCTACTACTAGGGTTGCTAACCATACTGTTTTTAACAGTATTATACTATTTTTCACTACATTATACCTTCCATGCTGGACTGGGAGCAAGAGAAAAACATAGAATGGGCCAGCTGCTTCTCTTCCGGGCATACTGTAAAACTCAGTTAAGGGACGGAGGTTTTATTGACGTCTTGTGGGCGATAGGCTGACCCCCTATCACTGCAAGTCTCTCATCATTATAATACCTCCAAATTTGTCAAATGTGACATCAGATGGTTTATATCTTCTGGTGTTCTGCCTACCCCAGATGGGATACAGGCGTGACGTTATGTATGTATGTACATTATACTGTTGAACAAAGATAAAGTATACAAAATACTGTTTTCAGCATAAAAAGCTAAACTAGACTTTTTGCTAGACTTTAATTAATGATTTTTGCAAGAAGCTATAAAACTATGTGTTTATTTTTCCAAAATACTGTTTGATATTCCTTTCCGATTCAAAAATACTTTTTTTCTAAAAAAAAAAGTTGACAACCCGACCTCACCGCTAAAGATAAGCGTAATGGTAAGGCCCTTTCAAAGTTCACGTAGCGAGAGACCTTGGTAAGCTTACGAAATACGAGTACATACATACATACATAACGTCACGCCTGTATCCCTTATTGGGTAGGCAGAACACCAGAGGTTACAATTCTTACAAGTCTTGTAGACCATCTGATGTCACGTTTGACAAATTTTGAGGTATTATAATGATGGAGAGAGAGACTATTGCAGTGACAGAGGGTCAGCCTATCGCCCACAAAAACGCCTTTAAAACCTCTGTCCCTTAACTGAGTTTTACTGTATGCCCGGGAAGAGAAGCAGCTGGCACATTCTATGTTTTTCTTTCGCTCCCAGTCCAGCATGGAAGCTACGAGTTTATACATATAAATACTAGATTGCTGTTTTGCGCGGTTTTACTTATGCAATTTCGAAGCCTGCGGGAATGTCGGGATAAAAAGTAGCCGATGTGCTATTCCAGGCTGAATACTATCACTATGCCAAATTTCATCTGAATCCGTTGAGCCGATCAGCCGTGATTGAGGAACAATAAATATAATGTATATACATGTATATAGATATATATGTGTGTATGTATATTCTTATAAGAACTTAATTACTTATATATTTATTACATATATTGTACGACATGACACGGTTTTACGCACCTGAAATTCTCTACCCTAAGGTTGTCTGTAAGAGATCGCTTCTTTAGCGATAAGGCCACCTCTTGTACCTACTCTAAGTTTTTATTTCTGTAGATTTCTAAGCATTTATTTGTAGTTGTGCAATAAAGAGTTAATTATTAATTATTATTAACAATCCATACATCCATCCCAATTTCACATTTATAATATTAGTAAAGTATATTTGTATTTGTTTCAGGAATCAGAGGCTACATTTCGACGTGAGTTCCCCCAACGGGATATTGCTATTTCGGGATTTGTCCACTATCATATGCGCATATGGTGAGTTACTCAAAGTTAATAAAAATAAACACGTTTTTACGAAATACAATCGTAAATGTCGAAGGTGAAGGTTGATAGTCGGAACAAGTTGCAATGACGGTTCCCCACGTGTACTGAACAACTATTTTTAATACAGTTGTAAAAAATTGAAGAAAAGGGATTGAGTAATTTCGGTCCAATCCCTCAACAACGTTGGATGTGGTACCAAATGAACAGTTTTAGGGTACACTTCATTTCATGTTATGAAGGCTTAGTCAATATCTAACGCGAACATTGTGTTTTGATACATTTTCCAAACTAAGAAAGTTTAAAATTCTTGGCATCATAAACTGTAAACAAAAGCTTGTTTTTCTAATCTTTACCTTGATTCCCTCTCTCCTACCCCTTGCCCGCTCTTGCGGTCCTAACAAAGCAATTTGTAATCAGTCCTTGCCACAGAACAGTAATAAATACACAGAACTCTATACGATAGAAATTCAGCATTGTACGTCCCAAGTACCATATTATAGAGATAACATGGGCACAGCTCCCTACAGTGCGTCTACCCGTAAGACAAGTACAATAATATTGTATTATCGCATCTCGGCCTACTAGATCGCGGTCAATTAGTATATAAGTGTAATATATTCTTGTCCTAACGTGTCGGGATTGTACCTTTCCTCTGAGTAGCCATACGTTAGTTTGCACAATATTACATTGCTGTAAGTCTTGCAAGTTACTCTGCCGATATAATATATTCCACACTCTTTTGTCGACTATGCTTATCATACAAATCGGGAGACATTTAATTTGACTTTAGGTGATACAAGTATAAATAGTTATTCTAAAAAAATTGTTACAACCTTAAATAACGTTGGATGTGGTACCAAATGAACAGTTTTAGGGTACACTTCATTTCATGTTATGAAGGCTTAGTCAATATCTAACGCGAACATTGTGTTTTGATACATTTTCCAAACTAAGAAAGTTTAAAATTCTTGGCGTTGGCGTATTTCTTCCGTCACTGTCATGAACTCAGCCTTCAAAAACTTAACGTACATTGGCGCACGGTATTGTCAATTGGCGCGATTGATGACAAGCTAATGTCAAAATTTTATATCATGTCATATCATGAAAGAACCGTAATAGGCCTGCTGCTCCTTGCTCGCACGTTGTTTACGCTCCTTGCTTTTGTGTTACTATCGGCTTGTTTTGCGACTTACTGACCCCTGCTTGTTTTAATTGACTTCGATATTGCTTACGTACATGTGACTACCGGACTTCTACTAGGACACGATTTTAGCAAGCGCTCTTGGTGAATGTTGACTGGTGAATAGTGTAATGGCAGATAACCGCTGTGTATTATGCCTGCGCTCACGCGTAATACGTACAAGACGGCATGTTTTGGGAGCAGATATTCCACAAAGTCGACCTCAGTTTGCAGAATATGTGCGACAAAATGCCTTGATCGAGGTATGGACTGATTTATATATTTTTACATTCTACATGAAAAGCATCTGTGTTTTTTATTTGTCTTTACTGTCACACACACTTTTATTGTGATACACACAGATAGAAACACATTTTACATTTACATAGCGAATAGTTTTAGTAACGAAAGAAAACACTAAGTATCCCTTTACGCAAGCCTATTATCAATCAATAATATTACCGTTATTACGACCGTTTGGCTCAGTGGATAGTGGCCCTGTCTACGGAGCGAAATAGAAGCGGGTTCAAGTCCCGCCAGGGGCAGATGTTTGTGTAATGAACAGAAACATTTGTGCTCGGGTCATGGATGTCATTTATATATTTATCTATGTATCTCTATACGTTATCTAGTATCCATAGTGCAAGCTTTGCTTTACACACCAATTACCTAGTCCACACTTTGGATTAGGTGATTGATATGTGATAAGCAACTGCACATTCTAAGTTTTTCTATCACTCCCAGCCAAGTATGAAAGCAAGTTATAATATAGTTTTTTTATAATATCAAGGGTCGGCAACTTAGCATAGGCGAATCTGACAAACGAGCGCCAGATCCGCCTATGCTAAGTTGCCGACCCTTGACTTCAGATGGAGTTGCCTATGTAACCTGTAATTTTACTGGCCTATCCTTTCCTTTATCCGGAACACGTCAACGATCCGTGATCTTAACTATAGAAACGCTACTACGACTTTTTTATAATGAATTATTTGTCATTAACTATTCTCACAATAACACATCTCTTAACAGGTTGTATATAATAATACACAAAATGTATGTCATCGTTGCTGGCAGAGGATTAACGCTGCTCTTGCAGCAATGCAAAATGCAGAAGAAAACGTTCAAGAACCTGCGTTGGAAAATGTGGAACCTGCAGTGGCGGTCGTAGAACCTGCGGTGGAGAACGTTTTTGTTGAACAAATGTTTTATTCTCCAGAGTTAATTAGGGCACCAAACACAGCAATTCATTGTATATTTAACGATTGTCACAACATAGAACGAAAAAGAATACCCACGGCAATTAAAATATATGTTCTACGTACGCAGAATTTGTACATTCCAAATAGTGCAAGAGTCTGTCAAGAGCATTTGGAAGCTAACATTTGGGATTCATTACTTGATCACTGTAGCGTGTCGCATGATTTTTGCGTTGACTTTTTCACAGATATGACAAATATGTTAATATCGGCTCTAAATCAAGGAACTAGGATCGTATTCGAATTGTTGGGATCGCTAAGTGAAAATGACATGGTTTTTTGGACTGGACTCACTACTCAGCAATTCGATTTGCTTTTACAAGGAACTCCTTCCCTGACACCAGCAACTTACCGTCCTCGTACTGTAATTGGCATATATTTATCGAAACTGCGTACAGGTGAGTCTAATGAAAGACTGTCAAGCCTATTTAATATGTCACGCAGAACCCTGGAAAGGAAACTGGCTTTAGCCAGACAACATTTAACGGCCGATTTTGTATCTACTCATTTAGGCATGGATAATATTTCTAGACAGAATATGTTGGATAGGAATTTGTTTTTACCAAGGAGTATTTTTGGTAATGACAACAATACAAAAGCCATAGTCATCTGCGATGGAACATACATCTACATTGAAAAAAGTAGCAACTTTCTTTTTCAAAGGTTAACATACAGTCATCACAAGTTTCAAAACTTGTTAAAACCCTTTTTAATTGTTTGCAGTGACGGTTACATAATTGATGTCCTTGGTCCATACCCCGCAACAACCAGTGATGCAACTATTATTACTAACTTGTGTGAAGACGAGACTAATGCTTTTCATGTGTTTTTTGAACCAAATGATGTGTTCATTTTGGATAGAGGCTTCCGAGACTGTATTATGGACCTCGAATCGCTAGAATATGAAACACATTTTCCTCTAACGAAGGATAGGAATGAAAGCCAATTAACGACTGAGCAGGCTAATAAATCTAGATTAGTCACTATCATTCGTTGGGTGGTAGAAGTTGTTAATGGCAAGTTTAAGAACAGATTCAAATTGTTACGCCAAGATTATTTTAATAGAGCATTGCCTCACATGTTTATTGATTTTAAAATTGCAGCTGCTCTTATTAATGCATTTTATAGAGTAGCTACTGATAATAGGCTTGCCCATGATATTTTAAGCGTAATAAACATAAAAATAAACTCTCCAAACCTTTTATATGATTATGTAACTTTAAAAAATCTTAACAGACAACGAGTTGCGTTTGAAACAATGGAAGCAAACCTTCCCCAGTTGCAAGACTTTCCTGTATTAACCATCGATGATTTGATTCTTATTTCCCTTGGCTCATATCAGCTTAAGCTTGCACGATCGTATGCTAGCGAACATTTGCGTGAAAACGGTCTCTATACGATAGAAATATATCGGCAGAGTAACTTGCAAGACTTGCAGCAATGTAATATTGTGCAAACTAACGTATGGCTACTCAGAGGAAAGGTACAATCCCGACACGTTAGGACAAGAATATATTACACTTATATACTAATTGACCGCGATCTAGTAGGCCGAGATGCGATAATACAATATTATTGTACTTGTCTTACGGGTAGACGCACTGTAGGGAGCTGTGCCCATGTTATCTCTATAATATGGTACTTGGGACTGGGTAGACTGGAAGGATTTCATAGACCGGCACTTCATTTAGATGAGGTTATTGTTGATGGATAAAATATTTTTATGTAAGACAACGTCAATGTTAAATGAAGAGTTATTTTGTTTGCCTTTAGTATATTTTTTTAATTATTTTAACACTGATAATACGAAACTGTTAATAAATGTACAATATTACAATTGTTGTTTTTTTTATTTAAAAAGATATACCCATTCGCTTCGCTGGAAATATGAACCCTAAAAATGATGTAATACATAGGTAATCCCGTAATCGTATCATAACATTGCAAATCTAATTATTTCTTGATTATTAACTTGATATTTTTTATTAAAATAAATGTAATAAGGTTCGATTTCAAACACGATGTTCGCGCTCAATTTCGGCTTGGTGCTATAATATAGTAATATTTAACTCTTTAAATGTTTGATTTAGCATAGGTTGTAACACTGTTGGTATATTGGACCAGGTTCCATACATTTTTGCCCATGGTTATTTAATAAAATAATAAAAACACAATAAACGTAATCAACGAATGCAGAGCATTAAAAAAACCGACTTCACGTCAAAACTTTAGCTGAGTTGAGAATGTCATCTCCGGAATCATACATATTTTTTCAAAAGTTTTAAATTTTCAATGAAGGACTCAACCGATTTCGATGAAATTTTAATGGGATCAACTCTGAGGTATCCTCTATCATATGAAACAACAATTTTCAAAATCAATTCATAATTGTCTGAAATATCGTGTAACTAAGACACAAAAAACATACAGACGAATTGAGAACCTCCTCCTTTTTTGGAAGTCGGTTGAAAATGGCGCCAACCGTAATAAAAGCATATAGGCAGAGGTTTTCTTTTATTTTCTGCACGTATTCTGGGTAGGCAATGGAACTATGCCCATACAGCCAAGTCTTCAGTAGATTTTTTTTATTGATATGAAATGAAAATTAAATGTAATGAGATGAAACCTAACCTAACTCATTGAATCAAATCATTAAATCTAATGTTGAAACATAATGGTAGTTTCTTTTTAGAAATATTTGCATGAGTCATAAAAACTTCTATGATTTTTTTTAGTACATCCTTCGTGGTTAGTTTTTTCTTTTTATAGGCATTATTTTGACAATTGAGAAAGAGAACGCACGAGTTCGGAAAAGGTAAAGAAAAAGCACGAGTATGTAATAGCCCACATCCCGAACGCTATACGTCATTGCAATACGCCACTTTTTGAGCAACTGTATTAAAAAACGTTTTTATAATTGTTTAAAGTTAGGGTTTACACGTTAACTCGACTGAACTCAAGTCATAAATAGTCATAGACTCATAAATAGAGTGTAATAAAACACATTTATGTATCACGACAACTTAAGACTTTTTATTAAAAAAGTTTCATATAACTTGAGAATAAAAGATTTACGTAATTGATTTTATCTACTCTCATATCATAATATTCAAAATATAAAACTCAGAACGAATTTATATTGACATACTTTTTAAAATAGTATAACGAAATGAAATTAAAAAATTAAATTATAACACATTTTTCATTCGATTTTCATTTCGATACAGATAACAGACCATAGATTTCATTTTTTTATCTGTGCCTGCGAGCGCCGCGCTACGTTACATTCTGTGGCCGCGCGGCGCATTTTGGCGCATGCGCGATAATGGCGGGAATAAATATCTTCAGTGTATGAGATTAGATAAAGTAGTGTATGAAACTGCACATAACTAGGTATTATGTGACAGTTTCATAATAGTATATTATGTAACAATTGAGCGTAGTTGCTAATTACAGTCGAGGCTTAATAATGAGCCGAGACTGTAATAAGCAACGCTCACGAGTTACATACGACGTTTTTCAACACACTTGTGAGTAAAAGACAGACATACGTGGTCATAAAATAACAAACACACTTGATAACAAAGCTGTGAATTGTGATTGAAAAATGGCGCCGAACCTCGCGCATGCGCGTAGGTTTCTTTTTCCGTCAAATGTGTCAATGTCTGTATAGCATATACAGCCTATTATAAGTGAAAATGTTTAATTTGGAATGGTAAATGCAAATATTTTAATATTTTATGACAAATGGTTGTAAATTGTGAATAATTTGTTTAATATACAAATTTATTTTACTAATATAAGGCGCAAACATTTAAAAATGTATATGGATTTGAAGTGGTATAAAACCTCTTTGTTGTTTCTAAAAATATTTAGTGTATAACCCGGACCAATAAAATATGCTCTGTTTTCTCGCATGTTATTTGCACAAAGGTACAATTAAACTTTGTAGGATTAATTATATTATGCACTAGGGTATAATATATTATGCACGCGTGACTTATAGCCCAGTTTATAGTTCTAAATTCAATAGAATAACGCTCACTTTACGAGCAAGTGTGTTGAAAACTACTATTATGTATTTATAACATAATATTTAAATTATTAAGATGGCTTATGAGGTACCATTGAACCAACTGAATCATGCACTATTTCGCTCATAATGCACTTATGACTTTTTAGATACTGTACGAATTCTGTACCCATTAAATGTCAATTTCGAATGTAGTTATAACAAGTTCGTCACCAAGGAAACCTATCTTCAAGCAAATTTCGACCTACTAGCATTTAGACGGTTTGCCAAAATGAGCTTGTTGTGGGTCATAATTCAGTTGGTCTGTGACCAATTACTATGGTCAAGTATTCGGCTGCGGGGACTGTTCTAAATCAAGACCACCCGGCCCAATTAGGAAATTAGATGTTCAAAAACAGAATTAGGAGACTAAAATAGCCCCTAGTTCTGTAGCGTGGTCTCCATGTTGGGCTAGTTTGGGTCATCAATTATTTAATTAATAATTTACTCAACATGTGGCCCCAATGCAAGCTCGGGCTAATACAGGGTGTCCCAAAAGTAAACGATATACCGGAAGCAGGAGATACTATATGTAAGTCACAACAGCTAAAGATAAAATAAAATAAAAATTTGCCCGTTGTTGTTATGACGACCACGTTGGCGATGGGGTAAACCTGTCTGCCTCAGACGCCTGTGGTTGCGGGTTCGCACGTGTGGTCCACACGGAACAAGAAAAAAAAATTCCGTGTCTGGGTGCTTATTTATTTATGTATTTACATTCTAGGTTCCCCCCTAGTCCGCTACATGGTATCCCATATCACAAGCTCTGCTTACTTTGGGGCAATGTAGTTAGTGTGATTGTCTGGGGTTTTTTTTTAATTTTAGCTAACTATACTAGACTATAACTAGGGGGAACCTAGAATATAAATAAATAAATAAACACCCGGACACGGAACATTTTTGATGGAACGGTATTGATTTTTTAGTTTTTATTATTTTGCTATAGCTGCTATGACTACATATCTCCTGCTTTCGGTATATCGTCGACTTTTGGGACACCCTGTATAAGCTTGTTTTTTGGAACCTATTTTTATTATTCTTATTGTACTTTTTTCAAACTTCTCAAGTTTACAAAGTTATAATGTTATATAGTATAATTTTATAATGTTATGTACATAGTATAATTTTGTTCTTCTTTTATTACAGGCAGTAGAATATTAACAGTGGATGTAGGTAAGAAGGAGCTATATGCGATGAAGTTAAAAGGCATTTCTCTATGCTTTACTATACTGAAGGCGGCCTTGTGCGGGAACTACGCAAATTTCGGGGTTTTTAAGTGAGTTTTTTCCTGTTATTACACAAAAATTTATTATTTGAATTGATAAAATGTATAAACGTATAAAAAAGCCCGTATTTTGGTTAACCTTAGCCTTTTAAAGTAAAAATTGGGATTTGCTGCGGATCTGTTTTTTTTAATAGTAATAATAAATCATAAATCAAGTTTGCGCTGACGCTGATAACTGAAAAATATGATAAATAAAATCACCCGACCACGACTCAAACCTGGACTCAATATGAGTCCGAGACAGTTTAATGTAGCAATTATTGTCACTCTGAGGCTAAATAATATGAAAAATAAAATCAACGAGTTATCAAACAACGTTTTAAAGTAAGATAATTCTTTTAAAGTAAAGATATTTTTGTTAACGATTTATGTTTCACCCTGTATGTTTTCAAATAAAACTAATAAACAAATAAAACTTTGAAAATGAAAATGAAAAAGCTTTATTATAACAATCAAGTAGTACATATTGATATTATCCCAGACTTCTGAAATGGGAAAAATCCGTGGTACAGAAGCCAGTTCCTTCCAGTGCTTGACTTAAAAAGCAAAAGAGTTTCACAGATCAAAATAAAATTTTATTTGTTCTTTGTTAATCTTGGTTTGGTTTTAAATCTGGTACTAGCCTCAATAGACGTGTGTTATATCGTTGAAAAGAGTTCATTTTCTAGAACAGGAATTGGTATGGCGCCTGTCTTGATTCTGAGTCCAAGCTGATAAAAATAATCAAAATATCCGAAGACAAAATAAAAAAAATAACTTATAAGTGTGTTTAAGGTGTGAAACAGATATCAAAGCGGCTTTGTCGCTAAGGCTGCAAACTGGACGACAGCTACAGCGGCGCGGGCAGCGATTTCCGAGACACGATAGAAACTATTGAGTTTGTATGAAACCGCGACAAATCGCTCTCACGCCCGATGTCGCTGACGTCCAGTTTACAGCCTTACTATCTATGCTATAGGTGACCCGTCTGCTATTTTGACTCTGAATGGACTGTGGGGGTGTTGGTGATGAGTAGACATTGAGGTGGAAATATAGCACTCACTTTATATTAATATACTTTTATTCCGTTATTTAAATACATGTTTACGTTAATGTTAACTTTCCATGAATGCCCCGTGAATCGATGCGCACTCGATATTATAATAAATAATTGCTTAGTCTAACTTATTTGCTATAACTTAACGACCTACTTAGTACATACATACACTACACGAACGGAACTTGGCGCAATAGTAACTTTGATTCAGGTAACTAAGACCTATCTAACGGCGTATCCTACACGGCTATTGGAGGTAGATACCAAAATATGGTCCGACATTTAGGACCTCATAGCTCTGAACGGACTAATGATCGGAAGTTGGCGCCATACTAACTTTGATTCAGGTTAATAAGACCTATCCAACGGCGTATCATGGCTATTGGAGCTAGGTACCGAAATTATGCGTCGTCCTTTGAGGCTTTGCCGATATGAGTGTAACTTATAGCCAGAATGATTGTAAATTGAATTGACGGATGACAGTATTTAAGCATATAAGTATATTCATTTTCCATGCTGATTTCCATTACCATGCTGGACTGGGAGCGAAAGAAAAACATAGGATTTGCCAGTTCCTTCTCTTCCCGGGCATACTGTAAAAGTCGGTTAAGGGACAGAGTTTTTGTTACCGTTTTTACGAGCGATAGGCTGACTCCCTGTCACTGCAATAGTCTCTCCATCATTATAATACCTCGAAAATTGTCAAACTTGACATAAGATGGTTTGATGGCCTCTGGTGTTCTGTCTACCCCATAAGGAATATAGGCGTGAAGTTATGTATGTATGTAAAATTATGTATTTTAAAATTGATATTTAATATCTATTTCAGATTATACGGCGACGAAGCTTTAGACAATGCACTTAATATGTTCGTTAAGTTATTACTGAGTATACCACAAAATGATTTAATAGTAAGTATAGAGGTTATATTTATTTTTACAGTGTACAGACTGTACACTGTCACTATGCCAAATTTCATCCAAATCCGTTTGAGCCGTTTTCCCGTGATCGAGGAACAAACATCCATACATCTAAACTTTCACATTTATAATATTTGTAAGATTATACACTAAAGTAAAGTAAATCATAATTTAACAATGCAAAAATTAATGATATAATGGTATAGTAACAAATGGATGAGTTATCGCTCGTGAGCGAATTTTACCAGGCAACCAAATTGTAAATTGTTGTGCATTAAATAGATTGCTCAAAATAAAATATACTTAGTTTATCGTGTTTAAAAATTAAAGAGTAATGTTCACGGTCCATACAGTTTCTGACCTGCCAAACTACTTTTTGTTAGATATATGAATGTATAAGGATGATATTGTCATTGAAATGCTGCCTGTTTATAGCTAAACTATTGGTGCAGACTTGATTTAATTTCTTAGAAACGATATCGGGATTTTCATTTCAAGTGGATGATACTAGTAGTCTATTGAGTAACTTGAGAGGGTAAAATATTAAAATCCTTGCTGCGGTTTCTGATATAAGTAAATGATTTAGAATAAAGCGAACATGAGCTATTATTTGCACTGTATGTTGTTTTAATACATTTCATGAGTTGTCAAAAATCTGACAGGTCAGCTATGAACATTACTCTTTGGAACTTGATTGTATGAGTACTTTTAAAACTTAAATTAAAAAAAAAAGTAATATTTTATCATCTTTACCTAGAATCACCCAGTTTATTTACTACTAGCTGTTGCGCGCGGTTTTACCCGCGCAATTTCGATTCCCGCGGGATTTTCGGGATAAAAAGTAGCCTATACGGATTCGGAAGAATCCCTCTAAGCAATGGTAAAAGAAATTTTTAAATCGGTCCAGTAGTTTTTAGGCCTATTCAATACAAACATACAAAAATACAAAGGTTTCCTCTTTATAATATTAGTATAGACTACTATTTTTATTGTTACTATTTTAAACTGTAATTTTTTTTAAATTCGAACATCTCGCATATCATCTGAAAACGTTTCCACTATAATAGTTTTATTAATTTTTTTTCTCGTCTCATTTCCAGGTATATCCAAAATTATCACAAACTTACTTCGTGCTAGTCGAGCGGTTGGCTCAGGACCACATGTCATTTTTGGCTAATTTGGACCCGCCGGCGATACTCTACATACTGGCCTCCATCTCGGAGGGACTTACCGCGCTGGGTAAGTTCTCTTCAAGACGACCTATGTGAATTAAATAACCCTGAATTTAGTAAATGTTTATTCCAAGAGTTTCTTCGACAGAAAATCCCAGTCTGAATTTTTGCTGTCTTGGCTCAGGCTTTCAAATTGAAAATCTTTTGTTAAAAACTAAGTTTTTACTAAAAAAAAAAAATTCTGTCCACGATAGCAGCTATAATTTACCAAGTATTATACCATTTTGGAATCCTTACTAAATGCGTCAACTTTTGACATAACTTGCCAAACTTGCGTAGTACATTTTTTTTTCAATACAGTCGGTTAAAACGAGGCAATTTTTTATTTTTAAAATTTTTCTAAGAAGTAAGTCCTATTTTTATGAAACCTGGAGCAGCTGGTATCAAAATTTTGATTACAGTTTAGAGAAGCATTATTCAGGTTACACAGCAAAAAAAAGTTAATATTTGTGGCAACAGGAGTGAAAAGACTGTCACAGGGTGTGAAATTTTGCGTTTTTTTTTGAAATGCCTATAATTTGAAAATCATGCAAGTTAGATTTTTTTTCATATTTTTCTGACAACCAGCATAACTTGTCTTTTCACCCGATTCCGGGTTGACGTCGAGTTTTGGGACACCCTGTATAGGGTATTTTCCGTTGACAAAGAATTATGAATTTTGGCAAGAAATGCGAAATTGCAATACAAATATAGAAAAGGTCGGAAATTGGAAATTATTTATATTTCGAGTGGCACTTTAATGGTTTTTTTTATTCAGAAAATTCAGCCTATTTAGTTCTATGTTCAGGTATATTAACAGTAAACATAGAGTTAAGTAAAAAAGTTTAACAGTAGAGAATGTCTGGAAAAGACCGCCTTTTGTACATGGATCCTTGTATGTTTTTCTGTATTTCTTTTTATAAAATAAAGAGTAAATAAATACTGCACTACGCTCTGAAACTGCATTTAATAGCTTTATACTTTAAAAAGGATTTTTTTGGAATTAAAAGTATTATTTACGTTTAAGGCCTGATTTTTCAATGGTCAGATAAAAGTTATCTAATTAATAAAGTACTCGACAGCTTCAAGGTCGTCTCAAGTTTATTGTCGTTCTATGTCATTGTCATACAATTATAAAATTTATTTTATCTACTCTCATATCATAATATTCAAAATATAAAACTCAGAACGAATTTATATTGACATACTTTTTAAAATAGTATAACGAAATGAAATTAAAAAATTAAATTATAACACACTACCTCGAACAATACAATGTTATAATAAAAAAAATTTTCATTTCGATACAGATAACAGACCATAGATTTCATTTTTTTATCTGTGTCCTGCGAGCGCCGCGCTACGTTACATTCTGTGGCCGCGCGGCGCATTTTGGCGCATGCGCGATAATGGCGGGAATAAATATCTTCAGTGTATGAGATTAGATAAAGTAGTGTATGAAACTGCACATAACTAGGTATTATGTGACAGTTTCATAAACTACTATTATTATTATTATTTTTCCTGACCACTACAGTCCTGGACCTTTTAAGTGTCTAGTGAATAGGTTTCTCGTGGATGGACGTGTGACACCATAGTCTTCATGCGCACTTTCCATCAGGTGGCATGGAAGACAAACGTCCTAGCCTTACAATATAAAAAAAAAATGTCGCAAAGTAACTTTATTTTGACGAGTTATTTTTCAGATTTATTTATATCCGACGATTGAAATACAGGCCTATGTGAATTAAAAGTAACCATGTTAAAATAAAGTTTATAATTAAGGTATCAACTTTTCTCAATGCGTCGAATATATTTAAATTGTTTGTTTGGTTGGTTGATTGTAAATGTTCGTTTTCAGATACGGGAGTCTGCACCGGTTGCTGTGCCACCCTAGATCACATAGTCACATATTTATTTAAGCAATTATTACAGAAATGTAAGTATTAGTCCGCCTATTTGCTTCGCTTTTTCTATTAAACCACTTAACCGATTTTGATGTATAGTCTGCTGAAATTTAAGATATGCTGGATGGATTTCTGTGTTTTTTTAATTGTTTATTAATATGTTAAGGTATATGGTCTGGAGTTATTGTATATTACTTAATTTTTTTCTATTATGATATGAATTATCATAATGAGTTATGTATGTTATAAATTCATCGAAATTTGGCAAATTATTAAATTTATTCGTGATATTATGTTGACTACTAATATCATACCCAAAGCTTTGATACTTGATAACAAATAGGAAAGATATGGGGCGTTAGTACTTTTAGAAATATTAATAACTTTTAATTTTAAATTTTAGAAAGTTTTTACCCGATTTTGTGTTTAAATACTTTGTTCAAAACATATAAGTATTTAAAAAATAAATTAAACCTATTTAATTAATGAAATAATTAAATTGCAGCTAGTAACAAGCCCAAGAACCCGAGACAGCCGCCTCCGGAGACGAGCAGTATGTTTGTAGAAGTGCTGCAGAGAAGACCCGAAATTATGCAACAGCTGTTAGCTACGGTATGTATTATAAAGGGTGATTGTTTTAAGAGTAGCGTTATTATCACTATGATTATATGTATATTCAAATTAATTTTGTCATAAAAAATGTGTAGTATATTCATAGTATATTTGTATGTTGTTCTTAAGTTTAGTATCTGTTTAGTATCCATAACACGAGTCTTTTTTTAGAGTCTTGCTTGGCTACATATTTTACGATTATTCCTCTATCTTCCAGAACCATTTTCTCAACAATCTGAAGTTTTGATATTTTGAATTGTTGGTCTTTTTTTCACTTATTTCATTGAAGTGTTATGCCCCGTAGAAATAGGTGCCCCATGTTTTACTTACAAAAACCTGAATAATTTACGGGCAAACAAGTGATAACTAACTATATTTAAAGCAGGTGCGATCCATTTATAAACCATTTTATAGCTCAAACAGACATTGTAAATTTTTTTATTATTGACAAATACGGTCGATGACCTATGCTGCCAAATACGAACGAAACACGAAACCACCCGTACTTACTGAATACGTTGAGCCATACCTATTCAAGCGCTAGTTACTCTTCTATGTATTTTGCTTTCACTGCTGACTGTACCTCGTTAAAAAGTGTTCTATTTAAGTTTCAAAAGAATAAATAAAATCCCCAGACAATCATAACTACATGGCCTAAAAGTAAGCAAAGCTTGTGTTATGGGATACCATGTAGCGAGCTAGGAGAGATGATGTATAGATAAACGCCCAGACCCGGTTTTTTTTTTATTGTTTCTTGCGGGAATCGAACCTGCAGCCACTGGCATCTGAGACAGATAGGTTTACCCCATCGCCAAAGTGGTGGTGGTCAAAATCGTGAAACTTAATAACATCGATATTCAATGATATTTATTTATATACCTACATATAATCTACCTGCATATAATTTACATATTATGTTTATTTAATATTATATTTATTTCTTATAATATTACATCTATTTTGTATACACCTAAGACTTATATGTACAAAAATAATAATTGAAATTTGAAAGAATTTATGTATTTTGTAATTAACCTTATATTTTACATAAACCTCAAAAGAAAATAAAAAACAAAATGTGCCTAAATAAAAAATAAAATGTTTGAGTAAATATTGTTTCACTATATTCTTTACTAGCTGTTGCGCGTGGTTTTACCCGCGCAAATTCGATTCCCGCGGGATTTTCGGGATAAAAAGTAGCCTATACGGATTCGGAAGAATCCCTCTAAGTAATGGTAAAAGAAATTTTGAAATCGGTCCAGTAGTTTTTGAGCCTATTCAATAAAAACATACAAAAATACAAAGGTTTCCTCTTTATAATATTAGTATAGATTGTTCATGTGTTAACCACTTAAATTACTTGGGATAATAATGTGTATAAGGTATAAGCTTATCATGCTGTGAAACTCTGTTAATGGCTTAAGTTTTATGTTGTAACATTAAATTTATTATTATGTATACTTTGTAAAAAAGCTGTTGAGTTTCCAATAAATAAATAAACATTAGTTCCCTTTTCATCAACAGGTCCTAAACGTGATAATGTTCGAAGAATGCTGCAACCAATGGTCCATGTCTCGACCCCTCCTCGGCCTGATACTCCTCAACGAGGAGCACTTCTCTCGACTCCGGGATGAGATGATAGCTCAGCAACCCAGAGACAAGCAGGCTCAGCTGTCTCACTGGTTCCACCAGCTAATGCAGCCCATTGAGCCGAATCTGCTGACCAGGAATAGGGATAGGTAAATATGCCATAAAAAAATCAATGTTAAATAAAAATAATATTGACAATTATATTTTTTTATATTTAACATTGAATTTTTTATGAAATTTTTATTTATCTAAAACTACTTTTTAACCGGATTAATCGCGTATAATTTATATTTTACATTTTAACTCGACGTTTCGCTCGTAACCCCGCTCGTGACCACGGGGTCTGCAAAGACACCGAAACGTCGAGTTAAAATGTAAAATATAAATAATACGCGATTAATCCGGTTAAAAAGTAGTTTTATTTAAATTATGAATCGTGAAAACTTAAGACAATATTTTTATTTATCATCATCATCATCATCATTCAGCCAGAAGACGTCCACTCCTGGACATAGGCCTTCCCTAAGTTTAATATATTATCGAGTTTATATTACACAGAAAGTATAATAGAGTAGGTGTTCCATTAAAATAGGTCAATATGGCAAAAAAACATGCATTTTATTAATTTTATATATATATAATTCATTTTATAAAAAGCTGTATACAGGGTTACTGATGACAAATTTTAGATACTGAAGGAGAGCACTCCGTACTCGATTCAGCAGTGCTAGCACGGATCTTTTGTCGATCGTAAGTTTACGAATGCTCGTATAGTATGGAGACGGTTTTGCAAGCAATAATTGAAATCTATCCATTGCCGCACGGTCAGCTTAAATAAATGTGTTCCTTGTTAATTTTGAATGTTTGTTAACAGGTTCTACTCTTAAATAACTGTAAAATAAAAAATTACATTGTAACTAAAAACTTGCAACCGACTCCATAGTATAAGAGCATTCGTAAACTTACGATCGACAAAAGATCCGTGCTAGCACTTCTGATCATAATTATGTAAAAAAGTAGGTAATTAAATTTTCAGTAGAATTCCCTATAAATAAATGCTACTATGTTACTATTTACTTTACATACAACTGAGTCTATCGCGGCACGTGACCTGGCATGCAGGTCGCTGCCAACGCTAACCTAACCATGCGTTACGTGATCAATTCTTTAACTTTCGGTTAAGTTTACTCGGTAAATAATTAATATTTATTTTTATATTATTATATTTTCCCTCTTCATGTATGATCTCAAACTTTTCATCATCATCATCACAACTCTTTGTGATGAGCCCACTGCAGGGCTATGAGCCTCTCCTCTGGTTGACGAGGAGGTTTAGGCCGTAATCCACCAAGCTGGCCCAGTGATATTGGTGGATGTCAGAATTATCAGGGTGCCGAAATGACTTCTGACAAACCCTAACGACTACTGTATACAAGTATACAGCACCCGGGACCGACTGCTTAACGTGCCCTCCGAAGCACGGAAGTCGTCGTGAGAAACGAATGGTCGGCGATCACCCATCCTAATACCGGCCGCACCAAGCGCGCTTAACCTGCGATATCGTTTGATATGCACAGTAACCACGGCGCCACGACGACTTCTCTTATATTAAAAGTTAGCGACCCATAATTATTTTTGGTCAGTGTGTCGATAGTTTGAAAAAACATGTTATTAGAACAAGCTAAGTTGTTTACATTATACGAAAATGTCAGTAGTTTAATGAATATGCCATTTCAAAGTTATCTCGAAAGCAAAACTTTACGATAACTTTGTTTCGTTTGTTTCTGTTCATGTTAACTTGGATACGTTATCAGTGTAAACTGTGAATCGAAAAAAATGGTGCACATTAAGGAAGGTCTGTACTTTTTACTGGTATGTAAACAAAAAATAAAATTAAATGATATAAAAAGTTATAAAATTAATCTATACTAATATATAAAGCTGAAGAGTTTATTTGTTTGAACGCGCTAATCTCAGAAACTACAGGTGGGATTTGAAAAAATATTTTTGCTCTTGATAGCCCATTTCTTGAGGAAGGTTATAGGCTATATTTTATCCCGAAATTCCTCTCGGGATCAAAAGTTACGCGGGTAAAACCGCGCGCGGTGGCTAGTATATTGATATTTACCCAGTTTGAATTATGTTAAGTTGAAAAGTACAAATTAGTACATTATAATTTTGATTCCATTCTATAGCAGTTATACAAAAATATTTTCAACACACTTGCTCGTAAAGTGAGCGTTATTCTATTGAGTTTAGAACTATAAACTGGGCTATAAGTCACGCGTGCATTAATATATTATACCCTAGTGCATAATATAATGAATCCTACAAAGTTGAATTGTAACTTTGTGCAAATAACATGCGAGAAAACAGAGCATATTTTATTGGTCCGGGTTATACACTAAATATTTTCAGAAACAACAAAGAGGTTTTATACCACTTCAAATCCATATACATTTTTAAATGTTTGCGCCTTATATTAGTAAAATAAATTTGTATATTAAACAAATTATTCACAATTTACAATCATTTGTCATAAAATATTAAAATATTTGCATTTACCACTCCAAATTAAACATTTTCACTTGAAATAGGCTGTATATGCTATACAGACATTGACACATTTGACGGAAAAAAAAACCTACGCGCATACGCGAGGTTCGGCGCCATTTTTCAATCACAATTCACAGCTTTGTTATCAAGTGTGTTTGTTATTTTATGATCACGTATGTCTGTCTTTTACTCACAAGTGTGTTGAAAAACGTCGTATGTAACTCGTGAGCGTTGCTAATTACAGTCTCGGCTCATTATTAAGCCCTCGCCTGCGGCTCGGGCTCAAATCACAGCCTCGACTGTAATTAGCAACTTTGCTCACTTGTTACATAATATACTATTAAAAAAATTGCGGTGTATGCCGGTTGTTATAATAAAAAGTGTTTCTTTTCCTCAATAAAAAGTATTGATTTATTCAATATTTTATCATTAAATCGACCAGTGAAGCCGCTGTTACAGGAAAATAAATAAATAAAGATATAAAAAATCATTTTGCAGTTTATCATAATTTTAAAATCGGTTCATAAGAACAGATCTTCGTACGTCTTTGAATTTCAGTCTTTCCCATACCGACTGTTTTTAATGGTCCAACCTATACATATAAAGTACCCCTCCAAAAAGTACATGAAAGTACATATTTTGTATTTTTACACTTTTTTTTCTAAAAGAGCGTTTATGACAATTTTTTTCATAAAGAAAATCTCAAAATCGAAGAAAAACCTCGTCAAACTACTATTACGAAATAAATAAATAAATATGTGTGTCTGTCTGTTCTCAGATTCACCCAAAACCTGTCGATGTTCCGGCGGGACATAAACGATCTCCTCAAGGGCACAGTTGTCAACACGACGGCGTCTGTCAACGATATGATGACGTCATAATGTGAGTCTGACAGGCTATTTGAAACAGTGAAAAATCCGTGCTGGACTGGGAGCGAAAGAAAAACATAGAATGTACCAGCTGCTTCTCTGAGAGGGCATACTGTAAAAGTCAGTTAAGGAGGTTTTATGGGTTTTTTTTTGGGCGATAGGCTGAAACCCTGTCACTGCAATAGTCTCTCTCCATCGTTATAATACCTCCAAATTTGTCAAACTCTGATGTTCTGCCTACCCCATATGGGAATACAGGCGTGAAGTTATGTTTGTATGTATGTATGAAAAATGAGTGTTAATAATCGATGATTATTATTGTCCTTTTATTATAGTCTCGTAAAGCCGATTTAGAAAAAAAAAATGTGTACTTACCGCCCAATGTATCTCTGGTGGAACAAAATTAATTAAGTGCTAACTGCCCAACAAATTTTGGAAATTGGATATATACCACCGTCGCGCGCCATACTTCCGGTCGTTTCAGCTCGAATGACATTTTTTTTTTATACATCGCGTTTGACATTTCACGTGCATAGGCAAAATCACAATTTATGCTACCAACATAACACTACAACGGTAGCCCGTGAAATTCAAATTTTAGAAACACTTTTTAATTTTGCTCCCCTTGAGGAACACTGGGCGGGAGGATCACATGTTACATTTTTCTATACGGGCGGGCACGATAACACCAATTTTGTTCCTCAAGTGATACAAGGGGCTTTACGAGGATAGAGTAAGTCCGCGTTTGACCTCAATCTCACCTCATGGTAAGTGAAAATGAGGTCGAAGATGACAGCACATAGACTTTGGATAGAACTTGCTCTTTAAAAATATTTGATGGTGATATTTGGCGGTATATTTTATATGAAGGGATAGAGTCCACTAAGCGGAGGCCACTCGCATTATTCGCCTTTTACGACAGCGGTGGTAGGGCTGTTCTAAACCGACCGGAGTTATGTGTTTAAAGATCGTTATCTAATTTTTAAAGAAGACTAAAATTTTTGATGCAATTTTTGATAGAGTAGACAGTACAAAAAAGTGTTAATTTGTAGTCATAAGTGACTTTAAGAATCGCTATCTATACTAATATATAAAGCTGAAGAGTCTGTTTGTTTGTTTGAACGCGCTAATCTCAGAAACTACAAGTGGGAATTGAAAAATTCTTTTTGCATTTGATAGCCCATCTCTTGAGGAAGGTTATAGGCTATATTTTATCCCTAAATTCCCACGGGATCAAAAGTTACGCGGGTAAAACCGCGCGCGGTGGCTAGTTTGGTAATAAAGTTGAATGTATAAATTAGCTACGCCTTCAACTCAATCTCACCTGATGGCAAGTTACGATGCAGTCGAATATCACTCGAGTTTTGGAGGTGCTGGATCTTATACGGCAGATTGGTGGTATGCTATTCTGAACCGAATAGCAGAGAGCCTTTTCTGTCGCCCAATTCAATTCGGCACACGATCCATCAAACACCCTATATAAGTAAATAATAAAAATAAAATCCCCAGACAATCACACCAACTACATGGCCCCAAGGTAAGCATAGCTTGTGTTATGGGGTACCATGTAGCGAACTAGGGGGCAACCTAGAATATAAGTACATAAATAGATAAACACCCAGACACGTAAGGGCCCGTTCACACCAAATCCGTCAATGACGATTCGTCCAAAAACACGATACGTCATGACGGATATACGTTCACATTGCATACGGAATCGTGTTAATTCACGATTCGTCAAAATATCCGAATTGACGTTCACATTCGTTTCGTTATTCAGAGTTCAGTCTTGGCTGAACTACCTAACTCTCATTCGTCACAAAAGAGTTTTAAAAGACTATACGTGATTTTACACGATTCGTGATGCGTGTGAACACGGGAATTTAAAAAGCATTGCCACCGTCAAAAAAAAAAACGAATCATGAAAAAAGACGATTCCTCAAAAACACAAATCGTCCTGGTGTGAATGGGCTCTTACATTTTTTTCCTTGTTCCGTGCGGGAATCGAACCCGCAACCACTGGTCATGGGCAGAGAGGTTTACCCCATCGCCAAATTAGTCGTCTATTGTAATCTATTGTAACCAGCCCTATCGTAATCTAAATTAATAAAAAAGTAATGTTTTGCTCGTATATTTTCCTATATTATATATTTTTTAATTTCAGTATAAGTAGCAGTGTCAAAAGGACTGACCACAAGAAACCTGTGTTTAATTTACAAAATATCACAAAATATACAGGGTGTTTCAGAACTTAACCTCGAGTGAGTACGGGTTGATAGGCTAGTTTATACCGGTTCTGTGAAGAAGTAATAAAAATCGTTGTTCAAAAAAAAATACTTTCCTAGTCTATGGCTGCGTCCCCAGTAGGCTAACAGTCAGTGGCCGACTGAAATCGCGGTGTATCGATTTAGTACGCCCTTCCATATATTTGAAATGGAGTTTTCACAGTTTGCTAGTGTTGCGCTCACAGCTGCAAACTGCGGCGTTACGCGCCGACTATCTCAGTGAGCAGCCGACTTGTACGCGACGTACAAAAATTGATCTGAGTTTGCAGGTAACTCAAAGAGTAATGTTCATAGCTGACCTGTCTGTCAACTCATGAAATGTATTAAAACAACATAAAGTGCAAATAATAGCTCATGTTCGGTTAATTCCAAATCATTTACTTATATTAGAAACCGCAGCAAGGATTTTAATATGTTACCTATCAAGTTACTCAATAGACTACTAGTATCATCCACTTGAAATGAAAATCCCGATATAGTTTCTAAGAAATTAAATCAAGTCTGCACCAATAGTTTAGATATAAACAGGCAGCATTTCAATGGCAATATCATCTTTATACATTCACATACCTAACAAAAATTAGTTTGACAGGCCAGAGATTGAAAGGACCGTGAAAATTACTCTTTCAGTTCGCCACAAATTTGCGGCTCACTCATTCGGCCGCTGACTGCCTACTGGGGACGCAGCCTAATACATTGTTTATATCGTCTTAAACCATCTTCGCATTATATCCTTTAAAATGGAACAGGTTTGGGCATATCGATTCGATTCTTTCTAAGTCTATAATGGACATATTTTGTGTTTCTACAAATTACATAGATTCTTTTCAGAATAGTTGTTACAAAGCATTTTGCTTCGTACTACCTTGATACTGACTTTCGGAACACCCTGTATATATCTATTTAATAAGTTATTTAAGAGGCAAAAGCTTTGTTTGTTATCAATTAAAATCACCATTCGCATAAATATAATGAGTGGAGTTAATAAATATATTATCAGCGTATTCGGTGTATTCTATTTTTGGCACCAATTCATTGGTTAAGAAAAGTTATTTGTTATTCAGTAGTTATTCTAAAAGAACTTCTATGTGACTAAAGGTAGATTTCATATTTCAATAGTGATCTCTTTCCATAGAAAGGAATAGAAAATAATTGATTTTTACTTGTCATAGCAATAGTCATACTGCAGTGTTTTTAATGTAATATCTTAGAATTTAGATTTATATTGATATTCACTGTAGGTAATACAAGTATGTCTTCATACTACCTTTTATATATGAATGGAATTTCAAACCAAACAAGGTTTTAAATAGTTTGTGGCTTCAACTAAAAATACATTTATAAAAATAGCAGTTTTTTAAACAACTATCAATGAAATTAAAAGCGCATATTACCTAAAGGTGCGTACAGATTGATAGTAATGCAACTAGTAATGTAACATTCTGCGCACGTTGCGTATTTGGACGTGTGGTGCGCAGAATGTTACATTACAAGTTCCATTACAGCAATGTGTACGCACCATAATAAGACGCTCTCAACTTTGAGTTTAAGTGGTTGCTTTCTTGCGTTTATCAGAAATTAAGGTAGCTATCAAAGTTGAAATACTTTTATTAACATTTAAGGTATTTAAATGCGATAAAATCTGTTTAATAACGGTCTTTTGTTTATAAATAATACAATTCAATGAGCGAATTTAGTAATTGAGCAGAGTCTAGTATGACGTGTTAAGGAGTCGAGTAAATACAATGATTTTTACTGAAAAATTGTGAATATCAAGTCAACTATTAGTAACTTAACTTTTTTTTTAATGTACCTTTGAAAAGGAATCGTATTTTCTCTGTGTACGCTGTTTTAATGATTTAATAAATGTACAGTCAGTTTCAGTAATACAAGAAACATTAATGTGTAATAATAGATTTTTTTAGAAAGTTGCATACGTCATGGCTTGAAAGAGTAATGTTCATAGCTGACCTGTCAGATTTTTGACAACTCATGAAATGTATTAAAACAACATACAGTGCAAATAATAGCTCATGTTCGGTTAATTCCAAATCATTTACTTATATTAGAAACCGCAGCAAGGATTTTAATATTTTACCCTCTCAAGTTACTCAATAGACTACTAGTATCATCCACTTGAAATGAAAATCCCGATATTGTTTCTAAGAAATTAAATCAAGTCTGCACCAATAGTTTAGATATAAACAGGCAGCATTTCAATAACAATATCATCTTTATACATAACTTACAAAAAGTAGTTTAACAGGTCAGAGACTGTTTGCACTGTATGGACTCTTTAGCTTACTAGCAGAATGAACTAAAACTTATGTTTGATCATTCTTTCAAGACAATATGTTAAAGGATTTTTAATAAAACTCTGTTTAACGCGATTTATCGCGTATAAAATATATTTTACATTTTCACTCGGCGTTTCGGCGTCTTCGCAGACCTCGTTATTTCGAGAGAAACAAAAAGTGTTAAATTTCAGATTATGATATAATTGATTGAATCAGGCGTTACTTTGCGGAAATTCATGACAACTACTTTAACAAAGTTACCTTGCTAATTCCGTGACTTGTCATCAAAACAAAACGAGTCGCGGAATTAGCAAAGTAACTTTGTTAAAGTAGGTAGTTGTTCAGATTATGAATCGTGAAGATTTGAGATCGAATATTAAAAATACTTAATTTTTACATTAAGATGGATCCGATATCACTAAAGCTGATTGTACTATAATAGAAGTTGGCTGTAAAATATTATATTTTAAATAGATGAGTTTGTTACGATGAGTTGTGGTTTTTATTTTATATGTTGGTTTGTGTTTTTATTATATTATTAGCAGGTATCGGAAAAGTTAGAGTTTTTAACTCTGGTTTCTCAAAAACAGGAAAAAATAATGTATTAAGAGTACTACTTAGGAATACTTAAGGCTTATCCATATAATGATTTTCTATACAGTAATCTTAATATGGATATGCCTATCAAAAGTGTAATATTTTAACTTTTATATTTAAATACTAAGCCACTATCTAAACTATTTTGAACGATGGTTCCTCCACTTGTGTACCAAATTTTCCAAACTTCAAGTCTTTCGTTGTTTGGCTCTTAAGATTTTCTTTAATTTGATGTCATTTGATGCTTAAACACTCTAACTACTCCGATTCTAGATTACAACAGAAAATTGCATTTTAGTTAATAAGCATATTTCCTAATAAGCATATTTCCTAATATAGCTAGTCTTAGGTATATTATGAACAACAAGCAATAAATATATAAACATCTCTTTCGCTCTCATAGAATCCAAAGGAGAAGTTTTCTTTAGAGAAAGAGACAGAACGGTTTCGCTAAGTAAGTTTTTTTTAAATGTATAGACAGTTTGATAAGAGTTGTATAAACAAAATGTCGCCTTAAGACATTCCATGTATAGTTAATTATTAAAGGTTTCGATCACGTAGACAGTGTAATTTGGGACTTAATCGCCTCAAAATAAAGTTTATTTTATGAACCCTTTATTAACAGTATTTTTGCAACCACGACCGTTGCAACTCGGCATTTTCACATATCTTGTGTTGTTGCTATGCTCATTATAACTATTTATGTTAATTCAGTGTTATCTTACTAATTTTATGAAAATGAAAGTTTGGATACATGCATTGATATTTGTTCCTCAATCACGGCAGAACGGCTCAACGGATTTGTATGAAATTTGGCATAGCGATAGTGTACAATCTAGAATAGCACACTACTATTTATCCCGATATGATTTAAATTGCGTGGGTGAAATCGCATGAAGCAGCTCTTTAAGATAATAAATAAAAAAGTTCATAAATAAACAATTTTTAAGGTGATTAAATCCTAACTGATACTATTAATACATATTAAAGTTGTCGTTTTTAAAATTGCAAAATGTATTGTCAAGTGTTTAGCAGCATTTTAATCCTAAGAGGCATTAAGCTCAATTCGATATTACACTCTCATATTTAAAGTCTCTCTCATTTCAAATTAAACTCTACAGCTGCTGACGAAATCTGATTTTGGAGGCCTCTAAGTTTAACATTACAGAGACTTAAAGTTAGATAGTGTAATGTCGAATAAAGCCTAAATCTTGAACTTAAATATAGTTGTGGGCAACTTAAACTTAGATTTAATAAATATGAAAGTTTTGATTTAATTGGATCACTTAAAGTAATATACATGGTAGGTACGTTATATCGTATTAAAAGTGTGATTGTCGTTTTAAGCATATAAATATCTGAAGGTTTTTAAGGAACGAAATTAATACCATTGTTTACTTTTTTTTTTAAATTGTTTTGACTATAAGTATTCTTGATTACTTAAATAATGTTTCAACGGATATACCTATTATGTTTATGTAATTTATTGCCTGTGTATATTCGATTAAAGTTCTCTTTTCATTGTAAGTTTAAAAAAGTAGTATTCTGTCTTGTCTTTAATAATAGCTAATTGTGATTGGTTAATTCCTTATTGATGTGATTGAAAATCCCTTAAGGATGTGATTGATAAGGGCAGTTTATTTTTGGAACGTTATTTTAACACGGTTTCTTAGTTAAAGTGATTTAGATATAATAAGAGCCTCTTTCGCAATATCATAGATTTATTAGAAAATACAGTCTTAATATTGTCTATTCGATGTTACATTGAGAGTATAATTAATAAAATGAATGTAAAATGGATGATAAGTAGCGACCAGTATCTGTGAAAGCGCCTTTTTAAATAGGTATCATGAGTGTTAGGCCATAATCCACCAAGCTAGCCCAGTGCTGTCTGGTAATTACAGAGTTTTAAGGGCGAAATGACTTTTGAAAAACCCTTAAGACTACTGTATACAAGTATACAGCCGCCGGGATCGACTGCTTAACGTGTTGAAGCACGAAGTCGAATCGTGAGAAATGAATGATCGGCGGCCATCACCCATCCTTGACCGAACGTTGCTTAACTTGCGATATCGACCGATATTGTATACACAAGAGCCACTGCGGCACGACGAATACATTGTCATTTTGACGTATGCTCGTTCATTACCGGTTTTATAAAATTTCTATTTTAGAGTCGCCAATTTTCGTTTACATTTTCTCTTTTTTGAATTAGCTATAGTTGAATTCTTTTCAAATGATTTTCGTAACAGGTCGAAATCGTCAATCATAGTGAAGTTGCCGTAATGAAATTGTTCGATTTTAAAGTCGACTGTTTCAATACTAACTCACTTGGTAAAAGAAATGGGATAAAAGATTATAGAATTTAGTTTTCTTCTTATAAAACGGGTACCTAAAATTGATATTAATTATAGAATAAAGACCATTGATTTCAAATCATTAATTTATTCCGTCCCTGTTTGTCGACAGAGAACTTGTTTCGGTATCAGTTCAGTCTCCGAGTGAAATAATTAATTGTTGATCGTGAACTCTGGATATATTTATTCCAATCTTCATTGAAGTATAGTTCGCTGCGTTTTTTTAAATTCTTTTTTCCAATTTTCTGTATTCACGAATCGATTACAAGATGGCCGCTCATATTCGACGATTTGGTGTCGATTCAATAGCGTCAATGCCTATTGACAGACGTTCCGGTCCCTTGCAGTTTAAAAATGTATTGTATTTTATTATATTTACTTATTTTATTAAGAGTAATAATAATAACATGTGATAAATAGTTTACTTTATACTATTGAAATACATTTAAATTTTTATCCCTTCACTTTTTTTTTTTATTATAAAAAGTTTGCGCAAAATGGAATATGAGAACTGTCACGAAAACCATTTGAAAAGAATTCATCTATAGTTCGATTCAGAGTTTCTGTCTGATGTTTGGTATGTAAGGTTGCTTAAGTACTGATTGTGACTTAAACTTAGATTCGCCTATAGAGAACAGTCAAAATTCGATAGTTAATTAGAGTTTAAATCTGTATAATTAATACGAGCCTCCGATTTCACTCTCTTTTCTTTCTTTTGATCTTATACTAAAAAACATTCGCGAAGCGTTTTTTTAGATGTTTGACGCTATCTATATCTACTACTATCATTCCTTGGTTTGTTATTAGAATGTCAGTTAAATTATACCTACACTCTCTAATTCGATTATCGATTGACTGAGTTGATCGATGGTACAATGGATTAGTGGTTTCGATCGATAGTTTTTACTAGACCAATCCGATCAAATTCGATCAGAAAAAACCGATTGACGTCGATTGACGCCATTGATCAATTGGTTCGATAACGCCCTAATGTCAAGCTTGGAGACTTACACATCACTAAGCATCTGTTGAGTTTAAAGTCCCCAAACTTGACTAAAATTAGAGAGTGCAATGTGAATTGAGTTCTATGTGATTGTAAAAGGGCTCTTAATTAAATCGTTGATGAAATTTTACTAAAACTGGTTAAGATAATAGTCTCCTAGTTGTTAGTTGGTTCGTCGAATTTGTACGAGTTGTGAGAAGAGTTGTAAATAAATAAATGAATAAAATGTGATTTGTACAAAGTGATTTTTTGTTTATGTTTTTTTTTTTTTTATAACCCTCTCAAATTCAGTTGATGACGACGCTTCGATCAAGCGATCCAAACCGTTTTAATTAAAACAAAAGCATTTTAACGGCTGAAATATAAGGAGGAGCTGCCATATCCAGTTTTCTCTAGAGACTCATGTGAAGCCTACGGGCGGGGTGCGGGAGGGGTAAGCGGTTGGTTATGGCCAATCATAGCCAAACAGGCGATGGCATTAGTCACCTAGTAGTGAGTAATAAGAACCGGTTGAAACCGGTTAAAATATTCACACGATCATCAAAACAGTTCAGCCATATTTTACTAGGTGGCTCTAGTTTTTTAACGAAATTTCATACGTTCCAAATCTGTCAGAAACAAACCGCGAAATAAAAGTATTTCTACTTGACACTAGATAGCGCAAAATTTTTTCGCGGCATAAAAATCACCTAGGCAACAAATAACAATCTGGAATTTTGGACATAAATAATTGGAAAACAAACAATTTACGAATAAAATTATCTTCGTGGTTAGTTAATTTTATTTGGATTGTTAATGTAATTCCTTTATAAAAGTATAGAAAACTTAATTTTACATCGAGAAACAATGGAGGATTTAATTTTTTTTTAAATATCTACGCGTGTACATACTTCACAGAAGTCAGCGACGGACTGACGCCAGTGCCTCTAGTACGGAATAGCTTGAACTAGAGGCTGTGACGTCACGACAACCCCGATTGAAGCTGTGCATCTTTGTTTACAACAGCTCTACTATATATCTGCTTTGTGCTCACACCACACGCACACTCGACATTATGTTAAATATTGATTGGGGAAACTTGACAGGTAATGTAACGCTTGATCTGTTGCCTGCCGTCTGTTTTAAGCAGTGAACGAAAAAAGTATAGAAGAGTAACTTCAAACAAAATTCTCTTTGAAAAGCGGCACACGACCTTTGTTTTCTTTTAACACCTTTTGAAAATATGATTGGTTTATATTTGTCAACGCACGTTGCTCATTGGCTAGACAACACATAGTATCAATAACATCATTGGCCGTTGAAACGGACATTTGCGAACATTTACGAACCTGACAGAGTCGTCATTGTGGACGATTTATGTAAAAGGTAGCAATGAAAGTTATGAATAAGTATTTTAACTACGCATATTTTTTTATTTTGTTTATGATTTAGACAAAAAGATTACGTTTATCTATAATTTGACGACCGGCTGGTGTACTGGTAACATAAATTGCCTTCAAGGAAAGATCTGAATCCCGGTGGCGGTAGATATTTTTGTGATGAACACAGTATTAGCCGTCTAGTCAAGGATGTTTATAGTGTATCTCAGTATATTATATTGTAATAAAAAATGACGGAGGTTTTATTGACGTTTTCGTGGGCGATAGGCTGACCCCTATCACTGCAAGTCTCTATCCATCATCACAATACCTCCAAATTTATCAAACGTGACATCAAATGGTTTTATAGCGTCTGGTGTCCTGCCTACCCCATTAAAGCCGAAATACACTGTTGGAAACAAAACATCAAACCAAGGTGACCTTGCTAGTTTACAACGTGTTTCCAACAGTGAAGACGGCTGTTGACAACCAAATTACATGACCTTGGCGGGTTGGAAACGGCGGTGCTTAGAATCACAGACATACATCTACATAGACGACGCAAGTGCCACGATTTGTATTCGAACCAAGCGTGCCGACTTTTTAAGACCTATTGTGACGTCACAGCTGATATTTATTACTGGAAAATACAAAAAGATTCAGAGACACCGATACCGCCGATGAAATCGATTATTAAGAACGATATTGATATTGTGGACTCGATTTTCTAACAGACATACATACACGCATATTACAATACATATTAAATCTAGAGGCGACCAACCTTGACGCTTGGTCGGGGTTCGGACACGCAAAGGATATGCATTTGCGTTATCTATGTAGATGTATGTCTGTTTTTAGGACAGTGTGTACGCTTGTTATTGTATATTTTACTATGTGACTATAACTAGAAATGACTCGAATTTTGAAGCTTTTTATCCTTCAACCTTTCCTTCTTTGTATCCTCAATTGCATACAAAACTGCCATCGCGAAGATGTTGCCAACGCGTGAGATCAGAGCACACTGACGATTAAGGGGCGTGGCCTTGCGTGACATTGGCTTGTGTTCTTGTTTGTCTCCTTGTTGGAAACCACCGTTTGTAACAGTGTGGATGACTCGGAATTGGTTGACAACAACTTAACCTTCCTTAACCTTGGTTGGAAGCATTGGTTTTCAACGTGTTTTCAACAGTCTGGCGGCCCTCTTAGGGATACAAGCGTGACGTTATGTATGTATGTAAAAAATATGTGTGATGATTAAAAGTAGGTACCTATATGTGTTTATTATCCAAAAAACAATTCTTCTGGGAACTTTATTTTGGTTGCATAATGTTGTGTGAATTTCATAAATATTTATTAATCAATTTGTTTCTTACAATCTATTAATTCATTTGAATATTATAATTTATATTCTTTTTAGTTTTTTACTATTTGCAGCAAAACATCGTATCTTGGAAATACAATGACTAAATTAAATGAAACTTTGCATGGATAGGTCCTGTCTGATTGATACCTATATTTAAGAAAGTTAAAATAAATAACATCCAAAAATGAACTTATACATTGTATATGCGTGTCTAAGACATTTTTGATCCACCTTGATATACAAATTTTTATGAAAACAATATGATAGTAATATTAAATTCTTTATTTGACCTACATTACCGCATATGGGTCACGTTATATTGTAAAATAGGACAACTTTTGGTTTACAAGTACTAATCTATACTAATATATAAAGCTGAAGAGTTTGTTTGTTTGTTTGAACGCGCTAATCTCAGAAACTACACGTGGGGTTTGTTTGATAGCCCAACTCTTGAGGAAGGTTATAGGCTATATGTTATCCCGAAATTCCCACGGGATCAAAAGTTACGCGGGTAAAACCGCGCGCGGTGGCTAGTTTTTAGTACCTATATAAATTTAAGTATTTTTGTGGGCGTAACTTTTGACCACATTTGACAGGCATTATGCCATTTTAAATGTAAGTAAATGCCATTTTTAGAAGCCTCCAATACGATTCTAATGTAACGGTGACGGCACTACAAGGTTATGTAGTGGAAATTACTGTGAGTGTCATAGGGATCAAGGTTCGCCGCGCCGGGTATAGCTATAACAATCATAGGTGTGCAAACCTCTAATGAATATTATTTCAGAATTTTCGGCGACATTTCCGGTACACATCACAGCCGGGCGAGCCTTAAGTAATAAGATTAACCAACTACAAAGTACCTACAGAAGGCAGCAGATCAAGCTTAACATTACCTGTTAAATTCCCAACTTCCCTAATGTCGAGGGCATAAAGTTAAGATTCAAGTAAATACTGGATGGCGCAAAAGTAAAGACCCTATTTGGTTCAGCTATAAAAAAAAATCCAAATTAGAAAACTAGATTTAGGTTTTTTTAAATGTATATTTGTGCCATTACATTTCGTACCTCCTGAACGTACGTCGCCTTGAAGCAACTCTTCAAGGCGTGTGGCAAAGCGTCGAATTGTGCGACCAATCGGTGCTGGACGGTGGGGAAATCGTCGACAAAATTCATTTTGTGTTTTTATCACTGATAAATTATTCTGTAAAAACATTGACACGATTATTCCACGTTCTTGGGGAGTAAAGCGGTCCATGTTTATTTTCAGTGTATTTTACATTTGTTCACTACACAATTTTCAACAACAGAATGACAGGAAATGTCATATAAAAAATACAGTATTTTCTTTATAGTCCATTGAAAAGTTACATTTGGGGTTGCGTTTTTCAGAGGACGCAATTTTATTTTTTTGATGTGTAGGGGGGGTCAGTGTAAAGCTAAAACCAAGTTTGTGGGGTCGCCACCCTTGTCCTACGGCCGCCATCTTGAAAATAGGGGTTGAAATGGTTTTTACGATATATCTCTTAAACTATTTATCTGATAAAAAAAAATATTAACATTTTTTGTTGCAAATTAAATTTTCTACAACTTTGGTCAAGTAACTTTTTGTCGTAGAACTATAAATAAAAAAGTTATAAGCGAAAATGTTAAGAAATTCGAGAAAATAATTTATATTTTTTGATATAACTTTTTTTTATCATTTTACGAAAAAATGATATCAGACCATTTTTGTAGATCGTTTTTTGAGGAACAACTTTTATAAGCAACATTTTTTCATTAAGTCAATAGTTAAGGTTTTACAGCGCTCCGAAATGTGTAGGTACTATTAAATAAAACACTTTTTAACCGGATTTATCGCGTATATTTACATTTTAAATTTTGACTCGACGTTTCGGTGTCTTTTCAGACCCCGTGGTCACGAGCGACTGAGGTGTCAAGCGTCGGATTGATAGATTGAAAAACGTTATACATCATCATCTCCATCTGTTTCTCAGTCTTCGAGCGTAGCGTTCTGGATTGACACAAAACGAGCTGACAGTATCTTGAGTTACAGGTCGTGCAGCTTGCTGGATGTTAGATTTAATGTTTTTCAGGATAGGGTCCCATGTCGGTGATAGTTTCCAACCTTCTTCTCTATTGAAATTAGGGTGTTTTTTAATTTCAATCGCTTCTCTGATCATTCTAGGAATGTAATGCTTCTCTCTAGATAAAATTTTCACAGAGTCAAACCTTAAGTAGTGGTTGGGCTTGTCCATGGAATGCTCACAAACTGCAGACTTTGAAGCTCTTCGATTTTTAATATCAGCTATGTGTTCTTTTACGCGGGTTGATACGTTTCTTTTGGTTTGACCAATGTAGGAAAGCCCACAGCCGCAGTCAATCTTGTAAACACCTGGGTCTTGTAAAGGGATGCTGCATTTAACTGAGCGAAGATGTTGACTTATTTTTGAATTAGGTTTAAATATTGTTTTTATTGAAGCGCGCCTAAGAATGTTTGAGATTTTATCTGTGACACCCTTTACAAAAGGTAAAAATGCAGGTTTGCGTTCGACTGTCTGAGGCTTCACGTGGTCACTGCGGCGGCGACGAGGTGGTTTGAGGCCGTTTTCACGAAGCACCTTGACAACATGTTTCAGTTCATCATCAATGTGCTGAGGATCGCAGATTCCATGTGCTCTCTGAAACAAAGAGGAGCCTACGGCGAGTAACTGGCTCGGGTGGTGGTGGGACTTTCCATTTAAATAGCGGTCAGTATGGGTGGGTTTCCTATAAACTGTGTGACTGAGTGTACCATTTGGATTTCTTTTAATTAAAACATCAAGAAAGGCTAACTTATTATCCTGTTCTAATTCCATAGTGAATTGTATTTTAGTATTAAGGGAATTAAGATGGTTTAGAAAAGCAGTTACTTTATGTTGAGGTAAGATTGTATATGTATCGTCAACGTACCTCTTGTAGATCTTCGGCACGACGGGTGCCATGTGGAGAGCACGCTCCTCAAAGTCTTCCATGTAGATGTCAGCAACTACAGGTGACACTGGGGAGCCCATAGCAACACCATCAATTTGTAGATAAAACTCATTATTCCACATAAAGTAGCCCGATGTAAGGCATAATTCTAATAATTCTGCATATTCAACATACATCAGTTTTATGCACTTTAGGTACCACTAAGACCTATTGTGAGCCAAATAGACACACCAACTTACAAGCTTGCTCAACATATAGCAGGTGTACTCTCACAATTGAGAGGCAAAACAGGAGCATATGTAAAGGATTCTTACCAATTTGTTAGTGATTTAAAACATCTTAAAATTGCAAACAATGAAACCATGGTTAGTTTTGATGTTAAGTCTTTGTTTACATCACTACCTGTCAAAGACTGTATTGAAATTGTCAAGAAAAAGCTAACTGAATCAGATTTGCCTGTTGAATATGCAGAATTATTAGAATTATGCCTTACATCGGGCTACTTTATGTGGAATAATGAGTTTTATCTACAAATTGATGGTGTTGCTATGGGCTCCCCAGTGTCACCTGTAGTTGCTGACATCTACATGGAAGACTTTGAGGAGCGTGCTCTCCACATGGCACCCGTCGTGCCGAAGATCTACAAGAGGTACGTTGACGATACATATACAATCTTACCTCAACATAAAGTAACTGCTTTTCTAAACCATCTTAATTCCCTTAATACTAAAATACAATTCACTATGGAATTAGAACAGGATAATAAGTTAGCCTTTCTTGATGTTTTAATTAAAAGAAATCCAAATGGTACACTCAGTCACACAGTTTATAGGAAACCCACCCATACTGACCGCTATTTAAATGGAAAGTCCCACCACCACCCGAGCCAGTTACTCGCCGTAGGCTCCTCTTTGTTTCAGAGAGCACATGGAATCTGCGATCCTCAGCACATTGATGATGAACTGAAACATGTTGTCAAGGTGCTTCGTGAAAACGGCCTCAAACCACCTCGTCGCCGCCGCAGTGACCACGTGAAGCCTCAGACAGTCGAACGCAAACCTGCATTTTTACCTTTTGTAAAGGGTGTCACAGATAAAATCTCAAACATTCTTAGGCGCGCTTCAATAAAAACAATATTTAAACCTAATTCAAAAATAAGTCAACATCTTCGCTCAGTTAAATGCAGCATCCCTTTACAAGACCCAGGTGTTTACAAGATTGACTGCGGCTGTGGGCTTTCCTACATTGGTCAAACCAAAAGAAACGTATCAACCCGCGTAAAAGAACACATAGCTGATATTAAAAATCGAAGAGCTTCAAAGTCTGCAGTTTGTGAGCATTCCATGGACAAGCCCAACCACTACTTAAGGTTTGACTCTGTGAAAATTTTATCTAGAGAGAAGCATTACATTCCTAGAATGATCAGAGAAGCGATTGAAATTAAAAAACACCCTAATTTCAATAGAGAAGAAGGTTGGAAACTATCACCGACATGGGACCCTATCCTGAAAAACATTAAATCTAACATCCAGCAAGCTGCACGACCTGTAACTCAAGATACTGTCAGCTCGTTTTGTGTCAATCCAGAACGCTACGCTCGAAGACTGAGAAACAGATGGAGATGATGATGTATAACTTTTTTCAATCTATCAATCCGACGCTTGACACCTCAGTCGCTCGTGACCACGGGGTCTGAAAAGACACCGAAACGTCGAGTCAAAATTTTAAATGTAAATATACGCGATAAATCCGGTTAAAAAGTGTTTTATTTAATAGTATGAATCGCGAAAACTTAAGACAATATTGTGTAGGTACTACTTTTCAGTACTCTTAACTAGACTTTTTTTTTTGTTTTTATGTTATTATTATAATTTTTTTAATTATTAATTATTAATTATTGACTCTTCTCCCCACCACCCACGAGGTAGTAGTCTAGAGGCGCGTTTTTTTTACGTGGTATCCCCAATAGGCATAATCCACGGTGATTTTCTAAATTCCAACTACTCCGTCCTCAGTCTTTTCGATGGACCAGGCTGCGGCTCAGCATCTGATCGGCTTTCTAAATTAAATATCAGTGGGATAACTGGAGAAGGAAAGGGTGTTAATGTCGGCGGTTCATCATCAAAGTGATTTTCATTTATTAATTCTGAGAGCTCCATTACGTTGCTGCAAGTCTGTTTATAAGGTCCATAATACTTGTTTTTGTACTCTCATGACGTACAACACAAACCCGCGCTTGTCGGCTTGTACGCGAATTACTTGGATCCTGAACCGCTTTGGCACAGATGAAACAATTGTTCGCAAAATCGAAGTCTGGCTCTGGAGCTTCTGAATATGACGATAAACTACTAGAGCTGCTGCTGCGACAAGGAACAACATTATCGGTTCGATTGTCCACGTAATAACAATAACACGCAATATGTACAGTAACTTCCGAAACAGTTCGTAAAAATTATTCATTAGCCTCATCATTTTTTGCTACAGCTCGGTCTACTAAAGTTTTTACACCTTTTGCCTTCACAGTTCTTATTTTATTTTCACCTAAAGGTTTTTTACAAATAAAGCAATCACTCATTATGAAATAATAGAAAAAGCACGCTTAAAAAGTCTAAATGCTAGTCGAAAAAAATAAATAGGTTTCACTGAAGTTAAAATCGTATCTAAAATCATTCGAAATCGTCTTCACAATTAAAAACAGAATAAAATACATCCGCACGTGGAGAAATATGGCAGGCAGATATTCTTTTGTTCCCTAATGGTCGCTTGGGTATTTTCTACCTGGACAATATTCTCGGTAACGGGCATCGGATTTTAAAAATCAATAATTGTCAAATTCTGTAATGGAGTGGAAAAGAGTCAATAATTAATTATTAATAATTTAAAAAATTATAGTAACAAAATAAAAACAAAAAAAAGCAATTACTGATGACACATTATTAGTACACACGTATAATATAAGTCTAGTTAAAAGTACTGAAAAATAGTTTCGGACTCATTTCGGAGCGCTGTAAAACCTTAACTATTGACTTAATGAAAAAATGTTGCTTATAAAAGTTGTTCCTCAAACGATCTACAAAATTGGTCTGATATCATTTTTTCGTAAAATTATAAAAAAAAAGTTATATCAAAAAATATAAATTATTTTCTCGAATTTCTAAACATTTTCGCTTATAACTTTTTTATTTGTAGTTCTACGACAAAAAGTTACTTGACCAAAGTTGTAGAGGATTTAATTTGCAACAAAAAATGTTAATATTTTTTTTTATCAGAAAAATAGTTTAAGAGATATATTGTAAAAATCATTTCAACCCCTATTTTCAAGATGGCGGCAGTAGGACAAGGGTGGCGACCCCACAAACTTGGTTTTAGCTTTACAATGACCCCCCCTACACAACAAAAAAATAAAATTGCGTCCTCTGAAAAACGCAAGGTTAGGCCTAAAAAATGTAACATTTCAATGGACTATTAGTGCCACTACTTTTGCGCCACCTAGTACATAATAGGTTCATTCATCGAGGTAGATATACAGGTAAGTACCTACACTACACCTAGTATCATTGGTGCAGGTGCGGACTGGGCGGGGCTAGATGTGTAGCTAAACAAAACGACTGCTGCAATGGGGAGTTTTCTGACAGCTCATAAAAATTAGTTCAAAACACCTCTATAGATGGCACTTTTAAAAAGCCGAAGGCGTTAAGTCTGTAAACTATAATGTAGGTAAGTGGTATCTACCATCTATGGTTATTTATACGTTCAATTTCTGATAAAGACATCAATTAATTTATTTTACTTTTAAAAACGCAGTGTGGAATAAATTCTTCGCCTTCGCCTTTTGTAAAGCGCCATCTATCGAAGCCTTTTGTACCAATTTTGTACAGTTTTGTTTTTTTAATGAGCTGAAGAAAATTTTTACTTTGTTTAATAGGGAAGCGGTGAAATCGGCAGTAAGTAGATATGTTACCGGAAAGTAATACCTAAGAACTGTAAGTTTATAAACCGCGTAAATTTATAAATTTACGGAATTTATTATTTTCCGGTGACAGATATATTTACAGCAATATCAATCTCCAATATTCTAATTAACCTGCGTTGCGACATACAAAGAACATAGATAGGTACATACATATCTACCTACTTACATGCATCGTTCTCTCATTAGGTTCACCTACTTGGTCATCGTCATTGGTGCAAGGCAGATGGGAGTTGGCGGAGCTAGATGTAAATAGAACGACAGCTGCAATTGAAGTCCACTTTATTATTAGTAAACTACTTAAGTCACATACGTACTGTATAGCACTATATGTATACCTACGTAAGCAAGTATATTAAAACTGAACTCAAATAATCAAAGATTGCGGAGCATTAAAAAAACCGACTTCACGTCAAAACTTTGTCTTAGTTGATAATGTCATCAACGTAAACATTCTCCGAAAACATACATATTTTTTCAAAAGTTTGAAATTTTCATTGAATGAAGTACTTTACTGATTTCAATGAAATTTATATGGGATGGGTAGGGTGGTCCAACTATGAAGTATCCTCTATCATATGAAAAAACAATTTTCAAAATCAATTCATAATTATCCGAAATATCGTTTAACAAAGATACAAAAAAAACATACAGACGAATTGAGAACCTCCTCCTTTTTTGGAAGTCGGTTGAAATATGAGGACCTATAGATTATTAAAAAAATCCAGGTTACATACCTAATAGCTTCAGCACCTATCTAGTTAATTAAAAAACACTCAAAACTTTTAGACCTTTCATGTCCTAGTTCCTGAGATAAGCGCGTTCAACCAAACAAACAAACAAACTCTTCAGCTTTATATTATTTATTTATTTATTCTTTATTTTAAGTAGGTACATATAATAATCACAGAGAGTAGTTGGGCAAGTTGATAACAACATAGTATCAATTGGATACAATCGGATAGGTTCAATTGGCGGCCTTCTAGTCCAAGGATGATCTCTTCCCGGCAACCTTTTGACAAGACTAAGTTAGGTAGGTATAACAAAAAAAGTAAACTTAGAACTACATGGATATATTATGTAACCACTTATATGTATAATTTAAATATACAGGGTTAATTTGTAGGCACCAGCCAAATTTAAATATTAGTTTCTTTGATGCGATATAAACGTACCTGCATATTTATTTTAGTATAGCTCAGTACAAAAAAATAAGGATATGGCACCACAAACGATTATGCAAATAATCGCTGTTGATGAACATAGCTACTACGACGCGGCATTTCTTTGATAATACTACGACGTAGTACTACAAGATGTTTTGTAGTAGCACGCAGTTGTCTTTATTTTAATGGTAATTTAGAGAGACCATGGTTTGCATTAATATGTTAGCAGATATATTTATTTCTTTGTAAAAAAGTAAATACTTTTTTTGCAAAAATCGTTTCTATAAATGATACTTATTGTGTAAAAAAAAATTTGGCCGGTGACGACGAATCAACCTTGTATAGGTAACTAGGTAGGTACCTACACACTGAACTGGCTTTATATAAAGCATTGCCGGAACACATCACCGAAGCGGTGATATTTGGCAGCTCATTTTATATTATATGAAAGGTGGTCGCTAGCCAAGCGAACCCTGAAGGGATCCTACCTACCACCAACCGGGGGTCGCTTTCGGATTAGTCGCCCCTTTTACCTTTACACACGCATATCCAGGGCCAAGCGCCAATCAACCAATCAAACAGGCAAACAGAAAATAAAAATTGCGATAAGATAGAAACTGAAATTCATGAATCAAACAATTAAAAAACGCTCAAAATTTTTGCGCCTGTCATTTCCTAGCTCTTGAGATTAGCGCGTACAAAAGTAAAAATTGCATTAAGAAACTCAAATTTACGAATCAACTACCTAACTACTTAGCTAATTAAAAAACCCTCAAATTTTTTACGTCTGTCATGTCCTAGTTCCTGATATTAGCGCGTTCAACCAAACAAACAGACAAACAAAATATAAGTTAAGATAGAAACTGAAATTCATGAATCAACCAATTAAAACTACGCTCATAATGTTTCAAATGTAAAAGCTCAAAATGTAAAAGTGAAATGGCGTTGTGAATGGCGTGTAATCGTGGAATATACTTGCGTGTATTGTGCATACTATACAAAACTTTCAATACTGATATTCCAAGGCACCTGGTAACTGCGTTAGAAGTCACATTGGTTGGGTCTCATCCTCTTTGCCCACTTTGTACACACGTGGCCTTCTCTTGTCTGATTTTCCTCTCTGGATAGAACCATTCTATCGTTGCCACCTGGATAACACCGCGCGAGTACTTGACGTGCTGCCCAGAGTTCTCTTTCGCTAAGCCCGTACCGTAATCAGGATATTCTTCGTTAAAATAGGCAGCCAAAGCAAATAAGATCAAAGTTACAAGCAATAGTCAGGTCACAGGTTCAAGAAAACCATCAGTCCAGAATACAAGCCTAGTCGCTATTTTACAGAGTTTATTTGAAAAAAGTTTAAAAACTTAAACCCGACTAAGTACTACTAAAAAGTACGAAACGAGAAAATAGTTTTCGCAGATTTTTTTTTATGTATTTTTATAGATTTTTCTGATAGCGATTTGTTTAATGGATATTCTTGATCGTATGCCACTTGGATTTTATTTTATTACTAGCTGTGACCCGCGACTTCGTTCGCGTGGATATCGTTTATTAGAGTTGGATAAATACTATCATTATTATCCTCCTTGAAGTTAAAACTTACCTTATTCTAAATTTCGTCAAAATCGACTCTGTAGTTTAGCTGTGAAAGCGTTACTGATAGATAAACAGACAGAATTACTTCAAAAACTGTTACAACAAAGCAGTGATACGCAGTTTCACCTAGGATTTGTGAAAAAGTATAGGTAGGTAGGTATATTAGGTACATAGATGATGCCCGCGACTTCGTCTGTATTGAATTAGTATTTCGAGTAGGTTATTTTCTTCTCCAAGGTCCTAACTATCTTTAATAACAAAAATAAAAATGAAGAATCTTCGCCCATATAATATGTATAACTCCTTACCACAAACATAGGTAGCTAACTATCTATTAGGTACATTCAAAGACACATAGCGTTATAAACAAATCGGGTGCCAAAGTGCCTTACATTATAATATTGTCTTAAGTTTTCGCGCTAACTATTATGTATGACTATTAAATAAAACACTTTTTAACCGGATTTATCGCGTATATTTACATTTAAAATTTTAACAGTTGCTCGTGACCACGGGGTCTGCAAAGACACCGAAACGTCGAGTTAAAATGTAAAATATATATTATACGCCATTAATCCGGTTAAAAAGTGTTTTATTTAATGCTTTAAAAAATTTACTTAATTCATGCAATATCTTCATTAATTATACTTAGCTTATTGTTATTCTAGGTAAAGCTAAGTAGTTTTTGCGTGAAAGAATAGCAAAAATCCATCCCTTCAGCCATTATCAGTGTACATACAATACTACCTATAGTTATGTATGGCTGCTTTTCACTGCCAAACGGCTAAGCCAATATTAATGTAATTTTGTATAGTATAGTTAACACATACGTTACTTTTTATTCCGAAGAAATCTACGGTTTCTGACTTCCAAGAGGCAGAAACGATCATGAAATAAACAAAACCTTGATTTCCATTTTATCTCTGTATGTACAGAAGGCAGTACATCAAGCGTTACAAATCTGTCAAAATTTTTTACTTGAATTTGAACTCTATGCTCTCGATAATAAGTTAAAATTGGTTGGGGAAATTTGACAGGTCATGTAACGCTTGCTCCTTCTGTACCTACCTATATTAAATCGCGCAAAAGCTTGCGCTCGCCTCCCGCCTTTTTACCGCCGCCGCGAGCCGCGTCGAGCGTGGCAACCGTTACGCAAAAATAATCCCTATATAATTCAGTATTCACGCGCGATGGGTTATTAGCGTATTTCATGTATAAGTTTGGTGTTTCTATACCGATTTCTATGATTCTTTTTTTATTAAATAGGTAATAATGTATTTTTTTAAAATTAGGGATGAGTGAGAGTATTATTAACGTAGGAGTAAACAAATATAATCAGAAAGCTCCGAACTGCGAAGCTTTCGGGATTTACACGTGTTATTGTGAGTCAACCATAAAATATAGATATTTACTGTTGTGGGATATTTTTTATATACTTAATTTTATGAAGAATATTTCTGTCATACAGGATTTCTATGTAGCTTTAACCATTAAGGCTGCACACGCGATGGAAGCTTAAAAAATGAAGTAACTTCTCCCGTTTTTCCAACATTTCCCTTCACTGCTCTGCTCTTATTGATTGTAGCGTGATGATAAGTATACTATAACCTGCCCAGGAGTATGGAGAATAATTTTACCAAGTTTCGTTAAAATCCGTCAAGTAGTTTTTGTTTCTATAAGGAACATACAGACAGACAGACAGACAAAAATTTTACTGATTGCATTTTTGGCATCAGTATCGATCACTAATCACCCCCTGATAGTTATTTTGAAAAAATATTTCATGTACAGAATTGACCTCTCTACAGATTTATTATAAGTATAGATAGAAGATAGATAGATAGATATAGAAGATATAGATAGATATAGATAGATAGAAGATTATGATCAATTTAATTTGCCTCAGTAGGTGGCATATCCTTCACACATATCTCCATCAATATGACATATAAAAATACATAAATATTTCAGCGGAGACCAATTTTTTGCTTCGTACTTTTCAGAGCGTGTCTTTAGTAGTCGGGTTTTAGTTTTTAAACTTTTAATAGTATATACTATTTGAACTGTTTTAATAAAGCTCTTTCATTTAAACCCTACACGAAACCGTAAAGATTTTTTTTTAGTTCTTACTTTAAAAAAGATAAAATAACGAATGTTTACGGTGATGATATTATAACTCAGCAAAGTTTTGACGTGAAGTCGGTTTTTCTTAATGCTCTGCATTCGTTGATTATTTAAAAATAAATGCAAATGACAAAATCAAACTGATTGTGTTACTATTATTTTCAAAGAAATACCCGATTCTGGGCAAGACTCGTCCCGTGGTGCCTACTGTCATTTTTTTACATAATGGTTGCATTACCTGCCTTTAATTGAAGGCTTAAGTCTGCAGTTTTTTTTTGAGACGTCGGCCGATGATGTTTCAGCATTTAATACCGTCATGATTATTATTAACAGATTATCTTTTTTGTTTTTGGTAGTTTTAAATCTTACGAACAACACTAGAATCACATTTCCAAAATTTTGATTAGAAATAGCTATAATGTTTTGAGACTCCTAGTCCGTGGGGTTTCTGAGACATTTCTGGGACATTGTGAGGTCGAAATAATAATTGTGATTATTTTCGACCATGACGCGATGAGTCGAAAATAAAAGGAAAACCGAAAGAGCACATCCATTGGTTTCAAAATAACAGAGCGAATATTTGATTGACGTATTTGACTTTTGAAGTTTTTGGTATGGATCCCGAACTACAATAAAACAAAACTCACAAAACGCTATAGTTGCGATCGAAATAATGCATTGCAAGAATATACAATTAACATAATTAGGTATGTTTGTAATATGCTTTTGATTTTATTTATTTTATCCTAAATGTATACTTACTGTTTATGGAAAGCTTTATGTATTTATCTTTAAAATAAACCAGCAGTAAAACCTCTGTTGCATTGAATCAGTAAAACCAACGTTGCGCAGCTATTGTATGAGACTCCTCACGTTTAGTTTTTTATAAAATAGGATTATTTTTATTGGGAAATAATTTTGTTCTGATACTTTTTTAAATAATCATATACATAAATTATACATATTATCGTGCATTCCATTCGTCCATTAAGTGCTGAAACATAAAGCTAACTGACGGCCTGAAATGGACTTAGGCATTTATTTTTTCTAAGAATTTTAAAAAGTCCACGTAGTATGCGTTGTTGAAAAATTAAAAAAATTAAATGTTTTGGTTCAACTTAAGAAGACAATAGTGCTTGAAAGACCATAACAATCGCTCCTTTGACATTATTTTAGGGCATTTATGCTTCATACCATTAAATCATTTGAAGGCCACTTTGGCGATGGGGTAACACTGTCTCCCTCAGATGCCAGTGGTAGCGGGTTCGATTATCGCACGGAACAAGAAAAGAAAGATGTTCCGTGTCTGGGCGTTTATGTATTTAGCTTCTAGGTTCCCCCGTTGTTCGCTACATACATCCATCCATATCACAAGCTCTGCTTAGGTATGGGTCATTTAGATGGTGTGATTGTCTGGGGATTTTATTTTTTTTATTTATTTACATGACAACGTCAAAAAAGCAGTTAGAAACGAGGGCACAGGCTGAGCCCCGCATCCCGGAACCGAATAGCCCTAAGACGGCACTGATTCCAATATCAGCTTCCGCGAAATTCCGTCATGATTTATGTAGGTAATAATTAACTCTAAGCACTTTGAATTAAATATAAAATTGCAATACCACAACAAAAACAAGTGTTTAGGAATACCTACTCCTAGAAGATATAATTCTGATACTCTGGTATATCTGGTTTATAGATTCCTTCATAGTGAATATTCCTTACCTACTATACTATACGTATACAAAAGTTAATATTCATGTGTGTCTGGCTGTGGCGCTCCTAGCTCCTAAACTTCCTACATATGTTTGTCTGTCTATCTATCTATTTTTATCCACCTATCCTATCACTCTTACATTTTTTTAAACAATGCTAATGTGCCACACTTAGACTCAATCTCACCTGAAATAGGTCAAATTATTAAGTAGGTACTTACAAATTGAACTGACTGAATAAACTACCACTTCAGAAAGTGGATCTGTTGAGAAGAGAAGTGGCAAGAAACTCAACCAACAGCAATCACTTGTATTGAATACGGAATACCTTGTCAATATATGCCATCATATGATATCTAATAGTCAATCAATCATCAGCATCATCATGATCGATCTTGGCTCTTAATATGTGTATTGAACTAAATAGGTAGGTACTTATGTGTTCTCCGCGATCTCATATGTAAAATAAGAAACTCTTCATGCGCGATTTAATTCAACTCCCAGCGCCATCTAGTGTCTCAGGTGGTACCCAATCAATATATTATCAAATTATTGTTGTACATACCTACTTTTTATCTTTTTGATTCTTGCAATAAACTGTGTAAGTATTTGTGTGTATCAGCTTTATTGTAGATACAACCTACCTACTTACCTATGTATGTAGCTCTTGTAAAACAGAAACTTTAAAAGTTCCTTCTGTTTAATTAGGTACCTACCTATAAGTACGGCAGGCACAATAATTAAATATTTGTGTTGTGACCCTTGATTATGAACCTAGTTTTCTTTGCATTAGGTATCTACCTACTCGTGAATTATTGCATTTCGGTTTACCTAATGTTCAACCACCAAACAGCAACAAAGCGTCACATTTGAGTCACTGACGAATGAGAGACCCACCCACGAAGTCAATCACAAATGAGGCCCTAAGTATGTTAACATAATACCTCGATAAAGCAAAAACAAACTTGAGCGGCTACAAAATTTATGCATAAGATTTATATTATGTGATCAACATATCAGAATACCGCAATAAACTCAAGTGGCTTCCAATTCGCTTTCGCTGGAATACTCATATCCTCTGTCTTCTTTATCGCGCGCTGTTCAATCCTGCTTTACCATGGTATTTGTCAAAAAAGTTTGATTACATTCACTCCGCACATACGCGTAATTTGAGATCTCGTAATAATTTAAAGCTATTGATGCCGATGCACTCGACAGATTTCTATGGCAAATCATTTACCATCCACGCGGTACGTTTATGGAACGAATTACCATTGCAAATCAAATCTGCACCTACCTTAAAAAACTCTTGAAGATGCACTAGTTACCAAAAGTTGAAGAATTTCCCTAATTTTAATATGCATTACCTATTATTATTAAATTACACAAATATTTATGGTTATTGTAAATATTATGTATATAGATATATATGTGTGTATGTATATTCTAATAAGTATCTACTTAATTACTTAAATATTTATTACCTATATTGTACGACATGACACGCTTTTACGCACCTGAAATCCTCTACCCTAAGGTTGTCTGTAAGAGATCGCTTCTTTAGCGATAAGGCCACCTCTTGTACCTACTCTAAGTTTTTATTTCTGTAGATTGTCTAAGAATTGATTTGTAGTTGTGCAATAAAGAGTTAATTATTACCTATTAAGTTTGGTGCCAAATATCACCGCTCCAGCTGCAGCAGTGACGTGTTCCGCCAATGTTTTATGAAGAACATCCCGTTTCTACATCAGGTAGGTAGGTACCATTTCAGCTGTCATTCTTCTTCTTTACTTATCATGGGATGAAGTCGAACGCGGGTTAAAAACAATCGGCGATTGAGACCTATCGGGGCTGTTTGCTTGTTGCTGTCTTACAAGACGGAGTCTCAACTCACTCTTACTAATAGTTGGACATATATTCACACAGCTCTATAGCCTATCTAGCGATTAATTATGCATTATAGCTTGTGTTATAGAGTACTAGACAACGGATATTATTCATATACAGATATATTTGGATTGTGCGTCAGAGACAGACCGGCTGCCTTATCACGTAAATATTAGCGATCAGCTATAATGGCGCAGTCATCACGCCATGGACGCGCGATCCATTGCTTTACATCGTATTATGTAAGCGATAGCTGTTCAACCATTCGTTGATCGCAGAATGCATTTATTGCTACGATACTAGCGCCAAAAACAATTTGGTACCTAAAAAAGAAACTAATAAAATGTGAAACAGATGATTGCTTTTAAAATTTCGCAGAAAAGTACACCCGAAAAGTATGAAAGTCAAAGGGATTATATGCACTTTTAGTACATCGATTGTACGATAGAGGCAGCATAGTCGTCGGATTGCTATGGCTTTGTTTTTGCTGTAACGTAATACATTTTTAGCAAATCTTGCGCAATTCATGCCATCGCTTTGCTCTTGCAAGTTACGTGATAATGCAGCGTGTTACCGCATCGCCAGCCAAAGTGGTCTTAATGGTTTATCATTGCTTAGCTTATGCCACGTCTCGCCCAGTCGATGTGTGGTAAGCAATATTCAAATCTCATGACCTCATGATTTTCAACATCATCAAATCCCTTGCTTTCTATCAAGGTGTTGAGGCTAATAATAATAAAAAAAACACTTATGTTGGTAGGACTTCGATAAAAATTCATGAAAAGATTTATGATAGCCAAAATATGTAGGTATACTACTAACGGCCAGTTTTAATAATTTTGTGTCAAATATAATAAATAAATAAATATTTCTGACACTCACACAACATTATCTAGCCCAAATTAAGTTTCTTAAAGAACTTGTGTTATGGATACTAGATAACAGATATACCTACTTAAGAAATATATAAACATAAATCTTATAATAAATAAATTATAAGATTTATGTTTATATATTATAAATACTAATATATTGTTAAATAATGTTAAATAATTTATTTAACATAAATACTTATTTATTATAAGTATTTATGTTAAATAAATTATAACATAAATACTTATAATAAATCTGTAGAGAGATCAATTCTGTACATGAAATATTTTTTCAAAATAACTATCAGGGGGTGATTAGTAATCGATACTGATGACAAAAATGCAATCAGTAAAATTTTTGTCTGTCTGTCTGTATGTTCCTTATAGAAACAAAAACTACTCGACGGATTTTAACGAAACTTGGTAAAATTATTCTTCATACTCCTGGGCAGGTTATAGTATACTTATTATCACGATACAATCAATAAGAGCAGAGCAGTGAAGGGAAATGTTGGAAAAACGGGAGAAGTTACTTCATTTTTTAAGCTTCCGTCGCGTGTGCAGCCTTTATGGTTAGCCGTTCGGAGCTTTCTGTTTATATTTGTTTCCTCTTACGTACTCTTACGTATAATAGGTACTCTCACTCATCCCAAATTAAAAAAAAATTACATTATTACCTATTCAATAAAAAAAGAATCATAGAAATCGGTATAGAAACACCAAACTTATACATGAAATACGCTAATAACCCATCGCGCGTGAATACTGAATGATATAGGGATTATTTTTGCGTAACGGTTGCCGCGCTCGACGCGGCTCGCGGCGGCGGCAGGGTATAAAAAGGCGGGAGGCGAGCGCAAGCTTTTGCGCGATTTAATATAGGTAGGTACAGAAGGAACAAGCGTTACATTACCTGTCAAATTTCCCCAACCAATTTTAACTTATTATCGAGGGCATAGAGTTCAAATTCAAGTAAAAAATCTTGACAGATTTGTAACGCTTGATGTACTGCCTTCTGTACATACAGAGATAAAATGGAAATCAAGGTTTTGTTTATTTCATGATCGTTTCTGCCTCTTGGAAGTCAGACACCGTAGATTTCTTCGGAATAAAAAGTAACGTATGTGTTAACTATTATACCAAATTACATTAATATTGGCTTAGCCGTTTGGCAGTGAAAAGCAGCCATACATAACTATAGGTAATATTGTATGTACTTTTGATGGATGGATTTTTGCTATTCTTTCACACAAAAACTACTTAGCTTTACCTAGAATAACAATAAGCTAAGTATAATTAATGAAGATATTGCATGAATTAAGTAAAATTGAAGGCATTAAATAAAACACTTTTTAACCGGATTAATGGCGTATAATTTATATTTTACATTTTAACTCGACGTTTCGGTGTCTTTGCAGACCCCGTGGTCACTAGCAACTGTTAAAATTTAAAATGTAAATATACGCGATAAATCCGGTTAAAAAGTGTTTTATTTAATAGTCATCGCGAAAACTTAAGACAATCTTAAAATTTAAGGCACTTAGGCACCCGATTTGTTTATAACGCTATGTGCCTTTGTAATGTACTTACCTAATAGATAGTTAGCTACCTATGTTTGTGGTTAGGAGTTATACATATTATATGGGCGAAGATTCTTCATTTTTGTTTTTGTTATTAAAGATAGTTAGGACCTTGGAGAAGAAAATAACCTACTCGAAATACTAATTCAATACAGACGAAGTCGCGGGCATCATCTATGTAATATACCTACCTACCTATACTTTTTCACAAAACCTAGGTGAAACTGCGGATCACTGCTTTGTTGTAACAGTTTTTGAAGTAATTCTGTCTGTTTATCTATCAGTAACGCTTTCACAGCTAAACTACTGAGTCGATTTTGACGAAATTGAGAATAAGGCAAGTTTTAACTTCAAGGAGGATATAATAATAGTATTTATCCAACTCTAATAAACGGTATACACGCGGACGAAGTAGCGGGTCACAGCTAGTATTGAATAAATACATATTTTTTATTAGAACAAACTTAAATAAACATATAAACATCCATGACTTGACTGCTAATATCTGTGTTCATCACACAAATATCCGCCGCCGCCGGGATTCGAAACCAGGACCTCTGGCATAGATGGCAATGTATGTTACCGCTACACCAGCCGGTCGTCATATGTCACTTGCGGTTAAGACACTGAATTTCTATCTCTACTTTTACGTTTTGTTAAATTATTGAGACCGGTAAGTAGGTAAATCAACTCCAGGAATAAAACACTCAAAATATTTATACGACTTTCTTTATTTCTCATCCAATTATTTATAAAATACAAAGCTATATGTACGCAATAAGTTACAAACAACTATTTCACTACTTAATCGTAAGAATTAATTAAAACCTAAGTTTGGGACTATATTCCTTTATTATAAGATATATGATGAAATTAAAATAGTCTTTAGACTTGTTGAACTGCAAGGGCGACTTAGCGAAAATCATTTGACATGCTTCATACAATATTTTTAGACCAAAAACTCAAAGTAACCGGCCAAAGAAAATTATACGTATACAACGTGTAACAAAATGGAGAGATAAAACTTAAGGGTTAGCTTCTATACCATACGTAGAATATACAGTAAAAGAATTAGCATGATCAGTACTGGTATAGACTTTCATACAAATTTATTTAATTATTTTACAACAAAATATTGTGACAACCCTAGTCAACCTAATACGCTAAAACAAGACTTGTGCCGCAGTCGGTGACCTTATGACCTGTCCCGCACTTTATTTTACGCCATCTGTTAGCGAATAGATTTCATCAAAAGCTAACAGCTGTTTTTAGGCTTGACACTTAGATATTTTGATCTAAACTTTGAACTTGTTTTTCGGCCGAACCATAAGGATAACAAATTTATGTTACTGTTACTTATAAACTACATCACCAAACATACAATCCCCCTTGTGTATTATCTCTTCATTATGTTACACGTTGTATTATTATAGTAGGTACATGAATATTCAAACATTTTTCAGTATGACGACATTCTCTTAGGTCCGATATTTAAGTCACTGAAGGAGGTTGAAGTGTTCAATATTAGTATGAATTTAAGCATTGACACATTAGATAATTCGATGTTTTTAGTCAATACCTACATACAGGGTTGATTTGTAGTCGCCAGCCAAATTTTTTTTTTCACAATAAGCATCATTTATGGAAGCGATTTTTGCAAAAAAAAAAAGTATTTATTTGTTTACAAAGAAATAAATATATCCGTTAACATATTAATGCAAACCATGGTCGTTCTAAATTACCATTGAAATAAAGACACCTACGTGCTACTACATAACATCTTGTAGTACTACGTCGTAGTATTATCAAAGAAATGCCGCGTCGTAGTAGCTATGTTCATCAACAGCGACTATTTGCATAAAAGTTTGTGGTGCCATATCCAGGGACCGGAAAACCCCTTTATTTGATTAAGCCTATTGATAGGGTAACCCTATCAAAATCTTACCATATGGAAGTGTAACCCTATTGATATGGTAAGCCTATCGACGTGGTAACACTTTGAATAAAGTTAACTACTTTCGGATGCGCTTACCCTGTGATAGGGTTGCCTATTTCTATCTCTTTTCCGCGCATGCTGTTGAATTCGGAAGTATAATTCGAAGTGCGAGATTGAATAGATGGTGATATTTTTGATAATTTGATATTCTTAGAGATTAAATTTGCCTGCAGGTTTTAAAACCCTATTGAATCGGTAACCTTCAATAGGGTTTTCGATAGGCTTACTGCTTACATGCAGTTAACTCTATTGATATGGTAAGCCTTAAATTAGGGTAAGTCTTCGATACGGTTACCAAATTGATAGGGTTTTTTAAAACAAGTCTATGAAAAACCCAATCAAAAACCTCTTTAAGGGTAAGCGGTTCCGGTCCCTGGCCATATCTTTATTTTTTTGTACTGAGCTATACTAAAATAAATATGCAGGTACGTTTATATCGTATCAAAGAAACTAACATTTAAATTTTGGCTGGTGACTACAAATCAACCCTGTATTAAAAGAAATGGAATATTTTCACCTTATTTAGTGGCGCTCAGGTGTAAGACCTAGAGATATAACGTCATATTAAAAAAAGTTTATGTATTCATATACTTTCATAATATATAAGACTAGCTGTTGCGCGCGGTTTTACCCGCGCAATATCGAATCCCGTGGGATTTCCGGGATAAAAAGTAGCCTATACGGATTCGGAAGAATCCCTCTAAGTAATGGTAAAAGAAATTTTGAAATCGGTCCAGTAGTTTTTGAGCCTATTCAATACAAACATACAAAAATACAAAGGTTTCCTCTTTATAATATTAGTATAGATAATAATAACTCTTTGACCGGCTATTTTAGTTTTTGGTCTAATATATCAGATGTATAGCTGCATAGTCTGTTATCAATACCATTCGTTATAAAAAAATTACATCAACTTGATTTAAATTAAACAATTAGATTTACTATTGCTTCCATGCTGGACTGGGAGCGAAAGAAAAACGTAGAATGTGCCAGCTGCTTCTCTTCCCGGGCATACTGTAAAACTCAGTTAAGGGACAGAGGTTTTAAAGGCGTTTTTGTGGGCGATAGGCTGACCCCCTGTCACTACAATAGTCTCTTCCCATCTTTATAATACCTCCAAATTTGTCAAACGTTACATCAGATGGTCTTGTAACCTCAGGTGTTCTGCCTACCCCATAAGGGATACAGGCGTGAAGTTATGTATGTATGTAATTAGATTTACGAAAAACGAGTTTATACTGTTGAAACAGAAGTACCTAAGTGTTTCTTACTTTTTGACCGAAATATTATTGATATCACTCATTTTAATTTATACATTTATTCACAAAATTCGATAAGTATAATCAGTTCTAGCATAATTTAAACAAAAAAGACGTGTGGCACTCGGAGACTGCCGCGGTAAAGCTATTGCATAGCATTTTTTATCAACTTATGCAATTATAATTATTTATTTATTTTATAAATGCAGTAATGTTTGATCTAATATGAAGTTCCACAAGTTCCTAGTAGATGGCGTTGATTGTTTATTAAAGACCGCATGTAAAGTTATGAAATCAAAGTATCACCGCTGTGCCGGTCGGAGTGGGGGGTGTTAGGTTTTTTTCGTTACGGAATTTCTGGATTCGGTCCCCACGCTCAAGGCCCGCGATAGAAGCTATGCAATAAATTTTGATATTATTACAACTTAAATCTGAGAATATCGTACGTACAACCATAGGACCTATATCATTATATCACAACATTTTTAATAACTGCAAAACTATTAACTGACGTCCCTCGTTTATGTAGTCAATATTACAAATTTTGATTTAAAAACAAATCCCAAACTGAGACACCAAAACTATAATTAAAAATGGAGGAATCTTACAATTTTTTAAAACGAGCGTTCCGATGAATCAATGGAAAAAAGTCAAGAAAAATATTCATAATTAAAACGGCACAGATCATTAAGTACCCACACAAAATAATGCCTAAAAGAGATCGATTTGAAATGACAAGGCCACCCATATTGCATTACCATTTAGTTACCTAATTTTTATCAATATCAAAGTGTATTATGTTATGTAGTATCATAAAACACAGTCACTTCTTATGAAATGTATACATTTTATTAGATCTGACTGTGCGTAATAACCACAGTAGTATATTATATAGGGTCGCCATATAATAGTCAATAATATTTTAATAGCAGATTAAGACTGATGAGTGGGTCATAATAACGAAAAATAAAATATATTTTTTAAATATTTTTCATAAATTAAAGTTTCAAAATTCTTCTAAGTGATAAAAATTGAAGTTTGATCTGTAGTTTATGACTACACAACAAGTAATGAAAACGTGTCCGTCTAATTGTGTATAGTCATAAAATCTAGATTAATCTTAAATTTTACTCACAGAGAACAATTTAAAAATTTTAATTTATGCAAAATATTGAAAAAAAAAAATTTTTTTTTCGAAATTCAGACCCGCTCGTCATACCTAATCTGCTATTAAAATATAATTGACTATTATATGCGGACCCTGTATAATATCTAACCATATTACATAGACCATGTATTGCTAATATGTTGTCAGTATATAAAGGAATATAATATGTATTAAAAAGTATATACAGTCTTATTTATTAAACAACTAATTTTACTAAGATTCTCGACAACCGCTTTTTTCGGCTCATTTCGATATTACACTCTCTAAATAGATCTCTCAATGATTCTCATTCAGTATTTTCAATATGAACACTTTAACTGGTATCGTTATTTTTCGTTTTGACATTTCGAACTGTCAGTTTACTGCATTGTAAGTATTATTTGCCGAGGTATAGTTAGATACACAAAGCAGATATATAGTAGAGCTGCTGTAAGCAAAGATGCACAGCTTCAATTGGGCTTGTCCTGACGTCACAGCCTCTAGTTCAAGCTATTCCTCGCTAGAGGCACTGGCGTCAGTTCGTCGCTGACTTCTGTGAAGTATGTACACGCGTAGATATTAAAATAAAAATTAAATCCTCCATTGTTTCTCGATGTAACATTTAGTTTTCTATACTTTAATAAAGGAATTACATTGACAATCCAAATAAAATTAACTAACCACGAAGATAATTCCATAATTCATAATTATTTGTAACAAATTGTTTATTTTCCAATTATTTATGTCCAAAATTCCAGATTGTTATTTGTTGCCTAGGTGATTTTTATGCCGCGAAAAAATGTCGCACTATCTAGCGTCAAGTAGAAATACTTTCATTTCGCGGTTTTTTTCTGACAGATTTGGAACGAATGAAATTTCGTTAAAAAACTAGAGCCACCTAGTAAAGTATTGCTGAACTTTTTTGATGATCATTTGAATATTTTAACCTTATGTTTCAACCGGTTTTTACTACTCGCTGCTAGGTGACTAATGCCATCGCCTGTTTGGCTATGATTGGCCATAACCCACCGCTTACCCCTCCCGCACCCCGCGCGTAGGCTTCACTTGAGTCCCTAGAGAAAACTGGATAGGGCAGCTCCTCTATATATTTCCTCCGTGGTTAGATCCCACTTATTTGAGAGTATAACGTCGAAATGAGCTCTGTATTCAAAGTAGGTTTTAATATCGAATCTCAAACATTAATTACGATTTAAAAACACCAAAATACATATTTTTATTGTTCATAAAATAAATCTTAGCTTTTATTTAGATTCGATATAAAATCCCCTAAGAATTAATACCTACTACTTACATTATTATGTTATAAGTTTTATTTGCATCTATTATACCCGGCGCGGCGAACCTTGATCCCTATGACATTGACAGTAATTTCCACAACATAACCTTGTAGTGCCGTCACCGTTACATTAGAATCGTATTGGAGGCTTCTAAAAATGGCATTTATTTATTTTACGTAGCTATATTCCAATACAATGATATTCCGTTGGAATTATAACAATTCATAACATTTGCAAGAAATTATTATACCTTATGAAGTAACTTTTGCAGAACGTAAACGTAAATTGTGATTGAGATATTTTTTTGTAAATGTTATGAATTGTTATAATTCCAAGGGAATATCATTTTATTGGAATATAGCTACGTAAAATAAATAAATGCCATTTTTAGAAGCCTCCAATACGATTCTAATGTAACGGTGACGGCACTACAAGGTTGTGTTGTGGAAATTGCTGTCAGTGTCATAGGGATCAAGGTTCGCCGCGCCGGGTATAAATTTCACATTTATTATTATTAAAGTAAAAGAGAATTCTCAAGTCACGAATATGTATTATTTTCATTCTTATTTTTTGTCTGTGTCTAAACATTTTGACCTCAATGTCACCTGACGGTAGGTAAGTGATGACAGCAGACTTTCTGATTCTCAGCGGTTTCATTGTTGATGTATTGTATGATGCGGAGTCAAAACGGCGCCACCGGCGGGAAGAACGGAGGTGATCACTGGACCGCCCGCTCCGACCCCGCTCACTCCGCCGCCGCAGAATATTACCTGTAATCATATAATTAGTTTTTATTTTTTTATTTTATTTTATTAGGAAACCAAAAGCGTTACATAATTAACAATAATACAAAGTTTGATTAATACTAAAATTAAGGCTAATTATCGACGACCGGCTGGTGTAGGGGTAACGTACATTGCCTTCTATGTCCTGGTTTCGAATCCCGGCGGCGACGGATATTTGTGTGATGAACACAGATATTAGTCGTGAAGTCATGGACGTTTATATGTTTATTTAAGTTTTATTATGTAATAAAAAATATGTATTTATTCAATATGTATGTTTATATATTTCTTAAGTATATCAGTTATCTAGTATCCATAACACAAGTTCTTTAAGAAACTTAATTTGGGCTAGCTAATGTGTGAGCGTCAGAGATATTTATTTATTTATTTATATAGGTTTCCCTTAAATACAAATTGGACGTTACGGTATTATTTATGTAAATACATACTTATCCTATTCTTATATTTTTACAAAACTAGTACCTAATACGTAGGTACTTAAATTATTATTAAACTAAATAAAATCCCCGAACAATCACACCGACTACATGGCCCCAAACTAAGCAGAGCTTGTGAGCGAACTAGGGAGGAACCTAGAATATTAACGCCCAGACTCGGAACATTTTGTTAATTTTAATTTTGACTTAACACATTCCATTCTATTGATAATTTTGTACCTAAATAACAAGTAATCATAATTACTTAGTTCAGGTATCATGCCTGTGTTACTCTAGGTCATGATAAACAGATGAAATGACGTTTTATTGTATTATATATATTATTTTTGATTATTTTTGTAATTTAGTTAATATGAATTAGTTTGTTTCAACTAGTATTAATTTCACAATTGATGGTATTCTTAGATATAAGTTTCTATCAGAAATAAATACTTTATTATTATTATTCCGCATATTTACAACTACACGTCTTTCGGCGGAAAAGACCCGACAATTATTATTATTTTGTTTTTCTTCTTCCGTGCGGGAATCGAACCCGCCACCACTGGGGTCTAAGGCAGACAGTGTTACCCCATCGCCAAAGTGGTCGTTATAAAAAAAATGACTCACTAGCCAACACAGTATTGTCAATTGCATTTTTTTTGTAACCACATTATGTTTTTATCTATCTAAGTAATTCTAGGTACCAAACTAATACTTATAAGTCTACTTTTCCGAAAAAAAAAAAAAATATTTAGTGAGGCAAATTTTTGTTTCCATACGTATCTGCGGAGGCTTGTTAATGGCTTACTCAACATTATATGTTAAACCTAGTTTTTAAGTAAAAGCTGTTGGCCACCCAAATAATATAAAATAAAATAAAATAACAATATTATAACTATAAAATAATAACATTCATTCCACTTAAACCACATCATTAGTTTATTTCTTCCCTAAAATGGACACACTGGAACTCTCCTCAATTTACCGCATTGAATTATTTGCCAGGGCATAGGGTTCAAATTCAATTACAATTTTCTGACAGGTTTAGAAAGGTTGATCTGCTGCCTTCTGTACATAAAGAAAATGGATGCTTACTTGAGATACAGGAGTGGCGGTCTGTCCCGGAGTGGCCAAAACGTATTGTTGCTGCCTTACAGCGCCAACCTGTTCAAAATGAAAATAACATAATCAACCATTGTGTTTTTTATATTCTTTTTTTTTTCTTTTGTTTAAAGATTTTTGTGACTATTTTTAATTATGTTTGTTTGTGTTGTTATTTTATTAATATTTCAATTTAATTTTATATAGAATTTTTGTACTTGATTTTGCTGATTTTTATGTGTTGTCTTGTTTGTTTGTTTGTGTGTTAAATAAATGTCTGAATTTGAATTTGAATTTGAATGCAGAGCATTAAAAAACCAACTTCACATCCAAAACTTTGGTTGAAGTATGCTCCGTACTCGTACATATTCTTTGAAAACAAAAAAAAATGTAAATTTTTCAAACGATTTCGATGAAATTTATATAAGACCACCACCTATACGAATATCATACTAGCTGTTGCGCGCGGTTTTACCCGCGCAATTTCGATTCCCGCGGGATTTTCGGGATAAAAAGTAGCCTATACGGATTCGGAAGAATCCCTCTAAGCAATGGTAAAAGAAATTTTGAAATCGGTCCAGTGGTTTTTGAGCCTATTCAATACAAACATACAAAAATACAAAGGTTTCCTCTTTATAATATTAGTATAGATAAATAAAAATAAAATAAAATCCCCAGACAATCACACCAACTACATGGCCCCAAAGTAAGCATAGCTTGTGTTATGGGATACCATGTAGCAAACTAGGGGGGAACCTAGAATATAAATACATAAATAGATAAACACCCAGACACGGAACATTTTATTTCCTTGTTCCGGGCGGGAATCGAACCCGCAACCACTGGCGTTTGAGGCAGATAGGTTAACCCCATCGCCAAAGTGAATATTTAAAATATGAATTGAGTACCTCCTCCTTTAGGAAGTCGGTTGAAAGTGAAATGCAAAAGTTTATTAGTAGAAAAGGCTTATTACATTTTACCCGGAGGCCGTCGCTTTTTATTATAATTTATTGTCTTATCGCTGTAAAGCGATTTCTTTCAGACCACCTTCAACTTGTATAGATAAAATACTTTGAATCTAGCTGTAAGCATCTTTTAAGTGAATGCAGGGGTATTCTAATACCTGGTGTATTTGCTGCGGCTGGTGTATCGTCTGTCGATGTTGGTTGTCTGACTCCATCACCACTTGCTCCATAAAGTTGTTTCCTGGTGGGAAGAAAAATATTATGATATTTAATGCCAAAAAATCAGCAATTTTTATTGAAAGAATAATTAAAAGTCAATTATCTCGAAAACGGTTAGGTTTGGGGTAGGGTGTTTCATAGTGAAATCAGTTAGAAAAGACGGGTGCCAAACGTCCTTAACAGATCTAGGTCCACTTAACCTGTGGTGCTTTAACCTCTAAGCTACCATGTACCTACGTCATCGAAATAATTTGTGAATTGGTTTTTTTTTGCGTCATAATGCTAACGTAGCTCCATCTTATGATAATACTGCAGTGCGAGCACAGAACTTTATCGAATCCTTTGTTAACGAATGTTCGTATAGTATTGAGACGGTTTTTAAGTAAAAATTGAAATCTATCCATTGCCGCACGGCCAGCTTAAATAAATGTGTGCCTTGTTAATTTTGAATGTTTGTAAACATGTTGTACTCATAAATATCTGTAAAATAAAAATTACAATGTTACTCAAAACTTGCAACCGACTCCATACTATACGAGCATTCGTAAACATTCGTTAATATACGATTCGATAAAGTTCTGTGATCGCACTGCTGTGCAGCATTACCACCCGAGATTATTTTTTTATTGAAATTTAAAAATCTCAGATCAGATGGAACATAGCAATTTTTTTTTCAAGATTTTTGGCATTATAAAGTTTAAATTTAATTTTATAGACAATAAAACACTAAATAAAATCGATGAATCGAAGGGATCATAGTTTGGGGTATTTTTTAACCCAAGTGCCGGATTATCAAATGCTAAATTATTTTTTCAAATCCGAGTTTCAAAGACAACTAACAACCAATAAACATTGAAATAAACAAACAAACTCTTCAGCTTTATTTACTACTAGCTGTTGCGCGCGGTTTTACCCGCGCAATTTTGATTCCCGCGGGATTTTCGGGATAAAAAGTAGCCTATACGGATTCGGAGGAATCCCTCTAAGTAATGGTAAAAGAAATTTTGAAATCGGTCCAGTAGTTTTTGACCCTATTCAATACAAACATACAAAAATAAAAAAGTTTCCTCTTTATAATATTAGTATAGATAATAGCAGATCGAGAATGATACGCACTTAATTACGAAAAAAAAAAAAAATGTCAATTTTTTTCTAAGTGACCAAAAGAACAAAGGCGGATACTTAGTTACGTGAAAGAATGAGCGTTTAGAAATCTAATCATCACTTATCTTAATTACTTATTCTTCTGCGAATTTTAAACATATTGGCTTAAAGTGCGTAGCGTTTTTAAAAATAAATAAAATTCGGCCAAAAATTTAATTGTAAGTGCCAAAGACATACAAAACATATAATATTCAAAATGCAATATCTTTTCGTGTAACGTTCGTCTGCGAGTATTTTTTGCACTGAATTACTCAGTTATTTCTGTTTGTTAAACGCCGCAAAATAACATCAACTAAAATGTGTAGATATGGCCCGCTGCCACTGTTCTTTAAGTTTAGGTTGTAGTTTCATAAACACTGCAAGTATTTATTTATTTATACTTCATTGCACACTTACAAAATAATAAAAGAAAAAGAATACATTAGAACAAAAACAGTTTTGAAAGGTACAACAAGCGGCCTTATCGCTATAAAGCGATTTCTTACAGACAACCTGAAGTAATAAAAACGTGTTCATTTAATCGTATGTAGTCATAAAAAAACTAAAAGGCTTCCCGCGCAAACATTTTTGAATAGAAGCTTTCTTTAAGTACTTTCTTATTACTAGGTAATTAATAAGTTTTTTATACTAAAGATCAAGATTCAAGGGATAGATCACGCAAGGTGACACCCAATATATTTAACAAAAAAGCACCTTATACACACACACACACCTTACCTTAATAATATGACGTATGAATCTGTGAATGTATAGGCCGATAAGGGACTTTTGGCGTGTAGCAAAAAATTGAACTAACCGCGATCATATGAAGTGTCACTTCATGACTTTTTCCGTCCCATATTTATAGTTTTTTAAATAAAAAAAAATGTTTTTAAAAACGCCAAAATGTATGAAATGAGGGCTTACTTAAGGTGGTGGTAAGACTTAAAAAGTTGTTGAAAGAAAAACAATTTAAAGTCCCTATAAACCCGTTAAAAGAGTAAACAAGAAAGTTGCCTCTGCAATGTATTTTATTTTATATAAGTACTTCCATTAAATGAAACTACGATTCCAGGAGATTAGCCACTGCTGTAAGGACTTTATGAAAAGTGAATTAAACTCAGCAGATATTTATATGGACCTTTCACCATAGGTAGGTAATATCTTATTGAATAACTATCAACACCTTGTTAAAGCCGAAGTACAAAATTGTGACGTCATTAAGCGGCCATTCGATGGTGTTATGATGAATAAAAAAAATTCATTTCTTTTCATTTCGGTGTATTATTTTATTCTGAAGAAAGAAATGGTAACGATGATTAAGAATTATAGAACATTTTTTTTGGTACGGCACTTGATATAGATAGTAAATTATTGTAAAATATTCCGACGGTTTCCAATATACAATTTATTATGGAATTAAATAAACACTAGGAAACACTATTTCCGTTGTTTCTTACGGGTTCTCTGTTTTGCATGTTAGTTTAATTCAGCTAACTTTACAGATATTGCGTTTACCGCCATACCTATTAGTGTGATCTTAACATGATCGAAATGATCAGGGTTTCCATGAAAAGAAAAGTAGCACAAGTCAAAGTGGAAAGCAACCCTGTGAAATACCACAAATATTTGAAAATGCATTAAATGCCATCGGAGCTATTGAAGGCGCAGTCATTGTTCACATGTAAAGAAATTACATGAAGGATTTCGCAAGAAAGACAGATATTTAGATTAAATTGATGAAAGATCATCAACTTTACCATTTCATATTTCTTAATATTTAAGCAAAAAACATATATTGACGTTTTCAATTTAAACACCGGTCGGAAATAATATTTGCAAAAATAAATTAAATCATTTAGAATTATCAAAAAATGCCGAAACATTAACAGTTATTTGATGTTCGAGTAAAAATATTTATTCTTACTTCGTGTATCCCTGTACAATCGGGTAGGCAGAACACTAGAGGCTATAAAAGCATCATTTGGCAAATTTGGAGGTATTGTCATGATGGAGAGACTATTGAAGTGACAGGGAGTCAGCCTATCGCCCACCGAAAAAAAGCCTAAAAAAACCTGTGTCCCTTAACTGACTTTTACAGTATTTTACCCGGGAGGAGAAACAGCTGGTACATTACATGTTTTTCTAAAATTGTAAGTAATTTTTTTTTAAAGTTAAGTTTTTAAAGTTAATTGTTAAGATATCATTTCATCATTGACGACCGGCTGGTGTAGGGGTAACGTACATTGCCTTCTATGCCAGAGGTCCTGGGTTCACATCCCGGCGGCGACGGATATTTGTGTGACGAACACAGATATCAGTTTATATGTTTATTTAAGTTTATTTCTAATAAAAATATGTATTTATTCAATATGTATGTTTATATATTTCTTAAGTATATCAGTTAACTAGTATCCTTAACACAAGTTCTTTAAGAAACTTAATTTGGGCTAGATAATGTTGTGTTAGTGTCAGAAATATTTTATATTATTTATCTAATTTTTCATTCAAGTTTCATACAATATAGTTTATAATTTCTACGTTTTTAAGCAAAATCAGCTCTACATAGAGCTATAGAAGCATTATCCCAAAACTCATTTTGTTTTGGCTCACTGAAATTTAAAATAGCGCCACCTATAGTGTTATATGGCACCACTTAGTGCCAGTATTTTAATTTTCAATGGAGAAGAAAACGAAAAGCTAAATAGATGTCGCTTCAAACGCTTGACACATAAACTATCAAATGAACAAGTTGTAATCGAAATTGCTTGTTCTGTGTTCTATTTTGGAGTAAACCTATAAAATAATGTAAGCACATGTATCAAAATATGAAAAATGTGGACCGTAATATGCACATTTCCACAAAAGTTTAAATCAAGTAACATCCACAAGTTCCGCATGTGCATATCCTTTGAGAAACTGTGGTATCCATTTTCTATAAAACTTATGACTACGCAATGATGCATTTCTAATTTTTTGATCAAAATCACTATAAAATTAACTTCTACTATGGTATTTGACAGTTGTTATGGGTCAAGCGTAATCAGCGCCTCTAGTGGAATAAGAAGGCAGTTTTCTACCCCATTTTATTTCATGATTCGTAACACCAAGCGCCATCTTATATCTTAGCAGGTATCAAATAGCGAAGCACGAATTTTCGTTCGGGATTGTCAGTCTATTTACTTTACTAAAATTCGTATAAATATAATAGTAGACTCCAGAAGATCACCAACTCGTTCATGGGTCAATGTGTACGCTTTTATAATAAAACTCCAAAATATTTAAGATTAACCCTTCGATAGATTTAAGGATAAGCATAAAGTTTTATTATAAGATATCCGGATGCAAGAAGATTGTAAATTGTTGTTGTTATTGTGTATTTTTAAAAGATGATTGCTGTTGAGTTTCTTGCCACTTCTTCTCAACAGATCGACTTTCCGAAGTGGTGGTAGATTCAGTTCAATTTGTAAATTGTGACTTATTTCAAATGTATCTAAATACTTACGAAATAAAGATTCTTTCGACTTTGACTTTGACTAATCTCTGCTAAGAATCATCATTCTAAACCTATTGTTCTACTAACCATTTTTCAATATAGGTTGAATGATTTTTTATCAAATTTAATTTTATCAACATTTAATTATTCAGATTATTGGACTTCTTTTTAATTTTAATTTAATTTTGTTATTTTAATTTATCTCATTTAGAGAGTCAATAATGTTTTAATTAATTTTATTATTGTATTTATTATATTCAAGATTATTTCATTTAATTATTTAGATTATTTGCTTTTCTTTTAATTTTAGTGATTGTAATTTATTCAAAATGTGCTTTAGTTATGATTTAATTTAATTCAATATTTTATTATTTTACTTAAAGAAATTGTTGATTTTAATTATTACTATGGGTCTATGCCACCCGAAATAAATGAGTTTATTATTATTATTATTAAACCTGCTATTAAAATATAACTTACCATTACAGGAGGACCTTATATTTTTAATAATTACCTGAGGAATTATTTCCAGAGTTATTGCTATTATTTTCACAACCGAACAGGCAATGTTGCACCGTCCAACGCGGCTCGAAAGGAATATGCGTTTTGACCTGAAATTATAGAAAATAAATCATTTTAAACTTTAGATTCAAGAAATAGGGTTCACATTACAATTTTAATTGTTAATTTTAAATAGTATCATACGTTTATATCAAGTCAAGTAAGTTTTTGTACATCAAAATATAGTCTCCATAAATACATACATACATAACTTCACGCCTGTATCCCTTATGGGGTAGGCAGAACACCAGTGGTTATAAGACCATCTGATGTCACGTTTGACTTTAGAGGTATTATAATGATGGGAGAGAGGCTATTGCAGTGACAGGGGGTCAGCCTATCGCCCACAAAAATGACAATAAAACTTCTGTGCCTTAACTGACTTTTACTGTATGCCCGGGAGGAGAAGCAGCTGGTACATTCTATGTTTTTCTTTCGCTCCCAGTCCACATAAAAGCAATAAATAACACTACAATTATTATTATCCGCTGGAAATTATAAATTGATTACTCCAACCTCCTGTTCACATTAATAACAGTAACCAACCATCTTGCTTATATTATAAACTAGCCACCGCGCGCGGTGGGGATTTCGGGATAAAATATAGCCTATCACCTTCCTCAAGAGTTGGGCTATCAAATGCAAAAAGAATTTTTCAAATCCCACTTGTAGTTTCTGAGATTAGCGCGTTCAAATAAACAAACAAAAAAAAACAAACTCTTCAGTTTTATATATAAGTATAGATGAGAATGTTTCGATGTATGTATCGATGTTTGTTATTGCGTTATTTATTGATAAACTTTATTTTAAGGACGTCATTAAATCTATACTAATATATAAAACTGAAGAGTTTGTTTTTTTATTTGTTTGTTTGACCGCGCTAATCTCAGAAACTACAAGTGGGATTTGAAAAAGTCTTTTTGCATTTGATAGCCCAACTCTTGAGGAAGGTTTATAGGCGATATTTTATCCCAAAATTCCCACGGGATCAAAAGTTACGCGGGTAAAACCGCGCGCGGTGGCTAGTTATTAATAATTATCAATTAATGACTTTTTAATGGCAGAGGTTTTATTGGCATTTTTGTGGGCGATAGGCTGATCCCCTGTCACTGCAATAGCCTCTCTCTGTCATTATAATACCTCATTTGTCAAACGAGACATCAGATGGTCTTATAACCACTGGAGTTCTGCCTACCCCATAAGGGATACAGGCGTGAAGTTATGTATGTATGTATGTATCAATTCATGAAACTTACCTTTAATTCTGTAGTTAGCATCAGTATATGCCGACAGGGCAGTCGGAACACTTTGCTGAACAGACAAGAACACTCTTGAGTTGAGGTGCCGTATTTACAGATAGCCGAGCTGCTGTGTTTCCTGAAATTGTACAAATAAATAAAGTAAAATCCCCAGACAATCATAACAACTATAGGTCTACCAGAATCCGAAGGCAAAAAGTGAAAAAAGAAATTGACGCTAGCAACACTGGGGATTTTTTTTAAGCAAAGGACAATGGCCAAAAAATACCCAGGCCTGTCGGCAATGAAATGTATCTCAGATTATTACTAAAAATTTGTAAATTATATACTGTATAGTTGGAATGACGGAAATATTTTGTTTCAAGTGTGTTGCTAGCGGTGCCACGTCGTTTTGCTGATGAAACAATGACTATTTTATTCCATGACTGATGACTGAAAAAGAGTGCCAAGAGTTTTTTACCGCCGGCTTTTTTTGTCTCTTGGTCTACGGTAATATCTTATTCAACAACTATCAAAAATTTCTGCTTGGTGGTAGGATCCCTTCTGGGTCCGCCTGGCTAGCGACCACCCTTTATATAAAGTCTGCCGCCAAATGTTACCGCTCCGGCGGTAATGTGTTCCGGCAATATTGTATAAAGAGCCAGTTCCTTCCTAAACCCGTGTGCTTTCATCTTCGACCTCATCGTCACTTACCATCAGGTGAGATTGAGGTCAAACGCGGGTTTAGTCACTTATAAAAAAAAAAAAAAAACAATTTAAAGCCGAAGTAAGTGATGACTGACTTCATCAAGTGTTTTGTGAAATTAAATTAAATTAAATCCCCAGACAATCACACCAGCTACATGACCCCAAAGTAAGCCGAGCTTGTGTTATGGGATACCATGTAGCAAACTAGGGGGAAACCTAGAATATAAATACATAAATAGATAAACACCCAGACACGTAACATTTTTTTTTCTGGTTCCGTGCGGGGATCGAACCCGCAACCACTGGCATTTGAGGCAGATAGGTTTACCCCAACGCCATAGTGGTCGTTGAAATTCCTCAGATGAATTTCAGCGACCACTATGGCGTTGGGGTAAACCTATCAAAAAAAAACTTTTTGATTTTTTTTTAGATTTTTGAGTAATTTATCAAACATGCAAATTGCCATACAGAACACACTCATTTCTAAATACACTTCTTTCTAAATAGCTCAAGCCTTTGCATTAGCTATCAGTGTAACGTATTGTCAAGACGACCACTTTGGCGTTGGGTAAACCTATCTGCCTCAGACGCCAGTGGTTGCGGGTTCGATCCCCGCACGGAACAAGAAAAAAAATGTTCCGTGTCTGGGTGTTTATCTATATATGTATTTATATTCTAGGTTCCCCCCTAGTTCGCTATATGGTATCCCATAACACAAGCTATGCTTACTTTGGGGCCATGTAGTTGGTGTGGTTGTCTGGGGATTTTATTTTTATTATTATTATTATTTATTGTGTAACAATATTCACCTGCCGGCGCGGTCGTCTAAGCATCGCTGCGCCAATTTCGTCTGATGGCTCATCAAGTTGTAAGCGTATTGCGTTATCGTGTCCGTAGGCGACTGTTTAAGCGTAGCTGTGTCCTGAAATGTACAAAAATATAGTGAAAATTGTTAATTTTAAATAATTATGTCATTAAAAGATGTCCATGCTGGACTGGGAGCGAAAGAAAAACATAGAATGTGCCAGCTGCTTCTCTTCCCGGGCATACTGTAAAAGTCAGTTAAGGGACGGAGGTTTTATTGACGTTTTTGTGGGCGATAGGCTGACCCCCTATCACTGCAAGTCTCTCTCCATCATTATAATACCCCCAAATTTTTCAAACGTGACATCAGATGGTTTTATAGCCTCTGTTGTTCTGCCTACTCCATTAGGGATACAGGCGTGACGTTATGTATGTATTATGTATGATTAATATGTACGTTTATTGTATTGTATAAGTACTAGCAGCATAGCAACTTGCGGTTTTCTCCGCTGGCTAGAAGTTGCTGAGAACCACTCTAGTTTGCATCTATAATAAATACAATACAATGTACTACTACCCGACGTCCATCACGTTTTTTCATAGCTACCATTTACCATTCCTATCTTTAGTACCCATTGTACCAACAACGACCGTAACTTGCGTTCCTCATCGAATTTACTCCTGGCGACTGAAGTCGTCGTGGCGCCGTGGTTACTGTGTGTATCATACGATATCACAGGTTAAGCAACGTTCGGCGCGGTCGGTACTTGGATGGGTGACCGCCGACCATTCATTTCTCACGGCGACTTCCGTGCTTCGGAGGGCACGTTAAGCTGTCGGTCCCGGATACTGTATACTAATACAGTAGTCGTTAGGTTTTGTCAGAAGCCGTATCGGCACCCTGAAAATTCTGACATCCACCACCCAGCACTGGGCCAGCTTGGTGGATTATGGCCTTAACCTCATCACCCAGGGGAGAGACTCATACTCTGCAGTGGGCTCATTACAAAGAGTTGTGATGATGATGATGATGACGCCATCGCATTAGTCCACATTTTTAGATAAGACGATCGGTGTCGTTATGGAACGAGCTCCCGATTGAGCTCCGTTTGGCGCGCTCACTGCGCATCTTTAAACGAATGCGTAAACTGCACTACCAGGTGAAACACTGTCCATCTTAACTGTCGATATACCTATATTTATATGTATATTGATGTAGTATTTATTTATATAGTACAAAAGTATTTATGTAAACGTTTATGTATATGTATGTAGTTTATTTTTACGAGCCGTACACCTTGCCCACATCCATTTCCATCAATGCCTGGGTTGCCTGGCAGAAATCGCGCTTCGGCGATAAGGCCGCCCTTTGTATGTTAATTGTGATTGTTATTTTAATTTAATCTGTGTAACTATGTTGGTGTATAATAAAGAGTTTTATTATTATTATGTATGCTTACAGCTCCACGCTTTTCGGCGGGAAAGACCCGACAATCGGACCAGTCGCAGATATTTTATTATTAATAAAATATTTTGCGAAATTTTATAATGAAAATCAATCCTAAATAAGTATCAACAAATGAGTCACAGGTGACACATGGACTTCTCTATATTAAAATAAATAAAAAGGTACAGAAGGCAGCACATCAAGCGTCACAAAACTGTCAAAAAAATATTTGAATCTGAACTCTATGCCCTCGACATTAAATTTAAATTGGTAGGGGAAATTAGACAGTTAATGTAATGCTTGATCTGTGCTGCATTCTGTACATTAAAATAGAGTTTACTCTAGGAGTTTAAAAAAAAATGTTGTCTTTATTATTGATTAATTATATTAACACCGTCACTACTCACCCTCAATCGACTCAACGCGAAATTCCTCCTCTCCTCTTCCAAGGCATTGCTGATGCTGAAGAAGACTCCAATAAACTCATCAGGCTGCATCTCCGACCTGATCGCCGCTTGGAACTTCGCTATTAGTCGCTCTAGACCCTGTTGAAGGAGTGTTGAGAATCATTAAAAACCGGAAAAAGTAAATTAGACATGTGTTTTATTAGAATTTCCACAGAAAAAGGACTTTTGTCACTTAATAGTGAGGTAATTCTAACCTAGTGTCGTAACCAAACAAACAATATAATGTGTATACAGGGTGAATGGTGGGTCACTTTTGAAATTCAAGGACGTAATAGTTTGAGGTCATACATGAAGAGAAAAAATATAATAAAAAAATAAATAAGATTAACTCAATAATATTTTAAAGCTTTTGCATCAATCAAAAATGTGTTAAGTAATTTCGAGGCGTACCGCCAGGCCCCGGTAGCTTCGTGGGAGAGCACTCGTCCGGCTAACGAGAGGTTCGAGTCCTGGTCGGGTAATTTTATTTAACACATTTTTTCATTTATTTAAGATTAACTCAGTTGTATGTAAAGTAAAAAGTAACATAGTAGTATTTATTAATGGGGAATTCTAGTGAAAAATTAAGTCCCTACTTTTATTACATAATTATGATAGGAATTGAACACAGAGTATCTAAAATTTGTCACCATTCACCCTGTATATTCTGTACAATAAAATTTTATAATTACAATAAGGAGGGCAGTGGTGTTGGTGGGGCAGAAACAATAAATAATAATAAATAAAAATAAATAAAATCCCCAGACAATCACACCAACTACATGGCCCCAAAGTAAGCATAGCTTGTGTTATGGGATACCATATAGCGAACTAGGGGGGAACCTAGAATATAAATAAATAAATAGATAACACCCAGACACGGAACATTTTTTTTTCTTGTTCCGTGCGGGGATCGAACCCGCAACCACTGGCGTCTGAGGCAGATAGGTTTACCCCATCGCCAAAGTGGTCGTCATATTTAGACGAACGTCTGGTGTAGTGGTAAAATATATTACTATCTATGCAGGATGGTCCTGTGATTGAATCACGGTGAGGATAGATATTTACATACATATTGAATATACAAGGTGTTCTTTTTGATAACCCATAACTTTGAGGTGTTGTTCCTTTTTAAAAAATAATACTTTTTCCCAACGAATATGTGGTTCAAAGGTGCATACTTTCCAAGATATCATCCTAATGAGCACCCTTGTAATATCTCTTTAACATTCATTCAATTGACGCGTGTCACTGAAGCCATTCAATAAACAACAAAAACATTTTAAATGTTGAGGAACGTTGCATACAATGTACAACGAAAAACGTTGCGAACTGTACCTGTACATAGCGATAAAAAAGGGATAGAAAATGCCACGTTGTCATACTTCGCATAAGGGTTTTGTACATAAGATGTTTTGACTTAATTGAATTATTTTGTATGAAAAATAAAAACAAAATTGTAATATTATACACATGTTATTTGATTATATTACATGGTCCCATTAATACCCTAGAGTTATGCAAAATCAACAGGAACACCTTGTATAAATATTGAAAATAAACAATAATAAACATCCAGAGTAAACAGAGACACATATTAATAAAAATTCTAATTAAAAAATTTCTTGTTTTCGTAAAATACACTTGAAATAAGTCAAATTATTTACAAATTGAACTGAATCTACCACCACTTCGGAAAGCCGATCTGTTGAGAAGAAGTGGCAAGAAACTGAACAGTAAAACAAACCTTTAAAAATATACATTCACATAACTTTTGTTATACAATATCTTTAAATCTCATCATCATCACAACTCCGTGTAATGAGCCCACTACAGGGCTATGAGTCTCTCCTCTGGGTGACGAGGAGCTTTAGGCCGTAATCCATCAAGCTGGCCCAGTGCTGGTTGGTGGATGTCAGATATTTCAGGGCACCGAAATGGCTTCTGACAAACCCTAACGACTACTGTATACAAGTATACAGCACCCGGGACCGACTGCTTAACGTGCCCTCCGAAGCACGGAAGTCGTCGTGAGAAATGAATGGTCGGCGGTCACCCATCCTAATACCGGTCGCACCGAGCGCGCTTAACCTGCAATATCGTTTGATATGCACAGTAACCACGGCACCACGGCGACTTCTTATGCACAGTAACCTTTAATTGCACCTTTAATGCACAATTATCTTTAAATCTATCTAAGGTTTAATATTTAGGAGCTCGATTATTTATTGGAACTTAATAATAAAAGCTAATTCAACGAGTAAGTGAGCATTTCATCAGCATTCAAACTCGGTATCTCCGTCATAAAAGGCAATGTATGTTGCCACATCAGTCAGTAATAATATTTCAATACATACATACATATAATGTTTTTAAGTTTTTGCATTTAAATTGTTAAATTATTCTTAAATAATAATAATAATAATAAATGAAAAATGTGATAAATAAAAATTACCCGACCAGGATTCGAACCTGGGACCTCATGTTTTTCCGGACGAGTGCTCTTCTACTGAGCTACATTTTTGTGGTAAGTAATTTAGAGGCGTACCGCCAGGCCCCGGTAGCTCAGTGGAAGAGCACCCGTCGGTCAAACGAGAGGCCTCATACATACATATCTTCACACCTTTATCCCTTATGGGGTAGGCAGAACACCAAGGCTAAAAACCAACTGATGTCACGCTTGACAAATTCGGAGGTATTATAATGATGGAGAGAGACTATTGCAGTGACAGGGGGTCAGCCTATCGCCAGCAAAAAAGTCAATAAAACCTCTGTCCCTTAACTGAGTTTTACAGTATGCCCGGGAAGAGAAGCAGCTGGCACATTCTATGTTTTCTTTCGCTCCCAGTCCAGCATGGAAGAAATTAATTAATTGATAATATTGATATTTAATTACAACTCCTTTCTAAGTAAGCAAATGCCCCATCTAACATAATTTGGTTTTACTTGCGACATGGCCATGTATTTATAATTATTTTTTTTTCAACCGACTTTCAAAAAAGGAGGAGGTTCTCAATTCATCGGAATGTTTTTTTTGTGTTGTCACACGATATTTCCGACAATTATGAATCGATTTTGAAAATTCTTGTTTCATATGATAGAAGATACTTCATAGTTGGTCCCATATAAATTTATTCGAAATCGGTTGAATGCTTCATTGAAAATTTCAAACTTTTGAAAAAATATGTATGAGAATGTTTACGTTGATGACATTATAACTCAGCCAAAGTTTTGACGTGAAGTCGGTTGTTTTAATGCTCTGCATTCGGTGATAATTCTTTTTGCTTTCTTATTGTAAGATTTATAATTAATAAACATACCTTATGCAATATATTCGTATAGTTGTCGGCTTCGAGCCAGTTGTCAAATTTGGTGATGGCCCCGTTTGGCCTCGTCAATATCTCCCACAGTCGAAGAGTGCCCGCTCCCATGCCGATTATACCCCGTTTTAAAACCTGGAAGAAATTGTAATAGTCTGATATTAATAAAGTGTCTGTAACGTGGCATGTTTATCCGTAACATACGCGAGGAATGCAACGCAGCAGTTTTAAATATACTTAAGTTAAGTAAACGATGAATAAAGGGTCTTCTAACTTGAACTACCGAAAGAACAACATGAGTTTCATTTAATAAATCCCGTCGAGCCTACAATGATGTTGGAAAATGATATCACTGAGTTAGTTATGGTTCAACGTCTCAAAGCCTCTGGGAACTTTCACTAGGCATGAGATACTCAAGGGAACTGATAGAGGAATACTCGAAGTCATACACAGAATCGTTAGTATCTCTTAACAAACCCCAACTACGCGCAGTGGCAAGACCACTAACAGGACACTGCAAATTAAACAAGCATATGTCCAACCTGGGTCTCACTGACAAGGCGCTCTGCATATACTGCGAAAGCGCAGAGGGAACCCCTCTACACCTACTGTGCCACTGTCCTGCAGTTATGCACAAGCGCTCCGCTCACCTGGATAAGCACGAGCTGGATCCAAAAGAGATTAGGAACATCGCCGTAAGGAAAATCCTAAATTTCCTGGACTCCATTCGAGTGTGCGGCGAGTTATAAATTGGGACTCACACAATAGATTTTTTAGGTCGCAGTGTGACGAGCGGACAAGACTGCTCATATAGTCCCAAAACCCCCAATAATAATAATAATAGTTATAGGTTTCTGCCAGTTATCCTTATAAATTAACATTTTTAACATTAAACAGAGCACAGAGGCAACCTTTTAACTTTTAAACTGCCTTTTTTGTCCATTAAACACAGCCTTCCCTCCCAAAATACGACCCTTCCAGGCAATTTGTCAACTTTTACACTGTATTTTTCAGGATAAAACACAGCCTTATCACCAAAAATATAACTCCCAGACGACCTTTTCAACTGTTGTTTAAGTTTTTAAAATAAACAAATGTATTTTTTACATTGAATACAGTGTTATTTTCAAAACAAATCTCTCCCAGGCAACTTTTCACATCCTCTTTTTTGGTCGCAATTATTGATTTTCATTACAAGATAATATTAAATAATAAAAATATATTTCTTACCGATAACTGTGCTGGAGTGTGATCCCCTCTCAACAACGCCAGTGCATACGTCTTACAGCGCGAGGCCGCGTCGGGACTCGAAGCGCACTCCTCTCTACAACTCTGAGCGATCAGTCGCGAACATGCCAGCGAGGCTTGCCATACTGAGCAGGTTACGTGCGCGTTGGGAAACGCTGTGCGGACCGTCTGTAATTAAAGTTATTGTTGGAGAAGTTTCCTATAAAAGCAAGAGATGGCACTGGGAGTCTATTAAATCGCGCAAGTACTTTTCGTTATCAACACCATATAATGTAAAATAAAAGTTTATTTGTCGGTTCTAAATACAGCACATAATTCTTATCTAAATGTGTTTTAATATACGGTCGGTAACGGAATCTTAGTGGACAAGGATAAATAATTAATTATATAAAAAAGTTTATTTTATTCTAGAAATAAACATCAGTATTATTAAAAATAACACCTCATTATCTAGCTCAATTTACAAAAGTCTTTCATTCGAAGAATCAACGTTCAAAAAAAAGGAATTGTTCTTTAGTTTTTAAATAATATATGATACCTATACAGGGTGTTGGTGGCTAGGTGCAAAGGTTAAAAGAGGTGATAAACGAGGTAAGTATTTTTGAACATTTCTAGCAATATATGTCTCTGACAAAACTTGCAATTTTTTTTTGTTGAAATTTGTTGGAATTTCAGATAAACACTCAGAATTTGGTATATACGATTTAATAGTGCCCGAATACGCGTTAGTTTGTAAACACTATCTTTTGTTTCCGATAGTTTAATGTACTTATGTCGAAACAAATAAAACTACTTTTATATAATCTCATTCGGTAATATTCTAATTATGAAATGAAATACAGACTTTTATTACATATTTTATTTACATACTTCTATAAGAAAATTAAAAAAGTAAATTAAAGCATTATTCTCTTAACAAAACAATGCTTTAAAACATTTTTTTAATTATTAAAGTACAATGTGTCCCGACCAAGGAGGTTTCAATTCAATTTAAGTACACATTATCTATGGTGAGCAACGCGCATGCGTGCTGGATCCGAGCTTCGTTTTCCATTTTGACGCTATTTCGTACATACGAATTTGAGTAATATTTTGTTGAATAAAACTTTAGTAGCAAAAATGTCAAGCAATACCGATGATACTAAATAACCATACCATGACATTAAATAAAGTAGTGTATGCAACTGCATATAATTAGGTATTAAAACACTCGTGTAATCTACTACACTCATGTTTTAATACCCTCTATATGACAGTTGCATAAACTACTATTATGTGTATTTATGGCTTTTAAAACCAAATGGAGGGATACAAAGCTTTAAAATAATCGTAGGTTGATACGAGCATAATTTTGATGTGCCAAAAATAAAATTTTAAAGCATGCCTATTTATTGTTCTGTATTATTATTGCATCAACTAAAAAAATAATATTATTAAACTTTACATTTAATAATGCTCAATTATTCTTAAAGATCTGAAAGAATATAATAAAAAAAACGAGATTTTATTTAGTAAGTACGCATATTTTATCAGTACTTTAAAAATAGGTATATTTACTGAGGTTATACAACATACATTAAATTAACGTCGGAATATACAATCTTGGCTCGAATAACTAAATAAAAAACGTATAAAAATTATATCGACAGAAAAAAGTCGGTGGAAACAAAATATCTACAGGTCATCAAAGTCAACCAACTATCGATTTATCTATCTTTGTATCGACCAGTCGCGAACATGCCAGGTCACGATAATCTCACTAGTGAAATTATAATATCACGTCTCTGACAAAATCGCTGCGACATATCATCATCACAACTCCGTGCAATGACTCGTTGCAATGTCGCTCGTGACCACGGGGTCTGCAAAGACACCGAAACGTCGAGTCAAAATTTAAAATGTACGCGATAAATCCGGTTAAAAAGTGTTTTATTTAATAGTATGAATCGCGAAAACTTAAGACAATATTATTCCGTGCAATGAGCCCACTGCAGGGCTATGAGTCCCTCCTCTGGGTGGCGAGGAGGTTTAGGCCGTAATCCACCAAGCTGGCCCAGTGATATTGGTGGATGTCAGAATTTTCAGGGTGCCGAAATGGCTTCCTTCCATAATTCCTTCCAAATAAACAGACACCTATTGAAGAACCTTTATAGTAAGTATCACATCCGTGCACTCAAGGAATAAGATTTTTTCATATTCATTCATTCATAACGTCACGCAGACATTATGAATAGAAAGGTTATAAGACCATCTGATGTCACGTTTGACAAATTTGTAGGTATTATAAAGATGGAGACAGAATATTGTAGTGACAGGGGGTCAGCCTATCACCCACAAACCTTTAAAACCTCTGTCTCTTAACTGACTTTTACAGTATGCCCGGGAAGAGAAGCATCTGGAACATACTATGTTTTTCTTTCGCTCCCAGTCCGGCATTTTCATACAAACTAAAAAATCATTTAATTCCCGTTCCCATGGGACTTTCGGGAATTCCTTTCATAACACAACCAGTCACTCTTTGAAGAACCATTATACCAAGTATCACATCCGAGCACTCAAGAAAAATGATTGTCATACAAACTAAAAAATCATATATTTCCCGTTCCTGTGGGAATTTCGAGAATTCCTTCCTTAGTGCTCCCCCACAACCTCTAAGGATCTTATGTTTCAAATTTCAGCTTTCTACCGTAGTTATGGCGGTACGTTGCCTGTCCGTCAGTCAGTAACGGAAAAGTTTTATATATTACTAGCAAAAAAAAAAAAAATAGATGTTGGCCGATTCTCATAGATACCGGATAAGCACAAAAAATTTCATCAAAATCGGTCAAGCCGTTTCGGAGGAGTATGGCAACGAAAACTGTGACACGAGAATTTTATATATTAGAAGATAATTTTAATTTAGTTGTAGATTTGTGTATAGATTGAGAGATTTGTTTGAACAAATTGAACCCTCACCCTTTTACCATCGGACTACAAGACGCAGACAGAACTTCCATCCGTATGTGGTAGATATTCCGAAAAGTCGAACTAAGGGCTTTGACAGTTCCTTTTTGATACGGGTCGCCAAGGTTTGGAATGAACTGCCTGCATCTATTTTCCCGGACCAGTATACTTAACATGTCACGGAAGACAAACGTCCCATCCATACTTTATTTAAAAAAAAGACGTTTGGCACTCGGAGACTGACGCGGTAAAGCTATTGCATAGCATTTTTTATCAACTTATGCAATTATAATTATTTATTTATTTTATTAATGCAGTAATGTTTGATCTAATATGAAGTTCCACAAGTTCCTAGTAGATGGCGCTGATTGTTTATTAAAGCCCGCATGTAAAGTTACGAAATCAAAGTATCACCGCTGTGCCGGTCGGAGTGGGGGGTGTTAGGTTTTTCGTTACGGAATTTCTGGATTCAGTCCCCACGCTCAAGGACCGCGATAGAAGCTATGTAATAGCTTAAAAAGATGTAACATACCTGTTGATTCTTCTTGGGATCACAAACAACACAGCGTACTTGTTTCCACGCTGGGTTGCACGACTTGAACGTGTCTATGAGCCAGGTTAAGTCGTCTCCTATTAATATTGATATGCCTGGAAAGGAATTGATTGTTGTGTTAGTAATAGGAAGTTTCACATAGATTCACCCGTGTATGTAGAATTAAAAGAAACAAAATTAAATTCTAGTACTTTTTAATAACCGCTAAATTTCTTCGCTATGAAAATTGTTTATTTTTTTTTAATAAGATTTAAGACCATGCTGGACTGGGAGCAAAGGACAAACATAGAATGTTCCAGCTGCTTCTCTGCCGGGGCATACTGTAAAAGTCAGTTAAGGGCCAGAGGTTTTATTGGAGCGATCGCCCACAAAAAACCCCTATCACTGCAATAGTCTCTCTCCACCATTACAATGACTCCAAATTTGTCAAACGTGACATCAGATGGTTTATGGATGGTAGTTTCTGTTGTCCTGCCTAGCCCATAAGGGATACAGGCGTGAAATTATGATATATGTATAATATTAGTTTTATTTTAAAGTCTTTGCTTCAAAAAATGTCCTAGCACAAAAATATTTTTAAGTTCAAATATTCTGATTCTGAAAATATTATATCATTCATTTCTCACCTGCACTGACAATCACAGACTTGCCATTCCCGTCTTCAGCCAAGAACAGCGTCACATTATGCTTCAGTAGAGGATCCACCATCGGTATAACACTGTTGAATTCTATACCTGGAATAAACAAAAATAATTATATGCATTTAATTATTAAGATAATAGATGGACCTTAAGTACCCGGTGGAACGGACCTGAGGGGAGAAGAAATGTTGGAAGGCTGAGGAAAAAATGGTCTGATAATATTATATTGCCTGGACGATATCGCTTTACAGCGATAAGGCCGCCTTTGTGCCAATATGAAATTAAAATGTATCTTTTTCTTTACTTTATTTTTATGCTGTTGGTGTACAATAAAGAGTTTATTGATATATCTGTTGGGGGCAGATATTGGATGAAGAAAGGTATGGACGAGGCTTTTAATTAATTGGGATCCATTGTAAAACAACAACAAAATTACTAACAAATATATGTACCATTATTACTAACCCGAAGAATGGAACAAATAAAGCTTTTTTATTTTTATTTATTATTTCGCATACTTACAACCACGGAGGAAATATAAGGAGGAGTTGCCCTATCCAGTTTTCTCTAGGGACTCAAGTGAAGCTTACGGGCGGGGTGCGGGAGGGGTAAGCGGTGGGTTATGGCCAATCATAGCCAAAGAGGCGATGGCATTAGTTACCTAGTAGCGAGTAGTAAAAATAGGTTGAAACATAAGGTCAAAATATTCATATGATCATCAAAAAGGTTCAGCTATACTTTACTAGGTGGCTCTAATTTTTTTACGAAATTTCATACATTCCAGATCTGTCAGAAAAAAACCGCGAAATAAAAGTATTTCTACTTGACGCTAGATAGCGCGACATTTTTCGCGGCATAAAAATCTCCTAAGCAACAAATAACAATCTGGAATTTTGGACATAAATAATTGGAAAATAAACAATTTGTAAAAAATAATTATGAATGGACTTATCTTCGTGGTTAGTTAATTTTATTTGGATTATCATTGTAATATTATATATAAAACTGTTCCGTTACTGACTAAGTGACTGAAGTACTGAGTGACTTACAGACAACGTACAGCCGTAATTACTGGGCGTAGAGAGCTGAAATTTGGAACATACATTCTTTAGGGGATGTAGGGGTGCACTAAGGAAGGAATTCCCGAAATTCCCACGGAAACGACGACCGGCTGGTGTAGCGGTAACATACATTGCCTTCTATGCCAGAGGTCCTGGGTTCGAATCCCGGCGGCGGCGGATATTTGTGTGATGAACACAGATATTAGTCGTCAAGTCATGGATGTTTATATGTTTATTTAAGTTTATTCTCATAAAAAAAATATGTATTTATTCAATATGTATGTTTATATATTTCTTAAGTATATCAGTTATCTAGTATCCATAACACAAGTTCTTTAAGAAACTTAATTTGGGCTAGATAATATTGTGTGAGTGTCAGAAATAATAAAAAAAAAAAAAAAAAAAAACGGGAAATATAGGACTTTTTAGTTTGTATGAAAAATCTTATTCCTTGAGTGCACCGATGTGAAACTTGGTGTAAAGGTTTTTCAATGTGTGTCTGGTTGTGTTATGAAAGGAATTTCCGAAATTCCTACGGGAACGGGAAATATATGATGTTTTAGTTTGTATGAAAAAATCCCATCCCTTGAGTGCACGGATGTAATACTTGATATAAAAGTTCCTCAATAAGTATCTGTTTGTATTATGGAAGGAATTCCTGAAATTCACACGGGAAGGGGTTGGACTTTTAGTTTGTATGAAAAATCTTATTCCTTGAGTGTACGGTGTGATACTTGGCATGAAGGTTCTTCAAAGAGTGACTGGTTGTGCTACGAAAAAAAATCCCGAAATTCCCACGGGCATAGGAAATATATGATTTTTAGTTTGTATGAAAAAAACTTATTCCTTGAGTGCATGGGTACTTGGTATTAAGGTTCTTTCAGTGGGTGTCTGGTTGTATAGTTTCTGAAATTTCCACGAGAAGGGTAGTTAAGCGCATACGAAGTTGCGGGATAAAGCTAGTTCCTTTATAAAAGTATAGAAAACTAAATTTTACATCAAGAAACAATGGAGGATTTAATTTTTTTTATCTACTCGTGTACATACTTCACAGAAGTCAGCAACGAACTGACGTCAGTGCCTCTAGTGCGGAATAGCTTGAACTAGAGGCTGTGACGTCAAGACAACCCAAATTGAAGCTGTGCATCTTTGCTTACAGCAGCTCTACTATATATATCTGCTTTGTGCTTACAACTCAACTACACGCCTTTCGGCGGAAAAGACCCGACAATCGGACCAGTCGGTCGGGTATCAGGGCAAGAGAGAGAGAAACCGGCATTATTTTATTATATAACTAGCTGCTGCCCGCGACGTCGTCTGCGTGAACGCTATGCAGCACCAAACGCACCTACGATTATAACACTGCTAGCGTGATAATATGTAGCCTATATGTTGACCCGACTTCTTAACTATCTTCATGCCAAATTTGAAGTAAATCCATGCAGTACTTTTTGAGTTTATCCCGGAAAGACAAACAGACAAACAGACAAAAATTCTAAAAACTATACTTTTTGTTTCTGTTTCGATTGTAGATCATACCCCAAGTATTCTTTTAAAAAAATATTCAATGTACAGTTTTGACTTTCCTACCATTTTATTATATGTATAGATATATAATTATTATGGTACATCCTATAGGTCATTTGAGCTGGTAAGAAGTCTAGTGATGTGAGTACGTGGCGCAAGCATTATCGATAAGAAAATTAGTAATTTGCTTATAAATTACGTAATTAGCTTATAAATAGTTAATCTGTTATAATTGTTTTTATATCTGCAGAGCTATTAAACATGTCAAGTTGCAGGGATTGAACCCAAAACTCTCGCGTGTCAGCCATTGCTTCATAGAGACCACCAAAAGAGATATTAAAAAATATGACCTGCTAATAGTCAGTATATCAAATCAAAAGGCAATAAATATAGATTTTCATACAAACATTTGTTTAAATAATTAGTCCTTCATACCATTGTAAGTTTTTTTTTTAAATTTACCTTTTCTAATAATTATTTTTGACTCACTCTAGGTCTAGTCACTGTACTGACAGGTTTTTGATTGGCTGTCAGAAATTTTATATATCCATAAAATACGAATTCTTTACTACAACTTTCCTCGGATCTCATAATATGCCTACAGCCTCAGAGGATATAGTAAAAAATAACAATAGATACAGCCAAGGCAATTAATACTTAGTTTTTTCTACTAACTTTCTTAATTATAATTTTTAGATGTTAGTTTTGTTACTTTTTTTTAAATTGACATTGTTACAGTCAAAAGAAACAAAATTGTGACCTAAGATTGATTTTTCGGTTTTCTTTTTTTATTTAAGATTTTAAGAATTAAAGTTAGGGAAGTTTAAGTGGGAAAAGGTTATCATGAGTTAATGTTTCATGTATACTACTGACCATTAGCAGCTCAAAATCCCATATTGAGTTTGACTATCTCTTTTCTATTTTAAACCAACTTTTTCGTCATTTATAAATCATCATCATCATCACAACTCCGTGTAATGGGCCCCCTGCAGGGCATGAGTCTCACCTCTGGGTGACGAGGAGGTTTAGGCCATAATCCACCGAGCTGGCCCAGTGCTGGGTGGTGGATGTCAAAATTTTCAGGGTGCCGATATGGCTTCTGACAAACCCTAACGACTACTGTATACAAGTATACAGCACCCGGGACCGACAGCTTAACGTGCCCTCTGAAGCACGGAAGTCGCCGTGAGAAACGAATGGTCGGCGGTCACCCATCCAAGTACCGACCGCGCCGAACGTTGCTTGACCTGTGATATCGTAAGATACACACAGTAACCACGGCGCCACGACGACTTTCGATTTATAAATAGATTTTGACAATTCTTTTGTGCTTTAGAAGATTTCATAGGACAGAAGAATCATGAGAGGTACCATATAAATTTTATAAAAAGCATGCGCTTTCCAAAATGTAATTTACATGGTTTTGGTTTCTCGTTTCAGCAAAGTTGGAAAATAGGCTTAAAAAGTTTGAAATATTTTGATTACCAAAACAGTATTAAAGTTTACAGATTCAATTAAAACTTACCAGTCTGTATGCACAAGAACTGCGGCACAGCGTTGAAAGCCATCTGCATGTTCGGTGTGGTCAGGTATATGCACTGCACACACATATTTGTTGGAGAATGTAAGAGCTTAACGCCAGCATCTGAAAATACAAGGCCATTGTATGATTGAAGTTTTAAAGTATTTGTTTTCTTATTTCAGATTATACAGGGTGACTGGTGACAAATTTTAGATACTGACGGAGAGCACTCGGTACTCAATTCTGATCATAATTATGTATATATATATATTAGTAAGTAAGTACTCAATTTTTCACTAGACTTCCCTATAAATAAATACTACTATGTTACTATTTACTTTACTTACGTGTGAGTCAATCGCGACACTTGACGCTAGCGTAACCATGAGTTGTGTAATCAATTCTTTAACTTTCGGTTAAGAGTAAAGTCTAAAATTTTTCACCAGTCACCCTGTATATCAATTTATTAAGTAGTGCTTCTTTGAATAATTTACCGTAATTGTGCTGCAGTTTCCGAACAACAAAATCTATTTTTTGATTCAGCCACCGCACAGCATTCCCGCCTGCTGCCACTAGCTGGTCTTCTGTTAAAATTAGCGCAGGATCTGATTGTCTGAAACCAAAATAAAGCCCTAAAACTATTGCACCACTTATATTATAAGCTACTGAGCTTAAATAGAATAAGATTTAAAAAAAAGATACATGTTAGGCAAGTTGGCCAGTTTATAAAAAAACCTATTTTTAAGAATTTCGGGAGTTTTGTTTTGCTGTAGCTTAACTATACATATACAGGGTCAATTTATAATCTATACTTATAATAAATCTGTAGAGAGGTCAATTCTGTACATGAAATTTTTTTTCAAAATAACTATCAGGGGCTGATTAGTGATCGATACTGATGCCAAAAATAGAGTCAGTAAAATTTTTGTCTGTCTGTCTGTCTGTATGTTCCTTATAGAAACAAAAACTACTCGACGGATTTTAACGAAACTTGGTAAAATTATTCTTCATACTCCTGGGCAGGTTTTTTTTTTTTTTTTTTTTTTTTTTGATTTATTTTGGCAACAAACAGTCGTTTTCTATACAATTTATTATACTTAAGTCATATACACAAAAAGACCAACAGTGCCCAAAACAACATAAAATTACAAACTGACGTGGTCAAATTTAAACTTATTACTAAATTAAAATAATAAGATAATATAATCTAATAAGATGAGATTTTAACAGCTTTACATATTAACATTATTTATATCTCTTTAAAAACAACAAAAATACATAAAACTAATTCAATTACTTAAAATAGATCAAAAACAGAACATATAACATATAGGCAGGAATAAGGTTTAGATTAAGCTAAGTTTAACATTCTTTTTCAAAGATTTTAAGGAGATGTTAAAAAGGTCTATTTTTGAGAATTCTCTGTTATATACATTGATGGAACGGTAAAAGTATGAATTACGAGTATAGTTTTTTTGACGTCGCGGTGGAATAAACATTTGTATTGTACGTGAGGGGCGTACAGGAAGACGAGCTCGACCTGAAAATTGCACGCAGCCGAGGAGTTCAGTAGAATCGATCTGATTATGTAAAAGTTTGTACAAAAAAGTTATGTCGAACATTTTACGTCGATTGTACAGTGTAAGTAGACCATGTTTTTTTAAGGTTTCTGGGTAAGTATAACTCATTGTGTTTTGTCGATAGTTAAGAGATTTTATGAACTTTTTCTGGATCCTTTCAAGTCTGTTAATATGGATATCATAACAGGGGCTCCAAATAGAGCTGCAAAAGTCAAGGATGGAACGTACAAATGAAAAATAAAGGATTTTCAGTGTTTCTGAGTTACTAAAAGGTTGAGTGATTCTGAGAATAAATCCCAACTTGCGAAATGCTGCACCTACAATATGATCTATATGTTCATTAAAAGTCAGTTTTGAGTCCATGATAATACCTAAATCCCTAACACGGGTTACTTTATTAAGAGGGCAATTATTGATGCAATAGTTATACGAAAGTGGTATCTTTTTTCGTGTGTATGACATAACACAACATTTGTTAATGTTCATAAATATTTGGTTTCTAATACAGTAGCTATGTAATGCATCAAGATCGCTCTGTAATTTAATGCAATCATTTTCATTTTGTATTATCCTATATAATTTTGTGTCATCTGCATATTGTAAGTGAAGACTATGATTGAATATGTCACCGATATCATTGATATAAAATAAGAAAAGAAGAGGTCCTAAATGCGATCCTTGTGGAATTCCAGATGGAATGGGAAGGAATTGTGAAGAGTATCCTTTTATGCAAACTGCTTGACTTCTATTCGTTATATAAGATTTGATCCATCTAAGCAGACTGCCGTGTACACCGGCTGCTGCGAGCTTATTTATCAGTATATTATGATTAATTTTGTCGAAAGCGCGCGAGAAGTCAGTGTACACGACGTCTACTTGAGTGTTTTTGTCCATTGCTTCTGCTAGAAACTCAGTGAAAGTGATCATATTGGTATCTACACTACGGTGTTTAAAGAATCCATGTTGTTGAGGAGATATAAAGCCACGAGCTGCCACTGCAATATCAGTTGTTACAATTTTCTCAAGCGTCTTCCCTAATATACAAAGTTTAGAGATAGGCCGGTACTCTGATATAAGGTGTTTTTGGTTATTCTTAGGAATTGGAGTTACCAAAGCCGCTTTCCATTTGGAAGGAAAAACTCCAGACTCTATAGATTTTCTAAAAATATACGTCAAGGGTCTGGCGAGTTCCTCGGCACAATTGCGAATAAACATGGGATGAATGTTATCTGAACCAGCTCCTTTATGTACATTAAGTTGTTTTAACTCTTTAAAGACGCGTTCTATATTTATTTTTATATTGTTGATGTCAAGAAATGTATTAGGATTTTCGCATGTTTCAGTTATGGTTACCAAGTCAGTAGCGGGAACAAACACTGAGTTAAAGTATTGGTTAAAAGTGTTACAAATGTCGGGTCCAGTAGAAGTTATTTGGTCTTTATAAAACATTTTAGCTGGTATGTCACCGATGGCTTTTTTTGACTTAACATATGACCAGAACAGCTTCGGATTTTTTTTTATATTTGCCTCTGATTGTGCTATAAACAGTTTGTAACAATGTTCAGACTTTTTTTTAAAGCGAGATCTAAGTGTCGAGAATATTTGATAATCCCTCTGGCTACCATAACATTTCCACTTTTTATGATATTTTTCTTTTTCTTTTTTTAACTTAATAAGAGGAACAGTATACCAGGGTGGATATTTTTGTTTTATATTTGTATAAATTTTTGGCACATACTTTAATATTAGATCATCGATAACCATATAAAAGTAATTAACCATACTATCAACATCACCAGCACTAGCCAAAACTTCATCCCATTCAATAGAACTTAAAGCCGCCTTAATAGAAATATAATCGGCTTTGTAAAAAAGCGACTTTGTATTTTTTAAGGACTGTAGTGGCTCAGAAAAGCTCAATTTAATATTAATATTTAGGGACTTATGGTGTGGATCTTCAGTAACAAGTGGTTTTTCACAGGGTGATACTTGGCAGCTTTCGTTGCAAAAAATTAAATCCAGAAGCCTACCATTTTGATTAAATTGATTATTGTATTGTGACAGAGATGAAAAGTTCATAAAATCAGAAGTTAAATTCGCTAAATTATTATTATTTGTTATTAAATTCATAGAATTATTATCATTTATCCTCCAGTCGGCATAAGTCACATTAAAATCACCTAGTGCTATGAATATATCATTAGGATTGTTTAGAATAAATAGAGAAACTCTGTCATAGAAAGAGTCTAATAATGTTTCATGATTGTTACCGTGAGCTATGTATGTACATATAATATGCAAGTGGCGAGTGGATGGGGAGGCTGCGGCGGCGGAGCCGGTGGCGGTGGGGTGCGCAGCGGGGTCGTGGGCGGCGTCGGCGGCGGTGGCGCGCGCGCTCGCCCGCAGCGGCACGGACACCCACACTTCCTCGGCCGGCGGCGGCGCGCGCACGTCATGTCGCTGCCACGCACGGAGTTCCCGCCGCACGGCAACCATCACACCCCCACCTTTCTCCCGGTCGTTGTCAGTGCAACGGTCACATCTAAAAACTTCGTAACGGTCGTCTACATATTCAGAACTATAAAAGTTATTATTTAGCCAAGACTCAGTAATGCAAATTATGCCGTAACAGTTTAGTAAAACAGCTTCAAAGAATTTGTGAGATTTAGTGCGTAAGCCCCTCGCGTTTTGATAATAAATAGAAAGACTTGTATTATCGAAATTTAAAGTTATGTTTCATATATTTATAAGTTGTTCCACCAACATAAAACAGGGGTAATAAAGAAGTTATAAGTAAGTTAAAAAATAAGTTATGGTTTACAAATTTAGAATGTAAATAAAAATACATAGCCAATAGTTTAATGGTAACACAAGTGAAAATTATGGGAAAGGTATAAAATAGTCACTTTATTTTTATAAGGTCATGTTCACTAGATATCAAGATCACTTTCGAATCATCATTTTTGCGTAATAGTATTTTACAGTCTGAAAGCCAAACGAACTTAAAACCTTTTTCCTTTGCATGGAGACGGACTTGCCTATATAAAAGCTTGTTTTGAGGTGTAAGATGGTCGCTTATGAAGATGGGCTTAGATGGGCCGTCCAGGCCGGCATCAGCTGTAGTTAAACCGCGTCGCGCACGTATAGCCGCTAACATCTCAGTTTTGCGATTCCTTTGTGTAAACCTAACGATTATGTTAGGTATATCGGATGTATCTCGGGTTGATTTTTCGCTAGGATTATTTTTCGTAGGGAAACGACGTACACGGTGTATATAATCAATGTCAGTTGAACTTAACGAAAAACCGACTTTGGAGGCTATATTACTTACGATGTTAAATAAATTCTCTCCTTTTAAAGATGGTAGTCCAGTTATTTCTAAATTATTTATACGTCCCTGTTGCTCTTTATCCTGTAGCTGTTGCAATATTTCGCTTGTAGAATCCCGTACCTCCAAAAGTTCCTTTCCACACAAGTTAAACTTTTCGGTGTTTATTTTGCTAGTAGATCTCAACTCTTGAAATTCATTTTTTAAAGCAGTTTGGTCCGCCATTATTGTTTGGAATTTCTCATTAATATCCCTTAATTCTTGCCTAAACACGCTTAAATCTTGATGTAAGGCTTTTATCAGACTGTTAGTATTATGATTTTGAGTCTCTAGAGTTGAATTTATTGATTCTATTAACATATTTTTCAAATCCAAAAATTCGCTTTTAGTGTTACAACCGCATTCTGGCGTTTTTTTCTTACGTTGTGAAACATTACTAGAAACATCTTCCCGTGAGGATTTTTGTGTATCAGGCTGTAATCCAGACGTACCAAGGGGCAGGCTCCTTTGTGCACTCATTTTTATGTATATTTATTTATTAATAAAAACAAATAACTTCTAGAAGGCGATCGAAGCGAGCGCAGGGTATAGTATACTTATTATCACGCTACAAACAATAAGAGCAGAGCAGTGAAGGGAAATGTTGGAAAAACGGGAGAAGTTACTTTATTTTTTGAGCTTCCGTCGCGTGTGCAGCCTTAATAGTTAAAGCTACATAGAAATCATGTATGACAGAAATATTCTTCCATAAAATTATATGAAAATATCCCACAACAGTATATGTCTATATTTTATGGTTGACTCACAAAACACGTGTGAATCCCGATAGCTTAGCAGTTCGGAGCTTTCTGATTATATTTGTTTACTCTTACGTTTATAATACTCTCACTCATCCCTAATAAAAAAAAAATAACATTATTACCTATTCAATAAAAAAAGAATCATAGAAAGCGGTATAGAAACACCAAACTTATACATGAAATACGCTTATAACCCATCGCGCGTGAATACTGAATGATATAGGGATTATTTTTGCGTAACGGTTGCCGCGCTCGACACGGCTCGCGGCGCGGCGGCGCGGCGGTAGGGTATAAAAAGGCGGGAGGCGAGCGCAAGCTTTTGTGCGATTTAATATAGGTAGGTACAGAAGGAACAAGCGTTACATTACCTGTCAAATTTCCCCAAACAATTTTAACTGATTATCGAGGGCATAGAGTTCAAATTCAAGTAAAAAATTTTGACAGATTTGTAACGCTTGATGTACTGCTTTCTGTACATACAGAGATAAAATGGAAATCAAGGTTTTGTTTATTTTATGATCGTTTCTGCCTCTTGGAAGTCAGAAACCGTAGATTTCTTCGGAATAAAAAGTAACGTATGTGTAACTACTATACCAAATTACATTAATATTGGCTTAGCCGTTTGGCAGTGAAAAGCAGCCATACATAACTATAGGTAGTATTGTATGTACACTGATAATGGCTGGATGGATGGATTTTTGCTATTCTTTCACGCAAAAACTACTTAGCTTTACCTAGACTAACAATAAGCTAAGTATTTAATGAAGATATTGCATGAATTAAGTAAAATTGAAGGCATTAAATAAAACACTTTTTAACCGGATTAATAGCGTATAATTTATATTTTACATTTTAACTCGACGTTTCGGTGTCTTTGCAGACCCCGTAGTCACGAGCGACTGTTAAAATTTAAAATGTAAATATACGCGATAAATCCGGTTAAAAAGTGTTTTATTTAATAGTTATCGCGAAAACTTAAGACAATATTAAAATTTAAGGCACTTTGGCACCCGATTTGTTTATAACGCTATGTGCCTTTGTAATGTACCTAATAGATAGTTATCTACCTATGTTTGTGGTTAGGAGTTATACATATTATATGGGCGAAGATTCTTCATTTTTATTTTTGTTATTAAAGATAGTTAGGACCTTGGAGAAGAAAATAACCTACTCGAAATACTAATTCAATAATACGAAGTCGCGGGCATCATCTATGTAATATACCGACCTACCTATACTTTTTCACAAAAACTAGGTGCAACTGCGGATCACTGCTTTGTTGTAACAGTTTTTGAAGTAATTCTGTCTGTTTATCTATCAGTAACGCTTTCACAGCTAAACTACTAAGTCGATTTTGACGAAATTTAGTATAAGGTAAGTTTTAACTTCAAGGAGGATATAATAATAGTATTTATCCAACTCTAATAAACGGTATCCACGCGGACGAAGTCGCGGGTCACAGCTAGTATACTATAAAACTTTAAAATTGGGTTAAGAATCATAAGTGGGTTTAAATTACGAAGTCAAATAAAAAAAAAAATATAATATTAAAATTTGAAAATAATTTTTAGGGCATAAAATTTAAGTTTAATCTACAAATTATGACTAGGTACATAGCAAAAAAAAATCAAACATTTCCATCTAGTTCTTTTAAGAAAATCACTTCACCAAAACAATAATCTTACGCGAATAGTACCTACGCATCCGAGCGAAGGTCGTTGACGCGCGCCCGTGTGTTTGCGTGACCCAGTTACCTACTTAGCGCGGAATCAGCTGTAATTACGTCAAACATCAGGATAAAAGGTGATTCTAATGTCCCATCACACTACTGTTATAGGCTTTTGACAATCAATTTCACGTTAAACTAATTGTAAATACTGTTTTAGTTTTGATTTTCATTAAATTAAAAATAAAATAAAGCATTAGTGCTTGAACTCTTTGTTTAAACTAGTAAATTTATTTTACAATTAATTTAATGTTAGAATGACGTGTTAAAAAACTGGAATCACCTTATTTACAACTATTATAATTAAGAGAGTAGGTATGTTCAAAAATAACTTACGTTTTTACATTGCGTCCTGTCGTTGATGTTAGATCCGATACTCGTAATCACTGACAACCAATTCAAAGCAACTGCTGCACATACCGTCCTTGCTGCTGTATACACAGTCTTGCCCGTTTAAGTACATTCATTTTCACACTTAGTAAACTGTCCTTCTCAGTTCTGACGACAGCAAAGGCGTCAGTTATTCTACTTTTAAGTTCGTCCGCACTTTGAATCGTATGACCGTCCCGACCATACACCAAGTCTTTAATTCGACACCAAAAAAAAAAGTCTACAGGTGTAAGGTCAGGTGATCTAGGTGGCCAGCTCACTGGCCCTCCGCGTCCTATCCATCGCTCACCGTACTCTTGCATGACAGACATGTATTCACGCACATTCCTGAGAGGATTCCACATTCCACAGAGCCATTTCCAAATATTCTTGATTACTGTACGCGTAATTCGGCATTTTGGTTACTTTAATTTTACTAATCGCGCGCGCGTATCTCTAGACAGACTGGCGAGCGAGCGGAGGGCGTCCTGTAGGTTTCAAACATGGAAGCCGTGGCCGCCGCGCGACTAACCAATAGCGTGACGTAGGCGCCGGCGGTGGCGGCGGCTCGAATTTGACTTTCGGCTCGTTTGATTGTGCCGCGTAAGAAGGTATAGGTATTATTTATTAATGAAATTAATATCTTATTTTTTAATAAAAATAAATGGAAACGTTTTTTTATTTCTTGCTATGTAGTCGTAGATTACAGATTAAAGGCGATTGAAGTTTATGGACTTACAAGAATTTTGAAATTTTAATTTAAGAAAAATATTTATATACTTAAAAAAATTTTTTTTTTTCGTAAATTAAACCTACTCATTATTCTTAACCTGCTGTAAAAGTTTTATGGTGTATTATAAATTTACCCTATATAAGTTACATTATTTACCCATTGTAATTAAAATAATTCATACAGGGTCAAAACTCATGCAGGTAAATTGCATGTGGGTTACCCCATGTAAAATAATTTAATTTTATATGCCTCTTATGAAGATTCCATTGTGAAGCCGAGCCCTACAAAAGGTTTATTTTGCTTAGGTACCAAGTAGGGAATGCAATCTCGTTATCTCGAGATCGAGATCTCGGCCCTTTTCTGCGAGATTAATCTCGGCCTAAAAATGGGCGAGATCTCGCGAGATTACCGAGATTGAATCGCTGGACCAATTTTTGAAGAAGGAAATGAATCTATACAAGTCCGGGGGGTCTAAAGGAGAACTTTTGCAGTTCGCTGATAACTGCCTCACAACTATAGTACCAACAAGTGTGGAATCTGAAAGGGCATTCTCAGCGGCTGGCTATCTAGCCTGCAAAATAAGGTGTAGGTTAGGTGACGATACCTTAAATACGTTGTGCTTTCTAAGAAGCTACTTCCAAAACAGTTTGTAAATAATTGTATAGCGAGATATTCCTAACTTGATTGTTTTTATTTGGTTTTCATTTTATATACTATTTCTCTTTTTAGTTTGGCGAAATGAGCCTTTGATTTGATTGATCTCAACTCAAATTCTATTATTTTTGTTAGTTAATCTTTTTGACTTCGTAATTCAAAATATCTATGGTTCTTTTTCTTTTGATGTCCCGGGAGTTCTATATCTATTTTATTAGTGAAATTATTAGCAAAAATTGATACTCTTAAATCTCGCGAGATCTCGAAATTGCCGAGATCTCGCGAGATTATGCCGATCCTCAATCTCGCGAGATTGCATTCCCTAGTACCAAGCAAGCTACTTAGCTTTCTCCTGTATACAACTTCCTAGTAGTAATCTTCTAATATTCAACATTAATCTAGATTCTAGATTGTTAGGTTTACCTTTCAGTATTATCATCTGGGTTTTCAATGATAGCAACATTATAGCCCGGTTGCTCTTCTACTGGCTGAGTGCTGATCTCAAACTGTTGATATGTATTACTACTCTGCTCTTCCACTTGTTGCTGAAAAATCATAAATATTTGCATTAAAAAAAGTCCTTAAACTTAGACCTTCAAACCTGCCAGCACTTTTCTTATCTAGTAATACAATTGTAAATAAATATTTGTAACAATCCTGGTGTGAATATGTTATTACCTAGCCCAGTTTTATTTGCTTAATGAAGTTGTGCTATGGATACTAGATAAATAAATTTAAGAAATACATTAACATATTATGTAATATTTTAAAGTATACAGGGTGTCTTTATCTCTTTAGATAGGGCTAGTCTTCCCCGTTCGAACACAAAGTTATTACAACCATTATTTATTTGGAGTCATATTTTTACTGTAAAAAATCTAAACATTTCATGGAAAGCGCGCGCGCGCGACCTATCACCTATTTAGATAACGCTCGCGCCTTAAGATCAGCTGGGAGGTATTATCCCTATCTAGGATATTTTTTTACAAAGTACTTTTTAGGACACCCTCTATAATGTATATTAGACCAGGATTTAAACTTAGGACCTTCTAGCATAGTTGGTAATGTATTTTACCACTACTCCAGCTTTGGTTATTATTACATTGCATATTAAAAAAAAGAAAAAAAAAGGGAGTATGTAGCCAGGTGCAGTTGCGGACTGAAATTTTGGGGGGGAGTAACAACGGAAATTGTGAGGGGGGTTCACTAATAAAATAAATATGTCGAGTAAATTAGACTTTACTGCACAAAAAACAGATTTATGGTACAGAATTAACATAATATTATAGGTTTAAAACTATCCTTTACACTTTGTTTTTTGTTTGTGATCATATTTAATAACTTATGTGCATTGACGGATTATAGAATCTGAGGGTCATTTTAGTAGTCCATCTTTTCTTGGATTTTTTGATGTGAGATGTACGATTTTGAGGGGTTATGTCCCCAGTGGCTCTGGCATCTTTATTATACAAAAGCATGGGGTTTTGCATACTTTTATTGGCTACAAAGAAGCCCATTCATTTTGGGCCCAAACGTCAAAGTGCCGGCCAACGAAAAAAAATATGTCAGTGCTATTGGGGAAGTCAGTCGAAGTATTTTTTGTTAAGGCACCAAAACTCTGAGTTCACTTATTTGAATGATTTTGTTAGTCAAAAAAGTTACATAAGCTTATTAGGATGCTGAGCTTGAATAAGTTATACAGTAACACTAACCCTAAGTGAATAGTATTTAACCATTCATTGAATATTTAAGAAAAATAAAATTCTATATAAATAGCGTGAATTTTATTCGACGCACTTTGTAGGGTGGGTGTGGCAACAATGAACCACTAAAAGTTTGAACAGTCATCACTCCACTTGTATAACATTCTGTAACACACTTTTTATACCAAAAGCCAGGGAATTTAATAAACTTCCAAACTGTGTGCCACATTGTGGAATATTTTATTGCATTATTTATTTATATTAACTTTTTTTAAATATGAGAAATGGCTCACTGTGTACATCTAATAGTACACAGTGAACCGGGGGGTGGCACTCAATGAACCGGGGTAGCTTACAGTGAACCATAGGCTTGATATTAAAACATAGAATTTGAATTAAAGATGTTTTTGTTATTATTTAGGCCATTTATTATAAAATCTACTTTGCAAAACTTACACATTTGAAAATCGAAACAAAATTTAACATTTTTTTTTTAATTTGAGCATGTTTTAAATATAATTAACAACAATCTTAGCCTATTATTAAAAATACGGCAGTCTTTTATAAAAGCGATCTAATCAAATGAGATCATCATCAGTTACAAAGTTACAATATCACATTGATTCATAAAAAATAGGTAACAATAAAACTATGGGACAAAACGTGAAAATCAACACTGATAAGAAAACAATATAAAAACACCTTCGGTAAAGATAAAATCAAATCAATAACGTAAATTAAGCAACGACATGTCCACAGAAAATTTAAATGTCGCCTGTCGTCGGTTTGATCCTTCTATTTTAGGAGAAGGAAGGATATATTTTATATCTTTTAAATTAACTCCAGCTGTATCAGGTTCCAGGGGCTCAGAAAATTTTTGATTAAATTTGCTTTTCAATTTCAGATAAGAAACAAAATAGTCACAGTCTTCGTTTTGCAATTGTTCCAAAACTTTTGCAACAAAGTGGACGTTCGATTTTTTTGATTTAAGCACAATAATCACATAATCTTCTGGGCGTGGATTTCTTTCAAGTGGAAGAAATTTATCATCTAAAATTATTTGTTCGTCCTCTGATTCACTTCCAAAATTTTCTGCACCAGACGAAGACCCACTGGCCTGAAAATCTATTTGTTCTTCCTCGGATGAGTCAGTATCAATCTTCGATCGTTTATTAATCTTAAATAAATCAGTTTTTACATTTCTAGTAATTTTAACTTTCTTCTTTTGCTTTATTTCAGCTAACGCATTTTTTTCGGGTGTGTCAGTAGCTATCATACTCTTTCCACGTCGTCTTTGTCGATTCATTTTGCGAGGGCCAGCCTTCAATGATGGTCTAAATACTTTAGGCGATATAAATTTACTTGGGGACTGCTGCTCTACTGAACTAGTGTTTACTGCAGGCGTACTTGGCTCGCATTTTTCTATATTAGAGCTCAGTTGTGTTTTAATGTCTTTTATCACTGAAGTAACTTGTTGTGTGATATTTCGATTGTCATCTACTGTCGAGAAACTCAAAATAGAAGGAGATTCACAGTCAATACGGTTTACCATTTCATCATCAGTAATTTCTTGCATATCCGGTGCTGGTCGATTTGTAACTTCACTCGGTAAAAAGTCAATTTCGGTGAAAATGTTTTCATCTAAGGGGAATATGCCACATTTTTTAAACGCATTTACTATATTTATTGGAGTCATAGACTTCATATATGCTATTCCAACGCATTCGGCAATATCATATATGCTAAAAGTATGTCCTGGATGTCGCATTAGCCAAGAATCTACAGCTGAGTTATAGTAAGATTTAAAAGGGGCAAGTAAGCCAACATCTAACGGTTGCATTTTGGCTGTTGTGTGAGGATGAAGAGTTAATACTGTGACGCCGGAGGCTTTTGCTAGGTCCAGAGCCTCTATGGATAGATGGCTTTCATGATTGTCCATGATGAGCAATGCAGGGTTTTCTTTTGAAGCGCATGTAAATTTAATAAAATGTTGCATCACTTGTACAAAAAGATCTCCGTTCATCCAGCCACTAGGTGATGCTAGGCCAAGAGTTCCTTGAGGTGCCCCATTAAGCATGTGTTGCTTAAAATTTTTTCGTGGAAACACCATGATGGGTGGCAAAGATTGTCCAATTGCATTTATAATGCAACATGTAGTAACCAGCACACCGCGCTCACCACTTGTAACCTTACATGAACTACGTCCTTTGGGAGCCAAGACTTTTTGTGGCCGTTGTACGGTTGTAGTCGAAGTCTCATCCAGGTTATATAGTCGGCTTCCATTTCCAAAGGATGGATGTCGATGCATAACTTCTTTCAGTTTTGCAAAGAATTTTTGTACATTTTCTTTATTAAAAGCTGTGGCTCTTGCCAGTGAACAAGCTTCTGGTTTTTTTATGGACAAATCTGCATGTCTATTTCTAAAACCCTTAAGCCAATCTTTGCCCGCAATACCTTCCTTGTGCCATGATTGAGGGATCTTCATATTATTTATTTTTGCCATCTGATAAGCAACGCGGCGGCATTCTTTAGAAGTTAGGCCATAAAATTTGTCAGCACATTCAATAACGTATTCTTTCAAACAAGCTTCTTGTTCTTCGCTGAAAACTTTATTGACTTCATAATGAGGGACTAATTTTGCGTTAGAGTCGTTTTGATGCTTGATTATGTATCTTCGAAGCGTAGGGTAAGCAACCTGAACTTCTTGAGCAGCTTTACGGATTGACGTGCCGAGATGGTGCAGCTCAATACCTTTTTTAATTTGTTCAGATGTATGTGAACCTTTCTGTCGCGCTTCCCTACCCAGTGTATGTGTGCCCATGCTGTAACAAAAATTATGAACTTATAAGTATTATCGTTAATTTACAAAGTTATGTGATCATACCAATTTACTGCTCATATCATGAAAAAGTAGTACACAATGAACCATGGTTCACTGAGTACACTTAGAAAGTGATTCATTGTGCACCACACAAGTGTATTTTTATTTTAGGTTATGTAGGTACAAATATAAATATCCAACAGATGAAATAAACTCACCAAGACAAGCGTCATAAACCATTGTAACCATAAAACTAACAAGCATATATATGAATGCAGTACTTATACAGTGAAAAAGAAAATAAACTCACGTGTTTTTGTTGGTTTTTCCACGCTGAAACACATTAATGTCACGTGCGCGTGCGTTTACTACGGCTCCTCACCGGCGACTAAGGTTAACTTATTGATGTGAGGGGCGCGTCCTGCCATGTTAATTGCACAACGTGGCAACGTCGCATAGCCTACCTAGACATAGTGGTTCATTGTGTCCAACTGGTTCACTGTTGCCACCCCCACCCTACCTAGCTAAGGTATATCTTATTGTAGGTACTATTTCAGTTGCTTATGATGATAAATATGAAATAAAACATGAATATTACAACTTGATTTAAACAAATAGCAGTTATGACTACGATCCTACCATTATGTTATGTAAAAACAATGCTGAAGGGCTTATTTCCGGTTTATGTCTTGCATACGTTATATACTACACAATACACATTACATATGAACAACACCCTACTGTTCTTTTGCCAATATTGCAACTACAGTAATAATAACTAACAGCCCATCGACCGTTTAAATAACTGTCAAAACCTATCAAGACTTGTCATATATCTGTATAATATATTGTTAGTCTTCGCCCTCATATTAAGAAACTTCCAATGACACCTCAATCGTTCAATAATAATAACTAGTTTAGAAGTTATGAGGGAACAGATGAACATCCTACCCCATACATACTTACATACATGCATAAAGGTCAAAATCATAACCCTCCTTTTTGTTTCGCCGTAGTCGGGTAAGATAATAATACTTGCTAGAGCTCAATTGACAGATTTGCGGCAGATTTGATACAAGATAGTAAAGGAGTTTATTTTTTTGGTAAGTTATTGAGACGGGCCATAAGAGTGCATAAAACTGATACAATTCTATAAGAATGGTGGCACAGGAACAAATAGAGAGCCCTCCTATATCGTCAAAGTCGCATGAATAACTGGTTAAAAAACAAATTTTTGTCACTCATTACCCAATCGAGCTTGTGTTAGCTTTTTCAACAACAGGTGAACATTTTTATTGCAAAATTATGTAAAAAATACTAATGTTTCAAGTTAAGAAATAAGTTGAAGTAGTGGACTTAGAGACTTGCTGCCGTATAAAAAGATGCTCGGATTGACATTCCTAACAGTTTTAAGGCCTTTATTTTTATTGGCCGGCTCTTAGATTTTTGGGCCCAACGTAGTATGAAGACTGAATGGTCTTCTTTAATCTAGTAGTGAAGCATTGACAATTTTGTTAATTAACTTTGAATTTTTCTTAATTACTTTTTTAATACTTTTGAATGCTAAACTATTGTAAACACTAATGTGCCACCTTGGTCTTTATGTTAACATACCATCAGGTGTCATAGAAGAATAACCCTCCTATCACATATGTTTGAGCAATTACTGTAACATTTTTTAATTTACCCAACACTATACTCTGGCTAATAATTCAATGCAGTAAAATGACAGTTCGAATGTGCCCACTTTCGGAAAGAAAAAAAATAGTAATTTGGTTAAGTGGATGAATGTAATTATGTTTTAAATAATAATATTGAAATGTATGGAAAAAAATATTTTGACTCACAAGATTTTACTTTTCTTATGGTGCTGTTAGCGAAGGGCAAGTATCCTTGAAATTTCATTTTTAACAACAAAACGAATATAAAAAGCAAGTAGTTGTAAAGTCGAGTCATACAAAAAGACCGTAATAGTTATTATCCGTAGACAAAAATACATCAGCTATATTTCAATAAAAATCATTAACTTATACTACATACACTACATCTGGTTGGTTAGATGTTTCGTCATTGTACATCAAGTGTTTTTATAACATCAATGTAAGTATATTGTCCACTCTTAATTTAAGCTTGTATTACTTATTCTTAATTAAGATGTTTGTATATCATACATTGCACATATTAAACTTGTAAAAGTAAATTTTATAGCAGCTGCTGTAACCAAAACAAAACAATCATCATACACTTACATTATTTACTTCTGTGGAGTTTTGGACAAAAGTTCCACTCTCTTCTTCTGGTTCACCTTTGACATCATAGATAGTCTCTGCCATCATCAATCGCCCTGAAGAATCCATCGTCCACATACCGCCAAAAGCAAAATTTGAAGGATTTCCACTCTGTTCATATAAGATCACAGTATTAGGCCCTAGCTGAACTGGTTCCCCTTTCATGTTCACAAACACTGGTTGTTCAAAGTTCCCTTCAACCAATTGTCCTGTATGCACTATCTGTTCTCCCTGTTGGACAGGAACTTCTACAACTTGGGAAACAATTTCACCCTTCTCTTTTTCATCCTCTTGTTTACTACGGCTAACCATAATTTTCTTCTTCTCATTCTCAGTTGTTTCATCACTTTTCCGCTTTATTACAGTCTTTTTCTTACTTTTCTTTTCCATTTTAGAAAAGAACACTTCACTTTAACTAAATAAATAGTTTGTTGTTATATTTTAGCTGCAAAATTATAGTACATTTAACGGCTTTGACACTCTTGGACATTATAAGCTTTCGATGCGTTGCACAGTACCTAATCAGTTAGAGAAATTGCTCAAAACTTCAAAAAAAATTATACGTATTATTAATTATCTATTTGCATTTTCTTGCAATTTTTGAATGAAAGAAATGTAATTTTATGAATGTGCGAAAAGGACAACTCAAACGTTGACAGGCGCCATCTTGCTTGGTAGCGCCATCTCGTTCAACTTCATCATTCTCTCTCTGTCACAAGTGCACAAAGTCGATGATTGACCACGTTCCAAACTCTTTACGTTTTTTACCTTGTCAGTCAGTACTATCAAGCATAAAGAAAAAATCTTTCCAATAGACGTATTTTATTCCATGAGCTAAAAAAATTTTGATATTTGTTTCAATAAAATCCTAAGTGATATAAATCTAATGGATTTACATTGTTTACACAACAAAATAAAATCAAATTCTTATGCCATTACAATATAGTCCATTTTACATAAACATAAGTGATCTCGTTGTTCCTTGCTACTCAATTAAGTAGGTAGCACTAATTAGTGATGAGGGTTCAGTGGTGTTCGATTTATTGATATCGATTAAATAAACTATGGATATATTTTTATATCACTTCAAGATTTTATGTGATTCAAGATTCAAGGTGTTATGTTAGTACAGGACAACATTTTTTTCACATTTAAAAGGTGGCACGGTATGTTTACCTTATGTTTCTAAGGTTTCAAAATCAAAAATCATTCCAAAAATATACGAATTATTCAACTTAATTTGCATAAGTAAATAGGTGATAATATACTCACGTTTACATAGACATAAACAATATTATTTCTAAAATTCATGTAAGACTTTATAGCTCAAATTATGTTATTTAAAGAACTTAGTTTTTGGATACTTGATAACAGATAAACAACTTAAGAAATGTATAAACAATCATATCTTTTATTACAAAATAAACTTAAATAAACATATTACAAGGTATTTTTTCAATCGGTGCCCAAATTTTAAGAATCGTTTATACAACGATGATAAAAGCGATAGGCATTGAATGAAAACACATATTTTGCGTATCGTTGGTATCTTATAGCTCATTAATTGGTAAGTGCACATGAATGATACTTGGAAAACGTTATAGATTCTTACAAGGTATAAACTTTTTAAAATAGATCTTAGAGTAGGTCCATACTTTTAGTGCCAGGACCAAAAATCCGTACTTTACGTTTACATTGTTCTCTTCTCAATGGTATGTTTTTTCCAATATCTGTTTTTATAAACACTTTATTATACACTAATTTACAAAATTCTTTTGAAAAATTCTTACCTTTGTACAATCTTTTTTGCTAAGTTTATTTCACGCACGGAAACTATGTGATTAAGAGTGCTTTACCGATTAATGATTTACAAAAAGGTATTCTAAAAGAGATTTGGACCATTTTTCATGAAAAACAAAAAATATATTTTTTTGAACACCAATAGTAGTTTTACTATTCATTGGCCTGAAAGGTATTTATAATAATTATCATGAAATCTTATTTTCATAATACTTCCTGTTTCATGCTTCTGTTTCATAGGTTTTACATTTTGTGCACTATTTTCTGTAGGTATAACCACTGAGCAACTTATCACTACGTTTTAATATAACGTAGGTAATTGCAACGTAGTTAAACGGAAATTGGATGTTTTGATATCCGTTTTAGCTAACTTTTAAAAAATCCTGAAAATATATTATATTACTCGTAATATAATATACTTTCAAAAAGGAAAAGGAACTTCTAATCTACTTGCAAAATTTACGGATGAAGTCAATGGAAAACTCAACGATAAAAACCATGTTTTAGTGTTGTTTATTGACCTTTCCCGCGCTTTTGACACGCTAAATCATAAACAGCTGATTCAAAAACTCGATAACTGCGGGGTGCGTGGCCCTATTTTAAAATGGTGTGAAGATTACCTAGAATCAAGATCTTATAGTGTTAAAATCAATAATTCAATTAGTGATTCCGTTGCCAGTACCGAGGGCACCGCGCAAGGATCAGTATTAGGGTCGTTACATTTTTTGTCTTACGTAAATGACATGGAAATCTGCATTAAGTCCGCCTGTTATCAGTTCGCCGACGATACATGTTTAGTCGCTGCCAGTAAAAAACCAAATGAGGCTCTAAAATGTCTTCAAGATGATCTAGATAATTTAGCCATGTGGTGCCATGACGCTGGTCTAGTAATCAACCCCGACAAAACAAAAATTGTTCACATTAAATCTCCTTATAAAAAAAATCAATATGTCGTGGACAAACTGCTAGCTCATAATCATTTTTGTCTACATAAAACTAATTATAACAGGAATTTTTACTGTCCTCAAATAGAAAGTGTGAACTCGCATGTGTATTTAGGCCTTAAAATTTACAGTAAATTTAACTGGAGCCTGCATATAGAACATATGTGTACAAAACTTCGTCAGTTTATAGCGAATATTACTATTCTCAACAAAAAAAATCCGTTTAAAACAAAACTCATGTTGTATATACTATATACTCTACATACTCTACGGTCTTAGCAGTTACGGTCGCACATATATGACTTATCTAAAACAAATATATCAGCTACAGGTATCAATCTTAAAAATAATAGTTCCACCAAAAGTCAAATGTTATTACCAAAATGATGATACGGGGTTATTTTCGTACTGTCAAGTTTTAAGTATTCATAAGCTTGTTGATCTTCATTTATTAAAGCATTATTTTTTTGAATATAATTTGCACAAAAACCTTGAGCACCCTGTATATACTCGTGCAATGGCTAAAAACCGGTTACGAACCGAGCGCGCTAACATCACGTACGGTGGCAGGGCAGCAAATTACATTATTCCGCGAATCATTAATGCACTTCCTTCAGAATTCATTAATAGTATCACTGATATGAATATAAAAAATAAACTAAGACAATACTTTTTGTTATCAAATAACTAGGTATGTAAAATTAGAATTAGATGTGGTTTTATTGTAAGTAAAGGGTTTAGGTTAGTTCATAATAAGCTAGAAATTTAATTAAATTTATTTTAATTAAATTTAGAGAACGTACTGACATAGTGAGCCTATCTATTGAACAAACTATTGAAATATCCTGTGTAGAATTGACAAACTGCATAATTGTTTGTATATATAGACCCCCTAAATCACACTATGATAGTTTTGAACTTGTTTTGGAACAAGTATTGGATAAATTACTCGTATGTAATAAAACTAAGAAAATATTAGTTTGCGGGGACTTTAATGTTAACTTATTAAATGATTCATCCTTCAGTAAAAAACTAATAAATTTATTTAAATGTAATAATCTTACTAACCAGCAGTGCGAGCACGGTTCTTCTATCACGATCGTGTTTACGCTTCCGAATTAAGCGATTATTGTCTATGATCGGTAGCACAGCAGTGCGAGCACGGTTCTTCTATCACGATCGTGTTTACGCTTCCGAATTAAGCGATTATTGTCTATGATCGGTAGCACAGTTCTCCATCACGATCGTGATGTCGTGTATTTAAGTAAACAAAGGTCCGGTTTCATAAAAACATAATTTCAATGTTGCCATACGGTTTTTCAATTATCAATGATGGTTTTCAATCTAATTCACGAGTATCCTAGCAACAAAAAACTGAATTAGGGACTAAATTAAAAACTTAAATGTCATGTTGCCTCCATTGTTGTTGTTTGTTAATTTGGGAAATATGTAAACGGCTGGTTGGTTGCCAATTAACCAAAAGAAGAAGAAGAAGGGAATTATTTATTAAAAATGAATAATATCAAATAAATAATATGCGTAATATATGTGAAGATCCAATTTATACAGGAAGCGATAAATATACTGCAACTTGCTTTTCTTCCAAATGAGGAAAAGAATATTGACTTCGATCCACTTGTTCAAGAGAAAACATTAAAGCGCATAACACGGTTCTTCCAACACAAAAAATATGTGATTTATAGTACTTCTTCTGCGATACGAATGTAATAGAAAGTTTCGTTTTTGAAGAAGACACCATTCAATAAAAATCCTACTCGGTATCAATAAAACTAGATGCTTATGCTTTAAACTAGATACTATACTTTCGGGGCATAATTACTGGATCGAGCCGATTGAAAAGGACCAATGAATAATATAAATAAAGCAGCTTTATGTCTATAGTTTGAACATTTTATTTAAACTGTATTTTGTTTATATTAATAAAATCTGATACCCACTTTTATGAAGTTTTGTCATTAATGCAAATCCTATTTATTTGTTTTTGAAAAACTTAACTAAAATATGATGTATTGTATGGGTCAAAAGCCACTTCAAGGTTTTCGCAGATATACATACAGTATTATAAACAAAACAAGCATGGTTAAGTTTAATAACCTTATAGTGTTAAAGCCTTATAAGGAGCAGTGAATATTTATGAAAATTAAATGTATCTGAAATACACTAGGTATGTTGTGTTTTTCTGAATGGAACGATAAAAGTAATACTGAACTAAGTGATATACATGTACAGTATTACTTTTCTGTAAGTAAGGTCTGGCCACTTTGAGGGGAATTTATTGTGATAAATTAAACGGGTACAAGGTTTTCAATTTTAATAGTTTTTTATTTTAATATTCTACAAGATATCTGAAATATAAAATACACTTATAAAAAAGCTTCTCAATGACTTAACTGCGAAAAACAACTTGAAATCATATAAAAAGGCATTGTCATTCACATTTCAACTTACTTAACATATTAATTTACTTTTAAATCTGTCTGACAATGCTATAAAACTCTATGCTAAAATCAAAACCTTCGACAATACAGACCGTTACATTTCAGTGAGGTAAAATCTTAATAAACAAATAATAACATTTATAAGGCAGGTTTGGTTGTATGGTTGAACATAAAACATGTTTACTATAAGTTTAGACGTGGGTCTCCATGAGTGTATTCTACAAATAAAAAACATTTTCGATTATAATCTATAATCTTTATTAATACGAGAGCATTGCATAGTTGTTCAATTATTAAGGTAATTTGAAATATGACACCTATAGTCATACAATAAGTTTAGTAAACAATACATGATAAAATACACAAGTATACATAAGACAAAATATAGCCTTAAGAGGTCTTAACTGATTGAAAATAAAATGAGATATTGATTTATATAACAGTATTATTATTTAAACATTAATTTATTTGGTTTCATACTGTCCGGAGTACATGATAGATTCTGTATGGTAGTAGTCTAGTTTACGGAGCATTGAATGGTTTTTGAAACCTTAATATTTGTAAAATACTCGAGCTATGCCAATGGGAACAATAAAAGTAAGACTGGACTGAGTGATATACAGTTGGGCACAATCTTTTAGTAAACAAGTTATGACATAGTACGGTCCTTGCACACCATATGAAACAAACCCTCTGAACTCAATATGCGATTGGTATGGGGATTGAGGTATGTTGTGTTTGTTATTCTGAATGGAACAATAAAATAATACTGAACTTAGTGATATACATGTTCAGTATTACTTTTCTGTAAGTAAGGTCTGGCCACTTTGAGGGGAATTTAGTGATAAATTAAATGGGTGCAAGATTTTCAATTTTAATAGTTTTTTTATTTAAATATTTTACAAGATATCTAAAAAATAAAATACACTTAGCTTCTCTATGACTGAACTGCGAAAAACAACTTGAAATCATATAAAAAGGCATTGTCATTCACATTTCAACTTACTTCACATATTAATTTACTTTTAAATCTGTCTGAAAATGCTATAAAACTCTATGCTAAAATTAAAACCTTCGACAATACAGACCGTTACATTTCAGTGAGGTAAAATCTTAGTAAACAATTTATAGGATTACTTCACACTTAAATAAACCTGGTCACTTTATAATTGAATGGTTAGTATTTGAAATTCCTGATGCAAGTAGGTTCCAAACAAATAATAACATTTATAAGGCAGGTTTGGGTGTATGGTTGAACATAAAACATGTTTACTATAAGTTTAGACCTGGGTCTCCATGAGTGTATTGTACAAATAAAAAACATTTTCGATAATAATCTATAATCTTTATTAATACGAGAGCATTGCATAGTTGTTCAATTATTAAGGTAATTTGAAATATGCTACCTAATAGTAATACAATAAGTTTAGTAAACAATACATGATAAAATACACAAGTATACATAAGACAAAACATAGCCTTAAGAGGTCTTAACTTATTGCTTTATATAACGGTATTATTATTTATACATTAATTTATTTAGTTTCATACCAGAGTACATGATAGATTCTGTATGGCAGTAGTCTAGTTTACGGAGCATTGAATGGTTTTTGAAACCTTAATATTTGTAAAATACTCTAGCTATGCAAATTGGAACAATAAAAGTAAGACTGGGCTGAGTGATATACAGTTGGGCACAAACTTTTAGTAAACAAGTTATGACAAAGTACGGTCCTGGCACACAATATGAAACAAACCCTCTCAACTCAATATGTGATTGGTATGGGGATTGCAAATTAAAGCTTGCATATATGTTATATGATGTTTCCAAACCCAGCAAACTCTTTGGTTCACTTAAATTTAAAAGTTTGCTTATTGCGGCATAATGAAAACATGCAATGATCAAAGTATTTATTATTTTTTTCAAAATCGCAACATCACAAGTCCTAATTCACTTTGTATTAGCTTTAAAAGAATTATTGTGTACACTAAAATCACTGTTCACACTTATTTCTCTCACATTTTAAACTTCATTCTTATCCTTGTAAGATATTATGTTTATTCCATTATGCTAGTTTCTTTATTTTCTTATTTATATTTGTAATAGGCATTTCTCTTAAGTTTTAAAGTTTCTCCTTATATCTGAAACAAAACATAACAAAATGATTAGGATTTGTATTATGTGTCATATACTTATTAAAGTGTATTGGTCAATTGTTAACTTTTTACTAAACCTTAATTTTTTTATAGTAGGTAACCTATAGATGATAAAATTTTATATGATTTAGGAATAGCATTGTGGAGTTTAACAGAGATTGTTTAACATAGCCTGCGATATAGCTACAGATATGGGAAATCTTTATAAATCAATCTTTCTGCATGTCCAGTAACTCTTGTTCATTCCTAGCTTTAGCTTCCAATATGTAATTTGAAGGCAGTGTCAATAAACTCAGAGATAAATAGTGGTTTGCAGGGTTCGTAAGGTACCCTTGCCTAAAATAGTTCTCACACACGATTTTTAAGCAACAAAAAAATTTTCAATGTCCGTCGTTTTTCCCCAAATTAATAAACCACACCTTAGTATTGGTGCTGCAAAACTCTTCAAATGATATTAGTTAAAATACACGTAGGAACTTACCATTATATGAACAGGCAATCCATTAGATCGTCTCCGCTGCAAATCTTGTTGTAAATTTAAAACAAGGACAGTGGCGATGTCTTCATTAATGCGAAATAGCTTATTATTTGGATTATTGGCGTCCCGTATCAATCTTCTGGATATCATTTGCATAGTAATATATCTCCGCCTCTCTTCCTCGGCAATTAAAGCGAATCCAAAGTCCTTACAAAAGACATGGTCGGCAAGCTCAAAGGGATTGTTAGCGTCCCGTATTAATCTTCTGGACATCATTTGTGAATTAATGTATCTCCTCCTCTCTTCCTCGGCAATTAATACGAATCCAAAATCCATTATTTCACTAAAATATGAGCGCGAGTCAAATGGCGGCTTCACGATTTTTACTCTACAAACTTTTTGACAGTCGCCACCAGGTCGTCTTCTATGAGTTCCATGCTACTGAATTCGGTTTACTCGGTAATTTCGTGATAGATTCGAGATACATTACCAATCGTGAGGAATCGTGTTGTCTATGCTACCGTTAACAGCTATCACGAAAATAACCGTCGTTTATGTCAAATACACGATCGTGAAAAGATCCGTGCTAGCACTGCTGTTCCTAGAACCAACTAGAATAACAAAGACCAGTGCAACTTGCCTAGATAATGTTTTTTCTAATGTCACTCCCATAAGTTTATCAATCTATCTTCTATCTATACTAATAATAAATCTGTAGAGAGGTCAATTCTGTACATGAAATATATTTTCAAAATAACTATCAGGGGGTGATTAGTGATCGATACTGATGCCAAAAATGCAATCTATCTATCTTCTTCTATTCTATATACTAATAATAAATCTGTAGAGAGGTCAATTCTTTACATGAAATATATTTTCAAAATAACTATCAGGGGTGATTAGTGATCGATACTGATGCCAAAAATGCAATCAGTAAAATTTTTGTCTGTCTGTCTGTCTGTATGTTCCTTATAGAAACAAAAACTACTCGACGGATTTTAACGAAACTTGGTAAAATTATTCTCCATACTCCTGGGCAGGTTATATAT